>JAQPPZ010001753.1:2400000-4800000 GCA_028583015.1 Wollemia nobilis
TCTGAGTCTCAAAAAACCCTACCTACATTCCAAACCAACTTGCTATCTTTCATTGCCATAAAAAAAAAAATATATATATATAGCCCGTATACATAAAGAAAGTCATTTACCACAGCAATCGCCTAGGACAAAAAGCCACAAATTCTAAACAGTCTATGGTTCGACCACCAAAAATCACAAATTCAATTCATCCATTCCATTTGCATATCATATAAATTAAACACATTTGCATTTTCATCAAAACATATGTATCCATCAATACAACTTAACATGTATACATCCATATCCATCAATCATCATGCATAACATCAAATCATCACATGTGCATAAATAAAATAAAGTCATCTGTATATATCATCAAAAATGCCCGTAGGCTACAATAACCGGTCATCTGACCCCGTAGAAAGCCAAAAGCTCAAAAACCCCCAAGCCTAGGGCATCGACCACCATGATCATGTAGGATCTGTGTGACGAGAACTACCCCCCATGGTGTGGGTCCTATGAGACCCCTCAGGGTAGCTACTACTAGCCCCCGCATCATGCCTACTCGAGCCCCCCTCATCTAGTCACCTGCATTGAGAGGATGCTGATTGCTTAGTCTCACTCCCTCTCGAGTAGCACGACGATCTACCTTCGTTGAACATAGGGACCCGCCCATCGAGGTGGCTAATCTCATCCCAAGTCCATCTCCTATTGGTGATACATAGCCAAGTTCTCATCGCATTGTGCCACAGCCCTATCCCTCTCTGCCAGCTACATCCGTACAAGATCCATCTCCTATGCAGCATCGATGTCCCCATCCTGCCAGCGATGAGTAGCCCATGCATTTTTCCACTCTAGTAGCTGCATGCATAGGAAATCCCTCTCTCGTAGTGCATCGCACAGCTCCTCATCATGCCTTCGTAGTAGCCCCTCCAATAACACATTCTCAATGTGTAACCTAGACTCTGTGTCCTTTGACACTGCCTAAGGCATTGACATCTCTAGAATAGCAGCCTGCTCTGGCTCCCATTGCTCTGTGATGTCTTGCATCTTCGGCTGATCTGAAACCCCAAAATCCACATCTGCATCATCCACCTCCACCATGTCTGCATCGTCCAGCGAAGATCCCCAATCATCTCCCAGTGCCTCGACACCCTCCCTGTCTACTGCTGCTACCTTCGCACCTCCTAGTGGCCTCTCTCCCCACCATCGCTGTAGTATCCACCACTGGTCATACTCTGCGGTACTCCCAACATCATCCACATTCGAGACATCGATCACCGCATCTGAATCCTCGCCTAATGGGATGATGATTGACCGGTCTAGAGTCCTCTCGTTCCCCCAATGCCGATAGACCATGAGCTCACCAGGAAACCCCTAGTGCATCCCAAACTATTGTATCACCAGGCTATAAGGGAAGAACTCTTACTCGGTCCCATGTCGTCCAATTAGCCACCGCTCCCTACATACCCGTCGGAGCCACTCTCTAGCCTTCGACCAGGCTGGACATTCCCAATAGGGGCACTAGGACACCTCCCTTGGAGCAAGCTGAGCGAAGGCATCGACATAGTGCCCCATGACACCTGCCCATCACTAACTCTGTCCCTGCTCAGACCGTCGCCATAGAGTCGCATAACCTATATCCTTATCCACCATCTTCACCCCAGTCGTCCACGGTAATCCCATTGGCCTCTCCATCACTATGTGCTACCAAGCCTAGCTCTACAATAGATAGCTGTAGCTGATCCCATTCCACCTTCGATAGCGAACCTCATATAGCTCACCATAGAGCTACACCAGTAGTGTCTGTCCCCACCTCATGATCAAAGGCTCATGCGTCGAACACTCCACCAGTCGATAGACCACATCCAACAAGTTCCACGGGAACCTCATACCTGACGAGTCAAGTAGCAGCATGTTGGAAATTAGGCCCATGAGTACTGTGTGCCTCATTCCCAACACACCCCTCTCAAGCCACAATCGAACTAAGATCCCACCCATCTAACAATCAACCTCTGCCCTCTCCACCAGACCATCCACCCCCAACTCCTCCCATTGCCCGAAGTAGCATGTTAGCACTATTGTTCGCTAATCTCGTGGCATCGTCCTGATCGACAGTCCGTCTATTGGAATCCAAAGAATCTGATAGACATCCTCCAAAGTGACTGTCATCTCCCTTGTTGGGAGATGGAAAGTATTAGTTCGGGGATCCCACAAGTTGATCAAGGCCATCAGGTAGACCCAATCCCCAATAACTGGCTCCAACCGAGTCACTTGCTTGAGCCCAAGGGCGTCAAGCCACTCCCAGTCAGCCACAGCTAGCGCCTCCTGTGCTTCAACAAAAATAGTAGGCACATGATATCGGCTCTTCACAACCTGCAAAAGAAAACAAAATAAACACATTAAAATCATGAAAAAAAGTGTATAGCTACAAATAGTATAAACGAAAAACAAAATTCATTTGTCAACGTAGGGTTTTATACTCTCAAATTGATAAATTAAAACAAATAAAATTCAAAACTTACAAACTTAGTTTGTCAATCTAGGGTTTTTAACTTTACATTGATAAATCAAACAAAAACAACAAAAACGACTAAGGTTTAGCAAAGTTAAAAAAAAAAAAAAAAACTACGTTTAACACTAAGTTTTTAAGCTCAATTTTACCATAAGTTTTTAAAATTAGTTTTGATCTTTGTTTAACTAGGGTTAGCCTACGTTTTTAGCTAAGTTTCGATTTTTGTTAGCCTAGGGTTTCTGTTAGTTTACAAAAATGAACACAAATAAACATGGTTTCCACTAGGATTTCAACCTACATTTTAATGAAGTCATACCAAAAACAAATAAACACATTCATTTCACTAAGGTTTTTCATTTTTACATTTGAAAAACAAAAATACAAAAAAGAAGCGAAAAATAACTTACGGTTTTAAAACTATAATACAAAAAACTAATAAAGAGGAAGTTCACTTACTGGTCTCGCTTTGGCTCCGCCGCTCGATCTGGTATGTGAACTCATGGTGGCGGGAAAATTTGGCAGTGCTTCGCTTTGCAGAATTGACCTCCTCCTCCTCAAAGCTCCAAATTGCCAGAAAAAACAAGTGCAAATGAGCCCAAAACCTAGTTTTGGCCTTTAAATAGGCTTTTTGAGCCTGTACTCGTTCCTCCCTGGGATGAGCACTCTGGTTAGTGCTCGTCCCACCCTGGAACGAATTCTCAACAGGAATTCGTCCCACACAGGGACGAATATAGAGCAAACATTTCAAAAATAGCAAAAATGCACAAAAATGTACCAAAAATAGCAATAAACTGTCCAATGAGAGTGCTTTTGCACTTGACATTCTAGACATGCAAAATAGATTTCGGGGTCACAAATCTTCACTATCTTACTCCCTAAGAAGGCTACCATAGCCGGACCGCTCCATGGGAAGACGAACTTTTGCCAATTTCAGCCCCAAAAAGCGTCACCAAAAGGGTTAACACCCCCCAAAATAGGTCTAAATATTGGAAAACTGCACATTGGAAAACTGCACACACATTTAACGCTAAAACATCTGAAGGCACCCTTACACAAGTCATATTGGGTCAATCGACTCATCGCTTTTCTCATGTTGGTCATTCCCTCATCAATTCGTCGCTTGAGGAGATAGTCACACTTAGTCACCAATCAACAAATACACACCCAATCATGGAAACAACATGCATTCAAAGAATCATTGGCAAAGACAATCACGCTCCTACTTGGGGTAGTAAACAAGCAATAATCACAAGCTGATCAATCACTTGGCATTCATGAATCATGAACTCAAGGTTCCCACAGACAAAAGGTTGCACCCTTTGCCTATTCATGATTGATCAATGTCCAAGCTCAAGTAACACCTCACCGAAAAATGTTAACACTTGAATTGAATTCCTTCGCTCGTTAGAAGCAAGGATTCAAGAATGCATGCCCTTCCCATACTTGGGGCATCAAAATTTGGTTAGGTTACTGAGAAACCCTAATCATTAGTGCTTTGGTTATCTAATTTTGCTCGACGCTGCGCCTTGCATAGCGCATCCCAAAAAGGGGCATCTGTAGACACAAAAATAGCACCAATTTGATTATGTGACTGCAAACACTAATCACATTGACATACACGACCCCAAGGGCAGCCTCCAGAGGTCAAACAGTGGTCCTAACCACTCTCACAGCAGTTTTGGAAGATCAAGAGTCAATTTGACACCTTTAGGCACTTTGCTCAGTACTCATTTCACCCAGGGATGATTTCAAACTGGGATTTGCCCTATCGAGGGATGAATACCAGTATTCGCTCTAGGGTGGGGCAAATTGCAGGTTTGACGGGCAAAAAGTCAGGTTTGACAGGAAAAAAGTCAAATCTTGACAAATGGCAGCTCAGATCCATCACTTAAACACTTCCTTCATCGCATGGGAGTATGGGTGAGCATTTTCGAGCATTAGAGGCAGTTGCAAGGGCAGTTAGGAAGTCCCTAATCAGGGAGGAATCTCCCTCCCCCTGAGAGGGCATGATTGCCAAGTGGTGCCTTTGCATGCCCAATGCAAGAGACCTCTAGGTCTATAAATTGGTGAGTTTCCTCACCCCAAAATATAGAGAGAAGGAGCATTTTTGAGCAACAAAGTGCTACCGTTTTACTTCCCCATACGACCCTAGTTTATTTGTGCCTTTCACATCCACGATCTCTTTTAGAGAGGAGGTCATTGGGTGACCATTGGAAGGACAAATAATGATCCCAAAACCTGACATTTGACCACAGTATACCACCCAATTTGTTGACAATACTTTACAAGATATTTTGGACTCATCCCAAGTGGATTGGTGCCAAAATCAGGCCCCAAACGACAGGCGGCCTGCCTGGGCGCCCCCGCACTACTGCAGGTCTAATCGTCCCTTTTAGGAATGATTAGGAATCTATGGTCGATTTCTCTTTCTGTCATTTTCATTTTTGTATTTCATCTTTATGCTGCTTAGATAGTTTGCAATTTTGTTTTCATATCATTTTGATCAATTTTTGTCATGTTTTATCATTTTTTCACCTTTATTAACTTACGGAGGGCATCATAGAAATTTGGATGTTAGAGACCAAATTGGAGAAATCTGACCATCTGGGTCATCCCAAAATACCCCCAATTAGCTAACCCCCACTTTTGCAGGAGATTTGGAGTTGTCCAGATGTGACATTTCAAGCGGTGCTATCTGGCATTTTGTTGCAGGTCTATTCATCCCACCCTGGAGCGAATTCAAATCTGTGAGGAATTTCTCGACTGTTCCATTTGCAGTGTTTTCTTTGTAAGGTCTAGATGCCCCTGTTAAATTTTTAGATCATTTAGATAAATGCTAGTTATCATTTTATTTATTCTTTGCATGCACTAATTGTAGGCTTGGGGATTGCATGTTTCATTTCATCCGTAGGTGCTACTAACTATTTCTTGTTTCTTTGAACGTAGGATCATGATGTTAGAGGAGAAGCAGGGAGTCAACATTCATACACACAAGCGGTGGTGACATTTTGGTCTACCCATATTACATGTGGGCACGCGAAAGAAGGAATGGCATCCATGGATGTAACAAAGAAACAAATTTAATGCTCCTTGCCCCTAAAATGGGAGGAGGTGAATTGTAACCAAATTTTGAAATGTATCAATAAAATAAAGGGTTGTTTTTTGTGTTGCATTTTCGTTTGCGTTTCAATTCGTTCATGCTTTTCCCCATTTCATGCATTTTCAATTAATAGGATTTAGCGTTAAGTTTAGTTCCATTTTTGCATCATACTTAGAGATTTTCCCTTTTTTAGTTTTGTATCCTCGTGCTTTCAATATCTTCAACCTCTCAGCAATAATTTTTGTGATGATCTTATATACGACATTGTAGAGAGCAATAGGCCTGAACATATCCAAGGAATTTGCTCCCTCTTTTTTGGGTATAAGCACCACAAAGGTAGAATTTAGGTCCCTTAGCATCTGTTTGTTCTTTTGGGACTCATGGACCACCTCCAAAAGATCAAATTTGATTAAATCCCAAAAATCTTGATAAAAATCAATCGGGAATCCATATGGGCCTGGGGCTTTTCATTTTTTCATCTTGAATACAACATTTTCCAACTCCTCAAGGGAAATTGGACCCATCAAGTGCTCATTCATCTCTCTAGAAACAATCACTGGAATACAGTTTAGAATAAGCTTTTCATTCTCATCATCTGATAGGGAGTCCTCCTTGAAGAGAGAGGAAAAAAACCTCTTAGTCTCTTCTGAAATATCCCTGAAAGAAGAGAGCAAGACACCCTAAGAATTCACAAGAGAGGTAATCAGGTTACCATTACGGTGAGCCTTAACTGAGTTATAAAATAATGTTGTGTTCCTATCCCCTTCTTGAAGCCAATCTACTCGAGATTTTTGTTTCCAAAAAAATTATTCCCTCAATTCCCATTCAGCAAGGTCTTTCGTAGCCTCAGATTCCTCAACAAGAAGCTCCTTCATGAATCCCTAATCTCTAATATTCCTTGAAGCTTCTTCCATCCTCCTAAGAGCTGCCAGCATAGCCAAGGAAATTTTCCCAAAATTTAGTCTATTCCATCTCTTCAATTTATGTTTTACAAATTGTAGTCACTTCATAAAGGAATACATAGGTGCCATGATGAGGTTTTTCAGTGTTCCACCAGCCTCACATGAAATCATGAAGCTTAGGATCAAGAAGCCACATAAGTTGAAACTTAAAGTAGGGATTCTTTTTTAGCCCTAACTCCAAAGAAGAGATTTTGATAGGCCAATGATCAGATCCCCTACCCTCCATAATCACAGAACTAGCACTTATATTATTACCCATCCAATAACTGGATATCAAAAACCTATCCAGTCTCTTTGAGATGGAAGCTTCCCCACATCTTCTATTATGCCAAGTAAAGATCCCATTATATGGCTTGATGTCAACCAAGTTTAGGTCCTGGATATGAGCACTGAAGACAGAAGAAAAAGACTCAAGACGGTCCACCCCACCACGTTTCTCCTCTAGATAAGTGATAGAGTTGAAGTCTCCAGCCAAAATCCATGGGTATAGGGGAACCAAACTTCTCACAAAGCAAATGTGCTCCCATAAAATCACTTTACCATTGTAATAAATATGAGCATACACATTTGTAAGTAGGATGGTTTCACCAGATTCATGATCATGCTCGACCATAAAAATAGACCATGTGCTGGAAATCCAAGTAAGAGGGGATATCTTAACCGGATCCCATAAACAAGCAATGCCACCAACATATCCACATGCACCAATACACTGGCATTGCCACCTTCTCCACAAATTGGAAGCAATATTGAACATACTATCCATAGACAATTTAGTCTCTTGAAAAAACACCACATCCGAAGAATGCACACGAACCAAATCACGAACAAATTTTTGTCTGGGGATGTTGTTCAACCCTCTTACATTCCATGAGAGGATAATCATTTTTGGGGGTTATAAAAATGAGAGTCCAATGTTCTCACCAAGCCTGACTCCGCCAAAGTCTCCCCCATTAACTTAATTTTATCTTGGTCCTTCTTTCGACCCACCTTCATATTCTTATCCAAAAAGCATTTCTAATTATTTTCTATTGCAATTCCAACATCGTAGGAGTTTTGGAATCCAAGGATGACTGCATTAGTGCTTGAGTAGGAGAGGGCATAACCAAATATGTATAACTTTCTAAAATAGTTTCCCTTATAGGGCTAGACCCAACCATGTCCCCTATACTCGGATCCAAAGCCCTTTGTTCTTCATTTAAACCCATTAGATCTGATTCCTTAAGTTCCCTCTCAAGAAGAGACATCTGATTTGGATTTGTTATATTGGCATCAAGTAGTGACGTTTTAGGTATCTCCATGCACTGATCAAGATCATATAATATTTCAAAACAGTTGAGTAGAGCATCTGGCTGGGTATCCTTAAGGTCTTTGTTTGCCCTTCATCCTCTATTTCAAGATTTTACCGAAAAAAAACCTTCCTTATCCTGTTCCCCTTCCTTTATCGAGGATTTTCCTTTATCCAAACTTTTTCCAGACAGAGAGGGACCAGGATTTGAAGCCACAATCGGGATAAACTTAGGGCATTTTCTTTGTAGGTGGTCATATTCACGGTAAATCCAACAATGAAATGGAAGAGCTTCATAGTCAAGTTTTTGAACCCATGTAGTTGATCCAAATTGTATTTCAATAGAATATGGAATAGGATTATTTAAGTCAATTTCAACACAAATACGAGCAACAAAGATTACCTTTTTATCCATTGTCTATTGTGATGGTCCAACCGGCTTCCCAAGTAGAAGGACAATCTTATGCAAGATATCAGTTCTCCAGAATTACAACGGGAGCCATGGAAGCCGCACCCAAACTGGAACCTGTGATGATCGCTCCTCTGATGGGTTGAAACCCACATACCAGGTTTTAAGAAAGAGTCCCACCTGGTTATAGAAATAAGGACCCCCTTCAAATGCTTTGTTACGGTCTGTAATACAAGAGAAAACCACCATAAAATAGTTGTTCGCACTCAACATTGCCTTTAGGATTCCAAGTTTTCTTGACCCAAGCCTCCAGAAAGGTGAGAGAAATTCGGATGCCCAAAAACTTGCCAATAAGGGCATATTTGGTTAGATACTCCACATCTTCCGTCACCAAGTCTGGTTGAACCACTAGAACTGACCTGGCTTCACATCGTTCCAAACATCCATTGTTCTTTAACAAACAGTTCCCGACATGCACTGAAAAATCATGTTCCTTCCAGCCATTTTCAGATGAGAAAACATCACGAGCATGCACTCTCTGTGCCGGACCCAATGCCATCACGACATTCCTCCAATTTTTTAGACCTCCTCCGGAAGTTGTTGCCATCCTCGCAGAACAGTTTTTTTTTATCAAACCCTAGCAAAGTAGTTTTTCCTCATCAAACCCTAGGAGAGTTCCCTAGTTTAAACTGGTTATTGACTTTCAATGGGAAAAAAAAATTATTATTCTGACCTTTGGAAAATCAAACTAATTGCATAGCCATTATAAGGAAAATCTTTTATATTTAACGCTAAATCAATATATAGTACTCGTTCGAGTTAAATTGGCCATAAGATCAGATTTTTCAATTTACAATTTGGTTGTGAACTCAAATGTAAAACTCGATCCTTGAAGTATATTCGTGGTGAAATTGAGGATTCTACCACAAATTAAATGCAAGCGAAATCTGAAAACTGGTTATTCCAACAACTGTCCAAAAAAAAAAAAAAGCAAAAAAAAACAACAAAAAAACAAAAAGCAACTTGCATATAGTAGTATTTGCTGGCCAAATTCCATTACATCTTATAACAGCCGGCTCTGGCCGGCAATAATTGTCCAATCCCAACGGTATTTTCAAATCTCAGCAAGCTGGAACAAAAGTTTTATTTGATGGAGACGGCCAACCTTAATGGAAATGACTATCCAAACACAGAGGATTCTCCGCGATAACACCGTGCTGCTAAATAATCATACCAATGGAACTAGGTTTATATGAAACCCAAACACAGTTCAGATCCTAAATATTCAGCTTGATGGAGGTTTGTATTAATTTCCTTCATATGACTAATAGCAGGAACTGGAGTTGTCAAAAGATTTGGCTCTTCGTTATCTAATTCCTTTTCTACAAAATAATCCGTCAGTGTCCGTGCATCACATTAAATTGAACTTTTATTATATTATATAAAAAAATATTAAAATATTAAATAATATTAGTATAAGTGGTAAAATCTGATTTAGTTTAGAATTTTATAAAAATAATTAATGTATAATAATTAAGTTATAATACCGTTTTGATATATTAGTTTAATAAGGAAGAAAGTTTTTTTTTTTTTTTAAATCACGAGACCTAATTTTAAAGGGAAAAATCATATAATAACATTAACATTTATTGCAACTTATATTTACAATTAATAATTTAATAGTTTAAAGATACTTTAGAACATTATAAAATAAAAGTTAAAGTATGGGTAAGATGTTTTGGAATATCCATCACAAGCAAAGACATGATAACAATATTGAAATCAATTGTAATTAAACATTGTACACGATTTTTTTTTATGGTATCTTATAAGGTATCTTGTGAATTTTTTTTTATAAGTTAAAAGTTTATTTAAATGAGTTTTTATTAGGGGACCCAAAACTTAATTACAATAACAGTGGAGATTGTTGAAAAATTTTAAGGATACAACAAAAATCTTTTTCCGAAGGATGCAAACAACATAAATTCTAAAGACTACCCACAGAGTAAGTGAGACCAACACCAACAAGAAAAATAAGAAATGGCCAACTTGACCAAAACTGTCTACGTGAAGCACAACACAAGAGAAAAAATTCAAACTAAAAAAGGGCCATCCACCCATGACATCATTATGGTACGCCTAGGATATCCTTATGGTACGAAAGATGGAGAAGAGGATGAGGCCATCTCATCCAAACAAAACATGATAAAATTAAAGCAAGGTTGACCAAGAATTATTTGGAAAATACAATATGAGATACAAAGCACTTAAAACAGGAAAAAAATAAAATAATCTTGCCTAAAGGATGGAGTGATTAAAACAAGGCCATCCCTAACTCCACTAACATTTAAAATTTAAATTCAAATTGAATCTGTAGACACCAAAACAGCACCAATCCGATTATGTGGCTGCAAACACTGATCGCTTTGACACACACAGCCCCCAGGGCAGCCCTCAGAGGTTAAACAGTGGTCCTAACCACTTTTATAGCAATTTTGTAAGGTCAAAAGGCAATTTGGCACATTCGAGCACTTTGCTCGGTATTCGTCTCACCCAGGGACAAATACTAACTAGGATTCGTCTCACCCAGGGACGAATTCTAAAATCGTCTTTGGTCAGGACGAATTCCAGGTTTAACGGGCAAAAAGAAGAATGCCGCCAAGTGGCAGCCGAGGACAGTCAATTATTGCCTCTTGTCGTGCATGCGCGTGTAGGTGGGTAGATTGGCAATTAGAGGACTGTCACAAAGGCAGTCATGGAAGCCCAAGTCAAGGAGGAGTCTCCTCCCTCTTGGGAAGGCATGGCCGCCACATGGCATCCCTGCATACCCCTCCAAAGAGACCCCATGGGTCTATAAAATGGTGGACTTTCCCACCCAAAGAAGACATGTGGGAGGCATTTTCAAGCAACGAAGTGCTGCCAAATTGAACACCCTATTGCATCCTTTTTCGATTCACCTTTTCACATCCATTAATATCTTTCGCAAGAGAGGTTATTGGGTGGATTTTGGAAGCGTGGATCCAAACCCAAACCCAACATTTGACCACATCAATCCACCAATTTGCCGACAACACAATCCTAAGATATTTTTGGCCCATCCCTAGTCGATTGGCGTCAAAATCAAGTTCTAACGGGGGCGGCCCGCTTGGGCACCCCACACTTTTTGTTAGTTTCATTTTAGTCTATTCTATTATTGCTCGTTTATCCTACATTATGTTCTATGCTGTTTAGATAGCTCACAATCTGGATTTCAGAAGACATTTATCAAATATTATCATGCTTTGTCAATTTCGTGGCCCTCACTAACTTGCAGGTAGCGACATGGAATTCCCATGGATAGAGGCCAAATTGGGAGAATCTGACCATCTGGGTCATCCCAAAATGGCCCCAATTACTTAACCCCTTTATCTATAGGTGTTTTGGAGACCCCAAGGTTCAACATTTAGACGACATCACTTTGGCTTTCCAACACAGTCGAATTCGTCCCACCCGGGGATGAATAACAACAGAATTCATCCTGCCCAGGGACAAATTATAGTTGAAAGCATATTGGCCGACTTTTTCAATGGCAGTGGCCCTTTGGTAATGTCTTCTGACCTCTGTAATATTTGCAAGTCATTTAGGATCATTTCATGCATCATTTTAGTCAGTCTTAAGCATACATCTTTCATTAATTTCAAGGAACAAACTTTTCCTATTTGCAGTAGGTGCTACTAACTTTTTTTATTGTTTCTTTGAACATAGGAGGAGCAACAAATATCGAAGCCCCATCAACACCAGTGGCGGCAATGCTTTGGCCCGCCCATTTTGCATGTGGGCACGCGAAAAGGAGATCACTATTCACTTTTGTAATGGAAACATGCTAACTCTCCTAGCCCCTAAAAAGGGAGGAGATGTATTGTAACCGAGTTGGAATCACATTAATAAAAAGGGCTATGCTCCTGCTTTCTCCTTTTATGTTTGGTTTTGATTCGATTATATCCACTTTATTTCGTGCATCAAGCTAGTTAGTTTACATTGTAGCAATTAGTGTTTCTTTTTATTTCCGAAATCTCGTGCTTTCAGTGGCGATCACGGTGGGACCCTGTCCCCTGGTTTTTAAGATCAACTAATTGATCCATTTTTGTGTTTGTGCTTGACAGGTACAATTTTTTTAAAGCAGACTATTATTCATCTCTGACTATGATGAATACTTTACTGTAATTCGTCTGACCCTGAGACGAATTCAAATTCATCTCAAGACAAGGACGAACTCTGTTCTGTAATTCGTCTCACAGAGGGACGAATTTTTGTCTGTAAATTTTCAGAGCCGAGGATCAAAAACAGCAAGTCTGGGCAGAGAAAGGTAAGGGTTCCAAAACTATTTTTGTCATTTTTTGATTTTTTGCTTTTACTTTCTATCAATTCTTGCGTGCTTAAGGAAAATAGTGGTTGCTTGCATGTTTCAATTTTAAGTAAAATAAACCACACACACATCACATGGCACGTTTTTAACCAAGGAGCTGGTCGTAAGACCCCAGCCCTTGAGCAATACCAACAGTGGGTTCATCACCACATTGGCTTGACTTTGCATCCATTTCCCCTGATTGTCATTGTTGTTAGGCATAAATCCTGACGAAAGTTGATCGAGTGTCGCTGGGGTGATTCCCATGTGCGCGAGGATAAGTCTTCTATGGTAGGTGTCATTAATAGGACAATCCCCCTTTTGTACCACCTATGTTCCATGTACCATCTACTCTCACATACCTATAGTTTCCCTCTCGTAAGGGCGGGTATATAGAGAGGTTGGTATATCGGTCCGGCAATGGTATATTGAAGGGGCGACCATTTATGGGAGTCATATGAGCCAACATTCTGCATTTAAATGTTCTTCAAAACTTTCAAAAACAAAACAAAACATCAAAATGCACTAAACCAGTTTAGGACACACCATTAATCTTTAAAAGAGATAATCACTGTTTGTGTATGTGTGTGTTCATTTCTGCTTAGTGTAACAAAAAAAAAAATCATCATAAACGAGATAAAAATCTGCTTATCTAGTAGAAGAGCACCACAATGGTGTACACCCGTAGCCAAGCCCAATCAAGGGCAGATGCTGTGGAAGGTGCACAAAGAGAGGGCGCTGGTCGCCTTCACTTTAGCCCTGAGGACTTGGCCATACCGCCTTGGCGGTCTGGCCTACAAGAGAGTCCACATCAGGCCACATCAAGAAGGAATTATTGGTACCCCCCTCTGTGGGGTATGCCCATTCAACATAGCCCCTTTCAGGAAGAAGCTTTACATGTAGCACTCAACGTAAATAGAAAACCGCATTCTAAGGCTAGATATGAGTGGCCACAGCACGATGAAGCGCTAGAGAGGCACAGTGTCCATGAAGAGAGACAACGTGAATACAAAATCTCTCCTTTGCCTCCCATTAGAACTAAAATACAAAACCCAGAGCGTAGGGCTCTCCACACAGGGTGAGCTAACTCCGCCCGCCCCTTTCACAACCATGAAAGGGAGTACAAGGAAGACCATCGCATTCCTCGAGAACAACATACAACGTAGGAACCTTGTGTTTCTGCACCTGCTAGATATCATGGTCACCCATCGAGGCCAGAGCCTCAAGTAAATGCTGCCAACCTCAACAGAGGGAAGCGACCCATTGAAATTTTAGATCATCAAGACCAAGGCAAATACATAGGAGAAACATTCAAGCCTCCCGAGAAAAATATGGTGGACCAAATTGACCTGGCGAGGGCCCGAAATGTTGCCCACCAAGCTCGCATCATGCAACTTGAGCAAGGTCATCAGTAGTTAGAGCACTTATACCGCCTCAATAAAGAGCGCATGCAGCGTGAAGCAGATGAGCTGCGTTATAAACTACTTGAGAGGGTGCCAACCCCTCGCACCCAAAAAGCAAAACAATATGAGAGGTATAATCCTTTGGTGCATGATAGGTCTCCGCAACCTCGTCAAACATTGCCTCCGAGACCTTATAGACCTGAGATTGAGGCCACTTCCCAAAACAATGATGGGTACCCTCAGCAGGGACTCACTCAAGGTCATAGGCCTCGCCTAGAGACTCCTCAAGAATTTTATGAGGAACATGAACCAGAAATAGAAAGGGCCGAAATGCCCTATCAAGAAGGGAGGGCTGCCATTCGGCCACCCCACCATAGGCCTCTAGTCTCCCATAACTCACAACGGGAGCAAACAAAAGAGGAAGAAATTAAATCTTTCGATGCATACAAAGAGCTATTGGAGCGTTTGGAGTTTGTGGAGACAAAAGCTTCTGGGCATCAAAAGCCCATGTTACGTCAACTCCATAGTAATCCAGTGCATCCCTCAGTGCCCACACCTCTTTACCCTGAACATTTCAAGTTGCCTCAGTTGGCAGTCTTTAAAGGTGAAGAGGATGCACAAGAACATGTCACAAGATTCCTGAGCCAATGCTTCGGAATTCAAGATAATGATGCATTTTTGCTTAGGACATTCATAACCACATTCGTGGGCCCTACCTCAGATTGGTTCACATAGTTACCGAAGCACAACATAAATAACCTAGATCAATTAGTAGATGTGTTCCTTGAACACTTTGCCTTCAACACCAAGAAGAAGACATCATTGAGTGATCTGGCCAGCCTCAGGAAATATGAGGAAGAGACAATGGTAGCATACGGGAATCGATGGAGGGCTCTACTTTCTAAGCTACCCTACCTTCCCCCTATGTCTGACCTCACACAGATGTTTGCATGAAGTTGCTTGAAATCGATCTCTAGGCTATTGCAGCTGCAGCAATACGCCAACCTAGAAGAAGCTTTGGCGCAAGTCAAAGTTATAGAAGAGATCAAAATAGGGGAAGACGCAATCGCCAAGCCTAAAAAGAAATAGTGGAACAAAAACACTAAGACCGGGACTACGCAATCACAACTTGCTGTGGTTAATCAAGTTGCGATAAATGTCCCCAAGCCTGTGCAAGAAATACAACCCCAAAAGGCTAATTATCAGGCAGTGCCTCCTACTTATGAAAGAGAAAATAAAAAATAGGAGCAAAATCAGTAGCGTCGCCCTAGGCGACAATTCACCCCTTGTGTAGAGTCTAGGGACTCCCTATTTGATCGCTTGTTAGCGACAAATTTAGTCACCCTTTCAGAAATCCAAACTATAGATCCTAATGCTCCCAAGACTAAGGGATACAGAGAGGAATTATATTGTAGGTTCCATAGGCGAAGGGGACATGACCTGAATGGATGTTGGAAATTCAAGGGATTAATACAAGATTTGATCGATAACAAAACATTGGTAATGGAAAACCCCATAGCGCCAAATAATCAATAGATGGGGGTATTCAAGGACCCTTTGCCTGCCCACGAGGCATAGGCAAAACCTCTTCAGGTCAATGAGGTGCGACAGAATCTTCCCATGCAAGGATTTGTGAGAATGATCAGCATAGTGACCAAGAACAAAAAGTACCTAGGAGTTGCCCCCGAGGCAGCTACAAGAGAAGTTCCAACAACGTTGCAACCTCAACCATGCCCTGTGCAGTTGCCTCCACCTAGACCCGAGGTCATGATATGGACCAAACTCACACAGAGTTTGTGGACCACATCGGCTAGGCTTTCCATTTATGAGCTTATACAACAGTCAGCACCTCATAGGGAAACTCTTATGGAAATTTTAAAAGCCATCGAGTTACAGCCTCACGAAGTGAATTCCTTTAATAACTTCATGGGACATGTGAAATGATGTACGGAGCCGGTCATTACCTTCAGAGAGGATGAAGTTAAAACAATATCGAATCACACAGTAGATCCACCCCTGCACGTTATCGCACGGGTCAACGGGATCCCGTACAAGAGAGTGTTGGTAGATATTGGCTCGTCCAGTAACATCATTACTACCGTAACATTAAAACATCTGAAGCTGCCAGCCTCTCATATCACGGCTTCCACATACACACTAAGAGCATTCAACGATGTGATATGCTCGACAGTTAGCACAATTGTTCTGCTCGTCCAGGTAGGACAAAAGATGATACCTACATTGTGCAATTGTTTGGAAAGCGAGATGGCATATAACATATTGCTAGGGTGGCCATGGATCAGGGACATGAAGTGTGTCCCTTCGATCGCTCACCAGTGTCTAAAGTATGCATTTGAAGGAGAAGTATATGTATTCCCGATGGACTTAGAACCCTTCAAATATTGCAATGCGATGTAATTAATGCCTCAATCGACCCTCCCTTCAACGCATTTGGATTTCTAGTTAAATCCATCTAGACAGGGTCCAATACCGCGGGCACCACTGGTGACTAAACCATCAAAATCCTAGCCAGGTGAGTCTTCATCATCTGTTCCTTCACTACCAATGCCACCTATCATGGCTAAATAGAAGGACAAAGGAAAACAGATCTTGGAAGAGGCTCAGCCCCTAGAAGAGGCATTGCCAACAATATCAACTGTCTCAACAGAAGAAATACCTAGCACAACGGAAGCTGAGACTCCTAACCCACCAAACATGGAATGGAATCAGGAAGGCCTCCTGTTCCCTCCCTCCCAAGCATCAAAAATTACTGTTGAAATGGCCAGTATGGGCCTGGGGGAGTATCTAGTGCAGAATGTTGTGGTAACGCCCGCACTAGAATCCATGCAGGACATGGGGAGACATCGCCTTCCCATAGGGGCAGTTGTTCCTTTAGGTTACCCACCAAACCAGACTAATTTTGTGTATGGGGGCCTTGATCATGGTCTTGAACCATGCAAGCAAAAGGACGAGGACGAAGAGCCTTTTGTCGAAAATGTCAATTATCTGTCAAACCTAGACTTCGCTCTGATATATCTTGACCAATGCAATTGGCATGGATACGAGCTAGGTAGGTATGAGCAAGGGATGCGTGTCCTTTGCTAGCCAAGATACCAAATGCCATATGATAAGTCAAGAGTAGGGTTCAACCACCCCCTGCCCTTAGACATCTTGGTAGAAAACATGCAAGGCCTAGGAATATGCAACAAGGGTGGATTGGCATCAGATCCTTATGCCAACCCAAATACAGAATATACATTGGGAGATTACCTCCCATGGTCAACAAACACCCTTGGTAACATCAGTAATACCTCTCCTTTGCTAGAGAGAGGTGAAAGTTCTGACACTAATTCCCAAAGAGAGCATAAACGGTGTCTAGAGATCTTTTTGAAACTTTTCCCTTTAGATGTTCCAGTTGAGCCAATACAGTGTCAAGAGAATTAGGTCCCTCCACCAAGAGTGGAACAACTGCAATGGGATCAGATTATTTTTCTAGAAGAAGGTGAACCCTTAATGTCGCAAGTAGTTGTGGAAGAAAATGAACATTTTTGGATCTTCGACAGTGATTCGAAAGATGAGACTGAGATGGCTTATCTCAACCACATGTGATAAATGCAACAAAGGCAACAAGTGCAACAACGACATCCCTTAGGGATTGATGACTTATTTGCATAGATGGGCATACTGCCAGGGCATGAGTGGTATGTAGACCCAGCGGGGTGGGACCAAGTGTTGGATCCATGGCTCCAAATTTATGATGAGCACCGTCCACCTCGAGACCCTATAATGATATCAGTTTCGAGGGAAGACCTTGTCTTCCTATCAGCACATAGGGCAGATCCATTCATGCCCGTTCCCCTAGAGCCAGATCTTGAGTATAGGGAGCATCCAAAATTTTTGAGTTATCATACACACGATAATGGAGACCAAATTCATTCCATCCACATGACCCCATTGATTTGATCACACCCATCCGCAATCCGACTGATCCAACATGATCATTGCATCTAGACACAGATGCCATCAACTAGGATCACGTCAATTCACCTCTCTCACCATCAGAGTACTAGCCTTTCGGTAAAATGCCTCATTTTACCCTAGGGACAATTCAATATATTTTTTAGGCTGAAGAGGAACCCGTGGTTCCAAATGCAGACTTAAATTTAGTTGATGATATCCATTTGATCTTGACTCCACATCTATTGGAGGACGGATCCCACATGTCGGTCGAGGAGATGACTGACATAGATATCGGCTTGGATCCAATGAATCCATAGATTATCAAGCTGGGGGTAAGCTTATCCCCTGAAGAGCAAGCCGACTACATTGCCCTTCTCAAAAAGAAGAAGGAGGTTTTAGCTAGTCACTCATAATTTAACGCTTGATCCGATAATCAAGCTCGTAAAGCAAAAACTACGTAAGATGCACCCAAAAGTGGCCTTGATGGTCAAAAACGAACTACAAAAGTTGTTGGATGCACAGTTTGTCATCTGCGTGGATTATCTGCCATGGCTGTCCAACATGGTACCCATCAAAAAGCCTAACGGGAGGATTCACATATGCATTGATTTTCGAGATCTAAACAAAGCGAGTCCTAAGGATGATTTCCCCTTGTTGAGCATCGACGCGTTGGTAGACACTATAGCAGGTCACGAAATGCTCTCCCTCATGGATGGTTTCTCAGGATACAATCAGATTCGTATCAATCCTGAAGACCAACTAAAAACGACGTTCACAATGCCTTGGGGGACATTTTGTTATAAGTTCATGCCTTTTGGCCTTAAAAATGCTGGTGCCACCTACCAACGTTCCATGACGTACATCTTCCACGACTACATGCATAAAACTTTGGAATATTACATGGATGATTTGTTAGCCAAGTCTCTGTTGTGCTCAAATCATATTGATGACTTAAGCAAGATCCTCGATCGCTTCATGGAGCATAAAGTTAGACTAAACCCCAAGAAGTGCGTATTTAGCATCACATCTAGAAAACTCTTGGGTTCATAGTCTCAAAGAGAGGCATCGAGGTGGACCCAAAGAAAGTCAAGGCAATCCTTGAAATGGTTCCCCCAACTACCATTAAGCAGCTCAAAAGTCTGCAGGGAAAAGTAACATCGATTAAATGCTTTATAGCATAGCTATCTGATAAGTGCCGACCCATGAACAAATTATTGCACAATGGGGTTACATTTCACTGGGATGATGAGTGCCAGTCAGCCTTTGACAAAATCAAACAATACCTGGCTTCGCTGCCAGTATTGGCACCACCTAGACCAGGAGTGTCGTTCTACTTATACATCTCGGCTATCGAGGTGGCATCGGGCACCATGCTAGCCCAGAAGAATGAACTTCACAAGGAACAGGCTACTTACTATCGTAGCCGCACCTTGGTCAGTTATGAACTTAACTATGCATACGTTGAGAAACTCTGCTTGGCAGTGGTGTTTGCTACCAAAAAGCTATGCCACTACATGCTAAACAACACTACATATGTTGTGTCTAAGGAGAATCCATTGTGATACATGATGAGTCGTACTTATCATAGTAGTCGCATGGCGAAATGGATCATGTTGTTGATAGAATTTGACATAGAGTTTATTGGACAAAAATATATCAAAGGATAGGTCATAGCCGATCAACTAGCGGAGGCTCCTCTTGAAGACGATCAACCTCTAGTCATAGAACTACCCGATGATGGGGTCTTCCATGTCTTAGAATCGCCAAATTCTGATGAGCCTGAGTCATAGGCTGACATAACCCTATTCTTCGATGGTTCTAAATGTGAGCAAGGTGGTGGCACGAGAATAGTATTCTTCACATCGCAGGGTGCTCCAATGCCCTTGTCATTTAAATTAAACTTCCCGTGCACCAACAATAATGCAAAATATGAAGCCTTGCTCATAGGTCTTCAAACAGCAATCGCCATGAACATAAAACGACTGAAAATATTTGGTGATTCGTTGTTAATAGTCAATCAAGTCAAAGGGGTATTCCAATGCAAATGCCCAGTTTTTTAGGCTTATAAAGTCCTTGTGGACAAATTTTTTGCAAAACTTGAGTGGTATGACATCGAGGCATTCCCTCGATCATCGAATCATTTTGCGGACACAATGGCCTCCTTGGGGTCACTAATCCCGAAAGACCTTTCTGATGATATGACAACCATCCAAGTCAAAACCTTATCGCAATCCACAATGGAGCATGCAAGCTCAGACTTAACACCAGGAATCCACATGATCCAGATTGAACCATCCTTAAATAAGTTCTCTCAAATCCAAGATCATCTGAAACACGCCAACTGGGGGTCCTTGTTCTCCCCTACTCCCATTAATAGCAACACAACGTTATTCTTACAGGTTCTATCCCATTCATCGTTCGCTAGGGATGAAATTCAAGAGGGATTGGTTGTTCATACTGTCGAGGTTTCTGATCAACAAGACTGGTATTTACCCATTAGAGACTACCTTAAGTTAGGTAATATTCTGCTTAGATTGACTCATACCACAAAATGAGCACTCAAGCAGAAAGCGGCTAAGTATGTCTTGATAGGAGACATTTTGTATCATCATAGCTATGAAGGAATCCTCCTTCGTTGCTTGGACCAGCAAGAGTCCACTTGGATAGTTGCCCAAGCGCACGATGGTACATGTGGTGGCCATTTTAGTGGTATAGCCATTGCAAAGTGCATTCTTCGTGTGGGCTATTATTGGCCATCTTTAGAGCGAGATTGCTGCACCTATGTCAAGAAGTGCGTGAAGTGTCAACATCATGCCAATTTGATGCACGTACCTTCCCAGGCCTTGCAGACAGTCTAGTCTGCTTGGCCATTTTCGTAGTGGGGCTTCGATCTAATTGGAAAGATCTCCCCTACGTCGTCAGGTTGTCACATGTTTATCATAATAGCCACAGAGTATTTTACCAAGTGGGTGGAAGCAGTTTCGCTTACCTCTACGACAGGACCCCGCATTGTGGAGTTCATTTTGCATAACATCATATGTCATTTTGGTATTCCATCCAAAATAGTCTCGGATAATGGGATGCCATTCAAGAACAAATACGTGCGTGCTTTGACCACAAAGTACAAAATTTAGCACAATTTTTTGACACCCTATTATTCGTAGGCAAATGGGCAAGCAGAGGCATCAAACAAAATGCTAGTTGCCATCCTCAAAAAGACCGTCGCAGATAGTCATAAGGATTGGCACATTCAAATCCCACTTGCCCTATGGGCCTATCGCACTAGCATTTAGACACCCACTGGGGCCACTCCATTTTTGCTCATGTATGGCTCTGATGCAGTCATGCCTCTAGAGTTGGAGATTCCTTCCTTGCGCATATTAATGTAGGAGTTCATCGATGATGACTTTGCATGGTAGGCCCGGTTATACCAGCTTACGTTGCTTGACGAATGATGTGTTAATGCTCTCGAGCATTTACGCATTTATCAAGAGCGACTTAAGAAAGCTTACAACATGAAAGTTGACTTGAGAGACTTTCGGGTTGGTGATTTGGTTTTGAAGGAAAACCAACAGAATTCTAGTTTGTTGTCCCATCTAAGGGACAAGTTTGCGGCAAATTGGTTAGGTACATATGTCATTGATAGCAAAATAGGACCCGAAACATACCGGCTAGCTTCTCTTGACAAAACCAAGGAAACAGAACCCTTGAACATTAGTCATTTGCACCCATTTCATATCTAAGAGAGCCAAATCCCCAAAAATGCTCCAAGGATCCCTAAAATTGCTTGGTCAATCCCAAAAATGCTCCAAGGATCCCTAAAATTGCTTGGTCAATCCCAAAAATGCTCCAAGGATCCCTAAAATCGCTTGGTCAATCCCAAAAATGCTCCAAGGATCCCTAAAATCGCTTGGTCAATCCCAAAAACGCTCCAAGGATCCCTAAAATCGCTTGGTCAATCCCAAAAACGCTCCAAGGATCCCTAAAATCGCTTGGTCAATCCCAAAAACGCTCCAAGGATCCCTAAAATTGCTTGGTCAATCCCAAAAATGCTCTAAGGATCCCTAAAATCGCCTGGTCAATTCCAAAAACGCTCCAAGGATTCTCACAATCACTTGGTCAAAAATAAAGAAATTCAAAATCCAAAAATCATCAAAACAACAATTTTTTTGTATCTCATTTCTAGGCATGCTCAAATTCATCAATAGAGCATTTCATCTTCATATTCACAAAAATCAATCAAAAAAAAAAAAATACATAGCTGCATTAAGCATTACATCATTACATTGCATATTTGTGGTCGTACAAGTCAAAGGCACCATAGGCTGTAATTGCTCTGCTAGTCCATCTGGTTCCACATTGTTCCATCTTATAAAAAAAAAAAAAACAAACGCCATTTACCACTTTTTACCACATTAAGAGTCAGTGGTCTTCTAATGTATCAAGAGTTTTCATCTTTCAGTTGTAATTTTGCTTTCTAGCCATGTACTGTACCAAGTCAGGCAGATTTTACAAAGGTAGAGTTCTACTTGAAGTACGCCTTGTTACATAGCATCCCAACACAAATTAAAACACATAAAAAAAAAATTCCCAAGTTGTGTAAATGAAAGATGAAACCTGCACAGTAATCCAGTTCACCATAAGCGAAATGGTTATCTTGCTCATCCCCCTATGCGAATGACCCAAAGAATGTTGGGAGTTGGCAAAAGGACAAGCATCTTCCCTACCCAATTCCCTAAGAATCCCAAAATTCTCAATAGTTGCAAAAACATCAAAAATTTGCAAACGTCAAAACTCCAAAAAATTTGACACCCCACAATGCATACATCAAAAAGCACATACAATAGCGATTCTCGTCACTCCATATCCAAATCCCTTGCTCAAAAGAAAAACAAATAAAAATAAACAGTGATTTTATCACTACAAACAAGAAAGTATCCCAATACAATTGAAGAAAAAAAGGGAGTCGAACTTGAATCCCTGGAATTCTCAACATTTCAACAAGTCATGAAGCAAACTTCAGTACCGGTTTGGTTGATAGCCTATCGGTCACTGGCGGTAAACCTCACGCATGACGATATATCTGTCACATTAACTTGTGTACAGATCAATGTTTGCATGTGGATGAGCTAGCTTATGGTATCCTAGATAACACCGCAGATTAATCCGACTAAATACAATAAAGGAGTTAGTGGAGCTAATTAGGTGATCCTTAGTATAGGTTTGGTTGAATGCCCATCTGGCACTGGCGGTATCCTGACAAATACCACATAAACAAACTCATCTGCACACACAGGGATGTGAAATAACTTGGTCAAAAACAAGTCTGATTCTTACCTTGTTTAAAAGTCTTGTAAGATAAAGTATAGTCGTGGCTACTGAGTTAAAACCGTCTAAGTCTCAAAAAACCTTAGCTACATTTCTAAACCAACTGCGCTACTTTTCATCCTTACAATATCATCAAAAATCACATTATATACATACAAAGTCAGTTACCACCGCAATCGCCTAAAAATGAAATAAACAGAGTCCTAAACAGTCTATGGTGCCATAACCAACCATCACAAATTCCATCCATCCATTTCATTTTACATATCACATATAAATAAAAAACATTTGCATGCATCATAACATATGCATTCATCAAAATAAATAAACATGCATACATCCATATTCATCAACCATAATGCGTAATCTCAAATCATCACATATGCATAACCACAATAAAATAGGTATATATATATATATATAT
Source organism: Wollemia nobilis (assembly GCA_028583015.1). NCBI lineage: Eukaryota > Viridiplantae > Streptophyta > Pinopsida > Araucariales > Araucariaceae > Wollemia > Wollemia nobilis. Next base: position 2,423,756 of record JAQPPZ010001753.1, read on the forward strand.
CATCAAAAAAAAAAAATTCCTATAGGCTACAAAAATGGTCCTCTGACCCCGCAATCATATAACAAAATCACCCAGCCTAAGGCGTCAACCACCATGATCACGTAGGATTGATGCGACGAGAACTACCCCCCGTGGTGTGGGTCCTATGGGACCATGTAGGGTGGCTACTACTAGCCCCCGCATCACGCCTACTATCGCCTCCCTCATCCAATCGCCTACGACGAGATGATGCTAACTGCTCAGTACCACTGTCCCTCGTCTGACGCCAAGATCCACCTCCCAAAGACTCAGGTAACCGCCCACCAAGGCAGATGACCTCCCTCTCCAAATCTAGCCAGTGCCGACACCACTATGCATCCCATCGATGGTAGTAAGCTACTGCATCATCATGCTGCACCAAAACCTTATCTCTCTCTGCTAGCCGAGCCCGCAGGAGATCCCTCTCTCGCAGTGCATCCCCTAGTTCCCGCACCGCATCCCTCAACTCTTGATCTCATATCCACAGCAGCTCTGCTAACCGCACATTCTCAGTGTGTACCCCAAACTCCATATCCTTCACATCTTCCTGAGGCATGGGACTATCTGAAATAGTAGCCTACTCTGGCTCCCACTGCTTCGCCATGTCCTGCATCTCTGGCTGATCCGAAGCCCCCAAATCTACATCCTCATCCCCCACCTCAACCATGTCCGCATCCTCCAATAGATCTCCCCAATCATCCCTTGGTGCCTTAGCACCCTCCGTTGTCGCCTCTACGCCTCCTAGTGGTCCCTCTCCTCGCCATCATCGCAGTACCCACCACAAGTCATACTCAGTGGTAGTATCGATGTCATCCACGTTCGGGACGTCGATCACCACATCTGAATCCTCGCCTAGTGGCATGATGACCGGTTGGTCTAGATTCCTCTCATCTCCTCGACGTCGATAGACCATAGGATCACCAGGAAACCCCTGGTGCACCCCAAAATATCATATAACCCGGATATATGAGAAGAACTCATTCTCGGTCCCGTGTTGCCCAATTAGCCATCACTCCCTACGTACCCGTCGGAGCCACTGTCCAGCCTCCAACCAAGCTGGACAGTCCCGATAAGGGCACCAAACCACCTCCCTTGGAGTGAGCCGAGAGAAGGCATTGGCATAGTGCCCTATGGCACCTGCCCATCGTCAACTCTACCCCTGCTCTGCGGACCGTCGCCATAAAACTGCATACCCTATCTCCTTATCCTCCATCGTCGCCCGAGTCATCCATGGTAACTTGGTTGGCCTCTCAACTACTATGTGTTGCCAACCCCAACATTGCAATAGATAACTATAGCTGACCCCCTTCCATTTCCGGCAGTGGACCCCATACAGCTCCCTGTAGAGGTGTGCCAACAGTGTTTGTCCCCATCTCAGGATCAGTGATGCCTCTATCAGGCACTCTACCAACTGCCACACCAAATCCAACAGGTTCCATGGGAACCTCGCACCTGACGAGTCAGGTAATAACATGTTATAAATGAGGCCCATCAGGAATGCGTGCCTCACTCCTAACACACCCCTCTCCTGCCACCATCCAACCAAAATCCCACCAACTTGGCAGTCCACCTCGACCGTCTCCACTGGGCTCTCTACGCCCAACCGCTCCCCATGTCCGAAACATCTCGTCAGTACAGCAGTTCGCTGATCACACGGTGATGTCCTGATGGGCAGTCCATATATCAGAATCTGAAGAAGCTGATAGACATTTTCCAGAGTCACAATCATCTCCCCTGTCAGGAGATGGAAGGTGTTGGTCCGTGGATCCCAAAGTTTGATCAGGGCCGTGAAATAGGCCTGATCTAGGACCACAGGCTCCAGTCGAGCCACCTGCTTGAGCCCAAGGGCATCAAGCCACTCCAATTCAACCTCATTCAGTTCCCCTCGTGCCTCAGTGAAAGCAGTGGGTACACGGTACTGGCTTCTAACAACCTGCAAAAGAAAACACACCAAAACAATTAATTAAAATGATGGAAAATAACTGTACAGAAAAATAACACACTTACAGTTTAAAACAAAAATAAACTCTAGGGAGCACTTACTAGTATCACTTCGGCTCCGTCGCTCGATCCAGTTTGTATACTCATGATGGCAAGGAAAATCCGGCAGTGCTTCGCATCGTAGAATCAACCTCCTCCTCCCCAGAGCTCCAAATCGTAATAAAAATTAGATGCAAATGAGCCCAAACTCAAGTTTTGGCCCTTAAATAGGCCTTTTGAGCTGGAATTCATCCTTCACTAGGACGAGCGCTCTGGTTAGCGCTCGTCCCACCCAGGGATGAATTCTAAAGATGGAATTCATCCCACCTTAGGACAAATTCAGGCCAAAAATTCAAAAAAAACATTAAAAATTGAACAAAAATGCACTAAAACAAATAATAAATTTGCCCGATGAGAGTGCTGATGCACTCGACATCCCGGGCATACAAAACAGATGTTGGGGTCACAAATTGTCATTATCCTACTCCCTAAAAAGGCTATATTAGCCAGACCGCTCCATGGGAAGACAAATTTTTGCCAATTTCAGCTCCAAACAACGTCGCAAAAAGGGTTAACACCCACCAAAAACAAGTCTAAATGTTGGAAAAATTGCACATGTTTAATGATAAACCATCTAAAGGCAGCCTTGCACAAGTCATCTTGGTTCAAGAGACTCGTCGCTTTTCTCATGAAGGTCATTCCCTCATCGATTCGTCGCTTGAGGGGTAGTCACACTTAGTCACCAATCAACAAACACACACCCAATCAAGGCAATGACATGCATTCAAAGAATCATTGACAAAGACAATTACGCTCCTGCTTGCGACAACAAATAAGAAATAATCATAAATTGATCAAACACTTGGCATTCCTGAATCATGAACACAAGGTTTCCCCCTATGGACAAAAGGTTGCGCCCTTTGCCTATTCATGACTGATCAATGACCAAGCTCAAGTCACACCTCACCAAAACAGGTTAATACTTGAAATCAAATTCCTTAGCTCATCAGAAGCAAGGATTCAAGAATGCATGCCCTTTCCATGCTTGGGGCATCAAAAGTTGGTTAGGTTACCAAGAAACCCTAATCATTAGTGCTTTGGTTATCTATTTTTGCTCGATGTTGTGCCATGCACAGCGCATCCCAAAAAGGGGCATTTGTAGACACCAAAACAACACCAATCTGATTATGTGGCTGCAAACACTGATCGCTTTGACACATAGCCCCTAGGGCAGCCATCAGAGGTTAAACAGTGGCCCTAACCACTTTTATAGCAATTTTGTAAGGTCAAAAGGCAATTTGGCACATTCAGGCACTTTGCTCAGTATTCGTCTCACCCAGGAACGAATACTAACTAGGATTCGTCTCACCCAGGGACGAATTATGAAATCGTCTTTGGTCAGGACAAATTCCAGGTTTAACAGGAAAAAAGAAGAATGCCACCAAGTGGCAGCCGAGGACAGTCAATTATTACCTCCTATCATGCATGTGCGTGTAGGTGGGTAGATTGGCAGTTAGAGGACTGTCACAAAGGCAGTCATGGAAGCCCAAGTCAGGGAGGAGTCTCCTACCTCTTGGGAAGGCATGGCCGCCACATGGCATCCCTGCATGCCCCTCCAAAGAGACCCCCTGGGTCTATAAAATGGTGGACTTTCCCACCCAAAGAAAGACAGGTGGGAGGCATTTTCAAGCAACGAAGTGTTGCCAAATTGAACACCCTATTGCATCCTTTTTTGATTCACCTTTTCACATCCATTAATCTCTTTCGCAAGAGAGGTTATTGGGTGGCTTTTGGAAGCATGGATCCGAACCCAAACCCAACATTTGACCACCTCAATCCACAAATTTTCCGACAACACAATCCCAAGAGATTTTGGGCCAATCCCTAGTGGATTGGCATCAAAATCAAGTTCTAACGGGGGCGGCCCGCTTGGGCACCCCAAACTTTTTGTTAGTTTCATTTTAGTCTATTCTATTATTGCTCGTTTATCCTACATTACGTTCTATGCTGTTTAGATAGCTCACAATATGGATTTCAAAAGACATTTATCAAATATTATCATGCTTTGTCGATTTCGTGGCCCTCACTAACTTGCAGGTAGCGACATGGAATTCCTATGGATAGAGGCCAAATTGGGAGAATCCGACCATCTGGGTCATCCCAAAATGGCCCCAATTACTTAACCCCTTGTTTTGGAGACCCCGAGGTTCGACATTTAGATGGCGTCACTTCGGCTTTCCTAACACAGTCGAATTCGTCCAACCCAGGGATGAATAACAATAGAATTCATCCTTCCTAGGGATGAATTATAGTTGAAAGCAAATTGTCCGACTGTTTCAATGGCAGTAGCCCTCTGGTAATGTCTTCTGACCTTTATAAGATTTGCAAGTCATTTAGGATCATTTCATGCATCATTTTAGTCAGTCTTAGGCATACATCTTTCATTAATTTCAAGGAACAAACTTTTCCTATTTGCAGCAGGTGCTACTAACTCTTTTTGTTGTTTCTTTGAATGTAGGAGGAGCAGCAAATATCGAATACCCATCAACACCAGTAGCGGAAATGCTTTGGCCCGCCCATTTTGCATGTGGGCACGCGGAAAGGAGATCACTATTCACTTTTGTAATGGAAACATGCTAACTCTCTTGGCCCCTAAAAAGGGAGGAGATGTATTGTAACCGAGTTGGAATCACATTAATAAAAAGGGCTGTGCTCCAGCTTTCTCCTTTTACATTTGGTTTTTATTCGATTATATCCGCTTTATTTCGTGCATCAAGCTAGTTAGTTTACATTGTAGCAATTAGTGTTTCTTTTTATTTCCGGAATCTCATGCTTTCGAATCATTCTTGTCGAGGACATCTTGGAACACAGCGGGAGGATGCAGATCAAAAAGCAATAGCAAGGATGCAGTAGCATGATCTGAAAACCAACAAAAACCTAGAGAAGTCACAACATCATGCTAGGAAATTCCGATGTAGCAAGGACAACTACCCAGAAACCAAATGAGACAGAGATAAAATTAGTGCAAAACCATGAGCCATGGGAAAGAGGTGGTGAGGTCACAGAAAGCCAAAAATGTAGCAATAACTCCAAAGCAACCTTCAATACCACTAATGAGCAGGTTCAGGGAAGAACAAAAACAACAACATTCAACACAGAGACCCATCCCCAAGCCATAAAAATACTGAGAACCCATCACCAAGCCTACATCCGTAAACCCAAAGAGTAGCACCATATAAATCTTGTGAATTAAATTAAACACACTTATTTCATTAAACATACTTATTTCATTATTCATAGGTATCTTGTGAATTAAATTAAACACACTTATTTCAGTATTCATATAAAAAATATGAGTATTAGAAAATAAAAAATAAAGCATGTCAATTTAAATGCTAAAAAATAAATAAAAATTTTGAGGAAAGAATAAGCTTCACTTGTATTTTTAAAATCTATTTTTGTTAGTTTTTGATGTCTAATATTTAATGTAAAATAATCACAAGATTTAAAATAAAGTTGTAACAAATATAAATCAATGATAATATTCTAAACATATAAAACTCATAAATAACTTATGCAATAACTCATAAATATGCTACTAACAAATGCTTATGATAGTAGTATCTTGATAGAATAAAGATCTCGAACAAACCATACTTCCACAAACTCTCACTCTACATTGTGTCTCTTACACATACACACATAGAAACATATATAATGGAATGTGATTATTCATATGGATTACTCTTAGCCTTCACTCTTCTGGAGAATCTTCGCTTTCCTACTCTCTGGAATCATTTACACGTGGACTATTATGCAGTTTTACATTATTAAATACTTTGCATATTCTAATTATACTTGCATTTATTACATTGCATAAAATAAATACTCACACCCTATTCTAGGTCACTCTCCTAAACTAAAGATGTACCCAAGGTGGTACACTAGCATGTGCCAAATAATATAATATATTCCAACACCCCCTTGTATTACATTATTGGTTATTGAAGACTTTAGTCTTCAATATAGTCTTCGTCCTAGCTCTAGAACATTTTTTTTCTTCATTCTACTCTATGTTTGCATCTTCATCAAGTAAATGATTAATATCTTCATAGAATACTATATTTTCTAAAAATACTTTAGCTTCATGATATTTCGTAGGTTCTTCCAGTTCTTGAATTTCCTGAATCTCTTGAGCTAAGTGCACCTTTTGATTTCTTTATCTATATTGTAGTTGAGGTTGATTTTGTTAATGTTAAAATTATTGCTGATGTGTTCTATATTGATTTTTATATTGTCTTGGTTGAAACAACTTATTTGATTGCCTTCCAAAATTTGTTTGATTCCATTGATACTAATTTCTTGGATTGAATCTATAATAATTTGTACTATGTCCTCTTTTTTTGCATACTTGACAATATCTATTATTCTATTTTGATATGTTCCTTGAGAATGAAGTAATATTTTCTTGTGGATTATCTTTTGAGACTAAGGCATTGTTAGTAATTTCATCTTTAACTGAATTTTCTACCTCATATTGTTGTAGTATATTGACTAACTCATCAAACAACATATGTTTATTTAAAATTTGTAAAGATGTGACTAGATTCTTGTAGCTTTATGTAAGTGCTCTTAGAATCACTTGAACAAGAAACTTTTCTTTTACCTTTTCTGCTAAGGTTAATAATTTTCCTTTTATAGATACCACTTTTGTTAGAAATAATTCTATACTTTCACCACTATTAGCTTTCAGAGAATGCAATTGAATTTGAAGATTCAAGATAGTGGCTTTATTATTTTCTTCAAATATCTTGGCTAAAGTATTCCAATATTCTATAGAAGTTACTGATGAACTATTGTATGGTGTATATCATGTGTAATTGCAAATGTTATTATCATGAGTTATCAATAATGATCTCACTTTTTTTTTTCTATTAAGTGTAATTAGAACCTTTAATAAGTTGGGATTCTGAAATAAAGAACTTATTTGTTGTCATGATAACACTTGTAGACTACCTTATATCTCCCTAATGGTTTGAGTGTACAATAAATTTTATAAAATACTTAGCTCTCTGTTTTCCTTTGGGTTGAATCCCTTTGATCTCTTTAATTATAAATGGAACGCTAAAGTTAGTTTTAATCCAATTTCAAGTTTGATAAAGTTCTATTATTTCAAATACTTTAAGTGGGAATTCTTATGTCTCGTTAATTTTAAATACTTATATCAATGTATTTTTCCAACTTTCAAAAAACTCTATGTTATATTTATTATATCTTTCAAATTTCAATAATATGGTTTCTAAATTTCTCAAACTATTTTGGTGTTGAATTCCTTATAACTCCCTAATTGAAAATTTAGAAAATAAAGGTATTTGTAAATTTAATATTCCTATTTTTATGTATAAATCCTTATTCCTCCAAGTTATACTATTTGCAAATATTTATATGCAACTTGAGTTTCAAAATAATTTCAAAAATTTTCAAATTAAATACTTTTTACTTCAACAATATTCTAAATCATGCAATAGAACTACTAAGGTTTTAATTCATCAATTCAATACCTTATTTCTTAATTCTTTATATTAATCTCAAATATAATAGATTAATTAATATTAACCTTAATAATATTATTCCTTATATCTTAATATTTATAAATGATTAAATTGATTGAAATATTCTATACCTCCTTGGATATGGTACACTAAATTTGGATATTCAAAAGCTTTGACTTCCTTCTACATATTTGCTAGCCTTTTTGACATCCAATATTGGGACTTGAAGTCTTCCATATGAATATTTTCTAGCCTCTTTGTCCTTTAATATTCTTTTCTTTATGATGAACTTCACGTTCTCCAAGAAATTTGAAATATTTTTATTCTTCATGCTCTAAACTTGGCTTACATGCATTAATGGTGTACATAAGAATTTTGATTCCGCTTAGTGATACTTGATGCTTCTATTTGAGGAATGACAAGTGTCACTCAGACTATTGGTGTACATAGAAGATGTTACATCTCCATTTGGTACTCTTCCTCCTTGTAAATGACCCCTCTTTCTCAAATTTTCCTCAATAACACATGGCTTAGTAAAATTTCTTCTTTCTTAATGTCTACTCTTAAAAATTTCCCTTGGATTTCTCGTCAATGTGTGATTTCCTTAATAATGGCTGGATTTCTCCTCAATACTTTGGCTTCTATAAACTTAGATTTTTAGTCTTGATTCACTTTTAAAATATGTCATTTTATCTTCTAAAATATGTGCAATATACTGACTATTGATGTTTTGTAGTTTGATGACCCTTTGTGGAATGTACCACCTATTGGTGTTCAATCGACTATTTATATTTGTAGTTTTTTGTCTAGGCAGCTACTAACATTGGTAGTGCTTTAACTTGCACTATTTTAGATGTGGCTCTATAGAGCGTTGATTCTTTTTGTCTTTTCATTCTTCTTAAGCTCGACGCTTGTCCTTATTGGATAGTGCTAGTAGTGGTGTCAATGCTTCTCTCAAACTCAAACTAGTGGCATAACATCAATGGCTCCTTCAAAATGGTGGTACCTCCAATTTTTCTTGGTGGTTCTACCAATCATTTAGTGACTTTTCCTTACCAATATTTTTTGCAATCTGCCTTGTGTTTCACCTATTTGTGAGCAAAAAATGGTGTTCTATAAAATAATTATTTCTCTTCCATTTAATTATCAATACGAGAGTCCATAAACTTGTGAGTACCTATGCATAGTATATGCCTATAGTAGTTGGGATATGAGTTCTATATATCAATTAGTTTTGAGGAGGTGTTTGTTCATGTAGTTTAGTTTTAGCCAAACTAATAAAAACTAAATGTAGAAAAATAAAGCACATAATTAAAAGAAAATATAGAAAGTAAATTTCTCACAATGAAAACTAAAATACAAAAATAAAACACATCACTAAAAGGTATTTTTTCTTGAAATTAAACACACAACTACAAATGAAATTGTAGGAAATAAACACAACTAAAATAAAAAGTAGTAAATAAAATAAATAGGGGAGGATTATTGCTTGGAGTGGGCCCAAGCTCCCAAAGATAGTCCATCCAATCAGTTACTAAAAAGTTACTCTTCCAAATATATGTCAATGGAGAACACTCATTTTTTTTAATACTTATGTAATATAGAATAATAAAACTTCATGAATTTATCGATATCTTTATTTTGGGATGACCTTTATTTTTAAATAGAATGTAGCCAATCCATGTTACAAAGATAGATTGTTCTAATTTAATCCTAGATCACGATTCGCTATGATTGGTTCGTGCACAATTAAAATTATCATCTATTAAAGAAGTGACCATGTATAAAATGAATCTTGAAATATAAGAATGGTGATCCCCAAGTTTACATAAGAATTTATTTATGAAATTTGCATGGTCTTATAATTAATCGATCAATGCATAGAATAAAGGCACTTTATTCACACTGGACATAGGCACCTACCTACCTACCATTGGGATATAGGTACTTTTAAACCATCGAGAGGTAGTCATTAGGATATAGGTAGCTTTTATATCATTGGGATATAGGTGACTTTCTTGTCATCAGGATATAGGAACTAGATATAGGCACTAGCTTGTGCGTAGGATATAGACATCCATATGCACCTAGGATATAGGTGTTGATCCTTAGTAGGATTTAGATGCCCTCTTAAAGTACCATGATCTCCTCCTAGATGTTTTTTGTTCTTCAAAAACATTACAATTGTTGTATAATACCAGGTCCATGCAGTACCTTAACTAAAAGATGTAAAAAAGCAACAAAAATTCACATCTACACATATTTTCCATTAAAAATACCAATCAAGCATCATACGTCATTTCCATTAAATATATACAATAACTACAGAAAAATAAACTCCTAATATTAAATATGCATAAAAATGAGTATTTTTCATGCTCATCATACCCCCATGACTATGTATTTGACATGTCCTCATTTGTATTTGACATGTCCTCATGTCACCTTATGCTTATAATTCTCTATTTCATTGACGACCTTATAGTATGCTCTATTTTTGTACCACCACTCTTGAGTTGTGGCCTTGTACTTTTCCTTGTTTTATTTATGTTTACCATGTTTGTTGTGTTGATTGGAACCTATTTTATTGGATTTATTCTTCTCACTCTAGACCTACTAATTGGTTTAGATGGGATACATGTCGTCGTATACAACCCAACTATTGTAACTGCATCTCATTCAAAAGTTGATGTGACTTACTACTAGAGGAAATGATCCATAGGTGGATGTTCTACCATTTTAATTTCTAGTATTTCCTATGACTGAAACTATGATATATCAACCATCCAACATTTTAGAAAAAATTCCACCTATGGATCCCCTATTGGTGTTGTTGTGACTCCTTCACAATGACCCCAAAATTGGGGATCCACTTGAATTTTGAAAATTGTTTTAATTTGTGCCTTTGTTCATTGTTGATTGTCTTCATCATTTAGTGTTGAAAATAACAATCTTTAGGAATGTTGTATTGTGGTTGGTTATACTAGCAAATTTGATTACATGTCAAAATAGTGATTTTCTTGTTTGGTTTTGTTATGTTATGTTTTGTCAAGTTTTGTTTTATGTTGTTCTTTTATGTTGTCTTCTATTTGTTTATAGATGTCTTTATGCTATTATTTATTTTGTTATTCTTTTAGGTTGTATAAAAATTGTTTGTGTTATGTTATTTTTATTATGTTAAAAGTTTAGTGTTATAATTTTTTTATGGTTTTATTTTAAATTATTCTTTTATGTTATAATGTGTGTTTTGTTTTTGTAGTTGTTTTATGTTATGTTGTTTTAGTTTTATGTTGTCTTTAAATTATATGTTTGTTATTTAGTATATATTTTTGGTGTTATTTTAATATATTTTCGTTTATTATAGTGGTGTTCATATAGGTTGCATGTTCGTATGTTATGTTTAGTTATGTCTTGTTTTAAACTAATTAAATTATAAAGTTTTATAACTTTATAATTCAATATATTTAAAATTGTTATTTTATAAACTTGTTTTAAATTAATTAAATTATAAAATTTTATAACTTTATGATTTAATATAGTTAGAATGGTTATGTTATAAATATGTTTTAAATTAATTAAATTATAAATTTTTATAACATTATAATTTAATTATATTTAAAAAGGTTATTTTATAAATGTTTTATATTCTAATTAGTATTTGTCTTTTTGGTAGGATTATTAAAGTATGTTGAATAGAGGATGTGTTCGTGGGTTTCATTGGCATATCCTAAATTTAATTTTCAAATTCTAGTGAGGAGAAATATTAAATCCTTTTGAAAAAGGTATTGGTGACATTAGGGTTTCGTTAAGAATTCATTTTTACAACTATATGGAAACCATAATGAAACGAGAAAGAACCAACCATATAATTTCAAACTATAAATGGAGGATCAAAAGCCAAGACCAGGGTTGGACATTTGTAGGGCAGAAAAAGGATAAAATGATTGAAGGAGCAAAAGTGGAGTGCATAAGAAGACTATAGGGTTTAGAATTATAGAGATTTACAGAGATTTTATTGTAAGATCCAACTATTATATCAAATTATTTTGATTTAAATGTGCATGAATACGGTATTTAATTTTTAATAAAATGAATTGATATAGTTCTAATAAATTAAATTTCCATTTAATATTACACCATTTTTATTGTCGTACTGTGTGATTTTTGGTAGGCATAAAATTGATTTTAAAGTTTATGTGTATTTCATTATGTAGTTGTTTGTTTGATATTTAATTTATTTCTTTATTTTAAACCTTTTTTAAATTTATTTAATAATAAATTTGAAGAAATTTAACATAGTTTAAATTTTATAAATTTAAAATTTATAACTAGGTTTAAAAAAAATTATTATTCAAATATTAGATTTAATTAATATTTGAATAAATAAATTTACCGACGATAAATGACAATTCTGATTCCAAATTTATTTTCATAAAGTTGAGAATTTAGAATTGATATTTTCATAAAATAGTTTGGGTGTTATTTTAATATGGTTTTGATTTATACAAAGATCCAAACTTTACATTTCAGGATTATATTTGTTCTTAAATATTTAAGAAATAAATATTACGGGAAGGAGATGCTTTATGAACTTTATTTTCATATCATAAAATTCAAAAGTTCATAGATTAGTTTTATATTAAACCCTATGTTTCATAATTATTAAGGTTTCAAAACCTTATAATTTGGTTTAATCATTATTATATTTTTTCATTATCTGAATAATTCAATTTCAATTTCAATTTCATTTTTGGATGAACAAATATTTACATTAAATAAACCTTAAATTTTTAATATGATAAAGTTTAGACTTTATAATTAAGGTTTATATTTAATCAATTTCATTAAAATTTTAAAAACTTTGATTTTATTAAAGTTCATTAAAATTTAATATTAATTAAAATGCTAGATTAAATTTTTATATCAAAATCATTTGAAGCATTTTAATTAAGATATTGTTTTGAGATTATAGAATAAATTTGCACAAGTTATCAAAAATTGCTTAGAGAAAGAGTTGGAGTAAAAGAAACTTAATACATGATGAATTTAAAGTTAGTTACATGATTCCTATGCCCCTTGTTATCAGTTACTTGGAAACTACTAGAATTGTTCAAGCACTTATGTTAGCACATATACACAATACATAAAAACATTAAAATATAACCTTGGAGAAGTATACTTTCTTTATAAAAAAATATTTTGAATCCTAGTTCTCGAGCGATTTTTGTAACTAGATAAAATCATACCTCAATAGGTGCTCCTCTATCTACATCATCATCTTCAATATTTACTTCAAACTCTATAGGATTCAATTGCCAAGGTTGATTTTTTTTGACCGGCGGTGGTATTATAGGGTTCTTTTTGAACATCCCCATTTGGAGAATATATTTCATCATTCGTAATGAATGTCAATTTATAGAAGCATATAGGGCATCAAATTGTACTAGGTGCATTGGATTTACACTTATGCTCGACTCTTTGGTTGCCCACTTGTGAGATCATTGTGTTTCCTTGTCCTTCTTCAGGTTTTACTTGAGTGTGATGAACTCCTATTAGTGGATGGAAAATTATTTAAGTGATGCAGCGCACTTTTCATCAAAGTTAGGATCATGTTGTGCTTTTATTTTTCTTCCTATGGTCATTTTTCCATAGCCTTCTTCTTCCTTGTCATCTGCAAGGTATCTACATCTATTGGCAAAATGAGAGAAAGCACCATTTTTCTCCTTGGAGGTGATATTTCCTCAAAAACAAATGGTTTTATCTCTAGCACATGTTGGTTCATAGGTACAATAGTAATAGTTTTAGATACTAGCTAATCATCAAATTGGCTCACCATGGTATGGTTAACCTCTAGCTAACCAGTTGACTGGGCAATAATAAAAGGCTCTACAAAATTTCTAGTTGATTATCCAACATCGTTACATTAAATTAAATCCTAATATGATTGGGTAATATTATCATGTACAATTGTCTCCCCAGTTAATTTAGTAGTGTCATCACATATGGGTAACTCTTTAGCTAACTGGGTGGCATTTGGATAGTCAACTTCAAGCTGATCGATTGATTGGGTAGCAAAAAAGCATTATACTAACTTACCAACCAATTGAGAAGTCTCAAACTCCTTGCTATCTGAAAGGTCAGCAAAAATAGGCCCACTTTGCAAAATATAACTCCTTTATTCCTGGGAAGCTTCTACCATAGGTGCTTTTGAATGCTCCTCTACATCAGATAATTGGATATTTAATTCCATCATAGAATTAGAATAATATGTCCCTATGGATGTAATATTTTCTTTTGAGTTGATGGAGAAAATTATTGCGTCCATGGTCCAGCCTATTTGTATAGTAGCATCAACTCTATTCTCTTTTTTGGTGAGCTATTATTGCAATTGCTACACTATACCCTCTAGTTGTTGCACTATGTTCATCAATTATCACATAGTATGGCTTGATTCTTGCTACTCAGTTGTGGAAACCCATAGAAACTCTTTTAACTTGGCCTATGTTGCATGATGTTTCCTTTGAAATAAAGACATACAATTTTATTTCCCATAATTGGCCATGGAGGTCTTCCTCCAAAGATTCACTATAGGGTTCTTCAGTAGAGGCCAAGCCCTACAACACCTAGGTGGCTTATTCATCCTCTGTTATATGGTTCTCATTACCCTCTAAAAAATTATAGTTAACCAAAGTGTCCATAACTATCTCACTCTTGGATGTAGGCACAAATGTTGCTCAAAATAGGATTAATTCGACCTGCTCTACCTCCCCATATGAATGATTGTATTAGGAGGTAGACACCCTTGTTCCTTCATCTTGATTATCTTCATACCACCCACTAGATAATTTAGGTTTAGCTTCCTCTATTGTAATGGTTTGTGGTGGTAATACAAACCTCTATGCTTTGGCATACCAAATTAGGGCTGAAATTAGCTCATGATGTCCTAACACCATCGTTGTGCCTACATGGTATTTATTTACCTCATCTCATAGGGCACTCATAAAATAAAATAGGACATTGATATGGTCCCCATGTAGAAAATAATTTAAGAAATAAAAGTGGTTGGCATTGAGCCAAGAATATTTTTGGCGTAGGTGAAAAACTATACCAATTGTTCAAACACTTATCACCATGATTTTGAGATACTATTTCAGTAACCCCGATCGTGTTAACTACATCATTGGTTACCCAAAGAATTATTGAGCACATCACTCAATATTATATCCCTTGTATGTTTTATACCCTATGAATGAGAGGTTGGTGACTTCTATTACATACTCATCTATCACTAGTATCACTAGCCCTTGTATCTGCATGACCCTATTATCCATTGAGGCTTTTTAATTCCTATACTGCCATGAGGTCCTAGCTTTAATTAACCAAGCAATAGTAATCTAACCACCTTTTAGCTTCAAATTGGTCCTTGGAAAAGACTATCATGCCAAAGAGATCTATCAAAACATCTCTTATGTGCATGATTTTATGAAGGTCTTCCCATGATATCTACTCTATTTTTTGTTTTTCTAGTGTTGAAGTAGATAATTATATCTTATATCCACATTTAACATGTCGAAGCATGCAACTATATCCATGCATATAGTGGTCACCTATACCCATGTAATTAGCAATAATTATGAAATTTGTGTAATTATTCTTGAAGCATGCACCTAAATATAGTTGGATATAGTTTTAGCCTCCCCCATGCCTAATTGGTACCACATGGATAATTTTTTATGTGGGTTTGTATGATTAGATAATACAAATGTGGGGTATATACTAGCATGTAACACAAAAATATTTTTAGTGATAACTATACACATAAATAACAAAAAAATTAGTACATACCTAGGTTATTTTCATGAAATATGGTGTAGATGCCTGGTGGTGCAACTTGATTGATCAAAATATTGTTTACAATGTACCAGGGTAAATCAAGGACTTACATTTTTCTGTGTCGATAAATCTCAATAAAGTAATTTTTATTAGGTACTATATATTTATTAGTTTCGAGATATCATAATGAAAATAAAACTTGTAATTTTTTATCATGGGACAACACATTTTTGCATTGGAATTCAAAATTAGCGTATCCCATTATCAACATTCTCAAGAGTAAGCATACTTCGATATCGGTGATCAGAAATTAGGTGTACTCCATTCATAAAAAAATTAATTTCATTGTATGTGCAAGGATATGGGCACCTCTTTGATATATAGGTACTGCTTCGCCTCTACATATAGGTGCTTTTTTCTATATTTACATATAGAAATCTCTGTTATTCTAGTTCTGAATATAGTTGCCCCCATTGCTTTGAATATAAGTTCCTATGTTCTAGATATAGGTAATGGTACTACTCTGAATATAGGCACTTGTGCTATGAACATAGACACCTATGTTCTACCTTTAAAGATAGGCATCACCCTCCTGGTGGAAATAAGGCACCTTTGTCTTGGTTCAATTATAGGCATTGCTCCCGTTGGTGGAAGATAGGAATATTTATGGTGGCCTGAATATAGACACCACCCTCCTGGTGGGAAGTAGGTACCTTTTATGTTAGCCTAGATACACACATCATCCACCTGGTGGAAAATAGGTAAATACCATCTAGTCCATATATAGGCACCTACTATTACTAGGATATAGGTACCTTTTATGCATTGCTACACTCCTAAAAAGTAGGAAGAAACAAGGTGGTGTAGCTTCATGCTTAATAGACCCATTTGACCCAGATATCTATAGCTCTGCAATCGGCTCCACTTGGCCCTATAAACCAAAAATAATAAAAGAAAAATAGGGCAACATATCTTCATGCCTAATAGGCATGATAGATGAATACAAATTGCTTTGAAATTGACTCCACGTAGCCCTAAAAAAAATAATAAAATAAAAATCTATTCTAAAATCATTAAAAAAAAATCTCATTTTTTCTTTTTTTATAGCAAACAGTAAGTGTTCATCAAACTGCTAAATATTTTTTAGAGAATAGGGTTCCCCCCATGCCTACATCTGATTCAATTATGTGAATTGGAGGTGCATGGTAAGGTCATAAGAAGTGGACATTAACAATAAAAAATATGTCACTATCATCAATGGTTCTAACATGAATAACGATATTGTTGATTACTTCAATCGCCTCATACGGATCCATCCACCTCTGCATGAGCTTTCCCTTTTGCTCCTAGAATTGAGAATCATGTAAGAGTTCCCAATATCCTTATTTAAATCATTTTAGTCTTATGTGGCAGTCATGCCACATTACCCTCTACTTTTATGTTATTTTTGTGTGTTGCAACACATCTTGCCTATATTCATCCAGTTGGTAAATACAATCTTTTTATGTAACATCTAGGTTCATATTGATATCTGTAGTATTTTGTAGAGCTTTAATTTCAAACATATTTCCATCATTGTATTTTTCTCGTACTCCAACTAAAATGGTGTAAATCCAATAGTTGATTTCCATGTAGTCCAATATGCCCATACTAATTTTGGAAGTTTTTTCTCCCAATACTTCTTGTGTTGTAGCACTGTATTTGTTAGAATATTCTCCAACTCTTAGTTTGTAACCTTAACCTAGCCATTTTCTTGTGGATGGTATGGGGCATTTTTGTTTTGTTGGATCTATAACTACTGCATTAGTTCTTGAATAATTTTCAAAGTGAACTAAGCCCCTAGTTAGTGGTAATCTCCATGGGAACCCCAAACCTGGTGAAAATAAATTCATACAAAAATTATGCTACATTGTCTTCTTTTGCATTTTGTAGTGCCTGCACTTCAAACCACTTAGTGACATAATTAGTACATACTAAAATATACCTCTTACCATTATATTATGGATTGATAGACCCAATAAAATCCATCCCTCATTTATCAAATGGTTCAATACGTAAATGTGGTAGAAGGAGCATTTCATATTGAGGAGTTGGTCGACCCATTTGTTGACATTTATCACAATGGTTGACATAGTTTATTGCATATTTAAATCATGAGGTTCAACAGTACCGTATTTATAAAACTTTAAATGTAGTTTATTTTCCTGCAAAATGTACAACACATGATTCATCTTGATAGGATTTTAATTTTTTTGTGGTTTCATTTTTAGGAACACATCATATCATGAGTTGATCAAGACCAATTTTATATAAGAAACCATAAATCCATTAAAAGGTTGCACTCTTTTCAATTAATGTTCTAGCTTCTCTAGGAGTGAGTGTAGGAGATATTTTATGGATGGTTATGTAATTGGCCATATCAGCATACCATGGTATTTAGTTATCAAGAACAAAGATAAAATAATCTAGGAATCTATCCTCAGTGGTATTGGTATCATGTGATATTAAACTAGATATAAAATATACCACAATGTCATCCTTACTAGTTTTGTCTACAATGGTCATATAAAATTCCTACAAGAGTAATAGCCATGTAATAATTCTGCCACTTATCGTTGGCTTGTTCATCAGATATTTTATGGTTGCATGATCAGTGTGTAAAAAGATGTTATAGCCCATGATATAATGGAAAAATTATTAATGGCATGTAAAACTATTGGGAAGTCTTTTTCTATGATAGTGTAATTGATTTTAGTTCTCGTAATATTTTTATTGACATAATAGATAGTATATATCTCATTTTCTTATTTCTATCCTAGTGCTGCCCCTATGGTATTGTTGGATGTGTCCACATAAATGTGGAAGGGGAGGTTCCAATTTGGACCTCTAATAATAGGAGAAATTTTTAGTTTCTCTTTTAATGTTTGGAATGCTTACTCATATTCACTTGTCCAAATGAACTCAACATCTTTGGTTAACAATGTGCATAGTGGTTTGGCAATTTTGATAAAATATTCAATAAATCGTTGGTAGTATCTAGTAAAGCCTAAGAAAATTCAAACATCTTGCTATATTTTTGGGGTAGGTAGTTATTTTATAACCTCAATCTTTCTCTTATCTACCTTTATCCCCTCAACAAAGATGTGGTGTCCTAAAACTATCTCTTTTATCAATAACATGAAGTATTTTTCAATTGAGGAACAAGTTTGTTTTTTAACAGTGTTGGAGTAATCTCTCCTTAGTTGTATCTTCCTTAAAAATTTCATTGTATAGGGTATAATCATCCATATAGACCTCTATAGTATCTCTTACCATATCCAAAAAGATACTAAGGACTACCCACAAAAAAGTTGCATGTGCATTATAAAATCCAAAAGGTAAGACACAATAGGCAAATGTATCCCAATAATAGGTAAATGTTGTATTTTATTGATAATATTCCACTATTTAGACCTGATTGTATCCAATTTACCCATCAAGGAACAAAAAATATTTTTGTCCTACCAGGATATCTAGGAATTGGTCTATAAATGCTAAGGGGAAATGATTTTTTCTAGTGGCTTTATTCAACATTCTAGTCCACATAGATTATCCATTTTTCATTATTTTTCGATAATACCACCAAAGGTGAGACCCAATAACTATAAAAAATAGGATAAATGAACACAATAGATAAAATTTTATATAATTCAGTTTTTATGATTTCTTTCATGACTAGATTCATCCTCCTCCAAGGTTGTCTTACTGGTATTGCACCATCCTCCAGGTAAATATTATGAGTGCATACATTGGGTGCAATACCCCTTATGTTTCTATAATCCCAAGAAAAATTAGTCTTATGTTAATTTAATATTCCTTTCAACTTCTCTTCATGGTTAGTTATCAAGGAATTATAAATATTCAATGTTTGTCTAGGTTCTATTTCAATTTGTTTAACATGAATTTCCTTAGGAGAAATCCATAGGAGGGTGTGAAGATTCTCCATGGAGAAAATTCATTATGATTTGATATTCATCTACTTTATTCTCTACTTCATATAGGACCATCACTTATTGTAACATAGGCAAGGCATCATCATGAAAAAATTTAGAATTAGGCTCTCTTAATTCAATGATATATTATATAGGAGGATAAATGACTTAAATTTTTAACATTTTATCCATTGGATATCACCAATTGTATGGTCCTAAAAATTATGTAGGTTTGAATCGTTGCTAGAAAAAGATTTCCTAATATGAGTTGATAATCATTTAGTCTAGATTTTGACTTCAAAACTAGGAAGTCTGCTGGATGTTCCTATGCATCCAAAGTTATAATCATATCTTCTAGCATTCCTTTGGGAGTATTGTAGATCAATCTACCAATTATAAAACCATTTTAGTTAGCCTCATGTCTGTTAACTATAGTTTTTTACATGGATTCCTTGGGCATGATATTTATGGGTACTCATAAATCTATTAAAGTATTAGGTAGCCTCAAGTATTCAATTAGAACTGTTAAAACCAAGGTTATTGGATTAGAATATTTTTGGTGAAATGTGTTCTATAGCATTAAGTTAGCTAACTGACCTACTACATGTACTACTTTTGACTGTTGTAATCATCTTGCTCTCTTAAGACAAAATTATCTAATGGATTATATATAGATAGGAACATCTCGTATAGCCTGATAGAGAGGAATTATGATAGTTTTTTCAACCCTTCAATAATGTCAAATTCTAATTGCATCAATTTTTTAGATTCTTGAAATATTTTGGGAAAGGGTGGAACCCCTTCATCGTTGGTCTGGTTAGAAGTTAAATTTTCCATCTCCTCTACCAGAGGTGTTGGTTCTTCTACTTCTAGTTATGTTTTCGCTTCCTCCACTATTAGAGGTGTTGGATATACTCCTACTTATATACCTAATATAAGTCTAATTGGACTACAATCTACACTAATATGATACATACGATACATCCTCGTGACTACTTGATACATTGGTTGATTTTTCTTAGATTTGGGTTTGGTTGTGTTGGTAGTTTTTGTGGTCTAGAATTAGGTGGTGTTAGAAAACTAGGCTACATTGGGGCTTGTGTTGTGGCTTGTGGAGGTGATCTCTACATATTATAATTTTACCACTATGTTCTAACTTGTTGATATGTCATCCATGGATAAGGTGTATAAGGAGTTGATCCTTGGATGGTGTTCGTCCAATGTGAATGATCCTACCACATCATATTATATGTTTGAGTCTACCCTTGGTACATAAAATTGGGTCTCCCATAGGATATTGTTATCATTTTCTCCTATTACCCATAAAATATTTTTTAGCTACTTTTAGTTCCTCTTTCATGTTTACTAATTGTGGGCACAACTTCATTTTGTGATCCATCTAACAAATGGCACACACTTGGAACTTTTTTTGAAAATTCATTCTTTGGGTGTTTCTTCCTACATTCTGGGCATAAAAATATCAATGTTGCCTTAGTTTCTTACTTTTGTTATAGATGTCGTTGTTTTTGTTTCATGGGTGATGGGTTTATCTTTTCTCCTAGAGTATTTTTGATAATATTGTAATATATTTATCATTTGGGATTGGTAACTATCACCTCCCACAAATAATTTTAAGTATTCTAATGAATCTTTCATCAGAACCCTTAAGAATATACTTCTCAAGGATTTCTCACCTAGTTTCGCATGGGGTGAACATTGAAAATTAAAATTAAATCTACCCTAGTAATACTCCAATGACTCTTCCTCCCTCTATGACATATCTAGGACTTCCTCTCTAGAATCCCATGCCATACCAAAATCCTAGTATTGTTCTAGGAATATTTTCTTCATATCTTCCCATGTGGTAATTTCTTTGTTCCCCAAACCAATAAACCAGTGTAATGTTGAATCATCCAATGTAAAGAGAAAAAGATTTAATTTTTGGGCATCATATTTATAATCTATTGATCTACAAAGAATATCAATTTTAAAAATAAATAGATCAGGATATTATATTGGTAGTACTCTAAATATGGGAAGGTATGCAAGAGAAATATATTTCATTTTAATGTCTCCTCTAGATTCTTCAATTGAAAAATGAAAATTGGTGGAAGCTTCATCATTTTTAGCCATGGTTTCAGATGATGTAGGTCTTAAACCCGATGCTTCTACAATAGCTAATAGTGATTCACACTCATTTATTGTGTCTTCAAATAATAAATCTAAATTAAAACCTAAGGTAAAACCTCCTTCTAATACTAAAGCAAAACTTGAGTCTTTAAATAATGTTTATCCAAATAATGGATTAAGATGCCAAGGTGTGTTAGGTAGAGAGGATGATCCACCAACAACAAGTGTTTTAGATGCTTCATATTGTATTTTAGAATGTATTTTAGGTAGTTCTAAGGTGATTTATATTCTCTTAATAAAACATTCATTTGATCCTCTTGGTCTTGGTGGACTCATACATTTTTAGGTAAAGGATCTATGGGTAACATAGTCTGAATAATTATTTTTAGGTTGAGTAACCTACAGATTATAAAATATTGTAGTTGGAACTCCCTGATAATGACACCAAAATGATGAGCATAAAATGGTGTTTTGTAAAATAGTTATTTCCCTTCCATTTAATTATCAATCTAGGAGTTCATAAACTTGTGAGTACCTATGTATAGTATATGCCTATAGTAGTTGGGAGATGAGTCATATATATCAATTGGTTTGGGAGGGTCTTGTTCGTGTAGTTTTTTTTTAGCCAAACAAGTAAAAACTAAATGTAAAAAAATAAATCACATAATTAAAAGAAATTGTAGGAAGTAAATTTCTCACAACTGAAATTAAAATACTGAAATCAAACATGACTGAAAGGTAAATTTTCTTGAAATTAAATATAGAACTAGAAATAAAATTGTAGGAAATAAACACATAACTAAAATAAATGAAGTATGAAATAAAAATTAATCATAAAAGATAATAATGGTGATCCCTAAGTTTACATAACAATTTATTTCTAAAATTTATGCGGATGCGGTCTCTCAGTCAATCAATCAACGCGTAAAATAAAGGTTTTTATTCCCATTGGATATAGATGCTTGTCTACTTACTATCAAGATATAGGTGTTGTGATATAGGTTATTTTCGACATCCAATAGGTAGTCACGAGGATATAAGTGCATTTTCTATCATGAGGATATAGGTGTCTTTCCTATCGCTGGTATATAAGCATAAACCTACACCCAGGATATAGGCACCAGATTACACCTAGAATATAGGTGTTGATCCTTAGCAGGATTTAGACACCCTCTTTAGGCACCATGATCTCCTTCTAGATTTCCATCATTATTCAAACACATTATACTTGTTGTACAATATGAATTCCATGCAAGACCTTGACTAAAAGATGTGAAAAAGTAATGTAAATATGTATCTACACTCATTTCCCACTAAAAGACCAGTCAACCATAATATGTCATTTTCCATTAAATATATGCAATAATTACACAAAAACACACTATGATTTTTAGACATGTCATACAATACCCCCTTTAAATATGCATAAAAATGAGTATTTTTGGTTCTCATCACCACTATTTTGTCTTCTAGAGATTATAAAAAATCTGCACATATTTTGATTATAAAAACATCATATACATTAATTTTTTCTCCTTATTACTCAATTTTTTTCTCCTTTTGTTGTGTTTTGTAGACTCTAGAATTATAATGATGCCTCCTTCATTGGCCTAGACACCCTTAACTTAGACTATATTTTTTTGGCTATAATAACTCTAATGTGCTGCTTTCAAAAATTTTATAAATAAGCTAATTTAAATGGTTGAATAACAAAATTTTATAGCACCAATATTACAAACCTATTTTCCTCCTTTTGTAGCTAATCTTCTTAATGATTTGATTCACATTTTTGTTGTCTGAAGTTTACAAACTTCGCATATTCACTTCCTTTGAATTTGATATCCAAATTATCCAAACAACGTAGTTGATTTCCTTCTCAAAATGATGTCCAAAGTCAAATTTTATCTTCTTCCAAACATGTTGTTCAAAACTCTGTAATTTGTAGCTTTTAGTTGGTATCAAATATTCCTTTTCTTTATTGACCAAATCTCTCTCAAAAAATATTTTAAAAAGCTTCAAAATGTATATCTACTATCTCCTTCCAAAGTTGTGCAATTTTGTAGTCCTAAAACATTTCAATCACTACTCACAAAAATTGATTTCTCCTCTAATATCTTGTTGTCCAAAAAAATCTCTAACTCCAATTCACTACCTTAGTTTACTATCAAGATTTCCTTCAATTACTTGTTCAAGGGAACTACAAAATATACCTAGAAATTATTCAATTTTTATCTCTATGACACCTTCAATTATTTTTCATGTGGCCTTTCAACTTCTATCATAAAAACTAGTAAACTTCTTTACAAATCAAACTTCACAATATTAATGGTTATCATCAAAATTATCAAATTGATATCATTTTCTATCCTCTTTTTTCTCTTTACCTTCCACTAAATTATATCTTTGAATTTGACCTCTTTTTTGACCTCTTCTTCAAGAATTTGAATGCCTTGAAGTATTGAAGAATACTTTGTCAAATTTGGCAAAATTCTTGCCAAGAATCTTCTCCTTGAATGATTTTCACAAATTATTTTGGGCTTATTGTTAAATTATAATAATTTTTTTCTAAATTAGGTGTTATTACCTCGTTTTAAAAGTTTCTTATTCTTGCAAAATTCTATCTTGAACTTTCTTCAAATATCCTTGAATGGCCACTTCTTCAACTCCTTCAATAGGGATTCTCTAGTCTTCTTATTTCTCCTTACAAATTTGCTTGAGATCTCTTCTCTTGGGTATTCAAATTCTACAACTCTTTGATTGAACATTTTATTAGTCCTCCTTTATATTATTTATCCTATATACTTTCTCAAATATATAATGGAAACCACTTCTCTTAGGTCTCCTCTTTCTTCAACCTTAGATAGAGCTTCATTGACCTCTTTCTCTCTTTCTTCCTTTAATCTACTATGGGAACTGCTTTCTTGGGTATCCTCAATATTCAATCTGTAGTCTTCAATATTCAAAGGAGATATATTTCTTGGGACTTCTCAATATTCAATGTCTAATATTTTACTACAACTCAAAACTAATCCTTGTACAAAGAAAGCATATAGACTTTCACGCAATCAAAGGTGAAATTATTATATATCTATTGTAGGAAGCTTCTCAACTTCTGAGATCTAATTTTCTACAAAAAAAAACTCATATAATAACAACCAAATACATTCAAATATCCATAATTCTAAAATCAATAATCTTCACTAGTTATCCTTCAATCTAGTGGAAGGAAATCAATGATGAGTCCTAGTCTTCATGAGTTTTTCTACAACCCTATGGAAATACTCTAGAAAAATAACAACTCTCAAATTTTGTAAATGAAATATCCCTATATCCTCTCAATCTCTTTTGTGGCTCTCCTTATCTCCTATCAATATCTCTTATGGCTCTGATGCCAATGTTATATTTTGATGCCTAATACTTAATGCAAAATAACCATAAGAACTAAAATAAAGTTATAACAAATTTAAGTGAATGACAATATTATAAACATATAAAACTCATAAATAACTTATACAAAAACTCATAGATAAGCTATAAATAAATTCTCATGAAAATAGTATCTTGATAGAATAAATATCTTCAATACATCATGCTTCTACACACTCTCACTCTACATTGTATTTCTTACACATACACACCTAGATACATATATAACGGAATGTAACTCTTAATATGGAGTACTCTTGTCTTTCACTCTTTTTGAGAATCTTCACTTTTCTACTCTATGGAATCATGGGCACATGGACTATTATGCACATATACATTTTTAATACTTTACATATTCTAATAATACTTGTGCATTTATTACATTGCACAAAGTAAATACTGACACTCCATTCTAGGATAATCTTCTAAAATAAATATGTACCCAAGGTAGTACATTAGCGTGTACCAATTAATATAATATACACCAAAAATATTAAGAAACTTTGTTAAGATTATTTTATTTTTTAATATATGTTTTTTCTATGCTTTTGAGTGTATTTAAATGTAATATATTTAAATAAATACAAAAGGTATTTATACAAATGAAATAAGTTCTATTTTTTTTTTTTAAATTATTATGTGATCAATTTTGTTCATGAAATTTACATGTAAAATAAAAATCTATAAAACTTAAGAAATTTAGAGATTATGATGATTTATTTCCTATCATGTTTTATTTTCTTTATTAAAATGAAGGGTCTAAATTTATTTACTAAATACAACTTAGAAACTAATTTACATATTTAAATTATAAAATGTAACACATTAACTATAATTAATATTTTAATTAGATATTATTTTGTTATATTATATATAAATAAAGTAAAGAATGGAGGAGATTTGCTAGGCTTTGCATGTAGTGCAACTGTCATTGCATGCAAAAGCCATAGGAATATTAAATTGATGTGGAATGTGGGGCTTAGGTTTGGATTTCTTTGTATCATATACTATTTGAAAAATTATTGTTAGAAATTTGAGAAATCTAGGATGAGGGTTTTTAAGGGGTTCAAAAAAATTGCAAAGAAAATATAGAGTACAAGGCCAGTTGGCTCTAGTGACCATCAATAATTTTTTTATGAGGAATATTATAGTAAAGGAAATACATAGTTCAAGGAAAAGCAATGTATTCAAATTATAGTAGATAATAAATTTTTACAAGCCATAAATAGTGAAGGAAAAAGTAATAACCATTTCTAGTTTACAATTCAAAAAGATATGGGAGGTATTTCCTCTCCCACTGCCTTTTTGGCTCCCCTTACTATCTCCCTATCCTTTTATTACCTCTCACTTCACATTCCTCTCATTCGTGCCTCTCAGCCTCCCTGTCCCTATCTACGTCTCTCTAGTCATTCCCCTTCCCCCACCATGTCCAGCAATTTTGTTGAGCCCAAATCTCTTGTCTATGATGCTTTTGTAGAAAAGGTCCTCCAGGACCACAATTGTTTTCCTTTCCTCCATATGTTCTATAGCAATGATATTGACATCACTATGGCCTTCCTTGAGACTTGGGATAATGGGACTATCTCAGTGTGTGGTAGAAATTTTATTATTGATGTCCACCTCCTAGCGTCCATCACTAGTCAAGATATGGAAGGGATTTCCATCCATTTCCATAAACACAATTGGGAGGTTGAACTAACAGAGTTCCAAGGGAATGATAAAATCCTCAAAAAAGCTAAGAGCCTTGGAATCTTCAGGAGTGACTTCAATTCCTCATGGTATTCTATGATGAAATCGATCATGGAGTTCATTACAGTTGATAACCCCGATAAAGCCTTTAAAACTTACCACTTGGATTTTGTCAACAATTTCAAATACATTCACCCCATAAGCATTCCCTTGTTTTTCTTCAACTCCATGAATCATGTCATTATGTCCTATAGAGATAAGAGAAACCATGACCTGCCTTATCATCAAGGCAAAGTCATTTATACTTACATCCTAGCAAACAACCCAAAGCCTAACCCTATCATGGGTAGCTCTGCTAAATCCCTTGTGGTCAAACCTCCCCTTACTGAGAGGAATAGAAAGGCTATACAAAATGTTGCTAAACTAAGGCCAAGGAAAAGCATCAGCTTTGACAGCATTGAGGAACCTATGAGAAAGTCTGCTAGACTCCAAAACATGGCCATCAGGGTCAACATCATAGATATCTCAAATGATAAAGAGAAAATGTAGGATGAAAATAGACAGTTGAAGGACTTAATAATTTCCTCCACTACAACAATGATGAACTCAATGGTAAATTACATGATGGACATCAGAGAAGGATTACAGACTCTCTTTTACGGTGGGTAGCCTAACCAGGATGTGAAGGGAGGTTTTGAAGAAGAAAATGTCACGGTGAAGGCTAAACCCAAGAAAAATGAGCCCGAGGACACCAAGAAGAATGATAACAAGGAAGAGGATAAAAACTCAGTTAAGGAATAATTTTCTCATTCCTCATTTTGATGTCCCTACGACTACCTGGTTTGGTTCGGCTATTATAAAACTTTTTTTTTTATGTCTGTCCTACGTGGTAGTATGCTCACTATTAGTAACAACTTTTTGTTTAAAGTTTATATCTATTCTGGTAGAATCCTCAAGGTTGAGGTAATGTCCTCATTTTCTAGTGACTACCATTTTATATTATATTTCAATCCTGAGGTTGCATCCTCATATCTGGCTTATATCAGTTTGTACCCTGTCATAGTCTTCAAGCTTATCTTCTATCTTAACATAGCCACCATGACTATTTTTGTAAATAGGTTTGGGTATCCTTAAAAACCCTTTCAGTAATATAAAGCATCTTATTTACTAAAAATGAATATATGGGAAATCATAGTCTACTATGAAAATGAGGACAAGGATTGAAGATAATGAGAAATAAAATTTACAACATAGACTAGATAAGTAGAAGCAAGGAAAAGTAATAAGATCTAAAACTTGAACAAGATTATTCTTAGGGAAAACAACGAAAAGGAGCCAATTATACCAATACCCAATATGGGGAAAAAGTTAAGGGATATAACCACAAAAATAAATTTTAGGCATACCATTCATGGGGAATAACCCCAAATAAATATTATCAATCACCTAAGGGTACCACGAAGACCTTTGCAGATGCCTAAGACAAATCTTAGGAAAATTGTGATCGGATGTTTAAAGGTAATTAATGGTTCTTTGATAGTGGAGGTGAATAAAAAGGAAATTCAAAATGGAATTGAAAACATGGAAAGGAGATATTTGATATATTGATATAGAATTTAGACTGATGTTTTTTAGGATTTAAACTATGGATTACTAAACATTGGTGAACAAAAGGCGATTTCCAAATCTCTACCTACCCTCATCATTAATTTTTTTTTAATTTATAAAAAAACACTTTTAGGGCTGCCTTGGTCTAATAAACCATGATCAATGGGTTCTACACCATCAAAATCACCTGGGAGTCACACTCATCCCTGACCAAACCAAAATTATCAACTGGATTTTGGGTACCCAATGTGCATTTGATAGAATGGTTATTTCCTTGTTATTTTTACTTCTGAAGAAGATGAGAAAAAATATTCCAATGGAGACCATAGTTTTTTGTAAGGTTTCACCTCTTTATAAAACCATTGAAAATTGAATTCGGATAAGAGGAAGATATGTCATTCTCAACACCAATTTGGATGAGGCTTTTGGGATTGCATGTAGAATTTTGAATTCTGGTAGCTTTTTAAAAAATTGAGAATACCCTATGAATGCTCATGATGGTTTTTGATAGTACATATAAATTTAAGAAAAATATTAATTCTTGGATATGTATCCTAATAGATTTTAACAAACATCTCCCAAAATAGATCACTATATAATTTGGGAAAGCAACATGGGACCAAGAGGTGGATTACAATAACATGCATTTTTATTGCATAATCTTCCATGAATATGGATATTTAGCAAGAGATTGCAAATATATAATCCTAGATTAAGGAAAAGAGAAAATAAATCATGAAGGGTTGCAAGTTCTCAAAAAATAATCTCCAAAAAAATTGATAGTGAGGAATCAAGTAGTGGTGTCAAATATATGTTTAGAAATATTACGATTAATGACCTTTTGAATGATGAGGAATATACAATGGAGATATAAGTATTGTATATATATTTCCATGGTGAGAGGAAGGAATATATTCTAGAGTTAAATTTCACCATTGACACCACCATAGCCATACAAAGAAACATAAAAAAAAGTAATAAACTATTCAACAAGAGATTATCAATGAAAAATAAAGGGGAAAAAATAGTGTGATATTATATTAAAGGTATGAACCAAAAAAATACTAGAGCCCAAGGAAGACCTCATTGGATATACCAACAATATCCTAGTGTTGTACACACATATTCCAGAGTTGGATGTTATTCTAGAATTAGAAGGGGTGAGCTAGGAGATAAGTAAGAGTATGATAATAAACATTAGTCAAAATATAATATGATAAACTAATCAAAACCATGTGGTAAAAGAAGAAAATATAATATAAAAATGTAAGGTCAATGCCCTTAATCACATTTTAAGCCCTTAATACTGGTGAAGATCATATCCTTCAACATTAGAGGACTCATTGAGTGTCCCTTAAAATAAAATCAAATTATAAGAATGATAGAGAAAAATCAACCACAACTTGTCTTCCTTTACAAGATGAAGGTTTTAATGGAAGAGATGGATAAAATTACAAATAAAGTATATATTTCTAGAAGAGTGGAATCCCTTAGTTTCCAAGGGGCATCAAGAGGTATTGCATAGCTTTGGAACCCTAAATAAGTATTTATCCACCAAGTGGTGGGTAACTAGAGTTTCTTGGTGGTAGTAACTTAAAGTAGGCAATTAGACCAAGTTGTGATCTACATGAATATTTATGCACCTACTAGCCTAAAAGAGAAATGAAGATAGTGATAGACCATAAAATACATTATTATGCAATTCCCTCAAGCATAGGGCTTAAAAGGAGGACATTTCAATACCATACTATCCTTGGAAGAGAAGTTGTGGGGAATGATAGCTTATATAGGACCATATAACTTGTGAAGGAATACATCAAAAACCTCCATCTTGTGGATGTTAGGCAAAAAAAATATCTAATGACTTGGTATAATGTAGGATTTTCCTACATTTTAGAAAGATCATATATTTTCCTGGTATAATTAAAATTTCATAATTCATGGAAACATTCCTAGGGTGAAGATATTAAACAATGTAGGCTTAGACCATTGGTTGATTGTGATGGAAATTTAGAAATCAAAGGCTAGACACTTACCATTCAAATTCCAACTTATATGGTTCAAATACAACTCTTTTAGACCTATAATGTAGCAATGGTGGAAGAAAGGGAATTTTCAACATATAAATAAGATGCACTACTTTGTGAGGATGCTTTAGTACATTAGATCTAAGATAAGGACCTTTAAATAGGAAGATATTATAGATGTTAGGAAGTAAAATTTGCATGTGATAGACCAACTCAAATGTTTAAATGAACATATCTACATGGATGATCTTGTGGAGGGTCTAACAATGGTAAAATTTAGACTTACATCCCAACTAGAAAAATGTGAAAAATGGAAGAGCTATTGTGGAAGAATAAACCTAGAATCTAATGGATCTAGGAGGGTGACCAAAATATTGAATTTTTCCAAAAATATCTTCTAGCCCATAGATCACACAAATGCATACCCTCCTTGAGAACATAATTTACAGATACTATCCACACATGGGAATGTATGAGGTCTACTATAGTACACTATTTTATAATTCTATTCACAATAAAACCTCTTGATATGGAATCCCAATAGGAAGTGTTACAGGAGATACTTGCACTAATAACAAAGGAGGATAATTTAATTTTGAATACACTAGTAACTACCAAAGAGTTATAATAGACATTTTTAAAATGTAAAAAAGAAGAAAATTCTAGGTCAAATATATTTCACATTGAATTCTACCAAGAATTTTGGTATATATTCCATGAGGACCTTCTAAATATGGTTGAGTATGCTAGGAAAGCTAAATATGTACTAAATAATATAAATACAATGTATAGAATATTGATACCAAATTACTAAGGTTCATAGCTCATTATCAGGTTTAGACCAATCACTTAATGTAATGTCTTACTCAAAATAATCACCAAGGTAATGGGAGAGTGGCTAAAACTACTACATAAGATTATATCAATATAAAAAGATGGTTTTGTGGAAGGAAGATAGATAGTGAATGAGATAGTTTTAGCTCAATAGGCTATTTACTTCATGGAAGGATAGACATGCCTATCCATGTTCATCATATTAGACTTATCAAAAGCATATGATAGGGTGGTGTTGCTTTTCCTCCTCAAAGTAATGGGTCAAATTGTCTTCTCATAGGAATGGATAGATTAAATTAAGAGTTATATTTCATCAGTATTTTATTTAGTTTTGATCAAAAAAACTCTTCATAATTGTTCACTATGTCTAGAAGTATTAGGTAAGGAGATCTCATCTCCCCATATTTATTCATAATTTTGGCTAAATTCTTGTGAAGAATAGTGGCTAAATGTATGGAAAACCAAACATTAACAAGAATAACTATTACAAATGGATCTATATCAATCACTTTCCTCTAGTTCATTGATGAATTTAATATATTAGGGAAAGCAATTGTGAAGGAAAACTCAATAATAAAACACATTATAAGTTATTTCTCAAGATAAAAATGGTAGATCAATGAGAAAAAATCCAAATTTAGTTGCTCGTTAGATCGAAAGTACCATATTTTGCAAATTTTATGTATGTTGTTCATTGATATTGGAGAGCACTTCATGATCGATCATTGAGGACTTATTCATTGATGTTGGAAAACATTTCATTATTGATTCTTAATACCATTGTGTTAATGTTAATGAGCACTTATTCATAGATGATGGAGATAAATTTTTTTGTAATTTGGAGATAAATTTCATTTCTATTGAAGATCATTTTTATTGCTACTTGAGAGCCCATTTTATTGTCGAGCGCAAGACCTATCTGTTGAGATTTCATTTTTGTTGATGAGATGATTTCATTAAGCATTGAGTGCATTTTCATTCACTGATTCATAATCCTCTTTTTCATTCGATATATGTGAGATTTGTTTCACCACCCTTTGTGAGTGTTCCTATTTGTTGTTCGAGGAGTGTTTGCTTATTGTTCATGGATATTTCCATTCACCATTTGAAGTGTCTTGTTCACTGTGTTTGTGGGTGTCATAGCTTACTATCTACAAGTGAATTCCACTACTATCAAAGGGAATCATCAGTTGTTGTCATAGTAAGTATCTTGTATTGTTGTAAAATATCTCTATGAGTCATACATTGAAGATATCAATATGTCTTTCATTGGCTCCCTTTTGATAAAAAGGTTCAGTATCATATGTGAGAGTTCTGGGTTGATAGTTGTGAGCTTCCCTTGCTGTAGAACATTCATTAGAAATTTATGAAGAGGTCTTCCTTCCCAATATAGGAAAGCCTTTAAGATATGTTCCAAACTAAAATATGTCACTGTTCTCCATGAGATTATTTTATCACCATTCAAGGAAAGTTTTGCACCTTTTTTTTTATATTGTTTCACTGTAGTAAAATAAATTGATACCTTAAGAATATTTGATGTTTGTGACAAAGCTAAAATGAGATATTGAAGCAGTTAGGTTTTGTAAAATATACCGAAAGAATACCTAGAAACATATTTTAAATAAGACGTTACATTTGCATACATGGGGAGAGTGAAAGACAACACTTAGGTATAATTTTTTCAAACTGGAATTGACTTGACAAAGCTACTAGTGGAGCGCAGGTTGAAAGAATAATTAACATTAAGAAAAATATTTAGATTGCCCATTGAAATCATTGGTTAGCATAGTGTGTTTTAAGGGCAACAATACTTGTAGGAAAAAGATCCAAGTTCGAGTCTCAAGCAGAGTTTATTTTGATAATGTGTGGCAAATATAGAGTTCCAAAGAAAAGACTTCATTTTGTTATTGGCAAGTGTGACAATTTAGGAGTAAAAAGGTGTAATAAGAGTTTTTAATATTATAATGTTTTTATGAAATAA
This sequence comes from Wollemia nobilis, assembly GCA_028583015.1. NCBI lineage: Eukaryota > Viridiplantae > Streptophyta > Pinopsida > Araucariales > Araucariaceae > Wollemia > Wollemia nobilis. Next base: position 2,456,805 of record JAQPPZ010001753.1, read on the forward strand.
ATTGTCAAAGTGATTAAGGTATTATTTGAAGGTTGTGATAGTGCATTTTCATATAGGAGCAATAAGGTGTATTTGTGAGCATTAATTTTTGTATCATTGGTATTTTTAGAAAGGAACTTGAGGGCTTTTACAAGTATTATTTTCAGGATTTCTTGTGCTCATCTTCTTGAGAGAGTTTCTAATATGATGATTTAAAAAAGGAGTTTATACTAATTTGTTTTGAAGTGACAAAAGAAAGGAATTATTTTGAGATAGTTTTTGAAGGCACATCTTCATCAAAGCAATTTAAGAGGTATGGTGAAATTATTCCTTATTTAAGGTTTTTGGTTGAGAAAATATTTCTAAATCATAAGGTAGAGAAATCAGGATTACGTTCATGTGCATTATTGGAAATATAAGTTCTAGGGTGTGAACATAGTGTGCATCATTGATTAGTAAAATAAGAACCACATATGCTATGGTTTGAGAATAAATTGTGTAGCATTGTTGAATGAATTTATGAAGAATTTGGGTAGTGATTTGTGTGACATTGAATGTGAATGAGAAAGTGTTAGAAACCAGTTTTGTGAAGTAATTTGTGCATAATATTTGAGTGATATTGGGAAAGAACATATTGTGGAATTATATTGTATATCATTCTCTATGTGTTCTTGAACTAGAAATCTAGTTAGAATAGTTCTGAAGTACTTTTACCAAAGCAAGTGTTGTGAGCAGTGTTGAGTATGTTTTATGAGTAGATATGAGCATTTTTTATGAGCAGTATTGAGTATGTGTTATAAGCAGTTATGAGTATGTGTTAGAGTAAATTTGAGCAGAGATAGTGAGGTAGATTTGAGCAAATTTTGTGAGAATACTTAAAGTAGGTTTGAGGTAGATTTGAGCAAGTGTTGTGAGAAGACTCAAAGCAAATTTGGGATATAGTTGAGACAGATTTGTGCCTGCAATATGTGCATATTTTGGATAGAGTTGAGATAGATTTGTGGATGTAATATGTCCATATTTGGGACAGAGTTGACACATATTTGTGTATATAATATGTGCAGATTTAGGACGAATCTAGATAGAGTTATACATGTAATGGGTGCAGATTTGGGATAGAGTTGAGAATGATTTGTGCATGTAATGTGTGTATATTTAGGATAGAATTGAGACAAATTTGTGCATGTAGTGTGTGCATATTTGGGGTAGAGTTGAGAGTAGATTTGTAAGCAAGTTTTGTTATTGAGTTGATCAAGCCTTGTGTGAAGGCTTGTAGTAGTTTTTTAGCAGAGTATTGAGATGTATTTGGAGTAGATCATATCATAAAGGAGAGGTATCTCCTATGGATAGAGTTATATGAACTAGAACATTGGGTACAAAGGTCTCCTATGAATAGATTTCGATAAACTAGACAAGTAAGGGGATAGATTTCTCATGTGGGTAGAGTTCCATGAATAAAATAAAAGGAGAGGAGTCTCTTGTGGATAGAGTTCCATAAAATAGATTAGTGGGGATAAGGGTATATTGTAGATAGAGGTCCACAAACCAAAGCAGTGGAGAAAGAGGTCTCCTATGTATAGAGGTCCACAAACTAGAGCAGGGGGGATAGAGTTATCATATGGATAGAGATCCATAAACTTGAGCATAGGAAGATTGAGATTTCCTTTGGACAAAGTTCCATAATATTTGTAATAGGGAATTGATTCCCAAGAGATTTGTTGAGAAAAATTAGAAGGAATATTTTCTTTGTGGATGTAACCCACATTGGGTGAACCACGTTTAATTTGTGTCTCTCATGTGTGTGATAATTTGTGCATTATTTACTACCTTGATATTATTGTTGTTATCATTTGGATTGAAAAGTAAAAAGTTTTATCTTATATTTTCACCCTCATCTCAAATTAAGCTTGTGTTTTTCAATTGGTATCAGAGCAAGTTCTCTCAAAAAACATCTAGTAGCTTGAAGGAAGATATTATAGAAACACATATGGCTTCTCAAAATAGATCTTCAATAAATAAGGCTCCAATGTTTTATGGGAATAACTATTTGGAGTATGACGATGAAGACTTAATTGATGACACAAGGATATGAAACATGGAAATCTATTTAGGATGGGTTCATACCTATAACTACTCCTCCCACAGATAAGGATGGAAAAGCAATTATATGAGAATAATGCCAAGGCTATGAATGGAATCTTAAGTGGATTATATGAATCAAAATTTGTGAAACTTATGCAATACAAATTAGAAAAATAAATATGGGATAAATTAAATTAAACATATGAAGGAGATAGTAAGGTCAAGTTGGCAAAATTTCAAACTTGCAAGAGGAGGTTTGAAGACTTGAATATGAAAAATGAGAAATACATTTCTAAATATTTACTCTATGTTGATGAGGTTGTTAATATTATGCGTGGACTTGGAATGTATATTGAGGACTCTAGTGTTGCTCAAAAACTATTAATATCACTCCCTATGAGGTATGATGCAAATGTTTTAGCAATAGAAAATATGAAGGATCTCGATAAGTTGACAATGGATGAGTTACATGGAATTATCATAGCTTATGAGATGAGGACATAACAAGATCAAAATTCCAAGAGAGAGGCAACATTCAAAGTTTAAAATAACATAAAATATAAGAAATCAAAATCAAGTAATGATTCAAGCAGTGATGAAGATGCTCATATAATTTAAGACCTAGAGGAAGGTTTAGAAAAAAGAAAAATAGGCTATAATTGATCTAGAAGAGGAACTTATTTTTGCTCTCAGAGAATTGAAAATATTTATAAAGTAGAACTCAAAATTGAAGGCTCAAGTTCAAGAAAATGAGGAAATAAATGAAAAGCTTCTACAAGATCTCAAAATTTTAAAATTTAAGACAAGAATATTTAGAGAAGTTATGGTTGAAAAGTTAGAGGTAAAATAGTTAGAATGTGAAATATTAGAACATTAAGTGGTTTATCTAAGTATGGAGGTGAAATATTCTAAGGATAAGCTGCACAGGTTTGGGAAAATTTCAAAATGATTTGGATAACATTATCAATGCACAAAGATCTTCATTTATCAAAACAAGACTTGGTTTTGAAAAAGGACAAGAGGAAAAAAAAGAGGATTCAAGCTCAAAAGAAAAGGAAGTTTTAGAGGAAGAGATTGAAGAAGAACTTAATACCTATACTGATAATTTTAAGAGTGGAATATTTATTAAGAAATAAAATAGTGCACAAACAAGAAACAAGCATCATCATAGAAAATGCAAAGAAAGGACTAAGAGACCAGATGTTTCAAGATAAGATGAATATTTCTTCCAAGGGCATTGTTTTTCATGTAATAATTTTGGTCACAATGCCATGCATTATAGGTTTCATGGAAATAAAAAGTATGGCTTCGCTAAGAGGAACTTCAACTCATTCGAAGATGGTTATTTATTTCAAGGCTATTTCTACTCATGTAATCACTTTGGTCATAAAGCTATACACTACAGGGTTCATAATAGAAATGATTATGGCTTCACCAAGAGCAATTTCAATTTATTTCATAATGGAAATGATTATGGCTTCACCAAGAATAATTGTAATAATATTGGACATATGGCTAAGTGGTATAGAACAGAGTTTTTGGAACTTCCAGAGTCAAGCAAGAGCATGAACACTCAAAAGGATCAAAATGGTATGACTACAAAGGTGTTAAAAAAGAAGGTTGAAAAAGAAGAGGAGCATAGTTATTTGGGAGTAGATTTACTTCCACCCAAAAATTAATCACCTCAAGGAGAGGATGTGTGAGGGTTCTGAGATAAGAGTTATTTTTTTAACCCCAAAGGAGTCCCTTTGCCATTGATGTCAAAGGGGGAGAGTTTCAGTAAGGGTGGGAGAAATCAGTAAGAGGGAGAAGATTTGGAATCTAGTGGCAGTAAAAGGAAATATTTTTTGTGAAGGGTTACCATCAATACCAAAGGGGGAGATTGATGTAAATATTGAGTAGTTGACTTGTCACTGATGTCAAGGTGTTAGTATCTATCATGGTTGCCAAAATTTGTTGAGGTGGTAAGAAAATTGTAATGTGATATGTTAGAGCAAACTAAATAAAAGGAGGTGAAAAATGCAAAGAAAAAGGATCAGCCCTAATATTTAAATTTAATAATGAAATATTTAAGTGGGACTTAGTAAAATAAATATTAAATATTTATATAATTTGATTTAAATATTTATCAAGTGCAAGGCTCAAGGATGAAAACTGATGTCTTATAATTGCATGAAAGAAGAGCATATATAAATTTAATTGAAATGTTAAAATGTATGGTTGGATTGTTGGATATGTAGCACAACTTATCATTGGGTTGGAAGTGCCACATTTCATAGATTTCATGTATGTTGTTCATTGATATTGTAGAGCACTTCGTGGTTGATCATTGAAGACTTGTTCATTGATGTCGAAAATAATTTCATTGTTGTTTCTGAAGACCATTGTGTTAATGCTTGTGAGCACTGATTTGAATATGCTGGAGATCAATTTCATTGCTATTGAAGATCATTTTCACTGCTACTTGAGAGACCATTTTATTATCAAGCACAAACCATGCTTGTTGAGATTCCATTGTTGTTTGTGAGCTGAGTTCATTAAGCATTGAGTGTATTTTCATTCACTAATTCATGAGCCCCTTTTTTTTTCGATATCTATGAGTTTACATTTTCCATCCTTCATGAGTGTTTATATTTGTCATTAGAGGAGTGTTGCTTATTGTCCATGGACATTTTTATTTGTTGTTCAAAGTGTCTTGTTCATCGTGTTCATGGGTGCCATAGCTTACTGTCCACAAGTGCCTTCCACTACTATCTGAGGGAATCATCAATTGTTTTCATAGTAAGTACCTTGTGCTATTGTAAAATATCTCTATGAGCCATACATTGAAAAGATCAATAAGTATTTCACTGGATATATTTTGGTAAAATGGTTCAGTGTCATATGTGAGAGTTTTGGGTTTATAGTTGTGAGATTCTCTTGATGTAAAACATTCATTAGAACCAGATGAAGAGGTCTTTATTCCATTTTGGAAAATATTTTAATATATGTCCAAAACTAAAATCTATCACTGTTGTCCATGAGATTATTTTTTCACTATTCGAGGAAAGTTATGCACCTTTTTGTTGACATTGTTTCATAGTAGTAAAAGTCATTAATGCCTCAAGAATATTTGATATTTGTGACAAATTTGAAATAATATATTGAAAAAATTAGGTTTTATGAAATGTATTAGAAGAAGACCAAGAAACATCTTACAAATAAGATGTTACATTTGCATACTTGGAAAGAGCAAAATACAACACTTAGGTATGATCGATTCAAGCTGGAATTGACTTGACAAAGCTACCAGTGGAGCACAGGTTTAAATAAAAATTAACATGAAGAAAAAGATTTAGATTGCTAAATTGAAATCATTGGTGAGCATAACATGTTTTAAGGGCAGCAAGACTTATGGGAAAAAGATCCAGGTTTGAGTCTCAAGCTGAGTTGATTTTTGTAATGCATGGCAAATACAGAGTTTCAAAGAAAAGACATCATTTTTTTGTTGGTAGCCAAAGGTACATGATAATATTTTCTTGTTATGAAATAAATTAAAAGTGTTTATAAGGGTATGTTATATAATTATGTGTGACAATTTATAAGTAGTAAAAAGGTGCAATAAGAGTTTTTAATATTGTAATGTTTTCATGAAATAAATTGTTAAAGTGATTAAGGGATTATTTGAAGGTTATGATAGTGCATTTTCAGATAGGAGGAATAAAGTGTATTTATGAGCATTCATTTTTGTATCATTGGTATTTTTAGAAAGGAACTTGAGGGCTTTTACAAGTATTATTTTCAGGTATTCTTATGGTCATCTTCTTGAGAGAGTTTCTAATATGGATGATTTGAAAAGGAATTTTGTACTAACATGTTTTGAAGTGACAAAAGAAAAGAATTATTATGAGATAGTTTTTCAAGTAAAATATTCATCAAAGAAAGTTAAGAGGTATGGTGACATTATTCAATATTTAATATGTTTGATTGAGAAAATATTTTGGAATCATAAGGTGGAGAAATAAGGATTAGATTCATGTGCATTGTTGGAAATATAAGTGCTAGGGTTTTTGAACATAGTGTGCATCATTGATTAGTGAAAATGGAACCACATGTGCTAGGGTTTGAGAATAAATTATGTAGAATTGTTGAATGAATTTGTGAAGCATTTGGGTAGTGATTTGTGTCATATTGAATGTGAATGAGCAAGTGTTAGAAATCAGTTTTATGAAGCAAGTTGTACATAATATTTGAGTGATATTGGGAAATAATACATTGTGGAATTATGTTGCATATCATTCTCTATGTGTTCTTAAACTACAAATCTAGGTAGATTATGTTTGATGTACTTTTATCAAATCAAGTGTTATGAGCAGTGTTGAGTATGTGTTATGAGCAGTTATGAGCATGTGTTAGAGAAAATTTGAGCAGAGATAGTGAGGCAGATTTGAGCAAGTATTGTGAGAAGACTTAAAGAAGGTTTGAGGTATATTTGAGAAAGTCTTGTGAGAAGACTTGAAGTAGATTTGGGATAGAGTTGAGACAAATTTGTGCATGTAATGTGTGCATATTTGGGATAGAGTTGAGACAAATTTATGTATATAATGTGTGCATATTTGGGATAGGGTTGAGATATATTTATGCATGTAATGTGTGCAGATTTGAGATAGAGTTGAGATATATTTATGCATGTAATATGTGTATATTTAGGATAGAGTTGAGATAGATTTGTGCATGTAATGTGTACATATTTAGGATAGAGTTGAGACATATTTGTGCATGTAGTGTATGCGGATTTGGGATAGATTTGAGAGCAGATTTGTGAGTAGGTTTTGTTGTTGATTTGAGAAAGACTTGTGTGAAGGCTTGGAGTAGTTTTTGAGTAGAGTATTGATCTAGCTTTAGAGTAAACCAGAGAATAAATGAGAGGTATCACTTGTGTATAGAGTTCCACAAAGTAGAACATTGGTTATAGGGGTCTCTTGTGGATAAAGTTCCATGAACCAGATCAGCAAGGGGATAGATTTCTCCCATGAATGGAGTTTCGTGCATAAACTAAAAGGATCAGAGTCTCTTGTGGATAGAGTTCCATAAACCAAAGTAGTGTGGATAGAGGAATCTTGTGGATAGAGGTCCACAAACCAGAGTAGTGGGGATAATGGTCTCCTATGAATAGAGGTCCACAAACTAGAGAAGTGGAGGTAGAGTTATCCTATGGATAGAGATCCACAAACTTGATCACAGGGTATTGATATATCTTTTGGATAGAGGTACATAAATATTGTAATAGGAAATTAGTTTCCAAGATATATATTGAGAAAATTTAGAAGAAATATTTTCTTTGTGGACATAACCCACATTGGGTGAACCACGTTAAATTTGTGTCTCTCATGTGTGTGATGATTTAAGCATTATTTACTGCCTTGATATTATTGATGTTATCATTTGTATTGAAAAGTGAAAATTTTTATCTTATATTGTTCACCCCTCCTCTTAGTATAATCTTGTGTTCTTCAACTTATTCAATCTACATCTATTTATGTGTCCACAATTTAGGATATTTCTAAGGTAGTGCTAAGATATTTGGATCAATTAAATCATAAATTACTTTGAATGGGATACTAAGGATAATATTAAATGGTCATTGGTATGGTGGGAAACCATATGCCTTCACAAACATGGAGGACTAGGATTTAGACCAATGGTAAAGAAAAATAAGGCACTATTAGATAAGCTATATTAGAAGGTATTAAAAAATCTAATGTGTTATGGGTCTAAAATCTAAGGGCTATATATATAATTAAATTTTGATAGGCATTATTCACCATGAACTCCCTAGTAGAGGATTCCCCATCTTAGTAGTTTTGGTGACAAGAGAAGAGCTAATAAAGAAGAAGTATTTTGGAAATTTTGCAATGGTCAACTTGTTAAATTTTGTATAGACTGTTGGAATGGGAACCAAAAATTGGTGGTTCAATTTACAAAGTAGATAAATTTCATGAAGAATATACATAGACCAAATTGGATAAATATAAAAAAAAAAATTATATGTACCAGATTAGAAATTTAGAATTTGGGAGAAACTAGGTCGTCATAGTCGACTGGCCAATTCAAATCCTAGAGAGGTAGAAGATGATATCCAATGAAATCTACAAATGATATCACTTTCTTGGTCTTCAGTGTAGGATTCCCTTGGATGGGGTAAAATGAGTTAGAGGGAGTATATATTAGCACATGGATATGTAGTTCTATGCCAAAGTACTCCTAATCCAATTAGAGAGTTATTCAAAAAAATATGAGAATATAATGTATGGCCTCAGGTGAGATTCTTCATTTTTCTTCTACATTAAAGGGTACTAACAGGGGAAAAAATTATGAAAATAGGCTACCATTTTTCTTTCAACAATGAGATGTGTGGGGAGAAACTAAAAACACTTTATCACTTATTTATTGATTTCCATGCAGTCTCAAAGTTGTGGAAGCTAATAGATGTCTCACTTGGTATAAATTGGTTTAAATTTACAACCCTAGAGCATATATGAAGGGAATGGACTACACAAGATAGAGTGGACCAATATGTTGGTTAGATAATATGGGTAGGAACTACTCTCTTAATTTGGAACATATGGAAGAAAAGGACCACACATATTAAAAAAAGAGTCCGTCTACACCCACTATATTTGGTAAGAGTAAAAACCCAATTTACAATGTTATAAGTGATGGTATTTATAATATTAACATCCTTAAATTAGAGATAATTAAAATTATTTTTAATATGTTAACTTAGGTTGATAGTACTCCTAAATTCCCATTCCTATAATGGACCCTTTATGATATAATGATATTGGAATTCACAAGTATTTCTAGAAATAAATATAAGTAATCCATTATCTATAGTCTTGTATATAAAGTATAAAAATAAAAGGAAAAAGAAAATATATATAGTGGGAAATCACAGGAACAATATAATTACTATATTATCCATAAATAAGAGTCACAACACTCCTATACAATGGATGGAGTGGTTTTAAAATAATGAAAGAGTTTTGAAAATTTCTACAAACCTTGTACAAAAGAGACTAAGCCCCACCCAAAAAGAGGTAGCCAAAACTATTTATATTCGACAATAATCGAGGAATGACCAATAAGAGGAGTTACCCATTATAAAGCCAAATTAGTACATAGGTAATACTATACATAATTCAAAACTTAAAATAAATTGAAATTAAATTAGGATGTTAGATATAACTAGCTAAACACGTATTAATAGTAGCACCTAAAACATGAACTGATCCATGCACCAGTCCCTTTCTCCCCCATGAGGTCATTGCTTTCCTAGGCCTACTATCCCATCAGGGCAATTTCGCATTAGATACTATGGCTTGCAAGGAGGAAAAAATAGCTTGGAGATATGAAATTTGGTGCAGAAACCGAAAATCAACAAGCCCCTCCAAGTTTTGTATCTAAGTCATCAACAAAAAATTGACCAGAGTAGCCAATTGTGTATGAGTTCATTATAAATATAAGAAATATCCACTAGGAAATTATCTTATCACACCACTAAACCATTCTAAATAACTTCTTTGTTAGCCAATAGATCAACCACTCGATTACCTTCCCTGTATGTATGCTGTTAGGATCCTACTATAAAATAAACTCAAATAAACACACTCTTACACAATTGCTTGGAAATAAACTCACATAAACATCATATTAATATTTAGAACAAAATATACATTATAATAGAAATTTACATAAAGGAACATTCTCACAATAAGATAGAATCGTAGGCCTCTTCGAGGGGGCAACCTCCTTCAACACTTCATTAATTTGCAAAATATGAATACATTGGTGCCTTCTCGGGTATTTAAAGAGTTCCCTTCCATGGTTGGCTTACATGCAAAATGCCACCTAGATTACATGCATAATGCCACCCGAATTACATGCATAGTGCCACTCGAATTACATGCACAATGCCACTCAAATTACATGCACAAGGCCACCTTACATAACCTATCTACCATGTGTTACATAAAAAGGGTGCCACTTGTCATAGGCACAATATAAGGTAAAACTTAGAATATTACAAAATATTAATCATGGGTACTATCCACATTATTTAGGAATTATTACATCATGGAATTTATTACATTAAGGGTTAGGATGGGATCCTAACATGTCCTTCCCCTTGAAGAATATTTGTCATCAAAGCTAAAATGAAGAAACTGTTGCTGGAGTTGGTGGAGAGATTCCCATGTAGCATCTTCAGGTTGAAGCCCACGCCACTGAACTAGGATATCTGTAATTATATGATTGCAAAGAGTGTGAGTTCGATGATCCAACAACTGCTCAGGTTCAAGTAATATGGAGCCTTCTTCATCCAATTCAGGAAGTGTGGATTGACATTGTACCTATGTTCCCACAACTTTCTTGAGAACAAAAACATGAAAAACATGATGAATCTTGGAAGTAGGTGGGAGCGCCAATTTGTAAGTTGTGGGGCCAATCCTTTGTAGAACCTAGTAAGGACCATAAAATTTTGCAGTAAGCTTTTGGAACCTACAAAGTTGTAGGGATGATTGTTTGTACAACTACAAGAGAAGGAAGACCATATCACCTACATCAAAACTACGCTCAGAATGATGTTGTTCAGCTTGTTGATGCATCCGATTCTAGGCCATGTTCAAATTTTTCTTAAGTTGGTGAAGGACCTCGATGTTTTGACTCAGAGTTTTGTCAACAACCTGGACCTTGGAGATGCCAAGAATGTAATAGGAAGGCGTAGGTGGAAGGTGCCCATAGACTACTTCAAATGGTGTGAGTTTGGTTGCGATATGATAGGAAGTGTTGTACCACATTTCGATCAAGGATAGCCATTTGACCCATTGAGTGGGATGATTTGAGACAAAGCAATGAACATAGGTTTCCAAGAATTTATTAACAACTTCTGTTTGACCATCCATTTGTGGATGGTAGGTTGAACTCATTTTGATGCAGGAGCATCCGGTGATAGTATGGGCAATCTTGCATCCTTCAAAATTTTCTTTAAGTACTTGCATTTTGAACTATTTTAGTTCTTTCCCAGGGGGGGAAGTTTTGCAAAGCAGAAGGGGAAGTTTGTAAGGCTTGGACAAAAGTTGGGTTGGGGTCGCAAAATCGTGACATGTCGCGATTTCGTGACATGTCGCGATTTCACGACCTCAAAGGCTTTAGCGTGGGTAGGGGCCAGTTTTGTCGTGATATCGCGATGTCGAGATATCGTGACAATAGTTTGCAACTGGCATGTAGAAAAGTCTCCGTCACGATATCGCGACATCGCGATATCACGATGTCACGATATCACGATGATTGTTTGTAGCATTGATAGAAGGGTTTTTTCGTCGTGATATTGCGACAGTGTTAAAAAAAAAAGGGCAAGGCACGAAGGTGGCTGGGTCACGATATCGCGACGGTTTATTTGAACAGAGGCAAGGCAGTAGTTGGGTCACCATATCGCGGCCGAGAAGAAAGCAGACTAAGGTGAACACGCGAACGGCCATGCAAGGCCAAAACTGACACGTGGTGGCCACGTGTGTCAAAGTAACGCAGCGGTTGCAGGTGATGGACATTAAGGAAGGGACAGCGATGCAGAAGAAGGGTCTGACCGAAGCGATGGGTGCAAGTTAAAGGAAGCCATTAAAGCAAGCTTCATGGTAGATCGGGCAGATGGCCCATTTATGACCGAATTTTTGAAAAGCCCAAGGAGGGGGAAAAATCGAATTTGAATTTTTGTTAGGCGGGGCATTAATTGCCTAGAGGATCGGGGCCTCGATAAAAACCCAAAAAATTGTAATGGAAGGGATGGTGAGTTCGGGATTAAGGGGGAGAGCTGTATGCCTGGAAAGACTGTAAAAACTGTATTAAGCAATTTAATTGAAAAATTACGATGAACTTTGTTGTGTGAATCTCGGCTTGCCATCAAGTGGTATCAGAGCGGGAGCTCCTGAGCGTGTAACAGATCGCCGGAGAGAGGCAGTTACACCAGGATCTATGGAAGGATTTAAAAAAAAAAAAAAAGATGCCTCCACGAAGAAACCATGGTGGAGTAGGAAATGTGGTGTCGGCCGAAGACTTCCGAGCCTTGTAGAGACAAGTTCAAGCCCTGCAAGTAGAGTTACGCAGAAGGCACGAGCCCGAAAGGGATGAGGAAAGTGAAGACGAAGTTGAAGAAGAAGACCAGTCTGAGGAAGAAGAAGAGGTCGTGGATCCTGCACAAGCTAGGTTGTACAAGGCCATCTCTCAGATTGGAAAGCAACCTAAAATGGAGGTTTCTACATACTCGGGAAACCTAAATCCAAAAGAGGTGATTGACTGGATAAATGATTTAGAAGAGTATTTCGAATACGAGGAGGTTGAAGACCCTAACCGGGTCAGATTTGCTAAGACCAAGTTGAAGGGTCATGCCAGCATTTGGTGGAGAGGAATACAGTTGGAGAGGAATAGAAGAGGAAAGGAGAGAATAACAAGATGGGATAGAATGGTGGAAAAGCTGAAAAGACAGTTTATTCCGGCAGACTACGAGTTGGATCTGCTAAGAAAAATGTAGAGTTTGAGACAGACAAACAAAACTGTCCAAGAATATATCGAGGAATTTTACAAGATTTCTATTAGAACTGGGCATTTAGAGGCAAACAAAGAAAAGGTAGCCCATTATATCAACGGGTTGAGACTCGACATCCAAGAAGAGCTAAGCCTAGTTCGGGTAAGCACCATTGAGGATGCTTACCAGTTTGCCTTAAAGGTGGAAGAAAAATTGAATAGGCGATTTGAAGGCAAGCAAAGAGGAAGGGGCCGTGGTGGAAGAACTGGTGGGAGAACCAGTGGAGAAAAGTATAAGGACCCGAAGAAGACTGGTGAAGCCAATAGTAACCAGGATCAAAGGGAAGAAGATGTTTATCAGCCCCGAGATCAGAACAGCTACCCAAGAGGACGGGGTGGATCTGGACGAGGATTTGGAAGAGGAGTATTTCGTGGGACATGTTTCCACTGTGGTGAAGAAGGACATCGAGCATTCGAGTGTCCACAACACCGGGAAAGAATGAACAAGAGGCCTGAGGGTCCGGCCAGAGCTGCTGTGGCAGAGGAAGATGCTGAATCTGAACATTCAGAAGAAGCAGAGAGAGGGGAGACAATGATCGTGAGGAGAGTCCTGTTGAATGAGGAGAAGGACATAGATCAAAGAAGAAGTTTATTTCACACAAGATGTAAATGTGCGAGCAAATTTTGCAATATTATTATTGATAATGGTAGCACAGATAACCTGGTCTCAGAAGAAATGGTTACCAAGCTACAGTTAGGAAGGAAGAAGCACCCGCATCCATACCGGGTCGCATGGCTACAGAAAGACCATAGGGCCTTGGTCAGTGAGCAGTGCTCCGTTAAATTTAACATTGGGAATTATTGTGATGAGGTCCTGTGTGACATCCTACCTATGGATGCTTGCCATATGTTGCTGGGAAGGCCCTGGCAGTTCGATCAGAGTGCAGTGCATGACGGTCGAGCCAACACCTACTCATTGACAAAGAATGGTGTGCGCCACAAACTGAAACCCTTAAAGGAAGTGGATGAAAAGGTATGTAACAACTCCAGAATCTATTTAGTTGAAGGGATAAAGTTCCTGGATGGGTTGAAGCATGAACATTTATGTTATGCAATAATCCCTAGAGTTAGGGAGAAGGAATGCCAGGATACCCCAGCAAAAGTCCTAGATCTGCTGGAGGAATTTCCAGATATTGTGTCTGATAATGTGCCTGAGGGTTTACCTCCAGTAAGGAAAATCAGCCACCATATAGATTTGGTGCCAGGATCGAGTTTGCCAAATAAAGCTGCACACAGAATGACGCCTGTGGAGACTGAAGAGTTAAACAGGCAGGTCCAAGAATTGTTGGAGAAGGGATTGATTCGGGAAAGTTTGAGTCCATGTGCAGTACCTGCAGTGCTGGCACCAAAGAAGGATGGAGAATGGAGAATGTGTATAGATTCACGGGCCATCAACAAAATCACTATCAAATACAGATTCCCATTGCCAAGGATGGATGATATCATGGACTATTTAAGTGGAGCTGAGTACTTCTCGAAGATTGACCTGAAAAGTGGTTATCATCAGATCCGTATCCGAGAGGGAGATGAGTGGAAGACAACCTTCAAGACAAGAGAAGGCTTGTATGAGTGGTTGGTCATGCCATTTGGGTTGTCCAATGCACCTAGTACCTTCATGCGGCTGATGAATGAAGTACTAAAGGAGTTTTTGGGAAAGTTTGTCATTGTTTATTTAGATGATATATTGATATTCAGCAGAACACTGGAGGAACACCTGATGCATATCAGGAGGGTTTTTGAAAAGCTGCGGGAAGAGCAGTTATTAATAAATCTGAAAAAGTGTAATTTTGTCAAGAAAGAGTTAGTATACCTGGGGTTTGTAATCTCAGCAGAAGGCCTAAAAATGGACCCAGAGAAGGTGAGAGCCATCATCGAATGGCCTACCCCAAGAAGCACAACAGAAGTAAGATCATTTCATGGTCTAGCCAACTTTTACAGGAAGTTCATAAAGAACTTCAGCAGCATTTGTGCACCTCTCATAGAAACAATGAGGGGGGATAAAAAAGAGTTCAAGTGGACATTAGGGGCTGAAAGGAGCTTTGATGCATTAAAGAGAAAGGTCATAGAACAGCCTGTTTTAGCACTCCCAGACTTTGACAAGGTATTTCAGGTGGACTGTGATGCCAGTGGCAGTGCAATAGGGGCTGTACTGAGTCAAGGAGGCAGACCTGTTGCTTATTTCAGTGAGAAGCTAAATGATGCTCGAAAAAAGTATTCAGTTTATGACCAAGAATTTTATGCTATAGTTCAGGCTCTGAAAAAGTGGAGACACTATTTATTGCCAAAGGAGTTTGTTCTGTTTACTGACCATCAGGCTTTACAGTACATTAACAGTCAAACAAAACTGAATCAAAGGCACATGAAGTGGGTGGAGTTCCTCCAAAGTTATACCTTTGTGCTGAAGCACAGAAGTGGGAAATCAAACAAGGTTGCAGATGCCTTGAGCAGAAGGCAGACTTTACTGATTAAATTGACAGTGGAAGTAGTGGGATTTGAGGAACTGAAGGGTTTGTACCCTAAAGATCCGGATTTTGTAGAAGCCTGGACGACTTGCTTAACACTTGTTACTGTGGACCGAACAAAATGGTTGGATTTCCTAATCCAAGATGGAATGTTGTTCAAGGGAAGTAAATTATGCATTCCAAGGAGCTCCATGCGGGAGAACTTGATCAAGGAAAAGCACAGCAGAGGACTGGCTGGGAATTTTGGTAGGGATAAGACTATTGCCCTAGTGGATGAAAATTATTACTGGCCACAACTTCAGCAAGATGTGAGGAAGTTTGTGCAAGGTTGCAGAATATGTCAGATGGCAAAGGGCATAAGGCAAAACATAGGATTATACCAGCCGTTACCTGTACCTGAGAGGCCATGGGAGGACATAAGCATGGATTTTATTCTTGGATTATCGAGAACACAGAGGGGAAATGACTTTGTATTTGTGGTGGTTGACCGATTCTCTAAAATGGCACATTTTATTCCCTGCCAGAAGACAAGTGATGCAGTTCACATTGCTGGGTTATTATTCAAGGAAGTGGTACGACTTCACGATCTACCAAGAAGCATAGTTTCTGATAGAGATACAAAGTTTGTTGGGTACTTCTGGAGAACTTTGTGGAAGAATATGAAGACAGATCCGAAATTCAGTTCTGCATACCACCCATAGACTGACGGACAGACAGAGGTGGTGAATAGAAGCCTGGGTAATTTGCTGAGATGCTTGATAGCGGATCAACCCAAGGGATGGGATTTAGTTTTATCGCAGGCGGAGTTTGCATATAACAGTTTCGTCAATAAGAGCACAAATAAATCTCCATTCCAGATAATATATGGAAACAACCTGAGAAATGTGTCTGAACTGAGAAAGTTGGACAAGAGGGAAAAGTGCAGTGTCGAGGTAGAAGAATTTGCGAAACATATGAAAAGTCTGCATGAAGAAGTAAGGAAACAAATTATAAAAATGAATACTCAATATAAGACAAGGGCAGACCAGAAGCGGCGGTTCAAGGAGTTCAAAGTAGGAGATGAGGTCATGGTGCATCTCAGGAAGGAGAGATTTCCTGCCAAGACTTACAACAAATTGAAGATGAAGAAGTTTGGGCCATGCAGAATACTAGGAAAACGGGAGTCAGGAAATGCATATGAAGTGGAATTGCCAAGTTGGCTTGATATTTCACCTATTTTTAATATTTTAGATCTAGTGGAATATCATGAGGGAGAGAGTACAGAGGTACCAAGTGCAGAAGTATGGCAATTTCTAGCACCTGCTCCAACCACAGACGAGGTCGAAGAAATATTAGACACCCGTGAAGGCAGAAGCACCAGAAATAAACAGTATTCAGAATATTTGATAAAGTGGAAGGGCAGACCTGTTGAAGATGCAACTTGGTTGTCGAAAGCAGAGGTTGACCGCCTGGGTCTTCCCCCAACAAAGCAAAAGTGAGGGTCACTTTTAATCTACCCCGGGTGTCTGATGCAGGAGCATCCGATGACAGTATGGGCAATCTTGCATCCTTCAAAATTTTCTTTAAGTACTTGTATTTTGAACTATTTTAGTTCTTTCCCAGGGGGGGAAGTTTTGCAAAGCAGAAGGCAAAGTTTGTAAGGCTTGGAAAAAAGTTGGGTTGGGGTCGCAAAATCGCGACATGTCATGATTTTGCGACATGTCACGAAATTGCGACCTCAAAGGCTTCAGCGTGGGCAGGGGCCAATTTTGTTGCGATATCGTGACGTCGCGATATCACGACAATAGTTTGTAACTAGCGTGTAGAGAAGTCTTTGTCGCGATATCGCGATGTCGCGATATTGCGATGATTGTTTGTAGCATTGACAGAAGGGCTTTTTCGTCGTGATATCGCGACGTCACGATATCGCGACGTCACGATATCGCGACGTCACGATATCGCGACGTCACGATATCGCGACGTCACGATATCGCGACGTCACGATATCGCGACGTCACGATATCGCGACGTCACGATATCGCGACGTCACGATATCGCGACGTCACGATATCGCGACGTCACGATATCGCGACGTCACGATATCGCGACGTCACGATATCGCGACAATGTTAAAAAAAAAAAATGGCAAGGCGCGGAGGTGGCTGGGTCAAGATATCACGACGTCGCAATATCGCGACAGTTTATTTGAACAGAGGCAAGGCAGTAGTTGGGTCACGATATCGTGACATGTCACGATATCACGGCCGAGAAGAAAGCAGACTAAGGTGAACACGCGGACGGCCATGCAAGGCCGAAACTGACATGTGGCGGCCACGTGTGTCAAAGTAACGCAGCGGTTGCAGGTGATGGACTTTAAGGAAGGGACAGCGATGCAGAAGATGGGTCTGACCGAAGCGGCGGGTGCAAGTTAAAGGAAGCCATTAAAGCAAGCTTCATGGTAGATCGGGCAGATGGCCCATTTATGACCGAATTTTTGAAAAGCCCGGGGAGGGGGAAAAATTGAATTTGAATTTTTGTTAGGCGGGGCATTAATTTCCTAGAGGATCGGGGCCTCGATAAAAACCCAAAAAATTGTAATGGAAGGGATGGCTAGTTCGGGATTAAGGGGGAGAGTTGTATGCCTGGAAAGACTGTAAAAACTGTATTAAGCAATTTAATTGAAAAAAATTATAGTGAACTTTGTTGTGTGAATCTCGGCTTGCCATCACATTTTTATCTAAGTCCCATTTAACTTAAACAACTCTTGCCAAAAATTACTAGTGAAAGTGCGATCACGATCAGATACAATAGAGGTGGGCATGCCATGAAGGTGAAATATGGAGTCAAGAAAAATTTGTGCAACAATGGATGTTGTATAAGGATGGGCAAGAGCACAAAATTGAGCATATTTTGAAAGGCGGTCCACTACCACAAAAATAACTGACTTACCTCCAGATTTAGGGAGCCCTTCTATAAATTCCATGGAAATGTCGGTCCAAACCTAATCCGAGATAGGCAATGGCTGAAGAGTGCCCGGAGAGTGCATTGTTTCACCTTTCATCCTTTGAAATGTGTCACAGGCAGCAACAAAAGAGCGGATTTCCAGTTTCATACCTTTCCAAAAGAAGGTGCACTTGAGTCGCTCATATGTTCTAGGGAACCTTGAATGGCCTACAGATGGAGTGGCATGCAATTACTTCATGAGGAGCTTGTGAAGTGGGGACTTATAAGGTAGAAGTATGCATTGATGGTAGCACATATCATGGACATTCCAATTATATCCTGGTGAATAATTTGGATCTTCCATTAGTGAGGCTATCAAAGCTTGCAAATCTGCATCCTGACGTGCTTCTTGATGCAAGGAATAAATCCATTGGGGAAGTGGTGCTGATATGGCACATAACATACTTATGATCTCCATTTTGTGAGAAAGAGCATCAGCCATAATATTCTCATTTCTATTTTTGTAGGTGATATCATAATCATATCCCATGAGTTTAGACACCCACTTTTGTTGGTCAGGGGTGGCAACTCTTTGTTCCAAAAAATATTTGAGACTTTGATGGTCGGTTTTGATGGATAAGTGATGCCCAATGAGATAAGGTCACCAATGTGTGATTGCATGCAATATGGCTAATATTTCCTTAGCATATGTGGATTTCCCTATATTATGATTAGAGAGTGCCTTTCTAGTAAAATTCATAGGTCGTCCTTCTTGCATCAATACTACCCCAATACCATGACCAAAAGCATCACTTTAAATGATGGGAGTGGTGGTCATAGCATGCTTGAGTTCAATGAAGGTTTGGTCAGTAGGCCCTGTCCAAGTGAAGGAATATTTTCTCAACATTGAGGTGAGGGGGACAACTATATTCCCATAATTGCAAACAAATTTGTGATAATAGTCTGTAAGCCCTAAAAATCCTTGAAGTCCCTTTAGGGTGCGAGGTTTCATCCACTCTTGAACTGCTTGAAGCTTCTTAGGGTAAACCTTGATGCCATCCTATGAGACAATGAGTCCCAGATACTCTACTTCAATAAGACCAAAGGAACACTTGGACCTTTTGGAAAAAAGGTGATGGGTGACCAACAGCTGTAAAGTTTGATCCACATGATTGAGGTGCTCTTCCCATGTGTGGCTATAAATCAAGATGTCATCAAAGAACACAAGGATGAACTTCTGTAGAAAGGGCCAGAATATGTTGTTCATAAGACTTTGGAATGTAGAAGGAGCATTTGTGAGACAAAATGGCATTACCAAGAATTCATAATGACCTTCATGATTGCAAAAGGTAGTTTTGGGGATGTCCTCATCCTTGATCTAGATCTTATGGTAGCTAGAGCAGAGATCAAGCTTGGTGAAATACATGGTCCTGTGTAGTTTATCGAGTAATTCATCAACCATTGGAATAGGAAATTTATACTTGACCGTAGTGTTGTTGAGTTCCCGATAGTCAATACATAGGAGCCATGAGCCATATTTCTTGGGAACAAGTATGATAGGTGAGGAATAGAGGCTAGTACTAGGTCAGATGACACCAACCTTGAGTAATTCCTATACCAATTTTTCCAGTTATGATTTCATGGCATGAGGTTACCTGTATGGATTGATATTTGGTGGTGCACTACCTGGAAGCAATGGGATAGCATGGTCGTGAGAGCGACATGGTGGTAGTGTAGTTGGTTTTGCAAAGACAACATCATGTTTGTATAGAACTAGTTGTAGGTTTGATGGAATTTTAGCCATTAGTGAAGTGGTTGGTTGGATGGAGAAGTGTTGTGCAATGACCCCACATTTTTATTTCTTTAGAACTTTCTCCATATAATTTGAACTAATGAGGTGAGGTTTTCCTGCAGGGGAGACCTTGAGTAAGTGTGTTTGTCCATTTTTGGAGAATTCCATCTAGAGTTCTACAAAGTTCCAACTGATAGTGCCCAATGTACTCAACCATTGAGATCCCAAAACCATATCACATCCTCCCAATTGGAGGGTAAACATGTCCTGCTTGAGTTCATAGTCCCATATCCTGATCTTGAAATTACAGTATTTTTATTTACAAGGTAATGTTCCCCCATTGGCTACCATGACCTCAAATGAATTACAAGTGTGGATATAGCAATTTTCTTGCTTAGCAACTCTAATATCAATGAAGTTATGTGTGCTACCTGAATCAATAAGGATTGTAAGTCGTTGTCCCTTGAAAAATCCCATAACTTTCATGGTTTTTGGAGTGGTAATGCCCTTAAGAGCATGGAATAAAATATCTGTCTTAGACCCCTGTGTATCTTCTTCCTATGGAGAAGGTGTTTCATGGGGGTCCTCATCCTCATCACTCTGGTCAGTGTTAGTAGGTTCCTCAACATCTATCAAGAATAGTCTTTTTTTTGCACACTTATGTCATTTAAAAAAAATTTCATCATAATTATAACACAATATTTGGGTACAATGTGCATCCATATCCTCTGTAGTCAGTCATTTAGGTGTAGTAGGTTTACTATCCACTAAATTTTGGGTTTAAAAAGGAAATGAAGGTCAATTTGGAGGAAACCATGGGGGGCGCCTTTGGTTTGAGAGTTTAGATTCAGATGTACGGGCCAAACTGATAGCTTCCATCATGGAATGTGGTTTCAACATCTTTACTTCAGCTTGGAGATCCCCTTTTAACCCACTAATAAAAAAACTCGTGAAGAACCCTTTCGTCAATCCTCTTGTCTTATTGGCCATATTTTAAAATTGAGTTTAGTAATCACGGACTGAGGATGTTTGTTGTAGTTTGGTCAAGGCCCTTATGAAGTCCTCATACTCACAAGGCCCAAATTGGGTTAGTAGTTGGGACTCAAATTCCTCCCAAGAGAGATTTGGGTTGGAATTACGTAACTACTTGAACCATTGTAGAGCTTCAGATTCCAAATTGAAGGAAGCCATTTGAACTCGATGATATATGGGAACATTATGAAGTCTAAAGAATTGATCAACCCTACATAACCACCAATCAACATCCTTCCCATTAAATCGAGGGAAGTCCAATTTTGGGATTTTAAAGGATGGTTCATGGTCATTCCTTGTAGAGTTTTCAGCCTGGTGTTCTATTTTGAGTGGTCCGTTATGTAACTGGCTACCCATATTTATCAGTGTTTCTTCTAAGAGAGCGCTAGTGGCCTCATGATCTATACAAAGACCTTGGACCTCTTCCCTTATGGAGAAAATTACAAAGTTCAAATTCTAAATGGCTTTGGTTAAGGAGTCCATCATTTCTAGCTCTTTTTTATGTCCATGGGTACCCTGGGCCATTTTGGAAACTTTTGTGACCAGTTACTAAAATTAGAATTGGGTTTCAGGACTTACTATTTTTAGTAAGTGTCCAAAAAAGTGCTTGGGTGCTATATATAAAAATTATTAGATCGAAGATGTGGTAATAATGAGCTATATCCCACAACACTACTTTTGGGCACCCCAAACTTTTTTTTTTCTCCTATTTTGCCGAATCTAACGATGTTTACAATTTTTGATTTTGAGCTACAATGTAAAAGTTGGGTACTGGAGCACTATCTATAATTGGTCTTTGGTCACTCACTCACTATTTTTCTCAGCCTGGATAGTCTCTCTGACACTGCTTACCTCACTAGTTTGAATATTCTTTGTATTGTGTAGGTTACTATTATGACAGTTCTATTTTGTCACTGAAAACTACAGTCTCTGACCTGACTGTGTTGACCTGACTGACCTTACTGTTATTGTCATTGTAAATTTGACTGTTATTCTCTAGACTATTAACTTAACTATCACCCTCATATTCTATCACGAATCCATGCAATGTATGTTATTTTTTTGGTAGAGGATTCCTTTCTCATATGCTCCCTTTTGGGAATTCGGAATGCAAGTTTACAAACAGGGAGTTTTGGTTTGTGATTTTTTTATAGGTTGAAGTTTTAATAGAAACATGGTAGGCTATGTAAAGGAGTATGTAACACCCATAGGCCCTCTGTTATACCATAGTGACGAACAATAGTGCTCAAACCAATATTTTAGGACACTACCCAAGGAGGATTCCAGACATACCCTTGAGCACACTATCTGCCTCTCTGACATTATAGGAGGGTAATAATCCAGGATGTTGTATCCCATGGACTATGGATGATACAAGGCTAATAATATTCCTACTAGATAAAATTTTGTTAACTCTAGAATGGTCTCCCGATGCACCCGAAGATGAGTGGGAGCTCAATTTCGTGTGTGAGTTTTGTCTAAGGCCTGGGTATTGGAGCCTGATCGTCCCTCACTATACTAGATACTGTATGGGCTATCTAGCTTAGCCAATAATGATAGATCTTTCATGATATTTTAAAACCCTCGAAACAGTGTTTCTACCTACTCAACTAAAAAGGACTATTTTTTTTTTACTGGTATTTGTCTTTTTTTTTATAATAGTAAAAAATATTACATGAAAATAATAGAGGATTATACCTAACAGGCAAGAATATTACTGTTACAGTAGAACATGGCCCTAGAAAGTGCTTTAATACCACTTGTTAGGATCCTACTATAAAATAAACTCAAATAAACACACTCTCACACAATTGCTTGGAAATAAACTCACATAAACATCATATTAATATTCAGAACAAAATACACATTATAACAAAAATTTGCATAAAGGAACAATCTCACAATAAGATAGAATCATAGGCCTCTTCTAGAGGGCAACCTCCTTCAACACTTCATTTAATTTGCAAAATATGAATACATTGGTGCCTTCTCAGGTATCTAAAGAGTTCCCTTCCATGGTTTGCTTACATGCAAAATGCCACCTGGATTACATGCATAATGCCACCCGAAATACATGCATAGTTCCACTCAAATTAAATGCACAATGCCACTTGAATTACATGCACAAGGCCACCTTACATAACCTATCTACCATGTGTTACATAAAAAGGGTGCCATTTGTCATAGGCACTATATAAGCTAAAACTTAGAACATTACAAAATATTAATCATGGGCACTACCCACGTTATTTAGGAATTATTACACCATGGATGTTATTACATTAAGAGTTAGGACGGGATCCTAACATATGCTTAAATTAAACCTCCTC
This sequence comes from Wollemia nobilis, assembly GCA_028583015.1. Lineage (NCBI taxonomy): Eukaryota > Viridiplantae > Streptophyta > Pinopsida > Araucariales > Araucariaceae > Wollemia > Wollemia nobilis. Next base: position 2,480,021 of record JAQPPZ010001753.1, read on the forward strand.
TAGATTTTGGATGTATCTATGAACTTCCAGAAGAAGGTTCAAAATAGTCCAGGTAGGATATTTAGTTCCTTGTCATATTTTTACTATTAAGGGAGTCCCAATCAGTGATTAGTTTCTTGTAACTTACATAATCCAATAGAGAAACTCCTTGGAATAAGGACCTAGCTTTGGTGAAGTGACTAGTTTGATGGCCTAGATTATCATTAAATGCTAAAATTATCAAGCCATCATGGTTCCTTAAAATACCTCCAATACCTGCAAGACCTGAATTCCCTTTAGATGCACTATCAAAATTCAACTTCAGCCAACCAATTGGAGGTGGCTCCCACTTAACCCTGGCTCTATCCTAAGGTACAATAGGTCTAAATGGTTGAGGATTGGTATTGGATCCAAGAGATATCTCCACTTATCATTCTTGCTTTCCAGTCACAATATTTAGATTTAGGGTTCTAATGTTCTTCATAAAAATAAATCACTTGCAAAGTCAAAACTTTAGTCGAATGAGCAACAACCTTAAATTCCTTTGAGTTTCTTTCCTTTCAAATCCACCACCAGATATGATGAAGGTTGAATTTTCGAAAACAACAAAGGTGGAGATATAGGAAGGGATAAAACCATTGGGTCAACACATTCTCTAGTCTATTCACAAACATCCATTGGATGTTCAAATATTTAAAAACATAGCTAAAAATATCCTGCAAGAAAGGACATATAAATAGAAGATGGATTGAGGATTCTGCATAAGAAAAAAGCATTAGGTAAAATCATACCTCTTTTTTTGAGATTGCCTAAAGCTAGACATTTTCCTTGTATGACTAGCTAGAAGAAAATTTTGAGTTTCAAAGTCAATCCTTTCAAAAGGACCATCTACTGCTAAATAATCTAATTTGACATAGAATATCCCCTACTTATCTGGCACCTACATGAATCTATCTAGAATTTATCTTCCAGGAATTATAATCCATTTCATGATATTGAAAATTTCATCAAATTCCCTCCTTTCTTGCACCAAAAGTCCTAGGAAGTCAAATGGTTTCCATCGGGGAAATATTCAACCCTTTCAATAAAATCACAAACCTTATTCCCTCAAAATGATCTGTAATTGGTTTGAATAAATCCATCTCTGATCTTAACTCCAATGGAACCTTAATATCCCACACGTCACTCCAAAATTTGATAGACCTGTAATCTCCCAAAAACCACCTACCCCCTCTATGGACATCTGATCTACACCGAATAAATATAAACTAGAAAGTTGAACCCTAGAGGGGTAATAGATATCTAATAAATGACTTCCCATAATTTAGATATATATTTGACAATATTAACCAATCCCACTTTCTCCTATTGAACTAGTCTCTAACCCTATTTGACAAAAATATCTTTATTCATGAATTTCAATCTTCAAAGGCCTAAACCACCCTCCTCCTTCTTTTTGCATACTTGGTCCCACATCACTAGGTAAAACTTATTTTTCTCACTTGCTCCTGACCAAATAAATGAGCATTGGATCTATTATATTATTTCAATAATCTTACCCAGGATTCAAAATAAAGAAATAAAATATACCAAAATTATTTGAAGGGTAGCCTTAACTAACATCACTTTTTCTGCTTTTCTTAAGAGAGCCCCTTTCTATATTGTAAGTTTTCTCTAGACACACTCCACAACTAGTTCCCATAGGGATGATCTTGAAGCCCCAAAAAATATTGGCATCCCTAGGTAGGCTAAATGCAGAGACCCAATGTTACATCCCAGAATATCGACAATCCTCAATTGCTTGGCTGAAGGAGCATTGATGAAATAAATTAACCTTTTGACCTATCACCTATTCATAATCTTCCAAAATACTTTTGATTGATTTTACTTGTGGAATTGAATCCTGAAAGGATGGAAGAGTATCATCAACAAACTAATGATGGGATATGGAACTTATGGGCGTACCCGGAATAAGGTCTACAATAAAAAAATCAACTTTGTGGTTTGGGATATTTATATAAATACAAAATCCCTAGTATCATAAATGGTTTAAGGTTATTTATAGGTTATAAGGTGGGTTTAACCACAATAATATTAACCACAATCTATATGCCTGACATAATATAATATTATAACTAATTAAATATAATTGTATAATTATTGCTCATAGGCCTATACAATATTACATCATACAATATTGGTCTTGACACCCCATTTTAATTAAAATTGAAGGACCAAGAAGAGAAAACACTAGTGAAAATAATATCTTCCCTCTCCTAATGAATGCTATAATGGGTCTTTGCATTTGAGGAAGAGTAATCTAGATACCCCTCATCATCTAAAATTTCTTGCTACAAAATTACCTTTATAAAAGAATCTTCTTAGGATATATCATAGTCATCACTACAATTATTACATAATCCCACACATATCCAAAGGACACTTATTCTAAGAATCCAAATGATGAATATATGTCACCATTACCATCTCTAAAAATAAACTACTTCAGTATTATATAGTTGCATAAAGTACATATTGAAGGTATAGTTTTATATTTTATAGTATACATAACCTTTTAGGAACTTTAACTTTCCCTTATACCACTTGCTATTGATCATCAATAGATACTTTGCATAAACCTACTTAAGAAAAGAGCTATTAGAAGCTTCCAAGACTACCTAGACAATAATTGGAGGAAGAGATCGCTAAGGTTATATCATCATGAGTAAGCTAAATCAATAACCCAAAATATTAGGAGGGATTGACTAAAGAACATTTTGAATTATTTTTCCATATACCTCCAAAAGACACAAAACTTGCTACACTTATCACAAATTCAACTACATCATCCAAAAGTATAGAATAAATATTTTGACTACATAAATATTGTAACTTATCATTTAAAAATAAGGCAATAGGGATTGATAATTATTCTGTAAAAGTTTATTCTTAATAGTGGAACAATTATGTAAAGTTATGTCACAAATAAACAGAGTTCAAAAAATAATATGATTTGAATAAAATGGCTCAAAATGCTTCCAAATGAAAAAGTTATGTTGTTAAGTATAATTTCCCAAATAGACCTAGAAAAAAAAAAATTAAAACCTCAAACCCTATCAAAATGCATTCCAATTGTAGCCCACTATTATCCATCTATTGATTTTAAGGTTTTTGTCAATTATTTCTCACCACCTTTGCACCATTAGATTATCTACATAGCCTTCATTTTGACACATGCTATATTTATAATTATCATATGGGTATATGTAGGTAAAAAAATGTTATTTAGCACATAAGTGTACCACATTGGCCACCATAATGGCCACCATATCAACTCTTCACAAAAATATCGCTAGAGAGAAATAAAAAACCCATGTTTAGATGTTTTGAGAAAACTTACACTAACCAGCCTATCAAGCTTCTATTTGAGGCATGAACATTATTTTATGTCTAAATTTCATGTTTATGTCCATTATTTTAACCAAAAATCTGAAAAGAAAACTAGGATAACACTTAACCAGTTTTGAACTTATCTCATCAAGCCTATAAAACATATATTTTTCAACTTGTCCATAATACTTGTGTTGGCCACTATAGGAATTCCCTTAAGATACCCTATAACCAAAGTGATGTAAAAAATTCAAAATCAATAGTAAAGGTGATTTGAACCCTTGAACTTTATTTTCTTAACATGAAGCTATCATTCACCCGAAAACCACATTGTTGGATAAGAAGGAACAATAAAACATATTTTTACAAGTTGGCATTTGTAAGTATTACCTTCAAGATATCAAAAGTAGAATTTAAACCTAATATTAGGACTTCCACGATATCTTAGACTTGCCTAACTATAAATTTTAATTTTTGTATCACACTTATTTCAAACATTCTTATTATGCTCCATTCTTATTTTCTTATTGCATGTAAATTTAACTTTCCAATGAGATGTATTTCCATTTATAGACTTTGAAGGATGCTTTTGTAGATGATAAAATCAAATGAGTAGATGATAAAAAAGGAATTTCCTCTTGGTTCCTTATGTGAATATATCTCTAGAAGCATTTATGAGTAATTCAAACTTACATTTGAAGGAAGTATCAATAACTTTATCAAAACCCTTTATGTGACCAAGAGATAACATTCTAAACCCGTTACGATTACATATTGTAATTCACACTATTTTAAAAAATAAATAAAATCAATCGATCTACTCAAATATTATATACAAATAATCCTAAGAAAGATATAGTGGGTACCAATAAACACCATAAATAATCACTTTATTATCCTTAGGTAAGAATCACAACATTTCAATATAATGTATGGAGGGTAGGGGATATTTATATCAATACAAAATCCCGAAGTACATATATTTGTTTACCCTAAATTGACATAATAAGAGAACTTTAAAGTTGCAATGTGGTTTTAACCATGATAAGGTTAACCACAACCCATAGGATCTATATAATAAAATATTACAAAGAGAATTGCAATTGTATAAAGACTACCAATATGCCTATATAAGATTACATCATACAATGTTATCCTTGGTCATAAGTCATATTATACATTAAAAAAAAAAATTATTTTGTTTGCTAATATTAGAAAACAAATTTATATTTATAATATTGAAGTACCATAATAGAATGACCATACAAAACTATGATTCAGGCATGGGGTATAGATTTATCATCATAATGATTGTAATATCCTTAAAGATTACTTAAATGCTCTAGTATTTTATCCTTATTTTAATTTTAACAAAATCTAACAATAGAAGGTGTAGAAGGATGAGGATTACTTGAATGTCTACATACCCAAATATAACCAACCTTGAAACAAAAGGTTATGGATTTACAATTGTTTTACAAGTCACAATTCCCAAAGATGGGCCTCTAACTCTAATAATACCTAACAACCACTTATAAATAGTAAAAAACTTAGGTCTTCTAATCAAATAAGAAATTAAATAAATGCCCATGGTAATTCTATATTATTCTATAAAATCTAAACCAATCTAATGTTCAACAAAATGTTAATCACACTCCTCCATAGGGTATCCAAGTAAATGCCTAAGAAAATTATGATAATGAAAAGTGTATGCAATGATCATACTATTAATAGGAATATAAATATTATCAACCTATCAATCCATTCAATCGATAGGTATTTAGAAATGCTTGTTATTATATAAAATTATGCCGCAATAAGAAGAAGAAATCTTTAAAGTATGATAAAAAATAAAAACTAAATCTAAAGGTCCTATATATTGGATTATATTACATTATTTGGTACATGCTAATGTACCCCCATGGTACCTTCATGGTACATTTGTAAATAATATATTAGGGTTGAGTCATAGTTTATAGTGTGAGTTATATTTCCCCTTTATGTAAGTGTGAATGTGCAGGATATGCATAAGTATCATGTATATAAGTTGGGTTTATGTGCACAAGTGTCTTATATATAAGAATGCAAATATATAATGTAAAAATGTGCACAAGTGTCCTAGGTTAAGTGTGCAAGTAGTATAAGTGTAAGAGTCATGTATAGGTGTGCATATGTTATAGAGTGAAATGTTCATCAAGTATGCAAATATCAAGTAGGCAAGCCAAGAGTCATGAGACTTGGAATATGGAGAGTAATAATCTAGTACTTTAAAAGTAATATCACTATGGATATATTATGTAGGTAATGATCCATAGATAAACAATCACATACAGTCCATATATCTCGTTGTGATATTGTAAGAGAAATATGAGTAATAAATCTTGTATATATTTTGAGCAATTAATGTTGTAAGTTATATTTCATGCATAGTACACGAATATTTTAAGTTATTTACATTTATATTTATGCATATTATTGAATGTTATTTGATTTATTATAAGCCTTGATATACATATTAATTTGCTCATATTATTCTACTCATATCATTATATTGACCTTATTATATTGTGGCTATTTTATATTTGATCCTATGAGATATAACTTGTGATATTTTGTGGTGGTATTAAGGCTTAAAAAGCTATCACTAGTATTAGAGTTGCCACCTGACTCTATCAATATTGATAGAGTTTATTTTATCCAGTAACATAAATCAATTTTATCCATATTTAACAAAGTTAATTAAGAGGTTGTCTACTTTAAAGGTAGTAACACTAAGACCCTTTTTAAGGTCATATTGAGTAGGAAGGCTAGGGTCTATCCACTAGGTTGAATAATAACTAGTGAATATAAGGACTCAAATATAATGATAGGTATACCAATCCAATATTATTTGGTCATTCACGGATAAAGCCAACCCTAACATTAATTTGAAGTTCTTACAGACTAAGGATTGAAATATGAATCAACTCTAAGAATGTTGATCATTCAGGTATATAGCCAAACCTTGATATTGAAGAATTATGTAGAACCAACTTAGGACATAGTTTTTCATTAAAAAAAGAGCCATATTGATATTGATATTGGATTCTCTAGTAAGGAAGATAATAATATTCAGTTTTTAGGTTCAACCCAAGAAATTATTGATTTTAGGAAAACGAGTTAAAGTAGAGAAAGTAGTAGATAGATATATCAATCTTGAAGAAAGGTAAATAAGCACATAACTTACATTATATAGCTTCTAGTATCATATTAAAATTTACATTAATTTAAGAAAAGGGATGCAGGTCACAATAAGGATTGACCTTGACATTGGCTTGAGAAGGCTTGATAATCCAACATTACAAAGTATAACAACCATTAAGAGATAGAGATTCATATAAAGGATAGATAAATATGTTCCTTTATAAAAATAGGAGAAGCTATACATAAAATATTAAAGTATTTGAATAGATTCAAAGGAAAGGAAAAGAGCAAGGATTCAACATATAATATTTGAAGGAGTGGACTAAACAAGATTTCAGTTCAATAAAATATATAACGTATGCATCATAGTGAATATTACAATGAAGACATAATAGATGTATCATAGACAAGACATCAAGTAGATAATATTTAATAGATATGTTAAGAAAATAGATATCACAAGGATATTAAGCAGATAAAAGGAATCATAAAATTTTTGAGAATGTGTAATACAAATTAGTATTGCATTCTAGAAATTGAAAGGTCAAACATTCAATTGTAACATAAAGTAATATAAAGTAGTGCATAAAATGTAAGTTTGATATTTAGGGAGGAACAAAAATTAAAGGCTATTAATCACAATTCATTCATAATTATTTTTGGATTTTGAAACTAAAAATAATAAATATTAATACAAGATTATTTTAAAATTGAGTAAAGAAAATATTGGAACAACTATATTGAACTATTATAGTGAGCTATTAAGTGCAAAAATATTAACTACAAAGAGCTATTACACCAAGTAAAATCAATTGTAGATATTTCACCATATCATCATAGTGAGCTAACATAGTAGAAACCTGAGTGATTTTACAACAAAGAAGTTAGATCATCTGGAATTTAAAATAGTGAGCTAGTGAGGAAGATAAAGCCAACGAGAAGTATTTCGTGGTAGTTAGAAAAGTTTTGAAGTGTAAGTTCCAAAGAACATTAGAAAGTTGTTTCACCAAAACTATTGCTCAAGCACTATGTTTAGATAGGAAGTGAAACATTCCATGAATGTTACACCATGCAAACAACCACAAAGCAAGTGCCTGGTGCACATGAAGAGCTATCCACATGAGAAAATAAATGAGAAGTATTATATAACAATAAAGTAGGGATGTATTATAGTCAAAGCATAAGGGGAAAATATCTTTCAAATATTAATTGGAAATTAAGGTTTTTTAATCTAAGGTTAAAAGTCAATTTTTTGAGTGAGGAGTTATAAGGGTTAATTAAAGGTAATTCAAAAATTGTAAAATTGGGTTATTGTTTGAATTTGGGTTTTATTTTCAAGAAAATTTAAAAATTCTTGATTTTTTGTAAATTTAAATATTTGGGAGATAAAAGGTTTTCAACATCAAAGGATACTTGATCAAGTAGGGATATGAAAATTTAGAACACTCCAAATATCCTTTGCCCTTGGAGGAACTTTTGGTCATTAGAGGATCTCCCCCAACATTTCTTTGGTTAACAAAGAAGAGGATATTACGGACTCTTAATATGTGCTTGTTTGGGGTTATTTATTAAAAATATGAAATTATATTGGGTAGTTCCTTCAACATTGAAAGAGTGGATAAAATGTTGGATAAATTATTTCAAAGCTAAAGCATTTTGTATTCTTTGGAGGATTGACCCTACCATTATTTGTTGGAATATAAGGCTTGAAAGAAATAAAATAAAATCATACGCAATTTTGGAATAATATTTAGGCCTCTCTTGCAAAATGTCTACAAATATGGTGCTTATCATGGGATGTCTCAATTGCAAAAAAGAGACGCTAATGACTTGGCTACAAGATTTGAACATACTTGGAAGAGTCATTTGCAATAGTGGAATTAAATCAAATGGTCTACTTTGATCTATGGTAAAATATAAATGTCTAGAAATTAGGTTTATCAAATTAATTTTGATGGTGCTTTTAAAGGAAATCTAGGAAAAGCTGGTGGAGGTGGTATTTTTAGAAATATTGAAGACAAAATTCTCCTCAATTATTAAGAATCGCATGGAATTTCAACTAACAACTATGCAAATGCTAAGACACTTCTTATAGGGATTAAAATTGCAGCACAAAAAGTATGAAAATATATTTCAATTGAGGACTCACACATTATGATCAATTCTATTAACAAAAATGGATGTGGAGATTATATAAAAAAAAAATATTATTGTTGATGATCATCTATTACTAGAGGCAACCTCTTATCAGTCTGAGCATATGTATAGAAAAGGAAATTGAGTAACAAATAAATTAGCAAATTATGGTGTTGATCTTCATCTAGTGAAATTCAAATTTCAGAAGCAAAAAACTGACCAAGTGAGATTTTATGTCTTAATCAAAGTGATGTAAGGAGTTGATTGTGGAAACATAGTACATTAAGGAAATTGAAGAATATATTCAAACGAAAAAATATATGAAAAAGTTGTGATAAAAATGTATGCTACAACAAATGTAACATTTTGGTATTTTGATGGGATTAATCCAATAGAAGCCATATATAACATTAAAAAATATATATTTATAAAAAGACTTTTATAGTTTATTTAAAGTAGAAATTTTAATTCCATTTGTTATTTTTTATTTAGATTAAATTATTTTTTTCAAATCAATATATTTCAATTATTTTACAAAAAAAAAAAAAATCCATTACTTTTGGATACTTTACACACATATATATACCATTGATATAGATTTAAACTATATAAATAAAAATTATTGAGGTAATTTTTATGATATATAATATATGAATTTATTAGGGTTAATACTTCTTTTTTTATATTGGGGTAAAATTAGGGTTTTGAAATGGCCTTCACCATTTTACAAATATTAATATACATTCTTGTGACAATATCTCACATCTATTCTTTTTATTCTAGCTACATCAAAAATCCTAAAAAAAATTTACACTCATTGCATTAGATATTTAGATACACCATACTTCAATTTCATTATATTCATTTGCTTCATAATATGGAATCCTTGATAAACATGTTCATAGATATTTAGAAAATGGATCCCTCCACATAAAGTTCCATGAATTTTCAAAAATGGAACTCTTCTCTTTTAGGGCCTCATTATGCCTCCAAAAAATCACAAGTTCACACATATTTATAGAATGAATCCATTAATAGATAATTCCATACATATTATAAATGTTAACCTTCATTAAAACAACCCATAAATTTCTAGAATATGAAGCCATACATAAGTCCATAGCTCTTAAAAAAATGAACATGTAAAACTTCAAAAAAATGATCCATTTACATATACAAATCTATACAAATAAAATTCTGATTAAAAAAATCCCTAAAAATTCATGCAACTCCAACCTAACAAATCCCAAATCCCAGTAGTTGCACATGACACTTGGTCTTACTTGAATGACAATAAATTTTTCCACTCAAATGAAGAGAAATAACACTCGATAATAAGATTGAATAGTAGTAATTTTTTACCATGTAAATGATAGTGTAATGCTTATTTGGTGTTCATTTGAATAAACATTGCATACATATGATAATATTCCTCCACTTCAACAGTGTGTTCCCATTCACTTGAACTACACTCATATCTTCACTTGAATGATATTGATTTTTTTACCCACACAATAATTATTCACTTGAACAATAACTCATCCACCACTTAATGACCCTTTAATCGTTAGTTGAATGGAACTCTCTAACGAGATTCACATTTTATCTTGAATGGCCAATTGTTAGTTAGATAACTGAGTAAATGTCTAATCTTAGATTGGTTGGTATATAAATATGAATGATAGGCTAACTGTATTGTGAATTCCTCCCTTCACCGTAGCAACAAACCGTACAATGTCATAGAAACACAACGTGCATACACAAGATAACAACACAACACAATCGTTGCACACATAATGGATTGAAAGAAGGTTATATTTGCATTAATAATTTGCCTAAATGGCCACTATAGTAACATGGTATGAAACCAAACTTGCATGGTCAAATATTATCTTTAAATTGTTAATATAACCGTGAATATACATTCCACTATAACTAAAATACTGATTAATGCCCACGGTCTCAAATAGACATGGATAAATTAATAAAAGAGTCATTGAACATATTAAAAAGATAATTTTTTTTTTTTTTTATAATTAAAATATTAATGATAATTTATGGACCTTACAAAATTAAACTTATAAAAACATATTGACATACACATAATAGAATACAAATTCAAATTTTTAAAATGATAATTTAATTAAAAACCCAAATTGGTAATATATTTAAGTAGTTATGAATTAAAGAAGACTTTATATTAATATTTTTTTGATAAAATTTAAAAAAAAAATCTCAATGTGTATATTATCGTCAACAAGATCTTACACTTTGAACGTGTTGAAAGTTGAATTATGTAAACATTGTGATGGAAAAATAGACACTATCACAATTCATCTATACAGAAGTCATGGATAAATATTTTGAGACATTTGAATACTATTTACATTCAATACTTGTTAAAGTAATTGATGATGGAAATGATACTATTATGATACCACTATATATAAATAGCGTAATGTATATGACATTGTTTTAATTTAAGCTTAATAAAGATGAAAATTTGAAACAAAATGATTTGATTGAAACGTTTAAGAAAAAAGTTAAAATTAAAAAATCATTTCTAGGATATTTTGTTCTTCATGTAGTATTGATATTCCAAGTTTATTTAATTCAAGAATTTATTATGATGCTTTATGTGAATGTTCAAAAGTTACTATACAATAAAAATGAATCAAATTATTCAAAATACAAATATGAATGAAAGATTCTCATACGTGAATTTCTTGACAATTCAAGAGTTCAAGAAGTTTGAAATATTAAAGATACTAAATTCAAAAGAACTGAAGATAAAATCAAAGAAAGAATCAAGCAATAATATGAACCTGATGGATCTCAAGCATAATATCATATGCATTGCAAGGTTACTTGATTGAGGATAAATATAAAGACTAGGACTGAAGACTAAAGTCTTTGATAACCAAATAATGTAATACATGGTGGGTATTGTAGTATATTAAATTATTTATTACATTATAATTTGGATAGAGAATAATTACAAAGTATAATACAAATAAAATATAGTTATTTACAATTAAAGAAATAATATTTAATGTAAAATTTTAGAAAAATTATATTTTCAATATTGAAAGTGGAGCTATGATTGTGGAGAGTTGTGATTGTGGAGAGATTTTGGAGCTGCAACTATGAAGGTTTTTTAGAGCTTGAGTTTTCAAAGCTATGATTGTGGAGAGCTAGGATTTTTAGAGCTGTAATTGTGGAGAGTTTTCATATGTGCAATTATGGAGAGTTGTTAGAGATACAACTATGAAGGTTTTTTTAGAGCTAGGATTTTTTAAGTTGTGACTATGGAGAGCGAGAGTTCTTAGAGCTACAACTATGAATATTTTTTAGAGCTAATATTTTTGGAGCTATAACTATGGAGAGCTTTCATATATAGAACTATGTAAAGATTTTGGATCTACAACTATGAATATTTTTTTAGAGTTAGGGTTTTGGAAGCTATGACTATGGAGGGTTGAGGTATTTTAGAGCATAGAGAGCAATGATCTCATGCTCTTACAAGTACTTTGAATAAAATTAATGCAATTGAAAGCTTTGTCTTAGATTCTATTGGTATTCAATATCTAATAGTGATGCACAATATTGATTTTGACTATGCCCTCCTCACAACACCAACCACAAGATTAAATTCTAAGTATGACATCTTTTTTCTATTTTCAAGTCAAACGATAGTGAACCTAGAGGATGTATGGAGGATTATAAGGATATCCATTTGAGGGATACCTATTAGAATAATTTTATATTAGAATTCAACTCTTTAGATCTATTTTAGACATTAAAAATTGACTCAACACATGATACATGTTAATAGGATGCTTGCTAGAGGGCACATTGACATATTGGCAAATTTATTGAATACCATCATCTTTGGCCTATTACATATGGATATGAATGGTTATTATACCATGGGATTGGTGTGAAGTGATTGTCATAATGAGGAACCAACATGTCATATACCCTTTGGGTTTTTTCACTTTTCTTATATCTATAGATTATGGCACCATATTACATATAGAGGGATAAAGAGGCTTGTTTGTTGCACCCTTATTTATATTTCATGTTGGGTATAAATTGCTATTCAACATCATATGGTTTACCTCATTAGGTTGTATATGGAGTGGATATAATAGCCTATAGGTGGGACCATTCTTTTTAAACCCATAATTGACCATTTAGGGGAGCATTGGTAATAACTAAACAAGCCATAAATGATTTGGAGTTATACTAGATCATATAAATGCCATAGAGGCAGCATCTAGGATGGGTTGAGGATGGTTTAAAGTTGGCCTATGCTAGACATTTATGTATCATTATCCTTAGTGATAGTAGAGACATGTATATATTAAATAAATTTTTGAGACAATTTGGTCTTTTAATAAAATCTCCCATAGATGGGGGAGTTTTGCTATAGATGAGTAAATAGGAATAAGGGGGACAAGGGAGATAGACCTGATACTATTTTTATGATGTAGGGGCTAGCATTACATATGAGTTTGACCACATATATTGATATTGGCTCCACCTAGATAAGGGGTACAACCATTTATTAGATAAAAATTTTAGGAGGCTAGGACGCACTAGAGGGAAAGGTCTCTAGTAGTCCTTAATATTTATCCATTGAAATTTATACCACCACCTTAATAATATGACCTAGGAGTAGGCCCCAAAAAGACCACTAAGGATATGGATGACTTAGAGAGATCTTATATGTAATAAAATATACATGTCATGCCCACATAGATAGATGATCTTCATGGTGAGTAGGACTAGATAGTGTTGTAGACCTCTTATTTTACATTACATAGGGACACACGCATAGCCTAGGTGGCTTAGGTGACTTTAAGGAGAGGTACTAATAGGGTAGATAGGGGATTTAGGATTTTCAAATTGATTTCTTATAAGGATGCAATAGTGGCTCATGCTAGAATAGTAGAGGCACAAGTGGCATAGGTTACTTGGAATATGGATGATATTAGAACAACAACTATAGGTCTAGATATGTTAGGTATGTTATATTATTTGACCATAATAAATAATCATTTAGACGTAGAGAAAGTTAATATTACCCACTATAGGGCATTATATCACCATATGGTTCCTCTATATCAAAGGTAGCCTTACCCACCTTGTACCCCTTCTAGATCCTATTCTAGAGTATATTCTACTACTTAGGCTTCTAAGTAGTTAATGCATGAGCTATCTCATGATTAAGAGTCTTAGAGTTGAGTTATCTAGCATTTTCATGATATTTTATGGGATTTTTGGCTAGATTTGGCCATTTAGTATACTGATTTTATGATTGTGCTACACTTGTATCCATGATTTGTATATTATCAAGCATACCATTTTTGTTACTATGATATGCCAAACCATTTGAGATATTTACGGGGGACTGAATAGTCGAACACACGTAAATTCCAAAAATTTCTTCGATTAATCTGATTTCCTTTACATAAACAGAAATACAGCCCGCAGGCTTGCAATAACCAGAGCTCCCCTGGTATTTTGCACGCACACTCTCTATCTCCCGACCTTCCAGTCCACCCCACCATCTATTAAAATTTCCCCAATTTTTATCGAGGTCTTAGCCCTCTATGTCATTAATCACCCTTCTAGAAAATACATTAAATAAAACCTGCCAAAATCGGCTTCCCCCGTCGAATCTTAAATTTTTCTTTCGTGATTGGCCAACTCCCTGACCCGCCATGAAAGCACGCATTTAATAGGTCCTTCACCTGCAACTATCGCTTTGTCAGAATATTTATCTGTGACCGCTATCTCTTTTCCCACGCACGGGACCGTCCACGTGTCCATTTTTTATTTGCCTTCAACCGGTCGCGATATCGCGACATGTCGTGATATCGTGACCATTTTTGCCTGTGAGCCCCTTGTCTCGGTTTGTGTCACGATATCACGACATGTCACGATATCGCGACATGTCACGATATCATGACCATTTTTGCCTTTGTCTCGGTCTCCTTTAGTTGTCGCGACATCACGACGTCGCGATATCATGACATTACGATATCACGTTTTCTGCCTTGCTTTAGTTCCTCTCTACCTTCACCTTCTGGTCCAACTTTTGCCTTCGCCTTTGTTTCTAACTGCTGTCGTGATATCGTGACGTTGCGATATTGTGACATCGTGATATCACGACAAAAACTATTGCCTTTGCCTTTGTCAATTGGACATCGTGATATCACGATGAAAACTGCTACCTTCGCCTTTGTCCTTTGGACGTTGTGATATCACGACGAAACACCCTCTGTGCCTTAGCTTCCAAAAAATTTCACGATATCGTGACGTCACGATATCGCGATGTCGTGATATCACGACAAAAACTCTGACTTGCCTTAATCTCCTTTAGATGCCGTGATTTCATGACAAAACCTTTGCCTTGGTAAAGAATAGAAATAAAACAAAATACATAACACTTAGAAAATTTTCGGTTGATGCGAGGTTACTCTGTTGCCGTCGAATGATCCTACATCAGACACCCAGGGTAAATGGAGAAGTGACCTTCACTTCTATGCTATTCGGTCCGTGTCTTCTGCAACACATCAAGACACGCATCTGCCTTTGTAGCCTGCTTAAATCCCATCTCTTGGAAAAAACATTTCTTGCCTTCTACCAGACAAATTCTGGCACTGCTGCACACTTTCTCGTCCACTGCCTGTAATGGCTTTAACTTGTGGCGCACTCCATCTTTCATCAAGGAGTATGTATTTGCACGACCATCATGCACTACACTTCGATCAAATTGCCATGGCCTTCCTAACAGCAAATGGCAAGCATCCATGGGGAAAACATCACACAGGACCTCATCCTGGTACTTTCCAATATTTAACGTGACTAAGAACTGTTCACGGACCCATGCTCTATGGTCCTTCCACAACCACACAATCCGGTATGGATGCGGGTGTCTCCTCCTCTCCAGTTGTAACTTAGCAACCATCTCCTTGGAGACTAAGTTATATGTACTCCCATTGTCTATAATAACATTACAGACTTTGCCTACACTTTTGCACTATGTGCAGAATCGAATTCTCCTCTGCTCTGGCTTGTCTTCCTCAATCAGCATGGTTCTCCTCATGATCATTGCTTCTCCTTTCTTAGCTTCTTTAGAATGTTCTGATTCAGCATCTTCCTCTACCACAATAGCTCTGGCAGGACCCACATGTTTCTTGTTCACCCTCTCGGGGTGCTGGGGACACTCATATGCCCGATGTCCCTCTTCTTTGTAGTGGAAATAGTTTCCCCGAAACACTCCTCTGTTTCCTCGTCCAGATCCACCTCTTCCTCTTAGGTAGCCATTGTTCTAAACTTGGGGTTTGGGTTCCTCATCTTCCTTCTGATCCCGGCTGCTGCTAACCTCTTCTTTCTTCTCCTCTTTTCCTTCATCTTTTCTTCCACCAGTCTTTCCTCCATGTCCTTTTCCTCTTTGCTTGCTCTCAAACCTTCTGTTCAGTTTGCCTTCAACCTTTAAAGCAAACTGGTAAGCATCTTCAATGGTGCTCACCCAAACTAAGCTCAACTCTTCCTGGATACTGGGTCTCAACCCATTGATATAACGGGCCACCTTCTCCTTGCTTGCCTCCAAATGGCCAATTTTTATGGAGATCTTATAAAACTCCCCTATGTATTCTTGGACAATTTTGTTCATCTATCTCAAACTCTACATTTTCCTCAGCAGATCCAATTCATAATCTATCAAAATAAACTATCTTTTCAGCTTTTCCACCATTCTATCCCACCTTGTTATTCTTTCCTTCCCTCTTCTATTCCGTTTCAGCTGTACTCCCTTCCACCATATGCTAGCATGACCCTTCAGCTTGGTCTTAGAGAATCTGACCCTCTCGGGATCTTCAACTTCTTCATACTTGAAGTATTCTTCCAGATCATTGATCCAGTCGATCAATTCCTCTAGATCCAGGTTATCGAAATACGTGGAAACTTCCATATTCAGCCTCTTCCCAATCTGGGATATGGCCTTGTATAGTCTAGCTTGTGTTGGATCTACAGCCTCTTCTTCTTCTTCAGACTGGTTTTTTTCTTCATCCACCTTATTTTCACTGTCTGCATCTCTTCTTGGTTCGTGTCCTCTACGTAGTTCTTATTGCAGGGCCTGTACTTGCCGCTGCAAAGCTTGGAAATCTGTTGCTGTCATCATGCCTCCCCCACCAACAGGGTTTCTTCTCAGAGGCATTCTACTCACTTTCTCATGAGCCTTCCCACAAATCCTGGTGTAACTGCCTCACGTCCGACTATCTGTTACACACTCAGGAACTTCCGGCTATGATACCATTGACGGGGGACCGGATAGTCGAACACACATAAATTCCAAAAATTTCTTCGATTAATCTGATTTCCTTTACATAAACATAAATACAGTCCATAGGCTTGCAATAACCAGCTCCCCTCGTATTTTCCACGCACACTCTCTATCTCCCAACCTTCCAGTCCACCCCCCATCTATTACAATTTCCCCAGTTTTTATCGAGGTCTCGGCCCTCTATGTCATTAATCACCCTTCTGGAAAATACATTAAATAAAACCTGCCAAAATCGGCTTCCCCCGTCGAATCTTAAATTTTTCTTCCATGATTGGCCAACTCCCTGACCCGCCATGAAAGCACGCATTTAATAGGTCCTTCACCTGCAACCGTCGCTTTGTCAGAATATTTATCTATGACTGCTATCTCTTTTCCCGCGCACGAGACCGTCCACGTGTCCATTTTTTATTTGCCTTCAACCGGTCATGATATCGCGACATGTCACGATATTGCGACCATTTCCGCCTACGATCCCCTTGTCTTGGTTTGTGTCGCGATATCATGACATGTCATGATATTGTGACCATTTCCACCTTTGTCTCGGTCTCCTTTAGTTGTCGTGACATCGTGACCTTTTTTCGCCTTGCTTTAGTTCCTTTCCGCCTTCGCCTTTTGGTCCAACTTTTGCCTTTGCCTTTGTTTCTAACTGCTGTCGCGATATCACGACAAAAACTGATGCCTTTGCCTTTGTTAATTGGATGTCATGATATCACGACTTCACGATATCATGACAAAAACTACTACCTTCGCCTTTGTCCTTTGGACGTCGCGATATCGCGACGTCGCGATATCGCAACGAAACACCCTCCGTGCCTCAGCTTCTAGAAAACGTCGCGATATTGCGACGTCATGATATCATGACAAAAACTCTGACTTGCCTTAATTTCCTTTAGATGCCGCGATTTCACGACAAAACCTTTGCCTTGGTAAAGAATAGAAATAAAACAAAATACATAACACTTAGAAAAGTTTCGGTTGATGCGAGGTTGCTCTGTTGCCACCAGATGCTCCTGCATCAGATATGTATATGATCCATTGACCTATATATCTATCTATCTATCTATATGTATATGTATATATATACGTATACACACACACACACACACATATATATATATATATATATATATATATATATATATATATATATATATATATATGTGTGTGTGTGTGTGTGTATAGCTATCTATCTATCTATCTATCTCTCTATATATATATTATATACTTGAATAACACATTTATTTGTAATGATCATGAGTTTGTTTTATTATTATAGTTGTATTTTATATACACATGAGATATTTATAATTATCATAAACAAGTTGTTTGGATGACGTCAATAATTTTACCTTGAGATGAGGTTTTTATATCACTTATAAGGTCTTTATTTTCCTAGACCAATATGGTTTGAAGGACCTTTATATCATTATGGACTTGATTATATGAAGATTGTTGTCATCCTAAAGCATCATATGCATATGCCTAAACTTATTAAGGATTTTATTTGCCTAGATTAGTAGGGCTTAATATATTATGAGACAATTTTTAGTATGAAAAATCATTTGTACATGCTTAGATTTACTAGGGATTTGATGTGTGAAGACCATATTCAACTTATAAAATTATGTATGTGTACCTAGAATCACTATGAATTTGATTTTAAGGCCATTGTTAGCCTATAGAATTATGTACATATGACTATGATTGTTAAGGATTTTTTATATGAATATCATTGTCAACCTTTATAATTATATACATATTTTCTAGACTTGTTGCTTATGTAAAGGATATTGTGTACTTGTAGAATTGTGTACATGTTCTAAGTATTCATAGGGATTTTATGTAAAGAGGCTATTATCAAACCTTGTAATTATATGCATGTACCTATACTTACTAGGAATTTTTATTATATGAAGGCTATTCTCAACCTATAGAATTATGTAGTGTGACTAGTATTACTAGGGATTTTATGTATGGAAGCTATTGTTAGCTTGTAGGGTTATATACATGTGTCTATATTTTATTATATTAAGACTCTTATTATCATGTAGAATTATGTCTATGTGTCTAGCCTTGTTGTGGATTTTACCTTTGGACTCTATTGTCTTCCTATAGAATTATATACATGTGCTAGACTTGCTATGGATTTTATGTTTAGATAAACCTAAAGGTCTGATGGAATTTAATGATAGTATTTCTTGGAATACTTTAGATATACAATTTACCTAGATCTTATGGGTTCAAATTTCTTTATGGTTTTTTGTGTGACACTCAAGCCTTTCTAGGGCTCAAAATAATTATCATTATTTATGTGCCTAGGATTAGCTAGGGCTTTTATGATAGACATCCCTTACTTAAAAATTATAGGTATTACATTTTTTATAAGATATAACTGTTGGAAGTTTCGATTAGATGAGTTTTCATTGATGTCAAGAGTGAGTGGTCATTTATGTCAATATTCCAACACCATCCAGTGGCAGTTTCAATGGGCAACATCAGTTTTAGGTTCTCCAGTTTTAGTTAATCAAGAACCAGGTTCAGGAATTCAGATGTGGTCCAAAGCGCAAAAGAAGAAGCCCAAGTGAATAATTATAATATTTTTTATAATATTATAAAAATAAGTTTTAAATTAATTATAAATGAATTAATATAATTTTTATTATAAATTAATTTATAATCTGATTTACTTAAGTTATTTAAATTAATTATTAATTATTTTTGTTGTTAGTTATAAGTTAATTTATATTAATTTTTGACTAACCCCAAGGAGGGTTATTAAAATTAATTCAAATTTCTAGCATCGACATGGGAAGAATATTTATCATGTGTATAAAAGGGGGACTACCCACCTTACCCAAATCCACAATGCTTTCGAATTAAATCCTATGCTATATGAATTTCATGCGAATCGTGGTGTGCAATGAAAAGTTTTTAATTTTTAAAAAGGTTCTTAGAGGAGGTGAAATACTTTTATCCACCAAGGAGAGAGCCTTGGTCAACAACCACTAGCAGTGCAGATGGCAACTGTGATAGTGGTAAGACGTGAGGGCAACGACAGGTGCAGGTTCGAATCCCCACAGAGGATCATTTTATTTTGTGTTGAAAAACACGATGAAGAAAGGTTGAAAGGGAAGGAAGTTCACCTTCCTTCATGTGGGAGCCTCTAGACCACGTGGTGGGCTCCAAAGTATGCATTAAGTGTGAGTGCCAAATTTTTTGGAGAAGTTGTTGACGTATTAAAAATTAATTTTTGCATATTTTATTTGGTATGTGAGATTTTTGGGGAGTTATAATGTTGATGCAAAATAAACTTTTGGTATTATTATTTTTAGGGTTTGAAAAGGAAATAAAGGTTTTTTAAATACTGATTGAGTTTTTTGTGATTTTATGAATGTTAATTACAAGTAGGAGCAATAATGTGTATTTGAGATTTGTTTATTTGTGTCTCAATAATATTTGAGAAAGTGTTAAATGTGAGATTTTTTCATCTAACCATTGAAATTGCAAATAAGAGAATTGTGATTAAGATAGGTTTGTTAAGGTCACTTCTACATAAAATAAAATGTATGGGAATATTATTCCTAGTGAGTGATTGTTGAATATTGTATATGCAAAGTTGGAGTGGAAAGTATTGTTAAGTGAGCATTGTTGAGTGTGTGTTGAATTAATACTTCAAGATTTTATGGAATAAAAGTTGTTGATAAAACCTTGTTTTATAAGCATTGTTATTTAAGTGGATGGTTGAGTGAAAAACTTGAACTAGGGTTTGAAAAGAACATGAGTATCATTTTTATGTGATATTGGTTGATAAGCAGTGTTGGAAATATTTGAGTGAGTGTTCATACGTTTGGACCAGGGTTTGTGAACAAGGATTATTTCATTGAGTGATTGGTTGAGTAAAGTTGGTTGAACCTAGTCAAGTGAATGTGTTAAAGTGATTGTTCAAGTTCAATGAAACAAATTGTTTTATATTCTAAATTGAGATGAGAAAGTGATTGATATTAAGTGAGTGAGAAGCATATTGAGTTTCTAATGATTCTCTATATATTTTTGTGGTAAAAGGAGTGATTGAAAGTGATTTATCATTGTGGTGAATGTGAAGCATATTGACTCTCTAACAATTCTCTATATGTTTCTAAAATATTGGTTGAAAGTAATTTAACATTGTGATGAATGTGAAGCATATTGAGTCTAAAAATTCTATTTTTGTTTTTATGATATTGGATAAGTTCTAGTGTGGAATTTTTGAGTAGATTTTAGGTAAGTCTTAGAGAAGACTTGTGGATAGATTTGTGTAAGATTTTGTGGAATCTTACAATAAAAATTTGAAAAAAGATATTGAGAGCAGAGCTGAAAAAGTTCTAGTAAAGACTTATTGAGCAGAATTAGACAAGTTCTAATGAGGACTTGTTGAGCAGATTTGGAAAAGTTCTAGAGAGGACTTGTGGACATATTAGTGTGAGATTTTGTGTAAGCTTACAAGGCATATTTGAGATAATTCTTTGAGAGGAATTGTGAGTAGATTTGATTGATTAATTTGGTCAAACCTTGAGTTAAGGTTTGGGGCAGATCTAGCAGATTTTATTTGAGATTAAGTCAAGCTTTGTGTTAAGTCTTGAGGATAGATATTAAGGACATATTTGTGCTACATCAAAGGACTATGTTTAGTGTATATCAAAAAATATATATTGAGGATATATTTGTGCTATACCAAATGACTGTGTTTAGTGCAAATTTGAGGACAAAGTTTGGTATAGATTTAAGGATAGGTTTATGCAAGATGAAAGGTAGAGACTGAGAAAATTTGTGCTAGACTAAAGAATTGTGTTTAGTATAGATTTGAGATAGAGCTTTGAAGGTGACATAGTATAGAGGACGACAATCTCCATTGGATAGAGATCCATTAGCCATGGTAGTGAGGACATTTGTCTTCATTGGATAGAGATCCATTAGTTAGAGTAGTGGGGGCAATATTTATTCTAGAAGATCACCAGTTAGATATAAGGAGAAAGGAGTTCTCCTATGGATATATATCCATGAACTTTATTACGGGATTAGTGTCTCCTTTGTATAAAAGGCCCATAAATATTGTAATCAAGAAAGGATTCCCAAGAGATTGATTGAGAAAATTTTAGTGAAATATTTTCTCCATGGAGTAGCCCATATTTGGTGAACCACGTAAAATTGGTGTCTCTATTGTGTGTGGTTATTTATGCATTGATTTGATTACTATTATTGATATTGCTATCTATACATTGCATAATATTTGTTGAGAAAGAAAAGTAAAAAGTGTTCTTATACTTTTCACCCCTCCCCCTTAATATAATATTGTGTTCTTCAATTGGTATCAAAGCGGATTCCTTTGAAAGAGTTTAACAACTTGGAAGAAAAATCTTTCAAGAAAACAATGGATTATAAGAATTTGTCCTCATATAATTCAGCACCAATATTTTATGGAAGTGATTATATATTTGGGAGTATGAGAATGAGGATTCACCTGATGTCACTTGGTAATGAAATTTGGGAAGCTATTGAAAATGGATACATACCACCAGTTGATCCACCTACAGATAAGGAAGGTAAGCTTCTACAACATTACAATTCAAAAATAATGAATGCAATTTTGAGAGGTTTGCAAAGAATAGAATATGCATTGTAGAGATGCAAAACGAATTTGGGATAAGTTGTAAAGCATATATGAAGGAGATAAAAGTGTCAAAAAGGCAAATATACAAAATATTAAAGGGGAATTTGAAGAGTTAATAATGAAGGATGAGGAAAAAATTAGTACTTATCTACTTCGGGTAGATGAGGTTGTTAATGCTAATCAAGGACTTGGATTCAATGTTGAACAATCAGATTTTTATGATAAGGTCTTAAAATATCTTCCAAAAAGGTTTAGTGAAAATATTTCTGCTATAGAAGAAGAAAAATATGGTTATTCTTTGAAAAGAGATATGTTACTTAGTATTCTTACAAATTTTAAATTAAGAATAAAATATGAACATATTTCTCAGAAGGAGGTAACATTAAAAACTACCAAGAAGACAAAGGTAAAGAAGTCAGATTCAAGAAATGAATCATCCAGTGATGAAGAATCTAATTATGGTATAAGAAATAAGAATTCAAGAAGATTTAAAGATGAAATATCTATTAGATGTTTCAATTGTGGAAAGTATGGTCACTATGCAACTAATTGTCAGGAAGCTAAAAATAATAATGATGAATAAAAATAGGATCATAAGAAGAGGGAATCATAAAGACACAAGTACCAAAATAAAGGAAAGGATGGACAAGACAAACAAGAAAATAAGTTCTTTCAAAGATAAAAGAGGAGCTACTATGTAGACAAGGGAAGTAAGTACTCAAGTGATAGTGATGCTAGTTCTTCAACTAATGGTAAAGATGAAGTTCTATTTTTGATTGAAGAAAAAGATGAAGTTAAGAAAAGATCACCAATAATTCTCAAGTGTTTTAGATGTGGTAATTTTAGACATCTTGAAGGTAGTTGTACTAGGAATGGTTTCAGTTTCAGTGATGATGAATATGAGGATGCACTTGAAGGACTAGGAGAGAATATTCTAATGGCACTATAAGAAGAAGAAGGTTAGCCTATAGAAGATAAATCAAAATAAAATGAAGATTTTGACAAAGGCAAATAAATAGAGAATGAATTAGAAAAAGGGGGAGTTGATCTTGATGGAGAGCTTATCTATGCTCTTAAAATTTTAAATAAGGTAAGAAAGAAAAACTCTCAACTTGAGATTCAGTTTCAATAATATCATGAAGAGAGAGTAAAACTTATAGAGGATCTAATCAAATCAATGGCTAAGACAAAGAAGTTCAAGCATAAGTTAGAAGCAAAGGTCTTAGAATGTGAAAAGTTAGAACAAGAAGCAACCCTACTAAAGGAATATTTAGAAAATTCTAAGGATAATCTACACATATTTGGGATGAGCTCAAATATTGTAGATAATATGATCAATGTACCAAGAAGGTCAACAAAAAAAATAGGTCTAGGTTTTGAACAGGCTCAAAAGAAACAAGAAGAAGAGTCAACCTCAAGTTTGGAAGAAGAAGAAACTTTAGAAGAAGTAACTTTACAAGAAGATAGTGTAAGAGAAAGTGAGACTTCTGAGGATGAGTTCGACAAAAAAATGTTCAAAGAGGAAATAAAGAATGCACAAAGGAGAAACATGTGGAAGAACAATCATAATTGGCTAAGAGATATTAAGAGACCAATGAAGTCAAGACAAGGAAACTTTAATGGAATATGTTTCTCATGTCACAGATTTGGGCACAAGGCTTCGCAGTGTAGGACACATGAAAGACAAGAGTATGGGAATAGCAGAAATGGGTAGATTTTCCATGGGTATTCCTACTCATGTAGTTAGTTTGGTCACAAGGCAATGAATTACAAGGTTCATGACAGGAACAGATATGGCTTCACCAGGAGAAATTCCAATATATTTGTACCTCCAAGAAATAATAACATTAAGTGTTATAAGTGCAATAATTATGGACATACAACAAAGTGGTGTAGATCAAACATTCCATAATCAAGCATGAGTAGTAATTAGAATAGGAATAGGAATATGGACATGAACAAGAATATGAACAGGAAAAAGGATATGGACATGAATAGGAATAGGAATATGGACATAGATAGGAACAAGAATAGGAAAAGGAATAGGAACAAGAACATGGACATGAAAAATAATAGTCAAAGGAATCATAAGGATCATATGAGAAGGAAATATGACAAAGGTAAAGACTAGTACTAACTGGGAGTAGAAATACTCCCACCCCAAAATTAGCCACTTCAAAATAAAGTGGGGGAAGCGCTAAGCTAAGAGGCTCATTCTTAGCCTCGAGCCCAAAATGTGACCATTTTCCATTGATGTCAAAGAGGGAGATATTTGAGTAAGGGGGAGATATTTGGTTTAAGGAGATAGCATTGAGTTAGGGGGACTAGTTTCCCATGGGGAGCAAAACAAGAAAAAGGTTAAGTTTTGGCAAAAATAATTTGGGTTGCCATCAATGACAAAGGGGGAGATTGTTGGACATTTTGAGTAGATAAGTTGTCATTGATGTAAAGAGTGAGTGGTCATTGATGTCAAGATTTCAACACCAATTAGTGGCAGTTTCAATGGGTAACATCAATTTTAGGTTCTCCAGTTTTGGTTAATAAAGACTTGGGTTCAGGAAGCCAGATGTGGTCCAAAGTGCAAAATAAGCCAAAGTGAATAATATTATAATATTTTTTATAATATTATAAAGGGAATTTATAAATTAATTAATACAATTTTTATTATAAATTAGTTTACTTAAGTTATTTAAATTAATTATTAATTAATTTTGATATTAGTTATAAGTTAATTTATATTAATTTTAACTACACCTAAGGAGGGTTATTAAAATTAATTTGAATTTCTAGCATTGACATGGGAAGAACATTTATCATGTGTATAAAAGGGGGATTACCCACCTTACAAAAATCCCCAATGCTTTCGAATTAAATCCTATGCTATGCAAATTTCATGCAAATTATGGTGTGCAACAAATTTTTTTTATTTTTTAAAAAGGTGCTTAGAGGAGGTAAAATAATTTCATCCACCAAGGAGGGAGACTTGGTCACCAAATGCTCGTAGCACATTTCGCAACCCCGAAAATGGCAAGATGTAAGGATGCGTAGGTTCGAATCCCCATGAAGGATCATTTTGTTTTGTGTTGGAAAATGTAGTGGAGCAAGGTTGAAAAATAAGGAAGTTGACCTTCCCTAACATGGGTGTCTTTAGCCCATGCAGTGGCTCCAAAGTGCTAAGGTTGTTGGCACTTGGGGAAACGGTATATTGTATCATGTCGAAACCCCTTTGGAGGATAACAAGGTATGCATTAATTTTGAGTGCCAAAATTTTCAAAGAAGTTGTTGAGGTATTAAAAATTACTTTTTGCATATTTCATTTGGTATATTAGGTTTTTGGGGAGTTATAAGGTTGATGTAAAATAAAATTTTGGTATTATTTGTTTTAGGGTTTGAAAAGGAAAAAAACGTGTTTTAAATATTGATTGAGGTTTTTGTGTTGTTGGATATTATTTTAAGTTAGATATTATAAGGTGTATCCAAGTAATTATTTTTGTGCATGATTTTATGAATGTTAATTACAAGTATGAGCAATAAGATGTATTTTAGATTTGTTTATTTGTGTCTAAGGAATAATTTTAGAAAGTGTTAAATGTGATATTTTATCATCTAACCATTGAAATTGCAAAGAAGGGAATTATGATTAATATAGGTTTGCTAAGGTCACTTCGACATAAAATAGAAGGAATGGACATATTATTCCTAGTGAGGGATTGTTGAATGTCGTATATGCAAATTTGGAGTGGAAAGTATTGTTAAGTGAGCATTGTTGAGTGTGTGTGGAATTATTGTGAGAGTTGTTGATAAAACCCTGTTTTATAAACATTGTTGTTTAAGTGGATGGTTGAGTGAAGAACTTGAACTAGGGTTTGAGAAGAACATGAGTATAATTGTTATGTGATATTGGTTGATAAGCATTTTTGAATATATTTGAGTGAGTGTTCATATGCTTGGACTAGGGTTTGTAAGAACAAATTATTTCATTGAGTGATTGGTTGAGTAAAGTTGGTTGAACCTAGTCAAGTGAATGTGTTAAAGTGATTGTTCAAGTTCTATGAAACAAATTGTTCTATATTCTAAATTGAGTTGAGAAAGTGATTGAGAGTTAGTGAGTGTGAAGCATATTGAGTCTCTAACAATTATCTATATTTTTATGTGGTAAAAGGAGTGAGTAAAAGTGATTGAGCATTGTGGTGAATGCAAAGCATATTGATTCTCTAACAATTCTCTATATGTTTCTAATAATTTAATGGAAGTAATTTATCATTGTGATGAATGTGAAGCATATTGAGTCTCTAACAATTCTTTTTATATTTTTATGAGATTGGACAAGTTCTAGTGTGGACTTGTTGAGTAGATTTGAGGTAAGTATTAGAGAAGACTTGTGGACATATTTGTGTGAGCTTTTGTGGAAGCTTACAATACAAATTTGAGGAAATAGATTGAGAGAAGGGTTGGATAAGTTCTAGTAAGGACTTTTTGAGAAGAATTAGACAAGTTCTAGTGAGGACTTATTACGAAAATTTGGACAAGTTCTAGAGAAGACTTGTGGAAAAAATAGTATGAGCTTTTGTGGAAGCTTACAATGCAATTTTGAGACAAGTCTTTGAGAAGACTTGTGAGAAGAGTCGATTGATTTATTTGGTCAAACCTTGAGTTAAGGTTTGGGGTATATCTAGCAGAGTTGATTTGAGATTAAGTCAAGATTTGTGTTAAGGCTTGAGGATAGAGATTGAGGACAGATTTGTGTTAGATCGAAGGACTATGTTTAGAGTAGATCAAAGGATAGATATTGAGTATAGAATTGTGCTAGAATAAAGGACTATGTTTAGTGTAGATTTAAGGACATATTTTGATGCATATTTGAGAACAAGTTTATGCCAGACCAGAGACAAATATTGATCAGATTTGCTCTAGACTAAAGGACTATGTTTAGTATAGATTTGAGATAGAGCTTTGAAGGTGATAAAATATAGAGGATGACAGTCTCCAGTGGATAGAGATCCATTAGCTAGTGCAATGATGATAGGTGTCTTCAGTGGATAGATATCCATTAGCTAGAGTAGTGGGGTAACAATTCTTCTAGAAAATCACTAGTCAAAGCTAAGAACAAAGGAATTCTCCTAGGGATAGATATCCATAAAATTGATTATGGGATTGGTGTCTTCTTTGTACAAGAGGTCCATAAACATTATAATAGGGAAATTATTCCCAAGAGATTGATTGAGAAAATTTTAGTGAAAATTTTTCTTTGTGGAGTATCCCACATTGGATGAACCACGTAAAATTGGTGTCTCTATTGTGTGTGGTGATTTATGCATTTATTTTATTACTACTTTTGATATTTCTATATATACATTACATAATATTATTTAAGAAAAAAAAGTAAAAATTTGTCTTATATTGTTCACCCTCTCTTAGTATAAGCTTGTGTTCTTCACTAAAATGGTTTTGGTGATTGGTTAGTAATTTTTTTTTGTTAAAAAACTTTTCTAATCATTGAAGGAAGCAAAAATCCCTAGTCATTTAAATAATCATTAAGGTGATTGTATAATTATCTATATATTCATGAAGCAAATTGGTTGGGTAATCGTTCTTATTTAAATATAGGAAGTTAGTGCTTATATTAGATTGTTGTGATATTTTTATTGTTCAAATGTTTGGGTCATTCAAGTCGTAATTTGGACCATGATATTATTTCCCATAAATATCCAAGAGAAGGAAATAATATTGTACCTTTTTTTTTATGATCCAAGGTTGTTATTATTCTCTAGTCATAATTTATTAATAATTTTTTGTCACCATTGTTATAGTTGTTGTAGGGGACAAGATCAATGGAATGGAATTTTATTTGATTTGTAAACATCAATGATTTATTGAAGGAAAGGAGAAATAAGTATGAGATATTACAATGTTATGCATACAAACCAATGATTTCAATCAAAAAATATGTGCAAGCAAGAATATAGTCTGCTAGCATCTGATTCCATTATGCATAATAACATATGTTAATATGGTCTATTGTTACATCTTTATGGGTACGATCATGTATAAAGCAAGATAATATCCTAAGAATAAGAATCCACTAGCATAAAAGATCTAGTCCAAGATCAATGCAAGTGAAAGCTATCCTAATTAGTTCACATCATTGCATACTTGTGAAATCCCCTAATTCTATAAGCACCAAGCAACCAAACATACATGTAGAATGCAATTATGAAGGAAACTGGTCATGTAAATGAAAGGATAAATCTATTAGTGTAAATAATATATTGTGATAGATGCCTTACATTAATAAATTTGTGAATAGGATGTATTTTGATATGAATTTTTTAATCAAAGAATAATATTTGATAGAATTCTGTATTTTGAGAATATATTATTTGTTGAAATATCTTCCCAATCATCAAAAGGAGAAAAATACCTAGAATCCTTGCTTGGAATACCTATAAAGTATTATGGATTCAGAAAGTAAAGTAACCAATAAATAATTCCCCTTTGAAGTGTCACAACCCATATCAATTCTACTAACCTTGAAAAAGTTGAGAGTTTTTTTAAAACATATAATTAACTCTAATAAATATAGAGTTTAAACTAGCCCCTCAACTAGATGATAGTGAACCCAAGTTAACTCCTTTTATTAAAAGGCATCAACCTCACTATCATAACATTCATATAAACAAATCACAAGGATCCTAAATCAATATTTCTACAAGGATTTCCTAGTCATCAGTATTAAGAAAATACTCCACTCAATCTATCTTCCACTAGTAACTATTCTACTGCTTTAAGTATATCGAAAGGATTGTCCCTCTTTAGTCTATCAAAAATATCACACATTTCATTCCTTTGAGAGGGCATTCCTTTATAGTCCATAGAAAGGATAATCACTTTTTAATATTTCAAAAATAAAAATGTCAATCCCAACTTAACCACACATGTCAATCTATGTGATGCGTTTAGCACTTAGTCATATTTTAACATCCTCCAATTCCCCATCATCCAATGAAGTCAACACAACATACCTCCTACGCCTTAGATATGCTGACTATACTTTGGTTCTAGGAAGGTAACACTTCCCTTCCTTAAATAATACCACAATATGTCAATCTAAACGTGCAATAGCCATAAAGGAATTCTCTTACTAATATGTCAAGCTCTGCTATCAAAAAAATATAAACAATGATTACATACTCCTATGTTTGCCTTTTTTGGCATTACCTACAGAGTTACACAAACTGGGATTGACTCTAAAGGATGGATAGTTCATTGCATCACATGACTCCCTAATCCCATATAGATGTCTTTTTGATAACAAGACTTCGATTAAAACAATGAGAGTAACTTAAATTATGTTTTCCCTAAGTGATAACATTCCATCAAAACCCACTCTCAATTGAAATAACACATGTATTCATTTATTGCAACACATCCATATTAGACAATATTTTAGGTAGAGATCTAGATAAGAATAAGATAATAATAAATCACAACTCAAGAGATATGTTATATTTAATAAAAATATTTTAATTCATACACCATCATTATTTATAAATCTCCATAACAAATCGATTCACTATATCTAAAAATAATTAATAATATATACAACAATATCACTTCTCCAACACATATATATTGAGAAGGAGATCGTAATTATCATAAAAATATTCTTAAATAAATTAGACTTAGTCACAAGATATCCAGTCATAACTTGGACAAGTCAAGTTTCTTTGGCATCACAACTATCATGGAAAATAGTCTTCTAAAGCTCTCAATGACCCAATACAAAACTCTTTGTGCACTTCCTCCATGATCTCCACACGTAAATGATAGAGATTGACGTCTAATAGAGATTAAATATGAATATAGAAAAATTTAAATACAAGACTCAAATGTGTAGCATTCCCTCTTTGATGCTTTCCAATTACACACAACCACATATCCAAATAGTAGATATTTTGTACACTTATAATGTAAATCAATTCACACATAAGGTAATTTCAACAGTATCATTTATGTTCTATCTAATCAAGTCATTCTAATAAACAAAGACTCAATAAGTCTTTATATATCATCTAGATCAAGCAATCACACTAATTACACGCAATATAAATATTTTATCAGATTTACATACCAATCTATGAATTCCAATGATCTCTATAGATTCTAATATGAAATACAAACAACAATCCAAAACCATGAAATAACAACAATATTTTATAGACATTCCATTGATTCCTCATAGAAAAATTTAGTTTTATTCCTTTGCTCATCAATTCATAAATAAAAAAATCTATATAAAATATAAACACATATTTCATACAAGCATCACAAGAAACTCATATACAATGGAATGCTACTTCAATAAAATAGAAATGAATATCTAGAAAATATATGCTTAATATATCCATTTCTAGTTTTACCAGTATTCTCTACGTCCCAAAAGTGTTACTAGAAAGTGTAACCGTAAATCACACTATCATTAAATTTTACATGTAATGCTAGTTATAAATTGAAAAGAAACTTGTCATCATTCTCACCCAAGGAAATGTGATCCATTAATCCGAGCTACCCTTGGTCAATCTACATTTACTCCTAGTAGATCTTAATAACTCTTCTTCAATTTATTCTACACTCTTGATGGTTTCTACGGTATTCAACTGAACTATGGTTTCACACACAAGAACCGTAGAGAACTATCAAATTGGAAGGAATTACATCCAACAACAATGCTTCAACTACACACATTGGAATATAAGAACAATATCTCTAAAGTATGCATAGTGAATACAAGACAACTTACCTCTCAACTGCATACAAGTTCACAACTCTAAACAAGATCTCTAGTATTAGTTATTCTATTTAAGCGAAACATTCTACTTGTGTTCATTCCATTCTCTCCTCTCTGCACATTAGTCTCTTACATGCAGCATGAACACGTATTCCGACCTCCATCCTAAGATTTTTTGAAATCTCTTTTGCCATATAGTATTCAACTTCCATTATTTCATAAATTCCATGTCGTTCTACTTTTACCACGATGAATTCATTTATCATCCATGCCCAATGTGTAATCCATTATTGTAAGCGCACTTCAATCCATAAATTCTAGCTATTGGATTATACTTACATATCATTCATTTCCAAACTGGAATTACCTAGTAAAAATAGATCTTTATAGACTTTATTTATTTA
Organism: Wollemia nobilis; assembly: GCA_028583015.1. Classification (NCBI taxonomy): domain Eukaryota; kingdom Viridiplantae; phylum Streptophyta; class Pinopsida; order Araucariales; family Araucariaceae; genus Wollemia; species Wollemia nobilis. The sequence continues at coordinate 2,511,904 of JAQPPZ010001753.1, forward strand.
GGAAAGACAATGAAATAATGCATATAACACATATATCCAAGATCTTATCCCTAAAAATTTAGTCATAATGCAAATATCAAAAATCATGCAAGCAATCACAAGTATAGAATTTATTTATCATGTGCAAACTTATGAAAAGCATCATCATCAAGGGTGAATCATCCATTAATGTTGCATTCCTTTTGTTGATGGCTTATACTTTCTCCAGTCACAAGAACCTTTGTTTTCTACACAAGTACACAATATATTAGCAACATCATATTCTTTCATGAAAAGAACTTCCTTGAAACAATGATCCATTTATTGACAAGCATTTATTCATTAAAATATTTTATTTTCTACAAATCATCCCTTCTTATAGAAATAAAACATAGCATGTCAATTGCTCCTTGAAGCAAAACATCTTAACTAAGCAAAATATATCAATTTCAAGGTCTTCCAAGGGTGGTTCATGAAATAATCCCACTCTTAGGCGTAAAATTGATGCAAGAGCATCCAACGGCAGCAGAGCAATCCTGCATCAACCAAATTTTTCTAAGTGTTTCCAAAATTTATTTCTGTTTCGAAGTGTTTAGCAGGAACAAGGCAGAAGTTGGAGGGTCGCGAAATCGTGACATGTCACGATTTCATGACATGTGAAATCGCAACATAAAAGCAGAGTATAGGCTCGTAGCCAAAAATGGTCGTGATATTGCGACGTGTGATATCACGATAGAAATGCAGAACGTAGGCTGAGGGAAAAAGTGGTCACGATATCATGACACGCAAAATCACGATAGAAAATCAAAAGCAAGGATCAAAGGCAGAAAACATAAGGCATGGGCTCGAAGGTGGAAGGCAGAAGGCAGAAGCAAAACTTAGAGGCAAAAAGCCCAAGGCAAGGGGCTCGGAGGTGAAACGGTCGTGATGTCGTGACGTCATGATATTGCAACAAGAAACAGCGTGAAGGACTCGAAGGAGAAATGGTCACGATGTCACGACATCACAATATCGCGATGTCATGATATCATGACAAGAAACAATGCAAAGGACTCGGAGGTGAAATGGTCACGATGTCGCGACGTCGCGATATCGTGACATAAAAGAGGGCAAGGGACTTGGAGGCAAAACGGTCATGATGTCGCGACGTCGTGATATTGCGACCAAAAACAAGAGCAGAGGGCACAATGAAATTACGTCATGATATCGTGACATGTGATATCATGGCCAAAGATAGAAATGGAGGGCGTAGTGAAATTTCATTATGATATTGTGACATGTCACAATATCGTGGCTAGAAGAAAAACAAATAGAAAATAGACACGTGGACGGCCAGGCGCATGGGAAAAGAGGCAACAGTCACAGGTGGACAGTATGACAAAGCAGCGGTTGCAGGTAAAGCACCTATTGAATGCGTGCTTTCATGGCGGATCAGGGAGTTGGCAAATTATGGATGGAAAATTGAAGGCTCGATAGGAAAAGCTGATTTTGCATGTTTTGATTAATACTTTCGTGCTTGTGGGTCATTAATGACCTAGAGGGCTGAGACCTCAATAAAAACTCAAGAAATTGTAATTGATCATGGGGGTGGTGGATCGGAGAATAGACGCAAAAGTGTGATTGTGAAGACCAAGCCGAGCGCTGGTCATTTGTAAGCCTGTGGGCTGTTTGTAAGTGTATTTTCCAGATTTAATACAGAGAAAATTTGGAATTCATGAGTGTGAGTCTGTGTTTGTTTCTCGGTCCCCCATCAAGTGGTATCAGAGCCAAAGTTCTTGAGTGTGTAACAGATCGTCGGACGTGAGGCAGTTACACCAGGATCTATGGAAAGGCTCATGAGAAAGTGAGTAGAATGCCTCCAAGAAGAAACCCCGTTGGTGGGAGAAGCATGGAGACAGTAGCAGAAGACTTTCGATCTTTGTAGCGGCAAGTTCAGGCCCTGCAAGAAGAACTACATAGAGGACATGAACCAAGAAGAGATGACGGTAGTGAGGACGAAGTGGATGAAGAAGAAAACCAGTCTGAAGAAGAAGAAGAGGTTGTAGATCCGGCACAAGCCAGACTATACAAAGCCATATCCCAGATTGGGAAGAGGTCGAATATGGAAGTTTCCACGTATTTCAGGAACTTGGATCCAAAGGAATTGATCGACTAGATCAATGATCTGGAAGAATACTTCGAGTATGAAGAAGTTGAAGATCCCGAGAGGGTCAGATTCGCTAAGACCAAACTGAAAGGTCATGCCAGCATATGGTGGAAGGGAGTATAGCTGGAGCAGAATAGAAGAGGGAAGGAAAGAATAACAAGGTGGGATAGGATGGTCAAAAAATTAAAAGGATAGTTTATCCCTAAATATTATGAACTGGATCTTCTAAGGAAAATGTAGAGTTTGATACAGATGAATAAAACTGTCCAAGAATACACTAAGGAGTTTTATAAGATCTCCATCAGAACTGGCCATTTAGAATCAAGCAAGAAGAAGGTGGCCCGATATATCAATGGGTTGAGACCCAGTATCCAGGAAGAGTTGAGCTTAGTTCGGGTGAGCACCATTGAAGATGCTTACCAGTTTGCTCTAAACGTTGAGGAAAAACTGAACAGAAGGTTTCAGAGAAAGCAAAGAGGAAGAGGGCATGGAGGAAAGACTAGTGGAAGAAAATATGAAGGAAAGGAGGAGAAGAAAGAAGAGGTTAGCAGCAGTTGGGAACAGAAGGAAGATGAGGAACCCAAACCCCAAGTTTAGAACAATGGCTACTTAAGACAAAAAGGTAGATATGGACATGGGTATGGAAGAGGAGTGTTTCTGGGAACCTGTTTCCACTGTGGAGAAGAGGGACATTGGGCATATGAGTGTCCCTAGCACCCCGAGAGGGTGAACAAGAAACATGTGGGTATTGCTAGAGCTGTTGTGGCAGAGGAAGATGCTGAATCAGAACATTCAGAGGAAGCTGAGAAAGGAGAAGTAATGATCATAAGGAGAGCCATGCTGATTGAGGAAGACAAGCCAAAGTAGAGGAGAAGCCTGTTCTGCATGCAGTGCAAAAGTTAGGCAAAGTCTGTAATGTTATTATAGACAATGGGAGTACAGATAACTTAGTATCCAAGGAGATGGTTGCTAAGTTATAGATGGAGAGGAGGAGACACCCGAATCCATACCAGATTGTGTGGTTGTGGAAGGACCATAGAGCATGGGTCCATGAACAGTGCTTAGTCACATTCCAAATTAGGAGATACCAGGATGAGGTACTGTGTGATGTTTTCCCCATGGATGCTTGCCATTTGCTATTAGGAAGGCCATGGCAGTTTGATCGGAGTGCAGTGCATGATGGTCATGCAAATACGTAATCCTTGATGAAAGATGAAGTGCACCAAAAATTAAAGCCATTACAGGTAGTGGACGAGAAGGTGTGCAGCAATTCTAAAATTTGTCTAGTAGAAGGCAAAAAATATTTTTGTTAGGAGACAGGGTTTAAGCGGGCTGCAGAGACAGGTGCACGTTTGGAGTTGATACAAGAGACATGGACCAAACAACATAGAAGTGAAGGTCACTTCTCCATTTACCCCGAGTTTCTGATGCAGGAGCATCCGACGGTAGCAGAGCAATCCTGCATCAACAAAATTTTTCTAAGTGTTTCCAAAATTTATTTCTGTTTTGAAGTGTTTAGCAGGAACAAGGCAAAAAGCTTGAGGGTCATGAAATCATGACATGTCACGATTTCATGACATGTCACGAAATCGTGACATAAAAGTGGAGTACAGGCTCATAGCCAAAAATGGTCGCGATATCGTGATGTGCGATATCGTGACAAAAATGCGGAATGTAGGCCGAGGGCAAAAGTGGTCATGATATTGCGACACGTGATATCGTGACAAAAAATCAAAAGCAAGGATCAAAGGCAAAAAACATAAGGCATGGGCTCGAAGGTGGAAGGCGAAAGGCAGAAGCAAAACTCAGAGGTGGAAAGCCCAAGGCAAGGGACTCGGAGGCAAAATGGTCACGATGTCGTGACATCATGATATCGCGACATCGCGATATCGTGACAAGAAATAGCATGAGGCACTCGAAGGATAAATGGTCGTGATGTCACAATGTCGTGATATCGCAACGTCACGATATCGTGACAAGAAACAATGCAAAGGACTCAGAGGTGAAACGGTCATGATGTCGCGACGTCGCGATATCGTGACATTACGACATCATGACTGTTTCACCTTTGAGTCCTTTGCATTGTTTCTTGTTGTGATATCATGACACGACATAAAAGAGGGCAAGGGACTTGGAGGTGAAACGGTCGTGATGTCGCGACGTCATGATATCATGACCAAAAATAGGAGTGGAGGGCACAATGAAATTATGTCATGATATCACGACATGTCACGATATCATGACATGTTGTGATATCATGGCCAAAGACAGAAACGGAGGGCGCAGTGAAATTTCATCGTGATATCGCCTCATGTCACGATATCACGGCCAGAAGAAAAACAAATAGAAAATAGACACGCGGACGACCAGGCACATGGGAAAAGAGGCAACAGTCATAGGTGGACAGTCTGACAAAGTAGCGGTTGTAGGTCAAGGGCCTATTGAATGCGTGCTTTCATGGCGGATCAGGGAGTTGGCCAATTACGGATGGAAAATTGAAGACTCGACAGGGAAAGCCGATTTTGCAGGTTTTGATTAATACTTTCGTGCTGGTGGGTCATTAATGACCTAGAGGGCCGAGACCTCGATAAAAACTTAGGAAATTGTAATTGATCGTGGGGGTGGTGGATCGGAGAATAGACGCAGAAGTGTTATTGCGAAGACCAAGCCAAGCAATGGTCATTTGTAAGCCTATGGGCTGTTTGTAAGTGTAATTTTTCCAGATTTAATACAAAGAAATTTTGGAATTCGTGAGTGTGAGTCTGTGTTTGTTTCCTGGTCCCCCATCAAATATAGTCATTTGTGTTCATACAAGTGGTTTTTAAAAAGTAATCAAAGTAAACATTACAATGCATCTTTAAAGAGAAAATGAAAATGCTTCTGCATATCAGCTACTTTCTCCCAAGTAGTCTTTGTTTTAGAGTATTGGTCCTACTAGAACCTACACTACTCCAAAGTTCCTTTCCTAATAAATTTAGATCGAAACTCAAGTATTATTATTGGTCGAACCTCTATAGCCTTTGGATTCACCATCTACAATTTAGAAAAATTCAATACATGCTCATGGTTAGCAACATACTTTTTAAGAAAAGAAATATGAAAGGTGTTGTGATTTTTAGATAGATTGGTTTGTAAGGCAATTCAGTATGCCACAATAATGATCCTTTATATGATTTTAAAGGGTCCTACAAAATGAGGATCAACCTTTGTGGACTTGATAGCACTCTTATTTGGTCTCACCCTTAGAAACACTCTATCTCCAATAGCAAACTCTTTATGTAATATTTTAATATTGGCATAAATTTTCTAATGGTCTAACGCTTCCTTCAATATTTCTTTGATCACTTTAATTGTTACTCCATTTATTTAACCATGTTAGGTCCAAGTGCAATAGGATCCTTTGTATTATCCCATCACAATCATGTCCTACGCTTTTTGCTATACAAATATTTGAATGGATCAATGCCCAAATTTGAATGATGACCATTACTATAGGTAAATTATACTAGATGTAAATAATCTTACCAATGGGTTTTATGATCCATACAATACATGTGAAGCATATATTCTAACACTTGATTCACCTTTCAGTTTGTCCATCAGTTTTAGGGTGATAAGATGAACTGATGTTCAACCTAGTGTCAATGGCTTGATGTAAGGCTTGTCAAAACTCAAAGGTGAACCTCTTCATTCCTGGACAAAAGAATATATTTTTCATATTCTCCCTTGTCTTTGCTCCTCTTGTATAAGAAGAATAGGGGGATTTATGTGCTTCATTTATGATCATATATCTCAAATCACTATTCTCATGTATTACTATCCTATCCTTAAAGTATAGGAATTCATCCTTGATGTTAAAATATTTATTTTCATCTGAAATCCTTTCCATAATTTCTTGGATTTACCTTAAGTGTGTATCTTGACCTTGAATTTCCTTGAGTTGGTCCATCAATTAAACATGAATACAAGATAAGACTACAATGTGTCTTCTTCTAATCAAAGCATAAGTAGTCATGCTAATCGTATGCAATATAAACATTTCATCATATTCACACACCAATATACGAATTCCAACAGACTCTGTATATTCTAATATGAAATACACACATCAATCCAAAACCATGAAATATCATCAATCTTTTATAGCAATTCCATTGATTCCACATAACAAAATTTAGGTTTATTTCTTTGCTCATCAATTCATTGGTTGTAGTAGCTTACATTTAATTTTGTCAATATGGATTAATCCAGGTTATATTTAAAGAGTAGTAACCCAATATAGATTGTACCATAGTAATTAATACTAAGATTAGTTCAGGTCTCTTTCTAGTTTCATGTGTTACATAAATTAAAGTTTACGGAAAATAAAATAAAATAAAATAAAATAAAATTTGCAATTTATGAATTATTCTAATGTGGATCCACTAATGATTTACATAATACATTATTTATCTACTATAATTTCTAATTATATTTTTATGTAAATTAATATTTAATCTAATTCTATCTACCATGTTAGTGGTGGGGCGAAGAGATTTAGGGACTAACCTTTTTTAGTGGGCCCTACCTCTGAAATGTTAGTGTTAACCCCTTCCCCTATTTTCTATTTTACTTTAACTTCAATAATCTACTCTCATTTAATTAATATAATTCTTAATTATTTCATAATTACATGAGAACAAAGAAATAAAAATTACCAAAGCAAGCAAAATATAAAATAATTATAAAACATAGTTACCATATCCTGAAGAAATTCTTGTTGCTGCTTTATTATTGAAAATCAAACGTACATGGTTGCACATTCAAATTCGAGAATTGCATACAAAATATTGCATCGGGAATAATCACAAATTACATATATTTCTCCAATATATTGCCATCCTCCTTCAAATGTCTTGTATGCAAATATATATTGTCACTCAGATAATTTCGAACATAACTCCCCATATTTCTCCCATATGGTTTGGACTTGATACACAACAACTATGTTCTTATCAAGAATAAAGCTAAATTAACACATCTCCTAAAATACTTGGACTCAATAAATATTCTAATTGGTCCAAGTGGAAACTAATTATAACATAATACTAGATTTGACTTGGTGGGATAGCTACATAACAATACAACCCTTGATTTAGATTTTTTCTATAGCTTTTATCATTTATTTTAGGGAAGGATACATTTATTAAAAATATTCACGTAACAAATTATATGCCCCAAATAAATGGTGAGTCACCCACATTTGATTCTTCTAACTGCCCATGTGTAATTTGAAACCTTTCGTGCTTGATTCTTTCAGTTGCCCACGTGGTGTTTGACCAAGCCATAGCTTATGTGGCATTTATGTGAAACAATTTCTTCAATAGATTTTTCTAGGTTTCCATAGCGCCCTTTTGTAGCAACCTTTCGTAGCATGCATCCATGTGTCTTCTCGGTATTTTTTCATAATTTATTCAATATATGACCTGTATTTTGCTGTAATATTACCTACCAAAAACATGCAAAGACTTTACACAATTTGTGTAAAATATGATCATTTATCATTTTAACTACATTCATCAAATTAACTGATAAGTCACATAAATAAGGTAAAATAATCATTAAAACGTATTTACTTTCATGATTTTTGTAGATAGAAAACAAATAATCCTTGCATAAAATATGTGTCAATTTGACACTCATCATTCCACCAAACTAAAGGAAGTGCATGTCCTCATGCACACAAGATTAATACAACAATTGAAGGAAGTGCATGTCCTAATGCACATAGGATTACTACAAAAATCTCAATGGATAAAATCTGCAGTTATAACAGTTGCATAAATCCAAAATTTGGTCTATAGTAGATGATTGATGCCTTGTTCATGTAAATCTAAATATTTACCTTGATATTCAACTTTAAACAATGTTTCTTTTGGAATGTGATATACATTTGATAAGAAGCACAATGCAAATTGTCATTTTGCCAAACTGGGATTACCATCATTTTTTTCAAATTAAATAAGTTGAAACAAGAAGGTACTATAAATCATACAATGAATATGTGTTTTATTTTAGTCTAATCACTTCCTATAGCAGCAGTATGTCAACTTCTATCTATATAAACACACTTTCCAGTGCAAAAATCAATAGTTCTCATTGGACTTATTTATATGTATATCAAAACTATGCATATATAAGACATAACTTCTATAATAATGTTATCTACAAATCCATACTAGCAATAAGAACATCATTATATATGTATCATATAAAATTTAAATTAACTTTTAAAGTTTTTTTTTTAGCGAAAAACCCCTTGTGGGGCTGCCTTGGTCTGAGAGACCATGAACAGGGGGTTCTACACCATCAATATCACCTGGGAGTCACACCCGACCCTGCCCACACCAACATTATCAATTGGATTTTAGGTACCCAATTCAACTTTTGTGTGGGATGGAGATTCGAACCTGGGACCTCCCTTTGAGGATTACCCTCTCCTCTCTAATTCACCTACACCACCTGGGTAATTTTAAAGTTTATTTATTTATTTATTTTATTTTTTTATTTTATTTTATTCTATTATTTATATATATTATTATTTTTTTAAATAAAGGGGTAAAAATTTATTGATAAAAAGTCTGGATTACAAAGTACAGCTGAGCCCCCACCCAGGACTCAAATAAGCAACAAGACAGGCTAAATCACTAGACAAGGTCAACTCCCAAAGAAAACCAAAAAAAAAACAAACCACATTAAGTCTGAACATCCTTATGGATCAACTCCCGTAGGTGTTGAGAATCCCCAGATGGGAGACTCTCCTAGTTATCAATACTCTGTCCTGAATAAAAACCACATCCGAAGAATGAACACAAATCAAATCACGAAAAAAAAATTGTCTGGGGATGCTATTCAACCCCCTTACATTCCATGAAAGCATAATCATTTTTGGGGGTTATAAAAATGGGAGTCCAATGTTCTCACCAAACCCGACTCTACCAAAGTCTCCCCCATTAACTTAATTTTATCCTGGTCTTTCTTTCGACCCACCTTCATATTCTTATCTGAAGCATTTTTTTTAATTATTTTATGCTGCAATCCTAGCACCATAGGAGTTTTATAGTCCATGGATGACTGCATCAGTGCCTGGGTAGGAGAGGGCACATCTAAATCTATGCCATTTTCTAAGATAACTTCACTTCCAGGGCTAGGTCCAACCATATCACCTATACTCAGAACCAAAGCCCTTTTTTCTTCATTTAAACCCCCTATATTTGGTTCCCTTGGTTCCACCTCATGAAGAGACAACTGATTTGGTCCTGTTATATCTATAACAGGTAGCGATGTTTCAGGTATCTCCATGCACTGATCAAGATTCTCTAGAATTTCAAAACGATTGAGCTGAACATCTGGCTAGTTATCCTTAATGTCTCTTTTTGCCTTTATTCCTTTGTTCCGAGGTTTTACCGTAACAAAGCCTTCCTTATCCTAATCCCCCTCATTTATCGGGGCTTTTCCTTTATCCATATTTTGTAGAGCTTGAGAGGACCCAGGATTTGAAGCCACAGGTAGGAAAAACTTAGGGCATTTTCTTTGTAAGTGGCCATATTCATGGCAAATCCGGCAACAAAATGGAAGAGCTTCATAGTCAATTTTTTGAACCCATGTGGTTGATCCGAACTGTATTTCAATAGAATCTAGAATAGGATTGTTTAAATCAATTTCAACACAGATACGGGCAACATAGATTACCTTTTTATCCAGCTTCTATCGTGACTGCCCAACTGGCTTCCCAAGTAGAAGGGCAATCGTATGCAAGATGTCATTTCTCCAAAATTCCAAGGGGAGCCACGAAAGCCAAACCCACACTGGAACCCATGACGGTTGCTCCTCTGATGGGTTGAAACCCACATGCCAGGGTTTAAGAAAGAGTCCCGCTTGGTTACAGAAATAGGGAAATCATTCAAATGCTTTGTTACAATCCACAAGATAAGAAAAAACCACCATAAAATAGTTGTTTGCACTCAGCATCACCTCCACATCACCTTCAGGGTTCCAAGTCTTCCTAACCCAAGCCTCCACAAAGGGAAGAGAAATTCGGATGCCCATAAATTTGACAATAAGTGCATGTTTGGTTAAATACTCCACATCTTCTGCCACCGAGTCTAGTTGAACCACTAGAACCGGCCTAGCTTCACATCGTTCCAAACATCCATTGTTCTTTAACAAGCGATTCCTAGCATGTAATGGGAAATCCTATTCCTTCCAATCATTTTTAAAAGAAATACCAGCCCTAGCATGCATGCTCTATGACAGACCTGATGCCATCACTACATTCCTCCAATTGTTCATACCTCCTCTAGAAACTGCTGCCATCCCCACAGAGCCCACCAAATAGGTCTCAAAAAATTCCAGCAAAGCCATTATTTATATATTATTATTATTATTATTATTATATAACTATAAAATATTATATTACCTATACTATACCTCTAAATTATATTATAAAATCTATTTTATTAAGTATTATAAACTATATTACTGAAAATTATTACAGAAGTTGTCTATAGACGATATCTACAAAACCGTAGTTGTTAGAGTTTAAGAAAATACTTTACTTGATTCTTCCACCCAAACTGAATTGTGAACTTTGTATACCTTATTTACTTCGCCCCCAAACTATAATTTTAGCCAAAACAATATGAAGGGTGTTTTATTTATATTGGTGGATAATATAATAATAAGTTATATTTATGAGGATTTATTATAATTTTTGTGATTGTGCTTCTTGTATGTCATTAAGAAGTTTCCGAGATAGAAAGGTAATGAATATAAAATTTGATTTCAGCCTTCTAGGATATCTTCAATCATGGGAAAAAGTGAAATAGATATTAAGATGGTTTTTTCTAAGGGATGAAAATGTGATGGGCACAAGCCATGTTTTTGTAGAAAAAGAAAAAATTGAAACCATAGTACTTTCATGAGGGTTTGCTTTTGAGTTTTTCCTGCATGTGATGTTTTTAGAATTATTCTTCAAGGACTACAAACATTCTACCAATTTTGAAATAAATTTATTTACTCCTTTCACAAATCAATATAGTATCAAAGTTGTCCTATTATTCTCAAGCTTCTTTCAATACCAACTGTGTATGCAGTGAGGATTCATTTCCCACTATGAGCAAGGATTGAAAAACAACAAGGGTTATGTATGCCAAAAATTTAGCTTATCCTATTAGCATATAGAGGTCTTATCCAAACTTAGTGCTAATACGTAAGGATACCTTGATAAAGAGTACCCCATAGTGTTTGAAATACTAAGAATTCCAGGGATTCAAGCTCTTTTACCCTAGATTTAATTTTTTTTTATTTGGGATTCTTGCTCATTTTGTGAGGAGCAAGGGATTTTTAGTGCTTTTTAGGGTTCTTGCTTATTTTGAGGAGAAGCAAGAAGATTTTTATTGGGATACTTGCTCGATTAGATGAGGAGCAAGGGATTTTTTCTTTTTCTTTTTTTCATTTTTTCCTTTTTTTTCAAGGGTGAAGGGCGAGCTTGTCCTTTTTCCAATTTGTTAGTATTCTAGACCATGCGTACAAATATATAAGGAAAACTATTCACTTATGGCAGAAATAATACATGAGTTAATTTTTCCAATACTTCACAATGTTTTTAGGTGTGCAATTGTGTGTGGCCAAAGAGAAACATGATCAACTAGGAGTAACTTACAACATTTTTAAAATATTTGCTTCATTTTCAATGAATTTTTTTCCCAAGATGCAAGATATAGTTTGAGTATTTAAAGAAAACCTAGACTTCATCTAGCAAAGGTACTATGCATCATGTGGTAATCATCTTCCTACAAGGTTTTTTTAGAGAGAACATTTTCTTGGGCTATCTTTAAAACATTAAGACTAAAAATGGAAGGGAATACAAATACTTCATGATGAAACAAAGGAAGCATAATTATTTTTATTTTTATATATTAATTTTTTTCCAATTTTTATATATATAATTATATTATTATATGTTTTTTTTCTTTTCAAAGAGAGAAATTATTGGATAGTAGTTGGTTGCAATTCAGAAATGCACTAAAAATCAGTGTTATCTAAGGTGGTGTATAATTTTTTTTTTTTAGATAGTGACTTTTTGTATAGTTAAAATATATGCCCATTAATTACTAATTTTCTAGTTGAGTTATCAATAGGATTTGAGTTTTACTACACCATTTCAAACATTTTCTAATTGAAATTTTCATGATACAATATGTTTGTCCTGCCACTTTATAATTTCATTGGTTCAGTCTTGTATATACCTCTATTTTATTTCATTATTATTATTATTAAATATATTTTTTTATTTTTTATTTTATTATATATATATATATAAATTATATATATTATTTTATATATATTTATTATTATCATTTCTATACTATAATATATATATATATATATATATATATATATATATATATATATATTATTATTATTATTAATATTTGTAATATTTTCTAGAGGTTTATTGGACTATTTTCCACCACCTAGCAATTTTTTTTTTTTTCTCTCTTTGGTTTTTTTTTTTTTTGGGTTTTCTTATTTTTTATTTTTTGTTTTAATCCTACTGTTGTCAAGTTTAGATACAAATCATAGAGTTTATAACTATTCTTAACACAACAGAAATAAAATAAAATTTTTGAACAATCCTAATGTTACTAAAATTAGGTGCGACCCACGGTCTATGAATCCATACAACCAATTCTAGTACAATAGGAGGAAAGTAAAAATGCTTGAAAAATAAATTTTACTGGAAATGAAATTGTTGAAGTAAAAGGTAAATTACTATTGTTCTTTGACTATTAGGAGGGATTTCATTATAGTTGTGTCACTCAACGTAACTACTTCCTACTATAAAAATAGGGTCCTAAGCAAAGTTTAGGTTGTTTTCAGCGTTCACCTACTTCATGTTCTTTCTCATAGGTCCTAAGTCAAATTATCAATAGTAATCACCCAAAGCAAGGAAATTGCGAAGAATAAAATTTGCTGAATTTAAAATTTGTAGAAATTGAAATTTGTAGAAAATAAATTTTTAATCTACGAAAGTAGTAAAAATGATTCCTTCAAGAGAAAAGAACCTGGCAAAGTTGAACGGAGGAGATTTTTGGAACCATATTTGGGCCACTCTGACTTGTATGCACACCAAGGTCTTGTACGTACCCCTTTTCACATACAAGTAAGCCTCTCTCTTTGCATTGCCAAACAACTTTTCTGATTAACCACTACGACGCTACTTTCCTCGAAAACAGTGCCAAAATGATCGACTGTAGTATCTTACAATTAATTTTGTTAATCTAGGTTAATCCAGGTTAGATATAAAGAATAGCAACCTAGTATATATTGTACCATAGTAATTAATACTAAGTTTAGTTCAGGTCTCTTTCTGGTTTCATGTGTTGTAGAAATTAAAGTTTACAGAAAATTAAATTAAATTAAATTAAATATGCAATTTATGAATTATTCTAATGTGGATCCACTAACGATTTACTTTATGCATTATTTATCTACTATAATTTCTAATTATATTTTCATGTAAATTAATATTTAATCTAATTCTATCTACCATGTTAGTGGGGGGGAAGAGATTTAGGGACTAACCTTTCGGAGTGGGCCCTACCTCTAGAAGGTTAGTGTTAACCCCTTCCCCTATTTTCTATTTTAATTTAACTTCAATAATTTAATCTCATTTAATTAATATAATTCTTAATTATTTCATAATTACAAGAGAATAAAAGAAATACAAATTACCAAAGCAAGCAAAATATAAAATAATTATAAAACACAGTTACCATATCCTAAAGAAAATATTGTTGTTGCTTTATTATTGAAAATAAAAAATACATGGTTGCGCATCTAACTTACAGAATTGCATACAAATATTACATCAGGAATAATCACAAATTACATATATTTCTCCATTAGCTCACCATCCTCCTTCAAAGGTCTCGTATGCAAATATATATTGTCACTCAGAAAATTCCAAACATAACTCCCCATATTTCTCCCATATGGTTTGGACTTCATACGCAACAACTATGTTCTTATCAAGAATAAATCTAAATTAACACATCTCCTAAAATACGTGGAGTCAATAAATATTTTAATTGGTCCAAGTGGCAACTAATTATAACATAATCCTAACTTTGACTTGGTGGGATAGCTACATAACAATACAACCCTTTATTTCAAATTTTTCTACAGCTTTTATCCTTTCTTTTAGGGAATGATACATTTATTACAAATATTCACGTAATAACTTATATGCCCCAAATAAATGTTGAGTCACCCACATTTAATTCTTCTAACCGCACATGTGGAATTTGAAACCTTTCGTGCTTGATTCTTTCAACTGCCCACGTGGTGTTTGACCAAGCCATAGGTTACGTGGCATTTATGTGAAACAGGTTGTTCCATATATTTTTCTTGGTTTCCATAGTGCCCTTCCATAGCGTTCATCCACGTGTCTTCTAGTTATTTTTTCATCCTTTCTTCAATATATGATCTGTATTTTTCTGTAATATTACCTACCAAAAACATACAAAAACTTCACACAATTTGTGTAAAATATGATCATTTATCATTTTAACCTCATTCATTAAATTAACTGATAAATCACATAAATAAGGTAAAATAATCATTAAAACACATTTACTTTAATGATTTTGTAGTTAAAAAATAGATAATCCTTGCATAGAATATGTGTCAATTTGAAACTCATCATAAATTCATAAATAAAAAACTCTATATAAAACGTAAACACATATTTCATCCAAGCATCACAAGCAACCTATATCTATAAAAATAATATATTTTTCACATTCTACAAAAAACATTACAAATTCTGTTATGTCTTTCATTCCTCGCCAAAATAATATATTTTTTATATTCTCACTCATCTTTACTCCTCTTGGATGAGAATAATAGGGGGATATATGTGCTTCATTCATGATCATATTTCTTAAATCACTATTCTTAGTTATTACTATCCTATCCTTACAACATAGAAATTCATCCTTGATCCTAAAATATTTATTTTCATATGAATTCCTTTCCATATTTTCTTGTATTTGCCTGTAGTAAGTATCTTGATCTTGCATTTCCTTGACTTGGTCCATCAAGTCAACATGAATACGAGATAATACTGTAAGGCGTCTCCTTCTACTCAAATAATAGAAAACTTAATTATACTTTCCCTTAATGTATTCAATACCAAAATCATATTATGTAAGATATTCCATCCATCTTCTCTATCTAGCATTGAGCAAGGGTTGGGTGAACACATATTGTAGACTCTGATGATCTATATTTAGCTCAAAGGATCTACCAACTAGATAGTATCACCAACTTTTGAGAGCAAATACCACAACTGCTAACTCTAAATCATGAGTTGCATAATTAACCTCATGGTTTTTTAGCTTCCTTGATCCATAGGCTACTACCGCTTCTTGTGATAGAAATCCTCCCAGTCCTCCTAGTGATGCATCTGTGATAAACTTCCATATGGATCATGTATATTTAATATAGTAGGTGTAGTAAGATTCTTCTTAAGTAATTCAAATGCTATCTCACATTGTTTTATCCACTTAAATTCAATCCCTTTCATTTGAAGGCTAGTTATCAATGAGGTGATCTCAGCATCGTCATTTACATATCACCTACAGTAACCAATTAAGCCCATGAAACTCCTGAACTCAGTCACATTTTTTGGTAGCATCCAATTTATGATAGCTTCTATTTTCTTAAGGTCTATAGTGATTCCTTCATCTGAAACAATGTGACCTAAATATTGCACCTTTATCACATAGAATTCACACTTGGATAGGTTCCCATAATGTTTATTTTTCCTTAACAATTCCAATACTATTATAAGGTGTTTATCATGCTCTATATTGTTTTGGAAACATATCAAAATGTCATCCAAAAATACTATAACAAATCTATCCAAATATTTATTGAAGATACTATTCATTAGGTTCATGAATGTTGTTGGAGTATTCGTTAGTCCAAAAGGTAAGACAATAAACTCATCATTTCCATATCTAGTTTTAAAAGTTGTCTTATGAGTATCCTCCACTCAAATTCTCAATTGGTGGTATCCTAAATCATTTTTTGAAAATATTGTCGCATCCTTGAGTTGATCGATAGGTATTTTATTCTAGGTAGAGGATATCTATTTATTACAGTTATCTTATTTAGCATTTGGTATTCAATACACAATATTAAGGATACATAATTCTTCTTAACAAATAAAATGGATGCAACCCATAGTGATATGCTTAGCCTGATTAGTTATTTTTCCAGTAATCCATGCAATTGTACATTTAGTTCCTGCATTTCTATGGGATTCATTCTATAAGGAGCCCTATGGATAGGCTTTGTTCTAGGTTCAAGTTTGATAGAGAAGTCAAATTCCCTTCTAGGTGGTAATCCAAGTAAATTTTATGAAAATGCATCTCTAAAATCCTAAAGAATAGGATGTTTCCCAAGCACCTCTTCCTTTTTATCTTCCTCTAACTCATTTATATTAACAATATATACCATTCCTCTTTTTTGGATGGCATTATTGAGTTGCATAACCAAAAGGATTTGAGATTGTTAAGCTCCTTACAGGCTATTCACTCTATGAGCAATCCCTTCAGCATATGTATATTCAACCCATCGATCTCAAAAATTAATCACTACTTTTTGGTCATGCAACCAATCTATTCCTATTACTATGTCAAAGGCATGCAGTGGTGCAACATATAAACATCCTAAGGTCATTCCACTAGGTAAGGGAATTTATACCATAGGATAACACTGATTCATAGAGTAGGTTTATCCTAAACCATACTCAACCTTCCACCCATGTGCCAAGATTCCTAGCCTTTCTATTATATATTTAACTAAACTAGTGGAAATAAAATTGTTTGTAGCTCCACTATCAAATAATATTTTAACACTTCTACCAAAAATATTACCTTTTATCACCAGTGACATAGCCTGATCTTCTATATTCAAGTTTATTTTTGTTGTTTAAATCATGGGCACTGGTTTCTTACATGAATTTTCCTTGTACATTGGTTCCTTTCCTTTTTAATCCATCCCTTATTTCTATGGAAAATTATTTGCGTAGTGCGATACCTTACAAATATAACATCCTTCTTTTGGTCCTAGATGTTCTTTTCATCTTAGCTCTCTTGTTGCTCCTTCTTTTTGTAGATTAGTCTATATTTGTGGTGATCTATTTCCACTGTTACCATTATTATAGCGTTTATGATTCCTTCCTTGGAATCTTCTAAATTTTCCTTGTTTTATGTCTTCCTTTTCATCTTGTCCTATAATGCTTTTAATCGATTGTTCATGTTCCCACTTCATGAAAAACACACTATTTTTCTTCCTTAGTGCCTCCTTTCCTTGTTCATCTAATCCCTCAAAGTCAAAATAGGTTTTGAGATACATTTTAGCTTTTCTTACTAACTAATAGGCCTTTTGCAATGTTTCAGGTTCTCGCATGTCCACTTCTTGTCCTATCCTAGGATCTACTCCAAGTATGAACTTATGGACCTACATTTTCTTACTGTAATTGGGTACATAATTCACCAACTTAACAAATGTTTAATAATATATCTCCATTGTTCTTATTCCCTGACAAAGTTTAGTAAATCATCAAATTTCTACAAATAGAAGTATTCTGTGAAAAATCAATCTTTGAAATATTTCACAAAATATTACCATTTTAAGTCAACTATAGCCACTAGTTTTCACTGTTCACTAAGGGCTTCCCACCAAGCTATACCATATCCTTACAAATGTAATATTGCATAAGATGTTTGAGTACCTAAGGAAAAATTCTTCATGTTACAATATATCTCTATCTCCTTCAACCAAGCCTTAGCCTTATCTCCATCTTCTTCTCCATTGAACTTAGAAGATTTTTGATATTTTATCTCCTTGCCCAGCTAAGCCTCTAGTCAATAACTTGCCAGTTATGCCTCTATAATATATTATTAGATTATTCCCTTCTCATATTACCAGCTTGAATTTCTGGACTTAACACATCATCCAACAACTATTTTTGGGTCTCCACCTGCTCACGAAGTAGAGGCACTATTTCACAAATACTTTCTCTCACTGGGATTTTTTGAACCAACGTCGAGTGCTCTATTATCTGCACTGGTTCCTCATATTTGCCTTGTTGTCATGTAAAAAATTCCCATTTTTCTTTTTGGTGGCATTTTCCCTAGTCACACACCAAAAGAGATAGTAGGAATTAATTAGCATTTAGCTTTTTGAATTGCTCCTCCTACTAGTTATTATTTACCTATATCATCTAAATTAGTTCAAGTAGATTTTTTTGTATTATTTTACTCTATTCAGTAATATCTAGTATGTGTCCTATCACATACTGAAGACTAATTCTTGTATAGTGAACCTATTCCACTATGAACCATGCTTGGATACCAAATGTCACAACCTATCTCAATTCTACTAACATTGAAAAAGTTGAGAGAGGTTTTTTAACATATAATTAACTTAAGCAAGTCAGAGTTTAAACTAGCCCTTCAACTAGATGATAGTGAATCCAAGTTAACTAATTTTATTAAAAGGTATCAATCTCACTATCATAACATAAATAGAAATTGAAGAACACAAGCTTATACTAAGAGGGGGAGTGAACAGTATAAGACCACTTTTTACTTTTCTTTCTTAATCAATATTATGTAATGTATAGATAGCAATATAAACAATAATAATAAAAAAATGCATAAATCACCACACACAAAAGAGATACCAATTTTACGTGGTTCACCCAGTGTGCGCTACTCCACAAAGAAAATCTTTCACTAAAATTTTCTCGATCAATATCTTGGGAATCCTTTCCCTATTACAATATTTATAGACCTTTGTATATAGGATACAATACCCTAATAAAGTTCATGGATATCTATCCACAAGATAACTCTTTCTCCTTAGCTCTGACTGGTGATCTTTTAGAAGAACTGTTGCCCTCACTGCTCTGGTAAATGGATCTCTATACACTGAAGACACTTGTACTCACTACCCTGGCTAATGGATATCTAGCACAAATCTACTCAATATCTGTCTCTAGTCTGGTACAAACTTGTCCTAAAATATGCACCAAACTCTATTCTCAAATTTGTACTAAACACAGTCCTTCGGTCTAGTAAAAATTTGTCCACAATATTTGTCCTATGATCTGCACTAAATACAGTCCTTTGATCTAGCACAAATCTATCCTCAATATCTATCCTCTGATTTGTACTAAACACAGTACTTTGTTCTAGCAGAAATCTATCCCCAATCTTTATCCTCAAGCCTTAACACAAATCTTGACTTAATCTCAAATCAATTCTACTAGATCTGCTCCAAATATTAACTCAAGGTTTGAACAAATCAATCAATAAACTATGCTCTTAGATATTCTCAAAGACTTGTCTCAAATCTACCTTGTAAGCTTCCACAAAATCTCACACTAATATGTCCACAAGTCTTCTCTAATACTTACCTCAAATTTTCTCAACAAGTCCACACTAGAACTTGTCCAATATCATAGAAACATAAAGAGAATTATTAGAGAATTAATATGATTCACATTCATCATAATTCTCAATCACTTTTAATCACTTTTTTACCATATAAATATATAGAAAATTGTTAGAGACTCAATATGCTTCATATTCAAAAACTCTCAATCACTTTCAATCTCTCTTTTATCATAGAAATATATAGAGAATTTTTAGAGACTCAATATGTTTCACATTCATAAACACTTCACCTCTTTTTTAAATCAATTCTGAATATAGAATAATTTATTTTATAAAACTTGAATTATCATTTCAACACATCCACTTGACTAGGCTCAATGAACTCTGCTCAACTAATCACTCAATTAATTAATCCTTGCTCACAAACCGTAGTATCAACTCATGAACATTCACTCAAATGTTTCCAACATGGTTATCAATCAATCTCACTTAACAATGATACTCATGATATTTGCAAACCATAGTTCAAGTTCACTAAACTTAATCACTTCAACAACAATGCTTATCAAACAAGGTTTTGTTAACAACTCTTTATTCTAGAAAATATTGAAGCATTAATTCAAAACACACTCAACAATGCTTACCAAAAAATCCTTTTCACTCCAACTTTACATTCACAACATTCAACAAACACTCACTAGGAAGATGTGCCCATACCGTTTGTTTGATGTAAAAATGCCCTTATAAAACCTATCTCAATCACAATTTTCTTCTTTCCAATTTCAATGGTTAGATGACAAAATGTCACTTCAATATTTTCTCAAAATATTCCTTAGACACTAAAATAATCATAACTCAATTATGCCTTATTGCTCCCTTTTATAAATAACATCCATCAAATCATACATAAAAATTAATCACTTTGATACACCTTATAATATCCAACTTAAAATAATATCCAACACCACAAGACTTCAAAAAATCTTCCTAAAACACCTTACTACCCTTTCCAAAAATTAAAGCAAATAACATGAAAATTTTAATTTTGCATAAGCCTTATAACTCCCCTTACAACTTTATAAACCAAATTAAATATGCAAAAAAAAAAATTTAAATGCTCAACTAATACCCCAAAAATTTTTGGTGCTCAACTTAAAGCATACTTTTGTTTTCACCCAAAAGGATTTCGGCATGATTCAATCTGCCATCTCCCTAAGTCCAAGCGGCTTAGCACTTCAGAGCCTACCACGTGGGCTATTGGTGCCCATGTGAAGGAAGGAAGACTTCCTTCCTCTTATACCTTCGTACGCCATTGAATTCCGAAGAAAATAAAAAAGCACTCCTCTTTGTTACAATACGATTTACACAAGCTCGCATTAATTAAATTTGAAGGCATTGTAGTTTTGGGTAAGGTGGGTAATCCCCTTTTTATACACACATGGGTATTTGCTCCCCACGTTGATGCTTAAGAATTCAAATTTGAAATTCAAATTTAATTTAATAACCCACATTGGGGTTAGTTAAAACTAATATAAATTAACTTATAACTAATATTAAAATTAATTTAAATAACTTATAAGTTAAGTAAATTAATTAATAACCCAGGTGTTGTAGGTGAGTTGGAGAGGAGAGGGCAATCCTCCAAGGGAGGTCCCAGGTTCAAATCTCCACCCTACCAAAAAGATGAATTGGGTATCTAAAAATCCAATTGATAATGTTGGTGCGAGCAGGGTCGGGTGCGACCCCGGGTGACTTTGACAGTGTAGAACCCCCTGTTCGTGGTCTCTCAGACCAAGGCGGCTCGAGAAGGGGTTTTTCACTTTTAAAAAAAAAAGTAAATTAATTAATAAATTAATGTATAGTTAATTTAAACTTCCCTTTATAATATTAGAAAAAAATATTATAATATTATTCAATTGTCTTCTTCTTTACACATTGGACCATATCTGATTTCTTGTAATCGGGTCTTGATTAACTAAAAACAGACTATCCTTTTACACTTATTGGAGAACCTAAAATTGATATTGCCCACTAAAACTGCCACTATCTGGTGCTAAAATATTGACATCAATTACCACTCACTCTTCACATCAATGACAACTCATCTACTCAAAATGTCTAATAATCTCCCCCTTTGTCATTGATAGTAACCCAAATTCTTTTTACCAGAACTTGACCTTTTTCCTATTCTGCTCCCCTTGACTCAATACCCTCTTAAATAAAATATCTCCTCCTTACTCAAATATCTCCCCCTTTGACATCAATGGCAAAGGATCACCATTGGGGTTCGGGGCCGAGAATGAGTCTCTTAGCTTAGCCCCTTTCCCACCTCCTCTTGAGGTGGTTAATTCTGGGGTAGGAGTATTTATAATCCCATCAATAATTGTTATTTACCTTATCCTATTTCCTTCTCATATGATCCTTCTAATTCCTTTTACTGTTCTTGTTCTTGTTCATGTCCATGTTCATGTTCATGTTCATGTTGTTCCTATTCATGCTTGATTCTAGAATTTTTGCTCTACACTACTTTTTTGTATGTCCATCATTAATTGCACTTATAACACTTAATTTTATTATTCCTTGGAGGTGCAAATGTCTTGGGATTTCTCCTAGTGAAGCCATCTATGTTCCTATCATGTACCTTGTAATTCATTTCCTTGTGATCAAATTGATTACATTAGTAGCAATAGCCATGAAAAATATGCTTGTTCCTAAAGTTCCCATACTATTGTCTTTCATGTTTCCTACACTGTGAAGCCATGTGCCCAAATCTATGACATGAGAAACATCGTCCATTAAAATTTTCTTTCCTTGACCTCGTTGGTCTCTTAGTCTCTTTTTGTCTATGCTAGTTCTTGTTCCATCTGTTTCATATTTGTGCATTGTTCCTTTCCTTGTTGAAATTTATGTTGTCCAAATCATATCCTCAGAAGTCTCACTTTCTCTAACAATGTCTTATTTTGAAGTTTCTTCTTTTGAAGTCTCTTCTTATTCAGAACTTGAGGTTGATTCTTCTTCTTGTTTCTTTTGATCCTGTTCAAAACTCATACCTATTTTATTTGTTGATATTCTTTGTACATTGATCATATTATCTACAATATTTAAGCTCTTTCTAAATATGTGTAGTTTATCCTTGGAATTTTCTAATTCTTCTCTTAATAGAGATACTTCTTGTTCTAACCTTTCACACTCTAATTCCTTTGCTTCTAGGTTATCCTTGAACTTCTTTGTCTTAGCCATTGACTTGTATATATCTTCTATAAGCTTTCCTATCTCTTCATCACATTCTTGAAACTAAATCTCAAGTTGGAAGTTTTGCTTTCTTACCTTATTTGAGGTTTTGATACCATAAATAAGCTCTCCCTCAAGATCAACTCCTTATTTTTATAATTCTTCCTCTATATTTTTGTCCTTGATAACATCTTCATTCTTTTTTGACTTGTATTCTATAATATCACCTTCTTCATCTTCTAGTACCATTAGAATATTCTTTTTTCGTCCTTCAAGTGCATCCTCATATTCATCATCACTAAAACTGAAACCATTTCTTGTACAACTATCTTCAAGATATCCAAAATTACCACATCTAAAATACTTGAGAATTATTGGTGACATTTTCTTAACTTCTTTCTTTTCCTTAATCAAAAATAAAAATTAATATTTATCATTACTTGAAGAACTAGAATCACTATCACTTGGGTACTTACTTGCCTTGTCTACATAGTAGCTCATCTTCTGTATTTGAAAAAACTTATTTCATTGTTTGCCTTGTCCATCCTTGCTTTTATTTTTGTACCTGTATTTTTCTAATTTTGTGTTCCTATGATCTTATTTTTATTCATCATTGTTATTTTTAGCTTCATGAAATTCAGTTGCATAGTGACCATACTTTCCACAATTGAAACATATAACATATTTTGCATCTTTAAATCTTCTTGAATCCTTATTCCTTCCGTCATAATTAGCTTATTCATCATTGGATGACTTATTGCTTGAATCTGAATTTTTACCCTTTGTCTTCTTAGTAGATTTGAATGTTGCTTCCTTCTAGATATTAGGTTCCTCTTTTGTTCTAAACTCAAAAGCTATAATAATACCAAGTAACATATCTCTTGTCAAATAATCACCATCTTTTGATTCTTCTATAGCAAAAATATTTTCACTAAATATTTTTGGAAGAGATATTAAGACTTTATCACAAACATCCGATTCTTCAACATTAAGTCAAATTCCTTGCATGGAATTAACAACCTCATCCACCTGAAGTAGATAAGTACTAATGTTTTCCTCATCCTTCATTCTTAATTATTTAAATTATCCTTTGATATTTTGTATCTTTTCCTTTTTGCAACTTTTATCTCCTTCATATATGCTTTGCAAATTATCCCAAATTCCTTTTGCATCTTTACAATGCATAAATTTTATGGATTATGTTCTATGAAAACCTCTCAAAATTACATTAATTTATTTTTAATTGTAATGTTGTAGAAGCTTACATTCCTTATTTGTAGGTGGATCAACTGGTGGGATGTATCCATTTTCAACTACTTCCAAAGTTTCATTGCCAAGTGCCATCAGGTGAATATTTATTCTCATAGTCCAAAATATATAATTAATTCCATCAAATATTGGTGTTGAATTATCTTAGAACACATTCTTAGAATCTATTGTGTTCTTGAAAGCTTTTTCTTCAAGATGTTAAACTCTTTTGAAGGAATCCGCTCTGATACCAATTGAATAATACAAGATTATACTGAGAGGGGGGATGAACAATATAAGACCACTTCTTTTTTTCTTTCCCAATCAATATTATGCAATATGTAGATAGAAATATCAACAGTAGTAATCAAATCAATGCACAAATCACCTCACATAATATAGATACCGATTTTATGTGGTTCATCTAATGTGGGCTACTCCATGGAAAAAATATTTCACTAAAATTTCCTCAATCAATATCTTAGGAATAATTTCCCTATTACAATATTTATGGATCCCTATCAAAAGGAGATGTTAATCCCCGAATCAATTCTATGGATATCTATCCATAGGAGAACTCTTTCTCCTTAGCTTTGACTAGTGATATTCTAGAAGAACTGCTTCCCCCATTGCTCTAGCCAATGGATTTCTATCCATAGAAGACACATGTCGTCGCTACCCTGGCTAATTGATCTCTATCCACTAAATACTTTCATCCTCTATACTCTATCACCTTCAAAGATTTGTCTCAAATTTGCACTAAATACAGTCCTTTGGTCTAGCACAAATATGCTCAATCTTTGTCTTTGGTCTGGCACAAATTTCTCCTCAAATCTACACCAAACTCTATTCTTAAATTTGCACTAAACACAGTGCTTTGATCTAACACAAATCTGTCCTCAATATCTATCCTCTGATTTGCACTAAACACAATCCTTTTGTCTAGCACAAATTTATCCTTAATATCCATCTTCTGATCTGCACTAAACATAGTCCTTTGGTTTAGAATAAATGTATCCTCAATCTCTATCCTAAAGCCTTAACACAAAGCTTTACTTAATCTCAAATAAATTCTGATAGATCTTTCCCAAACCTTCACTCAAGGTTTGAAGAAATCAATCAATCAACTCTGCTCTCAATTTTTCTCAAAGACTTATCTCAAATCTACCATGTAATCTTCCATAAAATATTACACTAATATATCAACAATTATGAAAGCACGAGGATACGAAAACAAAAAGGAAAGTGCCAAAATAGATGCTTTTAAAACCCAACTTAACGCTTATAGCCTATGTATTGCAAAGTGCATAAAAAGAAAGAGCATAGACGAATTGACACAAGATAAAAGCAATATAAAATGCGGCCCTCTTTATTGATATGCTTTTTAAATTTTTGTTACAATACGTCTCCTTCCTTTCTAGGGGATAGGAGCGTCAAATAGATTTCTCGTCACATCCATAGATAGCGGTCCTTCTTCCGCGTGCCCACATATAAGATGGGCGGACCAAAATGTCGCCACCACTTGTGTATATGATTGTTGACTCCTTCCTGCTTCTCTGATGTCGAAGACCTGCGTTCAAGGAAACAGAAAATATTAGTAGCACCTACAGATAGAATAAAGCGTGTATTTCCCTAGGCCTACTGTTAGTGTATGCATGAAAACATTAAATCGATAATCAAATAATATCAGAAAGACCTGAAACTTTGATAGAAGCATGAATATGATGTTAAGAGAGCATTGCAAAAGGAACAGTCAAGAAATTCCTCACAGATTGGTATTCGCTCCGGGGTGGGACGAATTAACCTACAATAAATTGTCAGAAAGTACCCTCTTCAATGTCCTATCTAGAAAGCTCCAAAAGACCTGCAAACTTGGTGTTAGCTAATTGGGGGTATTTTGGGAAGACCCAGATGGTCATATTTCTCCAATTTGGCCTCGATCACCCAGATTTCAATGATGCCATCTGCAAGTTAGTAAAGGCGGGAAATAGCAAAAACCTGATCAAAAGTGCTCCAAATGAAATGAAATTTAAACTACAGTCTATTGAAATGACCTAGAATAAGATGCAAAAAGAAAAACAATGAAACCTACCACATATTGCTATTCGTTCTGGGGTGGGACGAATTAACCTGCAATAAATTATCAGAAAGTACCCTCTTCAATGTCCTATCTAGAAAGCTCCAAAAGACCTGCAAACTTGGTGTTAGCTAATTGGGGGTATTTTGGGAAGACCCGGATGGTCATATTTCTCCAATTTGGCCTCGATCACCCATATTTCAATGATGCCATCTGCAAGTTAGTAAAGGCGAGAAATAGCAAAAACCTGATCAAAAGTGCTCCAAATGAAATGAAATTTAAACTACAGTCTATTGAAATGACCTAGAATAAGATGCAAAAATAAAAACAATGAAACCTACCATAGATTTCTATTCATTCCGGGGTGGAGCGTTTAGCACTGTAACAGTTTGGGGAGCACCCGGGGGCAGGACGCCCACCGTTTGGGACACTATTTCGGCACCAATCCACTTGGGATAGGTCCAAAACCAGTTATGGGGTGTTGTCGACAAATTTTGTGAAGTATTGTGGCCAAATGCTAGGGTTTGGGTCCAGATTCGTGCTTCCAATAGTCACCCAATAACCTCCCTTTCGAATGAGAGATTAAGGATGTATAAAGCACAAATCGCAAGTAGGTATGTAAATTGGCAGCACTTCGTTGCTCAAATGCTCCCTCTCTCTGTATCTCTTTTGGGTGAGAAAACTCACCAATTTATAGACCTAGGGTCTCTTTGTTTGAATTGCGCATGCGAGGGCGCCACTTGAGTTAATTTTCCTATTTTGAGAGAAAAGCTAATTCCCTGATTTAGAATCTCCTTGCATGAGGTCTCTAAAATAAAGACATGCATGACTGAAGTCTCTCTTCTTGATATAAAGTTGTTCCTCGCAATTGCATGGCCTGAAGCCTCAGTTAACTGGCGGACTTGTCGAGGTTTGACTTTTTTTCCAGTCAAACCTGCTATTCGCCCCACCCTGGAGCGATTGTGTAATCGTCCCTGGGTGGGACGAATACCAGTCTGAATTCGTCCCTAGGTGGGACGAGTAGAGAAAAAGGTGCCAAAAAGGTGCAAAATTGACCTCTGACCTTCCAAACTACTTTTGGGAGTGGTTAGGACCACTGTTTAACCTCTGGGGGCTGCCCTGGGGGCTGTGTGTGTCAATGCGATCAGCGCTTGTTGTCACATAATCGGATTGGTGTTGTTTTGGTGTCTACAGATGCCCCTTTTTGGGAAGCGATGTGCAAGGCGCAGCGTCGAGCAAAAATAGATAACCAAAGCACTAATGATTAGGGTTTCTCAATAACCTAACCAACTCTTGATGCCCCAAGTATGGAAAGGGCACGCATTCTTGAATCCTTGCTTTCGACGAGCTAAGGAACTTAATTCAAGTGTTAACCTTTTTCGGTGAGGTGTTACTTGAGCTTGGACATTGATCAGTCATGAATAGGCAAAGGGCGCAACCTTTTGTCTATGGGAACCTTGAGTTCATGATTCATGAATGCCAAGTGTTTGATCAGCTTGTGATTGTTGCTTGTTTGCTGCCCCAAGCAAGGGCATGATTGTCTTTGTCAATGATCCTTTGAATGCGTGTCATTTCCTTGATTGGGTGTGTTTTTGTTGATTGGTGACTAAGTGTGACTACCCCCTCAAGCGACGAATCGATGAGGGAATGACCAACATGAGAAAAGCGATGAGTCGCTTGACCCAAGATGACTTAAGTAAGGGTGCCTTCAGGTGTTTTACCGTGGAATGCGTAAGCAGTTTCCAAACATTCTGACCTATTTTTGGTGGGTTTAAACCCTTTTTGTGACGCATTTTGGAGCTAAAATTGTCAAGAATCCATCCTCCCGTGGAGCGGTCTGGCTAGGATAGCCTTCTTAGGGAGTAGGATAGGGACAATTTGTGACCCCAACGTCTATTTTGGATGCCAAGAATGTCAGGCGCAAAGGCGCCTTCGTTCGGCAATGTTATTGCTATTTTTGGTTAGGTTTTGACCCTTTTTGGGATGCCATTTAGGGATGAAATTCTCGAAAATCCGTCCTCCCGTGGAGCGGTCCGGCTATGGTAGCCTTCTTAGGGAGTAGGATAGTGAGGATTTGTGACCCCGACATCTATTTTGCATGCCCGGAATGTCAAGTGCAAAAGCACTCTCATTGGACAGCTTTTATTGCTCTTTTTTGTGCATTTTTGTGCATTTGTTTGTTGTTTTTTGAAATGTTTGTTTATGATGATGTATGCATGTGGGATTATGATTGCGATGTTGCTAATTATATGATGTATGCATATGGAATGAATGAAATGATTTGTTGATAACTTGTCGATGGCACCATAGATTGTACAAGATTTACTGGCTTGTTGTACTTATGGGATGACTTTGTGGAATGACGTTGCATGTGACAACTGTGTTTTTGTATTTTGCATTTTTTTGCTGATGGTGATGTATGGAATGAAATGGACCAGTTGTTTTTAAAATGTAGTTAAGATTTTCTGAGATTCAGATATTTTAACTAACTAGCCAAGACTGTACATTTATCTCGCAAGACTTTTGAACAAGGTATAAATCCGACTTGGAGGTTAACCAAGTTATTTCACATCCCTGTGTGTGCAATTGAGTTCGTTTATGTGGTATTTGTCAGGATACCGCCAGTTCCAGATAGGCTATCAACCAAACCTGTACTGAGGATCACCTAACTAGCTCCACTAACTCCGTTGTTGTATTTAGCAAGATTAATCCATGGGACAATCTAAGGTACCATAAGCTAGCTCATCCACATGCAAACATTGGTCTGCTCACACGCAAAGCTAATGTGACAGACATATCGTCATGCGGGTAGGATACCGCCATTGCCAGGTAGGCTGTCCACCAAACCTGTAATGAGGATCACCTAGATGGTTTTCGAATACTGAGAATTCCAGGGATTCAAGTTCAGGATTTTTATTGGCTCAATGGTTTAGGATATTTGCTCGTATACAAAGTGATGAAAATCACTGTTTATTTTGTTCTTTTTTTTTGTTTTTCTTTTGGAGCAAGGATGTTAAAGAGTAGTGAGAACCACTGTTATTTGATTTGGCTTTTGAGCTTTGTAAGGTTAAGCTGGTATGTTTGTGACTGGTGAATAACATTGATCCTTTTAGGCCTTGGGGATGACTACCCATCCTTGGCAGGGACGTGTAGTACGAATCCTTACGACTTTGGGAACCAAAGGGTAGTATGGAGATTATGAAGTAAGGGTATTGATCTTTTAGGCCTTGGGGATGACTACCCATCCTTAGCAGGGACGTGTAGTACGAATCCTTACGACTTGAGAGACCAAAGGTGATTGTGATGATAGCTTGTGGAAATGTTGTTTTTGAATGGTCATTGATCCTTTTAGGCCTTGGGGATGACTACCCATCCTTGGCAGGGACGTGTAGTACGAATCCTTACAACTTTGAGGACCAATGGTGATTGGGAGTTGTGGTAGTGGTGAAAACCACTGTTGATTATGGGGAATGGATGGGGAAGAGCTTGTCCTTTTGTCAATTCTCAGCATTCTTGAACCATTCGCACAGGGGGATGAACAGGCTAATCTTTCACCTATGGTACTCTAGACTGCTTTGTAGTTTTCATCTTACATTCACACAACTTAGGAATTATTTTATGTGTTTTAACTTGTGTAGGGATATTACATAACGAGGCGTGACCCAAGTAAAACTTTCCTGTGTAAAATCTGTTTGACTTTGTACAATTTTTGGCTAGAAAGTTAAAGACAGCTGAATGACGAAAACCCTAAATACATTAGGAGACAACTGACTTTGCTAAAAATGGGGATGGTGTGATGCGGGATGTATGCGTTGATAAAATTGATTTTATGTGAAAAATGAGAAAATTGCCGAGCAATTACAGTCTATGGTGCTTTTGACTTGTATGACCTAGCGAATATGCAATGTATGGAGGTGATGCCTAATGCAACCTATTTTTTTTGTATTTTGATATTTAAGAGTATGCATGAAATTTTTTTTTTTGTTTTTTTAGTGATTTTTGATGATTTTTATTGTTTTTGTTGGTTTTTGAATATTTGTGTTGACCAAGCGGTTATGGTAACCCTTGGAGCTTTTGGTTTGACCAAAGGGTTTATGGATACCTTTGGGGCATTTTAGGTTGACCAAGCGATTAAGGGAATCCTTGGAGCTTTTGGTTTGACCAAAGGGTTTATAGACACCTTTGGGGCATTTTGGGATTGACCAAGCGATTGTGGAAATCCTTGGAGCTTTTTGGTTTGACCAAAGGGTTTATGGACACCTTTGGGGCATTTTGGGATTGACCAAGCGATTGTGGAAATCCTTGGAGCTTTTGGTTTGACCAAAGGGTTTATGGACACCTTTGGGGCATTTTGGGATTGACCAAGCATTGTGGAAATCCTTGGAGCTTTTGTGGTTTGACCAAAGGGTTTATAGACACCTTTGGGGCATTTTGGGATTGACCAAGCGATTGTGGAAATCCTTGGAGCTTTTGTGTGGACTATGGCTCTCTAAATGTAGAATGGCCTCAAATGACTGATGTTCAAGGGTTCTAGCTCCTTGATTCCTTCAAGAGAGGCGAGCCGGTATGTTCCAGGTCCTATCTTACTGTCAATCACATAAGGACCTAACCAGTTTGCCATGAACTTGTCTCGGAGATGGGATGACAAATTAGAATTCTGTTGGTTCTCTTTTAAGACCAAATCTCCAACCTAAAAATCCCTTAGGTGAACCTTCATGTTATATGCTCTCTTAAGTCACTCTTGATAGATACGCAAATGCTCGAGAGCATTGACGCGTCGTTCATCAAGCAACGTGAGTTGATCTAACCGGGCCTACCATGCAGTGTCATCATCGATGAACTCTTGCATTGAAATACGCAGGGAAGGGATTTCCAACTCAAGAGGCATGACAGCCTCGGAGCCATACACCAACAAAAATGGCGTTGCCCCAGTGGGCGTCCGAATGCTAGTGCGATAAGCCCATAGGGCAAGCGGGATCTGAATGTGCCAATCCTTATGATTATCTGCGATAGTCTTTTTGAGGATGGCGACTAGCATTTTGTTGGACGCCTCTGCTTGCCCATTTGCCTGCGGATAATAGGGTGTTGAAAAACTGTGCTGAATTTTGTACTTTGTGGTCAAAGCATGCACATATTTATTCTTGAAGGGCATCCCATTATCCGAAAGGATCTTGGATGGAATACCAAAATGACATATGATGTTATGCAAAATAAACTCCGCAATGCGGGTTCCAGTCGTAGAGGTTAGCGAAATTGCTTCCACCCACTTGGTGAAGTACTCTGTGGCCATTATGATGAACGTGTGATGACCCGATGACGTAGGGGAGATATTTTCGATGAGATCGAAGCCCCACTATGAAAAAGGCCAAGCCGATTGGATCGGTTGCAAGGCCTGAGAAGGTACGTGTGTCAAATTGGCATGATGTTGACACTTCACGCACTTCTTCACATATGCGCAACAATCTCGCTCTAAAGATGGCCAATAATAACCCATGCGGAGAATGCACTTTGCGATGGCCATACCGCTGAAGTGGCCACCGCATGTACCATCGTGGGCTTGGGTGATCGCCCAAGCGGACTCCTATTGGTCCAAGCAATGGAGGAGGATTCCTTCATAGCTCCGACGATACAAAATGTCTCCTAGCAAGACATGTTTTGCCACTTTCTGTTTGAATGATCTTTTCATGGCTTGTGTCAATCCAAGTGGGAGAGTACCTAGCTTGAGGTAATCCCTTAGGGGTGTGTACCAATCCTGCTGATCAGAAACCTCGATGGTATGAATAGCCAATCCCTCTTGAAGTTCATCCCTAGCAAAAGCTGAGCGGGAAAGAACTTGTAAAAATAGCGTTGTGTTGCTATTAAGAGGGGTAGGGGAGAACAAGGACCCCCAGTTGGCTTGAGTCAAACAATCTTGGATTCGAGAGAACCTATCCGGAGATGGTTCAATCTGGATCAAGTGGATTCCTGGCGTGAGGTCAGAGCTTGCATGCTCCATCGTGGGTTGCGATAATGTCTTGACCTGAATAGTTGTCATCTCACCGGAAGGGTCTTGCGGGATTAGTGACCCCAAGGAGGCCATAGTATCCACAAAATGATTCGATGATCGAGGGAGTGCCTCGATGTCATACCATTCAAGTTGTGCCAAAAATTTGTCCACAAGGGCTTTATAGGCCTGCAAAACTGGGCATTTACATTGGAATATCCCCTTAACTTGATTGACAATTAACAACGAATCACCAAAGATGTTCAATCATTTAATGTTCATGGTGATTGTTGTTTGAAGACCTATGAGCAAGGCTTCGTATTCTGCATTGTTGTTGGTGCATGGGAAGTCTAATTTAAATGACAGAGGCATTGGAGCCCCTTGTGGAGTGAAGAATACAATTCCCGTGCCACCTCCTTGCTCACATTTAGAACCATCAAAGAATAGGGTTATGTCAGCCTGTGACTCAGGCTCATCAGAATCTGGCGATTCAAAAACATGGAAGACCCCATCATCCGGTAGTTCTACGGTCAGAGGCTGATCGTCTTCAAGAGGAGCCTCTGCCAGTTGATCGGCGATGACTTGACCTTTTATGGATTTCTGTCCAATAAACTCTATGTCAAACTCCATCAACAACATGATCCATTTCGCCATGTGGCTACTATGATAAGTACGACTCATCATGTATCACAATGGATTCTCCTTAGACACAACATACGTCTTGTTGCTCAGCATGTAATGGCGTAGCTTCTTGGTAGCAAACACCACTTCCAAGCAGAGCTTCTCGACGTATGCATAGTTAAGTTCATAACTGACCAGGGTGCGGCTAAGATAGTAAGTAGCCTGTTCTTTGTGCAATTCATTGTTCTGGGATAGCATGGCGCCCAGTGCCACCTCAGTAGCTGAGATGTATAAGTAGAATGACACGCCTGGTCTAGGTGGTGCCAATACTGGTAGCGAAGCCAAGTACTATTTAATGTCGTCAAAGGCTGACTGGCACTCGTCATCCCAATGGAAGGCTACCCCCTTGTGCAATAATTTATTCATGGGTCGGCACTTGTCAGATAACTATGCTATGAAGCGTTTGATTGACGTGACCTTTCCCTATAGACTCTTGAGCTGCTTGATGGTAGTTGGGGGAAGCATTTCAAGGATTGCCTTGAATTTGTTTGGGTCTACCTCGATTCCTCGCTTGGAGACTATGAAACCCAAGAGATTTCCAGATGTGACACCAAAGACGCACTTCTTGGGGTTTAGTCTGACTTTATGCTCAATGAGGCGATCAAGGATCTTGCTTAAGTCATCGAGATGATCGGGGCGCAAAAGAGATTTGGCCAACAAATCATCCATGTAATCTTCCAAAGTTTTGTGCATGTAATCATGGAAGATGTACGTCATGGCACGTTGGTAGGTGGCGCCAACATTTTTAAGGCCAAAAGGCATGACCTTATAACAAAATGTCCCCCAAGGCATTGTGAATGCCATTTTTAGTTGGTCCTCGGGATTGATACGAATCTGATTGTATCCTGAGAAACCATCCATGAGGGAAAGCATTTCATGGCCCGCTGTAGCATCTACCAATGCATCGATGCTAGGCAAGGGAAAATCATCCTTAGGACTCGCTTTGTTTAGATCTCAAAAATCGGTGCATATGCGAATCCTCCCATCGAGCTTTTTGACGGGCACCATGTTAGACAACCATGGTGGGTAATCCACGTAGATGACAAACTGTGCATCCAACAGCTTTTGCAATTCATCTTTGACCATTAAGGCCACTGTTGGATGCATCTTGCGTAGTTTTTGCTTTACTGGCTTGATTGTCGGATCCAGCGTTAAATTATGCATGACTAGCTATGGGTCTAGCCCCGGCATGTCTTTGTATGACCATGCAAAAACCTCCTTCTTCTCCTTGAGAAGGGCAATGTAATCGGCTTGCTCTTCGGGGGAGAGACTTACCCCTAGCTTGAGAATCCATGGATTCATTGGATCTATGCCGATGTCTACGTCAGTCGTTGCCTCGATCGACATGTGGGATCCGTCCTCCAACTGGTGTGGAGTTGGGATCAGATGGATATCGTTTGCTGAATTAAGATCATCGTTAGGAACGTCAGGTTCCTCTTCAGCATGGAAGACATCCTGAGTCTATCCTGGAGTGAAATGAAACATCCCACCGCAAGGCCAGTACTCTGATGGGGATGGTGGTGTGTCAGCGCGATCCCAATCTATAGCCTCTATGTCTAGATGCAATGACCATGTTGGGTCGGCTGGATCATGGATGGGGGCGGTCAAGTCAATGGAGATCATGTTGATGAAATGATTGTAACCTCCATTACCGCAGGTGTGATGACTATGACATTCTGGATGTTCTTGGTGCTTTGGATCTGGCTCTGTAGGCACTGGCACAAATGGATCAGCCCTATGTGTATACAAGAGGACAGGATCTGCCCTAGGCACTGATGGTTCTATAGGGTCTCCAGGCGGAAGATGTTCTCTGTGTACCTAGAGTGGCGGGTGCAGTAATTGCTATAACTACGCCGGGTTGAGGTGCCACCTATGTCTTGGCCCTATGTGTAAGTGTTCAAACATGTCATCTATGCCCAAGGGATATTTTGTTGCATTTGTCGCATTACCAAAAAAACCTAATTTTCTTGAAGTGGCATATCCTCAATTGGAACATCCAAAGGGAACATGGTCAAGAAGCTTTCTTGATAATCATCCATGGGATGCACTTGGGAATGATTGCTATCCGACTCAAGAGGATCCCAAGGTGCTTCCTCGTACTCCAACTCATCTTCCGAAGACCCTTCTTGGTCTTGTCCATACCCTTCATGGGGGTGAGTCCTTGAATTGTCTCCCTTTTCGACCGAAGGGAAAGGGTTGTTAAGGTCAACAAGGTTGTTTGTTTGTAAGGGGAAATAATTCCCCAATGTGTAAGTTGTGTTTGGATTGGCATATGGATCTAATGCCAACCCATCCTTGTTGCCTATCCCTAGGCCTTGCATGTTTTCGACCAAGATGTCTAGGGGCAAAGGGTGATTAAACCCTACTCCTGACTTGTCATAAGGCATTTGATATCTTGGTTGGCACAAAACACGCACTCCTTGCTCATACCTGCCCAACCCATATCCATGCCAATTGCATTGGCTAAGATATCTCAATGCGAAGTCTGGGTTAGACAGATAATTGACATCCTCAACAAAGGGCTCTTCATCTTCCTCTTCTTGTAGGGAAGGTTCAACGCCATTATCCAGGCCCCCATAAATAAAGTTTGTCTGATTGGGTGGGTAGCCTAGAGGAACCACAGAGCCGATGGGGAGTCGAGGTCTCCCCATGTCCTGCATGGACTCAATTGTGGGCGTTGCTATAATGTTTTGCACTAGATACTCCCCCAATCCTGTGTTGGCCATCTCAACTGTGATTGTTGGCGTTTGAGGGGGAGCGAATGGGAGTTCTCCCTGAGTCCACTCCATGTGGGGTGAACTAGGCGTCTCGACTTCCATTCTACTAGGCTTCTCTTTTGTCGAGATGTTAGAGACTAAAGGTGGTTCCTCTTCCAGGGGTTTCTTTCCCTTGTCCTTTGGTGTGGCCACCGTAGGTGGCATCGTTGTTGGAGGACCAGATGAGGAAGATGGACCTGCCTGGGAATTTGATTGATTTGGTAATGGAGATTCCTACGTAATCGGACCCCTTTTAGATGGATTTAATTGAAAATCCAAGTGCGTTGATGGAAGGGTCGACTGTGGCATTAGTTGCACTGAATTGCAGTATTTGAAAGGCTCCAAGTCTGCTGGGACTACATGCACCTGTCCTTCAAATGTATACTTCAAGCATTGATGAGCAATTGAAGGGACACACTTCATGTCCCGGATCCAAGGTCGCCCCAACAAGATATTGTAAGCCATCTCACCTTCTAAAATGTGGCACAATGTATGAATGGTCTTTTGTCCCACTTGGATGGGTAGGACAATTGTGCCAACTGTCGAGCATATCGCATCATTGAATGCTCGAAGAGTATAAGTGGAAGGTACGATGTGAGAGGCCGACAACTTCAAATGTTTTAATGCGGCGGTTGTAATAATGTTACTGGATGAACCAGTGTCTACCAACACCCGCTTATATGGAATCCCGTTGACCCATGCAATAACGTGCAGGGGTGGATCCGCCACATCACCAGCCACCGATTTTAATTCATCTTCTCTAAAGGTGATGACTGGTTCTGTACATTGTTTCACATGGCCCACGAAGTTGTTGAAAGAATTTGCTTCATGGGGATGCAGCTCAATTGCCTTTAATATCTCCATGAGAGCCTCCCGATGGGGCGCTGATTGTTGAATAAGCTCATATATGGAGAGCCTAGCCGACGTGGTCCTTAGACTTTGAGTAAGTCTAGTTCGAATCGTGGCCACTGGTCTAGGCGGGGGAAGCTGTGTAGGGTTCGGTTGAGGTTGTGACGTTGATGGAACTTCTCTTGTGGCTATCGTAGGGGCAGCTCCTGGGTATCTCTTGTTCCTTGTCACTATGCTTATCATCCCTACATACCCCTCCATGGGGCAATTTTATTGCACCTCATTGACGTGAAGGGGTTTTGCTTGTGCATCATGTGCGGGCAAAGGGTCTCTAAAAATGCCCATTTGTTGGTTGTTGGGCGCTATGGGGTTATCCACTGCCAATGTATTATTGTCAATGAGGTCTTGCACCAAACCTTTGAACTTCCAATAGGCGTTAAGGTCATGTCCCTTTCATCTGTGGAACCTACAGTACAAATCCTCTCTGTACCCCTTAGGCTTTGGTGCATTAGGATCTATGGTTTGAATCTCTGGCAGATTAATCAAATTCACTGCTGACAAGCGGTCAAACAAGGAGTCCCTGGACTCTGTGTAAGGTGTAAATTGTCGCCTAGGGTGATGCTGCTGATTTTGTTCCTGCATTTGGTTTTCTCTATCATAATTGTTTGGAGGCACCGCCTGATAGTTAGCCTTCTGAGGTTGTGTTGCTTGGGCAGGCTTAGGGGCATTGATAGCAACTTGATTGACCGCGACGGGTTTTTGTTGCGTAGTCCCTATTTTAGTGCTCTTGTTCCATTCTTTTTTCTTAGGCTTGGCGATTTCACCATCCTGTATTTTGATCTCTTCGATGATTCTGGCTTGCACCAGTGCTTCTTCTAAAG
Source organism: Wollemia nobilis (assembly GCA_028583015.1). Lineage (NCBI taxonomy): Eukaryota > Viridiplantae > Streptophyta > Pinopsida > Araucariales > Araucariaceae > Wollemia > Wollemia nobilis. The sequence goes on from JAQPPZ010001753.1 coordinate 2,549,254, forward strand.
TGGCATATTGTTGTAGCTGCAATAGCATAGAGATCGATCGCAAACAACTCTTTGCAAACATTTGGGTCAAGTCAGACATAGGAGGGAGGTAGGGTAGCTTTGAAAGCAATGTCCTCCATCGGTTCCCATATGCCACCATAGATTCCTCCTCATACTGCTTGAGGCTAGCTAGATCGCTTAGTGACACCTTTTTCTTTGTGTTGAAAGTGAAACGTTCTAGGAACGCGTCCACTAGCTGATCTAAGTTACAGATGTTGTGCTTTGGTAATTGAGTAAACCAATTCGAGGTAGGGCCTACGAATGTGGTTATAAATGTTCTTAATAGCAAAGCATCATTGTCCTGAATGCCAAAGCATTGGCTCAAGAATCGAGTCACATGCTCTTGGGCATCTTCCTCCCCTCTAAAGAGTGCCAACTAGGGTAGCTTAAAGTGTTTGGGGTATGGAGGTGCCGGCACTGACGGATGCACAGGATGACTACGGAGTTGGCATAAAGTAGGCTTTTGGGGCCCAGAAGTCTTGAGCTCCATAGTCTCTAAGCGCTCTAGCAACGCTTTATATGCATCGGAGGACTTGATCTCCTCCTCCTTGGTTTGCTCCCATTGTGGGTTGTGGGGAACTTGAGGCCTTTGGAGGGGTAGCTGGGTAGCACCCCTTCTACCTTGATAGGGCATTTCAGCCCGTTCTTCTTCTTGTTCATACTCCTCATAAGCTTCTTGAGGAGTGTCTGGCCTAGGCCTGTAAACATTGATGGGTGCCCGCGGAGGGTGCCCATCACGGTTTTGAGGAGTGGCCTCCCGCTCAGGTCTAGGAGGTCTTAGAGGTAGTGCTTGATGAGGTCATGGAGACCTGTCTCGCACTAAGGGGTTGTGCCTCTCATACACTTCTGATTTATGTGTGCGAGGGGCTGGGACCTTCTCAGGCACATTGTTGTGAAGCAATTCAGCTGTCTGACGCTGAATGCGCTCTTGGTTAAGGCGACACAAATGTTCTAATTGTTGTTGGTCTTGCCTGAGCCGCATGATTTGCGCTTGGCGGGCGGCTAGTTTGGCAAATGCCAAGTCAATTTGGTCCACCGTCTCTTGTTTAGGAAGCCTAGATGCCTCCCCTACATGTCTTTCTCGGTCATGGTGATCCGAGACCCCTATGGGTTGCTTCCCTCTATCGAGGTTAGCGGCATTCACTTGAGGCTCTGGCCTCAATGAGCGATCCTGATACATTGCGGGTGCGGACGTGCATCGTTCCCACATTGTGTACTACTCTTGAGGAACATAGTGATCTTCCTCGTACTCTCTTTCATGTAGGTAAAAGGTGCGGGCAGAATTGTCTTGCCCTGTCTGGAGAGCCTGATACTCTGGATATGGTCTAGTGTTTCTAACGATAATACGGGGTAAAGGAGTAACAAAATCATATGGTTCCTTCTTATGTACCCTACGTTGTTCAAACACTTCATCACTAGGCCACCCATAACGAGTTTCCAAGGGAGGTCTCCTGTCTAGGTTGAGTGCCACATGTGGGTTTTCCTCTTGAAAGGATCTATGTTGAGTGGGTGTGCCCCTCAAGGGGGTGCCTCTATAGTCTTGTTCGGTGATGACATGATGGGGACTATCTTGTGTATCCTGCCACCAAGGCGGGATGACCAAGTCCTCAGGACTATATCGGAGGTGACTTGTCCCCCTTGGTGCACTCTCTACGGCTTTTGCCCATGATCGGGCTTGGCTACGGGTGTACACCATGATGATGCTTACCTAAAGATGCGTAGATTTTTTTTTATTTTTTTTTTATGATTTTTTTTGATACACTAAACAAAAAATAGCACACACACACAAGCAATGATTATCTCTTTTTAAAGATTAAAAGTGTGCCCTAAATCTGGTTTAATGTGTTTTGTTTGTTTGTTTTTGAAAACTTTTTGTGAAAACCATTTAAATGCAATTATGAAGGCTCTTATGACTCCCAAAATGGTCGCCCCTTCAATATACCATTGTCGGACCGATATACCAACCTCTCTATATACCCGCCCTTACGTGAGGGAGACTATAGGTACGTGAGAGCAGATGATACGTGGAACATAGGTGGTACGGAAGGGGAATCACTCTGTTTATGACACCTACCATAGAAGACTTATCCTCATGCACTGGGAATCACCCCAAGCTACACTTGGTCAGCTTTCATCAGGATTTACGTCTAGCAACAATCGCGATCGGGGTTATGGATGCAATATCTCAAGCCAAGGTGATGATGAAATCCACCGTTGGTCTTGCTCAAGGGTTGGGGTTTTACGACCAACTCCTTGTGTTTAAAATACCACGTGGTGTGTGGGGTTCTTTTTAAGTTGCAAAATTGAAACAAGCAAGCCTCTAAACTCTCCTATGCAAGCAAAAATCAGAGAACAAAAAAAATAGAAAACAGAAAATTGACAGAGGGTGTTTAAAACCCCTACCTCTTCTCTGCCTAAATCGGATGTCTCTGAATTTTTGCTTGGTACAGCAAGCAAAACAAGCAAATTTTGATCAGAATTTTAATCTTAAAAATCAAGGGACAGAGGTCCCACCGTGATCGCCATTGAAAGCACGAGGATACGGAAACAAAAAGGAAAGTGCCAAAATAGATGCTTTTAAAACCCAACTTAACGCTTATAGCCTATGTATTGCAAAGTGCATAAAAAGAAAGAGCATAGACGAATTGACACAAGATAAAAGCAATATAAAATGTGGCCCTCTTTATTGATATGCTTTTTAAATTTTTGTTACAATACGTCTCCTTCCTTTCTAGGGGATAGGAGCGTCAAATAGATTTCTCGTCACATCCATAGATAGCGGTCCTTCTTCCGCGTGCCCACATATAAGATGGGTGGACCAAAATGTCACCGCCACTTGTGTATATGATTTTTGACTCCTTCCTACTTCTCTGATGTCGAAGACCTGCGTTCAAGGAAACAGAAAATATTAGTAGCACCTGCAGATAGAATAAAGCATGTATTTCCCTAGGCCTACTGTTAGTGTATGCATGAAAACATTAAATCGATAATCAAATAATATCAGAAAGACCTGAAACTTTGATAGAAGCATGAATATGATGTTAAGAGAGCATTGCAAAAGGAACAGTCAAGAAATTCCTCACATATTGGTATTCGCTCCGGGGTGGGACGAATTAACCTACAATAAATTGTCAGAAAGTACCCTCTTCAATGTCCTATCTAGAAAGCTCCAAAAGACCTAAAAACTTGGTGTTAGCTAATTGGGGGTATTTTGGGAAGACCCAGATGGTCATATTTCTCCAATTTGGCCTCGATCACCCATATTTCAATGATGCCATCTGCAAGTTAGTAAAGGCGAGAAATAGCAAAAACCTGATCAAAAGTGCTCCAAATGAAATGAAATTTAAACTAAAGTCTATTGAAATGACCTAGAATAAGATGCAAAAATAAAAACAATGAAACCTACCACATATTGCTATTCGTTTCGGGGTGGGACGAATTAACCTGCAATAAATTGTTAGAAAGTACCCTCTTCAATGTCCTATCTAGAAAGCTCCAAAAGACCTACAAACTTGGTGTTAGCTAATTGGGGGTATTTTGGGAAGACCCAGATGGTCATATTTCTCCAATTTGGCCTCTATCACCCATATTTCAATGATGCCATCTGCAAGTTAGTAAAGGCGAGAAATGACAAAAACCTGATCAAAATTGCTCCAAATGAAATGAAATTTAAACTACAGCCTATTTAAATGACCTAGAATAAGATGCAAAAGAAAAAACAATGAAATCTACCATAGATTTCTATTCATTCCGGGGTGGGGCGTTTAGAACTGTAATAGTTTGGGGAGCGCCCAGGGGCAGGACGCCCACCGTTTGGGACACTATTCCAGCACCAATCCACTTGGGATGGGTCCAAAACCAGTTATGGGGTGTTGTCGACAAATTTTGTGAAGTATTGTGGCCAAATTCTAGGGTTTGGGTCCGAATTCGTGCTTCCAATAGTCACCCAATAACCTCCCTTTCGAATGAGAGATTAAGGATGTATAAAGCACAAATCGCAAGTAGGTATGTAAATTGGCAGCACTTCATTGCTCAAATGCTCCCTCTCTATGTATCTCCTTTGGGTGGGAAAACTCCCCAATTTATAGACCTAGGGTCTCTCTGTTTGAATTGCGCATGCGAGGGCGCCACTTGAGTTATTTGTCCTATTTTGAGAGAAAAGCTAATTCCCTGATTTAGAATCTCCTTGCATGAGGTCTCTAAAATAAAGACATGCATGACTGAAGTCTCTCTTCTTGAATATAAAGCCATTCCTCGCAATTGCATGGCCTGAAACCTCAGTTAACTGGCGGACTTGTCGAGGTTTGACTTTTTTTGCCAGTCAAACCTGCTATTCGCCCCACCCTGGAGCGATTGTGTAATCGTCCCTGGGTGGGACGAATACCAGTCTGAATTCATCCCTGGGTGGGACGAGTAGAGAAAAAGGTGCCAAAAAGGTGTAAAATTGACCTCTGACCTTCCAAACTACTTTTGGGAGTGGTTAGGACCATTGTTTAACCTCTGGGGGCTGCCCTGGGGGCTGTGTGTGTCAATGCGATCAGCGCTTGTTGTCACATAATCGGATTGGTGTTGTTTTGGTGTCTATAGGTTTAGAATAAATGTATCCTCAATCTCTATCCTAAAGCCTTAACACAAAGCTTTACTTAATCTCAAATAAATTCTACTAGATATTTCACAAACCTTCACTCAAGGTTTGAGGAAATCAATAAATCAACTCTGCTCTCAATTTTTCTCAAAGACTTATCTCAAATCTACCATGTAAGCTTCCATAAAATCTTACACTAATCTATCCACAAGTATTATTTAGGACTTACCTCAAATCTGCTCAACAAGTCTACACTAGAACTTGTCAAATATCATAGAAACATATAGAGAATTTTTAGAGATTCAATATGCTTCATACTCATCACAATGCTCTATCACTTTGAATCACTTTTTTACCATAGAAACATATAGGGAATTGTTAGAGACTCAATATGCTTCACATTCACAAACTCTTAATCACTTTCATTTTCTCTTTTATCATAGAAACGTATAGAGGATTTTTAGAGACTCAATATGTTTCACATTCATCAACACTTCACCTCTTTTTTAAATCAATTCTAAATATAGAATAATTTATTTTATAGAACTTGAACTATCACTTCAACACATCCACTTGACTAGGCTCAACCAACTCTACTCAACCAATCACTCAATGAATTAATCCTTGCTCACAAACCCTAGTCCCAACTCATGAACATTCACTCAAATGTTTCCAAAAATGGTTATCAATCAATCTCACATAAAAATGATACTCATGATATTTGCAAACCCTAGTTCAAGTTCACTCAACTTAATCACATCACCAACAATGCTTATCAAATAATGTTTTGTTAACAACTATTTATTCTAGAAAATCTTGAAGCATTAATTCAAAACACACTCAATAATGCTTACCAAACACCCCTTTTCACTCCAAATTTGCAATCACAACATTCAACAAACACTCATTAGGAATATGTGCCCATACCTTTTTCTTGATGTAAAAGTGCCCTTAGAAAAGTTGTCTCAATAACAATTTTCTTCTTTCCAATTTCAATGGTTAGATGACAAAATATCACTTCAACATTTTCTCAAAATATTCCTTAGACACAAAAATAATCAAAACTCAATTATGCCTTATTGCTCCCTTTTAGAAATAACATCCATCAAATCATACATAAAAATTAATCACTTTGATACACCTTATAATCTCCAACTTAAAATAATATCCAACACCACAAGACTTCAAATAATCTTCCTAAAATACCTTACTACCCTTTCCAAACATTAAAGAAAATAACACCAGAAATTTAATTTTGCATAAGCCGTATAACTCCTCTTACAACCTTACAAACCAAATTAAATATGCAAAAATTAATTTTTAAATGCTCAACTAATACCCACGAAATTTTTGGTGCTCAACTTAAACCATACCTTTTATTTCACCCAAAAGGGTTTTGGCGTGATTCGATCTGTCATCTCCCCAATTCCAAGCACCTTAGTGCTTTGGAGCCCATTGCATGGGCTATTGGTGCCCACATGAAGGAAGGAGGACTTCCTTCCTCTTATACCTTCGTGCGCCATTGACTTACCATGAAAATAAAAAAGCACTCCTCTTTATTGCATCACGATTCACACAAAATCACATTAATTAAATTCGAAGGCATGGTAGTTTTGGGTAAGGTGGCAATCCCCTTTTTATACACACATGGGTATTTGCTCCCCATGTCGGTGCTTAAGAATTTGAATTTAAAATTCAAATTTAATTTAATAACCCACCTTAGGGTTAGTTTAAAATTAATATAAATTAACTTATAACTAATATTAAAATTAATTAATAATTAATTTAAATAACTTATAAGTTAAGTAAATTAATTAATAAATTAATTTATAATAAAAATTATGTTAATTAATTTATAATTAATTTAAATTTCCCTTTATAATATTATAAAAAATTATTATAATATTATTCACCTAGCTTCTTCTTTGCACTTTGGACCATATATGATTTCCTATAACTAGGTCTTGATTAACTGAAATCGGACTATCCTTTTGCACTTATTGGAGAACCTGAAACTGATGTTCCCCACTAAAATTGCAACTGACTGGTGCTAAAAGCTTGACATCAATGACCACTCACTATTTACATCAACGATAACTCATCTACTCAAAGTGTCCAACAAAAACATATCACAAGGATCATAACATAATCTTTTTATAAGGATTTCCTAGTGACCCGTCTTAAGAAAATACTCTACTCAAGTTATCTTCCACTAGCAACTATTATACTCCTTTTATTCTATCAAAAGGATTGTCCCTCTTTCGTCCATAGATAAGGTCAGACATTTCATTACTTTGAAAGGACATTCCTTTATAGTTGATCGAAAGGATACTCAATTTTCAATCTATAGAAAAGGAAAATGTCAATCCTCACTTAATCACACAAGTCCATATGTGTGACGCATTTAGCACCTAGTCATATTTAAACATCCCCTAATAACCCATACTTTGGAAAATTCAACACTACATACCTCCTACACCCTAGAAAAACTGACTACACTCTATTTCTATGAAGGTAGCACTTCTCTTCCTTAAATAATATCAAAGTATATCAATCTAAAGGTGCAATAGCCATAAAGGATTTCTCCTACTAATGAGTTGTGTTCTGCTATCACAATAGCATAAATAATGATTAGCTACTCTTATGTTTACCTTGTTTTATATTATCTATGGAGTTACACAAACTAGGATTGATTCCTAAGGATAGATATTTCATTGCATTACATGACTTCCAAATCCCATGTATATGTCTTTTTGGTAACAACTATTTAATTAAAACAATGAAACTAAATTAAATTTTATTTTCCTTGAGTGATAACATTTCATCATAACCCACTATCAATTGAAAGAAATCACACAATCATTTATCATACAACACCTGGATTAGATAATATCACAGGTAGAGAGCTAGATAATAATAAGATGATTATAAAGCACAACTCAATAGATCTATCATATTTAATGAAAATATTGTAATTCATATACCATCATTATTTATAAATATCGATGACAAATCGAGTCACTACTCTATCTGAAAATCATTCAATCATATATACAACAACCTCACTTCTCGAACACATATTTATTGAGGAGTTTGTAATTATCATAATCAAATAGAAGGTTATTAAATACATTAGACTAATTCACAAAGATATCCAATCATAACTTGGGCAATCCCAACTTCTTTGGCGTTACAGCAACCATGTCAAATAGTCTTCGAAAGCTTCCAATAATTTGATACAACACTCCTCGTGCAATTTCTCCATGATTTCTACACGTAAACCAACTGAGAACAAATATTGCCACCTAATGGGGATCATAGATGGCTCCAAAAAAAACAAATGTGATATTAAAATACACACCATTCCCTCTTTAATACTTTCTAATTGCACACAACCACATATCTAGATAGCGGGTATTTTACATACTTACAATGTAAATCAATTCACATGCAAGGGAATTCAAACAATATCATTTATATTCGATCTAATCAAGTCATTCCAATAAATATAGACTCAATAAGTCTTTATATCTCAATAGATGAAGCAGTCATGCTAATTGTAGACAATATAAATAATTTATCAGACTCACACACCAATATTTGACTTCCACATATTCTAAGATGAAATACACACAATAAACCAAAAGCATGAAATATAAACAATATTTTATAGCCATTCCATTGATTCCTCATAGCAAAATTCAGGTTTATTCTTTCGCTCATCAATTCATAAATTAAAATATCTATATAAAATACAAATATACATTTCATCCAAGAATCACAAGCAACCCATATACCGTGGAATGATACTTCAATAAAATAGAACTGTAGATCTGGAAAATACATGATTAATCTATCCATGTCTAGTTTTACTAGTATTCTCTATGTCTCAAAAGTTTTAGCAATAAGTTTAACCATAAATCATACTATTCTTAAAGTTTACATGCAATGCTAGTTATCAACTAATAGGAAATCAATCGACAATCTCACACAAAGAAAGGTGATCCATTTATTCAAGATATCCCTGGTCAATCTATGTTTTCTCCTAGTAGCTCTTAATAACTCTTCTTTAAGATATTCTATACTTCTTATGGTTTCTACAATATTCAACTGAACTATGGTTTCTCACACCAAAACCGAAAAGAAATATCAATTTGGAAGGAATTACACCCAACAACAATGCTTCAACTACATACATCAGAAGATAAAAACAAGAGCTCTAAATTCTATGTAGTGAACACAAGACAACTTACCTTTCAACCATGTACAAGCTCACAACTCTACACAGGATCTCCAGTATTAGTTCTTCCATTTTAGCCAAATGTTCCACTTGTGTTCGTTTTGTTCTCTCCTCTCTTCCCGAGTACACCTGTCATCTCTCATGCATAGTATGCACACATCATCCAACCTCTATCCTCAAATTTTCTAGAACCTCTTTTTCCATGTAGTCTTCAACTGTCATTATTTCATAAATTCCATGTCATCCTACTTTTACCATGATATATTCATTTATCATTCGTGCCCAATGTGTAAGCCATTATCACAAGTGCACTTTGATCTATAAATTCTAGCTATTGGATTATAATTACACATCATTCACTTCCAAAGTGGAATTACCATGTAAAAATATATATTTATAAACTATTTATTTCTTTAGGGAAGATAATGAAATCATACATATAACACATATATCCAAGATCTTATCCCTAACAATTCAATAATAATACAAATATCAAAAATCATACAAGCAATCACAAGTCTGGAATTTCTTTATCATGTGCAAACTTATGAAAAACATCACATCAAGGATGAAGCATTCATTCATGTTTCTTCCCTAAATATTCTGACAACATAACCCATAACATCATTTCCCTTAGGTATTCCTGTTCTTGATGACTTATTCTTTCTCCACCCACAAGAACCCTATTTTTCTGCACAAGCACATAGTCTATTAGTAGCATCATATTATTTCATGAAAAATACTTTCTTAAAACAATGATCTATTTATTGCAAGTATTTCTTCATTAAAAAAATTTATTTCCTACAAATCATCCATTCTTGCAGAATTAAAATATAGCATATCAATTGTTCCTTGAAGGAAAACATCTTAACTAAGCAAAATCTATCAAGTTGAAGGTCTTTCAAGGGTGTGTCATATCATGAAGAGGGGGGATATTAGTGCTTATGAATGCTTGTAAGTATGGTGTGATTACCAATATTTTTGAAAAATATTCGAGTTTCTAGGAGGTGATGAGATAGGGTCATTAATAATCATGAGGATTTTATAATGTTTATTGTATGACCTTGATTAGGGTAGAGGAATCATAACTTGAGTTTTTTGATAGACTTGTATACCAATAAAGGACAGTTAATATAATCATCCCAAGTTTTTTGGTGTGTATGTATGTTAGACACTTGCTAGACATTGAATGATATTATCATTCATCTTTTTTAGTTAAAAGGATGAATCAAATTATCAAGTTTTAAAAATAATAAAATGTGATAAATGCCATGTCATAACTTGAGGTTTTTGATAGACCCTTATACTGAGAAAGAATTTTAATAGAATTATACCATGTTATTGGGTGTTATAATTTTAAACACTTGTTAGACATTGAATAATTCTACTATGATGTATTTCATATGACAATTTGATATTTCTAATAGTTCCCTATATCTAAGAAGGATATTTTGTAGAATTTTCCTATGTTGTTGGATGCACATATATTTTAGGCACTTGCCAAGAATAAAAAACTATACAAATCATCCTTCTTAGGTATAGGGGTGAATTAGGTTGACAAGATATGCATGATGAAATGTAATATTATTGAATATAATACAATATGATGTTTTTCCAATATATACTTCAAACAATGAGGAAATGAGATACATTTTTATCTAATGTTTGGCACACCTATAAATGTTTACATAACTACCAATTAATATACACAAATGTTATCACCTCCCAATATTTACAATATAGCAAGGGAGCTTGATGTTATTAGAAGTGGCTAGAGACATTTGAAAGAAATTGTGCTTGCTCAAATCTTTAAATGCAATGCATAGACTTAATTTTCAATGTTATGATAATCATGAGGTAGTAGCAAGATGTTGTAAAAGAATGATGAAGGAAATGTGATTTCAATAAACATTTATATTATTTTAAGATATGAGAGTGGTGAGTAATTGATTGAATTGCATATTCACCATAAAAATATAGTCTTTAGGAGAGATTTTCTACCTCACATACCTACCTCAAATGTAGTCTAAAATGCAACCTATATTAAATAGGATGATTATAAATCTTGATAGATATCCTCAAATATTTATGCAACAAGAAAATAGGTGGCAACAAGCACACAAATGCATGGAAAGTGAATCATCATTCATTCATTCAATGACTAGTCAATGTAGATAGACATATGAGTAGGAAAACAATGTAGATTTAGATAGTATTCCATGAGATGCATTATGTTCATGGGATGTTTTAGTTCATGTCTATCAAGTGCAGTTGGATAATAAATAATAGATCCATACTTAATGGTTATGATGAATGGGACTAACCAATTAAATTTGAATTTACCCTTAAGTTTGTTCTTGGTATTGGTATTTTCCTGGTTTTATTTAAAGACTAGTTTCCTAATATTGAATGAACAAAGTTTAATTATTTTACTATAGGTTCATTAGAGTCTTTGTTGATAGACTCAAATGTGTTCCAAGATAGGAATCTAATTTTTATCAAGAAATTCTAGCTTAGGAAAGCATGGTGATATTCGTCACTCACTACAATATATTTTAGGAAAATCCAGAGATATGGGATTTTTAATTCAAAAATAAAGATAACTTTATCCCATAGACTAAGGTGTAGGGCATTGCACCATTTAAAGTTTAAATACCAATTCTATAGGTTTATAATGTATGATATAATATAATTTTTTTAATAAGTTGTGCATGGCTTCTATTGGGGGCCACTCCAATTATGGAAATAAAACATTACATTGATCTCATTACATTTCTAAAAAGTTAATTAAAGCATATCCAACTTTGTATTTCTATCAGAGATATTCTTAATTTACCTTTCTATCAAATATATTCTTCATATTCCTCAAAATACTAAGTTTCCACAATCAACTCAATTTTATATCAAATGCCTTTCCAAATTTAATTTTATCAAAATGAAATTCAACACTGTGAATGGCTAAAATATTTTCTTCTCAACTTCTATATGTAAAACTATATTATCTATAACAACCTTATAATTTCTTATTACGTTTTTTTGAGTTCTTATTCGTGCCCCAATTATTCCAAGATATTATTTTCATAATTATTTTTTAATTTTATTTGTGGGTTTAGCATCACTTCTTGTTAACACTTGTGATATTTAATTTTATTTTCCCATATCAATATCCCTTTGTGTTTCTTTTTCTCTTTGTTTTTGCTTCCTGGGTCTTACTCTCTTTTTTCCACTCTCAATAATACTTTCATCTTCATCAATCTCTTCAATATTCTCACACTGCTCATAGTAAGACTTATCATCTTTAGGTTTGCCTTGTTATGAAGGATTTGAAGTGCAAGAAATGACCTCAAAATGACAATCTTATTTATGTTGCCTTGGAAACCCTAAAGTGCAAGGATGCTCTCATGTAGAAATTACCTTCTTATTCTACCCTAAAAATCCTAAATTGGTATGTGTTTCCTACAACCTCATTTCTATATTATTATTCTCTTGAAACCTTAAAGTGCAAGAGATAACAAATTTACCACTTTCACTTTTATTACCTAAAGAGGATTCTATACTACTTAAGGAAATTAAACTGATTTACTTAAAATAAACATGACCTACTTTGCTATCTTTGTTTTGGATTTTATCTCCACAGCTGTTAGAGTATATTATATTATTTAGATCATGTAAATGTACCAAATTTGGTACATATCTAGAGTGAAAAAATAGAGAGAGGAAGAGTGATATAGTAAGTATTTGGTGTGTAGTAGATGGAGTGTGGTACAATGTGGTTCTTTCATATAATTTTATGAAATATTCTCCACTATATAGAATTGAACTATTTTTTTCATTCTCATTAATGACATTCCTAAGTTATTTGCAGATGTTCATTTCTTTATTTTCTTGCATATTATTGTGCCATTGGATTTATAGTTATATCAAATTAGTCATAATTTATATTTTGGTTGTACTACCTCCCATAAAAAGCTAATAGTGGTATCAGAGCACATGGTAGATCAAATAGGAAATAGGGAGAGCCACAAGTGAGATTGAGAGAAATCCAAAAATCTCATTTACAATTTTTTTGAGATTACATTTGGCTAGAGTCTTTCCATAGAGTTTCAAAAAACAAATCATGAAGACTAGAACTCAATATTTATTTCACTAGATTGACAAATTAACTAGTGAAGTTTATTATCTCAAGAATTATAAATTATTCCATTCCAATTTCTAACATATTATTGCTGGAAAAGGAGATTTAAAAAAAGGTTGGGAAGCTTCCTAAAATAGATCTAGGAATAATATCTTCTTAGAATTATTCTAGTACTTGCAACAAAAAGTAGAAGATAAAATATTTTTAAGACCTAGAAAAATGTTTCATTATAATAGTTGCAAAAATATAGATTGTAGAAGTGAAGAAAAGACCATAGTAGCTTCATTACAGACTCAAGAAAGAAGAGACTCGAGAGATTATTCAAGGAGGAGATAGGAGATTCGTGATCTCCATTGCAGATCAAAACCTGTAGAGTGTAGAAGTAGAAAAGGCCATAGGATATTTATTACAAAATCAAAGTAGAGAAGATTATTCTAGTGAATATTCCTGATGAAGATAGAAGATTGGTAATATCCATTGCAAATTGAAGACTTCACCCAAAAGAAGCTGAAAGAGACCCTTAGAAGGTCCAGTTACAACTCTAAGTTCTAGAATATTGGAGGTTGGTGATCTCTATTAAAGACTACAGTTAATAGAAGAGTAGAAGGAAAAATAAGGTCCTATTCCAAAATATAAAAGTAGCAAGTTTTAGAGATCTAAGAAGAATATCTCATCATCAACACTTCCATAGTAAAAGGTTGAAGGAAATTTCTAATTTGAAAGACCATAAGAGCTATGAGATTGAATATCTTGATGAGGTCTCAAGGAAAAATTAAGAGGAGGCTTGGTGACCCTCATTAAAGGATGTTAGTAGAAGAACATTAAAGGATTTCTTAGAAGAAATCATTGGAGAAATTTACTACCAAGGAGAAGTTCCTGATAGTAAAATAACTTGGGATAATTGTGTCGATCTGAAAACAAGCCCAAGAGATAAATCTTTGGAAAGGAATTAGACAAAATTCATAATACCTAAAGACTTCCAAATTCTTGATAAAAATACCTAGATCAAATTCATATTTTGACAAAGAGAAAGGATCCAGACATTACTACCAAACTAGAAAGGTTTGAATATCTCCTTTGAAGGCTAAAAGGCTTATTTGAATATATGGGTTTGCTAAATCTACAATAAAAAACTAAAAGGATCCTTGAAGAAAAACTAAACTACAATTTGGGGGATCTCCCAACCAAATTTATGACTTTAAATAACATCATTTTAGTGCAAAAATTATCTGTAAAAGAGCAACAATTAAGATAGCATTACTAGCTGTAAAAATTTAGGAGTTTTAGATTTTATCCCAAGGGATAATAGGAATAACCTACTATAAAATAAATGGCAACAAGATATAGGAGTTACTAATCTACAAATTAGTGAGTTAAGGAGTTGTTTAGGACAACCAAAAATAGGTACACATTCATCCAGTAAAAGGGAAGAAATAAGGTAAATCTAATAACCTGCAATATTTCATCTAAAATGATCATTAAGGTAAGCAACTTGGATGCAAATAGATTCATTAGTTGAACTATAGTATGGATTATTATTCAGTTCCATTAAGCACCATTTTAATCCTTTAGAATTTATAAAAGAGAAGGTTGCATTATAGTCTTCAAAAGGAGTGTAGAAGGATGTTACTTTTATCTACACATTAAATAGGATTTGAATATATTTTGATAGAAATAAAAGTATTGTCTACATATTATCTATCTAATAATCAATAATATTGCATCCTACAAAATTCATTGTAGTGCATTTTATAAATTACTCTTAGGAGAGTTGCAAAAATTATTAGTACATTTTAGATTTCTTTAAGAGTTTCTATTAGTGAATTAAAGGAGCAATAAGGTGAGTTTACTATTGCACTATTCTATATTTTTTAACTTATTTAATCTTAGATATTATTATGTGCATTGGTTTATTGAGTTAAGGTAATAAACCAAAGAGCACAAAATCTACAAATATCAAAGTGTTTAAAGACATTATTCAGTACTCAATACCTATAAATTATTGAGGCCTATAGAAGCCACCAAGCAGATAAAAATTCCTCCAAGGAGTGGAGAAGAAGAAGGCAACCATAAAATTAGAGAAAGAAGCTACAAGAAGAGACTTGAAGTATCTCAAATTTAAGGTGCAAATAAAGGTTTTTATAGATTTGTATGAGAGCATCATATTTATCTCTATCAAATGGAGATAAAAATATAAGTTTTTTAAAGAAACTCAACATAACATATTATCACACACAATTGAGCATTCGATAAGGATCATAAAAAAATGCTTAAGATAATGTCTAAGTTTTAAATATTGAAAGGCATCATTATAAGCATAATAATCATCTCAAATTGGTTAAATAAGAAAGAAGTGTTACTAAAATACCTAAGTGTTATTATAACACCTCACAAGATCTCAGTAACAAGTGGGTGTAAGTCTAAGAAGAACAGAAGCTACATAAGCACTCAATTCCAAGCAATTATGGTTAAGTCCAAGCAAACATAAGTAATTATAAGCAAATATTGAGGAGAGGATATTGAATTTAGTCACATTACAATGAAGATGTATTGAAATCATGAAACCAAGGAGTCAAAGGATGTCCACTAAAATCCTATCATTGATCAGTGATTCTAGTGCCCATAAGATATTAAATGTTCAAGGTAAAAGATAATACTAGCATCTAGTGAAATATTAGATCACCACCATAAAGAGAGAGATAAACCACTTAAATAACTATGGTCAAGGGAGAACAAAACTGCCTATATCATAGTTGTCATAGGAGAATAAAACTATTTACGTTACCACCGTCCAGTGAGAGCATCCTATCTCGGAATGCTCATTGTCAACCAAGATGCCTACGTTGAAGGAAGATAAGTATATTACTCAATTTTTTGCTTTATAAAAATTGGATTTATAAGGTGTTAAGCATAATGTTGATTACTATTATTAATATAACAACCAATTAGATCAAGGAAACCATCCTAAGAAAATTTGAAAAAATTATAGATATTTGCAAATAACCAAGTAGTATTTATAAGGTTATCAATCTTAGTAAACTAGAAATATTAAATTTTTGAGTACTATTATTATTATTTTCTAATATTCCAAAGTAGGGAGTTATAAAGTATACTACATTAAAATAGTTTATGAGAATTTAGAAATATTAAATTGTTGGATATTAAGGTATATGTAAGGAAGTTCTTCATTTACTTAAATAAGTTGATATTATATACTTACACTTATCTCATATTCATACTAAAGAGGAAAAATAAATCCAACCATAGAGAACTTCAAATTAAGTGCATAGTTCATCAAGAGAGATAAGAAGAAATAGAAGTTGATTTTTGTTACTTAGAAAATATTATAAAATCAACTCAAAAGTGAACTATTATTTACTAAGCACTTTATTAAGCTTATAGCTTACTCTAATCACTAGGGAGACATAAGGAATTCTACAAAACCTAAGTCTAGAAAGGTCTCTATCAAAATAAAGTCATACACTAGGGAGACATAAGGTAGATCTAAAGTATTGAAAGAACCCTATCATACACTACAATGGATAAAATAACTAGAGATACTTTTCATCATAATACACACCACAAAAGAACTCAAGAATAGAATCCATCCAATATACCATATCATATATGCAAAATCACTTCAAATGATTTCATAGGTCAAAATGAAAAGGACATTTGGTATATTGATTCAGGGGTAAGTCACCACATGACAATAAATATACATTGGTTTGATTGTCTTGAAGTCACTAATAGATTCAAGTTAAAAATTGTAGATGACAATAACTATCATATACATGGATATGGGTGTGTATCACCTACATAATTGTTTCTAAATTTCCTACTACATAATGTAATGTATGTTCTCGGATTAACATATAATATCATTTCAATATCTTAGTAGAAAATAAAATGATGGTTGAATTTATATACATAAATGAAGTTAATATGCATCTTATTACACATAAAAATGAGATTTAATCTATTAGATCAATCCATAGAAATATATATGCATTAGATTCTATTATAACTTCATAAGATATTGTTATGTTTCAAAACAATACTAATGGCAGTTTTTGAGGAACATATTGAAGAGAATGAAGAACCTACATATCATAAAAATAGAAGAAGAAACAAAAGGTTCAAATTTAAAAGGATGGAGGTACAACTACAATATTATTTACTTGGTCATATTATATCTAGAAAATAAGAAGAACCAGAATAGGATGAAGATACTCATTCAAATTTAGACAAAGAAAAAAATTAAGGAACCTAAAGAAAAGAGATCAAATTTTAGGAGCAAAATAAAATATCCATATTGAAGAATAAAGTCTTCAATACCTAAATAATGTAATTTAGTGGGGTATTAGAGTATATTAAATCATTTGGATCATGCAAATGTACCACCCTTGGTACATGTCTAGAGTGAGGAAGTAGAGAGAAGGAGAGTGATATAGGAAGTATACAGTGTGTAGTAGATGGAGTGTGGTATAATGTAGTTCTTTCATATAATTTCATGGATTCTTCATGTTCTCCATTATATAGTATTTTACTATTTTCATCATTCTTATTAATGACATATTTATGAGTTATATGCATATATTTATTTCTTTATTTTCTTACATATTATTGTGCCATTAGATTTATAGATATCTCATATTAGTTATATTTCATATTGTGGTTGTACTACCTCCCATAAAAAGCTAACAACATGTTCTTTTACACATTTAATTCCTTCTTAAATTTCCAAATTACATTGTATATAGGTTGTATGTACCTCTTATTTTGGAGTGTAATATCCTTAATCTAATCTAGCTTCTATTATTGTATGATTTCCTCATTTCATCTTGAATTTCTTCTCATGGATAAATTTTTTTGTTTATTTCTACATAGCTTTTACTTTGTGAACTCTTGCCATGTGTCCAATCTCATAACAATTGTGACCATAAAATATAATATTTTCATAATATACTTTTTATTAGTTGAAAGAAGAGTTTTTGAAAGGATACCCAATCCTTATTACAATAGGAACAATTAACACCCTATTAGGGATAAGGATGTGAGCAAGCTAAATAGAGACTAACATACAGAACCCACACAAGGGAAACCAACGCAACCACCACCAATATAGACAAAAAAAAATAGACAACCATAAGGAAGACCATGCAGTCTACAACTTACCCTTATAAGCCATACAAATCAACCCACACAAGGTCACCCATGCACAAAAAACATCTAAAATAAAAACAAAAACAAAAAACTTAGAAATACCCATTAAAAATAGGCCCTCGACCATTATTGTTTATTGATGTCTTGGTTGTCCTTACTAGGGCCTTCAAAAATATGACTCACCTACTCCCAGCATAATAGAGATACCTCTAGTCTCTAAATCATTGAAACCTGGTGGAAAATATTCTCTCCAAATAGTTAGACCATCCTAGATCAACCCTAAATTTACCAAGAAATAAAGATAATTAGATCAACAAATAGATTATGAATAGTTTCATAATCTACTTGTTGATCCCATTCTCTTGATTTATATTTATTCCCAATGGATTATGATAAAGGTTTTGAAATATCTTAGCAACACATATTAAAGTATATATAGCATGCTTTCAATCCTTAGTTTTTGGTCCTTGCTTGATGAATTCCCCTAGGACATTTCTAGTATTCTACAAAACATCCTTATTTATAGTTGATATGCAAATCCAAAAAGCATAACCCACACTAGAAGCTTCTTAATATTTTTTATCTCAACAAAACAATTCATTCCATGGTCTCAAATAAAGTGTACCTCTTCCCCTAAACCATGGAACACTAACCATTATTTTATCTCTAATTTCTAAACTAGAAAATATGATGATTAAAAAACCTTTAAAAATAAAAGTCACAAAATAATTTAAATTCAATTCCCACTTCCACGTGATCTAATTTTGAATCTCTAAAAATCTTAGCCATGATCTACAAAACTTAAATATAACCCTCTACTTTTAAGAACCATTATATTATGCTCAATCATATCATACTTGATACTTACTTATGGTGTAACATCTTCTAATTTATAGCTAAGGCATCTTGACTTCCCATTAGGAATTTCAAATATGACTTTCCTTCAACAATAACTAATGGGGTTCACTCTTGGCTTATACTATATATTTGTTCATACTCCCACTCTACTCATACTCAATATTGCTTCTATCTTGCATTCTCTCTTGCTTCACATGTACTCCTAGCTTGCACTCCCTCCTGTCTCATAATTGCCTATGTCTCTTTTTTTCTTGGTGTTCCTTCACTTCAATATTTTTTTGAAAATATTATTCCATACATTCATGGTAAGGGTTTGAATCATTGATGCACTCTGGATGAGCCTATCATTCTTTTTCCATGACTGTATCCCAGCTCACATTCCCTCAATTTGCATTCCATTTTGGCTCACATTTGCTCTTGGTTTTCACTCTCTCCTTCCTCACACTTACTACAAACTTGCACTCCATCTTGGATCATAATTACTCGTCTCTTATTTTTCTCGAAGTTCCTTAGTTTCAATAATTGTTTAGAAATATTATTCCATGCAATCATGGTAAGGATTTGAAGCATTTATGCACTCTGGATAAATCTGTCACTCTTTTACCATGACTAAATCTTGGTTTGTATTCCCTCTTTGTTTACACTCCCTCTATAATATTATTTACTCTTAGATTACACACTCACTCCCAGCTCACACTCACACTCACTATTGCACTTACTCCTAATGTAGACTCATAATCACTTTTGTCTAAAATCACTCAGTCACTTTTAGTTACACTTAATCACACTTGCTTTCAATTGTACTCACTCTCATCTCATGCTTATACTTACTACTGTACTTACTCCTAGCTTACACTCACACTCACTACAACACTTACTCCTAACTCATGCTCACATTCACTACTGTACTTACTCCTAGCTCACGTTCTCACTCACTATTGCACTTACTTTTGGATCGTGTGCACACTTGCTATTGTACTTACTCTTAGATCTCACTCGCACTTGTTATAATGTACAATATAATTGAATATTCTTATCTTTTTTTATTTACAAGTCTCTCAAGGATTTAGGTAATATTTTTATTCAAGGTTTTACCATGGCCATTACCTTTAGGATAGTAGGGTGTGGACCATTTATGCTAATTTTTTCAAAGATTGTAGGTTTGCAACTCTTGTAATATAGATATTTAGAGATATTTCTATTTTTAAAGAGTGTTTTTGTTTAATATTATGACCAAAGGGATGCCATAATAGGATAATATCTAATTGAGAATAAGTTTAGAAACTTTTATGCTAGTACAAGATGATAAAGCCATGGTATTGATCAATTTGGTGAAATATTTAGTTGTGATGAAGATGAACTTATGGCCATTTGACAAAGTAGAATTTATTTCCCTATAATATCTAGATCCCACGTAGAGCCCTTTTCGATAAAACACTAATAATATCCCAAAAATAGTATATTTATGGTCATGGTGTTTGCACTTAAATGACCACCACATATATCTTTATGAAATTATTCGCATGGTTAGAATCTTCTAAATTAAGAAAATGGAGGAGGATACCTTTGAAAAATTACTTGTATAATACATTTTCAATGATGACAAAATGACAAACCCATTTTCTAAGATTGTCATTATGATTGAGCCTTTTAGCCAATGCACCATCTTTAATATATATAAAATTATTGGTACCAAGGATGTCAATGGATTGTAGATTCTATAACAAATATTTTTATAGGTGTTTGGCTATATTCAAGGATTTTTTATTACTTAATTTGTTAGATGATGATAGTGGATTTCTCATACTTCAATTCGAAGGGAATGAGAAAATTTATTACCATTGCATTGACATGATGATTATATAACCTAAGGATGGTAGTAATGGTCACTTTATCAAAGGTGACCAATAGATGGTTGATAATCTATTTGTAGGGTTTAAACACATCATATTTGTTTTGATAAGTTCTATTGATTATATTAATGACAAGTTGAGAGTCTCAAAAATTAGATAAAATTGTGACATTTAGAGATTGAGCAGCTTGGATACCAAGGATTAAGGCTTCATATTCTATAGTAATACTTATACATGAAACTTGAAGCTTATATGATAATGGGATAGCAATTTCTACTATAAATACCTCTACTCCTATGCACTTGGTACATCTAACACCATCAAAGCAAAAGGACCATGCACTAGGTTGATCGAAATCCAAATTCTACATAGTTACATCTATGAAAATAACTTCTATAGGTTGATGAGCCACTACTAGTGGTCCTGCTAAAAGTTCTATGATTTTTTATTATAGGGACTTTTGATTTATGAAATTGAGGTGAAAATAATTGAGGTCCTTCATCCACTCAGTAGTTTAACCCTAGAGGTATGGTTTGGATATGATATATCTTAAAGGATCTACTCGAGCTATTACAATAGTTTTTTTATTGAACATGTAATACCTAAATTTTCAAGAGGTAAAATCTGCTGCTAAACAATATTTTTTCAAATGTGTATAATGGGTTTCATTTCTTACTAAATTTCTAGTAATGTAGTGTATTATCCTTTCTTTATGTTGGCCATCGTATTGGGCCAACATGACTCATAGATTTTTCATAGTTACAACAATGTATAACAACAAATATTTGAGCGCATCTGGTAAGATAAATATTGGAGGAGATAGAAGGTTGATTTTTATGGCATGAAAATCATTTTTACACCTATCATACCATTTGAATTATAAATGTTTTCTTCATAATTTAGTAAAATATTAGCATTTATCAACAAGTTGAGAGATAAATTGCCTAATAGCTTACAACTTGCCTTGAAGACTATATAATTCTATTAGTGACCTAGGTGAAGGCATGGTTGTAATAGTGGGAATGCTTTTTAGATAAATTTTGATTCCTTAGTAAGAAATTATGAACCCTAGAAATTTTCTAGATGTCACCCCAAAGATGTATTTAGAGGGTTTTATGAAAACTTTATATTACCTTAAGTAATACAAAATTTATCTTAAATTTTGAACATAATATTACCATATAAGGTAATGAGCAAGGATATCATCCACATAAGCTTCTATATTATAATGTATCATGTCATGAGATATATATGTCATAACATATTTGTAAGTTACCCAGTATTATTGAGGCTGAAAGCAATGACTTGATAGCAAAATGTCCCCCATGGGGTAATAAAATTTATCTTGGGTTGATCTTTTAGTGCTATCCTAGTTTGATTATATCTAGATAATCCATCCATAAGGGACAACATCCTAGATTTAGTAGGGAAATTGATAATCATGTAAATATTGGTATATGAAAATCATCTTTGGTACATGCTTTATTCATATCTATAAAGTTAGTGTACATGTGAATGGTGCCTTCCTTTTTAACAATAGAGACTATATTAGAAATCCCATTAGAATAGTTTATGGGTTTGATAAATTTAACTTAGAGGAGCTTTTGAAGTTCTTATTTGATGAGAAAGCATACCTTGGGGTGCATTTTTCTCAATGTTTTATTTACTAGCTTGATGTCTTGATAAATATCTATGTGATGTACAATAATAGTAGGATCTATTCCTATCATGTCTATATAAGACCATGTAAACATATCACAAAATATATTTAGGAAGTTTGCACGTACTTCACACTCTTTAGAAGTCAATACTTTACCTAATTTGAAGATTCTAGGATTATTTGGAGTATCAATATTGATATTGATTATTCCTTTGATGAGTATGTGCAACTCATTGTTATTATATAATGGTATAGGAAGAACCAATAAGTTTTCAAAATATATTGACTCTAAGGATGATTGGTTAAAATAAATGATTGTTAGGTATCGACAATGTCTATTTGAACATGTAACTCTTTGTTATGGGAATCATCCAAGGTAATATGATTACTAGAAGGACAATGGATGAAGGTGTCTACCTCACAATCATTTATGGTTGTTATAATAAATTATTACTCCTTGTTTGTGTCATAGTATCTATTGGATTATAATAATTATAGGATTTGAGATGAACGATATATATTGAATTTACATTAATTATATAGATGGAAAGAGATATCTCATGGTCCCTATTATAGTTTAATTTTGACTTGTATATTATTATAATATATTCATAAGATTCAGGAAAATCACCTTTACTTTCACTATCAAAGGATAATGAATAGGTTTGATACTTGTCACAATGGGGTCTATACCCTAACCCCTATCAACATATCTATGATTTGAATTCCAAAGGTTGTTTGAAACCTTGTTTGAATCTTTATATATTCATCCAATGATATACAAAGTTGTATACAATCTATTTAGGTATCTAATAGATATTTGATATGTATCAAGAAGCATATTGTTGTTGAATTAGATAGTAATTATGTTCATGAATAAATTTGTTAGTCATTTGGGCACAAAAAAAGGTACAACTTGATATTTAAACTACCATTCCTTTGTAATAAGATATTACTAAGGTTTAAGGTGAGGGAGAAAACCAGGCTAGATCTAATGTTAATAATTCATTCTATGGATTAACATGGTTAAGATTTTAAATTTCTTGGTTTACCTCTTCTTACTTCTCAACTTGAGTACTAGTGCTTACGTCATGGTTATTGTTACCTAACCTTAAGGGTAAAGTTTTTATGTTCTTGTTAGTGATTGCATGATATGCACTTAGGAAATGGCATAGACATATATTTGGACTTTCATTTTCAAATAATTGATAATATGTAAAAAATATAAATTTATGGGAATAGTGTGAAGTTGACCTTGGTAGTCAATCTTGAAGTATTTATGATAGGTGGATGGGACAACCTGCATAGCATGAATCTAGGATCATTTCAATATAAAATTATAGATCAAGCCACAAGTTAAAACATGGAAAAATATGCTGAGTACGTGATACCATACTTTTATGGAAAGGGCCAATGTTCCTGTAAGTTCTCATTGTTCATTATCATATGTTTTGTTAACAACATTAGATTTTTCTATGTCTTGCTTATTCCACCCAATCCTACTAAGGAATTTAAGGTTACACATTTATAAAAAATCCATTATCAACAAGCATAATTTTGATGGAACTATCACCAATTTCATAGGTAATATGAAGTAGACATTCCCCAAGCATATATGGAGGTAGGACATTTTCCTTGTAAAATGCAATGGTCACATGATTGACAAAAATGGTCCCTACCACATGATTTAAATTAGTTTAACAAATATTTTGGAAAACTACCTAGTCATTCAAAAGTTTGAAATAATTTCTCTATGAATATATTTTAATATCTCAAGTAAAGATAACTTTGTGGGTATATCTTCAAGATGTTGGAGGTTAAAGGTCTATTTTTCTTATCTTGAGATTTTAGGATTAAGGCTAGGTTTTTAGGAGGGTGATTTTATTTTAAAAGCCTAATTAGAGGAGAGTTGGTAGGTGGATTTGACTACTAATAGTTTTGTTGTTGTATTGTCACTATCTGAATCATCCCATCTATATTTTGGTAAGGAAATGGAATATTCTTGTATTAAATAGTGTTACTTGTATTTCGATAATGATTTGATAGATGATTTTGGAGAATTGCCAAATCTTTTTTTGAATATGTGGAGGTTTAAGAGTTATTAAAAGTGACTTATCTTTCATAAATGAGGTCTTGGATTAGGGAATTAATATTTTACATCTATTAGTGGAATTCCCATTCATACAATAGCAAGCACATTGTTTTACAATATTTGATCCTTATAGATTTTTACTTTCAGTATTTTTAGGTGTTATAGGTAGGAGTTTGGTAATATTTTAATCTATAAGCTATTATAGAATAAAAAATGGAGGTAGGTCTAACCTAGAATATTATCTTATCCTACATATTTTGAATAGATATTTATTCTTATCCTAGATATTTTGAATAGAATATGGCTTATTTTCCTTCTTATTGGATTTTAATTACCCCTTGCTATGATTATGGACATCTGAATGGAATGTTTAAAATAAATCATTATGGATATCTTTAAAGGATAATATAGGTGTTCATTTAGATTCTTTGTAAAGACACTAAGGAGAGCCTTTGGATGGGGCTTACATTCTAATATTTCCACTAATTATATCCACCTTTGTAATAACTTGATGAAATTTCCTCTCCTTGCTTTAAATAATATAAATTAGTAAGGATAGTGGTTTATTCTATGTCAATAGTGAATTGTTGAATAAATTTATCACCAAGTTCTTAGAAGATCCTACGAGAATGGTAATGCAACCTATAATACTATTTCAATGTGTACCTAATAAGACATTGTGGGAATAGTTTTAGTAGCGATAATTTATCACACACTATGCTCATGTAGTAAATCATAAATATATGTATGTGAACTCATAGGATCATCTAAATCATCATACTCATGTAACTTAAGAACCTCAAAATTATGTAAAAAAGGATAGTTAGCTACTAGAGGGTATGATTGTTGATTATACATATTTTCAAATGCATACATTTAATTTAAAAATCCTTGGAGTGAAGGTATTTTTTGAGTAAACTATTGTACTTGGGACATAATAGTTTGGACTTTAAGATGGGGTTGAATGGTCAAAATTAGTGGAACTTGTGATGAAATAAAATGCATTGATATATTAGTCAAAGTATGCATTTGAGTATTTTGATAAAAAGAGGGTTTTGAAGAATTATTGAAGGGATTAGTTGATAAATTTATAGGATCAAGAATGATTTCATACCAAGAATACTAAGGTTTAATATATTACAGAAAATGGTGTTAGAGGTAGGGAGAATTGAATTATAAGCATCTCATCCTCTTTGTCTTATAAGAGATGGTTGTTTTAGTAAGGACAATTGAGATATTGGTTTGATAGGGTAAATTTCTAATTATTTTGCTATTGTAGTTGGAGGAGTAGAATGACTATGAGTTATTTTCAAGACTTTTTATATAAAATGTAATGGGGATTGTTACCCCAAAAAAATTATTGGGTTAAGAGTTCCTCATTCTATAATGATATTAGGAGGTCTAGACCTTGAAATATTAAGCTCGACATGCAAGATATCATGGGAAATATTTTTTAATTGAAATAAGGAGTTGACTTAGTTTATTCAATGTGTTATAAATAGGACATCTCACTAATAGGGTGAGATAACTTGCCTAAATATTCTAGATTATTTGTGTTCATAATTATTAATCAAGTTTCTTTATTTTTATGAGAAATATTAGCAAGGTGATCCATAGACTCAAATATTACTTCTCCCCTTTCATTATGGACTTCTAAAGGGGGAGATTTATTCCTTCTATTCTTCATATACAACTTTCTAGAATATTGTTAAATTTTATAGAAGGGGAGATACAAATTTTATTATGTAGGACATTTGACGAGTTGTACTTCAAGTTATGTATGGAGGTTGTTGTTTAATCATACTAAGAAAGAGGAGTTAATTTTTTTAAGTTTTTTCATTTACAAAGTTGATTAGAGAAGAATGAGAAGATGTTTTAAGAATCTTTATATCCCCTTTGTGATAGCTTTGTTAGCCCATTGTTTTATAATCATCATGATAGATAACCCTTAAGTTCTATATGATAATTTACTCAAGGGGTCATTAGCCTTCCCCTAGTAGTTTTTTAGTATGTTTTAAGCTAATCAAATAGTTTATGTTGTATTTGATTAAATTGTATTAAATTTTTAGGTTTGATTAGGGAAAAAAAGGTTTAGACCAAAGGTTTTGATATCCACGCAGTGTTCACATTGGGTTCACCAAATATCTAAACATAGGTTTAAATATGCTAGTATTTAAACCTAGAGTTTCACACTTGGATGAAAAGTCTTTCTTGAATCCAATAATTATTTCAGTTCTTTAGCGGGAAGCAAGGACTCACCATGAGTATTTTATGGTACCATATGTCCCATGCTACCTAAATTTTCCACATAAGAATCCTTTATTTACATTCTAAAATAAAATATATGAAGCTAACTCCTAGTTTACAATTGCTTTTAGGTTACAATAGCTCCCAAAATCAATTCTATTTCTTTTACAAATTTTATTCAATTTATTTTTATCAATAAATTTTCATCAACAAATAAATTAGATCATAATAATTTTATTATATATAAAAAAATAAAATATTTTAATATCACTTTGATATTTTATTTCCTTACTTCAACATTTTACTTCATTACCAACCTTGAAGCCTTGAAATTATTACCCTTTGTATACTTTTCACACCCACACTTCTCTTTGACCATTGGACCATGTCACCGCATACCACTACTGCAGACAACTACAAATTATAACCTAAATTATTTTTTTCCTTTACCTAAATTATTAACCTTAAATAAATAAATTTAATATCTCAAACAGTAATATACCATTAGCATATTATTTATTAAAATAGTAACCTTATGAACAGTCGGTAAATATTTCAATCCTCTAGGGCATCTGATCGTTGTTAACCTTAACTTTGTCCTGTAAAGATTTTTTTTCTTTTGCACTAAGGTGTTGAAATACGCTTTCACTGTTCACATATTATAGTTAAATGGTAAAACTATAAAAAATAAAAATAAATAAACGCTAGAGTTTTCTTAATATTTTCAAACTTTGAAAAATTAAATACAAGGAATGTGAAATAAGCAAACATATCCCTAACTGAAAAACTGTGCGCATAATAGAATATGCCGACCAAATTTATGTAACAGGCAGCACTAGGTGGCCACAGTTGCCCAATAACAACCGTAAATTTCGAATCAAAAGGTAGATAAACAAGCCTGAAAGTTTATTAATGGAGATGGCCAACCCTATTTGGAATGACTATCAGAAGGCGCAGACATTTGTTGATAACCCAGTGCTGCTAAAATGATCTTCTCCCCAGCTCGAGGTTTATATTAATCTCATATTCAGCATCAGCTTCGTGTAAGTTTGCTTTAAATTGCTTCACATCCCCAATGGCAGGAGCTAAAGGTGTTGAAGGGTTTGGCCTTTCCTTGCGAAATTCTTTTTCTACAAAAAATTCCTTCGTTATAGGTGAACAACGATTCTCCACCTGTAACATAAATATATATGTGAAATTAGTAACGTCTATGCAAACGAATCGCATACTTTTGAATTAAATTAAAATACAATATAAGTATGGTAGGTACCATTTGTTCTAAGTAAGCTATACTTTCAATCAAGACTCCATTCTAGATTCAAAAGACAAATGTATCAAACTAGTTAGAAATGAAACAGAATATTAGCCTAGCCCAGATTAAAATCTTACCCTCTTTCTTGAAGTCTCTAGTTCTTGTTGCATTAGCCGATTCTGTCGCATTAACAACCACAATAAACCACAGAGTTAGGAAATTGCACGGTTTAAAGCTATATCAAGGATTGATAGAGTTTGTGGAAGTTTACTCACTTTTTCTACACGGATAAGCGATACACCCTTGTTCAAACGGTCTTCCAGAGTATTCAGTTCATTCCAGGACAAGAAGTTACGATCCTCTCCCATCATGTATCTGTGAAAAATATAAGGATTTCAGGATGCACCTTTGATCGATATGTGATAAGAAATATTCCAACTTCAAAATAGAAGAATACCTTACAGCACAGTCAAGCCTTGCGATCTCATGCTTCAGCCTTCTACTCTGTACAGAAACATCGTTTTATTTTGCACAGAAGTAAACGATTAACATTGTTTGATTACGAGTACCATACATATTTTAATCCAAAGCCGTTGAAATTCATTTGAAATTCTGCGACAGTTTCGAATGATTACTTGGGATTCCCCTGAACATTTTCCGGACATCCGCTGATGTCTCTCCAATATCCGTTGAATCCTTTTAACAACGCACACAGCAATATGGGAACAAATCAAACTCAAAATGTGATTATCTAAAACCAATTATAATGAGCAAGTAATTTTTAAAACGAGTGATTGCTCTAAAGTTCAAGAGCAACATGTATCAAGATTAAACATACAAATTATTTTTAGCCATCTAAAAATAAAACAGTAGTCTTACGTGGCACCAGAATCCGGGTATGTGTAAATTTTGCCGGGTTTGGAGAAAATGATAACACCAACTTCAGCAGAACATAAGATTGAAAGTTCCTTTGCCTTCTTTACAAGCCCTTTTCTCCGCCTGGCAAAAGTAGCTTGCCGATTCTTTGGATCCTCAATCTTCTTAATCTCAATCTTCCCTCTAGCCATATTTCTAACAGTCAAATATGTAAAACTGGTGTTTCCAGAATCAGAATACCCAAATCAGATAATTTAAAGATGGAAAAACCTTTGCCTCACATGGCAAGTTGAATAAAACAATAATTACACCAGAGCACATAAATTTTACGTCGTGCTGTCTCAAATGTTTTGTACTAAAACGCTGCAGTCTCCTGAAGGGCCAACCCAAGAAACGTGGGGTACACTGATGGAATTGGCTAAACATCTAAATATATGGTACAGGGCCAACCCAAGAAACGTAGGGTACAATGATGGAATTGGCTAAACATGTAATATATGGTACCTATGGGTTAGTTGGCCCACACGCTTGATGAGATGAGAAATTAAAGATTTTAATTAAAATCATAGTAGTTAGTGGCTTGAAATTATAATTTTTAGTGTTGGTTTGGCTTTAACCTTTCAATTCAAACTACACATTAGAAAAAATATATATCATTTTCATAATTTTTTTAACTAAACTTATTTCAAATTTTATATGTATATTCAAAATTTTATTAAAAGACGACTAATAACCTACCGAAAATATTTATTAAAACAAATACTACTGGATAACCTGCCTACGAAGAGGAGTCATTGAGCGTACAATGCTGATTAAGAAGGGTAGAGTGTGAATGAGAAGAATGGTGCGTTTTTTTCCCTGGGCGCAATAAGCACAATGGTTATAGGCCAGGCAGCCTGACACCAACACTAAAGTCGTCACTCCTCAAAAAAAAACAAACCAGCCCATAGGTAGGCTCGTCGTCATGTCTCATTCAATAGGAAAAACTATGTCTAGATTAGTATCCCCAAACTTAAATGCCAAAATATTTATAGTACTAGTCACATGGGAGCTCAAACCAGCATCGATAATAGACAATAGTGGAAATTCGAGTGTTCACGTTTCTTTAGGACTGGCGTTTCACTTTCTGCATGCAGTCTAGATCCACTGCACCCAAATAGATGGAAAGCCTCAGTAAATAAATTGTACTGCTTTGGAGCGTTGGAGATTGAGTCCAATCCCGCATGTATGGATCCTCATTGCTCCGTAGCAGTAGTACGTACTCGGGCCATTTTAGACCGAGCTTTCCAGATAGCGTGGTATTCTCGTCAGGGCCGTGCAAGTCTTCCTTCCCGCTAAAAAGTTATGAAAGGAGAAAGGAACACGAAGTCTTCGTTTCCACTTAATAAGACCATTGTTTGTGGAAAGGTTAAGTTAAAGGTCGAATCCCCGTGATGTTGATCAAAACCCTTATAGTATAAACTTCTCTATCTGATATTTTCTATTGAAAGGTATTATAAAATATAACCTTTCAATATTTGGTGGTATCATCTAGTACTAAATTAACTACAATTATAACATTGTTTTCTAATTAAAACCTTAATCATATGAGTGTCCCACGGAAACTTTAATTCCTACAGTTAACTAAACAACTTATCTTATCAATATTTAGTGAGTACCATCTAGGTACTAAATTAAGAACAACTAGAACATTGCTTTCTATTTTTTCAAAATGTTTATTTATATTTTTAATTCTTACATTTAGGGAAACAACTCATTTCATTATAGTTTTATACAAGAGATCTTGAAAGATTATTACTAAAGCTATTATTTAGGACCCATGAGCTTGTGTTTCAAAATGATTGTTAAGGCTATTTTTGGGTATTGATGTTATGACTAGTTTTTAAGATTTTTGTTAAGGTTATATTTTGAAATTATTGTAAAGGTTGTTGTCTAAAACTTTTGGTAAGGTTGTTTGATTATTTTTACAACTATTTTTTAGGGTTATTGTTGACATTCTTTTAATTATTGTTGAGGTTGTTGTTAAGGGTATTTTCTAATACTATTGTTTAAGGTTATTTTTCGAGGATTACAATTGAGGCTATATTTTAAAACTATTGCTAAAGTTGTTTTCTAGGATTATTGCTATGATTTTTTTTCAAGACTATTAAGGTTATGTTTTTAAACTATTGTTAGTGTTGTTTTTTAAGGCTATTGTTAAGGTTTTTTTCTAAAACTACTATTATACTTATTCAAGATTATTGCTAAGACTATTTTTTAGGACTATTATTATGCCATAGGTGTCCTACAATGGCAGCTAGGAAGGTTAGCAAAGCCCTAAAAAATATTAATATTTTATTAAAAAAGTCGACATTAAGAAAATTATCCACCTACAATGGCAGCCAGGAAGGTCAGCCGAGCTATAAACAATATTAATATTTTATTAAAAAAGCCGAAATTAAGAAAATTATCTGCCAACAAGGGTTAGGGTGGATTTAAAAAATTTAAAAAATATTTAAACTATTTAAACTAAAATGGTGCCCAAACTTTCTAATATTATTTGCTTCTCTCTTGGAACTCTTCTCTCTACATCTCTGGCATGTCTTAGCATTTATAGATATATATATTTTATATAACTAAGCTAGTTAAGATTATTTTCAAAAAAATTGATGATATTATTTTCAAGTAGTAATTTTTTTGTTTTGAAAACCTTAAAATTATGTATGAAATATGATAGTAGCTTAAAGATAATTTTTCTAATGCTAAATAGATTTATTTTATCTTATAAAAAGTGTTGGCCCTTTCAAAACCTTAAATTTGTTTCAATAAATATTTTTTTAATAAAAAATTTTGTTACAAAATAATTAATTTATTTTTTAAACTAAACTTATATAAATTATAAAAGTATTTATAGCAAAATTGATTATTAAATTAAAACTATAACGTATTCTATACATTATCCATGTCTATTATTTATAATTATTTTCTATTCAAACTACTACGCCTAATTGCCCAGATATTAGTTTTAAGGATTGAAATTTGATTTATTAATTAAATTCATTAATCCCATTAATTAAGTAAAAGTAGTTTCCAAATCGACTTGTTTTTAATAAAGGGCCATGGTTTTACATTAATTAATTACTATACAATTTTGAGTTGCTATAGAAAATATTTTGAATGGAAAGTATATAAAAAATAGATTAATAATTGTCAAAATATTAGAGCTATTTTATATTAAATACGCATGGTTTTTTGTTTTTTTGAAAAAAAACTTGTATTAAGACATAGATCAATTACAATGTGGGAAGAGCCTCTTCCCAACCGAGGTCCGAGAGGACACAGTCATATAATAGTAAAGGAAGAACTGCACCAGAGCCAATTTTTGTGAACCAAAAACTAGTTGCCATGGGGTCCCCCATCATACTCTATTTTTTTGAAGGTCATTAGCTCAAGGACCTTTCAAGACCTTGTCTAATCACCTCATCCTCAATATCCATGTCACTGTGCAACTAAACTCCAACCTCCTTTTCCGCACCCATCTTAGCCAGAAAGTCAGCCACTTTGTTCAAATATCTACTCGCATAAACTGGGATCACATCCTCCAATTCCTTCCATAATTCTTTAATTTGGGTAATAAGAGCCCTCAACCTCCAAGCTTTCAGATCAAAGTTCCTCATGCAGTCTAGAGCTCCAACCATTATTTGCAAGTCTAATTCAAGAATAATCCTATGGTGGCCATGTTTCACTGCCCAAACAAAAGTAGACTTGATGGTAATGTCTTCGGCTTCATTGTTAGTGGTTCTTCCCAGGCCTTGCAATTCCCAATAGAGCACAGTCCCAGCATGGTTCCGGTACACCACTCCAATTCTGGCTCTACCCGGATTGCCTTTTGTAGCTCCATCAGTATTGATTTTAATCCAACCTTCAGGGGGAGGTTTCCAACAATTTATGTCTTGTCCCTCTTGTAGTTCAACGGGTTCTTCCATAGCTCCAATGTCAATTTGAGCTTCCTCCTCAGCATGAATAGCCACAATTTTGGTAACCTTTCTCCAAATGGTCTGTTAAACCCTGTCTAGAGTAGTAAAAGTTTCTCTAAAAATTTTGGCATTTCTTTCTAGCCATACTTGCCACCAGATAAAGCTTAAACCGAGCTCCTAACCAATAAGAAGAGCTTTATATTTGAATCTACCTTTTTGCCATTTTTCCCAG
Organism: Wollemia nobilis; assembly: GCA_028583015.1. Classification (NCBI taxonomy): domain Eukaryota; kingdom Viridiplantae; phylum Streptophyta; class Pinopsida; order Araucariales; family Araucariaceae; genus Wollemia; species Wollemia nobilis. The sequence continues at coordinate 2,582,445 of JAQPPZ010001753.1, forward strand.
ATATTCATCCGGTTCAGGTCACCACTTGAATTTTAAAGTATGCAAACCAACACAGCCAAATCTATCGGGTGAAAGGGCAACCAAACAACAAATGGTCAGCAGTTTCCTCACTCTTGTAGCATAGTACACATTGAGAAGGGTCGATGATACCTTTTGATCTAAGATTATCAAAAGTGAGGATTCCATTGTGCATGCACTACCAGGAAAAAAAGTTAACTTTCGACCAGCCTTTAGAGTGCCAGATTTTCCTCTAGTCCTCAACCTAAAAAGTATGAGGGGGGGCTCTGGGAGAATGCTATCATATCCATACTTTACTGTATAGACACCAAGACTCCCAAAGCACCAAGCTAATTCATCCTCCACGTCTCCCCCTGTAAGAAATCTTTTTGTCAAAATTTTAGTCATGATGGGAGTCAAATCCGAAGGGATTGAAATGGGCCACTCATCCAACTTCTTGAACTGCTTAAACTTACACTCCCCCAACTGAGTAGTTATGAAATAACTTTCAATACGGATCCATCCCTTGGCTTCAATGGTTGCTTTTATTGGTTGTAATTCTGGAAATTCAGCAATGATGGGTGGGAACTGATCCCAAGAATCTGTCCAAAAACAAGCCTTCTCCCCTCTTCCCACTTTCCAAAATAAGCGGTCTTTAACAACCTGAAACCCTAACTTGAGAGCCTTCCAAACTAGGGACCTAGTACCATCCAAGGGGATGTGAGCTACATCATTTGGGTTGGCCTGTCCTAGGTATTTTCTAGTTAGGATTCTACTGAAAATGCAGGTGGGTTGGGAGATCCATCTCTAGTACAACTTTCTAGACCAAGCTTTATTATTCAGCTTAGATTTTCTCAAACCCAGACCTCCTTTAACCTTGGTCTGGGTAACTTTGTCCCAGCCCACTAAGGCCCACTTTCTCTCTCCTTTTGCTCCTTCCCATAAAAACTTTCTAGCCATCCTGTCCAAGTCTTTCCATATTGTAATCGGGACAGCCAGGATAGAGAATTTGTAAATTGGCATGGCTTGAATGACTGACTGTAAGAACATTAATTTGCCACCATAACTTAACCACTTGTGAGACCAGTGATTAATTTTGTCCTTGATACACTCCAGCATATTCCTCCATGTGTCTAATTTTAGCTTCTTGAAGTGCAAGGAGACCCCCAAGTAAACCACTGGGAGAGAAGTCCTTGTGAATCCTAGGATTTCTAAAATTTTGTTCTAAAGCCTTTGCTCCAGATTAAAAAAACCACTTTGGATTTCTTGTCATTAATGACCTGTTGAGTAGCCCTGAGATAGACATTAAGAGTATCCCTAATCATTCTTGCTTCCCTAAAGCTGGCCACTCCCACCAAACCAGTGTCATCCACAAACTATAGGCACGTTAAAACTTCGTCACCCACCCTTGTACCCAATAATCTACCTTGATGTCTTCTACTCAAGAAAAGTCTACCAAGACCTTCAGCCAAAATGAGAAAAAGATAAGGATAACATGGATCCCCTGGCACAGTCCTCGAGTAGCTCCAAAAGGTTATGAAGGAAGGCCCTTGATTAGCACAAAGTAAGTCGAGGTAGAGACACAGCTCATGACCCACTCTATCTAGTCCTGAGAGAAACCAAAGGCTACCATCATTTTAGCCAAGAAACTCCATTCAATATTGTCATAAGCCTTTGACATGTCCAGTTTTATGAACATCCCTTTATTACCAGAAGTGTGCATTGAATGGATTGCTTCCTGGGCCACAACCACCCCATCCAAAATTTGTCGTCCCTCAACAAAATCCCCTTTCTCATAGGAGACAATGTTGTGAAAAAGAGGTTTTAGACGCTCAACCATTACCTTTGTGATTATTTTGTACAACACATTACATAAGGCAATAGGCCTATAATCTAAAATATGAACCCCCTCCTCCCATTTTGGAATTAAGGTAATGAAAGTGTGGTTTATAGCTTTAAGCATTCTCTTATTTTCTTTGGACTCTTCTACAACAACCATTACATCTTCCTCTAAGTAGTCCCAGAAAGCCTGAAAAACTCAATTGGGAAGTCGTCTGGACCTGGAGTTTTACCATTGCTCATTCCAAAAACCATCGTTTTCAATTTATTTCTATCAATGGGTTTGAGGAGGGCCTGATTTTCATCCTCAAAAATAATAGCAGGTATGACAGAAATAACTTCATTTTGGGCCTCTACATCTTCTACCACACTTTCCTTAAAAAGCTTAGAAAAATAATCCATAGCATGGGAATGCAACCTGGAAGTGTATCAAAGGAATGACCGTTCTCATCTTGAAGGGCCTCCATCTTGTTCATCTGTCTTCAAGCACAAGTTTTTCGATGAAAGAATTTTATATTTTTGTCCCCTTCTAATAACCAGGTGGTTCTTGCTCTCTACTTCCAATAGGTTTCCTCCTGGTTTTCAATGGCCTCAACCGCTGTATGCAGGGCATCATCCTCAGCTTTGAGCTGCTCTGTAATTACTCCTTCTCTGAACTATTTTTGGACCTCATCCCATCTGGCCACCAATGGAGCTCTTTGGGCCTGGAATTCTATTTTATTAGCATGCCTCCAATACTTCAACTAAGTTTTGACATATTGTAGTTGTTTGTGGATTCTAAACATAGCTCTCCCATAAGCTAGGTGGCCTTCTTCTCACCACTGTGGAATTTTCTCCCGAAGTTCTTCTTTTTGAAGCCAAAAATTCTCAAATCTGAAAGGTTTGTGATGTTGCCCCATCCTAGTCCCGCATTCCAACAGAATAGGACAGTGATCTAAAACTGGGCCTTCTAAAATATGAAAATTTATATTCCATTTTACAAACGCCTCCTTTGAAACCAAAAAATGATCTAGCTTAACCTTCCTGCTATGTGGCTCCCGCATTTTATTAGTCCAAGTGTAGTTAATGCCAGGACATTTAATGTCCACTAAGTGCAAAGCCTGGACTTGGGCAATCATGAAATGGTCCCTTGGGTCCAAAAATGGTGTTCCCCCTTCCTAATCTCTAGAAGATAATTTAGCGTTAAAGTCCCCTGCTATAATCCAGTCTAGATCTTCCCTTGAGGTTCGCATGTTATGCACAACCTTCCACTACCACCTCTGACCATCTAGGTTTTGAGACCCATAAAATTTTGTGATTAGAACGTGTTCCGTAGTGACATTATTCCTAAAAAGAGAAGTGATAACACCCCTCCAGGCAATATGTTCTATTGCAGACCATTCAAGAGAGTTCCACAGAGTAACAATCCCCCCTGAGGCACCTTGGGCAGCCACATCCATATGACCAGAACCCCTCCAAATTCTATTGATTGTTTTGGACATAAGATCTAATGACATCTTAGTCTCCTATAAAAGCAAAAAATTGGTATTACGATTCTCTAAAAGTCTTCAAACAACAGATTGATGGGTTCTATTGTTTAAACCCCTCACATTCCATGATTGTATAATCATTGGTTACCCTGGGAGCAATAAGAGTCTATTGGCCTCACCGATCCTCCCATGATCAGTTTGTCTCCTTGGACTACTAGCAACTCCTTATTGGATCTTCTACCTACTCCTTGAGAATTGTTGTTTTTTGATATTTTTTCTACTTGGGTTATCCCCAAAGTTGGCCTTTCCCTGTTCTTCTCTGCTATTCCCATGCTGACATCCTGAGATACTGTTTGCTCCTAGTTATGCACTACTAAGGCCCCTGAACACACTAGCTGTGATACCTCACAGAGTTCAACTACCTGCTGTATGATGGGAGGAGATGAGAGGGGGAGATGCACGGGAATATTAGAATTTTCCTTATTACCCTCCATGCCCTCCATAAATTGTTCCTCTTCGTCAACTAGTGACTTAAATATCTCATACCTATTGGTAGGTCTGAGATGGGATTACTTCTTTCCCTCTTTTTTCTTTGTTCGTCTTTTTCTTCTGGGTTGTTCAAAACCCTCTCTATAAGCTTCCTAGCCCTGAACGGTGCTATTAGAATCTTTATTAAGTGTTGCCTTATCCTCTTTAGGTATGTTTGGAATTCCTAAAGGGGCCTCCATTTTAGCATTCATATTATTAGGGCAAAAATGGGCCAAATGTCCATGTTTGTGACAAACTCTACATCTAAAGGGTAGGGCCTCATAGTCCAGTTGTTGAATCCAGGAGAGTCCTACCAATTCAATTTCCATCTTTGTCAGCAAAGCCTAGCTGAGATCCATCTCCACACATATTCTTGCATACACCACCATACTCCCTTCAATTGTGTCTTTGGCAACACCCAGATGTCTTCCAATAGAATTGCCAATCCTTGGCAACACCTACTCACTCCAAAATTTCATTGGAAGAGCATATAGTCGGATCCATATTGGGACAGCAGTAGGTTCAACTCGAGGATTGAATCCCACTCTCCATGGTTGAACAAATAGCCCTACTGGGCCATTATTTTTCTTCTCTAACTCGAAAGACCTATTTTATCGGCCAAAGATCAAAAGCTAACAATAAAATATCCATTACTAATAAACCACAATGAATACTCACCATGAGGCTCCCATTTTTGGCAGATCCAAGACTGCAAAAAATTTAGGGAAGGACATATACCCATGAAATTGTAGATTAAATCGTGATTAGCTCTGTAAATGACTGATTCTTCAACCATACTTGGCTCGATGACAATTTTTGGCCTATTTTTGGCTTGTGGCAAACATCCATTCACATGATGTGCTGTCGACCTTTTCCCAGCAACCGTGAAGAACATTTTATATGCCATTTTTTGAGCTTCGTCATTCTTTGGAGGATATTTTTCTTTAAACAAATCTGCATATGAGCTGCTACTCCCTAGAAAAGGATCCGGATAAGGCCCCATTGGAACCTCCTAGGGCACTAATCTAGCCTTCAGATCCATCGTACCCCGAAAGCACTTCTGCAATCCAACTGATGCCCTAGATTTTTTGAAGTTCCAAAAACCCTAAATACTCATGGTTTTTAAACCTTTGTTATTAAAGATATTAATAATCAAATATTATTAAACTAAACAAGTATATAGCAAAAAATTTTCATCTAGTGTTTATCAAATAATTAAATTCTAAGGTAATGATAAATTTAATGATTTTTATTAATTTTTATTAAAAATAATAATTATATTATAACATAAGTTTTTATTGCTTTTGAGGGTCGTTTTGAAAATTTTTAAGTTATATTAAATTCATGAGCAATATTTAAAAATAATAATATCAATAATATTTTATTCCGATTAATGATATACAATTAAAAATATCATTTTGATTTTAACCATTGTTTTTTTAGTTATTATATATATATATATATATATATATATATATATATATATATATATATATATATATATATATATCCTTCTATATTTTTCTTACATAAATCACACCTAAAAGGTCCATGATATCCTCTTATTTTGTAACTCTCACCTATAAGAATATTGATTTGTACTATAAACCATAAGAAATTTGAAGCCTTAGCATAGGCCTCAAGTCACCAAATATTCTTCTAAGAAGAATATTTAGGAGTATAGAATTATAATTGTTGGAAGCCCTTATACCCCAACTACATATTTTTTTGATAGATTACAAATAATTTATTCTTCCACATAAAAATAAACAAATAAAAAACTTGAATATTCATTTGAAACTCATTTTTTTATTTTCACGAGGTTGAATCCATGATATGGAGTTTCTGGTCATACTAATATATAATATATATTTTAAACCTTTAAAACTAAATATGATTGAGACAACAACTTCTATTTTAAATAATAAATAAAATAATATGGTTTCAACTAAACATCAAACAAAACTATCGATTAAAAATATATTTTATGAAGTTCCATGTTACTAAGCTTCAAAGAGGGTAATTTTCATGAACAATTTTATTACATCTGTAGAGCCTATATATTTTTGAAGTAATAATATTTGTTAATTCTTTTCTTAACTTTTGAAAAATTCCCATCCATATTTTATCCCTTATGCTAAAAGCATGTCTATAATTTTACAAGCATCCCTTTAAAGTATCATGTGCATTGAAAACCCTACCACACTTACAAAGCAAAAAGCTAAATTTTTCCATCATATTGTTTTCAAAGGAAATATCAATATTGCAAGTCACATAAAGACACACAGGTGTAGTCATGAGGGAGTTCAATGAAAAATTGTCACCTTAAATTATAGATTTAACAATTCACTCAACAAAATAATCTTTAACTAGAATTGTATGGTGTATTGACTCTTCATTAAATGGCAAGACAACTCTTAGATCAAACAATATTATAACCATCACTTACATGATACTTAGATTTCAAATTGAATGACACTCCTTTACATGAATTATATATTATTCTACATTTAAATGATGCTTATTTGAATGGTATTTTAATCACCACTTGAAATGTCTTTGCTCACTTGAACAAAACTCTCTCAAATCACACTTCCACTTGAATAGTGCCTTGTTCCTCACTCAAACAACACATCCCCTTAAATTTCATACTTATTTGAATGAATATTATTTTTGAATGGTAATCCATTTGAAAATCCTCATTGTGAGTGACTCTTTGAATATTGCTATGATATTTGCTTTAATGACATCAATATTGCTTGTATGATATAACAATTTATTGAATGACATACAATATCTACTTGAAAGGTAGAATTTTAATTGTTTGACTATTTTCATAGCTATGATAATTTATACTTAACAATTTTATGCACTCAAACAATGGGTTATCTTGAATGGAAACTCTTATTGAAAAACATACTAACTTTATCAACAAAAACACTTGAACTATAGGGTCTTGAACTATAATATTTTAAATAATAATACTTGGATCAAACATAATTCAAACTACAATCATTCAAAATCCAATATACTGACTGGAAACAACACACCTGTAATATCCAAAGTACAACACCTAAACAATACTTTTGAATTTCTTTGTGCACAAACAAGATTAATAGTACATGAATTTACTAACACAATACATTTTCCACACTCTTCGAATACATTGAAACAAATATCACAATTACATTATCATATACTTGAATGACTATTATATTAACCTATTATACACATATCCTTACATAACACTTTTCATATGCTCTATGTCTATTCTATGCTATTATTATCCTTCTACTCTCTTGACTCTGCACTTTTTTTATGCACACAACCTCTTTTCTCTTCTCCATGTATGCTATCTTCTATTTCTTATCTCTTCACTTTCTTCTATATTTCTTTATGCTTGTTGGTCTCTCTTCTTTTTCCTACCAGTTTATCTTCCTCTTCCTCTTCCTATTCCTCTTCTCCATGTATGCTATCTTCTATTTCTTATCTCTTCACTTTCTTCTATATTTCTTTATGCTTGTTGGTCTCTCTTCTTTTTCCTACCAGTTTATCTTCCTCTTCCTCTTCCTATTCCTCTTCCTTCCTCTTCCTCTTCGTGTTTTCTTTTCTTTTCTTTTATTTTTTATTGCAAGAAGGGATTGTTTATATATCAATTGTAGTAAAAACTAGGTGGAAAATACTTTTCCTATAATTATTTTCATGTGACGGTACTCCAACATCATACTCACTTAGTAAGAGAAATGTTTCATCCGTTAAAACTCATAAACATGAATTTCATCAGTTAAAACTCATAAGCACAATGTGTGAACCATAATGGGCCAGGCAGCCTGACACCAACACTAAAGTCGTCACTCCTCAAGAAAAAACAAACCAGCCCATATGTAGGCTCGTCGTCATGTCTCATTCAATAGGAAAAACTATGTCTAGATTAGTCTCCCCAAACTTAAATGGCAAAACTTTTATAGTACTAGTCACATGGAGCACAAACCAGCATCGATAATAGACAATAGTGGAAATTCGAGTGTTCACGTTTCTCTAGGACTGACGTTTCACTTTTATGCATGTATTCTAGATCCACTGTACCCAAATAGATGGAAAGCCTCCGTATATCAATTGTACTGCTTTGGAGCGTTGTAGATTGAGTCCAATCCCGCATGTATGGATCCTCATTGCTCCGTAGCAGTAGTACGTACTCGGGCCATTTTAGACCGAGCTTTCCAGATAGCGTGGTATTCTCGTCAGGGCCGTGCAAGTCTTCCTTCCCGCTAAAAAGTTATGAAAGGAGAAAGGAACACGAAGTCTTCGTTTCCACTTAATAGGATCATTGTTTGTGGAAAGGTGAAGTTAAAGGTCGAATCCCCGTGAGGTTGATCAAAACCATAAATTTCTCTATCTATATTGAAGGTATTATAAAATATAACCTTGCGATATTTGGTGGGATACCATCTACGTACTAAATTAAGTACAACTATAACATTGTTTTCTAATAAGTACAACTACAACATTGTTTTCTAATATGGGTATTCCACGGAAACTTTAATTCCTACAGTTAGCTAAACAACTTATCTCATCAATATTTAGTGAGTACCATCTAGGTACTAAATTAAGTACAACTAGAACATTGCTTTCTATTTTTTCAAGATGTTTATTTATATTTTTAATTCTTACATTTAGGGAAACAACTCATTTCATCATAGTTTTATACAAGAGATATTGAAAGATTATAACTAAAGCTATTATTTACGACCCATGAGCATGAGCTTGTGTTAAAAAATGATTGTTAAGGTTATTTTTGGGTTACAAAATGATTGTTAAGGCTATTTTTGGGTATTGATGTTATGATTAGTTTTTAAGACTTTTGTTAAGGTTATATTTTGAGATTATTGTAAAGGTTGTTGTCTAAAACTTTTGGTAAGATTGTTTGATTATTCTTACAATTATTTTTTAGGGTTATTGATTGTTTTCAGAATTATTGTTAAGGTTGTTGTTAAGGGTATTTTCTAATACTATTGTTTAAGGTTATTTTTCGAGGATTACAATTGAGGCTATATTTTAAAACTATTGCTAAAGTTGTTTTCTAAGATTATTTCTATGATTGTTTTTCAAGACTACTAAGGTTGTTTTTTTGAAACTATTGTTAATGTTGTTTTTTAAGGCTATTGTTAAGGTTTTTTTCTAAAAGTACTATTATACTTATTCAGGATTATTGCTAAGACTATTTTTTAGGACTATTATTAAGATTATTTTCAAAAACATTGATGATATTATTTTCAAGTAGTAACTTTTTTTTTTTTGAAAACCTTAAAATTATGTATGAAATATGATGGTAGCTTACAGATAATTTTTCTAATGCTAAGTAGATTCCTTTTATCGTATAAAAAGTTTTGGCCCTTTCAAAACCTTAAATTTGTCTCAATAAATATTTTTTTAATAAAAAAATTCATTACAAAATAATTAATTTATTTTTTTAACTAAAATTATATAAATTATAAAAATATTTATAGCAAAATTGATTATTAAATTAAAACTATAACGTATTCTATACATTATCCATGTCTATTATTTATAATTATTTTCTATTCAAACTACTACGCCTAATTGCCCAAATATTAGTTCTAAGGGTTAAATTTGATTTATGAATTAAATTCATTAATCCCATTAATTAAGTAAAAGTAGTTTCCAAATCGACTTGTTTTTAATAAAGGGCCATGGTTTTACATAAATTAATTACTATACAATTTCGAGTTGCTATAGAAAATATTTTGAATGGAAAGTATATAAAAAAGAGATTAATAATTGCAAAATATTAGATCTATTTTATATTAAATACTCATGGTTTTTAAACCTTTGTTCTTAAAGATATTAATAATCAAATATTATTAAATTAAAAAAGCATATAGCAAAATTTTTTCATCTAGTGTTTATCAAATAATTATGTTTTAAGGTAATGATAAATTTAATGTTTTTTATTAATTTTTATTAAAAATAATAATTATATTATAACATAAATTTTTATTGCTTTTGAGAGTTGTATATATTTTTTCGTTTTGAAAATTTTTAAGTTGTATAAAATTCATGAGCAATATTTTAAAATAATAATATCAATAATATTTTATTCCAATTAATGATATACAATTAAAAATATAATTTTTATTTTAACCATTGTTTTGTTACTTAAAATAGATTAAATATTGTATAAATTAATCGTATTGTGATAAATGACACTTCCATATGTATTCAAATCATATGAGCAAGAGTTTAACACCTTGTTTATATATTTGATGTTTCCTATGTTTAACAATGCTTTCCAAAAGAGAGGCAATAACATGATTATAAAATTGTGTATGATTTCAAGATTTGTTATTAAAAACTTCACTATTCCGTTCAAGCCATAAATTCCAACTAATGGTGGAATAAATCATCCACAAAATACATATTGGTTGAGCTCTAAAATAATTAATAATTAATGCAATATTTCATTGAATTTCTTGATTTTTATGAAGTTAAACTCTTTCTCTCTCTCTTATATATATATATATATATATATATATATATATATATATACACACTAGCCTCAATGTGATACTTCTATATTTTTCTTATGCAAATCACACCTAAAAGGTCCATGATATCCTCTTATTTTGGAAATCTCACCTATAGTAATCTTGATTTGGACTACAAACCATAAGAAATTTGAAGCCTTAGCATAGGACTCAAGTCACCAAATATTCTTCTAAGAAGATTATTTTGGAGTATAGAATTATAATTATTGATTTTAACCATTATTTTGTTACTTAAAATAGATTAAATATTGTATAAATCAATTGTATTGTCATAAATGACACTTCCATATGTATTAAAATCATATAAGCAAGAGTTTAACACCTTGTTTCTATATTTGATGCTTCCTATATTTATTGCAATGCTTTATACAAGAGAGGCAATAACATGATTATAAAATTGGATATGATTTCAAGATTTGTTATTAAAATCTTCACTATTCCTTTCAAGCAATAAATTCCAACTAATGGTGGAATCAATCCTCCACAAAATACATATTGCTTTAGCTTTAAAATAATTAATGCAATATTTCATTGACTTTCTTGATTTTTATGAAGTTAAAATCTCTCCCTTATATATATATAGACACACACACACACACACTAGCCTCAACGTGATCCTTCTATATTTTTCTTACACAAATCACACCTAAAAGTTCTATGATATCCTCTTATTTTGGAATTCTCACCTATAAGAATATTTATTTGGACTACAAACCATAAGAAATTTGAAGCCTTAGCATAGGCATCAAGTCACAAAATATTCTTCTAAGAAGAATATTTAGGAGTATAGAATTATAATTGTTGTAAACCCTTATACCCCAACTACATATTTTTTTGATAGATTACAAATAATTTATCCTTCCACATAAAAATAAAAAAATAAAAAACTTGAATATTCATTTGAAACTAATTTTTTATTTTCATGAGGTTGAATCCATGATATGGAGTTTCTGTCATAATAATATATAATATATATTTTAAACCTTTAAAACTAAATATGATTGAGACAACAACTTATATTTGAGATCATATATAAACGAATATAGTTTCAACTAAACATCAAACAAAACTATCCATTAAAAATATATTTTATGAATTTCCATGTTTCTAAGCTTCTAAGAGGGTAATATTCATGAACAATTTTATTACATCTATAGAGCTTATATATTTTTGAAGTAATAATATTTTTTAATTCTTTTCTTAACCTTTTAAAAATCCCCATCCATGTTTTATCCCTTATGCTAAAAGTATGTCTATAATTTTACAAGCATCCATTTAAAGTATCATGTGCATTGAAAACCCTACCACACTTACAAAGAAAAAAGCTAAATTTTTCCATCATATTGTTTTCAAATGAAATATCAATATTGCAAGTCACAGACACACACAGGTGTAGTCACGATGGAGTTCAATGAAAAATTGTCACCTTAAATTATAGATTTAACAATTCACTCACCAAAATAATCCTTAACTAGAATTGTATGGTGTATTGACTCTTCATTAAATGGCAAGACAACTCTTAGCTCAAACAATATTATAACCATAATTTATATGATACTTAGATTTCAAATTGAATGACACTCATTTACATGAATTATATTTTATTCTATATTTAAATGATGCTTATTTGAATGGTCTTTTAATCACCACTTGAAATGTCTTTTCTCACTTGAACAATACTCTCTCAAATCACACTTCCACTTGAATAGTGCCTTATTCCTCACTCAAACAACACATCCCCTTGAATTGCATACTTATTTGAATGAATATATTTTTTGAATGGTAATCCATTTGAAAATCCTCATTGTGAATGACTCTTCAAATATTGCTATGATATTTTCTTTAATGACATCAATATTGCTTCTACGATATAACAATTTATTGAATGACATACAATATCTACTTGAAAGGTAGAATTTTAATTGGTTGACTATTTTCATAGGTATGATAATTTATACTTAAAAATTTTATGCACTCAAACAATGGGTTATCTTGAATGGAAACTCTTATTGAAAAACATACTAACTTTATCAACAAAAACACTTGAACTATAGGGTCAACTATAATATTTTAAATAATAATACTTGGATCAAACATAATTCAAACTACAATCATTCAAAATCCAATATATTGACTGGAAACAACACACCTGCAATATTCAAAGTACAACACCTAAACAATACTTTTGAATTTCTTTGTGCATAAACAATATTAATAGTACATGAATTTACTAACACAATACATTTTCCACACACTTAGAATAGATTGAAACAAATATCACAATTGCATTATCATATACTTGAATGACTATTATATTAACCTATTATACACATATCCTTACATAACACTTTTTATATGCTCTATGTCTATTCTATGCTATTATTATCCTTCTACTCTCTTGACTATGCACTCTTTTTTATGCACACAACCTCTTTTCTCTTCTCCATGTATGCTATCATCTCTTTCGTCTCTCCTCACTTTCTTCTATATTTATTTATGCTTGTTGGTCTCTCTTATTTTTCCTACCAGTTTATATTCATATCTTCCTCTTCCTCTTTTCTTTTTTATTGCAAGAAAAATGTTTCATCATCATACTCACTTAGTAAGAGAAATGTTTCATTAGTTAAAACTCATAAACATGAATTTTTTTTCCAAGTTATTATCATTTTAGCTAGGATTTCTTCACAAGGTTACATTTTCTATATTATCCTTGATTTATTTTCATAATAAAACCTTATCTTATTGAATTCACTCAATATTTATTTTAATTTATCCTATTCCATTGCATCAATCCAACTACAATCAACATGTATTTTGTTAGCTACATTCTCTTAGTTTCAAGATATTATTTTGGAGTGATTATATCCTTCATAATTCTCATAAGGAAGTAGGTTCCAACACCTAGTTTCCACATGTCTAAATATTCCATACTTTTCATAACAACCCATCATAGGACCTTCATCCCTCATGATGATTTATCTTCTTACAAATTTAGTCTCAATATTTCTTGCTTAACATGTCTATCGAAGGATTTTATTCTTTGGCATTATATATGGAATTATGGATATTTTTAAACATATTTCCAATAATTTTCTATTATATCCTATTATTTTCATTAAATTAGAACCAATACCTTTGGTGTATTATTCAAAGCAACCATTTCCTTCATCATCATTATGTTCTTTGATAATATGGTCTTTATCATGTCAATAAAAAATAATATGAGGCTCATCTTCCTATATTGTCTCTTTATCATTCATTTTCTCTTTATATTTCTCTTTATCTAAAATACCACTCATGGGTGAGTTACAAATAGAACTACGAATCATGGCATTGTCATATTTATAATCAATACTAATAATGACTTAGGGTAACTAACACTTCCCCATTATTTTTCTATTTCTTGCCTTTATCTCTAATTGTTTTATATCTTTTTAAAACTACTATTTATCCTTTTGAATTTGACTCATAACCCTTCAAGAATTATTTTTTTGTACTCAAGCACAATGTATGATTATTGTCCACTTTTCCTACTTTACCTTTAGTGAACTTCATGTGTACCTTTACAATCCTTCTCAATAGTGTAGGTGTTCACCCTACCATCATGCAAATCCTTTCTATAAAAATACCATAACATTTCAAACAAGATATGACAAGCATCCATAGGTATTACATCACATAGTATCTTATTCTTGTAAGGATAAATTTGAAAATTTATCATACATTTTTTACTTTCAAAAATTTTATGTCTCTTTTGTAGCCATAATATATTATGTGGATTTGAATGTTCAATATTATTCAACCCAATATTTTCTTCCTATTGGTCAAATATATGCTTAATCAACAAAACTGCATTTGTGCACCCTAGACATGGCCAACATTGAATGACTAGAGGAAAAGAATGTCCTTTGTGTCAATATCCAAAGAGGGTTGTCTCCCAAGCTAAACCCTACAATGGTTAAAGACTAGAGTTGTAGAAAAGAAATTAGAAATTATAAAATAAATGAGAAATATGGCCACAGACCGAAAGTGTAGGATGTGGGGTAGACCAACAGTAGGAAATTCACCCAAGCATGAAATAACATACAACAAAAGAGAAGTAGTAGAATTTACTTATAAACTTGCAACAACAACCTTAAAAATAATACTCCAACACTTAGTCCCTCATTAGCAATATTTTAAATTCAAATGTAGAATTTAAAACTTCACAACACATAAAGAACATTAATATAAAATAGAAGTGCATGAATTCAAAAGAAAATTGCACACATGATAACTTGTAAATTTAAAAGCCTGGTGTCTTCTATTGATGTGGATAACTTGGATATTTTTATCACAAAGTGTCTAACCCCATTTTACAATGAGAATTTAGTAGTGGTTATAGAGGATTTTGCCTCTTTAATTAAATGTGCATAGGGATAAAATGATCACATATCAAGAACCATAGTGAGGAACTTCTTCCTTAGAAATATTGAAAATTCATTCTCTCAAAAAAATGATCCATATTTCAAAGAAAATTCCTAGGAAATAAGCATCTTTGGGCATCGGTGTACAGAAAATTTGATGCCTTGGAAATGCACTCTCGCTTTGGAAATCATGAAAATTCTCTCACGACTCTCTTCTTCACTTGGGATTCACCATTTGAGTTACCCGTTGCCACAATCATTAAATGTTTTTCGTGATCTACCCTAGGAACTTTTGAAAATCTAGACCTTAATGATGAATACATATTTTATTGTCTTTACTCCTTTTTAACCATGGTGATGACAGTTCCATTTATTCAAGGTAAAATTTTTTTTACCAATTTGAACATCTTCATACTTACAATAAGTTTTGTGCCATTTCTTTTTAAAATCATGTTCACCCAATTTTTCTTTTCTAGCACGTACGTGCATGATTTCAATCTTAGGGATGTGTTTGCCCATGGGAGATGCGAACAAGATGTTTGCCCCTCAACCAAGGTAAATGTGATAATACTTTGATTTTAGAGCATGTTCACCCATAGGAGAGGTGAATAAAATGTTCACCCATTAACCAGGGTGAACACATTGTTGATTATGAGTGCACTATCAAATTTCTCATACTAATCATCTTACATTATGTTCACCCCTAGGTGGGGTGAATGGAGATGGTTCCCCATCCTTATGGAAAACACAATATTTCACCAAAATAATTTTTTAGAAGGTGAGTGAGCACTGATGGTTCAAACTTTCAGAAATATGTTCACCCCGAGGTAGGGTGAATGGGGATTTCACCTCATATTTAGGGTAAATGTATTTTTCATGTCTCTTATTTTGAATATTTTCAAATCTTTCAGTCCTTCGTTATTTTAATTTTTTTAATATTTTCTTTCTTTTTTTTACAGAAAATACAAGGGTGAAGGTGTCTTAAATTCACAGCTCTTTGGAATGTTACAAAAATTAAATTTTCTTTGACAAAAAAAGGGTACATATGCAAACAGATAAATAACATATAAAATCGATCCAGTATAACATTTTAGAATAAATATCACCATATTACAATAAAAATTCTCAATCAAAATAAAACAAAATTCTAATGTGGTAAAGTACAAAACTACCAACATTTTTGGTGACTCATAGGGTATCCACCTTGCATGGATGTAAGAAATGCTAGGCCTTTATCCATTGGGCTATCATGGAGTGTTATTACTAGCTACCTTGGTTGGCATATTTGCTACAAATGCCTTCCAACGTGCTTCCTATTTAGATTTCTCCTTTTTGTCAACTTTGGCCGTAACTTTATGAACTTCAACTCACTTTGCATCTTTTGTTACTTTTTCTATCACTGTGCATTCTGCTGCAGCCTACTCCTCCTACTCCTTGAGGCTCTTATAAATTACCTCATAGACTGTTACTGCCTCCTTCTAAGCATGAGTAGTGAATAGACATGGGACACTTAATGAATCATAAACAAAGAGAATATTTTGAATATCCATCAATTTGAGGTGCTTCGCTCATTGAGATAGCTCATACAATGATAGCTCCAAGTATGTATATTTTTGCATCAGGAGCAACACCTATGATTCTATGAGGGGCTCCTCCCTGAAAGCACGAGATTCTGGGCAAAGGAAACACTAATTGTGATGCAACCAAAATCAAATGCGCTTAAGTCCTAGAAACGTAAAGTGCATGAAATGGAAAAGAAACGCATTAGAAGAGACACAAGCAAATGGAGAAAACACAACCCTTTCATTAATATCCCTTGATCTCTGTTACAATGATGTCTCGTCCCTTTTCGGGGGCTAGGAGCGTTAAAAGAATTCGATTACAATCACTCAATGTTCCTATTTTCGTGTGCCCATAATTGCAATGGGCGGGCCAAGATGATGCCGTCGCTGATGTCGATGAGTTCTTAACCTCTGCTGCTTCTCCTGCGAACAAAGAAATAACCAAGATGTTAGTAGCACCTGCTGCAAATGAAAGGTGTTTGTTCTTTAAAATTAACAAAATATGCATGCAAACATCTATCTAAAATAGTAAAAAAAATGATTCTAAACAACCTGAAAACTTGCCAGAAGACAAAAAATGTTACCAACAGGTCATTGCCACTGAGACAATCGGCCAATCTGCTTTCAACTAGAAATCGTCCCTGGGTAGGACGATTTTTGACTGTAAATCGTCCCTGGGTGGGACGATTTCTTCTGTTTTGGGGAAACCGAACTGACACGCTCCAATGTCGACTCCCGAGGTCTCCAAAACACCTACAGACAAGGGGGTTATGTAATTGGGGCCATTTTGGGACGACCCAGATGGTCGGATTCTCCCAATTTGGCCTCTACCCTCGGTAATTTGATATCGCCTCCTACAAGTTAGTGAAACTACAAAATGACACAAAACATACTAGAATCTGATCAAAGGTTACGAAATTGCAGCTATGAATTCACCAAACAGAAACACAATATGCAGCATGAGAAAATAAACTAGAATGCTTCTGAAATGAAACTTAAGAAAAGTGCGGGGATGCCCAAGTGGGCCTCCCACCGTTGGCACTTGATTCCGGTGCCAATCCACTAGGGATGGGCCCAAAACCTCTTAGGATTGGGGGGTCGACGAATTGGTTGGTTCAGGTGTCCATGTGTTGGATTTGGGTCAGGTTCAAGCTTCCAAAAGCCACCCAACAACCTCCCTTGCAAAAGAGATTGGTGGATGCGAGAAGGTGAACCAAAAGGGATGCAAGTGGGTCTTCAACTCGACAGCACTTCGTTGCTTGAAAACTCCTTCAACCTGTATCTCTTGGGTGAGAAAAGTCCCACCTTTTATAGACCCATGGGGTCTCTTTTGGGAGGGAAGCACAAATGCCATGTGTTGGTCATAGGCGCCATGTGGTAGTCTTGTCTTCCCATGAGGGAGGGGAGTCCTCCATTGACTTGGGCTTTCATAACTGCCCTTGTGACAGTCCTCAAACGGCCTATTTTCCCACTCACACACGCGTGTGAGGCAGGAGTCATCAACTGACTGTTCTGGGCTGCCACTTGGCCTCATTTGTCTTTTTTCCCGTTAAACTTGGAAATCGTCTCACCCAGGGACGATTTCAGAAATCGTCCCTGGGTGAGACGATTACTAGGCAAAGTGTCTAAGTGTGCCAAATTGCTTCTTGACCTCACAAAATTGCTATGAAAGTGGTTAAGACCACTGTTTGACCTCTAAGGGCTGCCCTGGGGCTGTGTTTGTCAAAGCGATCAGTGTTTGCAGTCACGTAATCAGATTGGTGCTGTTTTGGTGTCTATAGATGCCCCTTTTTGGGAAGCGCTGTGGGTGATGCAGTGCTGAGCAAAAATAGATAACCAAAGCACTAATGATTAGGGTTTCTTGGTAACCTAACCAAATTTTGATGCCCCAAGTATGGAAAGGGCATGCATTCTTGAATCCTTGCTTCTGATGAGCTAAGGAATTTGATTTCAATTATTAACCTGTTTTGGTGAGGTGTGACTTGAACTTAGACATTGATCATCATGAACGAGCGAAGGGCGTTTTTATCCTCAGGGGGAACCTTGTGTTCATGATTCACGAAATGCCAAGTGTTTGATTGATTTGATTGTTGCTTGTTTACTGCCCCAAGCAAGAGCGTGATTGTCTTTGTCAATGATTCTTTGAATGCATGTCATTTTCCTTAATTGGGTGTGTGATTTTTGGTTGGTGACTAAGTGTGACTACCCCCTCAAGCGATGAATCGATGAGGGAATGACCTTCGTGAGAGAAGCGACGAGTCACTTGACCCAAGATGACTTGTGCAAGGGTGCCTTTAGAGGGTTTACCGTTAAGCGTGTGCAATTTTTCCAACATTTGGACCTATTTTTGGTGGGTGTTAACCCTTTTGGTGATGCCGTAATGAGGTGAAATCATTGAAAATCTAACTTCCCGTGGAGCGGTCCAGCTATTGTAGCCTTCTTGGGGAAGTAGGAGAGCGATAATTTGGACCTCGACATCGATTTTCTTTGCCCGGAGTTTAAGTGGAAGAGCACTTGTGTCCGACAATGTTTTTTTTTTTGTTGTCTATTTTTGTTGAATTTTTTATTGTTTTTGTTGTTTTTTGTGACGCATGTGGGGATAAAATTGTTGTAATCTTCTTCTCGTGGAGCGGTCCGGCTATGGTAGCCTTCTTGGGGAGTGAGATAGCGACAATATATGACCCCAACATCTATTTTGATTGCCTAGGATGTCAAGTGCAATAGCACTCCTATCGGGAAAATTTATTATCTGTTTTAGTTGATTTTTGTTTATTTTTTTGGTGTTTTTGAGTGGGTTTTGACCCTTTTGTGACGTCGTTTGGGGGTGAAATTGTCGACAATCCATCTTCCCGTGGAGCGGTCCGGCTATGGTAGCCTTCTTAGAGAGTAGGATAGTGACAATGTAAACCCTGACATCAATTTTTCTATGCTAAGATGTTAAGTGCAAGAGCACTTATGTCTGGCAATGTTTATTGCTTTTTGTTTGTGTTGCATTTTTTTTGTTGTTTTTGAATGGGTTTTGACCCTTTTGTGACGTCGTAATGGGGTGAAAGTGTCGACAATCCGTCTTCCCGTGGAGCGGTCCGGCTATGGTAGCCTTCTTAGGGAGTAGGATAGTGACAATGTAGACCCTGACATCAGTTTTTCTATGCTAAGAGGTTAAGTGCAAGAGCACTTGTGTCTGGCAATGTTTATTGCTTTTTGTTTTTGTGTTGCATTTATTTGTTGTTTTTGTTGTTTTTTTTTTTTTTTTTTTTTGTGACACCATTTTGGGATTAAATTATCAAAAATTCGTCTCCCGTGGAGCGGTCCGGCTATGGTAGCCTTCTTAGGGAGTAGGATAGTGATAATTTGTGACCCTGATGTCGATTTGCCATGCCAAGAGTTTAAGTGCAAGAGCACTTGTGTCTGGCAATGTTTATTGCTTTTTGTTTTTGTGTTGCATTTATTTGTTGTTTTTGTTGTTTTGATTTTCTTGTTGTTTTTTAGTGGGCTTTGGCCCATTTGTGATGCCATTTGGGGGTGAAATTGTCGACAATCCATCTTCCCATGGAGCGGTCCGGCTATGGTAGCCTTCTTAGGGAGTAGGATAATGACAATGTAAACCCTGACATCAATTTTTCTATGCTAAGATGTTAAGTGCAAGAGCACTTATGTCTGGCAATGTTTATTGCTTTTTGTTTGTGTTGCATTTTTTTTGTTGTTTTTTAGTGGTCTTTGGCCCATTTGTGATGCCATTTGGGGGTGAAATTGTCGACAATCCATCTTTCCATGGAGCGGCCTAGCTATGGTAGCCTTCTTAGGGAGTAGTATAGCGACAATGTAGACCCTTACATCAGTTTTTCTATGCCAAGAGGTTAAGTGCAAGAGCACTTATGTCTGGCAATGTTTATTGCTTTTTGTTTTTGTGTTGCATTTATTTGTTGTTTTTGTTGTTTTGATTTTCTTTGATCTTGTGCATGATGGTTGATGAATATGGATGTATGCATGTTGATTTATTTTGATGGATGCATATGCTTTGATGAATGCAAATGGTTTTGATTTATATGTGATATGTAGATATGAAATGGATGAATGGGGTTTGTGATGTTTAGCTATGGCACCAAGGACTGTTTAGAACTATGTTATTTTGTTTTTAGGCGATTGCTGTGATGCATGACTTTGTATGTATACATGTGGTTTTTATTTTTTTGTATTTTTTGATGGTATTGTAAGGATGAAAAGCGGCGCAGTTGGTTTAGAAATGTAGCTAAGGTTTTCTGAGACTCAGACGGTTTTAACTCACTAGCCAAGACTGTACTTTATCTTACAAGACTTTTTGACCAAGGTATAAATCGGACTTGTTTTTGACCCAGTTATTTTTCACATCTCTGTGTGTGCAATTGAGTTCATTTAGTGGTATTTGTTAGGATATCGCCAGTGCCAGATGGGCTTTCAATCGAACCTGTACTGAGGATCACCTAATTAGCTCCACGAATTCCTTTGTTGTATGTATTAAGATTAATCTACGGTGTAATCCAGGATGCCATAAGCTAGCTCATCCACATGCAAACATTGATCCGTACGCAAGTTAATGTGACAGGATATATCGTCATGTGGGAGGTTTACTTCTGTTACCGATAGGCTATCAACCAAATTGGTACTAAAGCTTGCCTTATGACCTATAGAATGCTGAGAGTTCCAGGGATTCAAGGTCAACTCCTTTCTTTTCTTCAATTGTATTGGGATACTTGCTCATTGTAGTGATGAGATCACTATTTATTTTGATTTGTTTTTCTTTTGAGCAAGGGATTGGAAATATGGAGTGACGAAAATCACTGTTGCTTTGTGCATTTGATGTGTGCACTGTAGGATGTCAAATTTTGATGTTTTGACGTTTTGCAAATTTTTGATGTTTTGCAACTATTGAGAATTAGGGATTCTTGGGGAATTGGGTAGGGAGGATGCTTGTCATTTTGCCAAATCTCAGCATTCTAAGGGTCATTCACACAGGGGGATGAGCAAGATAACCGTTTCGCTTGTGGTGACCTAGATTATTGTGCAGGTTTCATCTTTAGTTCACACAATTTGGGAATTTTTAGTGTTTGAATTTGTGTTGGGATGTTATGTAACATGGTGTATTTCAAGTATGACTCTACCTTCGTAAAATCTGTTCGAATTTATACGCTACATGGCTAAAGAGGAAAATGATGACTGAATCACTGAAACTCTTGGTACATTTCTAGACCACTGACTGTAGTGTGGTAAAAGTTATGCATGGTGTTTTTGTTGTTTTTGTAACATGAGACAATGCGGAACAAGATGGACTATTAGAGCTATTGCAGCCTATGGTATTTGACCCGTATGACTACAAATATGCAATGTATGGATGCAATGCTTAATGCAGCTATGTATTTTTGTAATTTTGATGGATTGTTTTTGGTGAAGTTGAATATGAGGTGCGATAATATGAATTTTATGATGAATTTGAGTATGCCTAGAATTGAGATGCAAATCTTTGTTGTTTTTGATGATTTTTGTTGTTTTGTTTTGTTTTGTTTTTTTTTTTTTTGACCAAGTGATTGCGATAATTGTTGGAGCTTTTTGGGTTTGACCAAGTGATTGCGATAATCCTTGGAGCTTTTGGGGTGACCAAGTGATTGCGATAATCCTTGGAGCTTTTTGGGTGACCAAGAGATTGCGATAATCCTTGGAGCTTTTTGGATTGACCAAGAGATTGCGATAATCCTTGGAGATTTTTGGATTGACCAAGAGATTGCGATAATCCTTGGAGCTTTTGGATTGACCAAGAGATTGCGATAATCCTTGGAGCTTTTCGGGTGACCAAGAGATTGCGATAATCCTTGGAGCTTTTTGGTGACCAAGAGATTGCGATAATCCTTGGAGATTTTTGGGTGACCAAGAGATTGCGATAATCTTGGAGCTTTTTGGATTGACCAAGAGATTGCGATAATCCTTGGAGCTTTTTGGGTGACCAAGAGATTGCGATAATCCTTGGAGCTTTTTGGGTGACCAAGAGATTGCGATAATCTTGGAGCTTTTTGGATTGACCAAGAGATTGCGATAATCCTTGGAGCTTTTTGGGTGACCAAGAGATTGCGATAATCCTTGGAGCTTTTTGGGTGACCAAGATATTGTGATAATCTTGGAGCTTTTTGGGTTGACCAAGAGATTGCGATAATCCTTGGAGCTTTTTGGGTGACCAAGAGATTGCGATAATCCTTGGAGCTTTTTTTTTTTTTTTGGATATGGCTTTCTTAGATATGAAATGGTCGCAAATGACTAATATTCAAGGGTTATGTTCCCTTGATATCGTCAAGAGAAGCTAGCCTGTACGTCCCGGGTCCTATTTTGCTATCAATGACATAAGGACCTAACCAATTTGCCATGAATTTGTCCCTCAGATGGGACGACAAATTAGAGTTTTGTTGGTTTTCCTTCAGAACCAAATCACCAACCCGAAAGTCTCTTAGGTGAACTTTCATGTTGTAGGCTTTCTTAAGCCGCTCTTGATAGATACGTAAGTGCTCGAGAGCATTAACGCGTCATTCGTCAAGCAACGTAAGTTGGTCCAATCGGGCTTTCCGTGTAGTGTTATCATCGATGAACTCCTACATTGATATGTGCAGGGAAGGAATTTCCAACTCGAGAGGCATTACTACCTCTGAGCCATACACCAGTGTAAATGGAGTTGCCCCAGTGGGCGTCCGAATGCTAGTGCGATAAGCCCAAAGGGCAAGTGGGATTTGTATGTGCCAATCCTTATGACTGTCTGCGACGATCTTTTTAAGGATGGTGACTAGCGTTTTGTTTGACGCCTCTGCTTGCCCATTTACTTGCGGATAATAGGGTGTTGAAAAGTTGTGCTAAATTTTGTACTTTGTGGTTGAAGCACGCACGTCTTTGTTCTTGAATGATGGCCCATTATCCGAGATTATTTTGGATGGAATACCAAAACGACATATGATGTAATGCAAAATGAACTCCGCAATGCGGGGTCCTGTCGTAGAGGTTAACGGAATTGCTTCCACCCATTTGGTAAAATATTCTGTGGCCCTTATGATAAACGTGTGACGGTCTGACGATGTAGGGGAGATCTTTCCAATTAGATCGAGGCCCCACTGCAAAAATGGCCAAGAAGACTGGAATGTCTGTAGGGCCTGGGAAGGTGCATGCATTAAATTGGCATGATGTTGACATTTCACGCACCTCTTGACATACGCGCAGCAATCTCGCTCTAAAGATGGCCAATAATAGCTCATGTGAAGAATGCGCTTTATAATGGCCATACCACTAAAGTGGCCGCCACATGTACTGTCATGCGCTTGGGCGACTGCCCAAGTGGACTCTTGCTGGTCCAAGCAATGAAGAAGAATTCCGTCATAGCTGCGACGATACAAAATGTCTCCTATCAAGACATATTTTGCCGCTTTCTGTTTGAATGTTCGTTTTGTGGCGTGCGTCAATCCAAAGGGAATATTACCTAACTTGAGGTAGTCTCTTATGGGTAAATACCAGTCCTGTTTATCACAAACCTCGACAGTATGAACAACCAATCCATTTTGAATTTCTTCCCTAACAAATGCTGATTGGGATAGAACTTGTAAGAATAGCGTTGTGTTTCTATTAATGGGAGTGGGGGAAAACAAAGACCCCCAGTTGGCACATTTCAAACAGTCTCAGATTCGAAAGAACTTATCCGAAGATGGTTCGATCTCGGATCATGTGGACTCCTGGTGTCAAGTCTGAGCTTGTGCGCTCCATCGCGGGTTGCAATAAGGTTTTGACCTGAATGGTTGTTATATCACCGGAAAGGTCTTGCGGGATTAGTGACCCCAAGGAGGCCATTGTGTCCGCAAAACGATTTGATGATCGAGGGAGTGCCTCGATGTCATACCACTCAAGTTTTGCTAGGAATTTGTCCACGAGGGCTTTATAGGCCTTTAGAACTAGGCATTTGCATTGATATACCCCTTTGACTTGATTGACGATTAACAGTGAATCACCAAAGATGTTCAATCTTTTGATGTTCATGGCGATTGCTATCTGAAGACCTAGGAGCAAGGATTCATATTCTGCATTATTGTTGGTGCACTGGAAGTTTAATTTAAATGACAGGGGCATTGGAGCACCCTACGATGTGAAGAATACAATTCCTGTGCTACCACCTTGCTCGCATTTAGAACCATCGAAGAACAGGGTTATGTCGGCTCGTGACTCAGGCTCATCAGAATCTGGTGATTCTGATACATGGAAGACCCCATCATCGGGTAGTTCTATGACCAGAGGCTGATCGTCTTCAAGAGGATCCTCTGCTAGTTGATCGACTATGACTTTTCCTTTTATAGATTTTTGTCCAATAAACTCAATGTCAAATTTCGTCAACAACATGATCCATTTCGCCATGGGACTACTATGATAAGTACGACTCATCATGTATCACAATGGATTCTCCTTAGACACAACATACGTAGTGTTGCTCAACATGTAGTGGCATAGCCTCTTGGTAGCAAACACCACTGCCAAGCAGATTTTCTCAACGTATGCATAGTTAAGTTCATAACTGACCAGGGTGCGGCTAAGATAGTACGTAGCTTGTTCTTTGTGAAGTTTGTTCTTCTGGGCTAGCATGGCTCCCAGTGCCACCTCAGTAGCTGAGATGTATAAGTAGAACGGCACTCCTGGTCTAGGTGGTGCAAATACTGGTGACGAAGCCAAGTATTG
Source organism: Wollemia nobilis (assembly GCA_028583015.1). Taxonomy (NCBI): domain Eukaryota; kingdom Viridiplantae; phylum Streptophyta; class Pinopsida; order Araucariales; family Araucariaceae; genus Wollemia; species Wollemia nobilis. The sequence goes on from JAQPPZ010001753.1 coordinate 2,607,536, forward strand.
TTTGATTTCATCAAAGGTTGACTGGCACTTGTCATCCCAATGAAATGTGACCCCCTTGTGCAATAATTTGTTCATTGGTCGGCATTTGTCAGATAATTGCGCTATGAAGCATTTAATCGACGTGACATTTCCTTGCAGACTTCTAAGCTGCTTGATAGTGGTTGGGGGAGCCATTTCAAGGATTGCCTTGACTTTTTTTGGGTCCACTTTGATGCCTCATTTTGAGACTATAAAACCCAAGAGTTTTCCATATGTGATGCCGAACACGCACTTCTTGGGATTCAGTCTGACCTTATGCTCTATGAGGTGATCGAGAATCTTGTTTAAGTCACCGAGATGATCTGAGCACAAGAGAGACTTGGCTAACAAATCATCCATGTATTCTTCCAAAGTTTTGTGCATGTAATCGTGTAAGATATACGTCATAGCACGTTGGTATGTAGCGCCAACGTTTTTAAGGCCAAAAGGCATGACCTTATAGCAAAATGTCCCCCAAGGCGTTGTGAATGTCGTTTTGAGTTGGTCTTCAGGATTGATACGAATTTGATTGTATCCTGAGAATCCGTCCATTAGGGAGAGCATTTTGTGACCTGCTGTAGCGTCTACCAATGCGTCGATGCTTGGCAAGGGGAAATCATCCTTAGGACTCACTTTGTTTAGGTCTTGAAAGTCGATGCATATGCGAATCCTCCCGTCGGGCTTCTTGACGGGAACCATGTTGGACAACCATGGCGAATAATCCACGCAGATGACAAATTGTGCATCCAACAACTTTTGCAATTCATCTTTGACCATCAAGGCCACTTTTGGGTGCATCTTTCTTAGTTTTTGCTTTACAGGGTTGATTTTCGGATCAAGCGTTAAATTGTGCATGACTAGCTGCGGGTCTAGCCCTGGCATATCTTTGTATGACCATGCAAAAACTTCCTTCTTCTCTTTGAGAAGGGCAATATATTTGGCTTGCTCTTCGGGGGAAAGACTTACCCCCAACCTGATAATTTGTGGATTATTTGAATCTATGCCGATGTCTACGTCAATCGTCTCCTCGACTGACATGTGAGATCCATCCTCCAAATAATGTGGAGTTGGGATTAAATGGATATCATCAGCTTAGTTAATATCTACGTTTGGAACCTCGGGTTCCTCTTTAGCTTGAAAAATATCCTGAGTTGACCTTGGGGTAAAATGAAGCATTTCACCGAAGGCCAGTACTCTGATGGTGACAATGGTGAATTGACACAATCCCAGTCGATGGCATCCATGTCTAGATGCAATGACCATGATGGATCGGTCGGATTGCGGATGGGTGCGGTCAAATCAATGGAGATCATGTGGATGGAATGAATTTGGTCTCTAGAACCACGGGTGTGATGACTTTATTCTTTTAGATGTTCCCTATACTCTGGATCTGGCTCTACGAGAATAGGCACGAATGGATCCTCTCTAGGTGCAAATTCATCTCTATGTGTGAAACGAAAGGTGGGTTCTTCCCTCGACACTACTGTCATGATGGGATCTCGAGGTGGACGATGCTCATCTTGAATTTGGAGCCATAAGTCTAACACTTGGTCCCACCTCGCTGGGTCTATGTGCCATTCATGTCCTAACAGTATACCCATCTATCCCATTAGATCTTCATGAGTTAGAGCGTAATGATTTTGTCGCGCATGTCTGAGATAGATCATCTCAGTCTCATCTTCTGAATCACTTTCATAGATCCAAAATTGTTCATTCTCTTCAGCATCTATTGCTTGCGACGTTGAGGACTCTTCCTGTTCCAGTGAATTAATCTGGTCCCATTGCGGTTGTTCCACTCTTAGTGGAGAGACCTGATTCTCTTGAGACTGTGTTATTTCATCTGGAACCTCTAAGGGGAATAGTTTCAGAAAGATGTCTGGTAGCCGTTGATGTTCTCTTTAAGGATTAATCTCTAAAATTTTGCCTCTCTCTAGCAAATAAGAGGGATTACTGTTGCTGCCAGGGGTGTTTGTTGACCATAGGAGGTAGTCTCCCAATGTGTATTCTGTATTCAGATTGGCATAAGGACCCAATGTTAATCTCCCCTTGTTGCCTATTTCTAGGCCTTGCATATTTTCAACCAAGATGTCTAATGGTAGGGGATGGTTGAACCCTACCCTTGACTTGTCATATGGCATCTGATATCTTGGTTAGCAAAGGATCCGCATCCCTTGCTCATATCTGCCGAGCCTGTATCCATGCCAATTGCATTGGCCAAGATATTTTAGGGCAAATTATGGGTTTGACAGATAATTGATGTTTTCAACAAAAGGCTCTTCGTCTGTTTCCTTTTTTTGGCATGGTTCAAGACCATGATCAAAGCCCCCATACAAAAAATTTGTCTAGTTCGGTGGGTAGCCTAGAGGGACGATTGTTCCAATGGGAAGGCGAGGTCTTCCCATGTCTTGTACTGACTCCAGTGTGGGGGTTGCCACAACATTTTGCACTAAGTATTCCCCCAGGCCTGTACTGGACATTTCAATAGTGATTGATGATGATTGGGTGGGAGGAAACGGTAGTCCTTCCTGAGTCCATTCCATGTTTGGTGGTTCAGGAATCTTGGTTTTCATTGCGTTGGGCGCTTCCTCTGTTGTTATTGTTGAAATTATGGGCAACATTTCTTCTAAGGGCTTAACCTCTTCCATGATTTGTTTTCCCTTGTCCTTCTATTGGGCCATGATAGGTGGTGTTGATCGCCACTGAAAGCACGAGATTCCGGGCAAAGGAAACACTAATTGCAATGCAACCAAAATCAAATGTGCTTAAGTCCTAGAAACATAAAGTGCATGAAATGGAAAAGAAACGCATTAGAAGAGACACAAGCAAATGGAGAAAACACAACCCTTTCATTAATATCCCTTGATCTCTATTACAATGACGTCTCCTCCCTTTTCGGGGGCTAGGAGCATTAAAAGAATTCGATTACAATCACTCAATGTTCCTCTTTCCGCGTGCCCACGATTGCAATGGGCGGGCCAAGATGATGTCGTCGCTGATGTCGATGAGTTCTTAACCTCTGCTGCTTCTCCTACGAACAAAGAAACAACCAAGATGTCAGTAGCACCTGCTGCAAATGAAAGGTGTTTGTTCTTTAAAATTAACGAAATATGCATGCAAACATCTATCTAAAACAGTAAACAAAATGATTCTAAACAGCCTGAAAACTTGCCAGAAGATAGAAAATGTTACCAACAGGCCATTGCCACTGAGACAGTCGGCCAATCTGCTTTCAACTGGAAATCATCCCTGGGTAGGATGATTTCTGACTGTAAATCGTCCCTGGGTGGGATGATTTCTTCTGTGTTGGGGAAACCGAACTGACACGCTCCAATGTCGACTCTTGAGGTCTCCAAAACACCTGCAGACAAGGAGGTTATGTAATTAGGGCCATTTTGGGATGACCCAGATGGTTGAATTCTCCCAATTTGGCCTCTACCCTTGAGAATTTGATATCGCCTCCTGCAAGTTAGTGAAACTACAAAATTACACAAAACATACTAGAATCTTATCAAAGGTTACGAAATTGCAGCTATGAATTCACCAAAAAGGAAACACAATATGTAGCATGAGAAAATAAACTAGAATGCTTCTAAAATAAAACTTAAGAAAAGTTCGGGGATGCCCAAGTGGGCCTCCTACCGTTGGCACTTGATTCCGGTGCCAATCCACTAGGGATGGGCCCAAAACCTCTTAGGATTGGGGGTCGACGAATTGGTTGGTTCAGGTGTCCATGTGTTGGATTTGGGTTAGGTTCAAGCTTCCAAAAGCCACCCAACAACCTCCCTTGCAAAAGAGATTGGTGGATGCGAGAAGGTGAACCAAAAGGGATGCAAGTGGGTCTTCAACTCGGTAGCACTTTGTTGCTTGAAAACTCCTTCAACCTGTATCTCTTGGGTGAGAAAAGTCCCACATTTTATAGACCCATAGGGTCTCTTTTGGGAGGGAAGCACAAATGCCATGTGTTAGTCATAGGCGCCATGTGGCAGTCTTGTCTTCCCATGAGGGAGGGGAGTCCTCCATTGACTTGGGCTTTCATAATCGCCCTTGTGACAGTCCTCAAACGGCCTATTTGCCCACTCACACACGCGTGCGAGGCAGGAGTCATCAACTGACTGTTCTGGGCTGCCACTTGGCCTCATTTGTCTTTTTTCCCGTTAAACTTGGAAATCGTCTCACCCAGGGACGATTTCAGAAATCATCCCTGGGTGAGACGATTTCAAGTTAGCAATCGTCCCTGGGTGAGACGATTACTAGGCAAAGTGTCTAAGTGTGCCAAATTGCTTCTTGACCTCACAAAATTGTTATGAAAGTGGTTAAGACCACTGTTTGACCTCTAAGGGCTGCCCCTGGGGCTGTGTTTGTCAAAGCGATCAGTTTTTGCAATCACGTAATCGGATTGGTGTTGTTTTGGTGTCTACACTCCCATGCATCAATCTCAAAGGTATATTTCATGAACTTCCTGTATATCACCTCCAATTTTTCTTATGGCAAGGACTCACCCCACTCATCCGTAAAGTTTGGAAATCATAACTCAACAAGAGTATCAAAGTGAGTCACAAAAATGGTATGTTCTCGCTCAATGATGTTGAGAATTTTCTAAAATTCCCTTAATAGGTCCATCCTCTAAAAATAACTACGTAGCATGACCTTGGTAGTTGACCAGGCATGATTTATCTCGCTTAGAGGGTGAATATGTAGGTTGGCATTGGTTAAATTTTAAATTTTCACAACCATTTCCATGTACATCCCCAACCTCTCCTCTATATTTGTAATTATCTGCTGCTCCAACTAGATTTGTATTTGTGCTTCCCACAAATAATGTAACACTTGGACTACCTGTGCAACCATCTTCTCACAGTTTTGGGTAGAGCAAAAACGAGCCTCCTTGATGCTTTTTGATGAGAAACTAGTAGCCTATGCAACCTTATTTTCTAGATAATTTTTCATATCCTCAAGTTTTTGGTGGAGCTTATGCATCTATTATTCTGACAACATCTCTTTATTTCAAATGCACTCTGACTTGTCAGTGCAAGTGCTCATTTTTTGTGGCCATATTTTCTTCTTGCGCTCTACTTTTTGTCAAGGTATTTTTGAGCTCAATAATTTTATTTTATTTTTAAAATATTTATCCTTATAATGTTCACCATGTAATTATACTGAGATCATATGAGCTTGTATATTTCCTATATTTTTAGTCAGATCTATCTTGGTGAGATCTTCAGTTATAGTATCACAGATGTAATCACTTGATAACATTTCTCCTTGTGACTTTTGGAATAAGGGAGATATTTTAGTTGTGTGAGACTCCATGGTGACTATGTCAAAAGCAAATTTCTTGATTGGACAAGCCAAAGCCAAGGTCTCCTTTCATATCTTGCTCTTCAACCACTATGAAGAACTCAAGTGCGCTCGATTTATCTTCTCCACATTGGGTAATGCTTGTATCTCCAAAAATGGGGTGAATGGAATTATGAATTCTGAATGGCTAGGCTCAATGAACGTAGATGAGACAACTAGAAGAGGGGGAATTGAAATGATGGTTTGAATTGAGGAACTGGGTTTGGTTGTAGTTATGCTTACTTTGGGAGGAGTTTGCGTGCTTACATCCTAAATATTAGTGGTGTTAGTAACATAAGGGGAAGGACATGAAAAGGTATTCAACCCTAATGCATATGAACTAAAAGAAAAACAGGCTAAAGAAATTGGAATAGAAGCAGGAACAGTAGTCAATTCAAAAATGGAATATGAAGGAAGCAAAAGAGATATGGAGGGAATACCAAAGGGCAAAGAAATGGAAATAGAAGATGATGGAAGTGAAAATGAAGTTACTACATCCTCCAAATAAGAAAAAAAGGTTAAATAATTTGTATCTTCAGGTACAAGCACTGTGTGACATGGTGATGGGGGTGGCTATGAAATCACTTTTTATTGCTACACTTCTGCCCTCTCCTGTATGTTTATATTATCTTCAGCATCCACGACCTCTACTTGGAAGCTCTCTGATTGATGATCCTCCTTCTACTACTGAGCCATCAAAAATAGTTGTGCAACTATAGTCAGGACCTCTATTACTAGTGAGGGATTAATAACTATTATTGAAACAATAGGAACAGTAGGAACTACCATAGTTAAAACTTCTGTAGTAGAAGTAGTAATGGCACCAGTCCTTGGTGTCTTCATTGCTTTGGGAAGTGGTGATGCTTTTGGCACATTTTTATTTTTTGACATAGGTGCCACTTTAATTTTTTGTTTCATTTGTTACGATCTCCGTTTAAAAACATATTTTTGCTCTTATTCCTCTGGAATCTTTTCCTCAACCAATGGATGTTTTTGTTCTATTTTGTATTCACCACTATCGGAGTGTTGAAAACTCTATGGTAGAATATTGGTTAATATGATGGGCTGATATGAATCAACATACTCATCGTAAAGCTCCAAAAATGATTCATCCAACTTCAACCTGTAAGGAGTTTTCGGCTTCCCTCGGTGAACCCACATTATCCACCAATTCATAATTTTCTCCTCAGTCCATTTGGGCTCACTTTATTTACCATGGTTGAACAAACTTGGTGAAGGAATTTGAGATTTATACCTGGTCGTATTATACTCCACCTCTTTCTCATAGCAGTTGTTCCAAGGGGGAAGCAAGGTCATCTTTTCAATGTGCCAATTCATATCAGGCCCATCAAAATTATTTTAATTCTTTTTAATATCAAGCCGAGGGAAACAATGGAATGATTTAGATTTTATTATAGCTAAAAATTTTCCCAATGGGTCATACCTCCAATACTGTGGTAGTTCTATCAGTCCCAAATCTTGTAGTGCTACTGTAAGGAGCTGATTTTGTCCTACCTGGCTCACCTCTATACTGCCAAATTTAAATGATATATTGCATGTCATTTTCTTCCCATACCCATCTCCATACAAATCATTCATGTAATCTTATCGGCACACTACTTCCATAGCAAAGACATGCTTAGTAGAAAAATAGGGCAACAAAAATGGCTTACCCATGAAACCAAAAATTCTCACAACTACACCTTGAGTAAGCAAAAAAATATCTCCTTTCTCTTGGGAAACCACTGCGTCTCTTAATTCCCGTGGTACTCTTTCACATGTACTGCAAAGCAATTCTATTGCAGGCCCTAAAAACCAACTATTAAAACTATAATATGACTCCCTTTTTGTCAAGATGGAAGTCCACATATAAACCGATAGAGGTTCATTTTTCTCATTCGTCTATGTTACTGTAATGAAAGGAAAGTGTCGCTAAAGCTGGAAAAATAAATACCATATCAAAAATGAAGTGTACCTAAAGGACTTTTCCTCTCCAATCTGCAACTTTTCCAGTTGAAAATTCAACCTTCGGGAAATAAAATCAGCCCAATCAAAAAATATCGGGTTGGTGCCTTACCTCATAGTTGAAGGAGAATAGAACTCCACCCAATAAATACATTGTGCTAAGGTCATCTACCACTTATGAATGGTATCATCCGAAGGTAAGCCCACGATCCATGCCAACATTGAGTAAACATCCAAGCTTTTGAAATCTGAGAGCGGCTTCGATAAATTAGGAAGTTGCCCCATTGGTGGCTCCTTAAGTAACTAGGTCTCCATAAATTGGTGCATTGTAACCGTGGAGACATATCTATCTTCCTGCTCATTAGTATGCAGTTTCTTGTGAACCGCATAATAAGGAGGCTTTAGTCCACAAGCGAATGCCTCTCGTACTTCATCTGGGGTGATAGTAAAGAGAATTTCCCTCCTAGTATTTCTCATAGCTCTGGTGAATGGGTCATAAAACTGAGCGATGAGCCACAATAGCTCTGAGAATGGATGAACTGGAGGGCACAAGTACCAGAACAACTAAGAATGATAAGGCACTATGATCCAGCTTTGTGATGTCACCCCCTGGATTACTGCTAACTCAACATCCTACCACAATATTTCCACACCTTTATGGGTAATGAGACAATCACCAATTTCTACCATGGTGTCATCATACGGGTCTAAGTCAACGTAGTCATTTTTTTGGGCCTTCTTAGCTCTAGAATTTGACCTTTTGGGCTCTACAGCCTCTGCAACATATTTAGGCTCTTTACTTCACTTTCCCATTATCTCTTTTCCCTAACAAATACTTTGGATATTCTATCGAAATCTCTGTAATGACAATTTGAAATACAATGGTAGTAAAAATTTAAAAGAAATTAAACTGTGGGATTTTTACCTCCTCCTTTATATAGAGCGCTCTCCCATCTACCACAATAAATGTTGAATTAATCTGGGCACTTTCGGGAGGTCATAAGCATTGATTCACTTGCATAGAACCATTCCCAATGTCCTAATGGTATCACCTTTGATTTGCTGCCAAATCATCTTAGGGAAAGTGCCCTCCTTGCCACGTAATTTTATTGTAAATTATATCATGAGGAGCTTTCTTGGAAAAATAAATCGGTTGCTTGAAAACCAATGGAATATTTTATTTGTTCCTTAGGAACACAAATATTTGGCTGGTATACGTTTGAATTAATTTCCTTCTTCTACAATATTCTACCTGCATTCGCACTCTCAGATAGTTGCCACGTGTTTAAGGGTGCAATTCCTTTACAACGTGCTTCCAAAAACACAAGAAACACACTTGTTCCTTTTTCTTCAACGAAGTCATTTTGTGGGCACCTTGCAATTCGTCCCTTTTTACTGCACTTTTTTTTTAAAAAACAAACTATTTCTTTCCTCTTCATTCTAGGGCGCCTTCACTTTGTTTAATAATTCTTAAGGCGAATAGCCTCTTTAATAGACTTCTCCCCTTGTCTTTTGTGCCTAAATTTAGAAAATCTGATTTACTAAAAAAAACAAAGTTGCTTTTTAAAGCGCTCTTCTTCATCCTCTTTTTTTTATATCATGGGCATCTTGCATATACGCATGAGTATTGAAACCTTATCGCTCCAAAAAAAATAACTCTCATATGCATATATATATATTTCCTTTTTATGCTTTTATTAGCTCGTTCATGCCTGAAAAGGCACCAAAGACATTGATACATTTGTTCCAATAGTGGGCGAACATGACCTCAAGGAAAAACGTTTTTCTCTTTCACTTTTTCTTCTCTTTTTTTTTATTATATTATTTTATATATATTAACATAACATCACCATTTAAAAGAAATAAAATACCAAGAAAAAGAGTATATACATATTTACAAGGGGGTACCTCATTAAAATATTCATCATTGAATATAGGCATTCAAATGAAGACCATTGATCGGAGTAGGAAGATCCCAGCCCTCCATGTCGTAAATATGATAGGCATTTACCGAATTTACTGTGGAAATCTGAAAAGGACCTTCCCAAATAGCATCAAACTTATGGTGTTTCCCTAGCTTGGCTTTATTTTCGTTCCATTTGAGCACTAAATCTCCCACCTGGAAACTACGCTCAGTAGTTTTCTTTCTGAACCACTTCTTCATTTCTTTAGTGTGCTCAGAAAATGCTTGATAGGACTATTCTCTATCTTCTTCCAGCTACAATAGTTGTGCCAATATTGCACTCATAGGGTCGTACTCCTCATCTTCACCTTGAAATAACTACAATGTTTGAAGAACTAGAAGCTCAATGTGTGTAGGCAAGACAACTTCTTTTCCATACACCAAAGAATACAGAGATGTTTTGATAGATTTTTTATAGATATGTGATCCACCCAAAGATCCTGGTTCAACAACAGGTGCCAACTCCTCTTGTTATTCCTGAGTGTCCTCTTCAAAATCCGTAACAAATTTTTATTGGTAGACTCGGCCAAGCCATTTCCCTATGGGTAATAATTGGATGATATCTTGAGATAGATTCCATATTTGCTAGCGAACTCGGTGATTTTATCCCCAATGAATGGAGTTCCATTATCAATTACAATTGAATCTAGGACACCAAAACGAGTAATGATTCCTTCCAAAAAGAAATGATGGTCGCCTGATCAGCCTTCTTGGTGGGAATAGCCTCTGCCCATCTAGTGAAATAATCAATTTTTATTAATATGTATTTATGTTCTGCAGAATAATGTGGATCAATGACTCCAATGAAGTCAAGACCCCACTACTGAAAAGGTGCTTCCACTTGAATGGGGTGCAGAGGCAGTGCTCCTTTCCTGATTCTACCAACGTATCACTGATAGCTATCACAATGTTGACTTACTTTATGAGCATCGACAAATAGAGTGGGCCAGAAATAGCCAACTTGGATAATTTTTAAGGCCATGGGCCTACCTGCATAGTGACCACCAGATAGCCCAAAATGAAATTCTTCTAATATTATTTCTTTCTTAGATTCCTTCACACATCTAAGGAGAACCCCATCAATATTTTTGTGAAAAATCCCATTAGGCAACAAAACATATTTGAGGGCTTGCATTCTAAAACTTCAACGCTATGAAGCATCAAGGTGTGGTGGACACTTCCTATAAGTAAAGTAATCAATAAGCTCCTATGTCCAGTCATGATTACTCGAAATGTGATTTACACAAATGCTTTCACCAACCTCTTCCTCTTGCATCATATCCAACGATTCAGATGCATCGCTCTTAGCTAACTCCTAACATAAATCTCACCCATGAACTAGCTTTGTTGGTCAGATATCCCCACATCATATTCTTGGATCTTTGATACCCAACCTACCCTTTTATCGCCTAGTTCTCCTTGGAGTATGAAGCTTTGAACATCAGGATGTATAACATAAACGACAATTTTGCTCTGGGAAACAAAGTGTCAGAACTTCTTTAATGATTTCATCACCACGTACACCTACTTCTCAATAAAATTATACTTCTCCTAGTGGGGTGCAATAACTTGACTCAGGAAGGCAATTGGCTTCTCATCTCCATATTCTTGCTTCTGCGTCAGAACTGTAGCATAGCTCTCTTGCTCACCCACTGCATAGAGAATGAAATCCTTTGAATAATCAGGATTAATAAACACCGGAGCTTGGGTGATTCTCTCCTTGATCTTCTGAAAATCTCATATTCTAACTTCCGTCCACTTAAACTCAATATTCTTCTTTAAGAGCTCAATCATGGGTTTCACGACCTGAGCGAAGTCAGCAATAAACTTACGGATCAAATTTATTTGGCCAAAGAATGATTGAAGATATTTTTTGTTAACTGGCAATGGTAGCTTCAAAAGTATTTCTGCTATTGTAGGATCGATCGCCAATCCTTCTTGTGAGATCACATGACCCAACAACTTCCCTTATCTAACAACAAATATTGACTTCTTTGGATTAATAGAAATCCTGAACTCATGGTACTTCTCAAACACTTGCCTCAAATGAGACACATGGTCTTCTCTGTGATGTGAAAACATAGTCATATCATCAAGATATATTAAAATAATCCTATTCAATAACTCACTGAAAGCGATGTCCATAGCCCTATAAAAAGTAGTGCCAGCATTTGAGAGTCCAAATGGCATCCGTTGGTAGGAAAATGTGCCCCACTTAGTGGTGAATGTTATTTTATGTTGGTCCTCATCTTTCACCCATATCTTATTATAGCCAGAGAAGCCATCTAACAATGAAAATCTCTATGCGTTGGCAACCACATGAAGGATTTGATCAATCTATGGTAGAGGGTAATGATATTTTAGTGATGCTTTGTTCAGATTTCAAAAATCTACACATAGTCGAATGTCCCCATTCTTCTTCTACACTGGCACCAGATTCACCACCCATGTCGAGTGTTTAATTGGATAAATTATCTTTACCTCTAGCATTTTTAACAATTCCACCTTCATGAGTACTTCTATCTTGGGGTTGACAGGTCATTGTTTTTTCTAGAAAAGGCTTTACCCCCTCCTATAGCTCGATGGTATGCTGGATCATGTTCTTGTCATATCCCTTTAAATCCTGATAGCTCCATGCAACGATGTTGAGGTACTCATAGCACAAGTTCTTAATGTCTTCCAACTCTTTAGGCACACAATCAGTTCTGATTTTGATGATATTTTCAGGGTCTAGTTGTAACTCCTTATATTCCTTTGCATCCACCTTAATCCTGTGCTTTTTAGCCCTATCATTTTGATCAAATAGACTTTCCAATGAAATCAGTCCCCTAGGAATGTGATTGTTCTTCAATTGTATCATCCCCTCCATCTCTTCTTCAACTAGATTTTTGTCATCCGCACTTGCGGCCTCCTTGATCAGAAAGTTGACTATTTGCTCGTCATTATCAAATACTTGCCAATAGATGTTCTTGTCAGGGACCGAGGGTCTATAGATCACCCTAATAGTCTTGGGATTTCTGACTATTTGCTCCATAGGAGAATAATTCATACCAAGAGAGGCTAGAATATCTTCGTGTTTTTTTTGCTCTCGGGAGATCGCCTGAATGTTCAAAGTTGTGAAAGATTCGAATAAATCCCACACTTTGTTGTGGTAGGATTTTAGGTAATGCTTCTTGGACACACATCTATTAGTGGTTTGGTTAACAATGAGTTTGGAGTCACCAAAAATTTGTAGTTGCTTAATGCCCAAATTTTTAGCTTTCTTCAATCCAAGGCACAATGCTTCATATTCGACCATGTTATTTGTGCAACTCCAAGTCAATCTATAAGAATAGATCTTATGTAACCCTATTGGGAATATTAATATGATACCAAATCCTGTGCCATTCTTACATCTAGTACCATCAAAATAGAGCTTCCATAACTTATTTATGATAGAATCGAGGGAATCAGGGACCTTTTGTTCAATTTACTATGGCTTGGTTATTGTATAACAACCAATATCTGTTCCAATCATTGCATTAAAATCTATGAGTGAAAACTCATATTTCAAGGTAATTTTCACCAAGCACTTCTTCCATCAAGTCAACTTCTTCTAATTCTTCAGTCATCATGTTAACTGTGCCTGGATATTTTTCTTCCTCCTCCAACTTCTCAATATGAAAAGTTGATGGCTTTTCATTATATATGCAAATTCTCTTTCCTTTGAATGGAATCTCCAAATGCGAATAGTCCAGGGAAAGGTATCCTCCTAGTTTCACTGTGAACTCCCTTGAGAGGCACATGCTAAAGTATGGCTCCAGGTCAACCACTACTACTTCTTGGATGACCGTGATTTGTGGCATATTGTGAAGGACAATAGGAATATCTTTGATTACTCCTATTATTTTTATTAGAGTCCCATCCAGATGCAACACTCCTGGGCTACTTCTCGTGTATTCCATCCCCATCACTTCACATACTACCTTTGGCATGATAGTAGCCATAACACCATAATCAAATTATAGAATTATGTACAATCCACCCCTCCATTCTGAGTGATAAATAAAATGGGGGCGACCTATTATTTTTGGTGGTTTAATTTGGAATTTCTTGTGTCAACATTGTTTGAGAAGAATTTTTATTTTGATCTTTAACAATCTTCAAAGACTCTTGCAATAGGTCAACTTTTCTTGGCAACTATAGTGCATCATATAGGCTCACCTTCATGGGTATTTTCTTCATTTCTTCTACAATATTATAATTTGAGATGGTCAAAGCCTTCTCTTCTATAACCCTCTTGTACTTATCCCGATACTGCTGAGTAGCTTCTACCCTTTATCTCTTTGTCAATGATGGGTACTTGAGCCGTTCTTTGGCCTGCTCTTTCGTTTCATTTTGAGTTTGGGTAGTTGTTGTAGGTTGCAAAGTTGATGCCTTAGTTTGTGCCTTTTCTTGGGCTTGCCTAGGCAATAAATATTTTAACTTGATAGAATCATGCTCCTTAGTCACTACACCAGGTGCTTTCGCTGGAGGTTGCCTTTTTTCACTTTGCACCTTTGGTTCCGTAGGCACCTTCAAGGGTTCAAGCTCAGCTGGATCTACGATCACTAGCTTCTTTCCAAACCTCGTAAGGACTGAAACTTTCTCCAAATATGGCATCATAAAATTTTAGTCAGCCTCATTTATCATGTTGATTTGTCTACCAACTGAACTTTCTGCAAGCGTCTGCACATAGATCATATGCACCATGCAGGTTTCTTCTCCATGAGGATCATTACATGTTGAACACCAACATGTCTTTTCTATCGTACTAGTCTCCTCGTTTTCTAGCACCGTCATGCTCTTCTCAAGGCCTCTACTAGTAGATGCTTGTTCTCGAGTAATCGATGGATTTTGAAATATCCTCAACAAAAATTCAGCCTCAACTTGCTTCTTCCTCACCATCATAAGCTCATTTGATATTGTCCTTAAGGTTGAGTTATTTGATTTCACTTATTGTAGAAATATCATGAAAGGATTAGGGTTAGAAGGTATGGGGGGAGCTGGCAAAGGTAGAGGTACTGGATGTGCGAGTAATGGTAATGGGAACAGGGATTCTAGCAATGCTAGAAAAGGAATAGATGATGGCAATTGTGGCACTGACTGAATGGGAAACTATAGAAAACTTGGAGTGGGATGTTGTGAGATAGGGATCAAAGTGATTTGAGGTGGTCCTGAGATCCATGAGGGAACTGGGTACATGGAAGGCATGGGCTACAAAAATGCACTCGAATACAAATGTTGCGGTAAGTCAGGAAGAATAGGCATCATCATTTTTAGAGGAAGCTTTCCTATAGCAATCAAGTCAGATTCAACCTTTTGGGCTTGAGTATACAAATCAGGGAAGGTATTCACATTGGTTTATCGAACAACCATGCCAATATCGGTGTTGAATATCCTAAGGTAATAAAATACAGCTTGTTCATGTGTGGGCCACAAACCATCAAGAACTCTTTTCCAGCTTCGAGCAAACCTGACGTTGAAATCCACTATCTCCTCCTACGGATGTCTTTGGATCATTGTAAACTAATGCAGCAAGGAGTATGGGTCAGCTTGTTCATGAATTTTTTTTATCAACAACTCTGCCAACTGATCCCATGAAGTAATAGTACCCAGTTGCAATGATCTATACAAGTACAACAATTTTCCTCTCAGCGATAATACCAATAACTTTACCATTACATCTTCATCCATTATTCCATGGATCATATCCAGAGAAGATACATCTTTAATATGTTCATAGGCCATCCTAACAGTGCCATAATAGGTCAAAAAAACCTTTAAAGTTGCTTGGGATATTGTATTTTGTTCTTGTAAGTTCAAGGCCCCTGATATATTCCATGTTGATAACTGCCTTGGTGGTTGTGGCTACTATGCTGGGGGATTTTGGGCCATGTGAATTGGTGTATGAGGTGGAGCTTGAGGAACACTAGTGGTAGTACTAAATGGGATTATGGGAGTATAAAATACACAGGCTAGTCAGGATGATGTTGTAGATGATATATGGGATGTATGAGGTAATGAAGATGTATGATATAGAGTGGCTAATTGAGGGTGCTCTCCTAGCCTTTGAATATCAAGTTCATAGAACTCAATTTTATGATCTGGATTTTTGGCCTTCGATCTTGTATTCATGAGACACAGCTTTTGTTGTCCTCACATTTGGAGATTTCTGGGTATAATCGAGTCACCAGATGTTCTAACTATACAACACGAAGGTGAACATCAAACCTTAATACTATCGAAAGTGGAACTTTTGGGGTCCCACCGGGCATGCCAAAAATTGTTGGTCAAATATCTGCCTAATCAATAAAACTGTATTTGTGCACCCTAGACATGGCCAACATTGAATGACCGAAGGAAAGGAATATCCTCCATGTCAATCTCCAGAGAGGGTTGGCTCCCAAGCTAAATCCTACACTGGTTAAAGACTAGAGTTGCAGGAAAGAAATTAGAAATTACAGAAAGAAATGGGAAATATGGCCATAGGCCGAAAGTGTAGGATGTGGGGTAGACTAACAGCAGGAAATTCACCCAAGCATGAAATAGCATATAACGAAAGAGAAGTAGTAGAATTTACTTATAAAATTGCAACAACAACCTTCAAAATAACACTCCAGCACTCATTCCCTCATTAGCAATATTTTAAATTCAAATGTAGAATTTAAAACTTCATATAACAGAAAGAACATGAATGTAAAATAGAAGTGCACAAATTTAGAAGAAAATTGCACACAAGATCACTTGCAAATTCAAAAGCCTTGTGTCTTCTATTGATGCAGAGAACTTGGAGAGTTTTCTTGCAAAGTGTCTAACCTCCTTTTACAATGAGAATTCAGTAGTATTTATAGAGGATTTCGCCTCTTTCATTAAATGCACATAGAGACAAAATGATCATAGATCAGGAACCATAGTGCAGAAATGCCTCCTTGGAAATATTGAAAAATCATTCTCTAAGAACAACGACCCATATTTCAAGGAAACATTCCCAAGAAATCAACATCTTTGGGCATCGATGCACGAAAAATAAAGTTTGATGCCTTGGAAACAGACTCTCGCTTTGGAAATCATGAAAATCCTCCTATGCTTTTAACACAACTCTCTTCTTCACTTGGGATTCACCATTTGAGTTACCCATTGCCACCATCATTTAATATTTTTCATTATCTACCCTAGGCATATTTAGAAATATGGACCTTAATGATGAATATGCCTTTTACTGTCTTTCCTCATTTTTAACCATGGCGATGATAGTTCCTGTTATTCGAGGTGAAAATATTTTTAGCAATTTGAACATCTTCATACTTACAATCATTTCTACACCATTTTATTTTAAAATCATGTTCACCTGATTTTGTTTTTATGGCACGTATGCACATGATTTCAATCTTGGGGATGCATATGCCCATGGGAGAGGCAAACAGGACGTTCGCCCCTTAACCAAGGCAAATGTGATAACACTTTACTTTTGGAGCATGTTCACCCATGGGAGAGGTGAATGGAATTTTCACCCATTGACCAAGGTGAATGTGTCGGTTATCATGTGCGCACTATCGACTTTCCCATCCTCATCACCTTACATTACGTTTGCCCCTAGGTGGGGTGAATGGAGCTGTTTTCCCATCCTTAGGGTGAACACAATCTTTCGCTAAAAAAATTTGTTAGAAGGTGAGAGAGCACTGATGGTTCAAAATTTCAGAAATATGTTCGCCCCAAGGTAGGGCGAATGGGACTTTCACCTCATCTTCAGGGTGAATGTAATTTTCACATCTCTTCTTTTGGGCATTTTCAAATATTTTAGTCTTTCGTCATTTTAATTTTTTAATATTTTATTTCCTTTTCTTTTTGATAGAGTGTACAGGGGCGAAGGCATCTCCAATTCACAGTGCTTTGGAATGTTACAAAACTTATTTTTTCCTTTGAGAAAAAAAAGGGTACATATGCAAATAGAGAAATAACATATAAAATCGATCTAGTATAACATTTTAGAATAAATATCGCCATATTACAATCAAAATGCTCCATCAAAATAAAACAAAAATCCCAATGTGGTAAAGTACAAAATTGTCAACACTTCCATCTTAATAAAAAACTAAATTATATGTACTACCACTATTCATAATGAATTTGCAACACTTGCCTTTTAATTTTCATATAATTTTGAATAGAATTCTTCTTTGCATCAATTCATGCACGTCCTTGGATGATTTCATCAACACCTTCCTCATCATGATATATTCTCCGTACTTTAGATTCTTCATGTGCTTAAATGAGGCAACACAATCTTCATCTAGTTGTGTAATCTTATTCCTAAATTCTCTTCGTTTACCACTATCATATCGTACTATTTGATATTCAAATACCTAATGACTAGTTTCTCCACATAAAAATAATTTTTCGGGTAATCATCTACCCCTTTATTTACCATAAAACCTCTTCCTCTTGATAATTCTCCTATTTCTATAGAATTTTATCTAAAATTATTTTGATAAGAACTAAATTATCCTTGTAAATGTTGCCCTCTACCCTATTTAGTCGTTCTCTTCATCTATAATTTTTTTGCTACTTGCACATGTTGGACATTTTGAGGAATGTTTTTTGTCATTGATATCAAAAGCATTGTTGAGCAATATTCATAATCTTTGAGGACATTAGGAAAGCTCAGAGAATGAAGATCCAATATGGAGAAGTCAAATTAAATAATAATATTTTATTATTATTTTCGCACCAAGATCAAGTTAAAGGAGATCAAGGACAAAGTTGAAAAGATCCACATGTTAATTTAAATTAAAATATTTTAATCCTCGATTAAAATTTTAATTTAAATATTGATAAGTGCTAAGGTTAATTTAAATATTTATTTAATATTTAAAATTAACTTTACTACAAATCTAATTTAAATTAAAGTATTTTAATTATTGATTAAAACTTTAATTTATTAATGTTGGGTGCTAAAGTTAAGTTAAATATTTATTTAATATTTAATTTTAACTTTCCAAATCAAATTCAAATTGGAAATTCGAAATGTGTTGATGTTGAAGGAAGCAAAACCCTATGTATAAATATGCCAAAATATTGGCATTTGAAATTATCCATGCGACTTGTGTTGGCTCGTGAAAAGAGAAGGAAATTTTGCATGTGCAAATCGAGCAAGGGAAAGAGACAAAGTTTGGCATCCTTCGAAATCAACACGAAGTGCTTGTAGCTTGGTTGGCAGCCAAGGGTTGCGTAAGACGCTGTTGTGGAAGTTGAGGCAGGTTCAAAACCCATGCATGTGATTTTTGGGAAGAAGGACAAGCATTTTGTCTTGTGCATCGAACGTGGGGAGAAGGTAAAGGCACCGAAGTGCCTTTTGGCTCTTGTGGAGCCACGCAACCCAAGCGGTGGGTGCTAGCACTGCAAAAGCGCTTGGGGGAGAACCAACGAGGGTTCAAATCCCACCAAGGCCCTTTTGAGTGCATTGAGGTATGTGATTTAATTTGGTTGTCTTGGCCTATGAAAAGTTAAAGGGAAAAATAATGTTTTTATTTTTCTAAAGTAATTTTAATTAAAGTACTTTGCATGTTATTTGGTGTGTAAGTTATTAGGGGAGTTAAAAGGAAGTGCAAAGCTTTAATTTCTGAGTTGGAATTTTAGAGGCTAAGGAGTTATAAGGAAGGTTGAATTTTATATTTTGAAATTGAAGAATGTTGAATATTATTTATTTCAAGTTGGAGATTATAAGGAGTAATTAAGTGCTAACTTTTGTATTGAAGAAAAGTTTTGAAGAAGAGTTAGAATGATATTTTTGTCATCTAACCTTGGTGTTTGGTAAGGAAAGTGGTTATACTTGAGACAGGTTTTAAAGACTATTCTTCATCAAGAAAAAGGTATGGGCACATTCTTCCATAGTTGAGTTGATTGATTGTTTTCTGGAAAACAAGTTTGGAGTGAAAAGGATTTAATTAGGTTTCCTTATTGAGTTGTTGAGCTATATGTGAGATTGGTTTATAAGCATTGTTGTTGAAGTGATTGATTGAGTGAAGAACTTGAACTAGGGTTTGCAAAGATCATGAGTATCATTGTTATGTGAGATTGGTTGATAAGAATTGTTTGGAAACATTTTGAGTGAGTGTTCATATGCTTGGACTAGGGTTTGTAAGCAAGGATTGTTTCATTGAGTGATTGATTGAGTAGAGTTGATTGAGCCTAGTCAAGTGAATGTGTGAAGTGATTGTTCAAGTTCTTAATAAACAAATTATTCTATATTCTGAAATTGATTTGAGAGAGATTGAGGATTGAGAGGTGAGTGTGAAGCATATTGAGTCTCTAACAATTCTCTATATGTTTCTAAGAGAGTGATTGAAAGTGATTGAGCATTGAAGTGAATGTGAAGCATATTGAGTCTCTAACAATTCTCTATATGTTTCTAAGAGAGTGATTGAAAGTGATTGAGTATTGTGATGTGTGTAGAGCATATTGAGTCTCTAACAATTCTCTTTATGTTTCTATGAGATTGGACAAGTTCTAGTGTGGACTTGTTGAGCAGATTTGAGGTAAGTCTTTGAGAAGACTTGTGGATAGATTTGTGTGAGCTTTTGTGGAAGCTTACAATACAGATTGAGAGCAGATTTGGATAAGTTCTAGTGAGGACTTATTGAGCAGATTTGGACAAGTTCTAGAGAGGACTTGTGGACAGATTAGTGTGAGCTTTTGTGGAAGCTTACAAGGTAGATTTGAGATAAGTCTTTGAGTAGACTTGTGAGTAGAGTTGATTGATTGATTTTTTCAAACCTTGAGTTAAGGTTTGGGGCAGATCTAGAAGAGTTGATTTGAGATTGAGTCAAGCTTTGAGTTAAGGCTTGAGGATAGATATTGAGGATAGATTTGTGCTAGACCGAAGGACTATGTTTAGTATAGATTCGAGGATAGATTTTGGTACAAATTTGAGGATAGGTTTGTGCCAGACCAGAGATAGAGACTGAGCAGATTTGTGCTAGATTGAAGGACTATGTTTAGTACATATTTGAGATAGAGCTTTGGAGGTGATAGAGTACAGAGGATGATAGTCTCCAGTGGATAGAGATCCATTAGCCAGGGTAGTGAGGATAGGTGTCTTCAGTGGATAGAGATCCATTAGCCAGAGTAGTGGGGGCAATAGTTCTTCTAGAAGATCACTAGCCAGAGCAAGAGGAGAAAGGAGTTCTCCTGTGGATAGAGATCCATGAACTTGATTAAGGGGATTGGTGTCTCCTTTGGATAGAGGTCCATAAACATTGTAATAGGGAAAGGATTCCCAAGAGATTGATTGAGAAAGTTTTTAGTGAAATATTTTCTCCGTGGAGTAGCCCACATTGGGTGAACCACGTAAATTTGGTGTCTCTATTGTGTGTGGTGATTTGTGCATTGCTTTGATTACTGGTATTGATATTGCTATCTATACATTGCATAATATTGATTGGGAAAGAAAAGTAAAAAGTGGTCTTATACTTTTCACCCCCTCTCAGTATAATCTTGTGTTCTTCAATTGGTATCAGAGCGGGTTCCTTCGGAAGAGTTTAACAACTTGAAGGAAAATCTTACAAGAACACAATGGATTCTAAGAATGGATCATCAGATAATTCAACACCAATATTTGATGGAAGTGATTATATATATTGGAGTATGAGAATGAATATTTACCTGATGGCACTTGGCAATGAAATTTGGGAAGCAATTGAAAATGGATACGACCCCTTAGTTGATCCACCTATAGATAAGGAAGGTAAGCTTCTACAACATTACAATTCAAAAGCAATGAATGCAATTTTGAGAGGTTTGCATAGAACAGAGTCCATAAAAGTTATGCATTGTCAAGATGCAAAAGGAATGTGGGATAAGTTGCAAAGTATATATGAAGGAGATAAAGGTGTCAAGAAAGCAAAGATACAAAATCTCAAAGGACAATTTGAAGAGTTAAGAATGAAGGATGAGGAAAACATTAGTACTTATCTACTTCGAGTCGATGAGGTTGTTAATGCTATGCAAGGACTTGGACTTAAGGTTGAAGAATCGGATGTTTGTGATAAGGTCTTAAGATCTCTTCCAAAGAGATTTAGTGAAAATATTTCTGCTATAGAAGAATCAAAGGATGGTGATTCTTTGACAAGAGATATGTTGCTTGGTATTCTTACAAATTTTGAGTTAAGAACAAAAGAACCTAATCCCCAGAAGGAAGCAACCTTCAAAGCAATCAAGAAGACAAAGGGTAAGAAGTCAGAATCAAGCAATGAGTCATCCAGTGATGAAGAAGCAAATTATGGCAGAAGGAATAAGGATTCAAGAAGATTTAAAGATACAAAATCTGTTAAATATTTCAATTGTGGAAAGTATGGTCACTATGCAACTGACTATCAAGAAGCTAAAAATAACAATGATGAAGAAAAGGATCACAGGAGCAGGGAATCAGAAAGATACAGGCACCAAAAGAAAAGCAAGGATGGACAAAGAAGACAAGGAAATAAGTTCTTTCAAAGGTAAAAGAGGAGCTACTATGCAGACAAGGCAAGTAAGTACTCAAGTGATAGTGATAATAGTTTCTCAGATAATGATAAAGATGAAGTCCTATTTATGATTGAAGAAAAAGAGGTCAAGAAAAGGTCACCAATAATTCTCAAGTGTTTTAGATGTGGTAACTTTGGACATCTTGAAGATAGTTGTACAAGGAATGGTTATAGTTTCAGTGATGATGAATATGAGGATACACTTGAAGGACCAAAAGAGAATATTCTAATGGCACTAGAAGAAGAAGAAGGTGATCCTATAGAAGACAAGTCAAAATAAAATGAAGATGTAGACAAAGGCAAACAAATAGAGGAAGAATCAGATAAAGAAGGATATGATCTCAAGGGAGAACTTATTTATGCTCTTGAAACAGTAAAGAAGGTAAGAAAGCAAAACTCTAAACTTGAGTTTCAATTTCAAGAATGTGATGAAGAGAGAAGAATGCTTATAGAGGATCTAGACAAATCAAAGGCTAAGACAAAGAAGTTCAAGGATAAGTTAGAAGCAAAGGTCTTAGAATGTGAAAGGTTAGAACAAGAAGTAGCCCTACTAAGGGAAGATTTAGAAAAGTCCAAGAGTAAGCTACAAAAGTTTGGAAAGAGCTCAAATATTGTGGATAAGATGATCAAGGTACAAAGAAGGTCAACAAACAAAATAGGTCTTGGTTTTGAACAAGCTCAAAAGAAACAAGAAGAGAAGTCAACCTCAAGTTCTGAAGGAGAAGAAACTTCAGAAGAAGACAATGTAAGAGAAAGTGAGACATCTGAGGATGAGTTGGACAACAGAAAGTTCAACAAGGACAGGAACAATGCACAAAGGAGAAACAAATGGAACAACAATTAGAATAGGTTAAGAGAGACTAAGAGACCAATGAGGTCAAGACAAGGAAACTTCAATGGAAGATGTTTTTCATGTCACAGGTTTGGGCACATGGCTTCACAGTGCAGGACACATGAAAGACAGGAATATGGGAACAAACAACTTTTCCATGGGTATTGCTACTCATGTAATCAGTTTGGTCACAAGGCAATGAATTGCAGGGTTCATGATAGAAAAGGATATGGCTTCACTAGGAGAAATCCCAAGACAGTTGCACCTCCAAGGAATAATAACATTAAGTGTTATAAGTGCAATAATGATGGACACACAACAAAGTGGTGTAGAGCAGACATTCCATAATCAAGTATGAACAGGAACATGAACAGGAACAGGAAAAGGGATATGGATATGACAAATAGGAACATGGATATGAATATGAACAAGAACAAGAACAGGAACAAGAATAAGAATGTGGACATGGATAGGAACAGGAACATGGACATGGAAAGGAATGATCAGAGGAATCAAAAGGATCAGATAAGAAGAAAAGAGGATAAAGGTAAAGACCAATGCTTATTGGGAGTAGAAATACTCCCACCCTAGAATTAACCACCTCAAGAGGAGGTGGGGGAGGGGCTAAGCTAAGAGACTCATTCTTAGCCCCGAGCCCCAAAGGTGACCCTTTGCCATTGATGTCAAAGGGGGAGAGATTTGAGTAAGGGGGAGAGATTTGGTATTTGAGTAAAGAGGAGAGATTTGAAAAGAGCATTGAGCTAGGGGGAGCAATGTCCCAGGGGGAGTAGAACAAAGAAAAGGTTAAGTTTTTAGTAAAAAGAATTTGGGTTGCCATCAATGACAAAGGGGGAGATTGTTGGACATTTTGAGGAATGTTATTGTCATTGATGTCAAAAGCATTGTTGAGCAATATTCGTCATCTTTGAGGACATTAGGAAAGCTCAGAGAATGAAGATCCAAGAAGGAGAAGTCAAATTAAATAATAATATTTTATTATTATTTTGGCACCAAGATCAAGTTAAAGGAGATCAAGGACAAAGTTGAAAAGACCCACATGTTAATTTAAATTAAAATATTTTAATCCCTGATTAAAATTTTAATTTAAATATTGATAAGTGCTAAGGTTAATTTAAATATTTATTTAATATTTAAAATTAACTTTACTACAAATCTAATTTAAATTAAAGTATTTTAATTATTGATTAAAACTTTAATTTATTAATGTTGGGTGCTAAAGTTAAGTTAAATATTTATTTAATATTTAATTTTAACTTTCCAAATCAAATTCGAATTGGAAATTCAAAATGTGTCGACGTTGAAGGAAGCAAAACCCTATGTATAAATATGCCAAAATATTGGCATTTGAAATTATCCATGCGACTTGTGTTGGCTCGTGAAAAGAGAAGGAAATTTCGCATGTGCAAATCGAGCAAGGGAAAGAGACAAAGTTTGGCATCCTCCGAAATCAACACGAAGTGCTTGTAGCTTGGTTGGTAGCCAAGGGCTGTGTAAGACATTGTTGTGGAAGCTGAGGTAGGTTCGAAACCCACGCACGTGATTTTTGGGAAGAAGGACAAGCATTTTGTCTTGTGCGCCGAACGTGGGGAGAAGGTAAAGGCACCGAAGTGCCTTTTGGCTCTTGTGGAGCCATGCAGCCCAAGCGGTGGGTGCTAGCACTATGAAAGCACTTGGGGGAGAACCAACGAGGGTTCAAATCCCACCAAGGCCCTTTTGAGTGCATTGAGGTATGTGATTTAATTTGGTTGTCTTGGCCTGCAAAAAGTTAAAGGGAAAAATAATGTTTTTATTTTTCTAAAGTAATTTTAATTAAAGTACTTTGCATGTTATTTGGTGTGTAAGTTATTAGGGGAGTTAAAAGGAAGTGCAAAGCTTTAATTTTTGAGTTGGAATTTTAGAGGCTAAGGAGTTATAAGGAAGGTTGAATTTTATATTTTGAAATTGAAGAATGTTGAATATTATTTATTTCAAGTTGGAGATTATAAGGAGTAATTAAGTGCTAACTTTTGTATTGAAGAAAAGTTTTGAAGAAGAGTTAGAATGATATTTTTATCATCTAACCTTGGTGTTTGGTAAGGAAAGTGGTTATACTTGAGACAGGTTTTAAAGACTATTCTTCATCAAGAAAAAGGTATGGGCACATTCTTCCATAGTTGAGTTGATTGATTGTTTTCTAGAAAACAAGTTTGGAGTGAAAAGGATTTAATTAGGTTTCCTTATTGAGTTGTTGAGCTATATGTGAGATTGGTTTATAAGCATTGTTGTTGAAGTGATTGATTGAGTGAAGAACTTGAACTAGGGTTTGCAAAGATCATGAGTATCATTGTTATGTGAGATTGGTTGATAAGAATTATTGGAAACATTTTGAGTGAGTGTTCATATGCTTGGACTAGGGTTTGTAAGCAAGGATTGTTTCATTGAGTGATTGATTGAGTAGAGTTGATTGAGCCTAGTCAAGTGAATGTGTGAAGTGATTATTCAAGTTCTATAAAACAAATTATTCTATATTCTGAATTGATTTGAAAGTGATTGAGCATTGAAGTGAATGTGAAGCATATTGAGTCTCTAACAATTCTCTATATGTTTCTAAAAGAGTGATTGAAAGTGATTGAGCATTGAAGTGAATGTGAAGCATATTGAGTCTCTAACAATTCTCTATATGTTTCTAAGAGAGTGATTGAAAGTGATTGAGCATTGTGATGTGTGTAGAGCATATTGAGTCTCTAACAATTCTCTTTATGTTTCTATGAGATTGGACAAGTTCTAGTGTGGACTTGTTGAGCATATTTGAGGTAAGTCTTTGAGAAGACTTGTGGATAGATTTGTGTGAGATTTTGTTGAAGCTTATAGATGATTTGGATAAGTTCTAGTGAGGACTTATTGAGAAGATTTGGACAAGTTCTAGAGAGGACTTGTGGAAAGATTAGTGTGAGATTTTGTGGAAGCTTACAAGGTATATTTGAGACAAGTCTTTGAGTAGACTTGTGAGCAGAGTTGATTGATTGATTTGTTCAAACCTTGAGTTAAGGTTTGGGGCAGATCCAATAGAGTTGATTTGAGATTGAGTCAAGCTTTGAGTTAAGGCTTGAGGACAGATATTGAGGATAGATTTGTGCTAGACCGAAGGACTGTGTTTAGTACATATTCGAGGACAGATTTTGGTGTAGATTTGAGGACAAGTTTGTGCTAGACCAGAGATAGAGACTGAGCAGATTTGTGCTAGACCGAAGGACTATGTTTAGTACAGATTTGAGATAGAGCTTTGGAGGTGATAGAGTACAGAGGATGACAGTATCTAGTGGATAGAGATCCATTAGCCAGGGCAGTGAGGATAGGTGTCTTCAGTGGATAGAGATCCATTAGCCAGAGTAGTGGGGGCAACAGTTCTTCTAGAATATCATTAGCCAGAGCAAGAGGAGAAAGGAGTTCTCCTATGGATAGAGATCCATGAACTTGATTAAGGGGATTGGTGTCTCCTTTGGACATAGGTCCATAAACATTGTAATAGGGAAAGGATTCCCAAGAGATTGATTGAGAAAGTTTTTAGTAAAATATTTTCTCCGTGGAGTAGCCCACATTGGGTGAACCACGTAAATTTGGTGTCTCTATTGTGTGTGGTGATTTGTGCATTGCTTTGATTACTGCTATTGATATTGCTATCTATACATTGCATAATATTTATTGGGAAAGAAAAGTAAAAAGTGGTCTTATATTGTTCACCCCCCCTCTCAATATAAGCTTGTGTTCTTTATCATGTTAACAATTCTTCTACCTTGAGTGTACAATGATATATCTCATCAAATTTTCTAAGTTGAAACATACCAATTGTAGACACTCAAAAGTTGCACATGCTCATTATTATATATTTACATATCTGCATAGACACGTATAGGTTCACATAGGCCATCGTAGGCTGCTATAGTCATTTTTAGGCTACCTTAGTCATTCATAGACTCTAAACCTACAAAACTAGGAAAAACACACACGAAATACCTCCTACCAACTAGGAGGCCGTCTACTAGATCCTTAAGGCCACCTAAGACCTTTTCCACACCTAATTAGGATCCCATGGGACCATTCTCCATAAAAAAACATAATTAGGATTCTAATTTGCGAGTGACTTTCACTAAACATGCATTTTATCACTAACAGGGTTTAATTAGGATTAATGAGATAATTAGTCCTAAGCATGTCCTCACACATGTGCACCCTAAAGTTAGTTAGAATATTTCTTAAAAACCCTAACTAAACCTAAATTTAACCTAGGAGTTATCTAACCCTAGTAAACCTTAATCATTCCTCACACATGTGTGAGAATAGAATATTTCACTTAAGGATGTAAGCTTGACACTTCATAAACCCTAACCTAACCTTGCTAGGAATTGACTCTAGGATTTGGTATATCTAACCACCACCTTGACCTTAGATTTTGAAGAACACAAGCTTATATTGAGAGGGGGGTGAACAATATAAGACCATTTTCTACTTTTCTTTCTCAAACAATATTATCCAATATAATCAATGGTAATATCAATAGCAATAACCAAAGCAATGCTAAAATAATCACACACAATAGAGACACCAATTTAACGTTGTTCACCCAATGTGGGCTACTCCACAGAGAAAATACTTTACTAATATTTTCTTAATAAATATCTTAGGAATCCTTTCCCTATTACAATTTTATGGACCTCTGTCCAAAGGAGACACCAATCCCCTAATAAAATTCATGGATATCTATCCATAGGAGACACCAATCTTCTAAATTTGCTCTGGCTGGTGATCCTATATAAGATCGTTGCTTTCACTGCCCTTAGAAAATGAAACTCTATCCACAAAAGACACCTATCCTCCCTGCTATGGTTGGAGACCTCTATCCTCAACTCTGTTACCTCCAAATATCTATTTCAAATCTACACTAAACACAGTCCTTAGGTCTAGCACAAATTTATCCTCAATATTTATCTCTGGTCTAGCACAAACCTGTCCTTAAATTTGCACCAAACTCTATCCTTGAATCTATACTAAACATAATCCTTTGGTATAGCATAAATCTATCATCAATCTCGATCCTCAAGCCTTAACTCAAATCATGAATCAATATCAAATCAACTCTACTAGATCTGCTCCAAACCTTAACTCAAGGTTTGAACAAATAAATCAATAAACTCTGCTCACAAGCCTTCTCAAAGGCTTATCTCAAATCTACCTTGTAAGCTTCCACAAAAGCTCACACCAATCTGTCCTCAAGTTCTCTCTATAACTTGACCAATCTTCTCAATAAGTCCTCATAAGAACTTATCCAAATATACTCTCAATCTGTATTTTAAGCTTCCACAAAATATTACCCAAATCTATCCACAAGTCTTCTCAAAGACTTACCTCAAATATTCTCAACAAGTCCACACTAGAACTTGTCCAATCTCATAGAAACATAAAGAAAATTGTTATAGAATCAATATGCTCTACACTCATCACAATGCTCAATCACTTTCAATCACTCTCTTGGAAATATATAGAGAATTTTTAGAGACTCAATATGCTTCACATTAATCACAATGCTCAATCTCTTTCTCAAATCATTTCAGAATATAGAATAACTGGTTTCACAGAACTTGAACAATCACTTCACACATTCACTTGACTAAGCTCAACCAATCACTTAATGAAATGATCATTTCTCACAAATCCTTGTCCAAGCATATGAATACTCACTCAAATATTTTCAACAATGCTTTATCAACCAATATCACATAACAATGATACTCATGTTCTTTCCAAACCCTAGTTCAAGTTCTTCACTCAACAACTAACTTCAACAATAATGCTTATTAGATAATATTCACATAACAATGATACTCATATTCTTTGCAAACTCTAGTTCAAGTTCTTCATTCAATAACTCACTTCAACAACAATGCTTATAAAACAAGGTTTTATCAACAACTCTTAATTCTAGAAAATCTTGAAGCATTAATTCAAAACACTTTCAACAATGCAAACTAGACAGTCCTTTTTACTCCAACTTTTCATTTGTAATTTTCAATAATCACTCACTAGGAAGAATATGCCCATACCTTTTTTTGGATGTAGAAGTGCCCTTAGAAAACCTGTCTCAATCACAATTTTCTTCTTTCCAA
The DNA here is from genome assembly GCA_028583015.1 of Wollemia nobilis. NCBI lineage: Eukaryota > Viridiplantae > Streptophyta > Pinopsida > Araucariales > Araucariaceae > Wollemia > Wollemia nobilis. The sequence goes on from JAQPPZ010001753.1 coordinate 2,636,354, forward strand.
TTCCAATGGTTAGATGATAAAGTATCTTTCTCAAAACTTTCATGCAAACATTTCACACAAAAATAACAAGTCCTAATTACACCTTATCATCTCCAAGCTTCAAAATTAAGTCCCATTTAAATTTACCAAAACAAATATACTTAAACCTTATTACTCCTTTTAAAAAGATATCTCTCTTTTAATAGCAATCCCTATATGTATCTTCAAACTTTAGAACACCTATTCAAAATAAAGCCCTTGTAACTCCCAACTTATTACTTATACCTTAATGCTCAAATATTATATATTTTAAAAAAACTTTAAGACCTAAATCCTTATGTCTCCCAACTTTTAATTAATTAAACAACCCCCAAAAAATTGATTCATACCTTAATGCTTTAGGCGCTTCCAAATTTTTTTGCGCTGCTATCAGCATAGGAAATCAAACTTGTGCTTCCCGCTAGCCTACACCATATCATGAGAGGGTCAACCACTTGGGCTAGCATACCACTTTAGTTTAAGGAGCATGTGCTCCCACTTCACCTTTACAACCAACGCTAAAAAATACCACTTTAGTTTAAGGAGCATGTGCTCCCACTTCACCTTTACAACCAACGCTAAAAAAAAAAATAAAACTTTGCTTTCGCCTAGTCTCGAACCCGAGACCTCTGTGTCGTCAGTCAACCTTACAACCAACTCTTCTGCAGTGGTAGATGAGATCAGTATGAAGAAGAATAAATTTATTTTCTATTCTTTCTTCCAATGAACACATGTATGTCATCGTCCAATCACTTATCGAATTCTATGCGGAGCATAATAAACACGTGATAGACAATAGAAAACCTCCTTGATCTCTGTGCATCTTCTACCTTTGTTTTCATTTTTTTTGTTGTATCCCCTTTTTTGTGTTCTCTTTGGATTTTGCAAGTTTTTATTATATCACTCACACACCATATATTTTATTTTATCCTTTGATAGGGTTTTTTATATAGTATGGCTTTAATTTAAAAGTCGTCGGCCCTTGTTTCCATGAAGACACGAGCTTGTTCTAGGTCGACTCGTCGATGCCTTTTAAGGGCCCATTGGAATATTCAAATTTAAATATTTTTAAACATGGTGCCCAACTTTATTAAAAGCGCCCAACAAAAAATGATGCCCAACTTTATTAAAGGATATTAATATTAAATTATTTAAATCTTAAATTTAAATAATTTAAATATTAAATTATTTAAATTATTTGAATCACATAACTTTTGGGCATTTAATATTATAATAAAATATTATAATATTATTTTTCTTAGGCCATCCAATTGCTCTTTAAGCTATTTTGGACCACCTGGAAGCCATCTTCTTGCACTTTGGGCCACATCTGACTTCCTGGAACCGGGCTATCCTTCTGCACTTATTGGAGAACCTGAAACTGATGTTGTCCACTGAAACTGCCACTAACTAATGTTGAAGGCTTGACATCAATGACTACTCACTCTTGACATCAATGACAACTTATCACTCAAAATTTCCAACAAATTTTCCTATAAATAGATGGCCCTTCCCCTCATTTTAGCTCTCTCTCCCCTTCTTGTCAACTTAACAAAACTTTTTATAAATCATACTAGAATCATATCTGACAACTTTACATCATGCAGATAGCATAACATCACTTTTGGAGCCCATTTGGACAGAGGATCTCCATCAAAGGGTAGTTGTAGACCAATTTTACCCCACCCTATGAATCCATAATCCATTTCATAGGACACCCTACTAATTGAATGTATAGTAGGTCTACATCAGCAAATCTAGCAGGTATCATTTTTTTAATGCTTTTATAATACTTTCTTCAATTTTTAATAATTTTTAATATAGTTTTTATGTTGACTTGTCATCATCACCATGGGGATTGACTACGGTAGACCCCAAAACATACTAATAATATTTTACATGATCTAAATAAGTGCAGAAGAGTACACATAAGCAAACTACCAATGGACCACACACATAGAAGCCCACCTTTATTGAGGATATCTAAAAGACATCATCAGGATACTTTTCTTTTGTAAATAAAATAGGAAGACTCTTCTTGTAACCTAGAAATATTTCTTTATGAATAAAAACAATATTTTTGTGTAATTTACATTTTGTTAAATTGTTTGATCAATTGAATGTCATTCGGTCACTTCATTCTAGCACGTTGGATGGGACCCCAACAATAATTGTGTTAGACTAGTTTTTTTATGAATCTGACATAATTTTGGTTTTTTGTTGTTGTTACAGGTACCTTCATGGTAGAACAGAACCTTAAAAACCCTGATACACAGCTTAGGTCATCAGAAGAAGAGTTTCAAGATCCTAAACCCAATTCATACCCCAACCTATAAATTTAGCATCTAATTCGTAGGTCACCCTACAAATCCTGTCAGATGGTATCAAAAAACCCTAAAACAATAGGGTATCAGAATAGACATATCAACAAAATCATCTGGCATCACAAGGGTCATGTATTCCTCTCAAGACCTTCTACTTTTTTTATTCTTTGATAAAGAAACTTCACCTTCAAATGCATCGTGTCCTTTTGTGAGGTTATATTTTTAATATGTCGATTAGGATTATCATGTTAGCTTAGAAATTAGATAGCTTAAATTTCGTCAGTTTTCTTTATCTTTTAAAATCAAAGTTGCAGCCCTTTTTTAATTCATTTTAGTAGAATTTCATTTTTTGTTTTCAATGTTCATAAATTGTTCCTTTCCAATCATCCCTTCATGCATTAGTTATGTCTTTACAATCTCTTTGTAAATTTATGTTCAAATCAGATTTCCAATTTCATTTCAAAATCATTTCAAATTTATTTCTCAATTTGCATTTAGGATTATTTTTATAATCTCTTTAATTTATTTTTCCAATTTCATTGCAAAAGCATTTCAAATATCTTTCTCACTTTGTTTTTAGGATTAGTTTTACAATCTCTTTCATTTCATTTTCCAATTTTGTTTTCGAATTTCATTTCAAAAGCATTTCAAAATTATTTCACACTTGCATTTAGGATTAGTTTTATAATCTCTTTCATTTCAATTTCCAATTTCATTTCAAAAGCATTTCAAATTCCTTTCACACTTGCATTTAGGATTAGTTTTATAATATCTTTCATTTCAATTTCCAATTTCATTTCAAAAAGTATTTCAAATTTCTTTATCAATTTGCATTTAGGATTAATTTTATAATATCTTTCATTTCATTTTCCAATTTAATTTCAAAAGCATTTCAAATCTCTTTCAAACTTGCATTTAGGATTAGTTTTATAATATCTTTCATTTCATTTTCCAATTTTATTTCAAAAGAATTTCAAATTTCTTTCACACTTGCATTTAGGATTAGTTTTATAATCTCTTTCATTTCAATTTCCAATTTCATTTCAAAAGCATTTCAAATTCCTTTCACACTTGCATTTAGGATTAGTTTTATAATCTCTTTAATTTCAATTTCCAAGTTCCTTTCAAAAAGCATTTCAAATTTCTTTCATGCTTGCATCTAGGATTAGTCTTTGCAAATATCTTTCATGTCCTTTCCATTCCTTTTTGTAAATCCCCTTTTTAATCACATTTAGGTTAATCATTTCAAATTCATTTTGCATCACTTACACTAATATTCAATCTCTTTTTGAAAAAGTTTAATTTTTATTCCTTTCATGCTCTTATATTAGGTCTCCAATCCCTTTTCACACTTTTTAGTATAGCATTTATATCTCTTTTCATATAATCAATTTAAATATATTTCAAGCATTTAAATTAGGGTTTAAATCTCTTTCCAAATCACTTAGGTAAATTGTCAAATATCTTTCTTCACACACACTTTGGTTTGCTTGTATCCATAGTTTCTAGAGTACATTTATTTCTTTTCACAAAGACATCTAGTTTTAGTTTTATTTCAGAAATGCAATTTAGAATCTAGTTTCATTTTCAAAAACACATCTAGGGATAGTTTCATTTTTAAAAAGGTATTTAGTTAGTTGCCTTGCTTTTACCACAGGGGTAGAAAACGCACCTTCACACATCTATGTGGTATACATAGTGGTGATATTGGAATTCATCCCTAATCTATCTCTTGAGAGTGGTGACATTGGAATTCATCTCCTTCAACTAGCTCACCCCCTAAACACCTTAGTAGCCACCAGGAGCAGTTTTCTAGACTTCATCACTAGAAAATCCCCTACTCTTGAGATTGGTTTTTAAATATTCATCACCTAAAGGGACCTTCAAAGTAGGATAGGATTAGACATCTTTGTTAAAAAGGCTCACATAATTAGTCAGCATGGTAACTATAGTTATTGACTAAGCTTGCTTGAGAGTGAAGCAAATGCTTGACTTGGCTAGTAACAGGTCTTAGACATAACACATCTTCTCATGAGATGATATTGGACTCATTAGCACATTTTGAGTTCCCCTAGTTGGATATCATTTTACTCCACCTTCTATATAGGTCACCAATTTCCTTTTGAGACACCTTTCTATTATGTTGGAAGTAGAAGATCTTTTACGCCACTTCCAATCAGTCTACTTCTTCCACTTCATCTATAGGGAAAGTTGCCACAATCACAGTACGTCTCCCCATAGATTTAGATCTACCTCCCATACACACTATGTCTCATTATGAGACTCCTACTTCCTCTAGTAAATATTACCCACTTCTTCCCCATTCATCTTTACCTAATCCACATTCCATATTTTGTGATCACATCATCTACACTGATTTGGGACATCCACCTCCTCTATTTACTATTTATGTGGAGAATCCTCCTACCTCACCTAAATTCATGCATCCTTTATGGTAGAGTCTATCTCAATCACTATTATATAATACTTCTTCCTTACTAAATTGTACTCACCCTGAGGTCGCCTCATTTGACCCTATTGTAGGGATGATCTTAGATCCCTCATATTCCACTTTGAGTATGTAAGCACCCTCATCACAAATCCATCCACCACATCCTCCTTTAGAGCCATAGTATGCACCTCTCACATCATCATATCAGGATGCTTCTCAAGCACCAAAACCACAATGTTTCCAACAACCCTTATTTGCATCCTTCGATTCTACATCACAACCACTTTATCACTCCCAAAAATTCTCTTATTAATTACATCAACAAAACCTATCCCCCTTATCCACTAAGTATATTTTCACCACACCACCTCCTCAAGCTCCTACCATCTAAGCCCGTGATCCTTCTTCATCATTACCTCCACCTACATTTCATCATCCTGTAATGTATGGTGCACCACCCTCTATTCCACTTTGATATTTGTCTACTCTCATTTTTTACATCCCTCCACCACCTCCATTTCAAGCTCTATATATTGCTTTCTTTCCCACTTATGACCCATGACCTATACCTTATCCTACCAATCCTCCAGGATATCCTATACTACCTAGCTTATCCACCCATCACACTCCTAGCTAGATGTAGGTACCATATTTTGACACATCATCTCACCCACCACTGGCACCAGTCATCCAAATGTCACTACCTCCACCGTATCTATTGCACCCACATTCTTCATGATACCTCCATCATGGTCATTATCTCCTACGGTCTAGCCATTACAATAGATTCCTCTCTAGAAAATCCCAATTTAGCAACTACAAGTTCCACAATAATAATATTACTACCCTCAATATATGTCTACTCTATCATAGGGTATCCCCTCAAATTTGACCTCTTATGCTATCCAGTAGCCTTACCCACAGGCACCATTACAATATATCCCTCCCCCACACTAGGAGGAACAATAGCTTCAATATCCATTGCATTCTTGTGCTCCACCTACCTCCACACAATCCTCTACACCTTTAGCACCTAAAATTCAACTTCTACAAGATGAATTTAAGATGCTAAACCTTTGTATAGATGGTTATGGAGCATAAAAATCCACATACGATGAACTCTACAATTAGCGAGTCCACCTTTCAGTTCTTATTCCTCCCTAATATTATCACTTTGATATCCTAAAGTTTGATAAATACAAAGGTAAAGAGGATTCTCACAAACATGTTAGAAATTATCACTCAGCTTGTTATCAGTTTCATAGTAGGAACCCCCTCATGTTATGTACCTTCTCCCTCTAACTTGAGGGAAAATCCCTAGATTTGTACAACATGCTTCTATGCCACAGCCTATACACCTTTGAGCAATTGGCCAACTCATTCTTCGAAAATGTCTCCACTAACATAAAGAAGAAAATAACCTTTTCAGATGTCTACACCTTGTGATAGGTCAATGAAGAACCTATTACAGAGTTTGTTTTCCTATGGATATTGGTTATACATGACCTCACTCATAGCCTCCCATATGTTAATTTAGTTACACTCTTCTCAAAGATTTATCACAAACATATTTTCACCTCCTTATAACTTCATCAAAGTTGTACCTTTGAGGAAGTTATCACTTAGGCCAAGGTCATTAAGGACATAAAATACCAATCTAGCAAGATAAAACTTAGACCAAAGCCTTCTTACAATTCTAAATTTCGCTTCAACAAAAATATGCAAAATAAATCCTATACTAGACCACCATAAATCAATTAAGTGGTATCATCTTCTCTAGCCTCTTCATCCATCTCATGACCTCTACCTTCACTGCAATAATTGTTCTAGACTAGCAAACCTCCTCTATCCAAACCAATACAACCTTGTGGTCTTAACCTGTAGCTTTTATAGTGTAATCTAACCCTACTATCTGAGCCTTTGCTAGCTCTATTTCAATAATTGTATGATGTTGGTCACATTACCTTACCCAACGTTTGACCTCTTAATCCCAATAAATCCAAACCTTAGTGTAGCCACAATATAGTGCAACCACAATATAGAGTCTTGTCATTCCTTCCATGGTATTATTTAGGACCTCATTGATTAGGGTATCATTCAGGTCTCAAACCCCAACACACTCCAAAATCAAAACTTAGAAATTTACCAAAAACTGCAACCCAAACATCGAAGGACTAGAATCCAAGGAACCCAATCCAATCCTCAAGGGAAACTCAAATAGGTTAACAATGTTCAACGATATCCACCCTCATGTGGCATCACTAGCATGATCAACCTTATCACACATACTCAATGCTATCTACTATGATAGCCAACTTTTAGTTTGAAGAAGAACACTATATGACACCTAAGGAATTGGAACCTATTAATGATATCTATAGAATTTTCCAAGAAAATTAAAGTATAATATCTATAATACTATAGTTTCTATTCTATTTGCCTTTTGTTTGCAATCCAAAAACTACAAAAATCCAAAAATATAATATAATATATTAGTTAGGTATATATATAACATATATACCCCAAGCATTAAGCACACACACACACACACACACACACACACACACACACACACAAACACACACACACACATATATATATATATATATTATATGTGCAAGATAAAATATTTTAAGAGAAATGCCTAAATTAAGAAGTGGAAAACAAGTAGAACATGAGCATATAGGAGAACAAGATCAAATAAATCTTGAATATGAAGTTTATATTGAAGATTATGTATCATCAGAATCAGATGAGGAAAACCATGATAAAGAAGAAGAGGTTTTCTATCATAGGCCTCAAGTAGATGAAGAAGGCAATCTTAAATTTACCTCCACACAAAATTTCATTGAGTTTCTAAAAGACAAAATAGATGTCATTAATCATGTCATATAGAGAGAAGCTCAAATCCCTATGGGATATTATTCAATAGAGGCTTCCATAGAGGATGCTCTCTGATTGAATGGAAATCCATTAATAAACATGAACAAAAATCAAGCTGGTACATATCAAAATGTAAATCAAAATATAGCACAACCACCACCAGTAATAAATTCAAATTACAAACAAAAACAATCATCTTCTGCTTCACAAAAAGTAGCACAGAGAATTAAGAAGATGCACCATCTTAGTCAAAATCAGCAAAAGGTTCAACAAAACAAAATTCCCTACCAGATTCATAATACTCATCGTAGTAACACTCTACATAATATTTTTTCAGTTAGGAATCATTATGCAACAACACCAACTTGTTATCAAATACAATAATATGGTGCAACAAAATTAATTTGATGGACAACAACAATGGCTTGAATCCATGTTTAAACAATTAGATCCAAGACTAGATCAAATAGATCCCTACCGTCCCTCATATAGTTATAGAGAGATGTGTAGCCATCCCTTGGATCCTATTGTGGTTGCTCAACCATATCCTAAGAATTTCCCTATGCATATCCTGTCGATATATAAGGGAACTGAAGATTCTATTGGGCATATTCACATGTTTAGGACACCATGTCATGATATTTATCATGATGAATTTTTTTTAAATATGTTTCCTAAAAGTATCTAAGGCATGGCTTTAAAGTGGTATTATCAGTTACCTACAAAATCTTTAAGGAATTTTGAAGAAATAGCAGAGATGTTGGTTCACCAATTTAGTGCTTACATAGAGAGGCATGTGACTATTAAATATTTGTATAATTTGAAACAAGGAAAAGATGAGAGTTTTTTCTGAATTCTTGACTAAGTGGAGACAACTCTTAGGCAGATTACATTTTGCTTTACCTCACCGTGAAATGTTGGATATATTCATTGGTAATTTACAAGAACAATTGTCTTATGAGATTTCTACTACTACAATAACATCCTTTGATCAAGCCATTGATTTAGCAAGAAGGGTAGAGGAAGACCTTATTAGAAGAGGTCAATTTAAGAAGAAATATGAAGATAAAACTTCTAAAAATCAATATAAAAATAAACAAGTAGTGGGTGACGGAGTTACTGATAGCAGGAATACTCCAATTATTAATGCTGCAAAAATATTTAAGAAGTTTTTATTAAAAGTTCCTAATAATCCACCGATAGAATTTATAATATTAAATAAACCCTTAACAATTATTTTACCTCAACTATTGGAACAAGGCTTGATATGGTTTCCTGAAATAAGACAACCATATATTACTATAGTTGGATATAGGGTTTATTTACATTGTAATTTCCACAAAGTAGATGGAAATTCTACAAATTATTGTAAAAGGTTAAATCATGTGATACAATATTTGATTGACAAAGGAAAAATGGAAGTTCAATAATTTCCTGCAAATAACAATACTCAAAATAATACCTAAAAATAAGCAAATCAAAATGTAAATCAAAACCTAGATATTTTTCAACATCCTTTACTGAACCATGGTAAAGAAGAAGTAAACCAAGTAGATCATCATAATGTTCCTCATCCAACTTAATATTCATCCAACTTAATATGTGGAAACCATTAGTAGATTTTTAACACAATAATATTTACAAATATCTTTATCTGTTGTCACAAATAGACCAATACAATATTTTCAATCATCTTCAGAAGATACTAAAAGTAATACAGAAAGTGAAACTGGGATTGAACTAGATATTGCTTCAAATAGTTCTGAGTATGAATCGGATCAAGTCACTCTTATTATAGATTTATCAGTTCTAGAAGAACCATTTATAAGAAGAATAACTACTAGAAAATCATCTCAACAAAAGCTTTCAAATGAACAAGCAGAAAATGCTAGACCCCATTTTGGTAATCCTTGACATAACAACATTGTGGATACCATTGGGGTTGTCACAAGACAACATGCACAAGTTCAAAATTCTCAACCACAAAGTCAGATTGAAAGATCAGCTCCTTTTGTATTGAGAACTCCCACTAAGGGAAATAATGCATTAGGTTCACAACAAAGATCTCCATATGATATTAATGATAAATTAGATACCATCATAGTGAGAATTTCTCTTTTGGATCTCTTGAGAACTTCCTCGATACATACCTAAGAATTAATGAGAACTTTAAACAAGATGATGGTACCTGAAGATATTGAACCTAATGTTGTGGTGAATGCTGTGACTTTGGATGAAGCAAATTTCATAGATTTTTGTGACAAATATATCCCTCAAAGTTTGTATAGAGATAATCCTTTATACATTACAACATTGATAAGAGATGTAGGAGTCAGAAGAGTTCTAATTGATAATGGATCATCTTTAAACATCTACACATATGATTTTTTTTAAATATTTGGGTTTAAAAAAGAAGATATGAAAAGTACTGAAATGATTATTAAAGCATTTAATGATGAAACTCAAGAAACATGTGGAGTAATGACAGTCCCATTGCAAGTTGGCCCAATAATTTTGGATACGACTGTATTTGTTGTACCTTGTTCTACATCGTATAACATTCTTCTAAGTCATCCTTGGATCAATGCAATGAGAGTAGTACCTTCCACATTACATCAATGTGTCAAATTTGAGTTCAAAAATCAATCAGTCACCATCCATGGTGATCCCAGACCATTTGATATGCATGTTGTGGTAGAGACTATAGGGGTTGTATTTTGTCCTGATATATATTCTACTCATTCCAGTCCACCCTCATCATAAAGACCATCTAAATATAAATCATCATCAACTTCTAAACCCATATCATAAAAAGCATTTTCTAAATCACCAAAATCAACAAATTCTAAGTCATTATCATCATCGTCTTTTGAGCCCATATCCAATCCATTTTCTAAATCCACATTATTAGATCCACCTCCTGAGTCTACAGTGTTTAAATTCACAACATCTAAAGAACCAGTTAAGGAAGATATTCCATCTACTTCATATGCCCTTTCGTATGAAGTATTATCGGACTTATATTTAGTCCTTGCAAATACAAAAGTTAATTTTGCTACCCAATATTCCTTAGTGTTATCTAAGTTACCTCCATCTCCTTGAACCTTGGGCTTGAAAAATAAGGGAAGCATTTTCCATATTGAGAGTTGTGCCTTTGTGTATGCGGGGTATGATTGGGGTAAAATTTTAGTTGTAAAATATATAATTGATCGAGATGGATTTGCTAAGTGTTATTTTTTTTATGGATATATAAAATAAAAACCAATGATGTATAATACGGGTTATAGAGGTAAAGGTTTAGGACCTCATGAAAATGGTATGAAAGAACCTTTAGAAGTTGAATATTGGCCTACCCGATGTGGTCTTGGCTATATTCCCACAAAAACATAATCATTCCCATATGAAGATGATGATCACATCATAACATATCAAAAATATATGGAACAAAAATATCTCTTTAAAAGGATACATTCATGCAATATGTTAATTGTATATTATCCAAAAATTATTGCTTCCCTAGATGAATGTTTAGAAGGTGATATCTTTCATGATATATCTCTTGATGAAGTTTTAAGGAATAAATTCTTATTTTATGGATCTATGCCATGTATATCTCATGTTGAAGCAACTACCCCTCAAGAAGAACTAGCCAAATTCACATTAGAAGAGTTACAAGAAATGGGTGTATCACCCACACCACCCAAATTTGAAAGAGACTTAAATATTATTGTTGGAGATACTTTAAAAGTTAATATTAAAACAAAAAAAAATCCTTGCCTAGTCAAAATTGGATCAGAATTAAATGAAGAAAAAAAAAACTATATATTGAATTTATTATAGAATATGCTGATGTTTTCACTTGGACATACACATATATGCCAGACCTAGATTCTTTTGTAACTATGCATCATATAGTAGTGCATCCTGATGCTAAACCCGTAACACAAAAACTAAGAAAAATGCATTCTAAAGTAGCATTACTAGTAAAAAGTGAATTAGAAAAGCTTTGAAATGTACTTTTTATACAAGCTATTGACCATGTTGAATGGATATCAAACATTGTTCCAGTAACTAAAAAATAAGTTACTAAGATTAGGATTTGCACTAATTTTAGAGACAAATGTTGCATGCCCTAAAGATGATATTCCCCTCCCTAATATGGATCAGATCATATATTTCACAGCAGGGAGTGGGATGTTCTCCCTCACAGAAAGTTTTTTTAGAATACAACCAAATCAAAATATCTCCTGAAGACCAATCTAAAACAACCTTTATTACTCCTAGGGGAAAATTTTGTTGGAAAGTAATGCCATTTTGATTAAAAAATGCAAGTGCAACATATCAAACAGCTATGACATACATCTTTCATGATATGATGTACGATATTATACATGATTATATGGATGATATTATAGCTAATTCAGCAAAAGAAGATCACATTAATGATTTAATAAAAGTGTTTGATAGACTAAGAGAATATCTAATACGATTAAATCCTGGCAAGTGTGTATTTGGAGTTAAATCAGAAAAATTATTGGGATTTATTGTTTCTATACGAGGTATAGAAGTAGATCCTCTCAAGATTAAGGCTATCCTTGATATGCCACTTCCTAAGAACATATCAGAGTTAAGAAGTTTAGAAGGAAAACTTTAATCTATCCATCACTTCATCGACAAGTTGGCGGCTAAAATATGACATTTTCTTAAATTTTTTAAGAAGAATATTCCCTTAAATTGGGATAAACAATTTCAAGAAGCTTGAGCATTAGTCAGTATCTTCTTACTCCTCTAGTGCTCATTCCTCCTAGACCAGATCATCCATTTTTTTAATATATTTTTGCTTCATAACTTGCACTAGGAGCTATGTTGACTCAAATTGATGATGAAAAGAAATAACAAGCCACATATTATATAAGCAGAACTTTAATAAGTTACAAAACCTGATATACTCCATTGGAAAAAAAAAAATTAGCGGTTGTATTTTCTACGCAAAATTTGCGTCATTACATGCTTAGTCAAAAAACATATGTTATTTCTAAATCTGATCCATGAAGGTACTTGATGAGTAGACCTTACTTATCAAGACGTACATCTAATTGGGTTCTTGATCTTAGTTAATTTGAACCCACATGTATCATCCAAAAATCTATTAAAGGCCAAATTATAGTTGATCAGTTAGTTGCTGCACCTTTAGAATCTACTCATCCTATGAAAATTGAATTTCCTAAAGAGTGCCTTACACTAGAAGAAGATCATTCTAAGACATGGTATTTGTATTTTGATGGAGCTATATATATTAGTGGTGTAGGTATCGGTATCATATTTAAATATCCCCAAAATCATCTTATACCTTTATCTTTTAAGTTCCAATTTACTTGTACTAATAATACTGTAGAGTATGAGGCTCTAATCCTTGGGTTATGAGCTGCTTTAACTTTAAAAATTAAAGTTTTATTAGTTTTTAGAGATTCTTAGCTTGTGATAAATCAAATCAATGAATTTTATCAAACATGAGATGATAAATTTTGCCCTTATAAATAATATGTCCTTAATATTATATCATTGTTTGAAAAAGTAACTTTAGAAGCTATTCCTAGAACTAGCAACCATGTTTCCGATGCTATGGTTGCAACTACTTCTTTGTTGCCTTTGGAGTTGGATGATGAGTATGCTACTATCATCATTCGCCAAATATAATAACCCACTTATTCCAAGTCATATTTATAACCATTAGATGTGTTTTTGATTGATGATATTACGCTAGAGCCTTGGTATGCAAATATTTTTAATTTTCTCTAGAAAGGGATTTTTCTTGAAGGACTAGATAGAAACCAACGTAGGCTACTATGTAAGTGAGTCATTTGATTTGTAATTATTGGTAATACCTTATATAGAATATATTTTGAAGGTATTCTATTAAGATATCTCAACCTAGAAGAGTCTAAGAAAGCCTTAAGTTGGATCCTGTGGAGGACACTTTAGTGGAAGTGTAATTGCCAAAAAGCTCCTTAGAATGGGATATTTTTGGCCTTCCATGGAAAAATATGCTAATGATTATGTGCATAATTATGATAAGTTTCAAAAGCATGCCGACCTTATCCATGCTCCTACTCAGGAAATTCAACCCATATCCTCTCCTTGGCCCTTTTCTAAATGGGATTTAGATATTATTGGTAAAATCAATCCTAATTCATTTGATGGTCATAAATTCATAATAAGAGAAACATAATATTTTACAAAGTGGGTTGAAGCTATGCCTTTAACTTCTTGCATAGGAGTTCAATTTTATAAATTCATTTTCAATCAAATCATCTGTAGATTTGGAATTCCATCTAATCTCATCTCTGATAATGAAACATGTTTTAAGAACAAATATGTTAAGAAATTATGTCAAAACCTTAATCAAAATCCTAAAAATATTAGTTAATAAATCTTGTTATGACTGACATATACAATTATATCCTGCCTTGTGGGCTTATCGAACTAGTGTCTGTACTCCTATAGGTGCTTCACTTTTTGTCTTGGTTTATGTTGTTGAAGTAGTTTTTCCATTTGAATTAGAAGTTCCTTCTTTAGATCTTCTGCTTCAAGATACTGAAGTAGGAGATGAGTATCACACTGGTAGATTTAGGCAGCTAGAACTTTTAGATGAAAAGCACATCCATGATTTAGAGCATCTTCATGCTTACCAACACAAACTTAAAATACCATATGCAAAGAAAGTTCATAATTGATCCTTTGAAGTAGAATATTTAGTTTTAAAATAAAATAAAAAAACACTAATGCAAGAAAATATCTAAAAGGAAAATTTCAACCTAATTGGCATGGGACATATATCATCACTGCTAAATTTGGATCATGTGCATATAGATTGGGTTCCTTATATGGGAAATATCTCAAGTAACCAGTTAATATCATGCATTTAAAGAGATATTATGCATAAAATCAAAATTTCCATCTATGTATATAGTTGTAAATAAATTTCTTTTCATTTGCAACCCTCCTATTATTAAAATAACAAAAAATAAAATGAAAATTTCTAAAATATTTCAAAATTGTTATGTTATTCTGTTAGGATCCTCCATCCTAACATTATTAGTTAGTATTAGTTAGTATTATTAATAATTTAATTATTATATTATTAACTCATAAAGTGAACCATCACATCTCTTCATAACATGAACCATCACATATCTTCATAACGTGAACCATCATGTCTCTTCATCAATGTAGCTTATATATATATTAGGTTGGCCATTCATACAAATCATCCAGAGAAGAAGAATAAAAGTAGTATTAATTGATTAAAGGAAGGAGCCCCCTATAGTGGCAAAGCGATTACAAGGGAGCCTCCTTTTGAGTGGCGTATGATTACATTTATATTAAATTATTTATTAATTTTACTGTAAAACCTTGGGGTCTTACCTTTTGGTATCAGATCCATGTGGGACCCAATCATGTGGGAATTGCTCAAAGATCTTTGTCAAATTACTTCAATGCGTGAGTATCAAAATTGGTTTGAGGATATCACCAATCACAACATAGGTTTGGATGAATCAATTCTCATCAATAGCTTCATTAGTGGATTGAAAGAGGAAATTAGAATGGAGGTGACAAGGATCAATCACTATACCATGATGTAGACCTCTAGATTGGCCAAATTAGCTGAAGATAAATTCAATACTCAATTTCGATTATGAAAATACCTATTGTGAAAGAACAAACCACTTACAATACCTCAAAATATAACCGACCCTTGTAGGTTGAGTACCTCAGCCCGAATGAAGTGAAGGAATGATGAACGAAATACCTCTGTGATAATTGTGATGAGCAATTAGGATCCCATCATAAATGCATTACACTAAATTGTATTTATTGAAGTAAGTTGATCCTTTTCAATACCTAAAAGGTGAATATGAGGTAGTTGTGTCCGAAGTGTTTGGCACACCTACTCACAACAATAAAGACAATGAGGTCTATATGCCAGAAGTTATTGATGCATCAGGTCAAGATGAGGTATATATTCTTGAAGTGACTCATTATGGCCAAACATGCACTCTACAAGAACTACACTCAATTTCCTCTCTAATAGTGATTTATCACCACAAGGTCAAACCTATTAAAAAAAAAGGTAGAAAGGTGACTGCACACTCCTCCATTGCCTCTCGCAAGGAAAAAACAAGAGAATGTAGAAGTTTTACCACCTCTTTTTATGCATCATTTTAAGGTGTTTGAAGAACCCTAAGGTTTGTCCTTCCCTTATCATCACACATTTACTAATTTTTTTGGAAACCTCTCGCTAACGCTTCATCCTTCTCAATATCCCTACCTATAGAAGGATGCCATTAAAATATTCCAAGCACTTACGCAAATACTTATTGGAAAAAAAAGGACAAAGCTCCTCACTTTGAGCTTTGAGGACAAAGATATTTTTAAGGAGGGTGGCATGTTAGTATCCTCCATCCTAAAATTATTAGTTAGTATTAATTAGTATTATTAATCATTTAATTATTATATTATTAACTCATAAAGTGAACTATCGCATCTCTTCATAACATGAACCATCACGTCTCTTCATAACATGAACCATCACATCCCTTCACCAACATAGCTTTAGGGTATATATATATTAGGTTGGCCATTCACACAAATCATCCAGAGAAGAAGAATAAAAGCAGTATTAATTATTTAAAGGAGGGATCCCCCTATAGGGGAAAAGCGATTACAAGGGTGCTCCCTTTTGAGTGGCCTACGATTAGATTTATATTAAATTTTTTATTAATTTTACAATAAGACCTTGGGGTTTTACCTTATTCATTTTGCATCAGTGTGTGTTATCTTCCAAAAATACAAGTTATATTTTAGTGTATTTTAGATAAATTCAAAAGTTATCTTGATCTATGCACTTAATTTACATCTTTCATAATTTTGATTTTATTGCTTTGATTATAAATCTCTCTTGTATCAAAAATTACTATTACTTCACTAAATAAATTTTGAGTTTTAGGAAATGATCTCTCTACTTCTTCAACCAAGAACACATTCTCATATCTTAAATATGATTTGTTGTAAAATTCAAAAATGATACTACATAGTAGTCTTAGTTGCTTAAGCGAAAAGTTTCCCTTGCTATCCCATTATGCGCATGGTCTAGAATACTGGGAATTGGCAAAAGGACAATATTTCCCCCTACCCGAATATAATCCCTTGTGCTATGTCTAATATGGGCAAGTATCCCAAAAGAAAGAAAATAAAAAAAAATTAAAAAAAAAGAAAAAAAGAAAAGAAAAAAGAAATAAAAAGAAATAAAATAAGAAATAATAAAATCTCCTTATTCAGAAATGAACAAGAAATCCATATTCCAAAAATTTGAAGAAAATAAGGGTGTAGTAAACCTTGAATCCTTGTAATTCCTTAGTTATTTGAAATCCATGAGGTAAGCCCCATAACAGGTGGTTTGTTCCCAACCCACTTGACCTTGGGTAATCCCTTTCGTGTGGTGACATGTCTATCACATTATCAAACTTTTTTTGTACAGATCAATGTTCACTTATGGATTAGCTAGTTTTTAGTAACTTGACTTACATAGTAGTTGGTACAATTGCATGCAAAAAATCATGGTTAATGAATATTTCACTTGCACACACATTGGTTCATAAAAGTGTGCTTGTATCACTTACTCAAAATCGGTAAATCAATTTCACACACACACACACATTTAATCCTTGAGAAACTTTTGTATCATTGTGTCAAATCAATATGGATAATGAACTCACTTATCACACACTGGTTCTTGATACATTTGAATTTTTCTTAGAAATAAGTTAAAATATTTCTTTAAAATTTGTTAGACAACATTTTATCATCATTCATTTCTTCAAAATCTCAAAAATAGCTCACTCCAAAAGAACTTGTAAACCAAAATTATTTATCATACATTGCATTTTGACTTCATGATGATGGTATAATTCCTAGTAACTGTTTTCTCAGATTTAACACTAGGAATTCTATGCCTAACGCAAGTCATATTTATCAATTTTTAGGTTTTAATAAATTCATATGGCACAATGAAATTTCATATGTTAATTTGAATTTCTATGAAAAAACCATTTCATATTATCATGCATCACATTTTTCTTTGACTTTGCGATGATGGTATAATTCCTAGGAATTATTCTTCTCAAATTTCACATTAGGAATTCTATGCCTAGCGCAAGTCATTTTCTCAATTTTAAAGTCTAAACCATCCCATATTTATTAATCTTCTTAAATACGTGATACAAATTATGTTTTTGATATCAACTTATATCTTCAAAATAAATAGTTTCACATTATCATGCATTGCATTTTGACTTCACGATGATGGTATAATTCCTAGGAATTATTCTACTCAAATTTCACACTAGGAATTTCATGCCTAGCGCAAGTCATCCTTCCCAAATTTTCATGCTTAAATCACCACCAATAAACTTATCAAAATATTTCTTACAAGTCAAATTGTCTCAAAATAAAAAATCAAACATATTTTATCACCATAAGCCTCAATATTATACTTGAGCACCACAAAAAATTTTCTCTTATTAGCAATACAAAACTTCCTCACAATATCATTTGCTTCATGATCTGGTGAGCACCGATATCCACCAATGGTCATATAACAATACAACATCCTCCGAGGAACATTGGTAAACTATTTATTTCATTATTTTACAAAGACATCTTTTCACATCTTTTTCAAAAACATATTTCAATTTTTTTTTACAAAAACTCGAGTCAATTTTCATTTTAAGCATGATCAAAAAACTTAAATTAAAAGCATTATTATGATAAATTTAAACATCATAAAAATTCAATCAAATGTAATCAAATCATATAAAATCACATAAGACAAGAAAGGTCTATCTATCTATCTATATATATATATATATATATATATATATATATATTAAAAGTCCATGTACAAAATAAAGTTAGACTGGTATGCCACAATCCTCAAAAATCGACATACTCAGTCAATAGATATATGATACAAAATGTCTAAGATCACCCCTATGGGCAAATTCTTACCCTAATTCTTTGGTTTTATTAAAATTATTCTAAAAATGGGTAAATTTCGAGTTTTTCACCAAACCTAGAATTTGGTGCCAAAACTCGAAGGGGGTATCATACCTAAAATAGTTTAACAATAAAACTTGAAATCATCAACAAAATGTGCAATAAATTTTTGCTTTCTCGTAAAGCATGTTGTACTTTTCTTTAACACACTTTCTTTCAAAAATGTGCTAAAGAGGGGGTTAAATGTAGCACCTTAAAAATGACTTGCATTAATAAAACCTAACATAATAAACATTTGAAAAATAAAATTTAAGTACCCTCAACCTTTTGCCTCATTTTTTGTACCCATTACAAGTTTTTTTAGCCCTCTTGTAGAATCGACAAATTTTGCACAAAATCGGGTCACCCGATATTGTCCAAAACCAAAAAATTCCTACCTTATAAAGGTGAAATTTTTCGGTTGTAACTTATTTGTCTCTACCTAGGCAACTACATGAAATTTGTGGAATCGATTCAATCGATTTCATCCAGAATAGAGGAGGTTGTAACCCCCCTCCAATTTTAGCCCAATCCTTCAGCTGATCCATTCCCATTTAATCCAGGCTCCTCGCCTCGGATTCCCCCTGGAACTCCACATAATATCATCCATTATTTTTGCTATTTTTTTATAATTTTGTAGGTTTAAGTTGTGCATCGGTCAGATTTGGGTGATATTGTTCTACCTGATTGCGATATTGTTCTGCCCGATTTCGAGATCGTTCCACCTGATTTTGACAAAACTGCCCGATTTTATTTGCATCACACATCCGTGTTGTTCAGCTTGCTTGGGGGCATCCAGACCTTAGTTTTTGCATTCTCTATCCTCTATTCTTCTATTTAAAATCATATTTAATATCTGTTAGCTCATTTTAAATCCATTGTCATTGATATATTAGCTTCTATATTCATATTTCATCGCTTTTTCATGAATGATCATGTATTTAGCATAGATCTACATTCAATCATTTAATAATTGTCCTTTTAAGTTAATTTTTATCACAATTCACTTCAATAGATGCATACTATTCTATAAATCTACTATTTTTTGTATCAAAGTTGTCAAACTGCAACTTTCTGCCCTAATCGGGTAGATTTTTGCATAATCGAATCACCCAATTTTGCCTAATTTCGATCGATTTTACCTGTAGCCAAGAATCATAAACTACATCATACTTTTGGATATAGTTTAGAGTTTAAATTTCTTTTAAGCACTACATAGTTAATCTAGATTTACTCTTTTGTTGTTTGTTGTCTTCATAAGAATCAAAATTGCATATAGGTTAATATAGTTGCATATTGGCCAAAATAGGTGTATGCGAGATTTGATAAAATGAAAACATAAAAAAAAATTCCAAATCTAGGCATGGAAACTGCCATAAAATAGTTCCTGGTGAACCTCACCTAATTCATCAAAAAATCACCATAAGAAGCTATGATCAAGTAACTCTCTTTCGAGGTGTAGACCTACTATTCTCCCATTCCCCTTCAAGGCACGGATCCATTAGCCTAGAGGAAATGAGTATGAGAATTTTAGATCTACATGATCCAACCCCACCCTTTTGATGAGGCTTGGATTCTTACCAATTTGCAACTTGTGTTAGCCAAGCACAATTATGTTTGTACTGATCCATTAGAATTATCGTTTTATCACTCTCATGACCATGATATTCCTTTATTACCTGGTCATGCATTGACCAACATTAGACCATACTAGTATTCTGATACTCTTAAGTCTAAAATAAAGCAGTTAGTATAGGAGTTGTTAAAATCTAGTGTCATTCAACCAAGGAACAATCCTTACTCTTCTCTAGTTTTATTAGTGTGCAAGAAATATGGGTTATGTTGTTTATGCATCAATTATCGTGAGCTCAATAAACTCACCATCAAATATAAGTTCCCTATTTTTGTGGTGGATGAGTTACTGGATGAACTACATGGGACTATGTACTTTTTCAAATTAGACCTTCACTCTAGGTATCATCAAATTAATCTCAAGGATGAGGATATCCCCAAAACTACCTTCCATACTCATGAATATTACTATGAGTTTTTGGTGATGCCATTTGGGTTGACTAATGCTCCTTCCAGTTTTCAAAGCCTCATCAATAATATTTTTTCCTTTTCCTTCATAAATTAATTCTAGTTTTCTTTGATGATATTCTAGTGTATAGTCATTCATGGTAATAACATCTTGTTCATGTGGATCAGACTCTACAGTTGTTGGTACAACATCAAATCTATGCTATGAGGTGCAAGTGTTCTTTTGGGTTGATACAAGTGGAGTATTTGGGACACATTATCACCAAGGATAACATCAAAGTTGATCCCAAGAAGATCCAAGTAGTTCAAAAATGGCAAAAATAATGCACTCTCAAAGATATTCATGGATTCCTAAGGCTCATAGGTTACTACCATAAATTTATTCCTAAGTATGGTAAAATTGCAGATCCCCTTACTTCCATGATAAAAAGGACTTTTTTACTTGGATGGGACCCACTGAACATGTCTTCCTAGACTTGAACCATGCTATGACCACCACTCTAATCTTCATCATACCAGATTTTTCCAAATCTTTTATCATTGAAAGTGATGCTTTGGGTTGTGTTATTGGTGCTATGTTGATGCAAGAAGGATGGCCATTGGATTTCACTAGCTGTAATTTAGGAAATCTACTTATGCCAAGGATATTATTTCCATTCTACATATGGTAATCCATTTGTGATTATATCTTATTGGGTATCATTTCTCTATTAAAATGGACCATCAAAATCATAAATATTTTTTGGAGCAACGAGTTGCCATCCCTGAATAACAAAAATGGGTATCCAAACTCATGGGATATGATTATGATATCACCTATAAGAAGGGAAAAGAGAATATTGTGGCCAATTCTCTCTTTCACCAATTTAAGACTCTTAGTATGATGTGTGCCATTTTATCACCTATTCCTCAATGGATCAATTCCTTACATTAGGATGTACTTTAGGATTCTAATTTGCAAACTTTGGTTTCCTCCCTCCATAATGAGCCTACTTCATTGCAGGTCTATACTTGGTATGGCCATGATTTGTGTTACTACCAACCCCTTGTTGTTTCCCACACATCTCCACTTCATGAACATCTCATGAAGTAAATGCATTCCACATCGTCTGCAGGCCACTAAATATTTCTTAAAACTTATGAATGAATTAAGCACACTTTTCTCTAGAAGGGTATAAAAAAGGACATTCAATGTTTTATGACAACTTGTGATACATACCAATGGATGAAATGTGAAAAAATGTGTTCTTCAGGTACTCTTCAACCCTTTCCCATTCCTGAATAGGTTTGTATGGATATTTCGATGGATTTTCTTGAAGGGTTACCTAAGTTTGGTGGTAAATCTATTATCTTCATGGTGTGGATCATCTTTAAAATAATGCTCATTTTGTTCCCTCTCCCATCCTTACACAACCTCCACCATTATAAATTTTTTCCTTAATTCTATTTTCCACCTTCATGGTATGCCTACCTCCATCATGTTTGACCATGACCTAACCTTTACTAGTCATTTTTAGCAATAATTATTTAATTTGCATGGGACTCATCTCAAACTAAGTTTAATATATCATCCACAAATGGTCAGACTGAGATTACCCATAAATGTTTTTAGACCTACCTTTGTTGCTTTGCATCTGATCACCCTACACAATGGGTGAAGTGGCTTCCTTTGGTTGAATGGTGGTACAACACTTCATATCATGCTACAACCTAGGTTACCCCTTTTTAGGTAGTTTATGGGTGCTCTCCACTCACACCTTCCTCTTACATTCTAAGTAGCTCCAATGTCCATGTCATCAACACTACTCTCATTCAACATGCCAATGTCCTCCATAAACTAAAGCTAAATTTGGATGCAACCCAAAATAAGATGTGCCACCAAGTAGACCAACATCATTTCAAGTGTATATTTGATGTGGGTGATATGGTTTTTCTTCACTTGCAATTGTACAAATAGTCATCCCTCTAGCTTTGGAAGTGCAAAAAAATTGCTACAAAATACTATGGGTCCTATCAGGTTTTACAACCAATCAGTGCCACAAATTACAAATTGGTCCTCCCACCTACCTCCAAGATTCATCCTATTTTTCATGTCTCCTCTCTCAAAAATGTTGTGGGCACTCACGTACAAGTTCAATATGCCCTCCCAAAAATTGATGAATAAGGTTCTATTTTTCTCTATCCTAAACCGTTATTGGATATTTGAACTCACACTCTCCACAACTATACCATTACTGATGTCATTTTTCAATGCTATGGAATTCAGCTAGAAGATTCTATATGGGAGTCTCTCCACTAGCTCTAGCATTAGTTTCCTCATTTTCAGCTTTGAGGATAAATATTTTTAAATGGGAAAGACATGTTGGGATCCCATCCTAACATTATTTTAGAAATTCTCATTGGCTTATGTATTGACCCACTTCCAATGTGGAGGACCCTATTTTAATATTATTTTGTGATATTTTGTAATGTATGTGCCAAGTAAGGCATCTCACCAAGTGGTTCCATCTCATGTAACCATTATCAATATTGTAACCGATGTTTGGTAGAAGATTATAGCTTGAGTGGCATTTTCCATGTAAGCCAACTCTTGAGCCTCTGAAGAACACAAGCTTATACTGAGAGGGGGGTGAACAGTATAGCACCCACTTTTTACTTTCTTTCCAAACCAATATCAATTAGTGTCCTTAATTGCAATAACCAAATATAGCAGTGTGCATTAATGACATAGATAGCAATAGTAAGCAAGAGCACAAATCACCACACACAATTGAGACACAAGATTTAACGTGGTTCCCCCAATGTGGGGTAGTCCACAAGATAATATCCTTATAATATTTCACAAAGAAATAGGGATCCTTATCCCAATACAAATGATTACTTTGATCTGCTCAAAGCTAGGCTATCCACTAATCTACTCAAGTGGGAAATCCACTGATCTACTCAACAAGGCAATCCACTGATCTACTCAGCTAGGCAATCCACTGATCTTCTTAGCTAGGCAATCCATTGATCTGCTTAGGTAGGCAATCCACTGATCTTCTCAGCAAGGCAATCCACTGATCTGCTCAACTAGGCAATCCATGATATTCTCAGGTAGGCAATCCACTAATCTGCTCATCAAGGCAATCCACTGATCTTCTTAGATAGGCAATCTGATGATATGATTCAAAATCTATCAAAAAATCTATCCCAAAAGCCTTCTCAAAGGCTCAATCAATCATGTACAAAAGCTGCCTCAAATCTATCCAGAAATCTATCCCAAAAGCCTTCTCAAAGGCTCAATCAATCATGCACAAAAGCTACCTCAAATCTATCCAAAAATATATCCCAAAATCCTTCTCAAAGGCTCAATCAATCATGCTCAAGTAGCACTCAAATCTCATCCACAAATATATGAAGGCAAGGCTCAATGATGAACTCAACAATGAATGGCAATGCACTCTTCAATGGATGACAACAATGATCCACAATGATCTCAACTCAAATCAATCTCAACTCAACTCAAATCAAATCAATCTCAACTCAGCTCAATATTATAGAAGCATAAAGAGAATTGTTTAGAGACTCAATATGTTCTATTCACAAACTCAATTTCTTTCTCAACTCAAACTCAACTCAAATCAGAATATAGAAGTTTATTTCATGGAACTTGAACAACCACTTCACACAATCACTTGACTAGGCTCAATCAACTCAACTCAACCAATCACCTTAAGGAACAAATTTTTCTCACAAACCCTAGTTCAAGCATGAATCAATCAACTCAAAATGTTTCCAATAATACTCAACAATAACTCTCACATAACAATGATACTCATGTTCTCCTCTAACTCAAGTTCAAGTTCTTTGTACAAGCAATGGGCTTCAACAACAATGCTTATAAAACAAGGTTTAATCACAACTCTCAAACCAGAAAACCTTGAAGCATTCAACCAACCACTTTCGAAAAGGAAACCACAATCAATCCTTTTCTCTCCAATGATATTTCAGAAATCAACCACCATAAACAAAGTCAATGGAGAATATTGCTCATACCTTTTTGATGCCTTATTAGTTGTCCACTAAATCTGCCACACTCAACAAACTTTCTTTTTCAACTTTCAATAAGGGTTAGAGATCTTGATTAATAACACAACAATAATATCCAAATAACACCTTATTACTCCTACTCAATAAAATACACCATGTCCCCTCATGAAAGAATTAATCCCCTTTGAAAAAGAACAAAGCAACCTTCACTTTTGAACCCCTTTACAAAATCAGAAATATCTCTTTACACACACCTTATTTCTCCCTCTAAGCAAGTTAATCAAATAGCCCTCGAAATAAGCTTTCCAACGATATATAATATGATATACTTCCAAAAAGAAAATCACCAGAAATCTCTCTTTTTCCTAAAGTGCATCACAACCCTTATTTCTCCTAGGGCAACTTTAGAAAAATAAAATATTAAAAAATATTAACTTGCCTTTGTCCTTGATGGGATTCGATCCCTCGATGCCTCCTTGCTCAGCGCCTTAACCATGGCCAAGCCGTTGCATGAGCTACAAGCTCGTTTGGGAGGGAAAGGCACCACGTGCTTCAAAACACTCCTCCCTCTCACGCAAACCAAAAATGCTTCGCACGCTCTTTCTTCCAATGCCTTCTAATGCAGCCAAGGGGATTCAAAACCTTGACGTTCATTCTACCACTTGCCTTAGCCAAAAGCCAATTGCCAATGCGCCACACTGCCCAAGGTGACTAGGGTTTCACATGCCATCCGATTTATTCTTCGCTTCCATCACTTAACCCTCTTTTGCACGAGCTCTTTTCGCTTTCCAACAATCGCATTAATTCACGAGCGCAAGCTAAGGATTAATAAACCTTAGGCATCCTTTTATATAGTTTTCTCCCTCATATTCGACGACGTCGACGGATTACTTTTATTTTTAATTTTAAATAATTTAAAATTTAAACTAAATATTTAAAATTAAATATCTCCATCATCGGGGCACCTTTTTCGATGAAACGAAAAGCCAACTTGGGTTTTAAGAAAAACCCATTTCAAATATGCCATCCATGGTTTTAAATAAAACCTTTTATTTTGCCTACCTTGGTTTTCACAAAAACCCTATATATATCCATGCTCTCCAAAATATCATAAATGATTATTTATGAAGTGCTTTTGCCACCAAAACTCAATGTGATCCATGTGACATCAATGACAACATAAAATAACTCAAATTTCCAACAATCTCCCCCTTTGTCATTGATGGCAACACCTCTAATGCAAATCACCACAATCACTACAAAAACCATCTCTGAGAATCAAAGTTGCTCCCCCTGACTCAATACTCTCTATGGAGGCTGCTCCCCCTAACTCAATGCTCTCTTTGGAGGCTGCTCCCCCTAACTCAATGCTCTCCCCCTTACTCAAATCTCTCCCCCTTTGACATCAATGGCAAAAGGGACACCTATGGGGCTAAAATATATGACTCTTAAGCTTAGCCCCCTCACCACCTTCTCTCTTGAGGTGATTAATTTTGGGGTGGGAGTACTTTTACTCCCATATTACATTGTTTCTTTCCTTTGTCAACTTCCTTCCATATTTTTCTGATATCCTTTTCTTGATGAGTTACTTGATCTTCTTGTCTTGAACCTGTTTGACCTTCTTGCCTTGAACTTGTTTGGAATTGAGTCCTACACCATTTTGCAATATGTCCAAAGTTATTGCAATTAAAACACTTGATATTGTAGCCTTTGGATGGTGCCCATATCCTGAATTCTTTCTTGAAATCATTTCCATATCCATTCCTTTCCTGAACCCTGTATTGTGAAGTTATATTTTCATAATCATTATGACCATGACTTCTGAATTGTGTAGCTCTAAAACCAAAACCATGTTGCTCATTTTATTTGCACTGAGAAGCTCTATGACCAATCCTGTTGCATAAGAAGCAATGTCCCTGAAAACCATACCTTCTTCCTTTGAAGTTCCTTCTAGAAAAATCAAACTTCTTTGATCCATAGACCCTGCAGTGTATAGCCCTATGTCCAAATCTATTACAAGAAAAACAATGTCCTTGAAAAGCCCTTTGTTCATGCCTTGGTTCCTCATACCTTTCTTGACCATTATCCTTGTGATCATCTTTGACTTGTGCATTGTATCCTTGAACCTTCTTTGTAGTATCTAAATCCTCTTCCTTAACTTCTTCCTTGCTTTCCTCTTCAAGAATTTCTTTTCCTCTTGAACTTGATTCACCTATCTCAAAACAAGATCCAAACTAGATATTTGGAGCCATAGGAGCTTTGGAACTTTCTTCATAAATCTTAGGTGCTTCCTTGCTTTCATATTTTAGAACTTCCTTTCCTTTTGAGTGTGATTCCCCAAACCTGAAATATGAGACCTTTGGTGCTTTGGAACCTTCCTCTTCTTTCTCTTCATTTGTGTCAAATAGCAAATTGGCACACATCTCTATAGCCTCTGAAATGCAAGTATCCATTTTTGTTGCTTCCTTTTCTTTGGGAACCGGTTCTTCCTTATAGATTTCTGAAACAAAGCCTCCTGATACAAATAGAGGTCCTTGTGTGTTTATTTTTTATTTCCCTTCTTCATAACCAAGCCCTGTCTTTATAAATGGATCTCATTGTAAATCCAAAAAATTATCCAAAGTTTTTGAATTCCTTTGAAATCGTGCTAACTCATTTATGTAGGTCCCCAAACATTTCTGATCTTCTTCTTCTAACTGATTACATCTTTCTTTCTTCTTCTTCAATTGCTCAGAAATAGTGATGCCAAGCTCTTTTGTTTCTTGAAGCTCTTTTTCCAAATCTTGAATGTGTTGATTAAGCATTACTTTGACCTTTTCATTTTCATGAACCTTATTTTCAAGCCTTTTGATTTTCCTTTTCAATCTCTTGATTTTATTTTCTTGTTTTGTGGATTCCTCTTCTTCATCATCACTGCTACTGGAATTGTCACTAGAACTGCTGCTAGAACTATTACTGGAATTGCTATTTCTTTTTCAACAAATAAAATTTCCTTGTTGCAATTGTTGTAGTACATGCAATCATCATCTAAATGCCCAAAATCTCCACATATGAAGCATTTTAGTATTCTTAGACCCTTCTTGTACCTATTTGCTTGCTCAATGGCTATAGCAAGCTCTTCATGTCTTTCTTCGATAGATATATCCTCTTCTTTAACTTCAATACCTAGGAATAGGTGTTCTTGCCTTTCTTCACTTATTCCAAAGAATGTACATTCTTCTTCATCTGACTGGTCTTCATTGTTGTGATCTGAACCATCACTTGCTTCTTCAATGTAGAAAGTTTTCTTTGTCTTACGAAAACTTTTCTTCTTCTCATACCTGCTTTGCTTGTACTTGTCATCTTTGTCATGCTTATGCTTTCCATCTTCTTTTCTTCTATGACCCTATTTTTCATCATCACTATTTTCTTCATGTGGACACTTGTTTGCATAGTGACCAAAATCACCACACTTGTAGCATTTGACTTTCTTCATATCCCTGTAATTTCTTAAGTCCTTTTTCCTTTTGATGAAGTTAGCTTCCTCATCATTATCTGAATCTCTATCTATCTCTAGAACTTTCCCTTTATTTGAAGCCTTGAATGCAATTTCTTTCATTGGAACTTGATGCTTACTTATCCTCATCTCATAAGCTGTGAGAGTTCCTTGTAGTTCTTCCATTGTTAGCTTGTTGATATCCATTATTTCTTCTATTGCTAAAACCTTTGCATCATACTTCATGGGAAGTGATCTCAAAACCTTTTGAGTAACATCTGATTCTTTCATCTCAAATCCTAGACCTCTCATGGTGTTAGTAATCTCATCAACTCAAAGTAAAAACTTTGCAATATCTTCAGAGTCTTCCATTTTCAATTCCTCAAATATTTTTCTATGAGTTTGTAGTTTTGCCAACTTTACCTTGGAATCTCCTTCATAGGTATTCTACAACTTGGTCCACATTTCATTAGCTGAATTACATACCATGACCTTTGCAAAATATATCTCACGTAGCCCACTCAAAATACAATTCATTGCCCTTGCATTGATCTCAACCAATTTCTTGATAGTCTTATCTACCTCGGGATCACCTTCAACCTTATACTCTTTTGCAACCATCTGCCATACCTCATATCCTTGTGATATCAAGTAGTTCTTCATTCTCATGCTCCAGAAAGCATAATTGTTATCATCAAATAGTGGAGCCTTACTTGTAGATGATCCATTCTATGAAGCCATCTATGTTCTTGTAGAATCTGCCCTCAAGTTGTTAGCCTTTCCGAAGGAACCCACTCTGATACCAATTGAAGAACACAAGCTTATACTAAGAGGGGGGTGAACAGTATAACACCCACTTTTTACTTTCTTTCCAAACCAATATCAATTAGTGTCCTTAATTGCAATAACCAAATATAACAATGTGCATTAATGACATAGATAGCAATAGTAAGCAAGAGCACAAATCACCACACACAATTGAGACACAAGATTTAACGTGGTTCCCCCAATGTGGGGTAGTCCACAAGATAATCTCCTTATAATATTTCACAAAGAAATAGGGATCCTTATCCCAATACAAATGATTACTTTGATCTACTCAAAGCTAGGCTATCCATTGATCTACTCAGGTGGGCAATCCACTGATCTGCTCAACAAGGCAATCCATTGATCTACTCAACTAGGCAATCCACTAATCTGCTTAGCTAGGCAATCCTGATCTACTTAGGTAGGCAATCCACTGATCTACTCAGTAAGGCAATCCACTAATCTTCTCAGCTAGGCAATCTCTTGATATGCTTAGCTAGGCAATCCACTGATCTACTTCAACAAGCTCACCAAACTTGCTCAAATATGCTCCCAAGCTCACCAAGAACAATCTCAAATATGCTCCACCAAGCTCACCAAGAACTTCTTAAGCTCACCAATACTGCTCAATCTACATCATAATCTATCCACAAATCTATCCCAAAAGCCTTCTCAAAGGCTCAATCAATCATGCACAAAATCTGCCTCAAATCTATCCAAAAATCTATCCCAAAAGCCTTCTCAAAGGCTCAATAAATCATGCACAAAAGTTGCCTCAAATATGTCCAGAAATCTATCCCAAAAGCCTTCTCAAAGGCTCAATCAATCATGCTCAAGTAGCACTCAAATCTCATCCACAAATCTATGAAGGCAAGGCTCAATGATGAACTCAACAATGAATGGCAATGCACTCTTCAATGGATGACAACAATGATCCACAATGATCTCAACTCAAATCAATCTCAACTCAACTCAAATCAAATCAATCTCAACTCAGCTCAATATTATAGAAGCATAAAGAGAATTGTTAGAGACTCAATATGTTCTATTCACAAACTCAATTTCTTTCTCAACTCAAACTCAACTCAAATCAGAATATAGAATAGTTTGTTTCATGGAACTTGAACAACCACTTCACACAATCACTTGACTAGGCTCAATCAACTCAACTCAACCAATCACCTTAAGGAATAACTTTTTCTCACAAACCCTAGTTCAAGCATGAATCAATCAACTCAAAATATTTCCAACAATACTCAACAATAACTCTCACATAACAATGATACTCATGTTCTCCTCTAACTCAAGTTCAAGTTCTTTGTACAAGCAATGGGCTTCAACAACAATGCTTATAAAACAAGGTTTAATCACAACTCTCAAACCAGAAAACCTTGAAGCATTCAACCAACCACTTTCGAAAAGGAAACCACAATCAATCCTTTTCTCTCCAATGATATTTCAGAAATCAACCACCATAAACAAAGTCAATGGAGAATATTGCTCATACCTTTTTGATGCCTTATTAGTTGTCCACTAAATCTGCCACACTCAACAAACATTTTTTTTCAACTTTCAATAAGGGTTAGAGATCTTGATTAATAACACAACAATAATATCCAAATAACACCTTATTACTCCTACTCAATAAAATACACCATGTCCCCTCATGAAAGAATTAATCCCCTTTGAAAAAGAACAAAGCAACCTTCACTTTTGAACCCCTTTACAAAATCAGAAATATCTCTTTACACACACCTTATTTCTCCCTCTAAGCAAGTTAATCAAATAGCCCTCGAAATAAGATTTCCAACGATATATAATATGATATACTTCCAAAAAGAAAATCACCAGAAATCTCTCTTTTTCCTAAAGTGCATCACAACCCTTATTTCTCCTAGGGCAACTTTAGAAAAATAAAATATTAAAAAATATTAACTTGCCTTTGTCCTTGATGGGATTCGATCCCTCGATGCCTCCTTGCTCAGCGCCTTAACCATGGCCAAGCTACCGCATGAGCTACAGGCTCGTTTGGGAGGGAAAGGCACCACGTGCTTCAAAACACTCCTCCCTCTCACGCAAACCAAAAATGCTTCGTGCGCTCTTTCTTCCAACGCCTTCTAACGCAGCCAAGGGGATTCGAAACCTTGACGTTCATTCTACCACTTGCCTTAGCCAAAATCCAATTGCCAATGCGCCACACTACCCAAGGTGACTAGGGTTTCACACGTCGTCCAATTTATTCTTCGCTTCCATCACTTAACCCTCTTTTGCATGAGCTCTTTTCGCTTTCCAACAATCGCATTAATTCACGAGCGCAAGCTTAAGGATTAATAAACCTTAGGCATCCTTTTATATAGTTTTCTCCCTCATATTCGACGACGTCGGTGGATTACTTTTATTTTTAATTTTAAATTTTAAATAATTTAAAATTTAAACTAAATATTTAAAATTAAATATCTCCATCACCGGGGCACCTTTTTCGATGAAACGAAAAGCCAACTTGGGTTTTAAGAAAAACCCATTTCAAATATGCCATCCATGGTTTTAAATAAAACCTTTTATTTTTCCTGCCTTGGTTTTCACAAAAAACTCTGTATATATCCATGCTCTCCAAAATATCATAAATGATTATTTATGAAGTGCTTTTGCCACCAAAACTCAATGTGATCCATGTGACATCAATGATCCATGTGACATCAATGACAACATAAAATAACTCAAATTTCTAGCAGCCTCTAGGTAGAGTTGCATGTACATGAAGCCATGTATTAATGTATTTTTTGCAAGTTAATGAAATATTGAAGGAGGTTACCCCTTGAAGAGACCTATGATTATGAGTTATTTGTGAGATTATTTCAATTATGCAACTATTTTCTACATCGTGTTAATCTATTATTTCATGCATTTAAGTTATTTTCAATATTTTTTGTGAGTGAGCTTTAATTTAATAGAAGATTCCTTACAAAAAGGACTGATAAAACCAAGTGTGTCACCTTGGGGTGCACTAATTTTATTTGTAAAAAAAATATGGCTCCTTAAGATTATGTATCGATTACATAATGCTTAATAAGGCTACAATCAAGAACTGATATCCTCTTCCTAGGATTAAAGATTTATTTGATCATCTAAGAGATGCTATGGTATTTACCAAGATTGACCTAATATCATGGTATCATCAATTAATAATATGTGAGGAGCATACTCACAAAATGATATTTAATACTAGGTATGGGTATTATGATCTCACCTTCATACCCTTTAGACATACTAATACCTCAGTTGTGTTCATGAATCTAATGAATAGTGTGTTTAAAAGGTACTTGGATCAGTTTCTACTTGTGTTTTTAAATGATATCTTAATATATTCTCATAATAAGGAAGAGCACAATAAACATATCAGAATCATGTTAGATTTTTTGAGGGAGAACCAACTCTGCAAAAATCTAGAGAAAAGTGGTTTCAATGTTTTTGAGGTACAATATCTTGAGCATATTATATCATATGAAGGAATTGTTGTGGACCAAGAGAAAATTGATGTCATCCTGAATTGGCCACCCCCTACTAATGTGATTGAAGTGTGAAGCTTCATGGGATTAATGGGCTACTATAGACATTATATAAATTACTAATCTAATATTTTTTTGGTGATAGCTAACCTTCAAAAGAAGGGAAATAGATTCAATTGGTCAGAAAAATGTGAAGTTCCCTTTGTAATTCTTAAACATAAACTCATACTGCATCAATATTAAAAAATTTGGATCCTCAAGGAGATTTTTTAGTATGCACGAACTCATCATTGTAAGGGTTAGGAGAAGTACTCTCTTACAAAGAGTCAGTAGTAGCATACACTCCAAGGAAGCTCAAGAAGTATGAATTTAATTATACTACACATGATTTAGAGCTACCTATAGTGGTGCATGCTCTAAAGGCCTAGTGCCACTACTTGGTGGGAAGGCCTTTTGAGTTAAAAATTGACCATCAAATTTTGAGTTACATATTCACCCAAAATATACTCAACACAAGATAAAGGAGATGGGTTGAATTTCTTGTTCATTGGCTTTGAGATCGAGTACATAAAAGGGAAAAATAATAAGTTTGTTTATGCCTTGAGTAGAAGGAAACACATAGCAGCCATAACCAAAAGTCATATTAATCCAATGGATCAAGTGAGATAGGAGTAATCTCAGGATGAGTATTGCTAGGAAATTTTAGTTAGAATGGATAGAGACCTTGAGGTTAATAAAGAATTTGGCATAAAAGATGACATTTTTTGCTACAAAGGTAGGATCATCATACATAAAATGGGAAACTTAAGGAAGATAATAATGCAATAAGCCCATATATACCCTTATTTAGCTCACCTTGAAGGGGCTAAAATTAGGGAAAACATGGAAAGAACCTTCTTCTAGGTAGGAATGAAGGATATCACCAATTTTGTGACTTGATGCCTTGAATGTCAGAAAGTTAAGGTTGAACGTAAGTATCCTATGATAGATTTGAGGATACTTAAGTAATATGTACTAAACATAGTCCTTCGATCTAGCACAAATCTATCCTCAAT
Organism: Wollemia nobilis; assembly: GCA_028583015.1. Lineage (NCBI taxonomy): Eukaryota > Viridiplantae > Streptophyta > Pinopsida > Araucariales > Araucariaceae > Wollemia > Wollemia nobilis. The sequence goes on from JAQPPZ010001753.1 coordinate 2,670,040, forward strand.
ATCTATCTCTGGTATGGCACAAACATATCCTCAAATATACACCAAACTCTGTCCTTGAATCTTTACTAAACCCAGTATTTTGGTCTAGCACAAATCTATCCTCAATCTTTGTCCTCAAGCCTTAACTCAAAGCTTGACTTAATCTCAAATTAACTCTGATGGATCTGCCCCAAATATTAACTCAAGGTTTGAACAAATAAATCAATCAAATTTTCTCACAAGCCTTCTCAAAGACTTGTCTCAAATCTACCTTGTAAGCTTCCACAAAAGCTCACACTAATCTATCCTCAAGTTCTCTCTATAAATTGTCCAATCTTCTCATTAAGTCCTCACAAGAACTTATCCAAATCTACTCTCAATCTGTATTGTAAGCTTCCATAAAAGCTTACCCAAAATTGCCCACAAATATTCTAAAAGACTTACCTCAAATATGCTCAACAAGTCCACACTAGAACTTGTCCAATATCATAGAAACATAAAAATAATTGTTAGAGACTTAATATGATCTATACTCATCACAATGCTTAATCACTTTCAATCACTCTCTTAGAAACATATAGAGAATTTTTAAAGACTCAATATGATTCATATTCACCACAATAATCAATCACTTTCAATCACTCTCTTAGAAACATATAGAGAATTTTTAGAGACTCAATATGCTTCACATTCACCTCAATACTCTTGATCACTTTCTCAACTCAATTAGAATATAGAATAATTTGTTTCATATAACTTGAATAATAATTTGACACATTCACTTGATTAGGCTCAACCAACTCTACTCAATAAATCACTCAATTAAATGATCCTTGCTTACAAACCCTAGTCCAAGCATATGACAGCTCACTCAAATATTTCCATCAATGCTTTATCAACCAATATCACATAACAATGATACTCAAACCCTAGTTCAAGTTATTTACTCAACAACTCACTTCAACAACAATGGTTATAAGACAATCTTCACATAACAATGATACTCATGTTCTTTGCAAATCTTAGTTCATGTTCTTTTCTCAATTCAAACACTTCAACAACAATGCATATAAAACAAGGTTTTATCAACAACTCTTAATTTTAGAAAACCTTGAAGCATTAATTCAAAACACTCTCAATAATGCAAACCAAACAATCATTTTCACTCCAACCTTTCATTCACAATTTTCAACAATCACTCACTAGGGGAATATGCCCATACCTTTTTTTGGATGTCAAAGTGCCTTTGGAAAAACTTGTATTAATCACAATTTCCTTCTTTCCAAATTCAATGGTTAAACGCAACAATATCACTTCAATACTTTCTGAAAAATATTCCCTTTGACATAAAATAATCACAACTCTATTTATTCCTTATTTATCCCTTTTAAAAATAACAGTCATCATAACATACATAAAAATAATTTCTTTGATACACCTTATCAAATCCAACTTAAAATAATATCCAACACCATAAAATATCAACCAAACACCTTACAACCCTTTCAAAACCTTTGAGCAAATAATATTAAAAATTTAATTTTGTAAAACCCTTATAACTCCCTTGCAACCTTAGAACCAAATAAAAATATGCAAAAATTAATTTTTAAATGCCCAAACTATATCATCGAAATTTTCAACGACCAATTATCGAAGCATACCTCTTTCTTTTCTAAAAGGGGATTCAGCAAGATTCGATCCACTGTCTCCTCTTTCCTAAGTGCCTTAGCACTTGGGAACCCGTCGTGTGGGCTACAAAGGCCCACGTGAAGGAAGGATAAAGTCCTTCCTCTTATGCCTTCGTCGTTGTCTCTTTTCTCATGAATTTCACACACTTTCTCTCTTCCTTGGACACAGTTCAAATTACAAATATTGCATTCAATTTCAAAGGCATGGTGATTTTTGGTGGTGTGAAGGTTCCTCATTTTATACAATTTTTCAACTTCTCCTCATGTTGGCGCTATGAAATTTTAATTTTAATTTCGAATATTATTTTTAATAACCCACCTTAGGGTTTTTAACCTTAGCTAAAATTAATTTATAATTAGTAATTCATTTAAATAATTTTATAAGTTAAATAAATTAACTAATAAATTAATTTAAAATTAATTTTAAACTTTCTTTGTATTATATTATAGAATAATATTATAATATTATTTAATTGGGCTTTTACTTGCACTTTGGACCTCATCTAACTTCCTAGAACCAGGTCTTGAAACTAAAATTGAAATGGATGCTGCCAACTAAAACTACCACTGACTTGTGCTATAAGTTCAACATAAATGACCACTTACTCTTGACATAAACGACAAATTATCACTCAAAATTTCCAACAATATCCTCCTTTGTCATTGATGGTAACCCAAATTATTTTTACCAAATATTGACATTTTTCTTGTTTTGATCCCCTTAGGAAACTGCTCTCTCCTTAAACCAAATTTCTCCCCTTTACTCAAATCTCTCCTCCTTTGACATTAATGTCAAATGTTTACCTTTGGGGATCGGGGCTAAAAATGAGTCTCTTAGCTTAGCCCCTCCCCTAGCTCCTCTTAAGGTGGTTAATTCTGGGGTGGGAGTATTTCTACTCCCACCAAGCACCATTTTTTACCTTTATCTTCTTTCCTTCTCATCTGATCCTTCTGATTTATTTGACTATTCCTACTCCTATTCCTATCCATGTCCACATTCCTATTCCTATTTATCCATATCCACATTCCTGTTCCTATTCTTGTTCATGCCCATATTCCTATTCCTGTTCCTATTCATGCTTGATTCTGGAATGTCTACTCTACACCATTTTGTAGTATGTCTATCATTATTGCACTTATAACATTTAATGTTATTATTCCTTGGAGGTGTAAATATCTTAGGATTTCTCCTAGTAAAGCCATATCCTTTTGTATCGTGAACCTTGTAATTCATTGTCTTGTGACCAAAATGATTACATGAGTAGCAATACCCATGGAAAAGTTGTCTTTTTTGAAATTCCCATTTTCCTATCTTTCATTTGTCTTGCACTGAAGCCATGTGTCCAAACCTATGACATGAGAAACATATTCCATTGAAATTGTTCCATTTGTTTTCTCTTTGTGCATTGTTCCTTTCCTTGTTGAACTTTTTGTTATCCAACTCATCCTCAGATGTCTCACTTTCTCTTACACTGTCTTCTTCTGAAGTTTTTTCTCCTTTAGAACTTGAGGTTGATTTTCTTCTTGTTTCTCTTGAGCCTGTTCAAAACCAATACCTATTTTATTTGTTGACCTTCTTTGTACCTTGATCATCTTATCCACAATATTTGAACTCTTTCCAAACTTGTGTAGCGTACTCTTGGTTTTTTTCTAAATCTTCCTTTAGTAGAGCTACTTCTTGTTCTAACCTTTCACATTATAAGACCTTTGCTTCTAAATTATCCTTGAACTTATTTGTATTAGTCATTGACTTTTTTATATCCTCTATAAGCTTTCTTCTCTCTTCATCGTATTCTTGAAACTGAAACTCAAGTTTAGAGTTTTGCTTTCTTACCTTCTATACTGTGTCAAGAGCATAAATAATTTCTACATTAATATCGTATCCTTATTTATTTTATTCCTCCTCTATTTGTTTACCTTTATCTACATATTCATCTTCTTTTGACTTATCTTCTATAGGATCACCTTCTACTCCTTCTAGTTTCATTAGAAGATTTTATTTTGATCCTTCAAGTGCATCCTTATATTCATCATCACTGAAACTATAACCATTCCTTGTACAACTATATTCAATATGTCCAAATTTACCACATATAAAACACTTGAGAATTATTGGTGAACTTCTCTTGACTTATTCCTTTTCTTGAATCATAAATAGGACTTCATATCTATCATTATCTAAAAAACTAGCACCACTATCACCTTAGTACTTACTTGCCTTGTCTGCATAGTAGCTCTTCTTTTGTTTTTGGAATAAATTCTTCCCTTGTCTGCTTTGTCCATCCTTACCTTTATTTTTGTATCTGTATCTTTCTGATTCCCTATTCTTGTGATCCTATTTTTCTTCATGATTGTTATTTTTAGTTTGTTGAAAATCAATTGCATAGTGACCATACGTTCCACATTTAAAAAATCTAATAGATTTTGTATCTTTAAATATTCTTGAATCCTTATTATTTCTACCATAATTAGCTTCTTCATTATTGGATGACTTGTTGATTTATTATGACTTATTACCCTTTGTCTTCTTGATTTCTTTGAAGGCTACTTCCTTTTGAGGATTAGGTTCTTTTGTTCTCAACTCAAAAGTTGTAAGAATACCAAGAAACATATCTCTTTTCAAATAATAACCATCCTTTGACTCTTCTATAGAAGAAATATTTTCACTAAATCATTTTGGAAGAGATATTAAGACCTTATCAAAAACATCTGATTCTTCTATCTTAATTCCAAGTCCTTACATAGAATTAAAAACTTCATCAAATCGAAGTAGATAAGTACTAATTTTTCGTCATCCTTAATTCTTAACTCTTCAATTTTCTCTTTGATATTTCATATATGTGCTTTCTTGATACCTTTATCTCCTTCATATATACTTTTCAACTTATCCCAAATTTCTTTTGCATCTTGACAGTGCATAACTTTTATGGACTCTATTCTCTGCAAACCTCTCAAAATTGCATTAATTATTTTTGAATTGTAATGTTGTAGAAGCTTACCTTCCTTATCTATAGGTGGATCAACTAGGGATATGTATCCATTTTCCACTACTTCCCAAATTTTATTGCCAAGTGCCATCAAGTGAATATTCATTCTCATACTCCAATATATAATCACTTCCATAAAATATTGGTGTAGGATTATCTGAGAACACATTCTTAGAATTCATTATTTTCTTGAAATATTTTCCTTAAATATATTAAAATATTTCAAAGGAACTTGCTCTGATACCAATTGAAGAACACAAGCTTATACTGAGAGGGGGGATGGACATTATAATATAACTTTTTATTTTTCTTTCCAAATCAATATTATGTGATGTATAGATATCAATATCAACAACAGTAATCAAAGTAATGCATAAATCACCACACACAATAGAGCCACAAAATTTACATGGTTTACCCAATGTGGGCTACCCCATAGAGAAAATATCTCACTAAAATTTTATCAATCAATATCTTGGGAATCCTTTCCCTATTACAATGTTTATGGACCTTTATCCAAAGGATACACCAATCCCCTAATAAATATCATTGATATCTATCCATAGGAGACACCAATATCCTAACTCTACTCTGGTTGGTGATCCTCTAGAAGACCTCTGCCTCCACTGCACTTACCAAATGAAACTCTATCCATAGAAGACACATGTACTCCCTACTCTGGTTGGAGACCTTTGTACTCAAATCTATCACCTACAAATATCTATCTCAAATTTGTACTAAATACAATCCTTTGGTCTAGCACAAATTTGTCCTTAATATCTATCTTTGATCTATCACAAACCTGTCCTTAAATCTGCCTCAAAATGTTTCCTTGAATCTGTACTAAACTCGGTCCTTTTGTCTAGAACAAATCTATCCTCAATATCTGTCCTCAAGCCTTAAACCAAAGCTTGACTCAATATCAAATCAACTCTACTGGATCTACCCCAAACCTTAACTTAAGGTTTGAACAAATCAGTCACTCAACTCTGCTCACAAGCCTTCTCAAAGACTTATCTTAAAACTGCCTTGTAAGCTTCCATAAAAGCTCACACTAATCTGTCCTCAAGTCCTCTCTAGAACTTGTCCAATTTGCTCATTAATTCCTCACAATAACTTATCCAAATCTACTCTTAATCTATATTGTAAGCTTCCACAAAAGCTTACCCAAAACTGTCCACAAGTCTTCTCAAAGACTTACCTCAAATCTTCTCAACAAGTCCACACTATAAGTTGTCCAATATCATAGAAATATAAATAGAATTTTTAGAGACTCAATATGCTCTAAACTCATCACAATGCTCAATCACTTAAAATAACTCTCTTATAAACATATAGAGAATTGTTAGAGACTCAATATGCTCACATTCACCATAATACTCAATCACTTTCAATCGCTCTCTTAGAAACATATAGATAATTTTTAGAGACTCAATATGCTTCACATTCACCTCAATACTCTCAATCAGTTTATCAACTCAATTAGAATATAGAATAATTTATTTTACAGAACATGAACAATCATTTCACACATTCACTTGACTAGGCTCAATCAATTCTACTCAATCAATAACTCAATGAAATGATTCTTGCTCACAAAACCTAGTCCAAGCATATGACAACTCACTCAAATATTTCCAACAATGCTTTATCAACCAATCTCACATAACAATGATACTCAAACCCTAGTTCAAGTTCTTTACTCAACAACTCACTTCAAAAACAATTGTTATAAGACAATCTTCACATAACAATGATACTTATATTCTTTGCAAATCCTAGTTCAATTTCTTCACTCAATTCAAACACTTCAACAACAATGTTGATAAAACAAGATTTTATAAACTACTCTTAATTCCAGAAAACCTTGAAGCATTAATTCAAAATACTCTCAACAATGCAAACCGAACAATCCTTTTCACTCCAACCTTTCATTCACAATTTTCAATAATCACTCACTAGGAAGAATATGCCCATACCTTTTGTTGGATGTCAAAGTGCCTTTGGAAAAACCTGTCTTAATCACAATTTCCTTCTTTCCAAATTCAATGGTTAAACACAACAATATCACTTCAATACTTTCTAAAAAATATTCCCTTTGACACAAAATAATCACAACTCTATTTATTCCTTATTTCTCCCTTTTAAAAATAATAGTCATCATAACATACGTAAAATTAATTTCTTCAATACACCTTATCAAATCCAACTTAAAATAATATCCAACACCATAAAATATCAACCAAAAACCTTACAATCCTTTCAAAACCTTTGAGAAAATAATATTAAAAATTTAATTTTGCAAAACTCTTATAACTCCCTTGCAAACTTAGAACCAAATAAAAATATGCAAAACTTAATTTTTAAATGCCTAAACTATATCCCCAAAATGTTTGGTGACCAATTATCAAAGCATACATCTTTCTTCTCCAAAGAGGATTCGACAAGATTCGATCCATCATCTACTATTTCCTAAGAGCCTTAGCGATTAGGAGCCCACCGCATGGGATACAAAGGCCCATGTGAATGAGAGATAAATTCCTTCCTCTTATGCCTTCAACGTCATCTCTTTTCTCATAAATTTCGTATACTTTCTCTCTTCCTTGGACGTAGCGCAAATTACAAAGCTCCCATTCAATTTCAAAGGCATGGTGATTTTTGGTGGTGTGAAGGTTCCTCCTTTTATACACATTTTCAAACTTCTCCTCACGTCGGCGCTATGACATTCAAATTTTAATTTTGAATATTATTTTTAATAACCCACCTTAGGGTTTTTAACCTTAGCTTAAATTATTTTATAATTAATAATTAAATTAACTAATAATTAATTTAAATAACTTTATAAGTTAAATAAATTAACTAATAAATTAATTTATAATTAATTTTAAACTTCCTTTGTATAATATTATAAAATAATGTTATAATATTATTTAATTGGGCTTTTTCTTGCACTTTGGACCTCATCTGACTTCCTAGAATTGGGTCTTGAAACTGAAACTAAAATGGATACTGCCAACTAAAACTGCCACTAACCGGTGTTGTAAGTTCGACATTAATGACCACTTACTCTTGAAATCAAAGATAACTTATCACTCAAAATTTCCAACACAAAACAGGTAAACCAAGTACTAGAGGACATGCTCTACATGTACTGCATGGATTACAAGTCTCATTGGAAACACTACCTATATATTGTAGAGTTTACCTATAATAATGGAAATCACTCTTCTCTAAGAATGGCTCATTTAAATACCTTATATGGGTAGAAGTGTAGAATTCCATTGTCTTGGGATAACCTAGAATATCGAGTTGTGATTGGGCCAGATATGGTCATAGATATGGAAGATAAGTTGAAGGTAATCAGACAAAGACTTAATGAAGTTACTGATAGGTAGAAAAGTTATATATACCTGAAGAGAAATATAAGAGAGTACTTAGTAGAAGATATGGTATTTTTAAGGATTAAAATGATGAAGAGTGTTATCAAATCAACGAAATTGGATCCTCGATTTATGGTACCCTTTGAGATCATTGAAAATATTAGATTAGTTGTATACCGACTCGCCTTACCATCTAATATATCAAATATCAATGACACCTTCAATATATCCTTTATTAAGAAATATTTTGTTGATCCTAAACATGTGTGGGATGTTTTAAAATTGTTTATGGCAAATTTAGAGGTAGTTAAAGTGATGCCAGTATATATTTTTGAGTTTTGATCTAAGTCTATGTAAAATCAGACTCTTGAACAATGTAAGGTCCAATAGAACCATTTTTATGAAAGGAACGCCACCTGGAAGAAAGTGGAGGACATGCTAAAATATTTTCCCTTTTTATTTAAAAATATAATGTAATAATTATAATTGGAGAAATTGGAAACACCTGGGATGGTGTTTAGTCCCATGGGGTAGGATGTCGTGACCCTCCATGGCAGGCTTTTTTGGCATGGAAAATAATGTATAAATTTGATGATGTTTTAATACATGGTTTTTGTTGGAAATATTAAGCATATTGAGTTGTCATTGATGTCAAAGGGTACATGAGGTAGAAATATTTAGATGTAAAAGATGCATGGTTTTCAAGGCAAAAATATTCCCCATGGTTTTGATAGCAAAGCAATGAACAAAAATTCAAGGCAGAAGAAGTTATTTTTCTAAGAGAAGGGTTATAATATTTTAATGTCAAATTTAAATATTATGAAGAAAGATAAAAGTTTAAAAGACTTGGGATTAAATATTTCAAGAAAATAACAAGGTTTTATTTTTTTGAAAAATATTTAAATACCACAAAGGGAGGCAAAAGGTTAAAAGCTATTATTATGAATTTTTTTTTAATATTATAATATAAACAAGTGTAAGGTTTAAAGGCACCAATGTAAAATAAAAAAAATAAAAAATAAAATACAACACTGACATTTCCAAGGAGTAATCGAAATGCATATTTAAATGAGGTAAAATAATTCATTGAGCTAAGGTTTAGAGTGTGTGCCAATCGAAATTCATTCGCACAAAGTTTGCGGAGGGAAGAAGAAAATAAAGGGGAAGTGTGCATGTCATTTGAGGCAGAGATAAAATCAAAGATAAATAGAAGACAACGCATTCATAGTTGCGTCTAGGTGGCTAGCCCAGACGATAGCTCATCCCTATGCTAAGTTGTGGGCAAGAACGAGATCACGAGGTCAATTTGTAGTGGGTCCATTTTGGTTGAAATTTTGATCAAAGAAATTGCAGAAGATATTGAAGAGGCTATTCATGTACTTTAAGTTTCATGTGGGCAGCTAGCTCAAGCAATACCCTAGCTTGCACTAGGGCGTGGGCAAGCAACAGGTGGCAGGTTTGATTCACAGTAGTTGTGTGTTGGTAAGGGCAAAATTTTGATGAAAATTTATTTTAGGAGTTATAAGGTATGAATCATGTTTGATTATGTTAGGGAGACATAAGGTGTGCTAGAATTAATTATATTTTACATATTATTTGGAGGTATAAGGTATATAGTTATTAATTAAAAATTATATTTAAAATACTGTGTAAGGGGGTATAAAGTTAAATTTATTTTTTGCATTAGTAAAGGAGATATAAGGTGTATGAGGTTGAATTAAAAGTTATCACTTGCACATTATGTTATTGGATGTTGTAAGGTATTTTGGGGTGTATTGAAAATTAATTTTGTGTATTGTGAAATTAGGAGTTATGTGATTATGGTTTATTTGTTGATTGTATTCTTTGCATGACAGAAAAGGGAAAGTTCGAGGTATTTTGTTCATTATTGAAAGCTTTATTTTGGAGACTAAAAAGGAGTTACAAAACATAATTTGCATGTCTTATTATACATATATTTTGAGAAGGGTTTTAATGTAGATGAATTGAAAGAGAATTTTACTAACCAGTTTTTGAAGTGGCACAAGAAAGAAAATTTATTTTTGAGACAGGTTTTGAAAGTACATCATCATCAAGGCAGTTTTAGAGTATGTGATTTAACTCTTTATTAAGGAGGTTTTGTTTGAATAAAATATTTTTGATGTCATATGATTGGAGGTATAAGGATTGAATTGATGTGCATTAGTGATTTATTGAATTTGGGAGTACTTGTGAATTATTGTTAACTAAAAAAGTAAATACGTGAAAGAATTTGGAAAAATACTAGCAAGGACTTGAAAGTAAATTTGTGCATTATTATGATTAATGTTGAAAAGAAATTTGCAAGGATTATAGATCAGATTTAAAAGAAATATTTGTGCATGATTCATGTTTGATAAGTAAGGTAGATTTATGAATTTGATATTGATTATGAAATGAATGTTTGGTGGATTGAACTTGAAAATATATGAGCATTATTTGTATGCAATATTTGTGCAATGTTATAAGCAGATTTGAGCAAGTGTTATGACCAAATTTGAGTAGGTGTTATGAGTAGATTTGAGCAGGTTTTATGCATATATTTGAGCAGGTGTTATGAGAATATTTGAGCACAGTTGTGAGTAAAATTGAGCAGGTGTTATGAGTAGATTTGAGTAGGTATTATGAGCATATTTGAGTAGGTGTTGTGAGCAAATTTGAGTATATTTGGTGAGTATATTTGAGCAAATTTGAGAGTAGGTGTTGGAGTAAACCAAAACAAAGGGGATTAGTGTCTCTTGTGGATATAGGTCTATGAACCAGTGCAAATGGGATTGGTGTCTCCTATGCATAGAGGTCCACAAACTTGAGCATAATGGATTGGTGTCTCCTTTGGGTTAGTGCCCATAAACATTGTAATAGGGAATTGGTTCCCAAGATATTTATTTAGAAACTTTGTAAGAAATATTTTCTCCATTAATGTAGCCCAAATTGGGTGAACCACATTAAATATATGTCTCTTATGTTTGTTATGATTTGTGCATTATTTCATTATTGCAATTGATAATATTGGATAATACTATTTTGGAAAGAAAAGTAAAAAGTTTTATCTTATACTATTCACCCCCATCTTAGTATAAGCTTGTGTTCTTCAATTGGTATCAGAGCAGGTTCCATAATGAAAGCCTAAAAAATTTAAGGAGGATCTTACAAGAACACACATAGCCACAAAAGAGATAGAATATGCTCCTATGGTTGAAATCAAAAAGAAATATTCAAAAAAGGAAGAGGAAGCCATAGTTAAAATGGAAAAGGAAATTATTGTTGCTCTTGGAGAATTGAAAAGGGTTAGAAATAATAATTCATGATTGAATGCTCAAGTTCAAGAGGTTTAGGAAACAAAGACAAAGCTTCTACAAGATCTCATAGACTTAAAAGTGAAGGTTGAAGAGAAAAATAATTAAAGAAGTTATGGTTAAGAAATTAAAGACAAAATAATTAGAATGTAAAAAATTGGGACATGAAGTTGTCTTTCTATGAAAGTAAGTAGAAAAGTCTAGGGATAAGTTGTAGAAAAATACAAGGTTAGAGAAACATAAATAGGATTCAATATCAAAAGAAATAAATATATCATAGAAAACTAGTAAAAGGGAGCCCATGACCTATGCTAATATATCGAAGGAGGAAGAAGACAGAGAATCATTGTGGGTAGAAGTCAATCATGGGAACAAAAATAAAAGAACCATGTGATCACATCATTCAAGGTAATCAAACATGTTTTAAAATTTCTTCCATGGTTATTTTTTTCATGTAACGAATATGGTCATAAAGATGTACATTGCATGGTCTATATGAAAAATAATATTTTCATCATCAATAAAAATTATAATTATTTTGCACCTCTCATGAATAACAATGTCATGTGTTACAAATATAATAATTTTTGGCACAAATATAGATGGTGTAAAATATTATTTCCTAAACTTTCTAAATCAAGCAAGAAAGAAGAAGGTTAAATAGTTCAAAAGGATATGTACTCAAAAGTTTGGAAAAATAAAAAGGAACAAGAAAAAGAAAAGTCCATGTTCGTACAAACAACTCCTCATGTGCAAAATGAAGGAAAAAAATGGTACATTGATAGTGGTTGTTAAATCCATATGATAGGTGATAGAAGAAAATTTATTTCTCTTAAGAAAATAAATAGAGGAACAGTGAAATTTGGTGATAATGCTTCTACAAAAATTGTTGGAAAAGGGACTTTAATTTTGGCTAATGAGAGATCTAGGATAGAAAAAATGTTATATGTTGAAGGATTGAAGCACAATATACTAAGTGTATGTAAACTATGTGATCAAGGGAACATTCTAACATTTCACCTAAATGGATGTGATATGAGGAAATCCAAGACAGGAAAGCTTATTACAGATGCAAATAGAACTTCAAATAAGTTCTACATGTTAAGTGAAATTAAGGGACGAAAATGCTTTTTATCACAATAATATGAGATCTAGTTATGGCATAGAAGAATGCATCACCTGAATATTGACAAAAAAAGTGAAAAATAGCAATAAATAGGCATTCAAATATTTACCCAAAATAGCAAAACCCCCAAGAATGATTTTGCATAATGCCAACATGGTAAGAAAATAAGATCAAGTTTCAAATCAAAGGAGTTTTCTTCATCCAAACTCTTGGAGCTAGTTCACACCAATCTATGTGGGCCTATAAGGACAAAGAGTTTACAAGATGAGAGTTACTTCATGTTATTTATTGATGATTTATCTAGAATGACTTGGGTAACATTCTTAAAAGAAAAATTAGAAGTATTTAAAAAGTTTAGGGTATTCAAAGCACTAGTAGAAAATGTAACAAACAAAAATATCAAGTGTCTAATATCATATAGAGGAGAATAATTCATTTCAGGTGAATTTATAGAATTATGTGAACAAAATGGAATCAAAATATAATACTCAGCAACAAGAACTCTACAAAAAATGGAGTAGTTGAAATGAAAAATAGAATTGTTCAAGGTATGATCAGGGCTATGTTAAATGTGTCTAATATTTTTGATATGTTTTGGAAAGAGGTAATTCATACAACTGTTTATATTATCAATAGAGCTCAAATAAGAGTAAATCACCAGAAAATACCATATGAGCATTGGAAGGGAAGACCAACTATCATGAAGTACTTCAAATTTTTTGGAAGTAAATGCTACATTAGACGAGAAGAGAAAAATATGGGCAAGTTTGATTCCAAGCGTGAAGAGGGTATTTTCCTTGGTTATTACAGTAAGAGCAAAGCCTATAGATGCTACAATAAAAGATAACATAAAATTGTGGAAAGTATAAACGTAAGAGTTGATGAAGAAATAGATCTAAGAGAACCAGCTCAAGAAATTGTGTATCAAGAAGGATAAAGTTGCAAAGAAGAAGAAGGTGAAGAAAATGAATAAGATGAGACACAAAGGACATCACCAAAGACACCATCCAGGTATGTGCAAAATAATCATCTAAGATAATTGATTATAGGGAATCCAGACGAGAGACAAAAAAGGAGGAAGATAATAGGAATATGTGAACATGTAAAATTTTCTTTGCTATCCAAAGCTGAGCCCAAGGATTTCAATGAAGTAAGAGAAGACAAATACTAGACTTGTCCCACATCCAAAATACAAGAATGTAATTGGTACCAAATGGGTCTACAGAAATAAGTTGAATGAATATGGTCAGGTTGTCAGAAACAAAGTAAGACTTGTGTGCAAAGGCTATGCACAAGTTGAGGGAAATGACTTTGAAGAAACATTTGCTCCCGTTGCATGTATTAAAGCCATAAGAATATTCCTAGCTTTCTCAAGATTCAAAAACTTCAAGGTGTATCAAATGGATGTAAAATAAATGTTTCTGAATGGTTACTTAGCGTAAGAGATCTACATAAAGAAACCACAGGATTTCATCTTGACAGATAAGCCAAATTATGTATGTAAATTAAATAAATATCTCTATGGACTAAAGCAAGCCCCTAGGGCTTGGTACTCAAGACTAGATAAGTATCTCCAAGAACAAGGTTTCAGAAAAGGTATAACTAATAGCAATCTATACATAAAAATAAAGGAAATAACTTGTTTATTCTAGTGGTCTATGTGGATGATATCATTTTTTGAGGTAGTAATGACAAGATGTGTCAAATATTTACAAAGTGTATGCAAAATGAATTTGAGATGTCTATGCTTGGTGAGTTATATTTCTTTCTTAGGTTGCAAATTTCACAATCATACAAAGTTATATTTCTCTATCAAATGAAGTATGTGGAAGAAATATTGAAAATTTTTAGAATGGAGGATTGCAATCTTGTGACTACCCCCATGGTTACATGATGTAGGTTAAGTAAAGATGATGAGTCTTCTAAAGCAAATCAGATATGATATAGATTAATGATTGGAATTTTACTATATGTCACAGCTAGAAGGCCTGATATAATGCAGGCAGTTGGAGTAGTGGCAATATTTCAAGTTGCACCAAAAGAAATACATGTACAAGAAATTAAGAGAATATTTAAATATTTAAAAGGTAGTATGGGTTTTGGATTGTGGTACCCCAGGTGTAATAACTTTACTCTCACATAATATACATATGCGTATTTGGTAGGCAGTTTTAATGATAGTAAAAGCACAAATGGAGGAGCATTATTTCTTAGAGATTGTTTAGTCTCTTGGCTAAGCAATAAAAAAAGCATGAATATCCTTATACACTATAGAAGCATAGTACATTGCAATAGTTGTTTTTTGTACATAGATTTTATAGATGAAGCAGACTTTAAGAAATTTCAAAATAGAGCATGATCATCCTATCCTTATACTGTGTGATAATACAAGTGCCACTAATATATTAAAGAATTCAGTGATGCATTCAAGGACTAAGCACATTTTAATAAAATATTATTTTTTGAGAGAGCAAGTGACTGATCAACAAGTGAAATTGGAATACATTACTACAAAGGAACAAATTGGTGATATATTTACCAAGCCACTTCCAAAGGAAACTTTTTAGGACCTCAGATGAAATTTGGGAGTAACTTCACTCCCATATCATAATTAATCACCTCGAGAAAAGGAGGTGGTGAGGTGGCTAAGCTAAGTGTTTTATTTTTAGCCACAAAAGGATTTGATTTCCATTGATTTCAAAGGCAGAGAGATTTCAGTAAGGGGGAGTAGTTTGGAAATCCAGCTACAATAAAAAAAAAAAATTGTAAGGGTTGCCATCAATGACAAAGGGGGAGATTGTTGGAAATATTAAGCATGTTGAGTTTTCATTGATGTCAAAGGGTACATGAAGCAAAAAAAATTTAGATGTCAAAGGTGCATGGTTGTCAAGGCAAAAATGTTCCCCATGGTTTTGATAGCAAAGCAATGAACATAATTTCAAGGCAAAAGAAGTTATTTTTATAAGAGAAGGGTTATAATATTTAAATTTCAAATTTAAATATTATGAATAAGGACAAAATTTTAAAAGTCCTGGGATTAAATATTGCAAGAAAAGGACAAAGTTTTATTTACTTGAAAAATATTTAAATACCACAAAGGGAGGCAAAATGTTAAAAGCTATTATTATAATATTTTTTTAAATATTATAATATAAATAAGTGTAAGGTTAAAAGGTGCCGATGTAAAATAAAAAAAAACAAAAAGCAAATACAATGTTGATGTTTCCAAGGAGTAATCGAAATGCATATTTAAATGAGGGCAAATAATTTATTGATATAAGGTTTAGAGTGTGCACCAAAAAAATTCCATTCACATAAAGTTTGTAGAGGGCAGAAGAAAAGAAAGGGGAAGTGCACATGTTGTTTGAGATAGAGTTGAAATCAAAGACAAATAGAATATAATGTATTCGTAGTTCCATCTAGGTGGATATTGCAGATGGTAGGCTATCCCTGCACTAAGATGTTAGCAAGAAGGAGGTGATGGGGTCAATTTGAAATGTCTCCATTTTGGTTGAAATTTTGGTCAAAGAATTTACAGAAGACATTGAAGAGGCTATTCACATGT
The DNA here is from genome assembly GCA_028583015.1 of Wollemia nobilis. NCBI lineage: Eukaryota > Viridiplantae > Streptophyta > Pinopsida > Araucariales > Araucariaceae > Wollemia > Wollemia nobilis. The sequence continues at coordinate 2,686,079 of JAQPPZ010001753.1, forward strand.
TTTATGTTTCGTGTGGACAACTAGCTCAAGAGAATACCTAGCTTACACTAGGGTGTGGGCAATCAAGAGGTGGTAGGTTTGGTTCGTGGTAGTTATGTGTTTTTAAGGGAAATAAATTGATTAAATTTATTTTAGGAGTTATAAGGTATGCATCGTGTTTGATTATGTTAGGGAGACATAAGGTGTGCTGGAATTAATTATATTTCGCATATTGTTTGGATTCATAAGATATATAGTGATTAATGTAAAACTGCATTTCAGATATTATGTAAGGGAGTATAAAGTTAAATTTATTTTATTCATTAGTAAAGGATATATAAGGTGTATGAGGTTGAATTAAAAGTTGTTACTTGCACATTATGTGATTGGGTGTTATAAGGTATTTTGGGGTGTATTGAAAATTATTTTTGTGTATTGTGAAAGTAGGAGTTATAAGTTGTGATTATGGTTTATTTGTTGATTGAATTATTTGCATGATAGAAAAGGGAAAATTTGAGGGGTTTTGTTCATTATTGAAAGCTTTATTTTGGAGACTAAAAAGGAGTTATAAAACATAATTTTCAAGCCTTATTATGCACATATTTTGAGAAGGGTTTTAATGTGGATGATTTGAAAGAGAAATTTACTAACTAGTTTTTGAAGTGGCACAAGAAAGAGAAATTATTTTTGAGATAGGTTTTGAAGGTACATCATCATCAAGGTAGTTTTAGAGGTATGTGATTTAACTCTTTCTTAAGGATATTTGTTTTAGGAAGATATGTCATATGATTGGAGGTATAAGGATTGAATTGATGTGCATTAGTGATTGATTGAAGTTGGGAGTACTTGTGAATTATTGTTGAATGAAAAAGTAAATATGTGCAAAGGTTTGGAAAAATACTAGCAAGGGTTTGAAAGCAAATTTGTGCATTATTGTGATTAATGTTGGAAATAAATTTGTAAGGATTATAGATCAGATTTGAAAGCAAAATTTGTGTATGATTTATGTTTGATAAGCAAGGTAGATTTATGCATTTGATATTGATTTTGAAAAAAATGGTTAGTAGATTAAACTTGAAAATATATGAGCATTGTGTGTATGCAAGGTTTGTGTAATGTCATGAGCATGTTTGAGCAGATGTTATGAGCATATTTGCACAGGTGTTATGAGAATATTTTAGCAGGTGTTATGAGAATATTTGAGCAAGTGTTATGAGCATATTTGAGTAGAATTATGAGTAAAATTGAGTAGGTGTTATGAGAATATTTGAGCAGGTGTTATGAGAAGATTTGAGTAGGTGTTGTAAGTAAATTTGAGCAGATTTTGGTGAGCATATTTGAGCAAAGTTGAGAGCAAGTCTTGGAGAAAACCAGAAAAAAGGTGATTGGTGTCCCTTATGGATAGAGGTCCATGAACCAAAGCAAAGGGGAGTGGTGTCTCATGTGGATAGAGGTCCACAAACTTGAGCATAGGGGATTGGTGTCTCCTTTGGTTTGGTTCCCATAAAATTGTAATAGGGAATTGGTTCCTAAGACGTTGAGAAAATTTATAAGAAATATTTTATCCATGGACATAGCCCACATTGGGTGAACCATGTTAAATTTGTGTCCCTTATGTGTCTGATTATATATGCATTTTTCATTATTGCAATTGATAATATTGGATAATACTTCTCTGGAAAGAAAACTTAAATGTTTTATCTTATATTGTTCACCCCCCTCTTAGTATAAGCTTGTGGTATTCAATTTTGTGTGATTGAAAAGCTATTTGATGTTTAGTTTTATTTTGAAGAATATTATACTGCTAACATATTTCCAATGTGTAGGATCAGGTGCACTCATAGGTGGAAGAAGTAGAATCATCCACCAGAAGTGGGGGTACTTGATCTTGAGAAAGTGATGATTAACGTAGCCTCAAGGTAATATGGATAGATAATTTCATTTAATCTTGCATTATTAGTAAGGGATAATTGTCAATAGCTAGCCACCTTGAGTGTCAGTTGATAGCCTGGTAGCTATCATAAATTCTTAGGCTGAGATAGGAGATTGAGTTGATGGAAAGACTCCCTCTTTATTTATTGCATATAATTGGTTGGATTTTACTTCATCACTATTTGCATCAATGGTTTGGAAAGCATTCAAAATTTGGTTGTCTATGAAAAGCTCCTTGTTTTGCTTAAACCCTTCAAAAGAATAAAATGATGTTAGTATTTAAAAAAAAAACTTAGACTCCATAATTAATAGTTATATTATATTATCTATACATATATAAAGTCATTATTTTAAATGATAAAGGAATTTCATTTATAAATAATACTTGTTTTATTTTGAATGATTAAAAAAAATTCATTTCAAAATAATAGATAATTTATTTTAAAGGATATATATATATATATATATATATATATAATATAACTATTTAAAATAATAATGAGTATTATTTAATATGAGGTAATGCCTCAAACAATTTAATAAAGGATATTCCTTATTTTATTAAAAGAAATCTTGTTCTAAAAGTATTAGTGAGTGTAAGAAGCTCCTATTGTTTTATATTCGTAAATGTCCTTATTAATATCCTTAATGATAGGAGATGATATTTGTGTAGTTGACTTAAGGCTTCCTTTAAATAATATAAAACTTAAAAAATTAAAATATCCTCTCCACAATCATGGTGATAAGATGGAAGTAATGGTGGATGGTAGGAATTTAAAGGTAGATGCAACAATAATTAGGATGAGGAAGACTCAACTTCTTAAGGATGAGGAGGGTTATGGTAAATGGGGATGGTCTCACACCTAGGAAGGGAAGAAAAATAAGGACTCTCGATGTTGGAAAGAGAGAGAACAACTGGAAGCAACCAACAAATTTTAAAGAAAACCAGTGATGTAGAAGTACATCTCAAATAATAATTTTAAATCTAACAAGTTGGTAGTGAAGATTTACACATCTTTAGTGCTTGCCTATTGTGTTTGATTTTATTGATTTTTGCTCCATCATTGGGTTTTCTTATTCCTTGTTAGGAAGAATTTCCCTTGTAGTTGAGCACTATTACATTCTTTTCTTTAGTGGGTTGTCTAGACATTATGTGAGTGTAGTATCATAGATCGTTGTGTAGAGATAGGAAACCTTTGTGTTGTGTTCCATTATTTCCTAGATGTTAAATCATTTGTGGAACTACTATGAGATTGTGCATCGCATGCTGTTGTCACAATGTGATTTTTTAAGATAAGTGGTTGTTATATTTTCCATTTTGAACACCCATGCTCAGTAAACCATCAATAGTACTCTAACCTAAAAGTTGTGCAGACTTGCTTGAAGGTAGGATTCGTCTACCCATTGTAGGTTTGACATTGGTGGTTTCATGAATGCCACACTGGTAGTGGTGTCTCACTATCTCATGAAAGCCTCGTTGGTAGCAATATTTTATTGTCTAACAAACACCACTTAATAAATACTATTAGATTTGGGTGTTACCCTTTTAGCCTATCCTTAATCATCTTCTCTATTCGATATGAGGGAATCTTAGAGATCGTGGATTTGTGGGGATGTTGTTCATGTTGTGTGTGAAGTGTAGAACATTGGTTTTGTTTCCTAAAGAACTTTTAATGTTAGAACTTAGGTTTTGATTATCTAAAGTAATTGAATATGGTTATTTAATTTAAAGTAAAATAAAGGTTTTTTAATCTAAAGTAATTGAATATGGTTACTTAATTTAAAATTAAATAAAGGTTTGTTTATCTAAATTAATTAAATATGGTTATTTAATTTAAAGTTGGATAAATGTTTTTTATCTAAAGTAATTGAATATGGTTATTTAATTAAAGTTAGATAAAGGATTTGATTATCTAAAATAATTAAATATGGTTATTTAATTAAAGTTGGGTAAAGGTTTATTTATCCAAAGTAATTAAATAAGGTTATTTGATTTAAGTTGGATGAAGGTCCTTGATTGTCTAAGTATTAAATATTATGTTTTGATCAAGTTGAAATAAAGGATTATTTCATAGATTAGAGGTATGGAATTTGATTTATGAAATAATGGAAATATTAGTTTATTTATGAATTGAAGCATTAGGAATTTAATTTAATAAATAAAGGAAATGGATTTTTCTATAGATGAAAGGTATGGGACTTTGATTTATGAATTAATGGAAATACTATTTTATTTATGAATTGAAGTATTAGGACTTTAATTTAATAAATAAAGGATAAGGATTATTTTATGGAAATAAAGGAACCTAGTTTATTTGATGATTAAGTGATGGAGAACAGAAAAATTTGCAACTCACGAATCCAATTTTTCATTAACAAACTGGAAATAAATTACAGTAACAGCCCGCAGGCTTTACAGAAACTAGCTCGACGGCTTAGTTTTCTACTCCCTATGCAATTTCTAACTCTGTCTCCCTAAAAGGAAAACACACTCTCTAAGCCGGCTCTCTTCCCTCGGCTCTACAACTCGACTCTGCGAGTCTGCTTCTGTAGTTTTCCAACCCCCATCCTATTACAATGCTAGGGTTTTTATAGAGGTCCCGACCCTCTGAATCATTATTGCACAAAATGCAGATCACCATAACCGCTCCATGCTTTCGCTCTGCATGGCCTCTGTCACTGCCGTCTAACTCCTGTTCACTGTCAGATTTCTTTGCATGATCCTTCGTTTCCATTCCTTGACTGATCATTTCATCTTCCCGCGCATCTTTGTGGCCCTAGCTTTTCAAAACGATTTTCTGCATGACTCTTCGTCTTTGCCCACTTTTGTTGGCAATTTTGGATTTGAGATCCTAGCTTCTTTTCTATGAGTTGTCATTGATGTCAAAAGGAAATGGCATTAATGTTAAGATGATGTGTTGGCTTCAAAGGTGGAAGATTCCAAGAGAATCCGGAGAGATTCCATTGGCAAGGGTTTTTCATTAAAACCAAGTTAAATGGTTTTTATTAAAACCAATGGAGGTTCTCTTTATTATTTATTTAATTATTATTTAAAACCCTTCAAGGTTTTAATTATTTAATTATTTAATTAATTAAGGGAGAAATTATTTTTAATTTATCTTAAGGGTTTTTAAACCCTTTAGAAAGCAATTTCGATTAAATTCAAAATTACTTTTCAAATTCAGCCGATGTGTTTGGAAATGCATCAAAGTGCATATAAAATGAGGCAAATGAATTCATTTATGTTTATCCAAGAGTTCAACATTAATCACTAAGCATTTTGATTTGGACATCGAAGCCCCTACGCCAGTGAAGGAGGAAGACAAGCGTTGCATGGTCAAAGGTGTGATGGGTTGGTCTTGGCACCAAGGAGGAGGCGCACGTGGTGATAAGAACGTAGAATTCCCTTCTCCCTCACGTGGGATCTCCTAGCCCACGCGGCATGGTCAAAGGACTTAGTAGCATGGTGATCGGCGGTTCGAATCACCAAAGACCCTTTTGAGGGTAGTGTATGCACTCCGAAATTCATCGGATATTTACCAAAGGTATGTGCTCCAATTTTTGCAGAAAGAATGGCAATTAAATTTTAATATTTTGCTTGCTAAGGTTTTATAAAGTTAGCTTTGGGAGGTATAAGGAATGCAAGCTTAATATTTTTGCTATAGTCATATTGAAAATTAAAGGGGAAATAATTGCCATGGTGGTTGAGTTATTTTGACATGCCAATGTTGGGTTAATAATTTTTAGGGAAGATCAAATTATTAATTGTGATAGATTTTCAAGGGCTTATTCATCTTCAAAAAGGGTATGGGCACATTTTTCTTATGAGTATGATTGGTGTATGTTTTTTCTGAAATAAGGTTGGAGTAAAAAGGTTTTCAACTAGGTTTCCTTTGGTTGGTTTTAAATCCTATTTTTTGGTTTGTTGAAGACTACTTATGCATTGGTATCCTTAAGGAGAGTTTTGGTGAATGCATAATTTTTGGTTTGAGATAGTGGAAGCTTTGTGCACTAGGGTTTATATTTGTGAGTCTAGCTACTTGCATTGAGTTGGTGGAACCCTTGGTTGGCTGTTTTGAGTTTGATGGTTGAGTTACTTCCAAAGAGGTTGTTTGATCAAGTTATTGCTTTACTTGATTCAAAATATTGGGCTTACTCCATTGAGTTGATTTGAGCAAGTTATTCTTTGCATTTGGTGATATTGTATTGGTGGCTGTTTTGTTCAAATATATTTGGAGGGAAAATGATTTCTTCTTGTTTCCTTTTTCTTGTGATGATTGGTTGAATGCTTCAATGTTGATGTTGAGTTTGAATGGTGTTGGTTGACTAAACCTTGTTTGATGAGCATTGTTGTTGAAACCCTAATTGATGGTGAAAATAACATGAGTATCATTGTTATGTGATTCTTTGCATAGTTGGAAATTGTTGGGGTTTCATGTTCTTGAAAGAAAACATTCTATCCTATCCATTTCAAATATTGAGTTGAGTTTTCAGATTTGAGATTGAGATTGAGCTGAGTTGATTTGAGTTGAGTTTTGAGATTGGGAGTTGAGTATAGAACATATTGAGTCTCTAACAATTATCTTTATGCTTCTATGAGTTTGAAAAATCACATTGGGTCTCTAAAAATTCACTTTGTGATTTCCTACTAAGAAAATTTTTCTTGGTGAGCTTGCTGAGTTTTTGGACAGGTTCAAGTGGGGACTTGTGAGCAATTTTTGGACAGGTTTCGGTGGGGACTTGTGAGAAGTTTTTTGAAAAGTTTCGATGGGGACTTGTGAGAAGATTTGGACATGTCCTAGCAGAGGACTTGTGATATGATTTTGATAGTTCTATCAGATAAATTGAGGACAGAGGTGCATTGGTTCTATGAGAAGAACCTGAGGACAGATTTGGCAAGTCTTTGAGAAGTCTTGTATGCAAAGGATTGATTTGTTCAAGAGTTGGATAGATCTGATAGAAAAAGGAAGACTTGTACTAGACCGACTGATTGTGTTTGGTAAAGGTTGCTGAGCTACTGTGGACGTGATTATAGAAGGCAGAGGTCTCTTGGGCTAAGCATTAAGGACAGGAGGTCTTCGATGGAAAGGAGTTCCACGTGTTGGCAAGAGGTAGAGGCAGTTGATCTTCTGAGGGATAATTTCCGGAGCGAGAGGGAAGATATCTCCTTTAAGCGAGAGGCTCATAAATTTTGATTTGGGGAAGGTATCTCCTTTGGGCCGAGGTTCATAAACATTGTAATTGGGAAGGATTCCCAAAGAACTTTGAGATAACTTTTAGAGAAAAGTTTTGTGGACGTAGCCCAGCCATTCTGGGTGAACCACATTAAAATTGGTGTCACTTTGTTGATGATATTGTGCATTAATTTGATATTGCTTTGGGTATATTGCTTTACTATTTTGAAGTATAAAGGAAAAAGTAAAAAGAGGTCTTATATTGTTCACCCCCCCTCTCAGTACAAGCTTGTGTTCTTCAATTGGTATCAGAGCTGATGCCTTTGAAAAGTTTAATAGCTTGAAGGAAAAGCTAGTAAAGAACACAATGTATTATTCAAGTGGCAATGCAGACCTTGGAGTGCAAGGATGAAGGTTCATCTAATGGCACTTGGTAATGAGGTATGGGAAGTAATCGAAGATGAGCACAGTATTCCTATACATGGTCCTAATACTAGAGAAGAAATCCTTCTACATCACAGCAATTCAAAAGTAATGAATGCAATCCTGAAAGGCTTATAGAAAGTAGATCTCACCAAAGTGATTCACTACAAGACAACTAGTGAAATGTGGAAACAGTTGAAGGTGGTTCATACAGGTGATACAAATGTCAGAAAGGCCAAGTTGAGACACTTCAAAGGTATGTTTGAACAACTCAAGATGAATGATGATGAAAATATTAGTGACTACATGCTTCGTATGGATGAGGTTGTTAACTCCATGAAAGACTTAGGTCTTGAGCTTGCTAAAAATGATGTTTGTGATAATATTTTAAGATCTCTTCCTAATAGATTTAGTGAAAATATTTTTTCTATTGAGGAAGCTAAATATTTGGATAAGTTGAAAAAGGATGAGCTCCATAGTATACTTGCAGCATTTGAGTTGAGAACTCAAGTGAAGGTTGATGTCAAGAAAGAGGCAGATTTCAAGGCTACCAAGAATTCCAAAGGTAAATAGCTTCAAGATAGTGATGAGTCTTCTAGTGATGAAGAGGCATATTACAGCAAGAAAGGCAAGTTCTCTAGAAAGCACAAAAGTATGAAAAATATAAGATGTTTCAATTGTGGAAAGTTTGATCATTATGCTACTGACTGTATTGTTCCCAAGAATGAAAGTGATGAAGATAAATAGGATTCTAAGAGCAAGGATTCTAAAAAGCACAAGCATCACAAGAAAAACAAAGATGAGCATATCAATCAAGGAAAGAGGTATTCTCACAAGCACAATAAGAGTTTCTACCTAGACAAAGAAAGTAAGTGTTCTAGTAGTGATAGTGAAAGTTCTTCAAGTGATAATGAAAATGAGATGTTGTTCATATCAAAAAAAGAGGAAGAACCAAAACATAGATTCATTATCATGAAATGTCTTAGATGTGGAAATTTTGGTCACCTTGAGGATGATTGCACAAATAATGATTTGGTTTCTAGTATGTGCGAGGATGCTTCAAAAAACTATAAGGAAGATGCATGTATGGTTTTTGAAAAGGGTAGCACCTCTAGTGATAAGAAATCTGAAAAAGGCTTTGATGATTCAAAAAGAAATCAAATAAAGGATCTTGAAAGTGAACTTATTAGTGCTCTTAGTGTTTTGAAAAAGGAAAGAAAGAAGAATGCTAGACTCAAGGATAAGTTAGATGAATGTTGTATGGAGAGATATTATCTTATATGAATTCTTGACTTCTCTATAGCTAAGACATAGGAACTCAAGGATGAGTTAGAGTCTAAGGTTCTTGAGTATAGTGAGTTAGAACAGAAAATGGATTCTTTGAAAGAGGAAACTAAAGAGTACAAGGATAAGATTTACAGGTTTCAAGATAGCTCCAAAAAGGTTAAGTCACTCATAAAAGGTCAAAGAAAGACAACAGATAAAATAGGCCTTGGTTTTGTTAAGCCACACAAGGAACAAGTTGGAGAGTCTAGTAAGAGACTCCAAAAGGAAGAGAGTTATGATGAGGAAAGTATTTCAGATCATGAGTTCTTGAATGATAGATGCACAGAACAGAAAATAGAATTCAGAATGAGAAGAAGAAGTTTACAGAACCTAAGAGGTCAATTAAAGGAAAGTTTCAAGGCATATGTTTTTCTTGTCATAGGTTTGGTCACATGGCTTCACATTGCATGGCTCAAGTGAAGGAGGTAAATGATAGTTTCAGAAGTGCTAGTTACTTTCAAGGGTATTGCTACTCTTGTCAATAGTTTGGGCACAAGGCAGTTCATTGTTGTAGACACTAGAACAGCACCAATCCAATTATGTGACTGCAAACACTGATCGCTTTGACACACACAACCCCTAGGGCAGCCCTCAAAGGTTAAACAGTGGTCCTAACCACTTTTATAGCAATTTTGGAAGGTCAAAAGGCAATTTGGCACATTCAGGCACTTTGCTCAGTATTCATCCCACCCAAGGACAAATTTTAACTAGGATCCGTCTCACCCAGGGACAAATTCTAAATTTGTCTTTGGTCAGGATGAATTCCAGGTTTAACAAGCAAAAAAAAGAATGCCACCAAGTGGTAGCCGAAGATAGTCATTTATGACCTCCTACCGTGCATGCGCGTGTAGGTGGGTAGATTGGCCGTTGGAGGACTGTCACAAGGGCAGTCATGGAAGCCCAAGTCAGGGAGGAGTCTCCTCCCTCTTGGGAAGGCATGGCCACCACATGGCATCCCTACATGCCCATCCAAAAGAGACCCCTTGGGTCTATAAAATGGTGGACTTTCCCACCCAAAAAAAATAAGGAGGCATTTTCAAGCAATGAAGTGTTGTCAATTTGATACCACGCCTTCCCATTTTAATTTGCATTTTCCACATCCTTAATCTCTTTCGCAAGAGAGGTTATTGGGTGGCTATTAGAAGTGTGAATTTGGACCCAAAACTAGATATTTGGCCACTTGAATCAACCAATTTGCTAAAAACCCCATCCTAAGAGATTTTGGGCCCATCCCAAGTGGATTGGTGCCAAAATCAAGTGCCAACGGTGGGCAGCCCACCGTTGGCGCCCCGCACCTTTTGAGTTTCATTTTAATTTGTTTTTCTGTCATTTGTTCATCTTTAATTTTATTCTCTGCTGATTAGATAGTTTATGTATTCAATCTCACAATGTTTTGATCAGATTTCATCATGTTCTCATCGCTTTTGTTGTCCCACTAACTTGCAGGTAGCGACACCAAATTCTCGTTGATGGAGGTCAAATTGGGAGAATCCGGCCATCTGGGTCGTCCCAAAACACCCCCAATTAGCTAACCCCTCTGTTTGAAGGTAATTTGGAGATCTTGAGATGTGACATTTGGACGACACCAACTCGGCATTTTAACACAGTCGAATTCGTCCTACCCGAGGACGAATTACAGTCGAATTCGTCCTACTCGGGGACGAATTACAGCAGAATTCATCTTGCCAAGGGACGAATTTTAGTTGAGTGCAAATTGGCCAACTTTTTCAATGGTAGTGGCCTTCTGGTAATGTTTCCCTCTCTCTGTCGAGTTTGTAGGTCATTTAGAGTCAGTTTGCTTATCAATTTGGCTAATATTTTACATGCATATTTCATTAATTTTATAGAACAAACATTTCTTATTTGCAGCAAGTGCTACTGACATCTTTGTTGTCTCTTTGTTCACAGGAGGAGTAGCAGAGTTTAAAGACTCATCAACATTAGCGGCGACAACATTTTGGCCCGCCATTTCAAGTGTGGGCACGCGAAAAGAGGAACATTAAGTCTTGATTGTAATCAAATTCTTTTAATGCTCCTGGCCCCTAAAAATGGAGGCATCTTTGTAACAGATATCAAGAGATTTTCATAAAAAGGGCTGTGTTTTCTCCATTTTCTTGTATCTCATTTCAATGCGTCTCTTTCATTTCATGCATTCTACATTTTTAGGACTTAAGCGTATTTGATTTTGAATGCATCGCAAGTAGTGTTTCCTTCACCCAAAATCTCATGCTTTCAGTGGCGATCATGGTGGGACCCAGTCCCCTGATTTTTAAGATCACAGAAACTGATTGAAACTTGTGTTTTTGTTCTTACAGGTACCTTTTTCAAATTTTGACTGTAATTCATCTTTGCCTATGGTGATTACTTTACTGCAATTCATCTAACCCTGAGACGAATTCTAATTCGTCTCTGGGAGGGACGAATTCTATTCTGTAATTCGTCTCACACAGGGACAAATTTTTGTCTATGAATTTTCAGAGCCGAAGATCAGAAACAATAGGTTTAGGTAGAGAAAGGTAAGGGTTTTAAAACTGTTCCTATCATTTTTTTCTTTTTTGTTTCTATTTTCTATTAATTTTGCCTTCTTAGGGAAAGTTGTTTTTTCCTGTTTCAATTTTTTTAAAATAAAAAGAATCACACACACTTCATGCAACATCTTTAAACCAAGGAGCTGGTCGTAAAACCCCAACCCTTGATCAATACATTCAGTGGATTTCATCACCACCTTGGCTTGATTTTGCATCCATTTCCCCGATTGTCACTGTTGTTAGGCATAAATCCTGATGAAAGCTGACCGAGTGTCACTGGGGTGATTCCCAGTGCACGAGGATAAGTCTTCTATGGTAGGTGTCATTAACAGGACAATCTCCCTTCTGTACTGCCTGCGTACCACATACCATCTACTCTCACGTACCTATAGTCTCCCTCTCGTAAGGGCGGGTATATAGAGAGGTTGGTATATTGGCCTGGTTGGTATATTGAAGGGGCAACCATCTATGGGAGTCATATGAGCCTACATACTGCATTTAAACATTCTTCAAAACTTTCAAAAACAAAACAAAATCATCAAAATGCACTAAAACCAATTTAGGACACACCATTAATATTTAAAAGAGAAAATCACTGTTTGTGCATGTGTGTGTTCATTTTTGCTTAGTGTAACAAAAAAAATCAGAAAAATCATAAACAAAAGATAAAAATCTATGCATTTTGTCACTCGCTCCAAAAAGCTCCAAGGATTCCCGCAATCGCTTTGTCATCCCCAAAAGGCCCCAAAGGTGTCCATGAACCCTTTGGTCAACCCAAGAGCACCCCAGAGGTGCCCATAAGTGATGCAGGAGCATCCAACAAAATATGGAAAATCTTATATTTTTCCCTAAATTTTAGTGCATCTTGTCGGGGCCATAACTTCTCAACCATAGCTCCAATTGACTTGAAATTTTACAGGGAGTTAGTTGGGATAATTTTAAACAAATATAATTCCTTGGAATTCTATTTTTCCAAAAAATTCAGGTTTCGAGGCCAAATTACATCATCTAGTGCTTCGAAATTAGGTTTTAAATTTGATAACCTAATTTTTTATGCTTTTTGAGTTGTTTGAAGGTCAATATATCCTAATGTATTTAGATTTAGGACTTGAAACTTCATTTTTGTCTTATCTATAGTAAGAAGGATGCACACATCAATTTTGGGCCCCATATGACTCATTTCAATTTTAGGGTTTTTTATTTTAGAAAGCATCTACGCACTATGTAGAGAGGCAACATCATGGTGCTCACCCATAGCCAAGCCCAATCATGGGTGGATGCTATTGGGAATATCCAAGGAGGCACAAGTCACCTCCGGTATAGCCCCAAGGATTTGGTCATACCACATTGGCAACCTGACACACAAGGCAGACCCCTCCATACCTTAACGGATAGGGACTATAGGGGCACCCCTTCTAGGAGCACTCTTATTCAGCATAGCACTCAGCACACACCCTTCCATGATGGGTACATTCATAGGAGAGCTCCCTTAGATGCTCGCTATGAGTGGTCACCGCGCGATGAAGCGCTAAGTCAACATAGGGTTCGACGGAAGGAACCACATGATTACACTATCCCTCCTTCACCCCCTATAGTTGTTAGGACTACAAGGACAAATCCAGAGCACAAGGCTCCTCAGGTAGGGCAAGCTAACTCTGTCTGTCCCCTTTACACTTATGAAAGAAAGCACGAGGAATACCCCTACCTTCCTTGAGAGCAATATACAGTGCAGGAGCAATACGCCTCCACACCTGCTATCTATCAGGACCACTCACTAAGGCCAAAGCCCCGAGGGAATTCCGCTACCCCAAACAGAGGGAGGCAGCCTATAGATATCTTGGATCACTACAATCGAGATAGATATGTCAGAGAGGCATCTGGCCCTTCTAGACATGAGACGGCAAGACCAACTATGTTAGAATTTGTCGAGCATATTGCACACCGAGCGCAACTCAGACAACTTGAGCTAGAATGACAACAGTTAGAGCAATGGTATATTTTTAATAAAGAGCACCTCCACCACCAGAAGGATGAGTTGTTCCAACACACTATGCAGGAGAAGACTCCAACCCCTCACACGCATAAGACAAAACATTATGAGAGGCACAACCCCTAGGTGTGAGACAAGTCTCTACGACCTTATTGAGCACCACCCCTGATGCCTCCTAGACATGAGTGGGAGGCTACTCCTATAACCAATGATGGGTGCCTTCCTCAGGAACCCACTCAGGTTTATGGGTCACCCATAGAAATTCATCAAGAAGCCTCTAAGGAATCAGAGCGAGAAGAAGAGCGGGAGGAAATCCAAGGCATGGGGGGTGTTATCTAGCCACCCCTCCATAGGCCCCAAGTTCCTCAACAAGAACCAACCAAAGAGGAGGAGCTCAAATATCCCGATACATGCAAAGTGCTAGAGCACTTAGAGTCAATAGAGACCAAGATTTTAGAGCTCCCAAGGCCCAACTTACATGAGGCTCCTTTCGAAGAGGATCAACCTCTGACTATAAGGCTACCTGATGATGCAGTCCTCCATGTCTTAGAATCTCCAAATTCTGATGAGTTGTACTCATTGGTCGAAGGTGAGGATAAAACAGAGATAGCCCACAACAATCACATGCAACAACATCGACATCCCATAAATATCGATGAAGCAATTCAATAGCTAAACATAATACTAGGGCATGAGTGGCACGTTAACCCATCGCAGTGGAACCAACTATTAAATCCACCACTTTGGGCACACAAAGATCAAATTTTGCCCAGATATCCGATAGAAATATCAGTGCCGAGGGCATATCTCGCCCTCATCTCCGCACATAGGGCCGATCCATTCATGCCAATACCTCTAGAGCTAGATCCAGAGTGCAAAGACCATCAAGCTGGGGGTACCTCTATCCCCTGAAGAGCCATAGTCCAAACCAAAAAGCTCCAAGGATTATCACAATCACTTGGTCACCCAAAAAGCTCCAAGGATTATCGCAATCACTTGGTCACCCCAAAAGCTCCAAGGATTATCGTAATTGCTTGGTCACCCCAAAATCCCCAAGGATTATCGTAATTGCTTGGTCAATCCCCAAAATGCTCCAAGGATTCTTGCAATCGCTTGGTCAATCCCAAAAATGCTCCAAGGATTCTTGCAATCGCTTGGTCAATCCCAAAAATGCTCCAAGGATTCATACAATTGCTTGGTCAATCCCAAAAATATGTTCCAAGGATTCATACAATTGCTTTGTCAACCCCAAAATGCTCCAAGGATTCATATAATCACCTGGTCAACCCCAAAATGCTCCAAGGATTCATATAATCGCTTGGTCAATCCCAAAAATGCTCCAAGGATTCATGTAATCATTTGGTGAATCCCCAAAAGCTCCAAGGATTATCACAATCACTTGGTCACCCCAAAATCTCCAAGGATTATCGCAATCACTTGGTCACCCCAAAATCTCCAAGGATTATCGTAATCACTTGGTCACCCCAAAAGCTCCAAGGATTATCGCAATCACTTGGTCACCCCAAAAGCTCCAAGGATTATTGCAATCACTTGGTCACCCCAAAAGCTCCAAGGATTATCGCAATCGCTTGGTCACCCCAAAAATGCCCCAAAGGATTCTCGAAATCCCTTGGTCACCATCAAGAAAAAAAAAAAAAAAACAAAAATCATCAAAAACAACAAAAATTTGCATCTCATTTTTAGGCATGCTCAAATTCATCAATAAAAACTCTTCTCGCATCTCATCTTCATATCTACAAAAATCAATCCATAAAAAATAGAAAAATACATAGTTGCATTAAGCATTACATCCATACATTGCATATTTATGGTCGTACAGGTCAAAGGCACCATAGGCTGTAATTGCTCTGCTAGTCCATATGGTTCCACATTGTTCCATCTTATAAAACAACAAAAATACACCATTTATCACTTTTTACCACAATAGAGTCAATGGTCTTATAATGTATCAAGATTTTTCATAATTCAATCATCATTTTCCTCTCTAGCCACGTAATGTACTGAGTTAGACAGGTTTTACGAAGGTAGAGTTACACTTGAAATACGCCTTGTTACATAGCATCCCAACACAAATTACAACACATAAAAATTCCCAAGTTGTGTGAACGAAAGATGAAACCTGCATAGTAATCCAGGTCATCGTAAGCGAAACGGTTATCTTGCTCATCCCTCTATGCAAATGGTTCTAGAATGCTGAGAAGTGATAAAAGGACGAGATCTTCCCTATTCATTCACCTTAATAAACAGTGGTTTTACCACTGCCAAATCCCAATCATAGCTGGTTCCCAAAGTTGCAAGGATTTGTACTACACGTCCTTGCCAAGGATGGATAGTCATCCCCAAGACCTAAAAGGATCAATGCCATTCACAAACAAAATTCCAACAAATCATCATACTAACCCTTTCCATTCACCTTTGGTCTCCAAGTCGTAAGGATTCGTACTATCCACCCCTAACCAGGATGGGTAGTCATCCCCAAGGCCAATAGGATCAAGGTCATTCACAAGCTCAAACTCACATCTCTCAAAATACAAAATCAAGTAACAGTGGTTATCACCACTATTCAAAATCCTTGCTCAAAAAGAAAAATAAATAGAAAAATAAACAGTGATTTGCATCACTGTATAGATGAGCAAGTCTCCCAAATAATTCAGCCAAAAAATAACTTGAACTTGAATCTTCAGAATTCTTAGCATTTGAAAACCATCTAGGTGATCCTCATTACAGGTTTGGTTGACAGCCTATCTGGAAATGGTGGTATCCTACACGCATGATGATATGTCTATCACATTCACTTTGCGTATATGCAGACCAATGTTTGCATAAGGATGAGCTAGCTTATGGTATCATGGATAACACTGCAAACTAATCTAAGTAAATACAACAAAGGAGTTAGTGGAGCTAGTTAGGTGATCCTTAATACAGGTTCGGTTGAAAGCCCATCTAGCACTGGTGGTATCCTGACAAATACCACATAAATGAACTCATTTGCACACACAGGGATGTGAAATAACTTGGTCAAAAACAAGTCCGATTCATACCTTGTTCAAAAGTCTTGTAAGATAAAGTACAGTCATGGCTAGTGAGTTAAAACCCTCTGAGTCTCAGAAAACCTTAGCTACATTGCTAAACCAAACTGCGCTACTTTTCATCCTTACAAGACCATCAAAAATCACATGTATACATACAAAGTCAGTTACCACAGCAATCGCCTAAAAAATAAACAGAGTCCTAAACAGTCTATGGTGCCATAGCCAAACATCACAAATTCCATTCATCCATTACATTTTGCATATCACATATATATCAAAAACATTTGCATTAATCATACCATATACATCCATTACCATCAACATGCATCCATCAACATCAATCATTGTGCATAACATAAAATAATGACATATACACAAAGCAAGAAAATCAAAACAACAAAAACATCGCAAAAATGCAACAACAAAAGCAATAAAAATTGCCAGACACAAGTGCTCTTGCACTTAACCTCTTGGCATAGCAAAACTGATGTCGAGGTCTACATTGTCGCTATCCTACTCCCTAAGAAGGCTACCATAGCCGGACCGCTCCATGGGAAGATGGATTTTTGACAATTTCACCCCCAAACGATATCCCAAAATGGGTCAAAACCCACTCAAAAACAATAAAAACAAAAAAAAATAAAAGTAAATGTAACACAAAAACAAACAACAATAACCATTGCTGGACACAAGTGCTCTTGCACTTAACCTCTTGGCATAGAAAATCGATTTCGGGGCTCAAATTGTCACTCTCCTACTTCCCCAAGAAGGCTACCATAGCCGGACCACTCCATGGGAAGACAGGTTTTTGATGATTTCACCCCATTACGGCATCACCAAAAGGGTTACCACCCACCAAAAATAGGTCTAAATGTTGGAAAAATTGTACATGCTTAACGATAAACCATATAAAGGCACCCTTGCACAAGTCATATTGGGTCAAGCGACTCGTCGCTTTTCTCATGAAGGTCATTCCCTCATCGATTCGTCACTTGAGGGGGTAGTCACACTTAGTCACCAATCAACAAACACACACCCAATCAAAGCAATGACATGCATTCAAAGAATCATTGACAAAGACAATCACGCTCTTGCTTGGGGCAGTAAACAAGCAATTATCACAAATTGATCAAACACTTGGCATTCTCGAAGCATGAACACAAGGTTCCCCTGTGGACAAAAGGTTGCGCCATTTGCCTAATCATGACTGATCAATGTCCAAGCTCAAGTCACACCTCACCAAAATAGGTTAATACTTGAAATCAAATCCCTTAGCTCGTCAAAAGCAAGGATTCAAGAATGCATGCCCTTTCCATGCTTGGGGCATCAAAAGTTGGTTAGGTTACCAAGAAACCCTAATCATTAGTGCTTTGGTTATCTATTTTTGCTCAGCGCTGCGCCATGCACAACGCATCCCAAAAAGGGGCATCTGTAGACACCAGAACAACATCAATCTGATTATGTGACTGCAAACACTGATCGCTTTGACATACACAGACCCTAGGGCAGCCCTCAGAGGTTAAACAGTGGTCCTAACCACTTTTATAGCAATTTTGGAAGGTCTAAACGCAATTTGACACATTCAAGCACTTTGCTCAGTATTCGTCCCACCCAGGGATGAATTTTAACTGGGATTCGTCTCACCCAGGGACGAATTCTAAATTCGTCTTTGGTCAGGATGAATTCCAGGTTTAACGAGCAAAAAGAAGAATGTCGCCAAGTGGCAGCCGAAGACAGTCATTTATGGCCTCTTGCCGTGCATGCGCATGTAGGTGGGTAGATTGGCCATTGGAGGACTATCACAAGGGCAGTCATGGAAGCCCAAGTCAGGGAGGAGTCTCCTCCCTCTTGGGAAGGCATGGACGCCACATGGCATCCCTACATGCCCATCTAAAAGAGACCCCTTGGGTCTATAAAATGGTGGACTTTCCCACCCAAAAAAAACAAGGAGGCATTTTCAAGCAATGAAGTGCTTTCAATTTGATACCACGCCTTTCCCCTTTTAATTTGCATTTTCCACATCCTTAATCTCTTTCGCAAGAGAGGTTATTGGGTGGCTATTGGAAGTGTGAATTCAGACCCAAAACCAGACATTTGGCCACTTGAATCAACCAATTTGCTAACAACCCCATCCTAAGAGATTTTGGGCCCATCCCAAGTGGATTGGTGCCAAAATCAAGTGCCAACTGTGGGCGGCCCACCTGGGCACCCCGCACCTTTTGAGTTTCATTTTAATTCATTTTTCTATCATTTGTTCATCTTTCATTTTATTCTCTACTGATTAGATAGTTTATGTATTCAATCTCACAATGTTTTGATCAGATTTCATCATGTTCTCGTCGCTTTTGTTGTCCCACTAACTTGCAGGTAGCGATGCCAAATTCTCGTTGATGGAGGTAAAATTGGGAGAATCTGGACATCTGGGTCATCCCAAAATGCCCCCATTTAGCTAATACCTCTGTCTGCAGGTCGTTTGGAGATCTTGAGACGTGACATTTGGACGACACCAACTTGGCATTTTAACACAATCGAATTCGTCCTACCCGAGGATGAATTATAGTCGAATTCGTCCTACCCGAGGATGAATTATAGTCGAATTCGTCCTACCCGAGGATGAATTATAGTCGAATTCGCCCTACCCAAGGACGAATTACAACAGAATTCGTCCTGCCAAGGGACGAATTTTAGTTGAGTTCAAATTGGTTGACTGTTTCGATGGCAGTGGCCTTCTGGTAATGTTTCCCGCTCTCTGTCGAGTTTGTAGGTCATTTAGAGTCTGTTTGCTTAACAATTTGGCTAATATTTTACATTCATATTTCATTAATTTTATAGAAAAAACATTTCTTATTTGCAACAGGTGCTACTGACATCTTTGTTGTCTCTTTGTTCGCAGGAGGAGCAGCAGAGGTTAAGGACTCATCAACATCAGCGACGACAACGTTTTGGCCCGCCCATTTCAAGTGTGGGCACGCGGAAAGAGGAACATTAAGTCTTGATTGTAATCAAATTATTTTAACACTCCTAGCCCCTAAAAATGGAGAAGGCATCTTTGTAATAGATATCAAGAGAGTTTAATAAAAAGGGCTGTGTTTTCTCCATTTTCTTGTATCTCATTTCAATGCGTCTCTTTCATTTCATGCATTCTACATTTTTAGGACTTAAGCGTATTTGATTTTGAATGCATCGCAAGTAGTGTTTCCTTCACCCAAAATATCGTGCTTTCAATTGCAAGGAAAATAACAGGAATAGGTTTAGTTAGAACAAGTTTGGCCAGAATAGGGATAGTTAGAATAGGTGGATTCAAAGAACAGGTATCCCTCAAAGAAATAACATTGTTACTTGTTATAAGTGCAACAATGAAGGTCACATAGCTAGACAGTGTAGAGCTGAACTTCCAAGGTACAGGAACAAAAATAGTGGTATGAACAGGTCCAAGGATCAAGGCATGGTTAAGAACAGGAACAGTGACAGGAACAAGAACAGGAATATGGACAAAGAGTACAAGATAAGGCTCGGCAAGGAAGTTATAGATGCTGATGATGATCAGTGCCTAATGGGAGTTTTACTCCCACCCAAGAATTAATCACCTCATCAGGATGTGGGGGAGGGACTAAGCTAAGAGGCTCATTCTTAGTCTCGAGCCCCAAAGGTGACCCTTTGCCATTGATGAAAAAGGGGGAGATATTTGAGTAAGGGGGAGAACCTCAAGACAGGGGGAGCTGTTTATGTTGAGTTTCTATGTTGTTGAGAAGCATGGTTTGCCATCAATGACTAAGGGTGAGATTGTTGGCAATTTTGGGTTTGAGATCCTAGCTTCTTTTCTATGAGTTGTCATTGATGTCAAAAGGAAATGGCATTAATGTTAAGAGGATGTGTTGGATTCAAATGTGGAAGATTCCAAGAGAATCCGGAGAGATTCCATTGGCAAGGGTTTTTCATTAAAACCAAGTTAAATGGTTTTTATTAAAACCAATGGAGGTTCTTTTTATTATTTATTTAATTATTATTTAAAACCCTTCAAGGTATTAATTATTTAATTATTTAATTAATTAAGGGAGAAATTATTTTTAATTTATCTTAAGGGTTTTTAAACCCTTTAGAAAGCAATTTCAATCAAATTTGAAATTACTTTTTGAATTCAGCCGACGTGTTTGGAAATGCATAAAAGTGCATATAAAATGAGGCAAATAAATTCATTTACGTTTAGCCAAGAGTTCAACATTAATCCCTGAGGATTTCAATTTGGACATCGAAGCCCCTGCACCAGCGAAGGAGGAAGACAAACATTGTGTGTCAAAGGTGTGACGGGTTGGTCTTGGCACCAAGGAGGAGGCGCACGCGATGATAAGAACGGAGAATTCCCTTCTCCCTCACGTGGGCTCTCCCATCCCATGCGGTGTGGTCAAAGGACTTAGTAGCATGGTGATCGGCGGTTCGAATCACCAAAGACCCTTTTGAGGGTAGTGTATGCACTCCAAAATTCGCAAGATATTTACCAAAGGTATGCGCTCTATTTTTTGCAGAAAGAGTGGCAATTAAATTTTAATATTTTGCTTGCTAAGGTTTTATAAAGTTAGCTTTGGGAGGTATAAGGAATGCAAGCTTAATATTTTGCTATAGTCGGATTGAATATTAAAGGGGAAATAATTGCCATGGTGGTTGAGTTATTTTGACATGCCAATGTTGGGTTAATAATTTTTAGGGAATATCAAAATTATTAATTGTGGTAGATTTTCAAGGGCTTATTCATCTTCAAAAAGGGTATGGGCACATTTTTCTTATGAGTATGATTGGTGTATGCTTTTATGAAATAAGGTTGGAGTAAAAAGGTTTTCAACTAGGTTTCCTTTGGTTGGGTGTAAATCCTATTTTTTGGTTTGTTGAAGACTACTTATGCATTGTTATCCTTAAGGAGAGTTTTGGTGAATGCATAATTTCTGGTTTGAGATAGTGGAAGATTTGTGCACTAGGGTTTATATTTGTGAGTCTAGATACTTGCATTGAGTTGGTGGAACCCTTGGTTGGCTATTTTGAGTTTGATGGTTGAGTTGCTTCCAAAGAGGTTGTTTGATCAAGTTATTGCTTTACTTGATTCAAAATATTGGTCTTACTCCATTGAGTTGATTTGAGCAAGTTATTCTTTGCATTTGGTGATATTGTATTGGTGGCTATTTTGTTCAAATATATTTGGAGGGAAAATGATTTCTTCTTGTTTCCTTTTTCTTGTGATGATTGGTTGAATGCTTCAAGGTTGATGTTGAATGGTGTTGGTTGACTAAACCTTGTTTGATGAGCATTGTTGTTGAAACCCTAATTGATGATGAAAAGAACATGAGTATCATTGTTATGTGATTATTTGCATAGTTGGCAATTGTTGGGGTTTCATGTTCTTGAAAGAAAACATTCTATCCTATCCATTTCAGATATTGAGTTGAGTTTTCAGATTTGAGATTGAAATTGAGCTGAGTTGATTTGAGTTGAGTTTTGAGATTGGGAGTTGAGTATAGAACATATTGAGTCTCTAACAATTCTCTTTATGCTTCTATGAGTTTGACAAATCACATTGGGTCTCTAACAATTCACTTTGTTATTTCCTACTAAGAATGTTTTTCTTGGTGAGCTTGCTGAGTTTTTGGACAGGTTCAAGTGGGGACTTGTGAGCAATTTTTGGATAGGTTCCGGTGGGGACTTGTGAGTAGTTTTTTGATAGGTTTCGATGGGGACTTGTGAGCAGATTTGGATAGGTCCTAGCAGAGGACTTGTGAGCTGATTTTGATAGTTTTATCAGAGAACTTGAGGATAGAGGTGCATTGGTTCTATGAGAAGAACCTGAGGACAGATTTGGCAAGTCATTGAGAAGTCTTGTATGCAGAGGATTGATTTGTTCAAGAGTTGGACAGATCTGACAGAAAGACGAAGACTTGTACTAGACCGACTGACTGTGTTTGGTACAGGTTGCTGAGCTACTGTGGACGTGATTATAGAAGTCAGAGGTCTCTTAGGCTAAGCATTAAGGACAAGAGGTCTTCTATGGAAAGGAGTTCCACGTGCTGGCAAGAGGTAGAGGTAGTTGATCTTCTGAGGGATCATTTCCAGAGCAGAGGGGAAGGTATCTCCTTTAAGCAGAGGCTCATAAATTTTTATTGGGGGAAGGTATCTCCTTTGGGACGAGGCTCATAAACATTGTAATTGGGAAGGATTCCCAAAGAACTTTGAGATAACTTTTAGAGAAAAGTTTTGTGGACATAGCCTAGCCATTCTGGGTGAACCACATTAAAATTGGTGTCACTTTGTGGATGATATTGTGCATTGCTTTGATATTGCTTTGGGTATATTGATTTATTGTTTTGAAGTATAAAGGAAAAACTAAAAAGAGGTCTTATACTGTTCACCCCCCTCTTAGTATAAGCTTGTGTTCTTCAGACTTTCACTACCCCTTGGTGCCACGTGTCATCCAGTGCTACCATGTGTTGCTTTGAGAACCCATTCTATAATGGTCCCTATAATCACCTGCTCCTTTTGAATCATGAAGCAGCCAGTCACGATGTCGCGACATCTTCTCCATGTTGTTCCTTTTGAGTCATGAGGCACCATGTCACGATATCATGACATTTCACAACATCGCAACATTTTCTTTATCCTGCCCTTCCTTTTCCTTTTTGCTCGTGATATCACGTCGCGATATCGCGACATGTCGTGATATCGTAATATTTCTCCTTCTCGTTCCTCTTTTCCACTTCGAGTCATGAAATCGTGACATGTTGCAATTTCATGACATATTTCCTTCCTGCTTTCTTCCGCTCCTTCGGGTCACGAAATCATGAAATTTTGGCTCTCTTGCCTTCTTTTCTTCATCGGGTCACGAAATCATGACATGTCATGAAATCACAACATATTCCTCCTTTGGCTCCTTTGATTGCCCTCTGGTTGCAAAAATGCGACATGTCATGAAATCATGACATCTTTCTTCCTTGGCCCCTTCTTCACCTTCTGGTCATGAAACTGTGACATGTCGCAAAATCGTGAAATCTTCCTCCTCTGGCTTTCTCTCTCCTTGGTAGGTCATGAAACTGTGACATGTCACAAAATCATGACATCTTCTCCTCTCTCCTGTGAAACCTGTCATGAAATCACAACAGTTGGCTCGGCTAGTTTCTTCCTCCATTTTATGTCATGATATTGCGACACATTTTCTATCATGATATCATGACATCTTCTCCTCACTAGCTCCTCAACTCCACTTGTGTCGCGATATCGCGACACATTTGCTGTCATGATATTGTGATAGCTTTTCCCTGCTGGCTCCGTTCTCTACTTGTGTCGCGATATTGTGACACATTTTCTATCGTGATATCATGACAGTTCTCTCCACCAGTTCTGCTCTCCTCTTTGTGTCATGATATCACGACACATTTTTCCCCTCACCTTCTTCTTCTTTTTCTATCGCAATTTCATGACATGTCATGAAATCGTGATATTTTCCAACCTTGGCCAACTTTTTAGAAGTGTCCCTCCTGCCACTAGATGCTTCTACATTAGGTGCCATTGGATGCTCCTACATCAGACACCCGGGGTTGGTGGAGAAGTGATCCTCACTTCTATGTAGTCTAGTCATCGCCTTCTACAACACTTCCAAACATTCTCCTACCCCTGCAGTCCGCTTCAACTCTATTTCTTGGCCTCTACTTCTCAGTTTATCCTCACACTTTTTGTGCAGCTCCTCTTGCTTCTGCAAATCCATTCTGAGCAGCTCCTTTCATAGGGCTTTCACTTGCCTCTGCAAATCTATTTTGAGCAGCTCCTCTTGCATGGCTTTTATTTGCCTCTACAAAACTCGGACATCTTCTACCATTGCTATATCTCTGCCACCAATAGGGTTTCTTCTGGGAGGCATTCTGCTCACTCTCTCACAAGCCCTTCCATAGATCCTGGTGTAACTGCCTCACGTCCGACGATCTATTACACACTCAAGAAACCTGTCTCTAATACCACTTGATAGAGAATAGAAAACGTTACAACTCATGAATCCAATTTTTCATTAACAAACTAGAAATAAATTACAGTAACAACCCATAGGATTTACAGGAACTAGCTCGACGGCTTAGTTTTCTACTCCCTATGCAATTTCTAACTCTGTCTCCCTGGAAGGAAAATGCACTCTCTAAGCCGACTCTCTACCCTCGGCTCTGCAACTCGACTCTGTGAGTCTGCTTCTACAGTTTTCCAACCCCCATCCTATTACAATGCTAGAGTTTTTATAGAGGTCCTGACCCTCTGAATCATTATTGCACAAAATGTAGATCACCACAACTGCTCCATCCTTTCATTCTGCACAGCCTCTGTCACTGTCGTCTAACTCCTGTTCACTATCAGATTTCTTCGCATGATCCTTTGTTTCCATTCCTTGACTGATTTTTTCATCTTCCTACGCATCTTCATGGCCCCAGCTTTTCAAAATGGTTTTTTACACAACTCTTTGTCTTTGCCCTCTTTCACCGCCCCTTGGTGCCATGTGTCATCTAGTGCTGCCATGTGTCACTCTGAGAACCCATTATGGAATAGTACCTATAATCACCTTATCCTTTTGAATCGTGAAGCAGCCTATCACGATGTCATGACATCTTCTCCATCATGTTCCTTTTGAGTCGTGAGGCACCATGTCACGATATCGCAACATGTCGTGACATCGCGACATTTTCTTTATCCTGCCCTTCCTTTTCCTTTTTTATTGTGATATCATGACATGTCACAATATCATGACATTTATTTTTCTCGTTCATCTTTTCCACTTTGGGTCGTGAAATCGTGACATGTCATGATTTTGCGACATCTTTCCTTCTTGCTTTCTTTCGCTCCTTCAGGTCGTGAAATCTTGACATTTCAGCTCCCTTGCCTTCTCTTCTTCATTGGGTTGTGAAATTGCGACATGTCACGAAATCATCACATCTTCCTCCTTTTGCTCCTTCGCTCACCCTCTGGTCATGAAATTGTGACATATCACGAAATCGTGACATCTTCCTCCTTTGGCTCCTTTGCTCGCCCTCTGGTCACGAAAATGCGACATGTCGCGAAATCATGACATCTTTCTTCCTTGGCCTCTTCTTCGCCTTTTGGTCATGAAACTGTGACATGTGAAATCGTGACATCTTCCTCCTCTGGCTCTCTCTCTCCTTGGTGGGTCGCAAAACTATGACATGTCACGAAATCACAACATCTTCTCCTCTCTCTTGTGAAACCTATCGCGAAATCACGATAGTTGGCCCGGCTAGTTTCTTTCTCAATTTTGTGTCACGATATCGTGACACATTTTTTGTCATGATATCGTGACAACTTCTCCTCACTAGCTCCTTAGCTCCACTTGTGTCACAATATCGTGACACATTTGCTGTCGCGATATCGCGACAACTTCTCCCTGTTGGCTCCGTTCTTCACTTGTGTCGTGATATCGTGACACATTTTCTGTCATGATATCGTGATAGTTCTCTCCACTGGTTCCGCTCTCCTCTTTGTGTCACGATATCATGACACATTTTCTATAACGATATCACGACACATTTTTTCCCTTGCCTTCTTCTTCTTTTTTTGTCGCGATTTCGTGACATGTCACGAAATCGTGACGTTTTCCCTCCTTGGCCAACTTTTTAGAAGTGGCCCTCCTTCCACTAGATGCTTCTACATCAGGTGTCACTGGATGCTCCTGCATCATTAAGGGTATGGGACTTTAATTGTCAAATAAAGGTTGAATTGACTGATTAAAGTAAAACCTGTGATCTAGTTGTATATATTGAAAGACTCTCATTAGGTAATGAGAGTAGAAAATGAAAATAGATATTTTTATTGATATCAACTATGCAATAGATGGTTACATACTTTGATTTATTTTGTATAGTTGCAATTTGGTAAAGTAAATGGTAGATGCATTTAGAGGTATGCCTATCTTGAACCATGAGTGCCCCGATCCCCTACTATCCTCAGACAAATTATGGAAAGAGAAGGAGGTCTTAAAAAGGAAGTTTGCACCAATGCTCCAGTTCAGTTTGCAATTACAATAATTTACTTATGTGCAAATAGACTAGAATTATGGGGAGATATCCATGATGATATTGATGTAATATGTGTTATAATAATTTAGTTGTCATTTATGTCAAAGTCTGACATGGTTACTAGCAAACGATAGGTGAATGGCATATTGTTTAATTGATTAATATATCAAAGGGTTTAGTTGATTTTAAAAGATTTAAATATTTAAATTAAATTTTTAAATATTAAAGTGTATGGGGTACCAAAAGCAAGGAAGAGAAGGTTTATATAAATATTAGGTAAATTTCATTTTGGTATTATGTTTTTCATTTAATATATTAAATATATATGAGAGTGGAGGGTACAAAGAATAAGAAGTAGTTGCGTTCCAGTGGTAGTGGTAGATACCAAGGTCAAATTTGAGGAGGTCGATGCTCGAGAAGGTTGAGGAGCTATATCTGGGGAAGGCAAGGCACACACTCGTGGTGAAAGTCATGAGTTTAAAATAGTTGCTACTAATTTTATGGGCATGAAGGGAGAGTGAATTTGGTGGCAAATAGTATCCAACAAGGCTACTATTTTCTGCCATTAAAGGAGAGTGGTTTTGGATGAGGACACAGTTAGAATTTTTATAATATATGTGATTGATACACACATTAGGGACAGAAGGAACCATTACAATATTACCAACTAAGAATTCATTACTTTCACCAATCAAGAAAGAGATATTGCCACGTTGTTGTAAAACATTGAATGTAAATATTGAAGCACAGTGGAGAAACAATATAAACTTTAGGAGAAGCATCATTGGATATTGTACAAAGTATTTCACCCATTGAAAGCATGACATTATTGGAGGTGCAAATGTAGGTTTACAAGTACCTAATAAGGAGGTGTTATGAGGCATTACAATCAACATAGTGGCCAACACATGGATGTTATGGAAGTCAAGCATCATCAGTCCTAGCTACTAGCCTTTATAGGGTGCGTAGAGGAGACAAACAATGAGAGCCATTTTTTTTGGAGACTGCACACATGAAATAGAAAGGTTATAGACCTAAAAAATTCATCTAAGTGCAGTATATGAGTTATTACATGAAGGAGAATCATCAGGTAGTCATCTATGCATTCTACATGCATATTGAAGGTTTATCTCACACAGAGCTCACTACATAAAAATTTAAAATTCATAATTAGGCATCATTGTAGAATCCAATAGACAACCAGATTGCATAATTAAGTTATAATAATCATTGCAAATTCTTATTTATTGGAAGGACATCATTGTAATGCACACACAACTTTTGGTCAACGCTCAATAGTAAAAATGCTATAATTAGCAAAATTCATACATTATCTTAGTAACACTTCAAAATAAATTCAACACTCTTCTAAGGGACACCTGGAGTAACATGCATAATCATTTAAGGGAGATAAAAATCATTGGATTAGAATAAACGGAGAAAAAATTATGCACAAGATAATATTGCATACCCGAATTTTAGAAACTACGTAGTATATCACATTATAATGGATAAATTAGAAGATGATAATTTATTGTTGGAGGTAGCACAATATTCATAACAATGTTTAAAGGAAGAAAGATGAATTTTTCTAGCATTGAAAAAGAGGCAGTCAAACCCATGAAGGAAATGGGGAAGGAAGCAAGGTTAGCAAAGCATAAGTGGTGACTTAAAACATAGATTCAATATCAAAGTAAAAGAATGGTACAATAGGGTTTATAATATCTTTGTGAATAGAAATTATTGATCATATTTTGAAGCAGACCTGTGTAAGGTTGTTGATAAATTTTATACAAAATGGTTAGTGCCTTTAGATCTAAGGTTGGTACCTCAAGGATATTGGTGTCTCCCATAGGTTGGTTTCTATGTTATTGCAAAAAGGACATTGGTGTCTCCCATAGGTTGGTGCCTAAGTTATTGTAATAAGGATAGTGGTGTCTCCCATATGTTGGTGCCTACATTATTGTAATAAGGATATTGGTGTCTCTCATAGGTTGGTACCTACATATTTTAACAAGGGGATTGGTGTATCCTATTGGTTGGTGCCTACAAACTCGTTGAAATAAAATCAATATTTTATTGTGGTTTTCTCCCGAATGGGTATTTCCATGTAAAATCCTGATCTCTTATGTGTGTGGTTTTCTATGCATTGATTCATTATTGCATTCATATTGTAGTAGTTATTATTTGGAAGTAAAAATTTAATTTTATACTATTCACCCCCCCATTAGTATAAGCATGTGTTTATTCAATTGGTATCAAAGTAGGTTCCTTCGTGAAAGCCTAACCACTTAAAGGAAGATCTTACAAGAAAACACATGGCTTACCAAGAAGGTTTTTCATCAAGTAGGGCTCCATTATTCGATGGGACTAACTATAGCTTCTAGATCATGAGGATGTAAACCTATTTGATGGTGCATGGCTATGATATATTGTAATTTATTATGGATGGGTTCAAACCACCTACAAACCCTCCCATGAATCGAGATGGCAAGAAACCGTTTGAAAATAATGCCATGGAAATGAATGCAATACTAAGTAGTTTATGTGAATAAGAGTTTATTAAATTTATGCAATGCACCTTTGCAAAATAAATATGGGACAAATTACAAAGAACATATGAAGGAGATGACAAGGTTAAAATGGAAAAACTTCAAAAGCACTGGAGGAAGTTTGAGAACTTATAGATGAAGGATGAGGAAAATATTGCCAAATATCTACTTTGTGTTGATGATATTATCAAAACCATTCGTGGACTTGGAGAAAGTATTGATGACCTTAATATTTTTTACAGTGTCTTAAGGTCACTCCCCATGAGGTATGATGTGAAGATCTTGACGATTGAATAAATTGAAGAACACAAGCTTATACTGAGAGGGGGGGGTGAATAGTATAAGACCTCTTTTTACTTTTTCCTTTATACTTCAAAACAATAAAGCAATATATCCAAAGCAATATCAAAGCAATGCACAAAACCATCCACAAAGTGACACAACAATTTACATGGTTCATCCTCAAAACTTTTCTCTAAAAGTTATCTCAAAGTTATTTGGGAAACCTTCCCAATTACAATGTTTATGAGCCTCGGCTCAAAGGAGAAACCTTCCCCCAATCTGAATTTATGAGCCTCTGCTCAAAGGAGATACCTTCCCCTACCTCTGCTCTGGCTGGTGATCCTCTAGAAGACCTTTGCCTCCGCTACCCTTAGCAAATGGAACTCTATCCATAGAAGACACTTGTATTCCCTGCTCTAGCTGGATATCTTTGTCCTCAACTCTATCACCTCAAAGCTGGTCCTCAAATTTGCACTAAACACAGTATTTTGATCTAGCACAAATGTCCTCGTCCTCTATATTTGATCAACACCAAACACAGTCCTTCGGTCTGGCACAAATCTGTCCTCAAGTTCTCTGATAGAACCAATGCACCTCTGTCCTCAAGTTCTCTGATAGAACTATCAACCTTAGCTTCACAAGTCCTCTGCTAAGACCTGTCCAAATCTGCTCACAAGTCCCCATAGGAACCTGTCCAAAACCTACTCACAAGTCCCCAATGGAACCTATCCAAAACCTACTCACAAGTCCCCAATGGAACCTGTCCAACACCTGCTCACAAGTTTATCAAGAACACTTGCTTGGCATGAACCCACAAAGAGAATGGTTAGAGACCCAATGTGATTCATCCACCTCATAGGAGCATAAAGAGAATTGTTAGAGACTCAATATGTTCTATTCTTAACTCCCAATATCAATCTCAACTTAATCTCAAATCTCAAAAGAATAAGATAGATGTAGTATGCTTTTCTCAAGAACATGAAATACAACCCAACAATTGCCAACCATGCAATATCTCATATAACAATGATACTCATGTTCTTTCCAACAACCAATATCTTTTCTCAACCAATTAGGGCTTCAATAACAATGCTTAAAGACAAGGTTTAACCAACACCATTCAACTCAACATTAACCTTGAAGCATTCAACCAATCATCACTATAAAAGGAAACAAGTAGAAATCCTTTTCCCTCCAAAGATATTTGAACAAAGCAGCCACCAACACAATATTACCAAATGCAAAGAATAACTTGTTCAAATCAACTCAATGGAGTAAGCCCAATATCATGTATCAAGTAAAAGCAATAACTTGATCAACCAACCTCTATGGAAGCAACTCATCCATCAATATCAAAACAGCCAACTAAGGGTTTCACCATCTCAATGCAAGTAACAAGACTTACAAACATGAACTCTAGTGCACAAAGCTTCCACTACCCCAAACCAGAATTATGCATTCATCAAAACTCTCATCAATGATAACAATGCATAAGTAGTCTTCAACAAACCAGAAAATAGGATTTACACTCAACCAAAGGAAACCTTGTTGAAAACCTTTTCACTCCAATATTATTTCAGGAATAACATACACCACTCATACTCATAAGAAGAATGTGCCCATACCTTATTGAAGTGAAGGAACCCCTTTGGAAATCTGCCACCATCACAACATTCTTTTGCCAATCTTCACAAGGGTTAGTAGATCACAAGATAATCAACGTTATTCCACCTTTCAATAATCATCACCAAACCCTTTAATTGCACAACTCCCTTATCTCTCCTAAAACCACTTGTACCATAAAACAAAATAAATCAATCATTGCATAACCTTATAACTCCCAAGGGTTTAACCATACAACCACTTAAATTAACATTCACGTTCTCAAGAAACAATACCCCTTATAACTTCCAAAATCACCACAATATAATTTAAATGAGACTTTATACAGTACCTTATACCTCCTAAGATTTAAATACTTTTAATTCAAAAATGTAAACCCTTATATCTCCAAACATTGTTACCTTTCCTCAGCGCCCATGACATTCGAACAACAAACCTTATTCTTCAACAAAAATCATTGTTACCTTTTTACTGCGTCGTGGTGATTTGAACCATACATCTCCCTACGTCAAGCACTTCACTGAATACCAACTGCGCTGTCAT
This sequence comes from Wollemia nobilis, assembly GCA_028583015.1. Classification (NCBI taxonomy): domain Eukaryota; kingdom Viridiplantae; phylum Streptophyta; class Pinopsida; order Araucariales; family Araucariaceae; genus Wollemia; species Wollemia nobilis. The sequence goes on from JAQPPZ010001753.1 coordinate 2,717,527, forward strand.
CGGATGAAACAAACTCAGGTGATAGTAACCCGTTCTCCAAGATACTGCAATGCATATTCATTCTCATGGTGTCTCAGCAATCACTGCCATTTCTCAGATATGCTACGAATCCCTGCGATCTCTCAAAATTCAGGGCGATCTCCTTTTTCAAAATCAGCGCATCCCCAGAATGCTCTCGCCAATACCAGCTGCCGTCTCAAAATGATTTTACGTATTCGAAATCGCATACACCTCGCTCGCTTGCTGTCCAAACAGATTCCTTTCCTATATTGCTCGCTTCGCTGAAATCATTATATTATGAATGCCGCACACACATTAACACACCTTCGCTGCCACCAAAACACCACATCTCCCATTGATGCTATATGAAACAGCGCTTATATCCTTCGAAATAAATCATCATAACTTCCTATCATATTGAATGAAGGCAAGGCAGGTATTTATAGTGCATTGCATGCACTTTGCGACGTCGACCAAAGAGAGAGGAAATTTGACCTAAATATTGTCTCCATAAAGTTTATAGGGGTTAATAAACCTTTAAATTATTATTTTAAAAAATAATAATTATTTATTAAAAATAATTAATTAAAACCTTTAGAAGGTTTTTAATTAAATTATTATTTAATAAATATTTCCACTTAAACCTTTAGATTGCCATCATGGAACCTTCAAGATCTAAGAGCATCCATCAAAACTAGCTTTGGCACAAACTCTTTTTGACATCAGCACAAACTCCTTGACATCAATGACAACAACTATACTTGAGCAAAGGCAATGTACTCAAGGTACCCAAAATTGCCAACATAAATAAAGAATATTAAAACCTTAAGCATGGATGAGATACACAAAATTATCATAGCCTATTATATGAGGACTAAAAAAGATCAAAGTAGGATTTAAAATTTCAAAGAAGATAAAGAATAAGGAACTAGAGTCAAGTGAAGGATCAAACAATGGAGAAGAAGCTAACTTTATGCAAAGGAATAAGAGGGTATCAAGTAAAAAAAAAAGGTAAGTATACTTTTAAATGTTTTAATTGTGGTAACATTGTTCACTATGCAACTAATTACCCATAATATAAAATTAGTAGCAACGAAGAAGAAGGGGAATATAGTAAAAATAAGGAAATAAAATATCATCATGAAAAAAAGAGAGGCACGATCAAAGCAAGCATGAGAAGAAGATATACAAAAGGCACAAGAAGAGTCTTTATGTTGAAGAAGCAAGTAGTTCTTCCAATAGTAGTGATGATAGCCTCTCCAATAGTGAAAGAGAAGAAATCATATTTATGGATAAGGAGGTGAAATAATATGCTCTTGTTGTCAAAAAATAAGAATAGAAGAAAGATCTAGAAAATGATGAGGAAGCCATAGTTGACATAAAAGAGGAGCTTGTTTTTTCTCTTGAAAAGGTGAAGAGGCTTAGAAAGAATAACTCAATATTGAGGACTCAAGTAAAATAGGATGAGAATACAAAGGTAAAGTTTTCACAAGAAATCATCGACATAAAAGTTAAAATTGAAGAAGCCAAACAAATTAAAAAAGTTATGACTGAGAAATTAAAGGTAAAATTATTGGAATGTGAAAAATTAGAACATGAGATTATCTCTCTAAGGAAGGAAGTGGACAAATCTAATGATAAGCTATAGTAAAATATTAGTGTTGAGAAAAGCACAAAATTCTTGGATGATATTATCAAACCACAAAAATCTTCAGTTATAAATACTGGACTTGGTTTTCAAGAAAGTCAAAAGAAACAAAAGGAGTCAAGCTCAAAAGGAAAAAAGGCATCTAATAAAATAATTAAAGAAGATCCTAACACCTATGCTGATGTGTTGAGAAGTGGAAGCATTAAGAGGAAATAAAACAAAGCATCATCATGTACCAAGGTCCATCATAGAAATAACAATGAAAGAATCATGCGACTATATCCTCCAAGGCAATCAGACAGGGTCCGTGCAAAAAAATATTTTGGCTTCACCAAGAGGAATTTCAATTCTTTTGCACCTATCATGGACTATCACTGAATTTTTGAAATCAAGTAAGAAGGAGGATAGTCAAACTGTTCAAAAGGGTATATCCTCCAAAGTTTGGAAAAATAAACAAGGAACACAGTAAGTTGGGAGTAGTTTCACTCCCATATCATAAATGAATATCTCTAAAAGGCAAATAGTAAGGGAGCATTTTCAAGTGCCTTATCCTTTAGCCCCAAGAAGCCTTTGCCATTGATGTCAAAGGGGGAGAGTTTTAGTAAGGTGGAGGAGTTTAGAATTTCAGTAAGGAGGAGCAACTTGTTAGGGAGAGCAGCATGTGATTATCTTACATTAAAGGAAAATTATATTGCAATGTTGCCATCAGTGACAAAGAAGGATATTGTTAGAATAATTGAGTTTTCATTGATGTTAAAGACCGACATGGTTACTAGAAAATGGTTGGTGAATGGCATATTGTTTAATATATTAAGATATCAAAAGGTTTACTTAATTTTAAAAGATTTAAATATTTAAATTTTTTAATTATTTAAATATTTAAATTAAAATATTTAAATATTTAAATTAAATTTTTAAATATTAAAGTGTATGGGCTGACCACTTGGGCACAAAAATCAAGGAAGATAAATGTTTAAATAAATATAAGGTAAAGTTCATTTTGGAATTATGTTTTTAATTGAATATCTTCAATATATATGAGAGCAACAAATATGCATAGTAAGCAATAGTTGAGTTTCGATGGTGGTGGTAGGTACCAAGGTCAAATTTGAGGAAGTTGATGCTCAAGAAGGTTGAGGAGCTATAGTTAGGGAAGGTGAGGCACATGCTCATGGTGAAAGTCATGATTTTGAAATATTTTCTACTGATTTCATGGAAATGAAGGGAGAGCGAGTTTTGTGGTGAATAGTATCTAGTGAGGCTGCTATTTTCTACCATTAAAGGAGAGTGGTTTTGGTCGAGGACATAATTGGAGTTTTCATAGGATATTGATGCAGGAGCATCCAGTGGTGTAAGAGTGATCTTGCGTCATCCAAAAATTGTAATATTTTGATTTTTATATTATAAGTGTGTTTAGTTTTTAGGGTATGAAAAAATAGAACTAATAGAAAAAAAATCTCCCCAATATCCTGAGCGGTTTGGGAGATATACCAAAACTAGTGAAAATCCTAGTGAAAACCCTGCCAAAACTAGTGGAAATCCTGCTAGTAAAACTTGGAGGTCAATTTTAAAGGACTTAGAAGTATTTTTAAGAGCTTAAATATAGAATTTTTATGTGTACACATAGCATCAAGATCCCTATCCCTTTGAGAGCTTTCCAAAAAGGTGCAATAATAGTCGTTTTGAGCAACGAGCGAGGAGTTATGACCTCGGTAAGTTTACCCCCAAAATTCAAATTTCAAATACATAGTTTTAGGTAGGAAAGGGGAAAACAAGGTCAAAAGGGGGGAATTTCGAATTTGTAATCAGTTAGTCTTTGTAAGATCTGTTCTCCTCAGCAAATAATATCAGAAAGCTTTTGCATTTTATATATATCCTTGTTTATATGGATTTTATGTGTTTTGATTAATGCAACTCTGCTTCAAGTGGCATCAGAGCATGAATTATTGAGTGTATAAATAAATTACCAGACATGAGGTAGTTTACACCAAGTTTTTTTGTTAGGGTTTGTGAGAGACATGAGGAGAATGCCTCCACAAAGAAACCGTGGTGGTGGGAGAAATGCTATGGTGCTAGAAGAATATTTTAGAGCTTTGCAAGAGGAACTGCATAGAGGGGTTGATCCAAGGATGGAATATGGGAGTGAAGATGAAGCTTAAGAAGAACATGCCCAGTTTGAGGAAGAATAAGTAGTAGATCTTGCACAAGCCAAGTTATATAAAGTCATATCCCATATTACGAAGATATCAAAAATAGAGGTTTCTACGTATTCTAGAAATATTAATATAGAAGAGTTGATTGACTGGATCAATGACATGAAAGAATAATTTGAGTATGATGAGGTTGAATATCCTGAGAGGGTCAAGTTTTCTAAGACCAAACTGAAGGGTCATGTTAGTATTTTGTGGAAGGGAGTGCAACTGGACAAAAATAGAAGAGGGAAGGAAAGGATAACAAGGTGGGAGTATATGGTGGAGAAGTTGAAGAGGCAGTTCATTCTAGCTGACTACAAGTTGGATATGATAAATAAAATGTAAAGTTTGAGGTAGTCGATCAAGTCTATCAAAGAATACATAGAGGAGTTCTATAAGATATTAATCAAAATAGGCCATTCTGAGGTCAACAAGGAGAAGGTAGCTCGTTACATAAATGGGTTGAGAGTAAGTATTCAAGAGGAGGTAATTTTAGTTAGGATAACCACCATAGAAGATGCTTACCAGTTTACATTGAAGGTAGAAGAGAAGTTTAATATGATATTTGAAAGCAAACAAAGAGGAAGAGGTCATGGTGGAAGAACTAGTAGGAGAATAAATGAAGGACAGAATGAGGACCAAAATAAGACTGGAGAAAAAAAACAACAATTAGGACCAAAAGGGGAAGAATGCTTACCACCCCCATGAGCATAATAATGGCTACCAAAGAGGAAGATGAAGATATCTACGAGGACCTAGAAGAGGAAGATTTCGCGGAACCTGTTTCTAATGTGGGGAATAAGGATATCAGGAATATGAGTGCCCATAAAACTAAGGAGGAATGAATAAGAGGCCTAAAGGTAATTCTCGAGATGTTGTTGTAGATGAAGGTGCTGAGTCTAAGCACTTTGAGTAAGTAGAAATAGGATAATATCATGGTCACAAGGAGAGCCTTGTTGAATGAGGAGAAATATCTAGATGAGAGAAAAAGTCTATTCTGCACAAGGTGTAAATGTGCAGGTAATGTGTGTAATGTTATCATTGATAATGGTAGCACTGATAACCTAATTTTAGAAGGGATGGTCACTAAGTTATAGTTAGAAATAAGGATGCACACATATCCATATCAGATTGTGTGGTTGCATAAGGATAATAGGGTTTTTGTTAGTGAGCAATGTTTAGTAAAATTTAATATTGGAAGTTATCATGATGAGGTCCTGTGTGACATACTACCAATGGATGCTTACCATTTTCTATTGGAAGGCCATGGAAGTTTGATCAACATGCAATAAATTATGGGTATGCCAACACTTACTCCCTAACAAAGGATGGAGTGCACCACAAGTTGAAGCCCTAGAAGGAGATGGACATAAAGGTACATAGTAATGCCAAAATTTGTTTAGTAAATGGTAGAAAAATTTTGGATGGCTTGAAGCACGAGCATATGTGCTATGCATTAATTCATATAGTTAAGGATGAGCAATGCAAAGATATCCCAATAGAGGTCTTAGGTTTATTATAAGAATTCCTAGATATTATATCAGATAATGTACCTAAGGGTTTGCCACTAGTGAGGAAGATCAGTCACCACATAGATTTGGTGCCGAGAGCTAGTTTACCCAATAAAGTAGCCCATAGAATGAATCCTATAGAAAGTGAGGAGGTAAACAGACAATTCCAAGAGATATTGAAAAAGGGACTGATTTGGGAGAGCTTAAGTCCATGTGTAGTACCTGCAGTACTAGCACCAAAGAAATATGGGGAGTGGATAATGTGTACAGACTCCCAAGCTATTAACAAGATCACCATCAAATACAGATTTTCATTTCCAAGGATGGATGACATTATGGACTATTTGAGTGGATCCAAGTACTTCACCAAGATTGACCTGAAGAGTGGGTACCATCAGATTCACATCATAGAAGGAGATGAGTGGAAGACAAACATTAAGACTAAAGAGGGTTTGTATGAGTGGTTGGTTATGCCATTTGGGCTAACCAATGTACCAAGCACATTCATGCAACTTATGAATGAGGTATTGAAGGAGTTTCTAGGAAAATTTATCATTATCTATTTGGATGACATTTTAATTTTTACCAAGACTTTGGAGGAGCACTTGTTGCATATTCAATGAGTTTTTGAGAAGCTGAGGGAAGAACAGTTGTTCATTAATTTGAAGAAGTGCATTTTTGTCATCTCATATTAAGGTCTTAACATGGACCCATAAAAAGTTATGGCTATCATAAAATGACCTACTCCAATGAGTGTTATAGAGGTAAGATCATTCCATGGTCTAGCCAGTTTTTACAAAAAAAATATTAGGAATTTTAGCAATATTTGTGCACCCCTAACAAAGACAATGAACGAGGATAAAAATAAGTTTAAGTGGACTTTAAAAGTAGATAGGAGTTTTGATATGTTGAAGAATAAAGTCACAGAGCAACCTATTTTGGCACTTCAAAATTTTAATAAGGTATTTCAAGTAGATTGTGATGCTAGTGGTAGTGCCATAAGAGTTGTATTGAGTCAATAAGGTAAGCCTATTACCTACTTTAGTGAGAAGCTTAATGAGGCTAGGAAAAAATATTTTTTCTATGATAAGGAGTTTTATGCTATAGTTTAGGCTTTGAAAATGTGGAGACAATATTTGTTTCCAAAATATTTTATTTTATATACTGATCATTAGGCCTTACATTATATTAATAGCCAAGGAAAAATAAATCATATGCTCGTAAAATGGGTTGAGTTTTTGCAGAGTTATACTTTTATGTTAAAACACATGAGTGGGAATTCAAATGGGGTTGCAGATGCCTTAAGTAGAAGGTAAATTTTTTTTATATAAATGAAGGTGGAGGTTATAGGGTTTGATGAACTTTAGAGTTTATACCTTGAAGACCTAGATTTTGTAGAGGCTTGGAGAGCTTGGTTGGCACCTGTTACTTTGGACAGAACTAAGTGGTTGGATTTCCTAATCCAAGATACAATTTTATTCAGAGGGAACCAATTGTGCATTCCAAGGAGTTCTATGAGAGAGAATATGGTCAAGGAGAAGTATAGTGGAGGGTTGGTTGGACACTTTGGTCGAGATAAAACCATTGCCCTCATTAGTGAGAACTACTATTGGCCACAGTTACAACAAGATGTGAAGAGATTTATACAAAGTTTTAGAGTGTGCCAAAGGGCCAAAGGTGTGAGGTAGAACACCAGATTATATCAACCATTACCTATACCATAGAATCCATGGGAAGACATCAACATGGATTTTATTCTTTGCCTACCAAAGAAACACAGGGGGAATGACTCCATATTTGTGGTGGTTGACTAGTTTTCAAATATGACATATTTTATTCCCTACCAAAAAAATAATGATGCAGTTCATATTGTAGGGTTATTTTTCAAAGAGGTGGTATGACTATATGGTCTACCAAAGAGTATTACTTCAGACAGGGATACCAAGTTTGTTGGGTATTTCTGGAGGACTTTGTGGAAGAAATTGAAGATATATTTGAAATTCATTCTGCATACCACCCACAAACTAATGGAGAAATAGAGGTGGTGTATAGGAGTTTAGGTAACCTACTGAGATGCTTAGTAGGAGATAAGCCCAAGGGATGGTATTTGGTTTTACCACAGGAAAAAATTTCTTACAACAATTCTATCAACAAAAGTACTATTAAGTCCACATTCTAGATTGTATATGGAAGCAACACAAGGAATGCTTCAGAGATGAGGAATATTGATAGAGAGGAATAGAACAATGCTGAGGCTAAGGAATTTGTAGAGTACTTGAAGAGCTTGCATGAAGAAATGAAGAAGCATATTACTAAGATGAACACTTAGTACAAGATAAGGACAGACCAAAAGTGGTGGTTTAAGGAGTTCTAGGTGGGAGATGAAGTTATGGTCCACCTAAGAAAATAAATATTTCCTAATAAAACCTATAACAAGATAAAAATGAAGAAGTTTGGACCATGCAATACTATAGAGAAACGTGATTCAGGCAATGCATATGAAGTATAATTTTTGAGTAGGATTAACATATCACATATGTTCACCATTTCATATTTGGTAGAATATCATGAAGGGGATAATGATGAGGGACCAATAATAGAAATATGGGATATTCCAGTGTCTACTCCAGATAAGGAAGAGATAGAAGAAATCCTAGACACCCACATTGAAAAAAGTACAAGAAATAGATAGTATGAAGAATATATGATTAAGTGGAAGGGCAGGCCTATTAAAGATTCATCTTGGTTATCAAAGATAGAGGTTGAACACCTTGGTTTTCCTTCAATAGTAAAGAAGTGAAGGTCACTTCTCAATTTACCCTGGGTGTCTGATGTAGGAGCATCCATTGGTGTAAGAGTGATCTTGCATCATCCAAAAATTGTAATATTTTTTTTTTTATGTTCTAAGTGTGTTTAGTTTTTAGGGTATAGAAAAAAAGACCTAACGGTGAAAGAATCACCCCAAGGTTGGCAAAGCGTAAGCGGTGACTTGACATATGGACTCAATATAGAAGTAAAATAAAGGTAAGTAGGGTTTATAATATCTTGGTGAAAAAAAATTTATGATCAAATTTTGAAGTAGACCTGTGTAAGGTTGTTGATCAGTTTTGTACTCAAAGGTTGGTGCTTGAAGAACACAAGCCTATACGAAGAGTGGGGTGAACAGTATAAGATCAACTTTTATTTTTATTTCTCAAACAATATTATCCAATATATCAATGGTAATATCAACAACATTAATCAAAGCAATGCATAAATCATCACACACAATAGAGACACCAATTTAATGTGGTTCACCTAATGTGGGATACTCCATGAAGAAAATATTTCACTAAAATTTTCTCAACAAATCTCTTAGGAATCCTTCTTTATTACAATGTTTATGGACCTTTATCCAAAGGATATACCAATCCCCTAATCAAGTTCGTGGACCTATATCCATAAGAGAACTCCTTATCCTTTGCTCATTCATGAATCTCTATCCACAAGATAAATATTTCTCCTCTACTCTAGCTATTGATCTTCTAGAAGACTATCGCATCCATTGCACTGGCTTGTGGATCTCTCTCCATAGAAGACCTTTGTCCTAACTTAGAATACCTCTATCCTCACTGCCTTAGCTAATGGATCTCTATCCACTAGATACTACTGTCCTATGCTCTATCACCTCAAAATATTACTCTCAACTCTATTCAATATCTGTCTCAAATATCCACTAAACACTATCCTCGATCTAGCATAAATATGCTCACAAATATGTCTCTGGTCTAGCACAAATATACCCTCAAATTTGCACCAAAATTTGTCCTCAAGCCTTAACACAAAGCTTGATCCAATCACAAATCAACTCTACTTAGATCTACCTCAAGCCTTAACACAAATCTTGAACAAATTAATAAATCAACTCCGCTCTCAAGTCTTCTCAAAGACTTACCTCAAATCTATCCACAAGTCCTCTCAATAAATTGCTCAAACTTCTCAACAAGTCTTCACGAAGCCTTACCTCAAATTTATCCAAAAATTATTCACCAAGACTTACCTAAAATATCCTCAACAAATCTTCACCAAGACTTACCTCAAATATTCTTAACAAGTCCTCCCTAGAACTTGTTCAATATGTTCAACAAGTCTTCACCAAGACTTGTCTCAAATATTCTTGCAAGCTTTCACAAAAGCTCACACAAATTTGTTCTTAAGCTTTCACAAAATTTTACCCAATTCTGTCCTTAAGTCCCCTATAGGACTTACTCAAATATGCTCACAAGCTTTCATAAAAGTGTACTCAAACAACTGCAATAATTGTAGATAAAACTCAACTTAATCTCTTTAAAAAAAACTCTTTAGTCACATAAACAAGTTTTATTCAAAATCTTGTTTAACCATAGAAATATATAGATAATGATCAAAGACTCAATATGTTTCACACTCATAATATTTTGTACTCAACAAAACACTCTATCACTTTCAAACTCTCTTTCAAATCAATTCATAAATAAAGTATAATTTGTTTTACAAAACTTGAACTATTACTCCAATGCTTTCAATCAATATTGCTCAACCAACTTCACTCAAACATCCACTCAATGAAACACAACTTGCTTACAAACCCTAACCAAGTTTTTCACTATACTTCCAACAACTCACACTATGGAACTCAAACATTAACACAAGATGATTCCTATGTCACATAACAATGATACTCATGTTCACAAATCCTAGCTCAAGATAGTTCTCAATCTCACATAACAATGATACTCATTATCTTTCACAAACCCTATTTCAATATAGTTCTCAATTTCACATAATAATGATACTCATGATATTTCAACATCTAAAAATAATACACATGAAAAATCACTCAAACATTTTCAATAATGCTTATCAAATAATCCTTTTCACTTCAACTTTGCATTTCACAACATTCAATATTTCACCCATAAGGAAGATGTGCCCATACCTTTTGTTTTGATGGATATATATCTTTAAAACCTGTCTTAATCACAATCAAATCGTCTTTTCCAATTTCAAGGTTATAATGTAACAACCTATCTCAAAATCTCCGTACAAATATTCTCCCCAATAATCATTTCACCATACAAAAATATCAAGTATCAAGTACACCTTATAATATCCAAACTCTAAAAATAACATTTAAAAATCATGTTCTTTTCCTAACACCTTATAAAATCCAACCTCTCAAAATAATATTAAAAAATCAAGTTCCTTTACAAACACCTTATAAAATCCAAAATTTCAAAATAATATTCAAGAAACATGTTCCTTTACTAACACCTTATAAACTCCAACCTTTTAAAAATAACATCCAACATATAAAAATCAAATTCTTTTATTAACCCTTATAACTCCAAACATTTATTTATTTTTCTATGCAACAAAGATATTAAATAATTTTTAATTAACCTTATAACTCCCTATGCATTCCACTATGCAAAAATATAATTTGGACTTTACAAAACTAGGGCCTCCCAAACTTCAACAAAATTAAGTAATAATCAAAAGTGCTTACCGTAGTCTTTGGACCACATATCAAAATTATTGTGCATGTCTTGGATGCACCCAAACTCGAACTTCTGACCAACTATCATCACAGAACCTTAGCCTATGGCTAGACTTCCATTGGGCTACATGCCCACACATGAACCTTAGTTCGTTCACACCCTCTTATGCCTTCGCAAAATTCTAAAAACAAACAAAATGTATTCCTCCTTCACAAAAATGAGTTGCATGGAGATTCTAAACCACGACCTATGTTGTGTGAGTACCTTAGCAAGTCTTTGGCCATCGACTATGCTACCTAGCGCTATGGAACTTCCTAGCCTTATCACTTGCACTTCAACCATTGTCTACCTCTTAAAAAATTTAAAACCACGAACTCTCTCTTCTCACTTAGCAAAGTAGTGCACAAAATATTACACATTGCATAGCATTTGAATTGCATAGTAGTAAGGGAAGGGAAATGAAAATTATTTCCACTTCTTATATATTTTGTCATTTCCCCTTTCACATCGGTCCAATTCAAAGTAAATTTTTTGTATTAAATTTAAATATTAAATTTTGAAAACTTTGACGCCCATTAATTATTTAAATTAATAACCATGGGTTAAAATATTTTAATTTAAATAAATTAAATTAAATCCTTTGTAGACTGCTCAATGGGTCTTTTCAAGGATAGATTATTATTTTTTGATTCCTTGGACCTCATTTTCTTCATCTCATCCTTTCGCTTGAAATATTATAATATTATTATTTCTTTTTAAACATGGTTCTCATTCCTTGGGTCTTCAATATTTTAGGTCTATTTAGGCATATAATATTTAAAATAAATATTATATCCTATTTCTTTTAACCACTTTCTTGCATTGTGGAAAAACAACCTAATGACATAAATGATGATGAAACTTGTCACCAAAATTTTTGACATCAATGACAACAAAACTTTCTCAAATTTCTAACAATATCCCCCTTTGGAATTAATGACAATCCTTTTTTCTTTAACCATTTATTTTACCTTTTTCATTTCTACTACCTTGAGAAACTGCTCCTCTTGACTGAATGCTCTCCCCCTAACTCAAATCTCTCCCCCTTTGACATCAATGGCAAAGGGCCACCTTTGGGGCTAAATATAAGACTCTTAGATCATCCCCCTCCCCACATCCTCTCCTTGAGGTGGTTAATTTTTGGGTGGGAGTATCTCTACTCCCAGCATACACTACTCTTTTTCTTTATCCACCTTCTTCCTCAAATGATCCCTCTAATTCCTTTGAATATTCTTGTTCTTGCTTGTCTCTGGAAATTTTTTTCTACACCACTTAGACATATGCCCAAAATTATTGCACTTATAACACTTAATTTTGTGGTTCTTTGAAGATGCAAATATCTTGAAGTTCCTCTTGGTAAAGCCATATCCATTCCTATAATTAACCCTGCAATTAACTACTTTATGACTGTTGGTCACGAATCTGCCACAGGAAAGTATTTTCTACATCTATGCACCCTAGACCCAGCCAACATTGAAAGGCCGAGAGAAATAAATGTCTCCCGAACCAATCTCTAGAGAGGGTTGGTTCCCACACTAATCTAAACTGATTTCAAGACTAGAGATACAGGAAAGAAATGGAAAAATGTGGAAAGAAATAGGAAATAATTGAAAGGGATGTAAATATAGCTGAAGCCAATCATTAATGGGGAGAATAATCTCAAACAACAATAACTTCAATTAGATCCTAAAGCTTAGCAGCAACTGATTCTTAGAACACATACAGAAATTAGATCATGCATTAGCCATGAATTTTCTTCTATATAAACTTCAAACATTCAAATGCTAATACAGCCAAATTCAACATAGCATAATTCAACTGATATTACACTGGACTACACAAAAGTAAATCACACAGAAAGCCAAACATACACAACAAATTAGATCACCAACTCTAGAAGACACTAAGAATGGAAGCAATTGCATCTAGGATTTCTATTTCAATTTCTGCAACAAGATCCTCCTCCCTTTGCTTGAGCTTTACATTGGTATTTATAAAGGTTAATCCTCTTTCTTTCATATTACAACATTTAATACATGAAGTAGATTTCGAAGAACAATCCCCTTAATCTGCCTTAGAGAAATGACAGTCCCTACTTTTAATGGATTACAATTAAGAATGAAACAGAAACGAGGACCCATATCTCTTCATCCAATGACCGTTATCAAGGGAAGCTGAAAGCTATAAGAGATCACGAATAGATGCTTTGAATATTGGAGGTGTCTTTAATTCTAGTGACATCAAAAACTGCTTCAGGTTCTTCCATCTTGCACACCTCGGTAATTAGCAACATTTAATATTGGAACCGATTCTTTGACCATGATCTAAAAACCGTTGGAGAGCCTTTAATTGATCCTTATCTCCTCTGCACATTATCCTATGCAATCCTAAATAAAAATGCAACAAAATTGTATCGGGCCTTTGTTGTTGCTTCAGTCACAAAAACGAGACAGGTCACAAAAATGCGACATGTCATGATATCGTGACATGTTTCTCTTGTGCTGTCTTTGCCTCCTTACCCGCAAAAATGCGACAGGTCATGAAAATGAGACATGTCACGAAATCACGACACTTTCTCACTGTCTTGTACGGTTCAGCTTTCAACCCACGAAAACGCAACAAGTCGTGAAAATGCGACATGTCACGATATCACAACGTTTTTTCCATTTGGTTCTTTCATCTTCAACACATCGCAAAATCACGACAGGTTTCTATGTTCTCCTTATTTTTGCCTTTTGCCTCGCAAAAATGGAACATGTCGCAAAATCATGACATTCCATACAATCTGACTGCCTCCTTGCTTCCGCCTCATGAAAATGTGACATGTCGCAAAATCATGATAATTCTCTGCACTTTGCCCTTCTTGTCAAATATGTCACGAAATCACGACATTTTCTTGTCTTCTTCATCATTATCGCTTCATGTTGTGATATCGCGACAAGTTTCTCTTACTTGGCCTCATCCTAAAAAATGTCGCGATATCGCGACATTTTTCTCCATTTGCTCCCTCTCTGCTTTTCTATCGCGATATCGCAACAAGTTTCTTTGACATTGCCCTTTGCTCAATTATGTTGTGATTTCATGACATTTTCTATCACTCTGCTCCATGGCCACTGCAAGTCACAATTTTGCAACACATCACGATATCATGACAACTTTCATTTTAGTGCCTCCATTGACTGCGTTGACCGCAAAACTGCAACACGTCGCAATATCACGACATGTAGCGATATCGCGGCATCTTAAATTTACCTTGCTCTAACACAAAACTTATAGAGATTTTTACATTTTCCCCTTCAAAGTGCATGAAGGGACAAATAGAATAATTAGTATCTCTACAATTCATGCATTCTTTTATATTAACAGTAGCAACAAAAACAATGTGGCAAAATTGCCAACATTCTTGGTGACTCGCAGGGTATACAGTTCTATTGTATGCATGAATCTCAGGCCTTTATCCATTGGGCAACAGAGTCAGGAGACAAGATAAACAGGAGAGTAAGTGTTGGTTGATGTTGGATGCATCTGTAGACTGCTGCAACAAACTCTTGCTGGTACTCAGCACTCAAAAATAGGATCTTCAACAAAAATATATGGAATAGCAGAAATTCCTTTATTTCTTTAGAACTACTGCACTTTGCCTAGCTCGGATGAGTTGGGTAAGGACCAAGTGTTGTGCAAAAATATCTAGGGTAGTAGAGAAAAGCACCTGAGATACAAAAATAGAAATGAATGGAGGGATGACCCGCAGATGCACAGGCCGTGGAACGGGGATGGGGAATGATGGAATGGTGGAAGATGGAGGAATGGAAATGGTAGATACAACAACAGAGTGCTACTGTGCTACCCGCTATGGAGATGCTACGAAATAGAGAATGAAATGGAAGTGGATGGAATGGAGATGGTAGTAGAACCCATGGCTATGATGAAGTACTCACATGACAAAGGACTAGAAGAAAGGGAAAGTAGAAATGGGAACATCAGAGAGGGGGAATATAAACAACAACAGTGGCTTGATTACTTGCAGAAGAAGGAGTAGGAGAAGGTCATGAAGAAGGGAAGGAAGAAGTAGATAGGAAGACACTAACTACTGGGAAGGAAGGAAAAGAAAAAGAAAGAAACGTACCTACGGGCTCGCATACAAAAAGAGCCGAAGTAAAAGCAATTATTTTTTTTTTAGAAACAATGTAACTCCTGAATTAGCTATGAACTCTTAGGAAAGACACGAACCCAAACATGGCTCTATCATCTCCTGGATTCCAAACCTTTAATAGACACTCAGTAGACTCTTGATTGATAATCAACTCGGAGTCACCAAAGATCTACAACTGACGTGCTCCAAGTTTCTCAATCATCTTGAGACCTAGGCATGATCGTTCAGTCCTAGTGTTAGCACCATTTCTCTATTGTGCTCCATCAAAATAGAGCTGATTTGGCAGAAAGTCTCGACCAACTTGATCAGGAGGCAACTTGACTTCAACCTCTTTAGGCTTCGTAATGGAGTAACAACCAATCTCAGTTTTGATCATGGCATTAAAATTGAGCATTGAAAACTCATCCTCCAAATCAGGATCCTCCAATTCTTCAGTTATCATATTGACAGCATGTTTGGACTTTTCTTCCTCTTCCATCTTCTCTATATGAAAATTAGAAGGATTCTAATTATAGATCTGGACTCTTCTTCCTTTGAAAGGAATTTCCAAGTGAGAATAATCCAAAGCAAGGTAGCCTCCCAGCTTAGCAGTGAATTCTCTCGATAAAAACATACTAAAATATGGTTCCAAATCAACCACAACTATCTCTTGAATTACTGTAATCTGAGGCATATTATGCAGAGTAATAGGAACATCCTTAATTACACCCACTATTTTCACTGGATTCCCGTCCAACTGCAAGACACCAGGGCTACTTCTTGTATATTCCATTTCCATCACTTCACAAACTACCTTTGGCATGACAGTTGTCACAACACCAGAATCAACCAGGCAATTGTGTACAATCCAACCCTCCATCCTGAGTGACAGATAAAATGAGGGTGGTCTATTCTTTCTAGTGGCTGAAGAAGTTAACATTTGAGCCATAACTACCTGGGCTAGAGCTTTCCCCTTACTTTGTATGGTTTTCAGGGATTCCTATAAGAGATTTACCTATCCAGGCAACTGCAAGGTGTCATATAGACTTACCTTAGCTGGTATCCATTTGAGTTCCTCAAAAATGTCGTACTCCATGGAGATATGTTCTTTTCCTCCACTATCAGATTCAAATTTGCTCTTATATTGCTAGGAAGCCTCCAATCATTGTTGTTTGGTCAATGATGGATACCGCAACATCTCTTTGGCTTGTTCCTTTGTTTCTGCTTGCGGCTAGGAAGTAGAAGTTTTTTCCTTCTCTTTTACTCGGGGTGGAAGTGGATCCTTTGAAAAAATAGGTGATTGTCATTGCGTTGGGGGATAATGAGCCTTTGTTGGCATTTGTTGCTTTATTGCTTGTACAGGAGGCACTTTCAATGGCTCCATCTTAGCCGGATCTACCAAAATTGGTTTCTTGCTGCTACGTGTCAGTATTGCTATGTGTTCCTCCAGAGACTCCACAAAATTAAGATCCACATCTCAAACCATGTTTACACAGCTCCCTACAAGAAATTGCAAATAATTTTGGTGGACCATGCAAGTGGACTCATCATGTGGGTCATTGTAGGAAGAACACCAGTAATATGGTTCATGTGAAACTTTAGAAGGGCCAGCCTCTTCACTTACAAGAATTGCTGAGTTCCTTTCAGGTACTTTCTCCATAGCCTTACTAGGAGCAAGTTGTTCTGTAGTTACTGTCAGCATAAATCTTTGTGGCTGATAGTTCCTTTTCGCCTCTCTCTATTCCATAGATGTCACCTTGTTAGTGAGAGATCTCATAGCCGACTAAATTTCTTGTAAAATAGCCAATTGAGGATCTAGGCTTGAGGATACAGGTGGTGCCAATAAAGGTAATGGAACCTAGGGGGAAGGTAATGCAGGATTTGGAAGTGGAGAGGCTAACCATGGAATGCTCGGTGCAGGCAACTGGGGAATAGTTGAAGCAGGAAGCTGGGGAACTGGAATGGGTGCGATCTGAGGTGCACTTGAGCTCCATGATGGGGTAGGATACATGGAAGGCATGGAATATGAAAGTGAACCAGAGTACAAATACTTAGGAAGATCAGGTATGATAGGCATTTTTACCTTTGGAGGAAGCCTACCTATAGCAATCAAATCGGCTTCTACCTTTTGCACTTGTTCGAATAGCTCTAGAAATGTAGTCATGTTGGACTGTCAGACAGCCCAACCGATGTCTGTGTTAAATGCTCTGAGGTAGTAAAATGTAGCTAGCTCATCAGCAGGCCAAAGACCATCAGGAATTCTCTGCCAGCTTCTAGTAAATCTGACATTGAAGTTAGCTATCTCTTCCTGCAGGTGCCTTTGAATTACATTAAATTGATGCAATAAAGAGTATGGATTAGCTTGTTCATGAAAATTTTTGACTAACAATTCTCCTAATTGATCCCATGATGTAATGGTGCCTAGTTGCAACGATCGGTACCAATACAACAATTTACCTCTTAGTGATAACACCAACAACTTTATCATCACATCCTCGTCGGTTATGTCATGGATGGCCACCAAAGAGGCTACATCATTAATATGCTCATAAGAAGTCTTCCTAGTACCATCATAGGTGGGAAAAGCTTTCAAAGCAGTTTGAGGAACTGAATTTTGTGCCAGTAAGTTCAAGGCTCCCGAACCATTCCATGTCGATAACTTCCTTGGAGGATGTTGAGCCATTTGGGCTATTGGATCTAGATATAAGAAGGTTTTAGTAGTACTGGGAGGAGTCGAGGATGGCACAAACTGACCTACAACCTATGATGAAACAACAAATGATGGATTCATAGGGCTTACCAATCTTGGGTGCTCTCTCCAGTTTTGAACATCAATATCAAAGAATTCAATTGGATCTTTCGATTCTTTGGCACTTGATCTCATGATCATGAAGCAAATATTTTCACCTGCTTCACAATTAGAACTTTCTAGGTATAATCACCTTCAACAGAGTCACCAGATGAACTTACAATATCTGCTTTGAGGTCATGACAGTTCATCAAAATCTTGATTCCTCCAGGTATCGAATTGAAATAATACTTGTCCCACTAATTGTGGATCTTTGAGAGACAGAAACAGTCTGTCCCACCGGGCGTGCCAAAACTGTTGGTCACGAATCTGCCATAGGAAAGGATTTTCTACATCTATGCACCCTAGACCCGACCAACATTGAAAGGCCGAGAGAAAGAAATGTCTCTCGGACCAATCTCCAGAGAGGGCTGGTTCCCACACTAATATAAACTGATTTCAAGACTAGAGATACAGGAAAGAAATGGAAAAATATGGAAAGAAATGGGAAATAACTAAAAGGGATGTAAATATAGCCGAAGCCAATCGTTAATGGGGAGAATAATCTCGAACAATAATAACTTCAATTAGATCCTAAAGCTCAGCAGCAACTGATTCTTAGAACACATACAGAAATTAGATCATGCATTAGCCATGATTTTACTTCCAAATAAACTTCAAACATTCAAATGCTAATATAGCCAAATTCAACACAGTAGAATTCAACTGATATTACACTGGACTACACAGAAGTAAATCACACAAAAATCCAAACATACACAACAAATTAGATCACCAACTCTAGAAGACACTAAGAATGGAAGCAATTGCATCTAGGATTTCTATTTCAATTTCTGCAATAAGATCCTCCTCCCTTTGCTTGAGCTTTACATTGGTATTTATAGAGGTTCGTCCTCTTTCTTTCATATTATAGAATTTAATACATGAAGCAAATTTTGAAGAATAATCCCCTTAATCTGCCTTGGAGAAATGACAGTCCCTGCTTTTAATGGATTACAATTAAGAATGAAATAGAAATGAGGACCCATATCTCTTCATCCAATGACTGTTATCAAGGGAAGCTGAAAGCTGTAAGAGATCACGAACAGACGCTTTGAATATTAAAGGCGTCTTTAATTCTAGCGGCATCGAAAACTGCTTTAGGTTCTTCCATCTTGCACACCTCGGTAATCAGCAACATTTAATCTTGGAACCGCTTCTTTGACCATGATCTGAAAACTATTGGAGAGCCTTTAATTGATCCTTATCTCCTCTACACATTCTCCTATGCAATCTTGAAGAAAAATGCAACAAAATTGTATCAAGCCTTTGTTGTTGCTTCAGTCACGAAAATGAGACAGGTCACAAAAATGTGACATGTCACAATATCGTGACATGTTTCTCTTGTGTTGTCTTTGCCTCCTTCTTACCTGCAAAAACGCGACAGGTCGTGAAAATGCGACATGTCGTGAAATCGTGACACTTTCTCTCTATCTTGTACGGTTCAGCTTTCAACCCATGAAAACGCAACAGGTCGCAAAAATGCGACATGTCATGATATCGTGACGTTTTTTCCATTTGGTTATTTCATCTTCAACATGTCATGAAATCGTGACAAGTTTCTATGTTCTCCTTATTTTTTCCTTCTGCATTGCAAAAATAGAACATGTCACAAAATCGCAACATTTCGTACAATCTGACTGCCTCCTTGCTTTTGCCTCGTGAAAACGCAACATGTCATGAAATCATGACAATTCTCTACACTTTGCCCTTCCTATCAAATATGTCATGAAATCATGACATTTTCTTGCCTTCTTCATCATTATCGCTTCATGTCATGATATTGCGACAAGTTTCTCTTACTTGGCCTCGTCCTCATAAATGTCGCGATATCATGACGTTTTTCTCCATTTGCTCCCTCTCTGCTTTTCTGTCACGATATCGTGACAAGTTTCTTTGACATTGCCCTTTGCTCAATTATGTTATGATTTCATTACATTTTCTATCACTCTGCTCCATGGTCACCGCAAGTCATGATTTTGCAACACGTCACGATATCGAGACAACTTTCATTTTAGTGCCTCCGTTGACTGCGTTGACTGCGAAACTACAACACATCATGATATCGCGACATGTAGCGATATCGTGGAATCTTACATTTACCTTGCTCTAACACAAAACTTATAGAGATTTTTACATTTTCTCCTTCAAAGTGCATGAAGGTACAAACAGAAGAATTAGTATCTCTACAATTCATGCATTCTTTTATATTAATAGTAGCAATAAAAACAATGTGGAAAAATTACCAACAATGACCAAACTAATTACAAGAGTAGCAATACCCTTGAAAGAGATGCCCACTTCTAAAATTTCTATTGGAGAAACCATATCTTGTTTTTCATGTTTCCTACACTGCATAGCCTTGTGTCAAAACCTGTGACATGAGAAGCAACATCCATTGAAAAAATCTTGCCTTGATACCATTGGTATCTTAGTCTCTTCTAACTTGTTATATTTCCTATTACATCTGTTCCTTATTTTTGCATTGTTCCTTTCCTTGTTGAACTTTTTATTTTTCAACTTATCCTTAAAAGTGTCACTTTATCTTTCACTTTCTTCTTCAGAAGCTTCTTCTTCTTTCGATCTTGAGATTGACTCCTTTCCTTATTCTTTATGTTCCTCTTCAAAACCAAGTCCTATTTTGTTTGATGAAGATATTTGTACCTTGATAATATTTTCCAAGGTCTTTGAGCTTCTCCCAAACTTGTGTAGCTTGTCTTTAGACTATTTTACTTCCTTACTTAGTGAATATACCTCATGCTATAATCTTTCACATTCTAAAACCTTTACCTCTAAATTTTCATTAAATTTCATTGTCTTAGATATTGATTTTGTTAGATCTTATATAAGCTTTCCTTTATCTTCATAACATTATTGAAATTGACGCTTGGGATGTGAGTTCTACTTTCTTACCTTCCTTAATTCCTTAAGAGCAAAAATAATCTCACCTTCAATATCAACTTCTCCTTCCTCTTCATTTTTTGATTCTTTGTCATCCTCATTCCTTTCTGATTTATCTTCAATACGAGCACTTCGTTCTTCTTATATTACTAAAAGAAGACTTTCTTCACCTAGAAATTCAAGAGCATATTCATATTCATCTTCACTAAAAATGAATTTATTCCTTGTGCAATGATCTTCAAGATGACCAAAGTTACCACACTTAAAAAACATGAGAAGTATTGGTTCCCTTTTTACCTTTTTCTTAACATCATCTTTTTTATTTTTTCAAAAATAACATTTCTTCTTCTTCATTATCTGAAGATATTTCATCACTATCACTTAAACTCTTGTATGTATTATTTGCATAAAAACTTATTTTATACCTTTGGAAAAACTTATTTCCTTTCTTGCCTGGTACATCCCTGCTTTTCTTTTGATACTTTTATTTTCTTACTTCCCTATTCTTATGATCCTATTTCTATTTATCATTGCTACTTCCAGCTTCTGGATAATCCAATGCATAGTGACCATATTTACCACAATTGAAACACTTAAATATTTTTATACCTTTATAATTTCTTGTGTCCTTATTCCTTCTACATTAGTTTGCTTCTTCATCACTAAATAACTCATTACTTGAGTTTGAATTCTTATTATTTGTCTTATTTGTAACTTTAAAAGTTGCTTCTCTTTTGGGGATAGGATCCTTTCCTATTCTCATCTCAAAAGTTGTGAGAGTTCCATGTAAATCATCCCTTTTCAAAGTTTCAATATATTTTGTTTCTTCTATGGCTAAAACATTTTCACTATACCTTGTAGGGAGTGACCTTAAAATATTTTGACAAATATCTACTTCTTCAAATTTAAACCAAGTCCTTGCATGGAGTTAACAACCTCATCCACATGAAGTAAGTATGTAGCAATGTCTTCCTCATCCTTCATATTTAGGTCTTCAAATGTTTTCTTGTGATTTTGTAATTTTGCCATCTTGACCTTTTTGTCTCCCTCATATTTTTTCTTTAACTTTTACCAAATCTCTTTTGCTAATGTGCAATGCATAACTTTTACAAACTTTGATTCACATAAACCACTTAAGATTCAATTTTTTGCCTTTGAAATATTCAATTGTAGGAGCTTACCATATTTATCTATAGGTGGAGTAACTAGCAATGCGTACCCATCATCAACTACTTACCATATATCATTTCCTTGTACCATTAGGTAAATATTCATTATTACACTCTAAAATGCATAATTATTCCCATCAAACAATGGTGCCTTTTTCCTAAATATCCACTCTGAGAATCCATATGTGTTCTTGTAAGCTTTTTCCTTCAATCTATTAAACTCTTCCTAAGGAACCCACTTTGATACCAATTGAAGAACATAAGCTTATACTGTGATGGGGGGTGAACAGTATAATACCAAATTTTACTTTTCTTTCTCAAATAATATTATCCAATATATAAATGGTAATATCATAAGTAGTAATAAAAGCGATGCATAAATAATCACACACAATAAAGACACCAATTTAACATGGTTCATCCAATGTGGGCTACTCCACGAAGAAAATATTTCACTAAATTTTTCTCAACAAATCTCTTGGAAATCCTTCTCTATTAAAATATTTATAGACCTCTATCCAAAGGATACACCAATACCCTAATCAATCTCATGGATCTCTATCCATAGGAGAACTTTTTCTCCTTAGTTGGTTCATGGATCTCTATCCATATGATAACTCTTTCTCATCTGCTCTGGTTGGTGATTTTCTAGAAGACTATTGCCTCCACTACACTAGCTTGTGGATCTCTCACCATATAAGACCTTTATCCTCACTCAAAAGACCTATGTCCTCACTACCCTAGCTAATGGATCTCTATATATTGGAGACTATTATCCTCTGCTCTATCACCTTGAAAGCTTACTCTCAGCTTTGTTCAATATTTATCTCAAATTTACACTACACTATCCTTGGTCTAGCAAAAATATGATCATAAATATATCTCTGGTCTTGCAAAAATCTACCCTTAAATCTACACCAAACTCTATCCTAAAATCTATCCTCAAGCCTTAACACAAATATTGATCCAATCACAAATAAACACAACTTAGATCTGCCTCAAGCATTAACTCAAAGCTTGAACAAATCAATCAATAAACTCTACTCTCAAGTCTTCTCAAATACCTACCTCAAATATGTCCACAAGTCCTCTCAAGAACTTGGTCAAACTGCTCAACAGGTCTTCACTAAGGCTTACCTCAAATATGTCCAAAAAGTCTTCACCAAGACTTGTCTGAAATATACTCAATAAGTCTTCGCCAAGACTTATCTTAAATCTACTTAACAAGTCCTCCCTAGAACTTGATCAATCTGCTCAACATGTCTTCACCAAGACTTATTTCATATCTGCATGTAAGCTTTCACAAAAGCTTACTCAACTTTATTCTTAATTCCCCTCTAGGACTTACTCAAATCTACTCAGAAGATTTCACAAAAGTGTACTAAAAAAACTGCAATACTTGCAGATAAAACTCAACTTAATCTCTTTCAAAAAACCTCTTGAATCACATAAAAAAGTTTTATTCAGAATCTTGTTTAACCATAGAAACATATAGAGAATTATCAAAGACTCAATATGTTTCACACACACAATATTTTGTACTCAACAAAACACTCTTATCACTTTCAAACTCTCTTTCAAATCAATTCATAAATAAAGTATAATTTGTTTTACAAAACTTGAACTATCACTCCAATGATTTCAATTGATAGTGATCAACCAACTTCACTCAAACATCCACTCAATGAAATACAACTTGCTTACAAACCCTAACCAAGTGTTTCACTATAATTCCAACAACTCACACTATGGAACTCAAACCTTAACACAAGATGATTCCTATGTCACATAACAATGATACTCATGTTATTTAACTAATCCTAGCTCAAGATAGTTCTCGATCTCATGTAATAATGGTACTAATGATATTTTACAAACCCTAGTTCAAGTAGTTCTCAATTTCACATAACAATGATACTCATGATCTTTCAACATCCACAAATCATGCACATGAAAAATCACACAAACATTTTCAATAATGCTTATTAAATAATCCTTTTCACTCCAAATTTACATTTCACAACATTCATTACAACAATATTTCACTCATAAGGAAGATGTGCCCATACCTTTTGTTTTTATGGAGATATATCTTCAAAATCTATTTTAATCACAATCAATCCTCTTTGCCAATTTCAAGGTTAGATAGCAACAACCTATCTCAAAATATCCTCATAAATATTCTCTCCAATAACTATTTTACCATACAAAAATATCAAGTCTCAAGTACACCTTATAATATATAAACTCTCAAAATAATATTCAAAAATAAAGTTCTTTTACTAACACCATATAAACACGAACCTCTCAAAATAAAATTCAAAAATCATGTTCCTTTACTAACACCTTTTAAACTCCAACCTTTCAAAATAATATTTAAAAATCAAGATCCTTTACTAACACCTTATAAATTCCAACCTTTTCAAAATAGCATCCAACATATAAAAACCAAATTCTTTTATTAACCCTTATAAATCCAAATATTTATTTAGTTTTCTAGGCAACAAAGATATACAATAATTTTTAATTAACCTTATAACTTCCTATGCATTCCACTATGCAAAAATATCATGTGGCCTTTACAAAACTAGAGTCTCTTAAACTTCGATGAAATTAAACAATAATCAACAGTACTTACCTTAGTCTTTGCCCTACATCCCAAA
The DNA here is from genome assembly GCA_028583015.1 of Wollemia nobilis. Lineage (NCBI taxonomy): Eukaryota > Viridiplantae > Streptophyta > Pinopsida > Araucariales > Araucariaceae > Wollemia > Wollemia nobilis. The sequence continues at coordinate 2,742,149 of JAQPPZ010001753.1, forward strand.
AAATATTATGCACATTTTGGTTGTGCCTAAAATCAAACCTGCAACCAATTTCCATTGCAGTGTCTTAACCCAAGGCTAGTATCTCATTGGGCTACATGCCCACATGTAAACCTTAGTTCACGCACACCCTCTTATGCCTTCACAGAATTCAACAAACAAACAAAATGTCTTCCTCCTTCACAAAAAAGAGTCGTGTGGGGATTCAAAACCATGACCTCTATTGTGCAAGCACCTCAACAAGTCTTTGGCCATCGGCTATGTTACCTAGAACTATGGAACATCCTAGCCCTGTCACTTGCACTTCAACCACCGTATTCCTCTTAAAAAATTTAAAACAACAAATTCTCTCTTCTCACTTAGCAAAGCAGCGCATAAAATATTACACATTATATAGCATTCAAATTTCATAGTAGTCGGGGAAGGGAAATGAAAATTAGTTCCCCTTATTATATACTTTTTCCTTTGCCCTTACACATCATCCCAATTCAAAGTCAATTTTTTGAATTTAAATTTAAATATTAAATTTTGAAAACTTTGGCTCCCATTATTTATTAAAATTAAAATTCTAACCATAGATTAAAATATTTTAATTTAAATAAATTAAAATAATTCCTTTGCAAACTACTCAACGGTTCTTTTCAAGGATAGATTATTTTTTAATGATTTCTTGGACCTCATTTTCTTCACCTCATCCTCTTGCCCGAAATATTATAATATTAAATATTATAATATTATTTTTATTTTTAAACCTGCTTCTCCTTCCTTGGGTCTTCAATATTTTAGGTCTCTTTAGGAATATAATATTTTTTTTTTTGAAAAAATTGAAGAAAACTTGTATTAAAACAAAGATCAATTACAAATTGGGAAGGGAATTTTCCCAGCCAAAATCATAGAGAACACAAGCTTACAATAGAAAGGAAGATTTGCAATGGGGCCAAATATCCTGACCCATTAACTGGATAATAGTGGGATCATATTGGTCTGTAGATGCAACTTGTTGCGATATCGTGACACACTTACCCTCTTCTCCATTGGCCATGAAAAAACATGTCGCGATATTGCGACACTTTTCTCCTTTGGGCACGAAAATGCAACATGTCACGATATCGTGACACATTTTCCTCTTCTGTCTGTGATATTGCAACATGTCACGATATCGCAACACTTTGTCCTCCTTTGGCTGTGACAAAGCAACATGTCATGATATCACGACACTTTTTCTCCTTGGGCAGCGGCGTTACAACATGTCACGAAATCGCGACACCTTTTTCTCCTTTTTTTGTGACGCAGCAACATGTCGCGATATCTTTAGGCATATAATATTTAAAATAAATATTACATCCTATTTATTTTAACCACTTCCTTGTCTTGTGGAAAAACAACCTGATGACATTAATGATGACGAAACTTGTCACTAAAATAACAAAACTTACTCAAATTTCCAACAATGCCTTCATATCTTATTTTGGTGCCTTAAGGATATTGGTGTCTCCCATAGGTTGGTGCATATTTTATTGTAACAAGGATATTGATGTCTCCCTTAGGTTGGTGTATATGTTATTTTAATAATGATATTGGTGTCTCTCGTAGGTTCATGCCTATGTATTTGTACAAGGGAATTGGTATCTCCTGTGGGTTGGTGCCTACAAACGTGTTGAAATAAAAGTAATATTTTGTCATGGTTTTCTACTGAGTGGGTATTTCCATGTAAAATCCTTGTCTCTTATGTGTGTATTTTTTTGTGCATTGATTTCTTATTGCATTCCTATTATTGCAGTTATTGTTTGGAAGGAAAAGTTTTATATTATATTGTTCACCCCCCTATCAATATAAGCTTGTGTTTCTTCAATAGAGATATGTTGAAATACTCTTATTAGGTAATGAGAGGAAAAAATAAAAATAGATATTTTATTGATATCAAATATGCAATAGATGGTTACATATTTTGATTTTATTTGTATAGTTACAATTTTTAAAAGTAAATGGTGGATGCATTTAGAAGCATTCCTATCTTGAACCATGAGTGCCATGATCCCCTACTATCCTCAAACAAATGATGGAAAGAGAAGGAGGATTGAAAAAGGTAGTTTGTACCAATCTTCCAATTCGGTTTGCAATTGCAATAATTTACTTATGTTCAAATAGACTAGAATTATGGGAATGTATCCATGATGATATTTATGTAATATGTTATTATTTAAGAGTAATGAGGATTTACCATACTTGCTTATATGTAATAATTTATTAATTCTTTGAAAATGTATCTCTAATTTACTGCTATAAATTATCTATGATTTGTATTAGATTTTATTTCATTTAATGCTTACCTTCTATTTAATATTGCTTCTTCCCTAGTATCTTTTGTAGGATTTATGATTATGTTCTTCTTAGATTTAGTATCTATAATTATTCTTATTTTATTGTTAAATAATAAAAACTTAAGAAACAAGTTCTAGGGTGAACTTAGAGGATGACCTAAGGGAATTGCAATCCACTTAGGTGAACATAGGTGACCTAAGAGATTAAGACACCTTTGGGAGAAAAATAATTGAGTTATGAAAAAACTACATCTAAGTTAAGATAACTTATCGTGTATATGATATTAATAGCTTAATTCACAATACACATAGCATACCTACATAGTGTGACTTGTGTATGGTGTGGAGATGGATGTATACCTTCGATGGATTGAAGGTAATAAGTTTAGCTCATAAAGAATGATAAGAGAGATAATCTTATTTGTGGTAACACATAATATGCCTACACATATGGTCTTGTGTGAGGGTATTTTGTGAGATGTAACTCTTTGGAAAAACATAGGACTTTTTAAAAATAGTAGATTAACTAAAGGTCAATTAGAGGTTTATGAATCCCTCTCCTAAACAAAATTATTTTCTTTTATATGTGTTTCTTGTAGTTATATTTTAGGATATTACAACCTTGCAACCCTAAAAGTTGCTTGATTACATCTCATTCCTATTGTGTTGGTATTTGGAACCTTTTACTCATTTCATGAAATTGACACTAAGTCATAAATATATTTTAGCTTATTAAAATAAGTATGATCATATTTATTGATAAATATGGGAGTCAATTTTTTATGACCTCATTTATTTAGTTTAGGGCTTTGTTTCCAATTGTGATGAGTGAAGTGAGGGCCTAATATCCATTTGTTATTGCTTGATCATATTCTATGATCATTGTTTCCATTATGTATATTTATACTCTATACATAACTAAAGATATATGTTGGCCATAGCTCTTATTTAGTGCTTCAATGATTGCTTGGGCTTCTTGACTCTTTCCATTTATAATATTTTGCATGGCAACAAATCATCTTAAGTTTCTTTGGTAATTATCTAATAACAAATCTAAAGTTATTTCTTTCACTGCTCTGCTAGATAGGAATCCATGGTCTTGGATAAATTAAGATATAATAATACCTCCCTTCCAATCACTTATTTAGATATTTCCATAAATATTCAAAGGCAAAAAAATAAATATTGGAATTGGTTGTTGGACAAAGTCAAGAAGAAAATTGGAAAGTGGACCAACAGGTGGCTTTCTTCTGGGGGTAGAATCACCTTGGTAAATTCAATCCTTAAAGCTATTCCTATTTATGTCTCCTCCATTTTGAATATCCCAAAGGTTGTTCTTCGAGAATTGGATCAAATCAGTCATCGTTTCCTTTGCAATGGTACTAAGGAGAAAAGAAAATGGCCCTTGGTAAAATGGGATACTTTATGTCTTCCTAAGAGTGAAGGAGGGTTAGGATTCTGGTCTTCTATTAATAACAAGAAAGCTTTAGCTACTAAATTATATTGGAGGATGTTGCATAACCCCAATGCTCTTTGGGCCAATAATCTTCGTGCTAAATATGCTAAGAAAAAAAGTCCTGAAGACCTTGTTCGCTATCAACTTCCTACCAAAGGCTCTCTCATTTTAGAAGTTCTTAAGACTAGTGAGGATTTGATAAAGAAAAAATTATTTTGGATCATTCATAATGGTCAACAAGAAATTTTTTGGACATATTCTTAGGATGGTCACAAGCCTTTGATAACTCAGTTTCTCGATTGGAGGCCCTAGATGGAGGAGCTTCACCGAGCTAATTGGATAAAGATGGCTAATTATTGTTGGTATCATACTAGTAATTCAAATATTGGTAGATATTGGATCCCTATTAAGGACTGGCCTATTCAAATCCTAGAAAGGCAAAGACAAGATATCCAAGGCATCCTTCATATGAGATCTCTCTTGGTCCTATGAAAAATATTGTTTTGGATGGAACAACACTACTAAGGGTGAGTATTCGGTTGCTCAAGGTTATTTGACCTTATGCCATAATAATCCCAACCATTATTATGACATATTTTCTCGATTGTGGGCTCAAAATCTCTGGCCTAAGGTGAGGTTCTTTAATTGGATTTTATTACATTGTAGGGTGCTTACTAGTGAGCAACTTATGAAGTGTGGTTTTCATGGCCCTTTTAGATGTGAAATGTGTGAAGAGAATGTAGAAAATATCAACCATATTTTTATTGAGTGTACTTTAGCCTCTGAGCTATGGAGGAGAATGATCACTTTACTTGGCTTACGGTGGTCCAATTTTTTAAATTTTGAACAACTTTGGAGGGATTGGCCTAATCAAGAGGGTGTTGATAATTTTATTAGGCAGTTAGTTTGGATGGGTTCTACCATTCTTCTTTGGAATATTTGGAATGAAAGGAAAAGTCAGATTTTTAATCAAGATAGGAAGGATATTCACTATATTTTGCAAAATACCATAGCCAACTTAGTTGAATTAGTCCATAAACTCCTTAATCACCCCCAAAAATCCCACCAAATATGGTATCAAGTGATGCAAATATTGAAGATTAAATATTCTAAGGGCAACCAACTTAAATGGAATGTGAGTATTAGTAAGATGGATAGGACTAGAAATTGGCAACCTCCTCCTAAGGATTTTGGAAAAGTCAATACTTATGGAGCCTCTAGAGGGAACCCTGGAAAAGCCAATGGAGGAATTGGTAGACTTTCAAATGGCTCCCAAGTTTTTACTTTTGCTGAGAATTTGGGTATTATTTCGAATAACCTTGCTGAGGGGTATGGTATCATCAAAGGCCTTCAGGAGGCTACTAAGGTTGGATGGGAAAAGGTGTTAGTTGAGCCTGAATCTCAACTTATGATTAATATCTTGAAGAGTACTTCTAAGAATCATACGATGGATTGGAGAATAAAAAGAATTATTGAGAAGATTCAATTAATTCAGATGGGATTTTTGAAAGTTGATTACAATCATGTGGTCAGAGATCAAAACAAGAGTGCTGATGCTTTAGCTAATTGGGCTTTGGATAAAGGTTATCTTACTTGTTATGGCCACCCTCCTATATGGTGGGATTCTCAAATTAGGGAAACTCTTCTTTCTATCATTTCTTTGGATGGTTCCAGTTTTGAAGGTACCTAGTTTCTTCTTGCTTTTTTTTTTTGCTTCACTTTGGCTCATTAAGTTTTTTTTTAGTTCCCTAGCTCATTCTATTCTTTATTTTGTTTCCTCTATTGATTATTGCCTTAATAGTCTTCTGGTCTAGATAGGTCATTGTTTTATTCATTTTTTTCTTTTTTGTTTTTTTGTTTTTTTGTTTAGTTTTTTAAGGTGGGTGGGTTCTTTTGTTTTGTTTTATTTTTGTGTTCTTTGTGTTATTTTTTTGTTCATGTGTTTTAGTTTTGTTTTTTTTTTTTTTATGTTTTTGGTTATTATTCTTGTTTTTTTTTCGTTCTTGTTCTTGGGTTTCTCTTTGTTTGTGTTAATTCGTGTTTTTATGTGTGAGTGTTTTCTATGTTTTTTGTTTTTGTTTATTGTCTATTGTTGGTTTTTTTTAATTTTAATTTTAATTTTATTTTATTTTAATTTTTTACGTTTTGGTTGTGTTTATTTTTCATGTTTTTTTTTGGGTTGTCTTTGTAGTGACCTGTTGTTTTTGTCTTGTTTGTGTTTTGTTATGTGGTTCTTGTGTTTTTCTATGTGGTTTGTGTTGTGGATTATTTTATCTTATTGTGAGTGTTTGGTTGTGCTTTTTTTTTTTGACACACTCAAGGAGCATGTTTTTTATTTTATTTTATTATTTTTGTTGTTATTTACTTATTTTTAAATTGGTTTTGTGTGTTTGTTTTCTCCTTGAGTATGTCAAAGGTGGTAGGCCAGGTCCGAGTCCTAGGATTTTTTGGTGGAATTGATACCCCTACCTCCTTGGGTCTTAACCAAAAGTGGCATCCCTTTTAGGATGTTTTCCACAAATAATTTTTTTTTATCTAATAATAATCAATAATTTTGACAACCAAGGACAAGTTCTTAGAAAATTCAAAAATTTGGCCCCATATTTTTACTTTTATACTCTAACATGTATTTTTGGAAATCTAGGAGGCCTTGACTTGTTGTTTCATAGTAGTAAGCTCTTATTGGATTTCCTACATGTTTTTCAATAATGTTTTATTTGTAGTCTTCGTTGGCTATAGAATCTGATGCAACTATTGGACTTAATTTTTTTATGATTTTTCCAGTCACTCCACATTTTGTTTTTCTTTGTAGAATTTATCTATTGTCCAAAATCCATCAGTGTATATTACATCAACTAACGTATGTGTCAACTAATATTTATCTTCATTGCAACCTTGTTTGTGTTTATAATATGTGTGATAATTTCATAGTCAACTTCAATCAATTAAGAAGCTAGCTTAGAAACATTAGGACTTATAGTTATCAAAATATATTACCCCTTATTAGGTATCAACATGTTTAATGTTTTGGCCGGTGTAGTATCTAGATCTATCTTCTACTTTTTTTTAGCAATCTAAACATGAGCACTAGCTTATACTTGCTAAAATTGACTTTGAATTATAGATACTAAGAGATGACTAAAATAAGAGTTCAAGAGAGGTTGAGAATATATGGAAGGTATTATAGATGTAAGAGATATGATTTGAAGGGATCTAGAGGATAATGAAATTTTAGATATATCTAAATATTTACAAATGAGTGAAGGAGGTGAAGGGAGAATGGTTTTATAAGGTGATTTAGAAGGTGTCTTTGGTGGATGAGGTGAGTTATGAAGAGAGGAAGGTGGAAAAGAAGAAATTTATGAAGAAAAACAAGGAGAAGAGCAAGAAGGAGAAGAGTGATATTGACATGATATTCCTACCTTCTACATTGTGGTTTCTAGTTGTTGTTTAACCCTTGGGGGCATCATACTTTTTACATTCATATATTTCTAATTTTGAGGAGACCTAAACTTCTTCTTCTTGCTACCTGCTTTAGGATGTTATTCACAAGGTTTTGAAACTATTAGAAACCTACTATTAAAAATAAACACACACATAAATATTGTAAAATAACATAAATCTCACAACACAACTATAAAATGTAAATATAGAAAAGAACAATCTCACAAATAACATAGAATCATAGTCCTCCTTGAGGGAGAAACCTCCTACATTGCTTTTATTCAATTATGCAAAAAAATACATACAATACTATTCCTCACAATTTTAAAGAATCATCAACCACCTAAATGCCATGGTTGGATTACGTGCAAAATGTCACTCGAGCTAGAATCTCCTACCTACAAGTAATTGGATTCTTGATAACAATTGCATAAAATGGTGACACTTGTCTAGGTGATTTTAGATCCACAACTATTACAAAACATTACTAAATATTTGAAGAGAAAAAGGCACTAATAAACCAAGTCTAGAAAAATAGTAAATATAGAATCAAAGGAAAATGAAGAATAAGATAACAGATACACACATAACATAGTATTTCACTTGGAAAATCCTTATGGGAATAAAACCCAATAAAATAATATTTCCTTATTGTATAAACTTAATTGTCTCCAATACAATATTGTTCATCTCTCATATCTCTTCAAACGATTATGCAAGTGCAATTAAATAACAACATAAGAAAATACTTTACAATACCATGGGTAAAAAACCATGGGTTCAAATATTTAACCCTAAACATCCCATATGGGTCTAAAAATAGCTTAACAAACCCTGGAAAGGATACACAAAGAGTATCCAATACCTTTTAGAGCTAATACCAGCAGAATAACATGGAAAATATTCAACATATTTTCAATTTTCTCCCACTTGTTGAAAATTTTCCATAGGGACCAAAAACTAACACTATCAACTATCAAGGGAAACCATGCCCATAGACCTTCTACACCAAGAAATGTTTTGAGTAGGTATAACCTTTGTTATTAAATAAAAAATATTATTATCTATATCAACTTTATCCAATATCACTTGATTCCCTTCGACCATATCTCTCACAAAATGGTGCTTGATATCAATATGTTTTGACCGATCATGTAAATCAAGATTTTTGACTAGAAATATTATACTTTGACTGTCATTATCAATTCTCACAACCTTCTTCTTAAGACCAAATGTTGAACACAACCTTTGTAGCCACACTACTTCTTTATAAGTATGAGTTGTTGCAATGTACTCTACTTCTATTATGGATAAAGCAACCACTGATTATTTTTTACTCATCCAACTTATTACCCCTCTAAATAGTCTGAACACATAAGTACTCATGTATCTTCTCTTTTCCAGATCTCTAGCCCAATCAACATCCATAAAACCTTGTAGATTTATAATATTACTATCTCCAAAATTTTCTTGGTAACATATGACATAGTTTGATGTTCCATTCAAGTTTCTAAAGATCATATTCCCAATAATCCAATGTTTCTTTCATATATTGGACATATATATACCAACTACTCCCACTACATGTGCAATATCAAGTCTAGTGTAGAAAATTGTATACATCAGACTACAAAAAATACTAGCATAAGGAACATGATGCATTTCTTCAATTTCTTGATATGTTTTAAGATATTGGCTAGCAGATAATTTTTTACCAACAATATATGCATTACATATTAGTTTACAACCATGTATCCTAAGCCTCTTTAGTATCAAATCAACATATTTCCTTTGATTTAACCATAACTTTCTATTTGCATGATCCCTTATTATTTCCATACCCAAAATAAATTTTGTAGCACCCAAATAATTCTTGTTAATTTTAGAAGATAACTAATATTTTAGTAACTTTATCATCTCCTTATTGTTAACAATTAACGACATGTCATCCACCTACAAAATAATTATAATAATTTTTGACCTTCTTGTTTAAAATACAAAATAATTATAATAATTTTTGTCCAAGTATCAAAATAAACTGATCAAATTTTTGGTTCCACATTCTTGGAGATTGCTTCAAACCATAGTTGAGAAAATCTACAAAAAATCCCAATTTTGCTAATTTTTTCCCGATTCACAAGCTACCCTATTTTTTTTATTTTGTCAGGTTTTTCCCAAAAAAAATTGATATGCATGAGAAAAGTTTATTTTCAATGAAAATTTACTTTTTCTTCAGTTTTTTCAATAAAAAATACCAAATTTTTGATGATATTTTTCTCAATTTTTTGTTGATTTTGATTATTTACTGATTTTTAAACCAACCGATTTGCTACCCGATTCCAATTTTCTTAACTATGCTTCAAATTGTAAAGAGACTTTCTCAACTTGCACACCCTAAAGCATTCTGGTTGTGATATACATATGTCTTTATCAAATTAACCATGTCAAAATGTTGTATTTACATCCATCTATTCTATTTCAAGATCAAAAATAGTAAAATAGTCATCATAAATCTAATTGAAGTTAGCTTAGACACAAGAGAGAAAATTGCACCAAAGAAAATTGCCTCAACTTGAGAAAATCATCTTGCTACCAAGCGAGCCTTGTACTTCTCCAAATTTCCTTCTACATTGTACTTCTTCTTGAATACCCACTTAATACCAATCAATTTTATCCCAGGGAGTAATTTCACCAAGTACCACATATTATTTTTATCCACAGACTCAATTTCTTCCTCCATAGCCTTTTTCCAAGACTTATTCTCACTTGATTAAAGTTCTTTCTTTACATTCTTGGGTTCTTCATTAGTAACTAATATATTAAATATAAAATAAATATTTGAAGGGCTATACCTTTCTAGGAGTCTTCTCACTTGATCTGATATCCTCAAACATGGAGTTCGAGATTATACAACTTCAAATTCCTCCTCACCTTCTTCCTCTAAAATTTCCTCTTTAGAATCTCTCTATACTTCATCTTCTTATATAGCACCAAGTTCTACCATAGGTTCTTCCTCCTTTTCCAATTTTACTTTAACCATTTCAGGTTCTTTGATTGGCTATATTTCCTATTTTCGAACACCTTTTACTTATCTAAATATTACATTATTACTATACACAATATTCTATATCTCTAGGTTCCATAACTTATATATTTTAATGCCAATATTATAACCCATAAATATAGATTTTTTAGATTTATAGTTTAGCTTAGTCTTTTTCTCTTTTGGGACATACATATAAGCATCACAACCAAAAATCCTTATATGAATGAGAGAGTGTTTTTTACCATTCCATACCTCCTATGGAGTCTTGTCCACCAAATTTGAGGTAGAAGATCTATTGATGAGGTAACAAGTAGTTAACATAAGTTTTGCCTAGAATTTATTTTGTAACCCTACACCACTCAGTAATGCTTCTAGCCTTATCCATCAATGTTCTATTCATCCATTTTGTAACTCCATTCTATTTTGGAGTATATAGAAAGTTATTTTCTACCTTTCTATTCCATAGTCCTTACAAAACTACTAAAATTCATTAGAGCAATACTCACCATCATTATCACTTCTCAAAAAATTTATTTTTTTTCTCTATCTTATTTTCTAAGCATAACCCCCACCTTGTGTAAGTTTGTCTATGCAGGTGCACTAAGCATAACATAAATAAGTCATCTATCTCATCTCATAGTAACCTAGCTTAACCCTTCTAGACTATAAAGATGTTACACTTAAGCCTACACCATACATAAGTCCATCTACATAGGTGTACTAAGAAAATTATGGATAGGTCTCTCTCTCAATAATTCCTTCTAAAACTATTAGATCATCCATGATCACTCTCATACAATTACAACAACAAATCCATTACAAACTATCTAAGAGCATTAAGAAGTAATATAAATGAACAATAATCATCATACGCATATGACATATTATTTATCTTAGGAACCCTAATGGGGAATAAACCCAAACTCAAAAATTTATTTCTCATTTCATTAATTTCATTACCTCCAATAAAATTATATATAAGGAATCCCCAATTCCTTTTTGATACATCCATCAAGTAGATACATAGGAGTCCCATAGTTCCTATGTCCAAGTACATGGATAGATCTGTTAATCCATGTCACAAGGCGATGAGGGAACCTCCATAATCCCCTCTTACCAAAACATAAAAACCCCTTAATTTTCATGTCTTAAAAGAGTCTCAAAATTATTCATTATAAAATACACATGCATAGCAACCCCATAATTCCTATGCACAATACATATCGTACATTTATCAATATATTACAAAATAATCAAAATATAAAAAATCTTATCACTAAACATGTCCATGTCGTCACAATCATTCTACATGTTACAATTAAATACCCCATAATCCCATCAAGAATGGAATTCTCCTTCCATTATTTTCTTTAATTTCCAAGTTTGCATATGGTACAATTCATAGATAAATAAATTTGTCATCAATTCCAAAACATAGGTAGATCATTTAATCCATCTTTCATCCAATCAAATGAAATACATTATCCACTAATATATTTTCTAACCAATGAAATATGTTATCTAAGATATTTCAACTCATAAATTCAAATGAAAAACACTATATAAAGCATAAATCTATCACAAGAAATATATTATCCACTAACATATTTCTACTCATTAATCAAATGTAACCAATAATTAATCCAAGTTTAAAAGTCAAAACATATCCTTTCCTTCAATCCATAATTAACCCTTCAATAATAAGTATTAAATTCCAATAACACAATATCCCCTTATAATAATTAAAAGGTTAACTAACTCATATAGCATCCTATCATTAACTAAATTCCCTTTCATTCTTGCAAAGGGTTAACTATCTCTTGCAGAGCTTTTACATTATTCAAAAATATCCTCTTTAATGTAACGAAAGGGGTAACTAATTTTCATAAATTAGAACTAATTCCCATATTCTTATTTTCAAAGAGATATTCAATACGTCCCCATAAATAAAATTATTTTTATTTCACTTATTAATATGAATGGAGTATACTTATAATGTAAAATCACTCTCCTCTAAGAGATAGGGTCTTGTTACCTCTAGAGGAAAACCCATTCTTCGGTTAACAAGTATTACCCGCCTTAGATTAATTAAATCGTGAAAAAGATGCAAACATAAAATTAAGGTGCAAGCCCTATGGGTGGATTGTTAAGAAGTTGGGTGATCTAGGTTCAAACCTCTTGTGGATTGTTAAGAAGTTGGGTGATCTAGGTTCAAACCTCTTGAGAATATTTAATTTAGGGCAAAGTAGTAGTATGACTAGAGTTTACTGAGTGTGAGTTAGCTTGATGATGGTGGTGCCAACACCAAGCCACCGAGGTCTCCCTCTCCCTCACTCTGAGTCATGTTTACGGAAGTTTAGCGTAAAGATTATAGTGGTAGCACCATGAAGACAAACTTGATCCTGTGACAAATTGTTCAAATAAAAAAGATAATTACAGTTTCCTCTATACATCCAAAAAAAACATTAAATCATATCTAAAAAAATTCTCTGACATTCAGTCCCACGGCCCCTTTTAAAATTCCGGCCATATTAACAAAACATATTTAAAATGAGGCTCATGGACTTCTTACATAGTACTAAGGCGTACTTAAAAGTATGGGCCCATGTTCATTTAACAAGGTTAAAACATAATTTAAAGTCAAATCAGAATCGGCCCAAATTTAGTTTCGTCAACATAGGCCTCTATATAATTTAACAATGTGGACCCCAATTAATTTTGTCAACACAGTCGGCCCCTAACTAATCAATGAGTTGCCCTTTAAATAAAAGGGAATATATTACCCATAAGGCCTATGGCCTTTTTAATTAAGCTATGGTCCTCCTTTTATTTAACTTCGGGCTACGTTTAATAATCACGTTGAATATCCAGAGAATATAAACATACCCCCATTATGTTCTTTCCATTGAAATATATTCACGTTATCTAATTAATAAATAGTTTTACTTCCAAAAAAGTTCTTATAGTTTTACAATCAAATAAAATAGTATGAATCATTTCCTTAGTATTTAACGATCTCATAATCTCTTGCTACACATTTGGAAGAAAATACAACCATTTAATTTAAATTAATCACATCAGCATATTTTCAACATACAAAGTATAATGCAGTCATATCCCTAGTACCAATCCTCTACTTAATACCAATCCATATATCCAAGGAAATCCCATATTTTTAATACCAATCCATGTATCCAAGCAAATCCCATATTTTCCTTGGCGTTCAGTGGTTCCACGCAAACCAATAACACAGCAAGCAACTTTTTGTTTAATTAAAACAGAACATAATTCTTTCACTATATATATTTCCTCGAAAATACCAAGTACATTTAACTCAAAACTCAACACTGCATCTTACTTTCAAAATCAGAAGCATACACCACTCATTTCAATAAGAGAGTTTTCCGTATCTATAAAATGAAGTCCGAAGAGATTTTCTTTCTGTGAAAACTCCACAATTTTATAAATGTAGACCAGTATATGAATATAAGAAAACACACCATTATTAAATTATTGGTTTAAAACTATCATCCTAATTAATTTATTTCCTTATAAAATCTTCCACAGTGTTAAGGAAAGCTTTTAATTGTAATTAATTTATTTTCCCTTCCCCTCGTCAGAGATATTACTCCATAGTTTACTCGGCTCAATCCTTTCTAATAGAACTTCGACTGGAAAATTTCAAGAAGCGCTCACTATTCTTTCTCAAGCAAGCCCATTTCTATGGTGGCACAGGCACTAATATAACCTATTAATACCCACAACCAATTAATATGTTGTGCGCCCCCATACTAATGTCCACAAGCTCTTCTCCAGTCTCGTGAAACATCTAAGACTCTAACTGCAGACCAATTAGCTGACCAATTAGCTTTCCAGATAAGAAGTAATATATCCCAAAATATAAATATCACAAAGATTTACTAGTCGTGAGTTTATAGCCTCCTGATATAATACACAAAAAGTTCTTCACCTTCTTTTCTTTAGGATGTGTCTACATCAATCGTGGTGGAGAAAGGTAATCCTCATTCTCTTAGCACACACCATTTCAATATTTAGGATAAAGTTTATCACCACCGTAGCTCCCAATTGTTTAAGAGAATAAAATAGATTGGCTTAATTAAGATATAAATCTATTCTAGATCATGTTTGGATTTAAGGTTTCAATGTTATAACACCTCACATCTGAGGAATTATAAGATCTGCAGACTTCTCTTCCAATTAATTTCTAGAAAGGAAATTCGTTAAACTCGGTGATTCTAAAGCTTAGTATTCTATAGGGGCAGAAGACACCACATGGTAAGTGTTCTATTAAATTCCCTATATAACCAAACCAGGTTGCGTACTACAAGTTATGGATAAATAAGAAAAAATATTTATTAAATAAAGGAAGAAGTGTTTATTTTATGAATTAAGTAATGTGAGTTGATTTATGAAAATAAAGGAACTTAGCTTATTTAGAGATTAAACCTATGTAACATTAATTGTTTGAAAAGAGGTTGAAATGAATTGATTAAAGTAAAACCTATGATCTAACTCTATTGTTTGAAAGACTTTCTAGGAACAATGAGAGGTGAAAATAAAAATAGTGATTTTTTATGATATTAACTATGCAATAGGTGGTGGTTAGATACTTAGATTTAATTTGTATAGTTGTAATATGACAAAGAAAATAGTAAATGTATTGAGAAGCATGTCTATCATGGAACTATGAGTGCCTTAATCCCCTACTATCCTCAAATGATCGAAAGAAAGACATGGAGGACCAAAGATGGCAGTTGGATCATATATATTGGTTTGACTTACTTTTGCAATGATTTACTTATGCTCAAATAGACTAGAATTATGGGGAGATATCCCTAAATGATTATTAATGTATTACTTATTCTTTCAAAAGTATGGAGGTTTTACCATACTTGAATAAATGTAATAACTTGATGAACGAATGGGAACTGTGGCTATAATTTATGATTATAATTTGCTTATATGTATTGATTAGTTTATATTTCATTTATTATTTACTCTCATTTATATGTATTTTATTTTTAAGCCTTCCTTGTATGCTTTATTCATGCTCTTTGATTAGATAGAATGAATTATTCTTGTTTTCTTTGCTAAACATAAAAGTGACCTAAGAAATTGAGATCTTAGGGTGAACCTAGAGAGTGACCTAAGGGATTGAGATCCCTTAGGGAGAACATAAGAATACTTAATGGAATTAAGAACCCCTTAGGGAGAATGAAAACTAAGTAGACTAAAATAATACATTTGAGTTGAGATAGTTCATCATGGAGATGAGATGGATAACTTAACTCACAATACGCAACATATACCTACACAAATGGACTTGTGTATGGTATGGTGATGGGTGTATACCTTTGACTGATTGAAGGTGATAAATTTAGCTCATCGAGAATGATGAGATAGATAAACTTATTTATAGTGACACATAATACACCTACACAAACAAACTTGTGGTAGAGTATTTTGTGAGATGTAACAATTTGAGAAATTTGGGAAACTCGGTGATCTTAAATAAATATAATAACCAAAAGTTAGTTTGGGATTTTTGAATCTCTATTTAGAAAAAAAGAAAAAATCTTTTCTTTTATGTGTGTTTTCTTGTAGCTAGATTTTGGATCATTACATTTGGTATTAGAGATCTAGGTACAAGGGTATAGAGATTCTTATGTGCTAAAGGGATTTGGATGTATTTAAATGAAGGCTTGCTTAAGTTTTGAGCAATATTGGGAAGTCCTAGAATCTCTAGCTTGATAGAATCTAATGAGAACTAATCCCAAGGATGAATGGGATGTTATGATACCTTATGATAAATATGGAATTGGATATTGAATTTATATCATAATCTTGTAATACCATCCTAATTAGATTATTTATTATTTTAGCATGAGAAATCTATATTGTGGTTTGAATTAGTTGTAAAGTTTAGAGTGAAGTTGTAACCTAATATTTTCTTGGTTGTAACCGAGTTAAAATGCCACCTAAGACCATAAAAGAGATAATTACACCTTTAACCAGATGAACTCGACAAAATAATGTCAAAGAAGGGATCTATGATGAGGATCATAGAAATTCCAACAAAGAGGTAGAAGACTTCACTACTATGGTTGCTACCATGCAGGACCAGATGAGACAAGTGTTGGAAACTATTATGAATTAGAACTTGTAATCCAGACACTCAGAGGTTAGCCAAGCCAATGGAATAAATACAAAATAGTTGCATGCTAGAGCCCTTCTAAAAAAATAAATGACTAGGGATCTGAAAAATATTTGTATCTCAAAGTTTGGTGGAGAAGGATAAGCGGATGTAGCTAAAGCAAAGCTAAGAGAATTATTTATTTTATAGTAAAATGTTATTTCCTAGGAACTCGAATGGTTTAGTCCATGATCTAGTTAGAGGAGGTTCGTCTAGATTGGTAGGAAACCTACTATGAGAAGAGTAAGGTTGAACTTGTTGACTTCCATGGAAAGAATATATAGCTATCTTCAAGAAAAGGTTCCTTATCTTCGTTGAAATTTTAAGAGTTTTCCAGAATATGACAAAGGACCAAAATGATGGAGATATAATATAAGAAGTTGGTAAGTTACTTAAGTATGTGCCTACCTATGATGAGAAGATGAGGGTTCACAAGTTTATTCACGAGTTAGAATCTAGAGTGAATCATTATGTAAACATGAATGAGCCTAAATCACTATAAAAGGTGGATGACTTGGCAGAGAAAGTAGAGTCTCACCTACAATTCAACTATGTTGCCCTATCTAAGCAAGATAGACAAGCATTGAGGAAGAGGAATAGTCAAGGATTATTGAAATGGAAAGAGGAACATGATCGAAAGACCACAAAACCTAAAAATTTTAAGAAGAGAAATAATTGAAAACAAAGAAGGTTCAAGAAGAAATTCCAAAAGAAAACCAACAATAATCCCATAAACACAAAGCCTCACCCTTAGAAACCACAAACTTCAGCTCTAGTAAGTAATGCAGAGGAATAAAAATTAGAAAATAATTAAGGAACCAAGGATGGGTATTACCATTATAGAGGCCCACATTATGCTAATAAATGCTCGTATCAACTAGGGTAAAGTATATCTAGTGCTAAAGGAAAGAAACCGACGTATTGGATATATGCTACAATCAAGAATCAGAAGTTAGATGGGCAAGTTACCCTATTGCTTATGAAAGGTATGATTTTTAAGAAGAAAGTAAATATTTTAAATAATTGTGGGTCACAAATAGCTTTATTTCTTCTAATCTAGTAATGGATATGATAGAAAGGCCAAGAGATTTGGCCCATGTATGGAAGGTAGAGTATGGTCCTGGGAAAACCTACTTAGTAAATTAGTGTTATCTAATGGTCGATATTACTTTAACTAGAGGTACCACTGAAGGTTATTTATATGGAGCTCCACTTCATGCCTTTTATTTGATACAAGGGATGAATTGGTTGTAAGCCCATAAAGCCTTTATCAATTTCTAAGATAGATGGATCGAGTATTTAGAGAAAGGTAATAAAACACTAAGATTCATAGCAAGAAGGACGTATTCAGACCCCAGATGTTGTCAACTATGTATTTGAAGAAAACCTTAAGAAATGAGGGATAGTCTATGTTGTAAAACTCAATGAAGTAGGAGAATATCATAAGAGAGAGGTGTTGAGAAAACAATCAATTTTATAGAATTTTAAGGATGTGTTCTCGGAGGATTTACCTAGACTTCCTCTTGTGCAAGAATTTGATTTCAATATTAACCTTATGCCAGGAGAAAAACCCATCCAAATCTATGTAAATCTAGCAAAAAATGATTTCTATGTCTCAAATGTACGATATATTGGGCACATTATATTAGTAGAAGGAATTGATATATATTCGAAGAAGATTGAAGCTATTCTAAATTGGCCACCCCTACTAATGTAATTGAAGTGCAAATATGCATGGGGTTAATGGGGTTAATGGGCTACTATAGATGTTATGTAAATGATTACTCCAAGATTGTAGTAGTAATAACTAACCTTCAAAAAAAGGGAAAGGAATTCAAGTGGTCAAAGAAGTGTGAAGCTGCCTTGCATTGCTAAAATATAAACTCACTATCGCACCAATACTAAAAACTCTTGACCCTCACGGGAAATTTTTAGTATGCATCGATGCATCACTGGAAGGGCTTGGAGGAGTACTCTCTCAAGAAGATTCAGTAGTAGCATATATTTCAAGGAATATCAAGAAGCATGAAGTTAATTATGCTACAAATGAATTAGAGCTAGTTGTAATGGTGCATGCTCTAAAGGCCAGACACCACTACTTGGTGGGAAGATCCTTTGAATTAAAAACTAACCATCAAATTCTGAGGTATATATTCACCCAACTTATACTCAATGCAAGACAGATAATATGGATCAAGTTTTCCACTGAGTATGATTTTAAAATTGAGTATATAAAGAGAAAGGAGAATAGTATTGTTGATTCCTTGAGCAGAAGAAAAAACATAGCAACCATAACTAGAAGTCACACAAATATGATGGATCAAGTGAGATAGAAGTAATCTCATGATGAGTATTACCAATAAATTCGAGCTAGAATGAGCAGAGACCCTGACGGTAATAAGGAATTTGGTATGAAGGATGACCTTTTGTGCTACAAAGGTAGGATCATCATACCAAATATGGGTGATTTGAGGAAGTAAACATTACAGGAAGTCCATGGATCCCCTTATTATATTCATCCTGGAGGGACAAAAATATGGTAAATCATGAAAATAACCTTCTTTTGGATAGGAATGAATAAGGATATCACCGATTTTATCACTCGATACATCAAATGCCAGAAAGTTAAGGCAAAACACAAGCATCTTGCAGGACAATTGTATCCACATGATGTACCTATGTAGAAATGGTAGGTAATATCTATGGATTTTATAGTAGGGTTACCTAAGACTAGGTATCAACATGATGCAATCCTTATAATAGTTAATAGATTGACTAAGGTTACACTTTCCATACTAAGGAACATCAAGGATGATGCTCAAGTGGTGGCTAATAGATTTTCCATAGAGGTATTCTAATTGTATGGATTTCCTAAGGTAATAATTTTAGATTGGAATTCTAGATTTAATTCTAAATTTTGGAAAGCCTTACATCATGTAGTAGCCATGAAATTGAATATGATCTTGACATACCACCCTGAGAAAGATGGTCAAACTAAAAGGGTAAACCAAATAGTAGAAGACATACTCCGTATGTACTGCATGGATCATAAGTCTCATTGGCAAGAATACCTAAATATTATAGAGTTCACCTACAATAATGGATATCACTCCTCTTTAGGAATGGCTCCTTTCAATGCCTTCTATTGGCAAAAGTGTAGAATGTCATTGTCATGGGACAACTTGGAATATCAAGTTATGATTGGGCCAGATATGGTCAATGAAATGAAAGACTAGTTAAAGATAATCAGGTAAATACTTAAAGAAGTTTTTGATAGGCAGAAAAGTTACGTTGATCTAAAAAGGACTCCAAGAGAGTGCTCAGTTGGATATAAATTGTTTTTAAGGGTTAAATCGATGAAGAGTGCTAGAAAATCCATAAAGTTGGATCCTCAATTTGTGGGACCCTTTGAGTTCGCTAAAAATATTAATCCAGTTGAATATTGAATTGTTTTACCTCCTAATCTATCAAATATCCATGACACCTTCCATGTATCCTTGCTTAGAAATATGTTGCTGACTCTAAACATGTGTGGGATGTTTCTACATTACAGATGAGGCTATTGAAGTGATGTTAATAAATATTCTTGAGTTATGTTCTAAGTCTATGGATAATTTGATTCTTGAACAATGTAAAGTCTAGTAGGATTATTTTTTTGAATGAAATACCACTTAGAAAAAGTGGGTGATATGCAAAAATATTTCTCCTTGTTTGAAAGTATATGATGTAATAATTTTTTTTTTGAACTAGAAACACCCGAAATGGTGTTTAGTCCAAGGAGGGTAGGATGTCATGAACCTCCTTGGAAGGCTTTATGGCATAAAGAAACAATGTATTAATTGATGATTATTTAATACTTAGTTTGTGCAATTGAATTAGCTTTGTGATGTTTAGTTTGATTTGGAATAACATGGTACTGCTAACATATTGCCAATATGTAGTATTAGGTACACTCATGGGTGGAAGAAGTAGAATCATCCACCAAAAGCGGGGGGTACTTGAGGTTGGGGAAGTGATGATTAAGGTAAATCAGGGGTAACATGGATAGATACCTTCATATAGGTATGCATTATCGGTAAGGATAATCATCAACTAGCTAGCCACCTTGAGCATCAATTGATAGCTTGGTAATTATTGTAAATTATCAGGTTAAAATAGGTGATTTGGTTGATGGAAAGATTCCATATTTTTGTATTGCATATTATTGGTTGTCTTTTACTTCATTACTTGTTGCATTAATGGTTTGGAAAGCATGCATAATTTGGTTATTTTTTAAACTACTTGTATGACTCAAACCTGTTTAGCATGATGTTAATGTTCAAAATAAGAACCCATGTTAATGTTTTAAATATATAAATAATTTTATTATTTTAAAATGATAATATAATTTCATTTATAAATAATAGTTGGTTTATTTTAAATGATAATAGAATTTCATTTATAAATAATAGTTGTTTTATTTTTTAAATGATAATATAATTTCATTTATAAATAATAGTTGTTTTATTTTTAAATGATAATATAATTTCATTTATAAATAATAGTTGTTTTATTTTTAAATGATAAAAAAAATCATTTATAAATAATAGTTGTTTATATTAAAATGATAATAGAATTTCATTTATAAATAATAGTGGTTTTATTTTTAAATGATAATAGATATTTATTTATAAATAATAGTTATTTTAATTTTAAATAATGAGAATCTACTTTTAAAATAACAATAGAAGTTTATTTTTAATAGATAATAAAGAGCTTCATTATTAATAATATTAGAAGCCCTATACCGACCATAAAAAGGAATGCCATTTATGAAAACATTCTCCTCACAGAAAAATAAATTTAAAATATGTTCGAACCTACTCATCGGTTGAGGAGATAAGGTGGAATTGAAGGTGGACAAGTGTGCAATAATGAGGAAGTATGGAAGCATATGGAGGTAAGAGGACTTCATTCCATTTGGGGTAGGCGATGCCAAATACAGGAGGCTTTTTGGTAAAAGGAAGAGAGGATGAAAATGATGAAGAGGATAGCAAGGAGGCAAAAATTAGGTGGTCGAAGGACTGGATTATCAAAAGAATCCAAAGGGTGTAGTGAATTACTATGAGCTGTTTCGATGTCTTATGGTTTCATTCTCTCATTTTCACAGGTTGGTTTATCGAGTTATCCTTTATTTTCTTATCCTTTAAGAAAATAATCTTGGGTAATCATTGTCCCAATATTGTGGATGTAGCTATGGTTGTTAAGCTCATTCCTTATTTTTAACCAAGACCAGTTACCTATACCCATGCCAACTAGATTATACTTTAGTTTTGTTTGAAACCATTAGCCAAGTTTTTCTTCATCTCTGTTTGTAGCTTCATTGTTGGATTTACTAACTATTTCATTTTGGATAGCGTGTGTGTGTGCTAGATATAGCTCTGGGTAGTGACCTGTTGTTGCCTTTATGTTAACATGGTATTGACTGTGTTAGAGGATGATCTATGTCGGTGCTTATATGTTTCTTTCAGCTTGAGCCTAGTTAGTAAATACTTTGTTTAAGGTCTTTGTTTAGTTGTTAGCATTGCCACTATTGAAGCACATTGTTTCCTTCTCCTTGTGATCTTGCTATTCAAGGCATTGGGGTACCTCAGATATGGTCCCTCCATTATTTTTCCATTATCATTACCTTATACCATTTGAAGTGTTCCCTTTGTGGAGTAAAACATTGAAGATGCCTTGCTGAGATATGCTGGGAATAATGGATTTACAACCACCATATGGCTACGAGATCCCTGATAGAATTTTTTTTGGCTTGGCCATAGGGCCACTTCTCTATTGAAACCAACCTACCAATAGTAGAAAGCACATATTCCTTTGAGCTGATCTTGGCTTGTTGTGGAGTACACCTCTAGTTTAAGCACACCTCTCATTGTGTTGCTTTTGGATCCTTTGAGTCATCATTGAATATTCAACTATTGTGAGGTTTTGTTTTCTTTAGAATGAATGGTGTTAGTTGTTGTATGTTAGGTATCAACTAATTTAAATATCTCTAGGGTATTTGATATTTCAATAGTAAAAGGTTTATTTGAATTAATTAAATAAGATTTTTTTGATTAATGAAGAATAAATATAATTTATTTTATAGAATAAAGGTATGAGACTTTAATTTATGAAACAGAGGAAATGATTTATTTATAAATAATTTGTTTTATAGATTAAAGGTATGGGACTTTAAGTTATAAAATACTGAAAATGGTTTATTTATAAAATTAAAGCAATGATGCTTTGATTTATTAAATAAAGGAAATAGTTTATTTTATAGATTAAGGGTATGGGACTTTAATTTATGAAATAGAGAAAATTGGTTTATTTATGAATTAAAGTAATGAGGCTTTGATTTATTAAATAAAGGAAGAACACTTTATTTTATGAATTAAGTAATGTGACTTGATTTATGAAAATAAAGGAACCTAGCTTATTTAGAGATTAAATGTATGGGACTTTAATTGTTTGAATAAAGGTTGAAATTAATTAATTAAAGTAAAACCTGGATCTAATTGTATTGGTTGAAAGTCTCTTTAGGGAAAGTGAGAGGTGAAAATAAAAGTAGTTATTTTTATGATATCAACTATGTAGTAGGTGGTTAGATACTTTGATTTTATTTTTATAGTTGCAATTTGGAAAATAAAATAGTAAATACATTTAGAAGTGTGTCTATCATGGAACTATGAGTGCCCTGATCCCTTACTATCATCAAATGATCAAAGGAAATACATGGAGGGCCAAATATGGCAATTGGATTTTATACATTGGTTTGAATTACGTCTGTAATTATTTACTTATGCTCAAATAGAGTAGAATTGTGAGGAGATAACCCTAAATGATTATTAATGTATTACTTATTGTTTCAAGAGTATGGAGGTTTTACCATACTTATATAAATATAATAGCTTGATGAATGAATGAGAACTGTAGCTATAATTTATGATTATAATTTGCTTATAATTATTCTTTAGTTTTTATTCCATTTATCATTTACTCTCATTTATATTTCTTTTATTTTTAAGCCTTACTTGTATGATTTATTCATGCTCTTTGATTAGATAGAATAAATTAATATTGTCTTATCTGCTAAACATAAAAGTGATCTAAGAAGTTAAGATCTTAGGGTGAACCTAGAGAGTGACCTAAGGGATTGATATCCCTTAGGGAGAATGTTGTAAGACATAAGGGAATTAATACTCCCTTAGGGAGAATTAAAAATAAGTAGACTAAAATATTACATCTAAGTTAAGATAGATCATCGTGGAGATGATATGGATAGATTAACTCATAATACGTGTAACATACCTATGCATATGGACTTGTGTATCGTATGGTTATGGGCATATACCTTCGAATGATTGAAGGTAAATAGTTTAGCTCATCGAGAATGATGGAACAAATAAACTTATTTATGGTGACACATAATACACTTACATAGATGAACTTGAGGTAGGGTATTTGGTGAGATGCAAATCTTTGGAAATTTTGGGAAACTTAATGATCTTAAACAAATAGAATAACCAAAAGCTTTTTTGGGATTTATGATTCCCTGTCCTTCGAAAACAAATTATTTTATTTTTTGTGTGTTTTCTTGTAGATATATTTTGTATCATTACAATTGGGATTGGGTGTATGATAGTTGGAGGGTCATGTTTGATTAAGAGCGATGGTGTTTTTATTAATATATGGATGCACATTATAATGTGGGGTTTGATTGACAATAGGAATGGTCTCTTGCTATTATATTGGGTTAGGCCCCTCATAATATTGAGTTTGTATGGGTACCTAAAGTTGTGTGTTGTTCTAGGGTGTTTGGGTGTACTAGTCAAGATCAGGCATTTTTTGATTTTCCATGGGAGGAAATTATATTTTATTAGGTTTCAGTTGGATATACTCTTGTTGGGGTAGACCCTGAACTACCAGTTATTATTGTAAGGGCATTTGAACATACCTTGATTTATTAATCCCCTAATTAGACATTTGGTGTTGTTGATGTGTTTAATTGAATCCTAGTCAAGTAAGCCCCAAATTGGGAACTTGTTGTTGTAAGGCCATTTGAACATACCCATATTGATTGATCCCCTGATTGGGCATTTGCTATTGGAGGGGAATTTGAGGAGACCCCTATTGATTGAGTTCTTTATTGGACATTTGATTTTGTAGAGGTATTTGAGTAAACCCTTATTGGTTGATCCCTTGAGTGAGCATTGATTTTATAAAGGGGTTTGAAGAAATCCTTTTTGATTGAGCCCCTAATTGGGCATTTGATTATTTAAAGGAATTTGAGTAAACCCCTATTCATTAATCCCCTTATTGGGTAATTGATTGTTCAAATGGGTTTGAGTAAAGCCTTGTTTATTGGGCCCCTGATTATGCATTTTATTGTTCAAAGGGATTTGAGTAAACCCTTGTTGATTTATCCCTCTATTGGGCATTTTATTGTTCAAATATATTTGAGTAAACCCTTGTTTATTGAGCCCTTGATTGGACACTTGATTGTTCAAATGGATTTTAGTAAACCCTTATTGATTGATCCCTTAATTGGGTATTTTATTGTTCAAAGAGATTTGAGTAAACCCCTATTGGTTGAGCCCCTAATTGAGTATTTGATTGTATAAAGGAATTTGAGTAAACCCTTGTTGATTGAACCCTTGATTGGGCACTTGATTATTTGAAGGGATTTGAGTAGACCCTGTTGATTGAGCCCCTGATTAAGCATTTGATTGTTAAAAGTGATTTGAGTAAACCCCTATTGGTTGAACCCTTGATTGGGCATTTGATTTTTTAAAGGGATTTAAGTAAACCCTTGTTTATTGAGCCCCTAATTGGGTACTTTATTGTTCAAAGGGATTTGAGTAAACCCTTGTTGATTGAGCCCCTGATTGGGCATTTTATTATTCAAAGATATTTGAGTAAACCCTTTTTGGTTGAGCCCCTAACTAAACATTTTATTGATTAGAGATATTTGAGTAAAACCTTGTTGATTGAGCCCCTTATTAGGAATTTGATTGTTCAAAAGGATTTGAGTAAATCCTTGTTGATTTAGCCCATAATTGGGTATTTTATTTTGCAAGGTGAGTTGAAAAATTCCTTGTGCAACTAAGGTAAATATAGGTTATCCGATAGATGACATGGAAGGATTAGTGGATATCCAATAAGGTGGAGCAATGAAGAATTGGGTTGTGGTTTGTTGAGAAGGAGATATTTAATTGAGAATGGATTGATTAGGAGCCAAATATGTGAGTGTAGTGAGTTGGGTTTGTGGTTGAGGATGAGGGGGGTGGTACCAAATTGCACAAGAGGAAATATAAAGATCATGTTGGTGGAAGGTGAAATGCTAGTGGATGGGGAAGGAAATTTGGATTACCTAAGGGAGAATTTTCATGAAATCCAATCAATGGTGGACTAGAAATATGAATATGGAGGAGTTAGATGTGTTACCAAATGGATTATGATCAGAAGGGATGGAGGTGGATGTTTGGTGGAAGATGCATGCCAAATCTTGACATCTCGAATTGAGAGACAACCGATGGTTTCATTAGAAACATGTGTTGATGATAAATAAAGGTATTTTGAGTGATGCTTATCAAATATGATGAAGCTTATGGCTCATCCAATTGCTCTTTTTGGGATGAATTTCCTTGATGTTCAAACAATGGATTCACTCATGCATGTTTTAGTTGTGTGTGCTCTTGGGCATGTGCTTTATGTTGTGTATCGATCATATCATGTGGAAAATAGCATGTAGAAAAAATATGTCAGTGAAAAAATAATAGAAGATAGCAGGTTGAGCTATGACTGGTGTTGTTTTGTGAAATATAAGCTATTTTCTAGAAAATGTGCCTCAAGGTGCATTTTTAGGTCAAAAGGTACCTTGAGTTGCATTTTTAGAAAACCTAGTATTTGAAGTCCAACAACCGGTCAAATTTATTTTGAAGGCCTTTGAAACCATATTTGTGTAGTTTTTAATAGTTCTGGTGGTGTTTTGAGAGTATTTGGAACTATTTTGTGAGATTTGTAACTAAATTTTGTAGATCGCAAACAACAAATAAATTATGTATTTTAGCTTTAAGTTAATGTAATATTATCTTGATTTGTATGTTTGGTGTGTTTTGATATAAAATACCACTACAAACTCAAGGTATATGGATGATTTCTAGAGAAGGTATGTTAATGCACACCCTTCCTACTATACTCAAAAGTATAGAAGAAGTGAGGAGGCAAAATAGGCAAATGTTTTCTAGGATTGTGAATGGATTTAAAGTATCCTTATGGGAAAACTACCCCTCCAAGGAAGGGATCACATTGTCTAGTGCCTTGCTACCATACCATTTTGGCTTTCCCTTCACCCTCGAGTGAGCTTAGGAATAAACGACAATTATGTCTACTAATTATTAAGCCCTGTAGTTAAGGTGCATCTAAACCTATCCTACTTCAATATGCACCCAAAAGTAGAGGGCTTTTTTATTATGAATTCCAAAAATCCACTTGTGAGGGGTTACTAAGGTGTGTAGGGGGTGATCCAATGATTGGATATGAAGCCCAATGTCATTGCTCTTGATTGAAGGTTGGTGCTGAAATCTAAAACAAATAAATATTTATGCCTTGCATGCATGTGTGTATGCTATGTTAAGAAAGTGGTAAAATTCTAGAAATGAACTAATTTAAGAAAAATAAATACACTTTTCTTTTGGGATTTTTTATTTTGGAAAAGGAACTGCACTACTTTAATGCAAAGACTACAATATAGACTTAACAAATCATTTTTTATATACAAGAAAGCAATGCTATGCTAAGAAGAAATGAAAAGGATCACTTGATTTCAGTGTATTGATCTAAGATTTTCTCAGACACAAATTTGTGTACACTAGCCAAGATATTCCTATTAAGGTTATGGCTAGATATATCCTAGAGCATTATATATAAGGTAGAGGATCAAAATCTTAATCTCAAGTCATGGAGATAAAAATATTAAGAGGTCTCTTCACACCATATGTAAATTAGTTAACGCTAATTGATGTAGATGTTTGAATGCATATGCATGTGGAAAGGAAGCTAGACTAATTTGAAAAGTGACCACATGATTATGGTGCATTTTGGAAAAATATATAAACTAATTCACAAAATGATCTAATCTTCTAAGTGCCTTTTGGAAAGGAAAGTGCAAATGATTATTCGATTTGTAAAAGCAAGCAACAATAGGATAAAAATAGGTGAATTTTAGGACATGGAGTAGTCTACCTATGTTTTTTAGTTTTTGGAAGCCTTTTGTGGTCTACCAGGGTCCACCATAAGTGTTTTTATTCAAAATGTACCTTGAGGTGCATTTTTAGGTCAAAACATACCTTTGGGTATGTTTTCCTCTAAAATTAGTGTTCTACCTGATTTAGGACTCGTAGTAGGTCTAGAAGATAAAAACCAGGTATTTTTTTGGTTTGTACATATAATTTGGATAGGAAAGATCATAATTTTGCTAACTTGAAGAAAGCCTAATTTCAATGCAAAACATCAAAAAACATACTAAGTAAAATATGAGGTTGCTAATATGGAGCCTAAAGTGTGTTTCATGATTTGGGAGAGCCCATGCCTTGTTTTTTAGGACCTATAATGATAACAAGACAACAAAATTTGTTAGAGAGATATCAAAACTAACACAAATATATGAAACCATGATCACCAAAATGAAGAGAAAGAAAAACATGTTGATTCATATATATTGATTGTAAAATGTGTTACAATAAGGAAATGATATCCTTTTACAAAACACCCCCAGATGGTTACAAAAGAGGGACTCATGAAGAGGGTCCCTAGCATAGAATAAGTTTTACAGCACCATAGGTGTCTTCTTTCAATTCCTCAAGGTTGAAGTAGGCTTATGATGCATGCCACTATGAGCTACACCTAATTTGTGATTTGTGTAACCCTACAAAAGAGTGTTAGACCATTTGGAGGTATTTCTCAATCAGGCCTCTTATAAAGAAATACATATAAACCAAAATGAATAATTATATATTACAAAGATCACCAAATGAATTGAAACTAATGCAAAGATAGTATATTACCTGTTAGGACAGTATGACAATCCAAAAATGGAAAACATACCTCGAGGTTTTTTGGGTGTGATCATAGCTTGAGATGCATTTTAAGTTCTATTTATAGTATTTTTTGGAATATCCATTGTGGAGCCTTCTAGTGTAGTTTTTTGTTTGTTTGGAAGTTGAAGATGTTTATTTTGCATTGTATACCATATTAAATCTGTAAAAGAGATGTAGAAAATGGGACTCACATACTCAAATGGACTTAGGATGTATCAGCCAATATTTTGATAGCATAACCTTACTATTTTCTCCATATGCAAATTTTTAAACAAGCTCTTGTATTTATATACATTTTAGGAAATTAAAGGTGGGGTGTGATATGGAGGAGAGAGGAGAGGCCTCTTTAAGGCCTATGTGGTGGGTAAGACTTTCTTACCTTTTGAATTAAGTGAGAATGGGTGCTCCATGCCCATGTAAGACTTGGGGGAGAGTGAAAAACCCCTTTTCAACCTTTTGGCTTAAATGCCCTTTAAGGAGGGTGGGTGCTTCTTGAAAAAGAGCACAAGTGGATGTTTTTGAAGGAACATGAGAGGGGGGGTGAGGGGTGCCTACGTTGTATGGGGAGAATACCTTCTGTATTTTAGAATTTTAAATAACCTTTTGTTAGACTTTAGGGTTTTGAATTGATTTTGTCATTTTTTTACCCCATTTGAATTGATTTTAAATTGATTTGTATTTTAAATGTTAATTGTTTGTGTAAGAGGTTATTTAAGACATTTTAGGTGCCTACAATACTTTTTGTTTTGTTTTAGATATTCTTTTGCTTCTTCATTTATGTAAAGTTCTAATTTGTTCAAAGTTAGTTTTGTTTTAGATTTTGTTTTTTAGCATTTCAGTTTTGTATTATGCTTAGTGTTTAAATGTTTGGTTTGGATTATTTAATTTTTATTTATATTTACCTATTTTGTTTGATTAGTTAGACTTCCTTGTGAGTTTTTTTGTCTTATTATTTTAGTGCCAGTATTTAATTTATCTATTTACATTTTCTCCTCCTAGTTTGGTAGACCAAGTAATTACAATTAACTTTGGTTCCTCTAAAGGAAAATGTACTTAATTAATTGAGGATGAATTACTTACTTTGAAATTAGGTGAAGCTAATGATTAGTGAATCAAATTATTTGGTTTTATTCTTTGATTATTCAACTTAAATATATGAAACTAAAAATGGTGTGACATAATGCTAAAGGTTCATATGTATTCATAATTTTTAAGTAAGTCTTGGATAACAAGGATGAAATCATCTTGGTTTACATTTCCTAAAAATACATACACTCTACTTTTAGCCTTATAGATCCCTAACCCAAAGCACATTCAATGTTTAAAACTGATCAAAAAGCTCCTTAATCAAGAAGGAAAATCTATATAATGTAGTAAATTAAAGTGATTGGTAATTTGAATAACCTCTACTAGGGCTATATATGCTTTTATGGCAATAGAACAATGTCTAAAAAAGATCAAGGTCATCTCCACCAGAGCTACAAATGCTTGACTGGCAGTGGAGCAATGCAAAGGTAAATCATTTTTATGAATGATATCTTTAATAACCTAACTTCCAAATTAGTGATGAAATTCTTATGGACCTAAGAATGGAAATAAATGCACTAACACACACTTTAAGCTAAAGGAAATGGAGCATTAATTCTAAGAAAAGTTTGTTTAGTGAAAACTTAGAATGCTACCAAATAATTTTTATTTTACTATTTAAATTTTCATTTTATTCAAGTTGGGTTTTTTTATCCAAAATGTTGAGGAGCATTTTCCAGCATAGTTGTCATTAGTTTTTTTTTTGTGGAAAACATCCCAAAAGGGATGCCACTTTCGGGTAAGACCCAAGGAGACAGGGGTATCCAGTTGTCATTAGTTTTTGCCATTGCACAACCCACCCTAATTGGGACCCACTTGAAATTTTAAAATTTTATATTTAAATGTTCTTGAACGAATATTTTAAATTTGTTGGAATACATATTTTACATTTACTTATATTAAATATTTTATAATGGATTGAATTTCATTTGCATCGATTTTATTTTAATTTTTTCAATAAAATAATTTACATTATCCATTGGATGATGTTTAAAACAATCTTTTTAATAAATATAATCATGCCTAGGTTTGTTATCTTTAATTACCTTCCTATCACTTGCTAAAGCACAAAGTTTAAATTCCCTTTTGGCTTGAAAATATTTCTATTAATTCGAATTGAACAAACCATGAAATTAAAATAATGATGTTATTTAATTTTAGAATTATTTCTATAAAAATATAATTTTCCTAGTAACCTATATTCACCAAAAATAAAATAAAATAAAATAGGGTTTATGTTTTTCCTTTCACATAATTATCTTTCTATCCCTTGAAATGTGTGTTCTTAAGCCTAATTTTTAAGCCTAGGTTGTAAATTTCGTTACATAAATCTATGTTTCTATTTTTCCTTTCGGTAATAACGTTTAAAAACCTAAGTTTTAAATTTAATTTCACCTCCATATTCTTTACATTCATTAAAAATTAAGGACTAAAAGGAATAATTAATTCCGCCCCTTAGAGGCTTATTATTGGAGCACCTCAAATGGATGGATGGCCTACAATTGGTCACTCGCAATGGCCTAAATCAATGGTTGCTATCAATTTTTGGTATATTTTTTCCGCGATCTTTAAGCACCGAAGTCACCGTACGCCAAAGGATTAAACCCTACATAATTTAATCCAAAATGAATGGTAGATATTTACATTCGTCAATCAATGGTTGAATAATTTTTTTATAACATCTTAGACCGTAGAATTGGTATTAAATTTAATACTTTGGACATTGAAATTAAACTGAAAACATTAGCATTCATTTAATTTTAAAAAATGAAGACTGTGGGCACTTTAATTAAATAGAATAATATAGTGAGAACTTTAATATTTTGAAAACAAAATGAAAATCTTAAACCTCTTTAATGTTTCATAAGCATATACGCTTCCCTTTTCAGTAAATGTCCATCTTATTAGATCATATTTCCACTATTCATTTTTCCCTTGATAATCACTACCATCCATTTCGTAGTTGAATTAAATCCACCACATTACTCCCTTTTTAGTAAAAACCCTACATATTTTTAGATCTAGCAGTCACAATTCATGTTCGTCCAACTGGATTAATGCCTGCCATACATTTTTAAGGGCATTAATCTTCATAATTCGAAGGTCACATTTTAAATATCACACAACTTTGCATATCTTATGGTTGTTATTAATTCTGAACATCCTTTAGTAATCCCTATCATGATTCAAATTTAAACAAGTCCCGATAAGTTTACGTATTTCCTTTCCATTAAATATCATCCAACTTTGTCCATCATGAGGTTGCATTTTTATCTTCCTCATCCCTAACCATCCATTGAATCAACCAAAAAAATTCAATCACTCGGGCCTCATATTTGACTATCCATTTAATTATCCAACATCCAGGATCATCCATTTTGAGCCTCTCACTTTTAATTCAATTTTATAACCCTTAAATTCTGGATTGTAATTGATAACAAAAACCTTAGTAGTTAATTTTAATAATTTGGCTTTAAAATTAAAAGTGAGATAACCTTGGCATTGGATTTAATTTTTTTGAATACTGAATAAAATAAAAGTGGATTGACATATACTTAGACATGTCTAAGAATTTTGGAGGGCTAGGTGGATTGTTAAGTGTTTTTCTAGCCAAGCACTTACCAAGAAAACACCCAGGTTCAAACCCCGAGGATAGCCTATTTGCAAAGGTAGTAGTGTGATCTAAATCCTCTAAGTGCATGCCAAACTGACAATGATTGTATGAATCCCAAGTGAATGGTGGTCCCCTTCACACTAGGTTAATAATAATGAGGTGGAAGCAGTCCTTGTGGTTTGAACCCTGGGCTTGTCAATTACTAAAAATAGTGCGATTTTGACTAAATCTCCTATGTAACAATATATATATTGCCATGAAAAATCTAACCCTTGGGACCTTAATAGATAGTGAAAACCTTAGTATTAATTTTAATACTTTGGCACTAAAAATTAGAATGGAAGTTTAATTCTATATTTAATACTTTGGCCCTAAAATTAAAAGCAAATATATGTAACATTGAATTAAACAAAATACCTTGGACCTTAGCTAATAACCTTAGTTTTAAATTTTAATACTTTGGCATTAAAATTAAAAGGGATGTTAGTGTTAAACCTAATAATTTGAACCTAAAATTAAAAGAAATTAAACCTTAGAAAATCAATTAATAAAATTTAATAATCACCAACCTTAGTATCAATAATAATAATAAGAAAATAAATAAATAAATGAAAATAACAATAGTATAATAATGAGAACGATCATTATTTTTTAGTAGTTATTTTTTCAAATACAAATCTAAACTAAGTTTCAAATTTTCTCTATGATTATAGGTAACACAAGAAAAAAGTAAGACGAAGAGGGGATGTAAGCATACAATGAATCTAGACCTAATTCATAACCTTGTGCATGACAACTCATACCACTTAGAGTGTGACAATTCAACTATCTCGTCTTCATAGAGAAGCTATTAAATTAGTTGAAAGATCTATGGCTGAAATCAAAGATCCATACCAAGAAAAACCTGAAGATGACACATCATCTATCCACTCCATTGAATATAACTAATCCATATAACTGTAAAGCATTGAAAAACCATTTTAAAGTGCTAAAATTTTGAAATTGTAAGGCTATAAATAGCCATTGAGACCCTATTCCAAAGGCTCATATTGCACTTTTAACAATAGGTATTTTAGAATTTAATTTTATTTGTAGATGGTGGACATCTGCACCCTTATTATTGTACTTCGATAATTACTCTTGCAATTACATGACGATTGAAAGTCTAAGAATGTAATGATTGAACATCTTTATCAATGCAAGAAACTCAAATTCTTGGTGTAATTTGTGTATGTTGATGGTGGTTATATTTGAGTCTATTCTAGTATTTTATTTATTTTCTATTTAAATATAGCACCATATTTTTCTTAGATTGTGTGAATAATGATCAGTCTAGGGCTAGTTGATTTAGAATTTTTGCTTCAATATATTCAATTTAAGGCTTCAAGATGCAATGTCTTGTTTTATTTCTTTCTCTAACCCTTTCCTTTCGATTTTTTTTTAGACCTACTTAGATTAGGAGTAGATTATTTCAATTTCATCTTCTAAAGCTCATTTCATGTGATGTATTTTTAAAATTTTTAGAATATACATTGATTTATGCTATAATGGTCATGATTATAATGCAATGAATGATGTGTACTAAATTATTTTAGGTGTAATCCTATAATATTATTTTCTTTAATTTTGATGCAATATTGATATTAAATTCTGAATAATTAAATCAGATCTATATTTCTTAAATCTTATGATAATGAATCAACCTTCGCACTTGTAACAGTTATATATAACCCTGAGTTATCCATTTGCCTTCCATTTTTTATTCTTTAGATTTAAGATTTGATAATAACATACGCTATCAGTTGAACCTTGGGGGATCAATATTCCCTTTCAAGAGAGAATAATTATTACCTTTTCAATTATTTCTTTCAATAAAACCACCTCAATCAATCTATTGGAATAGTCGATGGTAGTGAGGATCCACTTATGTCCTTCACATGAAGAGGGGTTCATAATTCTAATGAAATACAAACCCCAATTAGATAATGGTTTATTAATTATTATTAGCTTTAAGGAGAGTGGTGCATTACTCTTTCTCCTTGTGGAGAGTTTGTATTCATTGCACCTCCTCACCCATTGATGTGTATGTATAAATATTGTGGGCTAGTAATAGATAGAATTATTTATTTTGGTGGCCATGGTTTGAGCTGATTAATATCCCCCAAGGAACCCTTGATGGAAATCCTAGAGAAACCATTGATTTTGGTTTACCCCAACACACATTAAAATGATACTATCAAAATTTCTTGAAAAAAAGATACCTATGGTTAGGAAAAGATGAGCATCTTGCAGTTGGAAGGTTCATCTTTGGGAATTATCTATCCCTAGTAGATATTAACCCAATTGCATATGTTTAAACTACTATTCAACCCAATTAGTTTATCCTTCATAATTAACTAAATACATATCCTCATCCCTCTCTTTATTAACTACATCTTCTACCATCTTCTAGCATAGGGTCCTTCCTCTAACCAACTATATGGGTTTGATCTCTATGTCAATCTCCAAAATTTTGGTGATCCATCCTAATTGCTTCTAACTAATTTTACTCCTAATTATATATCCCTTTATGATCCCATAGATGACATGCTCAAGGATTTTGTTATTGGATATCAAGTATTTAAACTTCTTCAATGCTTTGATTAGGCTGTGTACCTATTTTTCTATGAAGTTACACCTTTTTTCATAGAATTTTAGAGTCCAACCAAAGAAGGTCATTGAATTTTCATGATGGTCATTACATGATTTCTCCCAAAGACGTAGGTTGTAAACTCTTTGTCAAATTTAGGATTAGCTACTACTAGGGCCTCCACTATAGCCACCTTTCTTTTTTCAAATTATTTTCTCCTTTTCTTGGTCCATATAAATAGATGATCCTTTTTTAGAATGAGTGTCATTGGCTTTATGATCCTAGAGAAGTCTAACATAAACCTTTAGATAAAATTTAGCTACCAAAAGAAGGATTTAAGAGACTTCTTATGATATAGTAGGGAGAGATTGAAAATGACCCAAACCATTTCTAGATCAATGGCTATGCCTTATTTAGAAACAACATGATCGAGTAATTTTCCTTGTGGAATAAAAAAAAATGAAATTGTATTGCGTTCATACATACCCCAAATTTTTGGCACCATTTGTAGACCTCTAAATGTGTCAAGTGATCCCCTTTCTATTTATAGAATATACTTAAATAATTTTGATAAATTAGAATAATTTCATTGATCAAACCTTTGAAATCAATAGCCATGGTTTTTTGAAGATTTAATCTTAGATTAGATAAGCCAAAAGGTATCCTTTGAGAAGCAAATATTCTTCATTTTATGGTGAAAGTCATCTTCTACTCATCTTCATCTTTTATCTACACTTGGTTGTGTCTAGGGAACCCATCAAAAAGGGAGGATATTTCAAAGCTAGCTATCATCTAGAGGACCTAATCCATGAAGAGAAAGGGTAGTAATGTTTAATTATACCTTGTTTAAATCCCAAAAGTAGACACAACCTATTTTTTCCATTCTTATTTCTTACTGGTACCAAATTGGACATTCATATGGTATGCTTGATAGGATATATGATTTTTTATTTGATTACCTTATCCAAATATTTTTCCATGAGAGGTTCTATCTTTAGATTGACACATCTCTATTTCTATATCATTGGCCTAGTATATAGGATGAGCTTGATGGTGTTATTGATAATGAGTTTGTTGTACCCCTTTGAATCTTCTTGACTCCATTCCATCATGTTAGGGTCCTCCATCCTAAAATTAATATTTAATATTATTAATCAATTATTATATTAATAACTCATAACGTGAACCATCATGTCTCTTCACCAACATAGCCTTAGGTTTGATATAAATATTAGGTTTGGGCATAGAACTTAGACATCAAGAGAAGAATAATATTTATTTATAAGTATTTAGGAGGGAGCCCCCTTTAAGAGGCCTGTGATTCTGGTGTTCATATCAATTTATCCATTAAATTTATAATAAAGTATTTGGGATCTTATCATTTGGTATTAGAGCGTCAAACCTAGGAGCATATACAACCATTTTCCAAGATCATAGCAGACCAAAACTTTCATTTTTTTGTAGTGGAATAAGGGAATATTTGATCTACCAAAGTTCATCTTTGTAGAACTGGTATTCATCGTAGGAAACATAAATTTTTTATATAATAACCAATTTCAGTCATAAGCTTCACCAATCACACTTCAAAAAGCACTGAAGTCATAAAAATAGTGTAATTTACCCTCTTTTAAAAATAAAAAATTACATAAAACAACGTGAAAGTATACTGCAATTGATGCAAAAGCCTATCCTTTAGAGGGTTTTTATTAAAGAAGTTTTTAAATAATTTTTTTATTAATAAAAATGGAAAATTTTGACGAAAAAATATTTATCCGAAAATGATAATTACTAAAAAAGACAATTTTTTATGAAAACAAATTTTCCAAAAATAGTAATTACTAAAAAAGGTAATTTTTGACGAAAAACATAATTTGCCAAAAATAATAATTACTTAAAAAGGTAATTTTTGATAGAAAAAGCAATTTTTCGAAAATAAATTTTTTATTTTTTTTTAGGGCTTTAAGCTTTAGGATTTTGTTTTTTTTTTGTAATTTTAAGATTACACAAAAAAAACATTATGGGGATATATATTCCCTTGGTAATGCATTGTAAAAGGGAAGTGAATCCAAGAATAAGAAAAAAATATATTTATTGATTTATTTCCATGTATTATAATTTTTATGTGAATGGAGGGTTTTATCGGTTATTTCTATTTATCATAGTTTTTATGTAAATGGAGGGTTTTACAAGTTTATTTTTATTTATCATAATTTTTATGTGATGGGAGGTATTTTTTTTACCTCTTGTAGTTGGATTTACATCATTTGGTATCAAAGCAAGTTGGATCTTACTAGGGAATAGAAGGTAATTTTGTTGATTATAGTTATTTTGCTATCCTTATTTTCTATTTGGAATAACACATATCAGATTAGAATGAGGAGAGGAAGAGGAGATTATGCCCAACTTAATAGGGATGTGCAAGACCTACAGGTACAAGTTTCTCAGTTGATTAGAATGGTCCGTATGAGGGAAATACATCCAACGAATTTTATAGATCTAGATTCTGATAATGAGACTATGGGAGAAGACAATAAATCAGGGATTCATGTAGAGGAATAACCGTAGTAGAAGCCAGAGGAGCATCATTTTGAGGATAGGCTGATTAGGGCCTTGGAAGGAAATAGATATGGGATCAAGGTTGATGTCCTTGAGTATGTAGGAGGGTTGAAACCAGAAGAGTTGATAGATTGGTTGAATAGCATGGAGAAGTTATTTGAGTGGAGAGACCTTTCAGAGGAAAGGAAAGTAAATCTTGCATGCACGAAGTTGAAAGGGCATGCTTTGATTTGGTGGGATCATCTACAAAAGGAGAGATAGAGGAAAGGAAAGAAAAATATTAGGGTTTGGCAAAAAATGGAAAAAAAATTGAAGGAGAAATTCTTACCTAAAGATTATGCCCAAACATTATTTCGTAGATTACAGAACCACAGGCAAAAGGATCAAAGCATCGAGGACTACACCAATGAATTCTACAAGTTATCAATTCGAGTGGAGCTTCAAGAGTTAGAAGAACAAAATGTTGCAAGGTATATGAATGGATTAAGTTATGCGATACAAGATGAGTTGAGTATGCTTCGGATCCATAGTGTAGAAGATGCATATCAGTTTGCATTAAAAGTAGAAGAGAAACATAAGAGGAGTAATTTTAGAAGAGGAGTGAGGAATGGACCATCATCACCTCCAACCAGTGGGTGTGGTGGATTTAATCCCTCAAAGGGAGAATCTTCTAATATAGGAAAACAAGAAGAATCTGAGCAAGGTCATAGTAACCATGAGAGAGATGGAGGATTTCAAAGAGGAAGAGGCTATGGTGGAGGACAAAATTGGGATGGCCCACAAAGACCATATACTTGTTATGGATGTGGTGAGGAAGGGCACAAATCTTTTGAGTATCCGCACTATCCTACACAAGAAAGAAAACAAGGAGAGCAAGCTAGAGTCAATCTGGTTGAGGTAGAAGAGAAAACTAAGATAGAAGTTGTTGTAGACATGGGGGAAAATCTCATGATAAAGAGGATGATGATCGTTCAAATGAAGGAGAAAGTACAATATAATGATGGTGGTGATTCCTGGCTACGTACAAATATATTTCAAACTAGGTGCACATTTGGAGGAAAGGTATGCAAGATGATTATTGACAATGGTAGTTGTAAAAATATGGTTTCAAATAAAATGGTTGAGAAACTTAACTTAAAGTGTGATATGACTTGATATCCCTATTGCATATCATGGTTCAAGAAATGTAATGAGGTAATTGTAGATAAGAGGTGTCTAGTTAAGTTTTCAATTGGGAATACCTACAAGGACAAAGTGTGGTGTGATGTAATTCCGATGGATGCATATCACTTATTATTGGGGAGACCTTGGTAATATGATAGGAAGGCTACCCATGATGGGGGAAGGAATACTTACACATTTCTAAAGGATGGAGTAAAAGTGGTCTTGTTACCACATAAGGAAGAAGGGTAGAGAAAAAACCTATTGACAACATCATATTGATTTGATCCAAGGTTCGAACGGTTGGAAAAGAGATTGATAGTAGAAAAGTTGCATGAGTTTGATCAGAGGAACTCGTAGGAGTAGAGTTATTTTCAACCAGAGGAGAATGATGCAGGAGCCTATCTTTTAGAGGGTTTTTTAAAGAAATTTTTTTTTTTTATTACTAAAAATGGAAATTTTTGATGAAAAAATAATTTACCAAAAATGGTAATTACTAAAAAAGGTAATTTTTGATGAAAAATAATTTACCAAAAATAGTAATTACTAAAAAAGGCAATTTTTTATGAAAAAATAATTTGCCGAAAATAGTAATTACTTAAAAAGATAATTTTTGGTAGAAAAAGCAATTTGTTTAAAATAGTATTTTTTTTTTTTTAAAGGGCTTTAAGCTTTAGGGTTTTGTTTTAGGGTTTATTTGGGGATATATATTCCCTTGGTAATGCATTGTAAAAGGGGAAGTGAATCCAAGAATGAGAAAAGAAAATATTTATTGATTTATTTCCATGTATTGCAGTTTTTATGTGAATGAAGGGTTTTACCGATTATTTCTATTTATCATACGAATTTTATGTAAATGGAGGGTTTTATAAGTTTATTTTTATTTATCACAAAAGGTATTTTTTTGACCTCTTACAGTTGAATTTAAATCAACAATATACGATAACTACAAATCCATCTAATCCATCCACAACTGAGAAACGTTGAGAACTTCCTTCGCGAATGAGAGCATATATCTGTCCAAAAATAAATAAACAAACAACCTTTGTAGTAATCCATCAGCGTACAACATCTCCAAGCTGGTAATTGGCATCCAAACAAAGGTATTTAATCACTGATGATACTTAGCCACTACTCAGTTTATGACAAATTTCATCTCCTGTAATTCTCATCAATTGGGGTAAATCTTATTAACTGCATACACATCCTATTGACGATGAGGTTTTAAAACTTATTAACGATGAGGTATCCGCTTATTATCATGTTCATGTATCGTCGAAGCCCATTCTCTCCGAAATAGTAATTTCATCGCTGCTACTGCTGGCAACAACCCATACTTTAAAACGACTGGTAGGGGATTAAAAGCAGTAAATCAGCAATCAGCTCAGCCTATCACAGTATTTGGTCATGGGGAACAATGTTCACAGCATTGTAGAAGCTTGCAGGTAAATTAGATAACTTAACAGTATTCCTGAGTTTATTTTTTGTCCAATATTGAAACACTCCCAACGTGCACATATAAATCATGCAGGTTGGCAGAAGATAATTTGTCAGGGTCATTACATCTGTTGCTTTAGATTTTATGTCATCCACTTGGAAACAAGGTAGATTTTAAACCCTGAGCTATGCTGTATACGTGGAAATATTTTAAATCCAGTGTAAAACCTAATTTTAATCATTGTTACAAGTGGTGAAAGGCTTGACTGAGCATTTAGCCGTACCTCCAACATGACAATTCACTGTAGGAATCATAAAGGAAAATCGCAGCCAGGGAAGGATTTGATCCATTATAGTCCACGCGCAGAACGATTGCAGGAAAAGAAGGTAAATAATTATACACCTAAATTACCTTATATCAAATATACATGACCATTCTCGCTATGCCACATCGATAATACACATTTTGGTTTTCAAAGTTTTAAACTAATTTTGGATCTTACTCTCGCTATGACCATTCTATTGAGTGGAAATAGTTCGCAATATTTTTTATTTTTGTTTTACTTGGGATCTTAGTCCCACATCTAGCGTGTGAATGGTTTCTTTTGTTTTAAAATCGTGTCACACCAACAAGTATGTTGTTGCCACCTTCGATGGCCACATTAACCCAAAACCTTCCCAAGGCATTCACTCAGTAGTTCACTCTCCAGCTCGACACTGCTATCTGTTATCATTGTTTTCCTCCTGCATCACTCTTTGTTCCACAGTCTCGTATCTAGTGTTATCTCTATCTAGGTTGTGTTCATCCTCGTCTATTTTTTTAGTTGACTACGATCCTCATCCTAGCTGTGTCAGTTCTCCATGTCTAGTGTCCTGATTCATATCCCCTATCACATGTTCTCCCTCTTATTGTCAATTTTGTTGAATCATACCGTATGTTAGTCATACATTTTGTGTTGCATATCACTCATCTATCCTTTGTATCCTTCACATTGTATCCTATGCCCAGTCCATTGCATCCATTCATCATTCCCAAACTCCTAGTAGTTGTTAGTTACATCCATCATGTCACGTGTTGTCATTAGGTTCTATCAGTCATCTATCTATGTTGTGTCTATTCTTTTGAGTCCACCGTGTCCATCATCTCTTCCCTTTGAAATCTATGTCAATCTTTCAATCTGAATGTCCAAACAGTTTCTATGTCAGTATCCTACTTGTCCCACCACCCCACTCAATTTGCACTAACTCGTCTCTCTCGCTAACCAGTTTTCAGCCGCACTATCTTCCATTCACCAAGCGACATGAAACGTTGAATTTTGTGACAGCATTATTGCAACAAAATTTTGACAATTTGCAATGACAATTTTTGACAAATCTTGACAACACATTTTTGACGATGTTTCTTGCAACAATTTTTGCAACAAATTGAGGATAATTTGGTGAGAAATTTTTTACGATAATTTATGACACCAATTTTTTGATGACGATAACTTCCAATTATAATAAAAATAATTACAAAAATGGCTTATGGAAGAAGATCTCCAGATCCTCGTTTTGCCTCATTGGATCACGAAACTCACCAAATCAAGAACCTGCTTCCACAGGTTAATCTCCCCAACCTACATCAACTAACATCAGTGTATGTATATCAGACCAAACTCGAAGAATTTTCCAAACACATCATAGGATTGGATGAGTATTTTTTTATAATTTGCTTGGTCAAATAATTGAAAGATAACATTAGAGTAGAGTTGGAGATGTATACTCCCCGCACCCTATTGGCAGTCATTGGATTAGTCAAGTTAGTCTAAGATAATTCAATGTTCTACATAAATTCGAGAAGCACCCTATTAAACAATCATCTATCACATACGCTACCCTAGAACCTATCCACCCCTTGCCAATTAAGTATCTCATCCTAGAGGAATTGGAGGAGCTACAGGTGAAAGACCTCTACTACAATTATGATGAGAAATATGGGCCCAATCATAGATGCACTACCCAAACATTGTATTTATTGAATATAGTTGATCCTTTTCACTCCACATAGGGAGAAGAAGAGGTAGGTGTGCAAGACATGATCAATGCACTAAGAAAAGATGAGGTAGATGTGCAAGAAGTGTACAATGTACCTAATAACAACAATAAAGAAATCCCTAAAATTTTCTTTAATGCTCTTGCAGGTTTTCCTTATCCAAAAACTATGAAAGTTTAGTGGTACTTCAAAAAACAAAATCTCATTGTGCTCATTGATTCAGGAAGTACTCATAATTTCATTGACCCAAGCATGGTGGAACAAGCTAATTGTTATATACGACCTTGCCATAGCTTTGAGGTGGTGATTGGTACTGGGGGATGGATTACCTATCAAGGAAAGTGTCGAAATATCAAGCTCACCTTGGGAAACTACAACATGACAAGTGACATGTATGTGCTTCCATTGGGTGGAAGTGATGTTGTTTTAGGGGTTCAGTGGTTGCAAACACTTGGGGTAATACTATGGGATTTTTAAACATTATGGATGCAATTCATCGTTGAAGGTCAGACATACACTTTAAAAGGATTACAAGCAAGTTCCTCACCCATTGTCATTTTCCAATGCATGGGAAAACTTAGTCACAAGGGAGGCAAAAGGGTTATTGCACAATTATTTCCCTTCATTCTACTAAGGAAGACCAGGCTAAAGTGAAAGAATTACAACAACTTTTGCCACCTCACTACGGATTATTTGGGGTACCATGAGGTATTTTCCCTCACCTTTTTCATGCTCCTACTATTCTTCCTGGCAATCTGACACTAAATATTTGACCTTCAAGATATCCCTACCTATAGAAAAGTGACATTAAACTTGTGCAAGAACTCGTGCAAATGCTACTTGGGAAGTGCTTCATCAATTTAAACAACAATCCCTTTAGTCCCAACTTTGAGGAAAAAGATTCTTCTAGGAAGGGTGGAATGTTAGGATCCTCCACCCTAACATTTATTTTTAATATTATTAATCAATTAATTATTATATTAATAACTCATAGCATGAACCATCATGTGTCTTCACCAATGTAACCTTAAGTTTGATACAAATATTAGATTTGGGCATAAAACTTAGGCATCAAAAAAATATATATATTTATTTATAAGTATTCAGGAGGGAGCCCCCTATAAGTGGCAAGCGATTCCAAGGGAGCCCCCTTTAA
Organism: Wollemia nobilis; assembly: GCA_028583015.1. NCBI lineage: Eukaryota > Viridiplantae > Streptophyta > Pinopsida > Araucariales > Araucariaceae > Wollemia > Wollemia nobilis. The sequence goes on from JAQPPZ010001753.1 coordinate 2,785,423, forward strand.
GAGGCCTATGATTTTGGTGTTCATATCAATTTATCCATTAAATTTATAATAAAGTATTTATGATCTTACCACATCATGTCACTATACTTTTGACAAATATGAATGAGGGCATGTTTCTCTTTTGTGGATATGACCTTCCCTGTTTTTAGTTTTCATCCTATGAAAACATCAATTTCTTGGTAATCCCCATTATCGATTGTCATTCCCCTTTTTCTTTTGAAGTGGACATTGGGATTAAAGAGAGATTGTAGTATGACAAGCCCTTTGGGAAGATTGTTGGAACTTAGCTATATGATATGAACATTATATGCTTCTTTGACCTAGAGGTCTCCTTTTTGAAAACGTTAGCCTCTTATAATATGTATTGGATGATATGTTCATCACTGTCAAACAATTGTGAATGGGTCTCATTGTCGAGAATAGTTGGCATAGCTATCACCTTCACATATCATTGGTTTTAAATCAAGTCATCCATGATATTGAATTATGATCCAATAATGACCATATGATCTACATATATTTTTTGAGCCTTGGGAAGGTTTGAATATTTACAATATAAAAATTTTCTATCATATACTAAAATCAATGCTTGCAATATCTCATTAGCCTGTTATTGGTTAGGCATTGTAATATCTCTTGCTTGACCATCAATTATGCATTATTAAACACTTATAACATATTAATTCCCTTACTTTTGGCCAACTAGAGGCCAAGCATAAAGGAATCGTACTCATATATATTATTCATACAATTGAATGACATTATATATAACTATAGGATCTTAGTTCGTGTTGGTGATAGCTATCACACAAATCCTAGAAATGTCCCCCTTCCTTTTCTTAGCTCCATAAAAGTAGAACTTCCGTAAGTTGTATTTGTCATCTCTTCCCTACAAGATCCTCAAGAAATAAGGGTTTTCTTCTTGGATTAGGTATGTCCATATATCTATATATTCAAGGAATTTCTCCAATAATATATCTCCCCTTCAACAACATCCTAGGTGGTGGATATTTTCACTTTGGACCACCCTTCTCCTATGTAGGATCTATTTCTTTATCTAACATAGGGAGAAGTATTAAACCTTTTCATTGTAGTGATCATAATATTTGGAGTGGATATTCATAGGACCATGGTTGTCTCCCATTCACTTAAATCCTTTTGATTTTGGAGGGATTCCTCCAACCACTTTATTTTTTAGGTATTTCTAGAACATCCTACAGGGGTATCACTACTATGGATTTATTCAGATGGTCTACTACATTGAAGGTTCTAATAAGTAGATTCTTTTAGATATTATCTAATGTAGATGAGGGTCTATTACCTTCTATTTTTGGAAATAACCTTGATGATCCTATGGTGGCTTGTCTTGGTACCTATGGATTTGTTCTTACGATTACCAAAATGGCTTGTGTTAGAAGTCTCCACCATTATTATACCACTTTCAACTGAGGTTGAGGGTTATTTATATAGGATATTCCTTTTTCCTCCAGTGGTTTACACTTGGTCCAAATGATGTTACCCAATCATACTTGTAATCTCGCATGAGATGAGGGGTTTGCTTCATCTACTATAACATATATTTATACTTCATACTAGGTAACCAATGTCTATCCTAAAATTGAGGGAATGGCTACTATCAATCCAATAAAAAATTGTAGGGTTAGTTCTTTGCTAGGTATTTGAGCTTCTGAATAGGTAGATGGAATGATATTTTTAGCAGATAAGGTCATATTGATTGCGTGAGATTTTATTTTATCCAAGGGGTCAAAAGAGTAATACCCAAGCATAGGATAGTAGCACACATTAGAATCTTTGAGATATTATATTGAGTGGGAACTAGATCCATGGCTTGGTTAAGAGGCTCTTGATGTGGGGAAATTGGTATGGATGCTATCAACTAACTTCAGGCTTGAAATTAACCTACATCCCTATTATTCAATGGTAGATGTTTTTGATATTCATTAGGAGGTGATCAAAAACCTTAGTTCCCTAGCTATAAATAAGGCTTCGGATAGTTCTAGTAAGGGAAAATATGAGTGTTCTACTATCATTGCAAGGATTTGAGGCAACTAAAAAATATCCTCATCATGTTCTATACTTGGTTAAACCAAGAATTATAAAGGTTGGGGGTTCTCTTTTTTTAGGATATTGGGTTGGTTTGAATCTTATGACAGAAGGAGTTAGATAGGTGATCGAATCGAAAATTAAAATGGTGTGATGCATAGGCTGAGTGGTGGGAAATAAAGACAATAGTAGACTATGGACTATCCTTCATATTTGGATTAGATATTTTTTAACCTAGATGGATATCTTTTAGTCCCTTGAAAATGAGTTCCCTCCTTTGAAATTGACCATCATGGCAATTTTAGAATTGAAATCTTTTAAATAGTAAATAAATGACATATCTAGAGATGGTCTGATCTAGTCAAAAAAATTTACCAAGTCTTATGGAATAAGATATTGAAATTATCAATTACTTCTATAGGTACCTTATTGATGGTTGTGAATTGATCTAGGAGATATGTTTTATCTACCTTCACTCTAAATCTGCTTATTAGATTTTTTGTCAATTGGTCCCACCTTTCAACTTATTGGATATGGAGGCCACAAAATCATTCACAAGAATTCTCTATGAAAGAGATTGCTAGTAGCCTTAGGGCTATATCTTGCTTTTAAATTAAGTACAATGCATAAACTCACCAAGTGGTAAAAATGTTTTATTAGAGTGATAGCATCCTATTTTAATAATTAAGGTAGGGACTTGAGTGCAATGGAAATAAATGGATCCCATATATTAGGTGGACTCAATGATATAAAAGGATATCTACCATTCCATTCTAAAAACTTTTGAGGAGGATGGTTTAGTAGGGGGACCATGTTGTGTTTAGTTCCTCATATTCCTTTTATTCAGTGGTTACACTAGCTATTGTTGATTGGCTCGAGCAAAGGCTTTGGTTATAGGTATTTCACTCATATAACTCTTGGTATTTTTATCGAGGATAAAATTGAAAAGTGGGGAGATAGTACTTCAATAAGGTTATAATACAAAGTCCCCCACTAGAATATTTATATATTGTTTGTTGGATGAATTCTTCAAAGTCTTTCTCTTCTTAGTGGAGTCACTAGGTGAATCTTCCAATGCTTCACTTCAAGCAAATTGACTATGACCTTCATTGGGATTAAAATTAGGGTTCTTTTCAAAATTTATGAGGTGAACATAGAATTTCATCCCATAATGCATGCCACTTTGAATTATTACCATCTCAAAGTACACCATCTTGCCAAGGTGGAAACTCAAATGCTTGGGGCACCCACATCTTGCATAAAGTGACATAACGAGAAGTATCATGGGTGAAGAGATCACTTGGAGGGCAACCTTCAAGGTTTTTAACTAAGATTGGGTTCTCGTTGGATTAATATCTGGTGCACAAAGGGATTTACAAGCCAAGGCTCAATTTTATTTAGGGGAGTTGCCAGGACAAGAATTGAAATGAAAATAAAATGTGAAAGAAAGGTAAAGAGATAAAAATGTAAATTCTACATAAAATAATCCTAATATATGGGGAAATGCACCAAGTTTAATGTTATTATTCCTAATTAAATAAGTGGCTATAAATTAACATACACCATAGTTGAATAGCTAGAATAAACACACTAAATTCAACATAACCAGAAATTAAAACACATTAAAGAAGTAGGATAGAGTGAAATTAGTCACATCATCCATTCATGTATGAGAATGATTACAAGGTATGTGACCCAGAGAGGCTTGATGATACTTATACAATGAATCAAGGATTGAAATCTACTTATTACAATTGATAAGTAAATGATAAAAGGAAGAGCCCATAAGATCAACTAAGAGGTGCGTGTTGGAAATTTGAGCAAGTTTTGTTGTCATTGATGTCAAAAGGTTTGATGTCCAGTTTTATCATCATTGATGTCAAAAGGTTGATTCTCCAAAAAGCAAAGGGAAGCAAGTTTAAAAAGAAATAATAATATTATAATATTTAATATTATAATATCTGGGCATAAGGAAGAGGTGAACAGTATCACCATCCAAGGAATAATTAAAAATATATATATCCCCAACAAAGTCCATTGAGCAATGTTGGCAAAGGTTTTAATTTAATTTATTTAAATTAAAATATTTTAACCTAAGGTTAAAATTTTAATTTAAATAATTAAAGGTGCCAAGTTTAAAGTTTTATTTCGAATTCAAAATTCGAAATGGTTGACGTGTTTCAAATGCAAATAAAGAGTATTAGTAGGAAATAATTTTTCATTTCCTAAGTCTAACACCAGTGTGATATTCGAATGCCCAAGTCGTGTGATAAATTGTTCACTCCATATGCAAAAGGAAGAAGCTTTTCAGTTGTTTTAAATAAGGAGGTACACTTGTATTGATATTCATGTGACATGAAAGGATAATCTCATAGTGTTTGGTAGTGCGGATGGTGGTCAAAGGCCTGTCTAAGGTGTTCACAAAGGGAAGGTTATGGTTTTGAATCCCACATGATTTATTTTGGCAAAGGAGGAGAGGATTTTTGTTTTTGCAAAAATTTGTGTGATAGATTTAATAAGGAAGCATGGACCTTTGGTTCACATGTGGGCATGTAGCCTAGGTGGTAACTTAGCCTTGGGCTAAGGCACTGCGGATGCATAGGTCATGGGTTCAAGTTTGGTCATTGGTCGTTGGGCGCTAGTCATCGAAGACGTGTAATATTTTTGGTGACATGGGCCAACATTAAGGTATGCATTTTTAATTTAATTATTGCCAAAGTTTGGAATGCGGGAAAGTGTTTGAGGCCACGTGAAAATTAAAGGGCATGTGTTAAATGTCTAGGGAGTCATAAGGATTGTTGAAATAAATATTTTATTTTTTATGCTTAGAAAATAAATAAAATATTGGATATTATAAGGTGTTAACAAAGGAACTTCATTTTTATGTATTGAATATTATTTTGAGAAGATTGGATATTATAAGGTGTTAACAAAGAAATTTTATTTTTATGTGTTGAATATTATTTTGAGAGTATTGGAGAGAAACTTTATTTTGATATATGTTGAATATATTTTTAAAGGAGTAATAAGGTGTATTTGTGACTTGACATTTTATTGTATTACTTGTATGGTGAAATATTTGTTGAGAAAAATATTCTTGTGGAGATTTTGAGATAGACTATTGCTATCTAACATAGGATTGGCAAAAGGATTTAATTGTGAGTAAAACAGATTTTGAAGATATATCTCCATCAAAGCAAAGAGGTATGGGCACATCATATTTTGGTTGAAATGTTGGAATGAGTGTTGTGAAATATAAGGTGGAGTGAAAAGAATTGTTTGATAAGAATTGTTGGAAATATTTGAGTGAATTATTATATACTTCATTAGTGAATGTTTAGAGAACATTTGAGATAGGTATTGAAAACTATTTGAGTTAGGGTTTGATACCCACATTGTGATATTTTTTTGAAGAAGTTTGAAAACACTTATTTAGGGTTAGTGAGCAAGTTGTTTTTCATTGATTGAATGATTGAGTAAAATTCTTGAGCATTGGATTTGAGTGATACTAAAAGTGAATGTCCAAACATTAGAAACAAGCTTTGTGAAAGCGACATACTTAATGATTGAGTAGAACATAGTGATTTTTTGATAGAGTACATCATTATCTATATGTTTTAGAGGTTAAATAAATTATAAATAGAATATATCTAAACTACTTCAAGTTAAAGGAATTACTTTGAATATTAGACAAAGCATTTGATAACATTTTGTGCAATATTTGAGATTGATTATGTTTTGTGAGTTGTTTTGAGTTTGTATTGAGAGGATATTGAGCAAGTTCTTGAGAGGACTTAAAGGTGGATTTGAGGCAAGTCTTAGTAAAAACATGAGAACATGTTTGAGGTAAGTCTTGGAAAAGACTTGAGAGCATATTTGAGGTAAGCATTAGTGAAGACTTGAGAGCATATTTGAGGTAAGTCTTAGTGAATACTTGAGAGCATAATTGAAGTAAGTCTTGGTGAAGACTTGAGAGTAGATTTGAGGTAAGTTTGTGTGAATACTTGAGATAAGATTTGAGGTAAGTCTTGGTGAATACTTGAGAGTAGATTTGAGGTAAGTATTTGTGAAGACTTAGGAGAAAAGTTAATTTGTTCAAGCTTTGTGTTAAGTCTTGGGTTAAATCTAAATAGATTTGATTTGTGATTTATTCAAGCTTTATGTGAAGGCTTAGGGAAATTTTGAGTAGATTAGATTTGTGATTGGATCAAGCTTTGTGTTAAGGTTTGAGGATAGATTTGAGGATAGTGTTCGGTGCATATTTAAGAGCAGATTTGTGTTAGACCTGAGATTACTAGACTGAGGATAGTGTTTAGTGTAGATTTGAGATAGATATTGAGAAGAGTTGAGAGAAAGCTTTGGATGTGACATATAAGAGGAGAAAATTCTTTAGTGGATAGAAATATATTAGCCAGGGTAGTGAGGATAAAAGTATTATGAGTGAGAATAGAGATCTTATGTGGAGATATATCCATAATCCAGAGTAGTGGGGGCAATAGTATTCTAGAAGATCACTAGCTAGAGTAGAGGAGAAAGAGTTCTCCTATGGATAGAGTTCCACAAATTAGAGTAGAAGAGAAGGAGTTCTCTTGTGGATAGAGATCCACAAACTAGAGCAAGAGAAAAGAGTTCTCTTAGGAGTGTGATATACAAACTAGATTGGAAGATAAAGTTATTCTATGGAGAGAGATCCATGAACCAGTTGAGGAGATAGAGGTATCCTGGATCAAGTTCCATGAACCAAAGAAAAAGGGAAATAATTCTCCTGTGGAAAGAGATCTACAAATATAAGCATAGAGGATTGGTGTCTCCTTTGTATAGAGGTCCATAAACATTGTAATAGGGAAGTGATTTCCAAGAGATTTATTAAGAAAAAATTAGTGAAATATTTTCTCCGTGGAGTAACCCACATTGGGTGAACCACATTAAATTGTTGTCTCTATTGTGTGTGATGATTTATGCATTGCTTTGATTATTTTTGTTGATATTGCCATTGATTATATTTGATATTATTGCTTGGGAAAGAAAAATAAAATTTGGTCTTATATTGTTTACCCCTCTTTCAATATAATCTTGTGTTCTTCAATACGAGGAGACAACTCTTGATGCTTTTACAATGCAACTTTTGGCCTATTTATAATCTAGAAGGAGGGTACTTCACCTTAAAAACTCTATGTAGAAGGTTTACAAATTCCCTTATAGTCTATAATTAAAACCCTTCTATAATGGTATTCAAAAAATTCAACGTATTTAGATCTAGGGCCATGAATGCCTAGGGGCTTTCAAGACTTCGAATGGTGGGATGATATTATCAATTTTTGTTGCTTGCTCCCTTCAGGAAATTTTGCCATTAATATTTTTCCAAGTCCCCTATAGAATTTATTTCTTGATGATATGATGGGTATGGCATCCCTAACTAGCATTTAATAGTAGGATAGGCTTACTCATATGAAAAGCATTTGCTACAATGATATGTGTATGGATTTGATAGGGTAGGCTACAAAAGTAAATCTTAGCAACAAATGGCATGTGTCCTCTTAAATACCCTTTATGATGAAATCTTGCATATGGGTGAAATTATGATGTGTCCTTGACTAGAATAGTATCTCCTTCAACCAATGGAGGACCTTATTTAGTTGAGTGATGATGTCTTCTTATCTATCTTCAAACTCATCACCATGTGATTAGCTTTAGATAGTGTAGGGCCTCTTTTTTTCTTTATTGAATGGACCATTGAGACCGTTGGATGGAACATCGATGGAACATAGGTTGTAGCACTTACAAGTCACCTAACTTAGTTGGAAATATAACATTGACAATTGAGGGAAGATTTAATGGTTGGAATGATTTCAATCTCATGCACCTATCCCTCTATTGTTGGAGTCAACACTTGCCCTTCTGACTAAAATATAATTATTGCTTCCAAATTTATTTTAAACGTGTATTCCTTACTCAAATATTAAAATTGAAACAAGTTATGGACCTAATATTACTATATGCTCATGGGGATTCACCCACAACCCCCACTACTAAATTCCATAGAGTATTTTATCCTTCACAAGTGATAAAAGTTTTTGTTCGGACCCTCCTAATGTAACTCTTAATCATATTATATATTATATTGTATTATAAAGGGACACATCCCTTCACCATTCACACCTTTTAGATAGATGTAAATAGGACAAGGATTATGCTCCAAAGATCATATGAGAACATTAATTTATTATATTGTGGGTTTCTTCCTTTCAATACAAATTGTGATTCTATTCAAACAACGATTATTTTTCGCATTCAATTCATATTTCAAGTTGCAGGTTCATAACAACTGGATCAGAGCTAAAAAGACCTAAAAAATTTTCCCCACCCCGCTTTAGTTACTGACAGGCCATTACTCAGGAACGTTTTATTTTCAGCACACATTCTAACTATTACTAACATAACTGTTACACAATAGGCCACAATCACCAACAAAGGTAGCATACCAAATTTTTTGGATAGCATCATGCATATGAGAGTTAGAAAACCCCAACAATGAGTACAGACAAGGAAAATATCATTTGGTGTGAACAAAGAGCAGCAAGTACATAAAATTAAACGTGGTGGAGACAGATAATTTTTTTTGACAAAACTAATTTATGCATATTCAAATCACTTATAAACCAACCACACCCTAAATGGTCGAGGGAATATGATCGCAAGACACAACGAAGGAGATTGCGAAGGAGGTTTCAAAAGAAATTACGAAAGAACTCTCACAGTTTTCCAAGGAAATGAGAGACATGATGCAAGGAATGACGTTTTGGAAGGACAATTTAGAAGATAAAATCATTACCAAAATAGCAGACCTAACCATAAACATCACCAAATCGAATACATATATATCCACTAAATTGGATGCTACAACTCATTCCATGGACTTAGTACAACAAAATTTGTTGCTCATGCAAAACAAAAAACAAAAAACTATGCCACCACAACAAACATTAATAGGGGGACCACATACATCAATCCTTCCCCGTACCACAAAACTAGATTTTCCAAAATTTTATGGAGGTGACCCCACAAATTGGATATATAGGGCAGACCAATATTTTACCTTATATCAAATTTCAGAGATCCAAAAAGTCCGTATCGCATCATTTCACTTGGAACAAATTGCTACCTAGTGGTATCAATGGTATGAGAAAACAAAAGGTCCGCCCACATGGACCGAATTCACAAAAAACTTAATGTTGTGATTTGGACCCACTAAATTTGAAGACTTCACAGGAGCCCTCACTAAACTGTGACAAACCTCCACCATAAGGGAATACCAAGCACAATCTAAGAAATTGGCAAACCTTACAACAGGACTAGATGCATCATTCTTCCAAAGTTGTTTCATTAGTGGCCTAAAAGAAGACATTAGAATGGAGGTAAAAATATAAAATACTATCGATATGATGCATGCAGTGGCATTAGCATAAATTATAGAAGAGAAGAACAATAACCAAAGATGAATAGGAAGAGTTTTTTCAAGAAAAACACCAAATACCTACACCAGCCAAAAACTGAATAAGGTCATGACAATTAAACGAATTAGCCAAGAAGATCTAAAATAAAGATGAGAAAAGGGCCTATTTTTCCACTGCGACAAAAATTTTACCCCCAACCACAAATGCATCTCACCAAAATTATATATTTTGGACACATTTGATTGCACTCCCAAAGAGGAAGATGACATAGAAGTGGAAGTAATAAATGAGGTTGCAAAAGAAAACCAAGAAGATAAAATAGAAATATTTGTATCGCTCCAAATTTTTCGCATCCCTACCTTCAGCCTATTGGATCCGCGCCCGGAAGGAGGATGGGAAAAGGATGGTGTGGTACCTCAGACGAGAGGACTTCACGAAGGTCCAGCCTCTCAATAGAGGTGTATTTTGGTGATTTTTCGATGGATGGTGGGTTCACCAGGAACATTTGGCAGCAGTTTCCACGCCTAGGTTTTGGAATGTGTTTAGATGAGTTTGTTTTATCCTTTAAGCATTCATCCTAGGTTTGGCTGAATGAATCTAACTTAATCTATATGAAAATGCAACTTTCAATGAATACAGAAAATAGATTTTGAAAGCAAAAAACAAAGAATTTATAGGAGGAAAATGGGGAATACCTGATCCGGATGTTTGAAGAAGATTCTAGCGGTTGATGCAGTCTGGATCATCTGGAATTCTATAGAATTGCCTGCAATCTGACAGAATCATCTGAAATCTGACGAATTCGTTAGACGAATTCGTCAGAAACCTACAAAATAGAGAATAGATGCAAAATGCAAGAAATAACACTATGCTAACAGAGGCAAATTATACCAAATGATAATATGAATGTTGAACACTATTCAAGAATAGAAATTAATGCAAATTACTATGCTTAAATGGAAGATAATAAACTTAGCATGCAATATAAGCTAAATGGGTGAACTCCAGATGCAAAATAGGATAAAAATTGAATATATTATCTAATTTGCAAAACAAAATAACAGAGAAAAAGTTGAGAAAAGCAAACTCCAGGCACTGATTGCCTCGATGTGGGCTACAGTCGAGATCGTCTCGCATCAGTATGAAATCATCTCGAATTCGACAAGATCGCCTCAGATCTGGACAGGTTCGTTGGTGACGATGGGTGCTGGATCCGATTGAAAATCAATGATATACCTGCATCAAAATTGCTATGGGACTAATGCAAAAATAAGATTATGATGTTTTAGTACAGAGGGATTTAGTTTGCAGATAAATTCAACCAGGGGTTGGGGAGGGAAAATCTTAGAGTTTAAATAGGCTTAGGGAGAGTTGTTGGGAGGTTGGAGATCTTCCCAATTTGGGAGATCTCCAATGGGGGAGGGTCCCAACGGCACAGACACGCTTCTGCCCGGATTGGAGACCCATTGGAACGGATTCCAACTATGCAAATTCAGTTTTGCGACAAGATCGTCTAGACGACCTAGTCCAGACGAAATCGTCAAATCTGGGGCGATATCGTCTGATCGGCGACGATATCATCAAACGGTCAAAACAACCTCTAAAAATGGTGCGGAAAAAGAGGAAACGGGTTTCTCGACGGTTAACGGGTGGTTTGGGAGGTTAAATTTGATTTTTAAATTATTTACTAAGGTGAATGTAATTATTATAATTTTGCTGCGCCAATTTTAGGGTGCTACATTTTACCCCCTCTTTAGCGAATTTTTCGAAGAAAATGCGTTAAAGATGAGTTCTTCTCGATCTACGAGAAAGCAAAAAATTATACCCATTTTTAGGCGACGATTCTTGGTCGAATCGTACGACAGCTTACTATGGTGCCCCCTCCGTGTTTTTACCCAAATCAAATTTTTGAGGTAAAAACGCGAAAAAGCAAAAAAATTTGAATTATTTTTGAATGAAATTATGTTTGATATATGATATGTTTTTGATCATATGACTTGTGTTATGTGTATGTTTATGATGCTTTTATGTTTGATTGATTGATTTGATGACTCATGTAATTATGTCATTTTTAAACATTATAATTTTGATGTCATGCTATAAGATTTTAAATGAAATAATCTGATGTAACAAATTGGTTGTTTGTAATGAAATGTGATAAAAATAAAAAGAGACTTCTAACAATAATTTCAAAGGACATTGTCGCTATTATAGACCATTTCATGGAGTCGTCGCTCACTCGATCGTCAAGCTAATCCCAAGATAGAAATATTGCAAAAAGTAAAAGAGTGCTTAAGAGACTGTCTTAAGACTTTGGTGCAATGATGAAAAATGATGGTGATGATAATGATTTGTTTTCAGATTTCCATGAAAATATTATGCATGAAATATTTTTAAAATGATTTTTTCTAGGCATAAATTCCTAAGTGTGATAAAATTTGTGAATAATTCCTTAGGAATTATACCATCATTGCAAAGTTAAAGGTTGACATAATGATATGAAATAATGAAAATGTGTTTGATTTTAAAAAAGCATAATTTGTGTAACATAATGATTTAAGTCATATGGTTTTTATGATTTTTGATAAATGGGGAATAAAAATTGTTACAATGGTTTGCGCTAGGCATAGAATATGTAGGTATAGACTTATACCATCATCATGAAAAAAAAAGGTTATTTGTATTTCATGATTGATGTTTGATGAACAGGAAATATGAAAATGAGGACTTGCGCTAGGCATACAATTCTAATTTTGGTTGTGGAACTATACCATCGTCGCGAAAGTCAACCAGATATATATGATTTGATTTGTGTATTTTGAAAGAAATTTTTGATTTTTCTAATTCTATAGTTGTCTTTGTGAAAAATAATTGTACTTGATTATTCCAAACAAGTTGCAAAAATAATATTTCAAAGTATTTTGAAGACAAAAGTTAGATTTATAAGGAATCCCATGTGCATATGTGCATTCATTTCTGATCTTGATTTATCCTAATGATAAACAAAATCTCTCAAATACAAATGTGTGTGCAATTGCATTGTTCATTTACCAGTTTTGAGCAAGATACTATGATACAAGTGATTTGAAAAAACCAAATAAATGTTCATTAACCATGATGTAGATGCATATAACCATATTAGACTACTATGTAGATCGGATTATCAAGAGCTAGCTAATCCATAAGCAGACATAGGTCTGTACAAAATAATGTCGCTAATGTGATGTACATATCGCCACGCTAGGAGTTACCCAAGGCCAAGCAGTTTGGGCACAAACCACCTGTTATGGGGCTTACCTCACAGTTTTCGAATAATTGAGAATTCTAGGGATTCAAGCTCATCAACCCTTCTTTTCTTTTCAAATGGTAGGGAAAGGTATTTTATTGCTTTTGCTTTCTGCTTTCTTTTGAAATTTTCTTATTTTTCTTTTTGTATTTCTTTTTCTTGATAATGCTTGGAACATTGCTATAATGATATAAGAACATTTTTTTTTTTTTTTTTTTTTCTTTCTTGAACTTTTCTTCTCTTTTTCTTTCTGTGCTAGGGATACTTGCTCGGATTAGCTGTAGAGCAAGGGATTTTTATTCTGGGTAGGGGTGAGCTTGTCCTTTTGCCAATTCTCAAAGATTCTAGACCATGTGCATGATAGGATAGCAGGGGAAACTTTTCACCCAAGAAATCAGTTCTACTATGTAGCAAAACATGGAAATTACAAATATAATCATTTTATTGTGAAAAGATATGCTTGGTTTAAGTAAATAACAAGATCAATTCTCTATGCTCAAACTTTATTTAATTGAATTTTGTGAACTTTGATATAAGAGAGATAAGTAATCATGCCAGATAAAATCAAGATATTTAGTTGTTGTGAGTGTGCAAGTGAGGGATTCAAAATAAATGCTAATTTATCCAAAATAAGTTGAAACATATAACTGCAATAATTGTAAGAAAATATATATAAATACTTTGGAGAAGTTTTGAGAATTTTGACTCTCTCTTTCTTCTGTATATTGTTTTGGTTTCGAAAGAGTCAAGCATATAGTTGTTTTTAGATTTTTATTTAGATTTTTGTTTTTGAGCAAAAAGAACTTTAATAAGTGCTTTAAATAAATGCAATAAATAGTTTTTGAAGATTTTTGGAGATTTATGAATGTTTTTGATGTTTTTTGAATAAATTGAAAGAAATATAAGAGAGTAACTTTGAACAAATATATACATGGATGAAATGACCAAATTTATGCATAGTAACGTTTGAGATGTAAAATATTCATGGGTTCTTTAAGTTCTTTACCATCTAACGTAGATATTTTATATGCTTCTGATTCAAAATTTGCAGTAATGATGTATGGTCCGAGCTAGTTGGGCTCAAATTTACCTTTATGTTCTTTGGTTGCATTTGTATTTTTTTGAAGATTTTGAGGATTTTGATTTTTTTGTATTTTGATTTTAATTTATGAATTGAAATTGGTGGTATATACAAGATGATCTATATACACGATACAAGGTTATTTGAGTATAGCATGTCTAAGGTTGCTTTAAAATCAAAGGAGGTTTTGAAGGATAATCTGGTTGAGGTGAAGGTAAGAATAGAAGGTGATGAATAAAATATAGTGATAACAAAAGCTTTGTTATAATGTAGAATAATGTAGCAAAAGATTTTACTTTTATATGTGGAAAATTGATCATGTTAAAAAAAAAAATGTAAGAAGGATAAGAAAGTTCTTCATTCTTATCACTATGTTCCCAGTCTTGATAAGATAGAGAAAGTATATGTGAAAGATATGCATGGATGTTATTTGGTAAACAAAGACGATCATATATGGATAAAAAAAAGTGATGGATAGAAGATAATTGTGATGATAAATAATATATAGAACTTGATGTTTCAATCATTAAATATTCTTCAAATGGTGTTGGATCATTATGTATGGTAACAATTTTATTTATAAGTTCAAACTTCAAACATTGGTGAAGAGTGGAAGGGACAACCCTCATCGTATGAATCCAAGGACTCTGGAGAAGTAGGTTGTAAGGTGAAGGAAAATATCCTACATAGAATAAAATATCCAAGATCTTGGATCCAATATTGAGGGGAAACATTATAGTACCTTGAACTTCTTGAATTTCATTGTTAAAAGATTTTATAAGAACATTTGATTCATTAAGATCTTCTTCCTTTGTTTTGAGCTTTTGGAATAATTGATAAGTGCATAAATTAAGAGAGGAGTCATTATCTACCATGATAACTTTAACAGGTGTGTTTTTACTAGATCCTGTAATGTAAAGATAGTAGTCTTCTTGTGGAGGAGAGGAAGGAATCTCCTCATCATAGAATGAAATATGGTTAACCTCAATAGGTTTTACACCATTAATTATGTTCTTAGAGAAAATATGATGAGGAACAAATTGTTGTCTAGGTATATTGAACAAAGTTTCCTTATGGGAACTTTGTAATACTTCTAAAAGGGATATCTTTGCTTGAGGATTAATCACTTGTTGTTGGCTATCAAAGTGGATTTCAGATTGAGAGTTTGATTCTAAATATGAGCTTTCTATGCTTACATTCCATTTTGGATCATTATCTAAAGCCAAATATAGTTTTGAAGGTGTAGACACCAAAACAGCACCAATCCAATTATGTGACTGCAAACACTGATCGCTTTGACAAACACAGCCCCCAGGGCAGCCCTCAGAGGTTAAACAATGGTCTTAACCACTTTCATAGCAATTTTGTAAGGTCAAAAAGCAATTTGGCACACTTGGACACTTTCCCCAGTATTTGTCTCACCCAGGGACGAATTCAAAATAGAATCCGTCCCACCCCAGGACGAATTCTGAATCAGTCCCTGGGTGGGACGAATTCTAAGCTTAATGGGCAAAAAGAAAAATGGCACCAAGTGGTAGCCTAGAACAGTCAGTTGATGACTCATGTCTTGCATGTGTGTGTAGGTGGACAGAGGGGCCATTAGGATATTGTCACAAAAGGCATTTATCAAAGCCCAAGTCAACGGAGGACTCCCCTCCCTCATGGGAAGACAAGACTGCCACATGGCGCCTATGACCAACACATGGCATTTGTGCTTCCCTCCCAAAAGAGACCCCATGGGTCTATAAAATGTGGGATTTTTCTCACCCAAAATATACAGGTTGAAGGATTTTTCAAGCAATGAAGTGCTGCGGAGTTGAAGACCCACTTGCATCCCTTTTGGTTCACCTTCCCACATCCACCAATCTCTTTTACAAGGGAGGTTTTTGGGTGGCTTTTGGAAGCTTGAATCGGACCTAAATCCAAAACATGGACACCTGAACCAACCAATTCACCAATAACCCCAATCCTAATAGGTTTTGGGCCCATCCCTAGTGGATTGGCGTCGGAAACAAGTGCCAACGGTGGGAGGCCCACTTGGGCACCCCCACACTTTCTGAGTTTTAAAGCATTCTAGATTACTTTTTCAGGTTGCATTTTGTGTTATCATGTTTGGTTAACTCACAGCTGCAATTTCGTAACTTTTGGTCAGATTCTAGTATGTTTGTGTCGCTTTGTTGTTTCACTGACTTGCAGGTTGCGAGAAAATTCTCGAGGGTAGAGGCCAAATTGGGAGAATCCGACCATCTGGGTCGTCCCAAAATGGCCCCAATTACATAACCCCCTTGTTGGTAGGCATTTTGTAGGTCTCGAGAATTGACATTGAAGCAGCAGTAGGTCGACTTCTTCAACACAGAAGAATTCGCCCCACCCAGGGACGAATTACAGTCAGAGATCGTCCCACCCAGGGATGAATTCTAGGATTCGTCCCACCCGGGGATGAATTGTAGTCAGAAATCGTCCCACCCAAGGACGAATTCCAGTTGAAGGCAGATTGGCCAGCTGTCTCAGTGGCAATGGCCTTCTGGTAACACTTTCTATCTTCTGTCAAGTTTTTAGGCTGTTTAGAATCATTTTGTTTACTGTTTTAGATAAATGTTTGCATGCATCTTTCGATGATTTTAGAAGAACGAACACTTTTCACTTGCAGCAGGTGCTACTGACATCTTGGTTGTTTCTTTGTTCGCAGGAGAAGCAAACGGAGGTGAAGAACTCATCGACATCAGCGACGACATCATCTTGGCCTGTCCATTGCAATCATGGGCACGTGGAAAGAGGAACATTGAGTGATTGTAATCGAAGTCTTTTAACGCTCCTAGCCCCCGAAAAGGGAGGAGATGTCATTGTAACAGAGATCAAGGGATATTAATGAAAGGGCTATGTTTTCTCCATTCGCTTGTGTCTCGTTTTAATGCGTTTCTTTTCCATTTCATGCACTTTACATTTCTAGGACTTAAGCGCATTTGGTTTTGGTTATATTGCAATTAGTGTTTCCTTTGCCCGAAATCTCGTGCTTTCAGTGGCAATCATGGTGGGACCTGTTCCCTATTTTTAAAATCACAGAAACTGATTAAAATTTTGTGTTTTGTGCTTGACAAGTACATTTTTTTTGTTATAGACTGCTATTCGTCTCTGGCAGGGACGAATTCTATTCTAAAATTTGTCTGACCCTGGGACAAATTCAAATTCGTCTCTGGGAGGGACGAATTCTGTTTTGCAATTCATCTGACCCTGGGATGAATTCCTGCCTACAGATTTTCAGAGCAAAAATTCAGAAGCAATCGGAGTAGGCAGAGAAGAGGTAGGGATTTTTATAATCTCTGTTAAAAAAAAAATTTATGTTTTTGTTTCTTTGACTGTTTTCATTTTATCCTGCATTGCATAGGAAAAGTCATTCATGCTTGTTTCATTTTCGTTAAATAAAATGAATCCCACACACATCACGAAATAATTTTAAACCAAGGAGCTGGTCGTAAGACCCCAGCCCTTGAGCAAGACCAACGGTGGGTTCATCACCACCTTGGCTTAGCTTTGCATCCATTTCCCGATTGTCAACTATTGTTAGGTGTAAATCCTGATGAAGACAAATCGAGTGTCACTGGGGTGATTCCCATGCGCGCGAGGATAAATTTTCTATGGTAGGTGCCATTAACAGGACAATCCCCCTTTCGTATCGCCTACGTACCACGTACCTTCTGCTCTCACGTACCTATAGTCTCCCTCTCGTAAGGGCGGGTATATAGAGAGGTTGGTATATCGGCCTGGTTGGTATATTGAAGGGGCTACCATTTTGGGAGTTATATGAGCCATCATAATGCATTTAAACGATTTTCAAAACCAACAAAAACAAAACAAAACACCAAAATGCACTAAACCAATTTAGGGCACACCAATAATCCTTAAAAGAGATAATCACAATTTTGTGAATGTGTGTGCTTAATTCTGCTTAGTGTAGACAAAAAAAGATCATAAACGAGATAAAAACTTATTTAGATAGCATAGAAGCACCGCAATGGTGTACACCCGCAGTCAAACCCAATCAAGGGCAGAAGCTGTAAAAGGTACACAAACAGTAGGCACAAGTCGCCTTCACTTCAGTCCTGAGGATTTGGTCATACCGCCTTATAGGTCTAACCTACAAAAGAATCCAATTCAGAATCCTCGATGGGGTATGCCTATTCAAAGCAGCCCCTTTCGGGAAGAGGCCTTACATGTAGACCTTGACATAAATAGAGAATCACCTCTTGAAGTTACGCATGAGTGGCCATCGCGCGATGAAGCACTAGATAGGCACACTGTCCATTTGAAGGGGCAACGTGGATATGGCGTCCCTTCTTTACCTATCATCAGAATAGAGAGACCAAATCTGGAGCGCAGGGCTCCTTACATAGGGCGACCTAACTCCGCCCACCCCCTTTACACCCGTGAAAGGGAGTATGAGGAAAGCCATCGCATTCCTCGAGGGCAACAAACAACATAGGAACCTTGCATTTTTGCACCAGTAGGATATCATGATCACCCCTTGAGGCCAGAACCTCGAGCACATACCGCTTACCTCGACAGAGGGAAGCGACCCATTGAAACCTTAGACTAGCAAACTCGAGGTAAACACATAGGAGAAACATTCGAACCTCCTGAGAAAAATAGGGTAGACCAAATTGACCCAGCTATCGCCAGATATACCACCCGTCAAGCCCAAATCATGCGGCTTAAACAAAGTCATCAAGAGATAGAGTATCGACACCGCTTGGATAGAGAGCGCATGCAACACGAAGCGGATGAGTTACGCTATGAAATACCTGAGAGGGGGCCAACCCCTCACATCCAAAGAGTTGAACATTATGAGAGGCATAATTCGTTGGTGCAAGATAGGTCTCCATGACCTCGTCAAGCTCTGCCTCCAAGACCTCATAGATTCGAGAGGGAGGCAACTCCCCAAAACAATGATGGGTACCTTCAGCAAGAGCTTGATCAGGGTCATAGGTTTTTCCCAGAGACTCCTCAAGAATTTTACGAGGAGTATGAACCAGAAGAGGAATATTTTGAAACTCCCCATCAAGGCAGGAAGGATGCCATTCAGCCACCCTTCCATAGGCCTCCAGTTTACCGTAACTTGCAACAAGAGTGAACAGGAGAGGAAGAAATAAAATCTTCCGATGCATACCAAGCGCTATTGGAGCATTTTGAGTCTGTGGAGACAAAAGCTACTGGGCATCAAAAACCCACATTACATCTACTCCGCAGTAATCCGATGCATCCCTCAGTGCCTACACCTCTTTACCCTGAACACTTCAAGTTGCCTCAATTGGCGCTTTTAAAGGTGAAGAGGACGCACAGGAACACTTTACATGATTTCTAAGCCAATGCTTCAGCATCCAAGATAATGAAGCATTGTTGCTTAGTACATTCATAACCACATTCGCAGGCCCTACCTCGGATTGGTTCACACAATTGCCCAAACACAGCATAAGAAATTTAGATCAATTAGTAGACGCGTTTCTTGAATGCTTTGCCTTCAACACAAGGAAGAAGGCATCACTAAGTGATTTAGCGAGCCTCAAGCAATTTGAATAGGAAACAATGGCAGTGTACGAGAATCGATGGAGAGATTTGCTTTCTAGGTTACCCTACCGTCCTCCTATGTCTGATCTCATGTAGATGTTCACAAAAAGTTGCTTAAAATCAATCTTTGGTCTATTGTTACTGTGACAATACGACAGCTTAGAATAAGCTTTGGCGCAAGCCGGAGTCATAGAAGAGATTAAGATAGGTGAAGGCGCAATTGCCAAACCTAATAAGAAAGAGTGGAATAAAACCACTAAAACTAGGACAACGCAACCACAACATGCTGCAGTCAACCAAGTTGCGATAAATGTTCCCGTGCCTGTGCAAGAAACGTAGCCTCAAAAGGCTAACTACCAGGCAGTGCCTCCTGCTTATGAAAGAGATAATAGAATATAGGAGCAAAATTACCCACGTCGCCCTCAGCAAAATTTCACCCCATATGCGAAGTCTAGGGACTCCTTATTTGACCGCTTGTCAGCGGCAAATTTAGTCACTCTACCAGAAATCCAAATTATAGACCCTAAAATTCCCAAGCCTAGGGGGTACAGAGAGGAATTGTATTGTAGATTCCATAGGCGTAGAGGACATGACTTGAATGGGTGCTAGAAATTCAAAGACCTAGTCCAGGATTTGATTGACAACAGAACATTGGTTGTGGACAACCCCATCGCACCAAACAACCAACAAATGAGGGTATTCAAGGACCCCTTGCCAGCCCACGAGGCACAAACAAAACCACTCTAGATTAATGAGGTGCGACAAGATCTTCCCACACAGGGATTTATGGGAATGATTAGCATAGTAAAAAGGAACAGAAGGTACCCGACAACTGCCCCTGAGATAGCTACGAAGGAAGTTCCAGCAACATCGCATCCTCAACAACACCCAACGCAGTTACCTTCGCCTAGACCTGAGGTCATGATACGAACCAAAATCACGCAGAGTTTGCGGACCACGTCGGCTAGGCTGTCCATCTACGAGCTTATTCAACAATCATCTCCCCATAGAGAAGTATGGACATTTTAAAAGCCATTGAATTACAACCCCACAAGTCAAATTCTTTCAACGCCTTCGTGGGACATGTGAAATAATGTACGGAGCCGATCATCACATTCAGAGAAGATGAGGTCAAAACGATATCAAATGACATGGCAGATCCACCCCTGCACGTAATCACGCAGGTCAACGGGATTCCATACAAGAGAGTGCTGATAGATACTGGCTCGTCCAGTAACTTCATAACCACGACAGCCTTAAAGAATTTTAAGCTGCCAGCCTCTCACATCACAGCCTCCACATACACACTGCGAGCTTTTAATGATGCAATATGCTTGACAATCAACACAGTCATTTTG
Source organism: Wollemia nobilis (assembly GCA_028583015.1). Lineage (NCBI taxonomy): Eukaryota > Viridiplantae > Streptophyta > Pinopsida > Araucariales > Araucariaceae > Wollemia > Wollemia nobilis. The sequence goes on from JAQPPZ010001753.1 coordinate 2,806,228, forward strand.
CCAGTCTAGGTAGGACAAAATTCAATACCTACACTGTGCCATGTGCTGGAAGGTGAAATGGCTTATAATATACCGCTAGGGCGGCCTTGGATCAGGGATATGAAATGTGTCCCTTCGATCGCCCACTAGTGCTTGAAGTATGCTTATGAAGGAGAAATACATGTAGTCCCAATGGACTTAGAGCCCTTCAAGTATTGCAATGCGGTACAATTCATACCTCAATCGACCCTCCCTTCAAAGCATTTGGATTTCCAATTAAATCCATCTAAACAAGGTCCAATACCGCAGGCACCATTGGTGGCCAACAAGGCAAAATCCCAGCCAGGTGAGACTTCATCATCGGCTCCTTCATCATCAATGCCACCTATCATGGCCCAACAGAAGGACAAGGGAAAACAAATCATGGAAGAGGTTAAGCCCTTAGAAGAAAGGTTGCCCACAATTTCAACAATAACAACAGAGGAAGCACCCAACACAACGGAAACCAAGATTCCTAAACCACCAAACATGGAATGGACTCAGGAAGGACTACCATTTCCTCCCACCCAATCATCAACAATCACTGTTGAAATGGCCGAGACAAGCCTCGGGGGAATACTTAGTGCAAAATGTTGTGGCAACCCCCACACTCGGAGTCAAGACAAGACATGGGAAGACCTCGCCTTCCCATTGGAACAATCGTCCCTCTAGGCTACCCACCGAACAAAAAAAATTTTGTGTATGGGGGCTTTGATCATGGTCTTGAACCATGCCAACAAAAGGAAACAGACGAAGAGCCTTTTTTTGAAAACATCAATTATCTGTCAAACACAAAATTTGCCCTAAAATATCTTGGCCAATGCAATTGGCATGGATACGGGCTAGGCAGATATGAGCAAGGGATGCAGATCCTTTGCCAACCAAGATATCAGATGCCATATGACAAGTCAGGGTAGGGTTCAACCATCCCCCGCCATTAGACATCTTGGTTGAAAATATGCAAGGCCTAGAAATAGGCAACAAGGGGGGATTGGCATTGGGTCCTTATGCCAATCCGAATACAGAATACACATTGGGAGACTACCTCCCATGGTCAACAAACACCGCTGGCAGCAACAGTAATCCCTCTTCTTTGCAAGAGAGAGGCAAAAGTTTAGATATTAATCCTCAAAAGAGAACATCAACGGTTGCCAGACATCTTTCTGAAACTGTTCCCCTTAGAGGTTCCAGATGAAATAACACAGTCTCAAGAGAATTAGGTCCCTCCACTAAGAGTGGAACAACCGCAATGGGACCAGATTAATTCACCGGAACAGAAGAGTCCTCAACATCGCAAGCAACAGATGCTGAAGAGGATGAACAATTTTGGATCTATGAAAGCGATTCAGAAGATGAAACTGAAATGGACTATCTCAGACATGCGCGACGACATCACCGCGCTCTAACTCATGAATATCTAATGGGACAGATGGGTATATTGTTAGGACATGAATGGCACGTAGACCCAGCGAGGTGGAACCAAGTGTTAGACCTATGGCTCCAAATTCAAGATGAGCATCATCCACCTTGAGATCCCATCATGACAACAGTGCCGAGGGAAGACCCCACCTTCCTTTTCACACATAGAGATGAATTTGCACCTAGAGAGGATCCATTCATGCCCGTTCTCGTAGAGCCAGATCCAAAGTATAGGGAACATCTAAAAGAATCAAGTAATCACACCTACGGTTCTAGAGACCAAATTCATTCCATCCACATGATCTCCACTGATTTGACCGCACCCATCCGCAATCCGATCGATCCATCACGGTCATTGCATCTAGACATGGATGCCATCGACTAGGATCACGTCAATTCACCATTGTCACCATCAGATTATTAGCATTTTGGTGAAATGCTTCATTTTAACCCAAGGACAACTTAGGATATTTTTCAAGCTGAAGAGGGACCCGAGGTTCCAAACGTAGATCTTAACTCAGCTGATGATATCCATTTAATCCCAACTCCACATCAGTTAGAGGACGAATCCCACATGTCAGTCGAGGAGATGACTGACGTAGACATCAGCATAGATCCAATGAATCCATGAATTCTCAAGTTGGGGGTAAGCCTTTCCCCCGAAGAGCAATCCGATTACATTGTCCTTCTTAAAGAAAAGAAGGAGGTTTTTGCATGGTCGTACAAGGATATGCCAGGACTAGACCCGCAGCTAGTCATGCACAATTTAACGCTTCATCCGAAAATCAAGCCTATAAAGCAAAAAATAAGAAAGATGCACCCAACAGTGGCCTTGATGGTCAAATATGAATTGCAAAAGTTTTTGGATGCACAATTTGTCATCTGCGTGGATTATCTCGCCATGGTTGTCCAACATGGTTCCCGTCAAGAAGCCCGACGGGAGGATTCGCATATGCACCGACTTTTGAGACCTAAACAAAGCGAGTCCTAAGGATGATTTCCCCTTGCCAAGCATCGACGCATTGGTAGACGCTACAGCAGGTCACGAAATGCTCTCCCTAATGGACGGTTTCTCAGATACAATCAAATTCGTATCAATCCTGAAGACCAACTCAAAACGGCTATCACAACGCCTTGGGGGACATTTTGCTATAAGGTCATGCCTTTTGGCCTTAAAAACGCTAGCGCTACATACCAAAATGCTATGACGTATATCTTCCACGATTACATGCACAAAAATTTGGAAGATTACATGGATGATTTGTTAGCCAAGTCTCTCTTACACTCAGATCATCTGGGTGACTTAAGCAAGATTCTCGATCGCCTAATAGAGCATAAGGTCAGACTGAATCCCAAGAAGTGCGTGTTCGGTGTCACATCTAGAAAACTCTTGGGTTTTATAGTCTCAAATAGAGGCATCGAAGTGGACCCAAACAAAGTCAAGGCAATCCTTGAAATGGCTCCCCCAACAACTATCAAGCAGCTCAGAAGTCTGCAAGGAAAGGTTGCGTTAATTAAACACTTCATAGCGCAATTATCTGACAAATGCTGACCAATGAACAAATTATTGCACAAGGGGGTCACATTTCATTGGGATGACGAGTTCCAGTCAGCCTTTGACGAAATCAAACAATACTTGGCTTCGTCACCAGTATTGGCACCACCTAGACCAGGTGTGCCATTCTACTTATACATCTTAGCTATTGAGGTGGCACTGGGTGCAATGCTAGCCTAGAAGAATGAACTCCACAAAGAACAGGCTACGTACTATCTTAACCGCACCCTGGGCAGTTACGAACTTAACTATGCATACGTTGAAAAACTCTGCTTGGCAGTGGTGTTTGCTACCAAAAGGCTACGCCACTACATGCTGAGCAACACTATGTATGTTGTGTCTAAGGAGAATCCATTGCGATACATGATGAGTCGAACTTATCATAGTAGTCGCACGGTGAAATGGATCATGTTGTTGACAGAATTTGACATTGAATTTATTGGGAAAAAATCTATAAAAGGACAAGTCATAGCCGATCAACTAGCAGAGGCTCCTCTTGAAGATGATCAGCCTCTGGTCATAGAACTACCCGATGATGGGGTCTTCCATGTCTCAGAATCACTATATTCTGATGAGCCTGAGTCTCAAGCCGACATAACCTTATTTTTTGATGGTTTTAAATGTGAGCAAGGGGGTGGCACAGGAATTGTATTCTTCACACTGCAGGGCGCTCCAATGCCCCTGTCATTTAAATTAAACTTCCAGTGCACCAACAACAATGCAGTAATATGAAGCCTTGCTCCTAGGTCTTCAGACAGCAATCACCATGAACATCAAAAGATTGAACATCTTTGGTGATTCACTGTTAATCATCAATCAAGTCAAAGGGGTATATCAATGCAAATGCCCAGTTCTAAAGGCCTATAAAGCCCTCGTGGACAAATTCCTAGAAAAACTTGAGTGGTATGACATCGAGGCACTCCCTCGATCATCGAATCATTTTGTGAACACAATGGCCTCCTTGGGGTCATTAATCCCGCAAGACCTTTTCGATGATATAACAACCATTCAGGTCAAAACCTTATCACAACCCACGATGGAGCGTGCAAGCTCTGACTTAACGCCAGGAGTCCACATGATCTAGATTGAACCATCTTCGGATAAGTTCTTTCGAATCCAAGACTGTTTGAAACGTGCCAACTGGGGGTCTTTGTTTTCCCCCACTCCCATTAATAGCCACACAATGCTATTCTTACAAGTTCTATCCTAATCAGCATTTGTTAGGGAAGAACTTCAAAAGGGATCGGCTATTCATACTATCGAGGTTTCTAAAAAATAGGACTGGTATTTACCCATAAGAGACTACCTCAAGTTAGGTAATCTACCCTTTGGATTGATGCACGTCAAAAAATGAACATTCAAACAGAAAGCGACAAAATATGTCTTGATAGGAGACATTTTGTATCGTCAAAGCTATGATGGAATTCTTCTTCATTTTTTGGACCAGCAAGAGTCCACTTGGGCAATCACCCAAGCGCATGACGGTACATGTGGTGGCCACTTTAGCGGTATGGCCATTGCAAAGCGCATTCTTCGCATGGGCTATTATTGGCCATCTTTAGAGAGAGATTGTTGCGAGTATGTCAAGAGGTGCGTGAAATGTCAACATCATGCCAATTTAATGCACACACCTTCACAGGCCCTACAGAAAGTCTAGTCTGCTTGGCCATTTTTGCAGTGGGGCCTCGATCTAATCAAAAATATTTCCCCTGCATCGTCAGACCATCACACGTTTATCATAACGGCCACAGAATATTTTACCAAATGGGTGGAAGCAATTCTGTTAACCTCTACGACAGAACCCCGCATTGCGGAGTTCATTTTGCATTACATCATATGTCATTTTTGTATTCCATCCAAAATAATCTCGGATAATGGGCCATCATTCAAGAACAAATACGTGCGTGCTTTAACCACAAAGTACAAAATTCAGCACAGCTTTTCAACACCCTATTATCCGTAAGCAAATGGGCAAGCAGAGGCATCAAACAAAACGCTAGTTGCCATCCTTAAAAAGACCGTCGTAGACAGTCATAAGGATTTGCACATACAAATCCCACTTTCCCTTTGGGCTTATCACACTAGCATTCGGACGCCCACTGGGGCAACTCTATTTTTATTGGTGTATGGCTCAGAGGTAGTAATGCCTCTCGAGTTGGAAATTCCTTCCCTGCGCATATCAATGCAGGATTTCATCGATGATAACACTGCGTGGCAGGCACAATTAGACCAACTTACGTTGCTTGATGAATGATGCGTTAATGCTCTCGAGCACTTATGTATCTATCAAGAGCGGCTTAAGAAAGCTTACAACACGAAAGTTCACCTAAGAGACTTTCAGGTTGGTGATTTGGTTCTGAAGGAAAACCAACAAAACTCTAATTTGCCATCCCATATGAGGGACAAATTCGCGGCAAATTGGTTAGGTCCTTATGTCATTGATAGTAAAATAGGACCCGGGACGTATCGGCTAGCTTCTCTTGATGGTATCAAGGAAACAGAACCCTTGAATATCAGTCATTTGCGACCATTTCATATCTAAGAAAGCCAAAAAAAAAAAATCCAAGGATTATCGCAATCTCTTGGTCACCCAAAAAACTCCAAGGATTATCGCAATCTCTTGGTCACCCAAAAAACTCCAAGGATTATCACAATCTCTTGGTCAATACAAAAAGCTCCAAGGATTATCGCAATCTCTTGGTCAATACAAAAAGCTCCAAGGATTATCGCAATATCTTGGTCACCCAAAAATCTCCAAGGATTATCGCAATCTCTTGGTCAATACAAAAAGCTCCAAGGATTATCGCAATCTCTTGGTCAACCCAAAAAGCTCCAAGGATTATCGCAATCTCTTGGTCACCAAAGAGCTCCAAGGATTATCGCAATCTCTTGGTCAATACAAAAATCTCCAAGGATTATCGCAATCTCTTGGTCAACCCAAAAAGCTCCAAGGATTATCGCAATCTCTTGGTCAACCCAAAAAGCTCCAACGATTATCACAATCGCTTGGTCAAAAAAAAAAAAAAAATCAAGAAATTCAAAAAAAACAAAACAACAAAAATCATCAAAAACAACAAAGATTTGCATCTCAATTCTAGGCATACTCAAATTCATCAAAAAAATTCATATTCTCGCACCTCATCTTCACCTTCACCAAAAACAATCCATCAAAATTACAAAAATACATAGTTGCATTAAGCATTGCATCCATACATTGCATATTTGTAGTCATACAGGTCAAAGGCACCATAAGCTGCAATAGCTCTGATAGTCCACCTTGTTTCGCATTGTCTCATGTTACAAAAACAACAAAAACACCAAGCATAACTTTTACCACACTACACCGATGGTCCTGGGAATGTACCAAGAGTTTCAGTGATTCAGTCATCATTTTCCTCTTTAGCCATGTAGTGTATCAAGTCGAATAGATTTTATGAAGGTAGAGTCATACTTGAAATACACCTTGTTACGTAACATCCCAACATAAATCAAAACACTAAAATTCCCAAATTGTGTGAACGAAAGACGAAACCTACAAAATAATCTAGGTCACCACAAGAGAAACGGTTATCTTGCTCATCCCCCTGTGCGAATGACCCCTAGAATGCTGAGAGTTGGCAAAAGGACAAGCATCCTCCATACCCAATTCCCTAAGAATCCCTAAAGTTCTCAACAGTTGCAAAACACAAAAAATTTGCAAAATGTCAAAACTCCAAAAATTTGACAAAATACAGTGCACACATCAAAGGGCACAAATGATAGTGATTTTCATCACTACATATCCCCAATCCCTTGCTTAAAAAAAAAAAAAAAAAACAAATCAAAATAAACAATGATCTTATCACTACAAACGAGCAAGTATCCCAATACAATTGAAGAAAAGAAGGGAGTTGACCTTGAATCCCTGGAACTCTCAACATTCTATAGGTCATAAGGCAAGCTTCAGTACCAATTTGGTTGATAGCCAATGGGTAACAGAAGTAAACCTCCCACATGACGATATATCTGTCACATTAAATTGCGTACAGATCAATATTTGCATGTGGATGAGCTAGCTTATGGCATCCTGGATTACACCGTAGATTAATCTTAGTACATAAAACTAAAGAATTCATGGAGCTAATTAGGTGATCCTCAGTACAGGTTCGGTTGAAAGCCCATCTGGCACTGGCGATATCCTAACAAATACCACTAAATGAACTCAATTGCACACACAGGGATATGAAATAACTAGGTCAAAAACAAGTCTAATTCATACCTTGGTCAAAAAGTCTTGTAAGATAAAGTACAGTCTTGGCTAGTGAGTTAAAACCGTCTGAGTCTCAGAAAACCTTAGCTACATTTCTAAACAAACTATGCTACTTATCATCCTTATGATACCATCAGAAAATACAAAAAAAAGAAAAAAGGAAAAAAGAAAAACAATGTAAATAAAGAGCTTCTTAAACAGCCTATAGTGCAATCATTACAAATGTCATTCATCCATTTCACCTCGCATATCACATAGATATCAAAAACATTTACATTCATCATAACATCTGCATTCATCAAAATAAATATAAACATGCATAACAAAAATCACATCATCACATGTACAAAACCAAAAATAAAATCGGTATATATATATATATATATCATCAAAAAGATGCCCGCAGGCTACAAAACCGGTCCTCAGACCCCACAATCATATCCAAAAACCCAACCTAAGGTGTCGACCACCATGATCATGCAAGATCGGTGCAACGGGAACTACCCCCCATGGTGTGGGACCTACGGGACCCTGCAGGGCGGCTACTACTAGCCCCCGCATCATGCCTGCTACCACCCCCCTCATCTAACTGCCTACGACGAGATGATGCTGACTGCTCAGTCATACTATCCCTTGTCCACCGCGAAGATCCATCGACCAAAAGCTCAGGTAGCCGCCCACCAAGGTGGATGACCTCCCTCTCCAAGTCTATCCAGTACAGACACCACTCTGCCTCTCGCCGATGATATATAGACAATGCATCATCGTGCTGCGCCAAAGCTTTATCCTGCTCTGCCAACTGAGCCCGTAGAATATCCCTCTCCTACCATGCATCCCCCAACTCTAGATCCCGCATCCGTAGTAGCTCTGTCAATTGCGCAATCTCAATGCCTACATCCGACCCCACCTCCTCTGTATCTGCCGGACGCATAGGACTCGCGAGAACAGTAGCCTGCTCAGGCTCCCACTGCTCCACATCTTGCAAGTCTGGCTACTCCAGAACACCCAAGTCCACATCCTCATCTCCCACATCCACCATGTCCGCATCATCCAACGGACCCCCCCAATCACCCCCTGCTACCTCAACATCCTCCACTACTGCCTCTGCGCCTCCCAATGGCCCCTCTCCTCTCCAGCACCACAGTACCCACCACGAGTCATACTCAGTGGTAGTCCCGATGTCATCCACATCCGAGACCTCAATCACTGTGTCGGACTCCTCGCCCAATGGAGCAATTACCGATGGCTCTAATCCTCTCTCATCTCCCCATCATCGATAGACCACAGGCTCACCAGGCAACCCCTGGTGCACCCCAAACTGTCATGTAACCTGGTGGTACGGAAAGAACTCATGCTCTGTCCCGTGCCGCCAAGTCAACCACCGCTCCCTGCATACCCGTCGGAGCCACTCTCTAGCCTCAGGCCAAGCTGGACAGTCCCGATAGGGACACCAAAACACCTCCCCTAGAGTGATCCAAGAAAAGGCATCAGTGTAGTGCTCAACGGCACCTGCCCATCGCCGACTCTGCCCCTTCTCCATAGACTGTTGCCACAAAACTGCATAACCAATCTCCTCATCCTCCATCATCGCCTGAGTTGTCCACGGTAACCCGGTAGGCCTCTCAACAGCTATGTGTTGCCAGCCCCAGCACTACAACAAAAAATTGCAACTGACACCCTTCCGCTGTCGACAGCGGACCCCGTACAGCTCCCCATAGAGCTGTGCCAACAAATTCTGTCCCCATCTCAGAATCAACGGTGCCTCTATCAGGCACTCTGCCAACTGCCACACCAAATCCAATAGGTTCCATGAGAACCTCGCACCTGATGAATCAGGGAGAAGAATGTTAGAAATGAGGCCCGTCAAGAATGCGTGCCTCACTCCTAACACCCCCCTCTCCTGCCACCAGCTAACCAAAATCTTGCCAGCCTGGCAATCCACCTCAACTGTCTCCACTAGGTTTGCTACACCCAGCTGCCCCCCATGCCCAAAACATCTCGTAAGTATAGCAGTCCGCTGATCAAACGGTGATTTCCTAATAGGCAGACCATCTATCAGAATCCGAAGCAACCAATAGATGTCCTCAAGAGTCATAGTCATCTCCCCTATCGGGAGATGGAAAGTATTGGTCCGCGGATCCCAAAGCTTGATCAGGGTTGTCAGATAGGCCTGATCCAAAACCACAGGCTCCAGTCGAGCCACCTACTTGAGCCCAATGGCATCAAGCCATTCCCAGTCATCATCAGTCAATGCCAACCGTGCCTCAGTAAATGCAGTGGGTACACGATACCGGCTCCTAACAACCTGCAAAGCAAAAAAAAAAAAAATCAACACTAACACAAATATATATATATATATATATATATATATAATAGATCAAATTTTCAGTTCTAGGGTTTTTAACCTTAACTGTTAAACAAAAACATCACAAAAAAATCTTAAAGTTTTGAAAAGCGTCAACACAAAAACAATGCATTAAATAAAAGCAAAATAAACTCTAGGAACACTTACAGGTTTCGCCTCGGCTCCACCGCTCGAACCAGTTTGTGCACTCATGATGGAAGAGATAATTCCAGCAGCGCTTCGCTTCGCAGAATTACCTCCTCCTCCCAGAGCTCCAAAATCGCAAGAAAAAATGACACAAATGAGCCCAAAATCAAGTTTTGGCCATTAAATAGGCCTTTTGCACTGGAATTCATCCTTGACTAGGACGAGCACTCTGATTAGCTCTCTTCCCACCCAGGGACAAATTCTCCAGCTGGAATTCATCCCACCCAGGGACGAATTCAGGCCAGCACTTCAAAAAATCAAAAAATGACTAAAAATGCACTAAAAATAGACAATAAAATTGCCCGATAGGATTGCTACTGCACCTGATAACAAGGGCATACAAAATCGACATTGGAGTCACAAATTGTCACTATCATACTCCCTAATAAGGCTACCATAGCCGGACCGCTCCACGGGAAGATGGATTTTAGACAATTTCATCCCCAAACGACATCACAAAAGGGTCAAAGCCCACTCAAAAACAGTACAAAATTCAACAACACAGCAAAAAAAAGCATTTCCAGACATAAGTGCTCTTGCACTTAACCTCTAGGCAAAGAAAATCGATGGCGAGGTTCAAATCATCTCTCTCCTACTTCCCCAAGAAGGCTAACATAGCCGGACCGCTCCACAGGAAGTTAGGTTTTCGATGATTTCACCTCATTACGGCATCACCAAAAGGGTTAACACCCACCAAAAATAGGTCCAAATGTTGGAAAAATTGCAGACGCTTAACGGTAAACCCTTTAAAGGCACCCTTGCACAAGTCATCTTGGGTCAAGAGACTCGTCGCTTCTCTCACGAAGGTCATTCCCTCATCGATTCATCGCTTGAGGGGGTAGTCACACTTAGTCACCAACCAACAATCACACACCCAATTAAGGAAAATGACATGCATTCAAAGAATCATTGAAAAAGACAATCACGCTCCTGCTTGGGGCAAGAAACAAGCAACAATCAAATCAATCAAACACTTGGCATTTCATGAATCATGAACACAAGGTTCCCCCTGAGGATAAAAATGCCCTTTGCCTGTTCATGACTGATCAATGTCTAAGTTCAAGTCACACCTCAACAAAACAGGTTAATACTTGAAGTCAAATTCCTTAGCTCGTCAGAAGCAAGGATTCAAGAATGCATGCCCTTTCCATACTTGGGGCATCAAAAGTTGGTTAGGTTACCAAGAAACCCTAATCATTAGTGCTTTGGTTATCTATTTTTGCTCAAGACTACGTCACCCGTAGCGCTTCCCAAAAATGGGCATCTGTAGACACCAAAACAGCACCAATCCAATTATGTGACCTGCAAACACCGATCACTTTGACAAACACAGCCCCCGGGGCAGCCCTCGGAGGTTAAACAAGTGGTCTTAAACACTTTCATAGCAATTTTGTAAGGTCAAGAAGCAATTTGGCACACTTGGACACTTTGCCCAGTATTCATCTCACCCAGGGACAAATTCAAAATAGAATCTGTCCCACCCCAGGACGAATTTTGAATCCGTCCCTGGGTGGGACAAATTCTAAGCTTAATGGGCAAAAAGAAAAATGGTGCCAAGTGGCAGCCCAAAACAGTCAGTTGATGACTCCTGCCTTGCACGCGTGTGTAGGTGGACAGATGGGCCGTTAGAAGATCGTCACAAAAGGCATTTATCAAAGCCCAAGTCAACGGAGGACTCCCTCCCTCATGGGAAGACAAGACTGCCACATGGTGCCTATGACCAACACATGGCATTTGTGCTTCCCTCCCAAAAGAGACCCCATGGGTCTATAAAAGGTGGGACTTTTCTCACACAAGATATACATGTTGAAGGAGTTTTCAAGCAACGAAGTGCTGCCGAGTTGAAGACCCACTTGCATCCCTTTTGGTTCACCTTCCCACATCCACCAATCTCTTTTGCAAGGGGGGTTGTTGGGTGGCTTTTGGAATCTTGAATCGGACCTAAATCCAACACATGGACACCTGAACCAACCAATTCGCAAATAACCTCAATCCTAATAGGTTTTGGGCCCATCCCTAGTGGATTGGCACCGGAATCAAGTGCCAACGGTGGGAGGCCCACTTGGACACCCCCACACTTTTTGAGTTTTAAAGCATTCTAGATTACTTTTTCAAGTTGCATTTTGTGTTATCATGTTTGGTTAACTCACAGCTGCAATTTTGTAACTTTTGGTCAGATTCTAGTATGTTTTGTGTCGCTTTGTTGTTTCACTGACTTGTAGGTGGCGAGATCAAATTCTCGAGGTTAGAGGCCAAATTGGGAGAATCCAACCATTTGGGTCATCCCAAAATGGCCCCAATTACATAACCCCCTTGTTGGCAGGCATTTTGCAGGTCTCAGGAATCGACATTGGAGTAGCAGCAGGTCGGCTTCTTCAACACAGAAGAATTCGCCCCACCCAGGGACGAATTGCAGTCAGAGATCGTCCCACCCAAGGACAAATTCCAGAATTCGTCCCACCCAGGGACGAATTGCAGTCAAAAATCGTCCCACCCAGGGACGAATTCCAGTTGAAGGCAGATTGGCCAGCTGTCTCAGTGGCAATGGCCTTCTGGTAACACTTTCTGTCTTCTGTCAAGTTTTCAGGCTGTTTAGAATCATTTTGTTTACTATTTTAGATAAATGTTTGCATGCATCTTTCGATGATTTTAGAAGAACAAACACTTTTCACTTGCAGCAGGTGCTATTGATATCTTGGTTGTTTCTTTGTTCGCAGGAGAAGCAGCGGAGGTGAAGAACTCATCGACATCAGCGACGACATCATCTTGGCCCGCCCATTGCAATCATGGGCACGTGGAAAGAGGAACATTGAGTGATTGTAATCAAAGTATTTTAACGCTCCTAGCCCCCGAAAAGGGAGGAGATGTCATTGTAATAGAGATCAAGGGATATTAATGAAAGGGCTGTGTTTTCTCCATTCGCTTGTGTCTCGTTTTAATGTGTTTCTTTTCCATTTCATGCACTTTACATTTCTAGGACTTAAGCGCATTTGGTTTTGGTTATATTGCAATTAGTGTTTCCTTTGCCCGGAATCTCGTGCTTTCAGAAGGTTGGTCAAATGAGGAATCCATCTCTTGAATATCAGATTGAGTTGATTGAACTTGAGGTTGCTCATTTGTAGTTTTTGTTACAATATTAATAATATCATCATGATGGGACACATTAACATGCAATATTTGATTGGTTTCTTGTTGTTGATAATTGAGTAGGGGTTCTTGAGAGATCCCCATGTCTTGATTTATTATTGGTATTTGTTGTGTAGGAGTTTGATAGTTTATTGGAGATTTATAATCAGTTGTAGATTGTAATTCCTTTATATTAAAAAGATCCTTATCAATCAAATCTTGAATTGCACATCTTAAATCTTTACAATTTTGTGTCATATGTCCATCTACTCTATGATATTCACAATGTAACTCAGGTTTAAACCAATCTGATGTGGTATCAGGTTGTCTTATGGAAGGGAGTTCAATCCTATTTGTGTCAAGTAAATACTTGAGAATTATATCCATTGGTTGATTAAGCCTAGTAAATTTACGTGATGAAGGTTTTTGAGAGGTTTTTGATAAATGCCTTAGGAATTTCGTCATAAAAGGACCTAATGGTTTCTCACCTCTACTTTCTTTATTATGGGTAGAATGATGATAGGAAGATTGCGATGTAGGATGTGAGTGCATGGTAGAATTGGAAGAATAAGTATTTTCTTGTTGAAATGGATGTTTTGTATTGAAAGAAGAGTATTGAAAAGGTGGTGGAGGATTATATGTGGATTGATAGACATAATATGGATATATGGGAGAATAGATAATATCGTTATGAAGAGGATTGGCAAAGGGATTGTCTTGTTGGGGTAAGGATGAAAAATGAGAGAAGTGTGATGGAGGTGATGTTGAATAGGGATAAGGTTGATCATAATCAACAAATGTATTTGGCTGAATTCTTCCAACATTACTAATGGGCTCATATTGATTTGAGTAAAAACTCATGGTTTTTTTAGTGCTTCTAAAAGTAATATTTAGCATCTACTATTTAGAATTGAATCTAAAACATGAAATGATGATTTTGTTTTTGTTTTTCTTGTATACATATATATATTTTTGTTTTTGTTTTCAAAAGGTTTACAATGCATTCACGTCGGGTTCACCAAAATGTATCGCTCCAAATTTTTCGCATCCCTACCTTTAGGCTATTGGATCCGTGCCCGGAAGGAGGATGGGAAAAGGATGGTGCAGTACCTCGGACGAGAGGACTTTGCGAAGGTCCCACCTCTCAAGGGAGGTGTATTTTGGTGATTTTTTGATGGATGGTGGGTTCACCAAGAAACATTTGGTGGTAATTTCCACGCCTAGGTTTTTGAATGTGTTTAGATGAGTTTTTTTTATCCTTTAAGCATTCATCCTAGGTTTGGCCGAATGAATCTAACTTAATCTATATGAAAATGCAACTTTCAATGAATACAAAAAACAGATTTTGAAAGCAGAAAACAGAGAATTTACAGGAGGAAAATGGGGAATACCTGATCCGGATGTCTGAAGAAGATTCTAGCGGTTGATGTGGTCTGGATCATCTGGAATTCTACAGAATCGCCTGCAATCTGACGAGATCGTCCGAAATCTGACGAATTCGTCAAAAACCTGCAAAACAGAGAATAGATGCAAAATGCAAGAAATAACACTATGCTAACAGAGGCAAATTATACCAAATGATAATATGAATGCTGAACACTATTCAAGAATAGAAATTAATGCAAATTACTATGCTTAAATGGCAGATAATAAACTTAGCATGCAATCTAAGCTAAATGGGTGAACTCCAGATGCAAAATAGGATAAAAATTGAATATATTATCTAATTTGCAAAACAAAATAATAGAGACAAAGTTGAGAAAAGCAAACTCCAGGCACTGATTGCCTCGATGTGGGCTGCAGTCGAGATCGTCTCGCATCAGTACGAAATCGTCTCGAATTCGATAGGATCGCCTCAGATCTGGACAGGTTCGTCGGTGATGATGGGTGCTGGCTCCGATTGAAAATCAATGATATACCTACATCAAAATTGCTATGGGACTAATGAAAAATAAGATTATGATGTTTTAGTACAGAGGGATTCAGTTTGCAGATAAATTCAGCCAGGGGTTGGGGAGGGAAAATCTTAGAGTTTAAATAGGCTTAGGGAGAGTTGTTGGGAGGTTGGAGATCTTCCCAATTTGGGAGATCTCCAATGGGGGAGGGTCCCAATGGCGTAGACACGCTTCTGCCCGGATTGGAGACCCATTGGAATGGATTCCAACTATGCAAATTTAGTTTTGCGACAAGATCGTCTGGACGACCTAGTCCAGACGAAATCGTCAAATCTAGGGCGATATCGTCTGATCGGCGACGATATCGTCAAACGGTCAAAACAACCTCTAAAAATGGCACGAAAAAAGGGGAAACGGGTTTCTCGACGGTTAACGGGCGGTTTGGGAGGTTAAATTTGATTTTTAAATTATTTACTAAGGTGAATGTAATTATTATAATTTTGCTGCGCCAATTTTAGGGTGTTACAATATCCTTTAACACATTAGTAGGATACTCGATTCCACAAACAATGAAGGTAAAATGCTATTTTAAGAAACAAAACCCTATTGTACTATTAGACTCTAGTAGCACTCACAATTTATAGACCCCAGTTTGGCCAAACAAGCTAATTGATTTATATATCCTTGCAATAACTTTGAATTCATGATTAGCAATGGAGAAAAATTGCATGTAAAGGCAAATGCAAAAATATCAAATCCATGATGGGGGAATATAACATGAAATCATATATGTATAACATTATGAGGATGTGATATTGTTTTGGGAGTACAATGGCTATGAACGCTCGACAAAATTCAATGGGACTTTGAAGAGTTATGGATGCAATTTATACAAAACAACCAAACATACACAACTCAAGGTTTAAAAATAGATCCCACACAAATCGTAAGTTCCCATAGAATGGAAAATATTCTTCGAAAAGGAGTAAGATGCATGGTTAACCAACTATTTTCCTTGCAAAACACCACCGAAGAGCAACCAGAGGCACCCTAATTAATAGAAATCCTAGAGAAACATGATAAAATATTCAAAGAACCAGAGGGATTACCTCCACAACGAAGCCATGATCATGCTATTCAATTACTTTCGGGACACCAACCTCCAAATATTAGACCTTACCGATATCCATACTTACAAAATATGGAAATAGAAAAATTAGTACAAGACCTACTAAGGGCAGGGGTCATTCGACCTAGTAGAAGTCCCTACTCTTTGCCAGTCATACTAGTAAGAAAAAAGGATGGATCATGGCGCCTATGCATGGATTTTTGTGCTCTCAACAAAATAATTATTAAAGACAAATTTCCTATTCCAGTCATTGATGAACTACTCGATGAACTAAATGGAGCCGCATATTTTTCTAAACTCGATTTACGATTAGGTTACCACCAAATTCGAGTTAAGGAAAGCGATATACCCAAAACTGCTTTTCGCACCCACGAGGGACATTATGAATTTTTGGTGATGCCTTTTGGCCTCACCAATGCTCCATCCACATTTCAAAGTCTTATGAATAAGGTATTTTATCCCTTCCTTAGAAAATTTATTTTAGTTTTCTTTGACGATATTTTGATTTAAAGAAAGACATGGGAAAAGCACTTAACACATATAGTGCAAGCACTCAAAATATTGAAATAAAATAAATTATACGCAAAGAGATAAAAGTGTTCCTTTGGGAAGCATGAAATTGAATATCTTGGACATATTGTCTCCAAGGAAGGAGTTAAAGTAGACCCCCAAAAAATTGAAGATGTGGAAAATTGGCAAATTTCAAAAACTCTAAAAGGGTTGCATGGGTTCTTAGGATTAACAAGTTATTATCATAAATTTGTTAAATATTATGGGAAAATAGCAGCACCCTTAACAACCCTACTTAAAAATAATGCCTTCAAATGGTCTCCAAAAGCGAATGAAGCTTTCATGACTTTGAAAAACACCATGTGTACCATCCCCGTCCTAGCTATGCCAGATTTTTCCCAACCATTCATTATTGAAAGCGACGCTTACGAATTGGGAATGGGAATGGTGCTCATGCAAAATGAGAAGCCCTTAGCCTTTACTAGTAAAGCATTTTCCAAAAAGAATTTAGCACATTCCACTTATGAAAAAAAAATGTTAGCTATGGTCCATGCTATCCAACATTGGAGACCATACCTTATTGGAAAACATTTCATTATCTGCACTGACCACCATAGCCTAAGATACCTTCTTGAAAAACGGATAACCACTCTAGAACAACAAAAGTGGGTAACAAAACTATTAGGCTATGATTATGAAATCATCTATAAAAAATGGAAAGATAACATGGTTGCGGATGCACTTTCTAGAAAGTTCGAAGAAACTTCACAATTACATGCTTTTTCCTACCCTATCCCTACATGGATCGAACAATTAAAGGATTAATGGTATGCGGACCCTACTATACACACCATAATTCAACAACTACAACAAAATCCCATGAGTAAACCCCACTACTCTTGGCAAGGTAACATGCTCCATTACAAAGAATGGTTGGTCCTCTCACCTACATTGGTTTATCATCCAAAGCTTCTACATGAGCTACATGCTACACCTACTGCATGCCACTATAGATTCCTAAAAACTTACAAAGGAGAGACTAAATCATTTTGTTGATGAGGGATGAAAAATGATATCAAGAAGTTTGTCAATGAATGTGAAACATGCCAAAGAAATAAAGGTGAAACCATGGCAACACCGGGCCTTCTTCAACCTCTACCCATACCAACCAGGAAATGGGAGGATATTCAATGGATTTCATTGAAGGTCTTAAAAAATTTGTAGGAAAAATGATGATCCTAGTGGTGGTAGATCGTTTATCTAAATACACCCATTTTTTTCCCGTAGCTCACCCCTATACCGCTAGTACTATTGCTCAAATATTCCTTGACAATATTTTTAAATTACATGGCATGCCTTCTACTATCGTTAGTGATCGTGATCCCACATTCACTAGTAATTTTTGGAAGGAATTATTTAATCTCCAAGGTACGTAACTTTGGATGAGCTCCAATTACCACCCACAAACAGATGGTACAACTGAAATTGTTAATAAGTGCTTAGAAAACTATCTTCGATGCTTTATTTCCACAAAACCTCTTCACTAGATTAAATGGCTTCTACTAGTTGAAAGGTGGTATAATACCACATATCACACAACCATAAAAATGACCCCTTTCAAAGCATTATATGGCCGATCACCCCCATCTCTAACCTTTTATCTTCCAGGAAGTACAAAAGTACCAGTTGTAGAGATGGAGTTGGTCACTCGAGATAATATCATTCACACTCTAAAGGACAATCTACATATTGCTCAACACCTCATGAAGCAACAAGTGTACCAACATCAGACTGAAAGGGTTTTTCAAGAATGGGATATGGTATTTCTTTGCCTCCAACCATATCGTCAAACTTCATTGAAAATAAAAGGGTCACAAAAATTAGCACCAAAATTTTATGGCCCTTATAAAATTCTACAATGTATTGGACCTGTTGCATATAAACTTGAATTACCATAATATTCCAAAAT
Organism: Wollemia nobilis; assembly: GCA_028583015.1. NCBI lineage: Eukaryota > Viridiplantae > Streptophyta > Pinopsida > Araucariales > Araucariaceae > Wollemia > Wollemia nobilis. The sequence goes on from JAQPPZ010001753.1 coordinate 2,824,649, forward strand.
CCATCCGGTATTTCATGTTTCTTGTCTTAAAGCCATAATAGGCACTAACATCGTTACGCAAACTCAACTTCCAAAAATTTTAGATAATGGAGCTCTCATGGTTGAACCAGAAGCTATCATAGACCGACGTATGCGCTGCCTCCATAACCACACCATCACCGAGGTATTGATTCAATGGAAAGGTCTACCTATATAGGATGCTACGTGGGAGACGCTCCACCAGATTCAATGATAATTTTTGCAATTCTAGCTTTTAGGACAAAGCTTTTTCAAATGAGGGTGGCATGTTAGGACCCTCTTAATGTAACTCTTAATCATATTATATGTTATATTATATTATATTATATTATAAAGGGACACATCCCTTCACTATTCACACCTTTTAGATGGATGTAAATAGGACAAGTAAGATGCTCCAAAGATCATCCAAGAACATTAATTTATTATATTGTGGATTTCTACCTTTCAATACAAACTATGATTCTATTCAAATAATGATTATTTTCTGCATTCAATTCATATTTCAAGTTGCAGGTTCATAATAGTTTTGCAGTACTCTTGAAAGTGTCCCTTGATGTCCTCTACATGGTGTTTTTTTAATTGATTGATAAAAGGGATTTTAAAAGGGTTTCCAAACCTTTACAAAAGGAGAAGATATCTAGAGAGGATATTACAAGACGATCTCCTAGGAACATTGGGGAGATGAGAAACAAAAACATAAAATAGAGGATTTCCTATAAATATAACAAAATAAGGAGGCCCTTAAAACTAAAGTAAAAAGAGATAAAAAATATAATCAAGAACAGGGGAAGACTAGGTAAAAAGGGAAACAACCACTTGATATTTTCTACATCCATAGGAGAGTTCATTAGATCCTCAAGGTCATCTTCACAAAATTGCTTCTTGAAATTATTGAGTGTGGTCACATGATGAATGAGACTAGTGCTCATGTTTGTAGCTCTAGTTAGTGATCCCAATATTGTGATGGCATGATGAATGAGAGTAGTTCTCAAGTTTATAGCTCTAGTTAGGGCTCCTAATAGATCATCTAGTCCCTAAATATAGCCCTTCCTATAGATGAAAGGAACACAAGAATCATGGAGGGAGCACTTTAAAGGCATGGAAAAATAGCTAGGATGAACCACTTTTTGAGAAAGGGTTTGGAAAGGTAATTTGCCAACCTATCCTTCTAAGTCAAAGGAGGATGTTCAACAACCTCATCTGAAATATAGTTGAGCTCAATGTGAGTAAGGGATTTCTTTATTTTCCTAGATTTAGACTTGATGTAGATAGAATACCTCTCTAAATTAGTCTTGAGAGTTACTTCTTTATTCTTGGGATTAAGGTTGAGATCACAAATAATATTATAGAAAGACCTTGGTCTATTCTCAACAATAACCTCAAGACTAAGAATCTCCAAATAGGTAGTCTTAAACTAAGACTCATTCACATGGTTGTTTGGTATAATGTTCAACACTACTACTTGAGCTTATTTCTAAAGGAAATGCCTATAGATGATTAAGTATAAACCTTGGTGAATTAGGAAATACAAGGATCCCTTTTACACATTGTTAACTAAATTTCCCATAGATTTGAAGATATACTCTAGGATTTTAATTATTTTCTTCCCATGTATGTGGTTGAGAAAATCCATATGGTAGCTCCTTAGAATGTTCATTGGTCCATCCATAGTGAAGTAATTGATAATGGGAACCATTACCTTTTCCCAAATTTTAAGGAGGGATTCTCTAAATATTCCCCATTTTTATCTATTGAGGATTTCTCCTTTGTCCTTCAATAACTTCAATTCACCTACCAATGAGTGTTTTTCTTTCAACAATTTCTCCATCATCTGGGAACCAAAAAAATTTAGCAATAAGTTTATCATTAATCGTAAAGCTTAGGTCTCTCACAGTGACTCTACCATTGACCCAAATATGAACAAGTTATTTCAAAATTTTCATGTCATGTCCACCGAACATCTTGAAAAATGGGATAAATATCACATTATCTAAAATTTCCTCCATAAATTTGTTAAGTAGAAGCACCTCAAGCACAAATATGGAGTCACTACTATCCATTAGCAGCAATATGGTGGTATGTCTACAGGAAAAACCATAGGGGTGAAGGATGGATATGGTCCAGATAGATAAAAATAGATCATTATTGGTGCAAATTTAAGTGAAAATAAACACTATAGAGAAACCAAAAGGGTGAAAAGGTAGAGTGCAACTAAAGGGATTACCAACAAGACATTAAGGAAAAATACACTTTGGAAAGGTTTGATAAGTTTTTGATGAATGTACCGCAACATCTTGGGGAAATAATTTTCCTATCATGATGGTGATCAATGGCATGCCAATAAAACCTTGATATCAACACCATATTTTGGGATAATACATAGGGAAGAAACTTCCTCTACATGGTGTGTTTTTCAAGGATTCATTCTCATTTTTTTGGCCTCTAGCTTCTCCCTATCTAATACCTTGGTGTGTTGGAGAGATGATGCATACTATAGTAGGAGTGCACGACCATGTAGACATGGGTAGTATCCAGTTCTATGATATCTTCTATGGAAGAGTAAAATTGACATGAAGCCTTTGCCTCAATCATATCCCCACTAGCGGAAGTATTTTTAGTTATCATAAAAAAGGTTGTGTGGATTCTTTTTCTAGGGAGTCCAACTTAGATATCACTAAGAGGAATTTCATAGATGACACAGGCCACTAGATACTCAAAACATAAAATTGCTATGAGTGCATGATCCAAGACCTTCAATAATTGTTTCAAACCTCTATAAAAATATCTTCTTGATCAATATTTTGGTCAACCTCATGATTTAATCGATGGGGTGATAGTATGTAGTGAATTTTCATTACAACCCCTTTAGAAAATGTCTTTATAAAATGTTTCCAAAATAAATTTCAAAATATTATTGCATGTATGTACATATGCTATCCACCTAATATCAAAAAAGGATCAAATAATTGATGTCCATAATGTATGTCAAAATGATTTTATGATTATCCCTAAATAGTCTTCTAAGTAATTCAATACTAGGTCTTACACTTATTACAAGTGTGTTGATGATACTCACTAGAAGACCCTAAAGTACAATGAAATTTACCATGAGAGCAATAGACCTAAGTATGAAAAATTAGGGACCAAAAGACATAAGGTGACATTTACTAAACTTCATCCCAAGGTAGAAGAACCATATGATAATCGTAATGAGTGTTACAAATACAAGTATTTATACTTGTTGATATTTCTCAAAAAGCAAATATTCCCCCATTATTTTTTGGTCTTTCACTAATTATCTTCTTGAAAAACCACTTACTAGCCAAATAAAATGCTTTATTTATTTCATCTATGATAGGGAAAAATCCTCTCCTTATATGAACCACTTACATGTATTTCACCTTAAAATATTTTTAGTCCTATACATGGAAGAAGTCTAACACAAAAGCCTATCATTCTATCCCAATTCTGAATACCATAAGTACTCACCTACATATATCATGTCTACTTCTCAAACAAGATCTACTAGCCCTATTACAATTTTAGGTATTCTAAAAATAAGTGTAACTCTATTATGATACTAAGTGTTCTAAAAATAAAAAATAACATTCTCCATTATTCATCAAGAATAAAAATAAAAACAAGAAATATGTGTATCAAAAATAAAAATATATATAAGGGATAAAACAAAAGAACCAATTCTAAAGACAACATATGACTAACTTGTATTGACAACTTGCCATGAAATTATTATCTTTAAGATATTTCTTCATACATCGTCTTCATTTTTTGCACTATTTTATATCTTTTCTTTGAGATATTGCCATTTGGAATTTGCATGAGATCATGTATCTTGCTTCTTGATATGTCGATGAGATCATACACTATCACTATTACAGCCTCCTTCATGGAGAAAAATTATTGATATTAAAGACTCCTTCATACACTACTATATATAAACATATTAGGTAGATCACTAAATGCATATACATTCTTGACATTATGCACTACTTGGGTAAAATATTGGCAAAGATGATAAACTTCTACTATGATGAAATGAGAGTATAAAAGTTAAAAAATATGTTGACAAGTAAGGAAGATAAATGAAATGTGATTCACAAACCAAGGTTCATTCTTATTTTTGGTAATTCTATTCCATCCATCTTGATTTTTACCCTTTGTGAGAATTTAGCAAGTAAATAAAACAAGTCTTTAATTTTTGTCAACTAATTACTGCAAAGTCCTATCTCTTTTAATTTGCATAAATTACATGACATGATGAAGATTCATTATTGTTATGATCCTTAGAAATTTCTAATACTTTCAAAAGGTTATGCCATTAATATTTTTATTTATGCCTTTACACAATTAATAATAATATATAAAATAAAAATTAAAAAAAAAAAAACAAACCCAAAAAATGGATGCATAATGCATGATGACCCAAGAAAGAGAATACCAAAATCAATATATCGCAAAATATATTTACAACTATCATAGGAAATTCCATATGTATATGCATCTAAACATAAATTTTCATACCATAATATTTATCCTATACATCTACTTATATATTGTAGTGATAGGTCACTACCATGGGAATCATATTTGTGGAAGGTTGAAAAAGTGTTTAATCAGTCCAACAATACCTTCTAAAACTCTGAAAATGTTAGCTAAGTTCAAGAAAAATGTTTATTTTCCTTAAGCATTTATTTGTGTAGAAGTTATCACCTATCCATGTGATATCATTGGCTTACAAGAGTGAACCATTATGATTTTATTGTCAAATCACTAGTAAAGTGAAGCAATTTTCTCACTTCCTAGAGCAAATTATTTAAGGCTAATGGATGGGGATAGTGGGGTTAAAGTACAAGAACAAATCTCAAGGAAGGTCTTTGAAAAGTGATATATTGACATGTAGTTTTACCAAAACTCATTTTATTGTCCTTACAATCCATTTAGAGTCATAATTAGATATATATAACATTTGGAGGTGCATCATTTTGTTAGAGATGCCCCAAAAACTTTACTTTTTCTAGGAATAAGAGTTTCTCACCTAAGGTAACTCAAGGGTAAATTCTTACTATAAATGAGATCCATTGTCCCCATTGTAAACTTATTTTATAAATGATAATTTAGAGCTACACCCTATAAAACTAATATTATGCTCATGTAACTCCTCAAATTGTAGGAAAAAAATAAGAATTTTTGCACTCCATTAGTGGCCTCTTAGAATACAAAATGCATAGAAATTTGGGCATAACCCTTTTACCCTTCTTGTCATTTTTCTTAAATTTTTTTATCAATTTAATGGAAATATTTTTCCTATTTCGATTCATGTGTGTTGATTTATCACATACTCTCCTTGCTACAATTATGACTATATTTTCATTTAAATCCCTTGCACCCTACACTTAACAATTTACTTTTATACATTTTTATTTTACATTTAATTTTTGCATTTGACTTTCATGCAATTTGATTATATTTGGTTAAAAAATAGAAAGGATAGTGGGGATCCAACCTAAAAACATAGGTTGGAAGAGCCCATAGACTCTTCCAGCCAAAAATGTTGAAATCTAGAGTTTAGGTGCATTAGAAATATTACTAGAAGTCAAATAATTGCATGGTTCAACATAGTTTTTTGGCATGATAGATGGTACTATAGTACTTTAGTTGATGATTTGGTTTAATTCCTTGAATTTGGTACCAAATTTGAAATCCATCATAGATGGGAATGATTGGTCTAAAATTAAAATATTTTGAGCAAGTTTGAACACAACAAATTTCCATATAATCAAAGCAAATCATTAGTTAGGTTTGACTAACAAATAATTAACTTTATTGGCTGATTATACGAAAAGAAGTGAATTGATCCTATTTTGGAGTGAATGCTTCTTTAGTGATGACTTAGCAAAAAAAATTCTTAGATCCATCCCAATTGCATTTTAACCATAAAGATGCAAATGCAAACCCAAAAGTGCTAAATTTGACAAATCTAGTTTAGAGGTGTTTGCTTGACTCATAAAATATTTATGTTGCTAACATTTGTAAAGGATTCTTTATTCTAAATTAAATACAAATAACAAAAAAATGTGAATTTCAAGGTTAATTAAGATCTCATCTTGAAAACCAATTCCTTGTCCTTGATGAATCACTCTAGATTATTATTTGTAAAAATTCAAGATTATGAGTGAATTGCAAATAAAGTGGAGCAAAAATATCCCTTAAGAGTATTATATTTTCCAAGTGATTGGCTTAAGTGAACAAATCATTCTAGATTTGGACAGACCTTATTCAAGTGATTTGTTCCCCTTGATCTCTTTTGCTTTACATTTTCATATTGATGAGCAAAAAGCAATTGGGATGGATTTGAGAATTTATTTTCTAATTCATCACTTAGGAAGAATTCACTCCAAAATAGGAGAAATTCATTCATTTTAGGATAATCACCCAAAAAAAACAATATTTGTTAGCCAAATCCAACTAATTATTTTATTTGATTGTCTAGTAATTTGCTCTGATTAGCTGGTCATTAGCTCTATAATAGTAAATTTTCCTTAAGGATAATACAATGAGTGATTTAATAAAATTTATGTAACTCCTTCAAAGATATTGATTTATCTAATAAATGAAGTATTTCAATCGAATTTATTTGGTTATCCTTTCATTTGAAAAATTTATGAAGTTGAATTTTTGGGAGTGATTCAATCTACTTTGCTAGCAAATTACCCCAACTAGCTAGTGATCCACTCTACTATTCAATTTTTTTATATTTTTTAGATTTTTTACCCTAAAACTCTATATACATAGGTATGTATATTAAAGTATATATATTTATTCCTTGTGGGTTGGTGAATCTATCAAAAATTTACAAAAATGAATTAATGAATCACTTAAAAAAAGAGATTTTAGTTATTTTTCTTGAATAAAAACCCAAAAAATAAACTTTTTAGGCACTACCTTGAATCCCACTCCTCTATTATCTTATGCTTTATATATTCAGGCTTTGTCCATCATCATGGTATCTCACAATATAAGAATCCTCAAATAGTATAAAATATTCCATGGGATCAAAATATATAACTATACAAACACACAATTCCTCAAGGTCAGCAATAGTTTCCAGAAAACTCATAACCAAAAATAGAGTCTCATTAGACTAAAAAATTTGGTTTGTAGTACATTTATCAGAGCTAACAAAAAATATTTTATGCAACAACAATAGACAACACCAACTTACCATGTTGAACAAATCAAACAATGGATTCAATATCCTCAACATAACCAATATATGCTCCAAGAAGACAACCTACATAGTAAATGTTATATGGGAAAATTCAATATGGACAAGTCTCAATAACAAAATGTAATAGTATTTATGCAACATGATTATCTGGCTTATTCATCCTAAACACATTAGTAATAAGTGGCCCCATAATATCAACAAGGTCTAGAGTGTTAGCATGACATACAAAAGTTTACAAAGGACTAGTACAGCTCAAGGGAATTCTAGTGATATTTAAATGGATAAAGGAACAATATGATGAGTTTCAAGAGGAGAATTAGAAAAATAAACAAAAAATATGCAATAGCCTCAATGGTCACTAACTAAATAGTAAGACCTATCTAACCCACTACTGAAGGATTTTTAACCTATAATGAGTTCCTTTAAGTTAGTGTGATTTATCTAGAAAACATGCCAATGATTAATTAGGTGCTTAATTGAATGAGTAATATGAATTTTAATTTATGGTTTCTTACCTATAAAATAGGTTACAATATAAAAAAATATTCTATTGTAATTCACCATGTCCAAGTAATGAACAAACAAGTGTTAGTCCATACTACAAGATCAAACCAACATATTTCCATCAATTTAGTAATGATTAATCAAACCATGATAATCCAAACACTAATAAATAAGGTAATTGCACCCTAATTCAATATGGTACAAGCCTATGCAATGACCAGGGCACGTAAATGAGTTTTTATTACCTCCCTATCCAAATTGTAGTAGTGAATAATCCTCCAAACTATACATAGCCTATTCCCTAGGAAGATTACCAGTTTAGACAAAAAAAAAACTTGAAATAATAAGGGAAGTTCTAGGTAATAATGGATCATTAAATTTTATGGAGTAACCCACACACTTTAATAAAATGGCTATGAATCCTATGGTCTAATCTAATCCTTGATATTAAAAATAAATATTATAAAGGCAAAGAAACAAGAATGAAGAAGATTGTGAATCATTTGGCCCTTTTCTAGATGAAGTTAGAGTCTATAGAAGATTGTTAAACATTTACTATTTCTAAAAAAGGAGAAGATTTTATGATGGGAGTATATATTAATTTTAAATACAAGGTATTTATGTTCCTCTTTGATTATATCTTGCTTGTGGAACTAATAAAAAAGAAAATCAAATCAAATCATCAATCATTGATACCTCCCTTAAACAAGGAACCATAACATGTAAAGACAATATGAAGTGGAATTGAGTGAGAATATGAAGGATAAGAAAACGCTACAAAGTTTAAATAATTGAAATATGTATCCCCTTTAATGAAGGAATTTTACTTATTCAACAAGGAAATTTTAGAAGAAACTTATCATGTTCCTAATATTCCATGTCAGATTCAATTAAATATGACACCCAACACACCTAAAGTTTCCAAATTTCATCTCCCTATCAAAGATGTTATTGTTTATCATAATTGACATGCTAATGTAAATATTTATTACAAAGCTTTCAATATTTTTTAATATATGAATAACATTAGATACGTATCTTTATATCTCTACAAATCTTTTCCATAGGATAGAATTCTTGTACAAGAAAATAATGGGATAAAAAATAAGTAACTATACACATTAGATGTTACTACCCAACTATCCTTAAAAATATAAATATTAAGGATATAATTTATAATAAAATTTTCTAATACCTCTCCTATTACATTATTTAAAATAGCAAATGGTGGAATAACTACCATAACTAAATCTTGAGAAGTATCATTGTCAAATGTGTATAGTACTTGGTTTTATTTTGTATTTTCATAGTATCTATCTTTAATTTGATGTCATTTTATAATTTAACTAAATATTTTTATATTTTTCTTTGGAAATTTTTTTTTTTTAATAAGCGAAAAACCCTTTGCAAGGCCGCCTTGGTCTTAGAGACCATGAACACGGGGTTCTACACCGTCAAATTCACCCAAGGGTCACACCCGACCCTGCCCGCACCAACATTATCAATTGGATTTTGGATACCCAATTCAGCTTTTTGTTAGGGTGGAGATTTGAACCTGGGACCTCCCTTGGAGGATTGCCCTCTCCTCTCCAAATAACCTAAAAAACCTGGGTTTTTCTTTAGAAATATTTATATTAATATTTGATTAATATCTAGAGACACAAATATACCTATTTCTTTATGTTGTAAGATCAACTTAGAGTGGAATTTTTGGTTGCTTCTAATTAACTTGTACAACATATCTATCCTATGTTCTAGTGTTACTTGCCTATAAATCATTAGTTTCATCACTAAAATATTTTTTTTCCATATACAAGTCATTAGAATCACAATCTAATTATTCTTTAAAAACATGACGTCTATTACAAGCACCTTCCTTTTGAATCATGATATCACTTATATCACATATCATATTAGCCTTTGCATGTTTATCCTTTGTAATAATTTATTCTTATCTTTGATTCTTTTATTTATATATTTCAAGTGTATGAAATGACACATAAATAATATTCACTATATCAGTAGAAAGTGTTATATCAATCTCTATGTTATCATCTACTTTGTCAATGTGGAGAATTTTAAATATTTTAGTGAAATAAATGTATCACTATTGGCTTCCTAATATATTGATTGCATAAATTTTGAACCATTGGATCTTTTGACCATAGTTTGCATCAAGTTTTTTCACATTGTATATTCATCATCTTCCTATATATTATGATTTCCATTCTACTTTTTTGGTATTTCTATTGTACTGCTTAGATATTTTTTTGTCATTAAAGCTTTATATTATATTCTTAAAATTTATGTATCTTAAGGTAAGAATAAAGGTAGAACAATATCTAAGGAAAATAATCAATTTGTGTATGATTAAATAGATTCTAATGTTCCTTTTCTTCAGCTTAAGCACTTTTTATATCCATTAACAACTTGAAAGTTAGTATATATTAATTTCTCCATCATTTGAGCAACAACAAATAAATTATTTAGAAGCCCAAGAGCATATAAGACATTTACAATGGTGCATTCAACTAAATATAGTGTGAGGTAAACTATTCATATTAATTTTATGAGATAAGTTATGCTATTTTCTATTATTATAAACCAACTCTCTATTTGTTGAAAATTGTTAAATCAGTGTAGATTCCCTTTCATATAATTTGTGAATATTGAATCAACATACCAATTATGATCTATTTGGTGCAAGATCATTCAATTGGGGTGTTTCAAACCATGGCTTGGGAAATATGGTTTTCAAGCCATTGGTTGTTCACATGGTTTTACAAAACCATGGGTTTTACACATGGTTTTGAAACCTATTTTTTGTACATGGTTTTAGCACTTTATTGTGGCATGTGGTTTTAGTGACTTTTGTTTATGTCTATTTTATCACTATGAAAATGTTCACAAGTAAATAAGAGAGACATGTGAAGCAGAATGGAAGAAGGAGAAGTGGAAAAAGATCAAGAGACTTAGCACTTTGTGCAATGCTTGTTGGCGTTTTATGGTGTATAACCTTAGGAGAAGAAGGAATCAACATTTTCTTAAATGCTTGCAAGAGGTTTATAATACCTTTCTCCTTTGAATTCTAAATAGATACCACATGTTTAGCTTTGGATAAAATTGGGTCCTTTTATATTTTTTATGGTTTGCTTTGTCAATAGGACCATGTGGCTCATTAGATGGAATATCAAATTCCTACGTGCCCTAGCACTTCTAAGTTGCTTACCTTAGGTGAAAACATAGCATTGAATACTGATGAAATATTTAATGATTAGCTTAATTTAGAGCTTGTGTATATTTATCCTAATATCAGAGCCAACACCCATCCTTTCAACTAAAGGATATTTGCTCCTTCTGACTTTCCTTTCTACTTGTCTTGCTTCCTTAGAGATGACACCCACCCTATTGTTATAGAATTCTAGAGCTTGAGAAAAATTTGTGGTGGTCTATGGAGTGCTTGTAGGATATATATTGTATGTTGTAACATTAGGAGGGAATTTTAATAATACTATGGAAACTATGGATACATTTTTATTTATGTAACTTGTTTCTACTACACTATAAGAGAAAAATAAGAAAATAGTATTATTCTTTTTATGTAGAATGTGTATTTTTTGTGGCTATATATTATTTGATTATTTATGTTACTACATACTTTGATATAGAAGTGTCAAGACTATTTGTAGAGTAAAATCCTACCAATGACTTTGATAGACTATGTTAGGAAGAAAATTTGAGCTCCTACTTAAAAAGTTATTATAATTAGATTTTTTCAAAGCCACTCATATTCTTTTGATAGGCACTTTAGGTTTTTATCCTAGGACATATGAATTATGGTAACATATTAAGAAACAAACTTGGGCTATAATACCACCTTATGTAGTATGCCTAAGTCATGGGTAAAATTTTAATTTTCAAATAAACTTGACATTGCTAGATCAAAGTATGTAGCAACCCACAATAAAAAGGTAATATATAACTACAATAAATAAAACATTCAACTTTAAAAATATAATACTATATTTTATATTTATAGTGCATTAGAAACAAGTTACAAAACTAAAAATGTGGTCATAGTTGGCATAGTCTTCTTCAAGTTCCCTTCTTTTCAGGTTATAATACATAGTTAAACTCTTGTAATCACTCCTGAGAGTACCAAATATCTAGATCTATCTCTAGAAATTTATAATTATTTTAACTTTATTTTGATTTTATACTTAGTGTACCTTCTACAAGTATTGCATAGAATACCAATTTCCACTTCTAAGGTTTTACAAAATGAACCTCCTAGAAGCACTACACAGAGTACCAATTTCTTCTTCTAATATTATAAATAATTAACTCCTAAAAGCACTACATAAAGTTCTAATTTATTCTTATGAGTTTATAAATAGTTAACCTCCTACAAACACAACATAGAGTGTCAATTTCTTCTTTTGAGGTTTTACACAACAAACCTCCTACAAGCACTACAAAGTAGCAATTTCCTCCTTTGATGTTTTACACAATAAACCTCCTACAAGTACTACATAGATTTCCAATTTCTTCTAATATTCTCTACTATTTTTCTTCTTCACTTTCCCATCATCTATCTCTCCCCTCCCTATGCCCATATTTATAATGATAAAATACACACAAAATAAAAGACACAAAAACCACATGCCATAAAATAAGTGCTAAAACCATATACAAAAACTAGACTTTAATACCATATGAACAACCAATGGTTTGAAAAATGTGTTCCCCAAACCATGATTTAAAACACCCCACTTGAATTCTCTTGCATCAGACACCTCATTTAGCAACAAAATGTAATCTTATGATCATAAATCTTTTATAAATAGATTTTTCTAACAACCACTCTGCTTCTAACAACCACTTTGGATTTCAATCCTAGGACTTGTGGTTTATGGCCCCATCATGCTTCCAATGCATCACTAAGAATTATCCTTGGTATCTTATAACACATGATGTAGTGTACCTATGTTTTTAGTAGGATTTTACTCTAAAAGTAAACTTAAGACTACTAGATCAAAGTATGCAACAAGCCACAACAAATAATTTACACATAATTACACCAAAATAAAATATTCAACTTTAAAAACATAATACAAAAACAAAAAAATAAGTTATAAAAAAATAATGTGGTCACAGTATCCATATACTTCTTCATATTCCTTCCTTCTAAGGTTACAATACATAGTTAACCCCCTAAAATCCTCCTTAGAGAACCAAATGCCTCATTTACTCTCTAGAAATTCACAACATTTACAATATTCTTTTAAGGTTATACCTAGTATACCTTCTACAAGCACTGCATAGAGTGCCAATTTCTTCTTCAAATATTTTACATAGCAAACCTCCTACAAGCACTACAGATAGTGTCAATTTCTTCTTTAGAGGTTATACACATTTAATCTCCTACAAGCTCTAAATAAAGTGATAATTTATTCCTATGAGGTTATAAATAGTTAACCTCATGCAAATACTACATAGAGTGCCAATTTCTTCGTCTAAGTTTTTACACAACAAACTTACTTCAAGCACTATGCAAGGTGTCAATTTGTTAATTTGAAGTTTTACATAACAAACCTCTTGCAAGCATTGCATAGAGTGCCAATTTCTTCTAAGATCCTCTTCTATCTTCCTTATTCACTTCTCCTTCAATTTTATCTCTTCTCTCTATATGCAAATATTTATAGTGATAAAATACACACAAAACAAAAGATACAAAAGCCATGTTTCACAAAACAAGTGCTAAAACCATAAAAAAAATATAGGATATAATACCATGTGCAACACCCATGGTTTTGAAAAACGATGTGCACAACCAATGGTTTGAAAACCATATTCCCAAAACCATGGTTTCGAAGACTCCACTTGGATGATTAGACATCAATATTTTGATTTTTATGAGTCATTAAAACTTTATAGTTTATTTGTGTTTATTCTTCATGTTCTAATTTTGACTCTTCCTATATTACTAACTATGCCACATGACCCTATTGTAAGGAATTTTTTCGATAACCTTTATTTGCTTTAGATTTAATAGGTTCTTATTTTATATTTTGAGGTTTGGTTAGAGTATTATATCTATAAAATTTTATATCATGAGTCCCTTGTTTTTCAAATATGTGACAATATCATTTCCTCCAATTATGTTTCTTTTCAAAAGAAAATAGATTTATTGTTTAGGTGTTTCTTTAATATCTTCTAGAAACAAGTGCATTGTTTGAAGCTTCATCTCTTAGTTGCAATTATAATTCATGTTGTTGTAAGATATTAATTAATTCTTCAAATTAAACTATTTAATTAGTAACTTGTAATAAAGCTACCAAAATATTATAAGAATTGAGTAAAGCCTACAACACAACTGAAACAAACATATTATTGTCAATTCTTTCTCCTAAAGTATTTAACTTTCATTTTAATTTTTCTATCTTGTTGAGAAAGTGTTCCAAAGTCACAATTTTTTCCATTTTTAATGTGTACAATTGTGACTGCAAATGATCTATTGTTCCTTGGTTTTGATTCATGAAAATTGTGCAAAGATAACCCCGTGCTTATTTCATTGTATTTGCTTCACTAATATGAGCCTAAATTTCATTTATTATTCCTAAAAGAATTATCAATTTGGTTATACTATATTTTCATCAAAGGCTAATTGTGTTATTTGTTCTTTAGGATGTTCATCATTTTTGGATAGTATTTCTTAATTTTTTTCAACAACAAGAATTGTTTTTATTTTATTCTTCCAAGGGATATAATTAGGACCCTTTAGTGTTGACATTCTATAAGAAGTAATTTTGATGTAGAAATTTCTTTGTTTTTAAAAATAAGTATTTTCAAATATATCCCTTATAACTCCTAATAATTGCATATTTATTTCCCAATTATAAAGCTTTAACTATAGCAAATATTTGAAACTTTCCTTCAAAGTAAAATATTTGATATTTGATATAAATATATCCTTGTATATTATATTCCATAAAATACCTTATAACTCCTATTTAAATAAAACATTATCTTGGAAGAAATAAACAATGATATTTGCTATTATATTGCATAAAATACCTTATAACTACTGGTTAAATGTAATATATTCTCCTCTATATGCCTTATTAAAATATGATTACATCTATTTTATTTTTAACCAGTACCTTCTCCTCTATATCCCCATAGCTAGGACATTCTCCCGCCTAGTCTATCTATCAACTAATTCTCTCATTTCTTTCACCTTAATAATGAGGGCATCTAATGGATTTTCCATTCATCTAATTATGTGGAGAACCTTCTAGTCATAACCCTCATGTTTTCCCTAGGTTTTATACATAACATGATTTGATGGAATATCCCATGCCTTCATAATTCTTATACCTTGTTAAATTTATATCAGCAACTAATTTCAACCTAGGTTTTATGCCTATCAAATTATTTGATATTTTTGCTAACCCATGGTGGTTGTAAGACCATATGTTACCATTTGATTATGATTTGTTTTATCATGTTTTTATTCCTAACACACTATAATATCACTTAAATTCAAGAAAAAATAGACATTATAAAATTGGCTTCAATAAAATTCAATCATAAATGTAAGTACCTTGTAATTTATTTCTAGTTAATGGATTTTGAAGACATGGGTAGGGTATGAGTAGAAAGTGGTATATATTTTAGATTCATAAGGACTATATTTTATATACAATATCAAACTTTATAACTAAGAAGAGGTTATAAACCACCTCGAATACATCAACATATCATAAAATAACCCATAGGCATCCTAGATCACATATATAAACCCTAAATTACCTCTATGGACTATAGGGGACATACATCATATAAAATAAGTCTAAATAAATATAAATACCTTAAAATACCACTAGGAATCATCTATATGATCATAGACAACATATATTACCATTATGTAGGCCAACTTGTCCATATGATCCATTTCAATCTTATGTGACATGACCTAATTTTAATAAATTGTCCTTATTATGTCCTTACGAACATAATTATGTCATATCAAAATACTAAATTACATACATCAAAATTTCCATTATAGTAGGAAATTCATAAGAGATGTAGTCATCTTCTCATGCCTTCAATTATTCTCAATTTGACCAAAATTTACCTTGTTTTTATCCAATTTATGTATGGTAGAACCATGAAGGTTCTAGCTAATATTTAATAAATGAATAAATACAATAACATTAAAAAGAATCACTTTTAGGGTTGAATCACTATTGCACTATAATGGGTAATCCCTCCAATGGGTTTAAACAAATATATATTCTTCTTCTGGGATGATTTGTGTGAATGACCAACCTAATAAATATATCTACCTTAAAGCTACATTGGTGAATAAACATGATGTTTCACTTTAGGAAGAGACGTGATGGTTCATGTTATGAGTTAATAGTATAATAATAAAATGATTAATAATAATAACTAATAATGTTAGGATGGAGGATCCTAACATGCCACCCTCCTTAAAAATAACTTTGTCCTCAAAGATCAAAGTGAGGAGCTTTGTCAATTGTTTTCCAAGAAGAATTTTTGCAAATTCTTGTACTATTTTAATGTCACTTTTTTGAAGGCAGAGATATCTTGAAGGTTGGAGTGTTAGTTGGGGGTTGCCAAGAATAATAGTAGAATATTCCTTAGTAGAATAGTGATGATGATGGGAGGGAAACCATTTGGGTTCCTCAAAATATTCATAATGATGCATCAAAAGTGGTGGTAACGCTTCCATATCCTTTTGTGATTCCTTGGTAGATCCAATACAGAAGGAGTGTGTAGTCACTTTATGTTGTTTTTGAATAGGTTTTATCATGTGATGATAACTAACTATGTGATAAATGTGTGTGTAGGTCTTTTAGAGTGCATGTATTGCTAGCATTGGTCACTTCAGGTATGTCTACCTCATCCTTGCTTAGTGCATCAATCACTTTCGGTATATTAACCCTATTGTTGTCATTGGTGGAATTAGGTATTTTAGGTATTTCTTGCTTATTGTTCTTGTTTTCCATATATTACTCCTCTTTCTTATATTTTGTTGCTTCCTCATCTTCCTTACCTTCCTCATAATTGCCATATTTAGTGTTATATTCATCTGTATCCATCACTACGTTTACCTCAATTACATTTTTCATTGTTGGAAGAACTCCAATGAATAGTTACATCCTAAATATATAGTGCAGGTGTAAAACATTGATGATTACAAATAAATTTCTCACTGCAATGAAAACAAAACACTTTTTCACATGGTGCCCTCATTTTCACAGGGTGAATACGTTTAATAGGTAAGAGTTGGGTAATTTTTTGAGTGGTGTACACATTTTGTGATTCCTATACAGGTGGTTTTGTAATTGGGTCCTTCCACTGGCAAAAATTCTCCTTTGTAATAATTTTATTTGCAAGGTCATCCTTTTTTTGGGTTAACTCTATTATTTTTGTTGCAAATTTTGTTTCAAAATCATCTTTCCATTTATTCATTACTTGCAGGATTTCTTTCGAGATATCTTTAAACAAAATTCTCCACTTGTATCCAGAATCGATGCTCTGATACCAAATGGTAGAACCCTGAAGGTTCTAGCTAATATTTAATAAATTAATTAATAAAATAACATTAAAAAGAATCACTTTTAGGTTTGAATCACTATTGCACTGGAATGGGGAATCCTTCCAATGGGTTAAAAAAATTATATATTCTTCTTCTTGGATGATTTGTATGAATGGCCAACCTAATATATATATATCTACCCTAAAGCTACGGTGGTGAAGAGATGTGATGGTTCACTTTAGGAAGAGATGTGATGGTTCACATTATGAGTTAATAGTATAATAATTAAATGATTAATAATACTAACTAATAATGTTAGGATGGAGAATCCTAGAAATGTAATTTTTAATAAATTTAACCCAAGTTAATAAATAATATATAAAATTAGTCAAATTTAATAAATTTACACCTAAATTCATTTCAATACCTGAATTTCATATTAGTTTTGGCATTCAATTAGTTACAACCACAATTTACCACATACAAATGGGCTATAATTGAGTGAGTTAGCAAGAGAACTATTGAAGTTGGCAAGATCACCACTAAGAGTGACCATGCTATAGTGTTGTTATATAAAATAATAATGGTATTTCTAAAAAATAAATTATATATTGAAATTGACTTCACATTTGGCTAATTTAGAGACACTACAATTGGTTTTGACATTCAATTTGGACAAATATAACCTAGTTGACTATGGCACCACTAGCCAATTGATTCCCTTTATAAATTAGACCTAAGATAAAATGTAAGGACAAATATTAGTTCAGATACCATTTAAAAATATAGGCCATCCAAATTTTAGTTAATTAGGAGTACATCATACAAACTAGACAAAGAAGAAGATACCTATGTATCTTCCAAAATATTTTATGGTGCTTCCATATAATTTTAAAAGACCTTTAAAATTCCTTCAAAAAAATTTGCAACGATGTAATTCTTCACTATATTAAAATATAATACAATACTTTTCTTCTTCTACTTATATTAGCACTTTTTCTAACAAGGATTCCCTAACTTAATGTCATATTTTTTAAGGTCCCTATCAACCAAGAATATCAAGGTACTTCTTAAGGTTAAAAAATCCAAGAACATCTTGATTAAACATTATGGCATATACCCTTCAAGTTTCGTATTTATTTTTTGTTCTATTTGCACTTAATATATGTCTATTATATGTTATGTTAATTAGTTGCACTACTTTACTCTTCTTACTTATATTTTATTTGTAACCTTACCATATTTTATTTTTTAATATCTTGTATCATAGGAAATAATTGCATCTTAGATTTGACTATGGAATTGAAAATTGTTGGGATTCTACCCTATTCTAATATGATATAAGTAGAAAATAGACACAAAAAAAGCACAAAACTCAAAGTATTTTATAGATTACAATAACTTTATAATATAAAGTTTGGTGATACATGTCACCATAAAAATGATATGTATCATGCAAAAAGAACACGTATCAAGTGCAAAAAAGGAAAGGTACACTTTATAATTTTTAACATTCCCCCTTAATGTGTACTTTCCTAAAAAATAATTCAACATTAGATACATTACCCCTTAATTTTGACTTCCATTACAACATACACATAGCATTTTTCTAACTTGGAGATTTTTCAAGTCCAAGTGACTTGATGAAGATGTCGATGACTTGATCTTGAGTATGTACATACTCCAATTGTATAATGTTGTCTTGGACCATTTATCTTATGAACTGATAATGGATCTGAATGTGCTTTGTTCAGGTATGGAAGACTAGATTCTTTTTCATATTAATGGTACTTTGAATATCATAATATATGTGTGTTGGACCATCTATGAGTAGCCCAATATCATTAAGTAGTTGCCTCAACCAAATTGCTTCCTTAGTTGCCTCAACTTATGCCTTATACTCTACTTCTATTGAAGATAATGAAATTGTAAGTTGTTTCTTGGTGCTCTATGATATGGTACTCTTACCCAATTGAAATCCATGTCTAGTAGTTGATCTTCTAGTTTTAGTACAACTAGCCCAATCTGAATTTGTGTACCCAATCAATCAAAATTTATTACATGTGTATATTAGACCATGATTATGGGTCCCCTTGAGGAATCCCAAAAACCTCTTAGTCGTTATCCAATGAATCTTCTTGGGATCATGCATGAACCTAGAAATAAAGCCTAATGAATATGTGATATTTGGTCTAGGTGAAATCAATTAGATCAAATTTTCAACTAGTTGTTTGTAAAGGGTGTCATCAATATTTTTTCATCATCATTATTAATAAATTTTTATCAGGTTTACATAGGAGAGGGGGATGGTTTACACTCCTGCATGCAAAACCTCTCCAATAGAGACTAAATATACTTGGCTTGGGAGATGAAAATTTTTCTAGGATTTTGCCACACCTCTATGCCTAAGCAATAGTGAAGGAGGCCCAAATTAGTAATTTTAATATTTTTGCATGAGTCCTCTTTTAGAAAACTTATTCCATCTATGTCATCATGTGAAGATCATCCACATACAATATCACCAAAATGATGTAGTTCCTCCAATATTTCACATAGACACAACAAACCAAGGTTGATGAAATAAGAATTAATTTTTGCATACCAAGCTCTTGGTGTCTGCTTCAACCCATATAGATATTTCTTCAATCTAAGGACTTTGTTTTCTTGGAATTTTACTACATACCCTAGTGGTTTATAAACATGTACTTCTTCTTTCAGCATACCATTAAGGAATGCACTTTTACATCAATATCATACATAGGCCGATATTTATGTGTGGCTAGAGCAATAACAATACAAATTATAATCATTTTTGTTATTGTAGAAAAGGTCTCCTCATAATAAATTTCTTTCTCTTCCTTATAGCCCTTAGCTACTAGATGAGCCTTGTAGAGATATAATGAGCCATATTATTTATACTTTACCTTGTACATCCATTTTGTACCAATGATGTATTTGCATGTGGTTAAATCAACTAACTCTCACGTGTGATTTTATTCAATGGAATCCAATTCTTGTTCCGTAGAAAGAGTTAATTTGGTATCACCAAGTTCTTATTTGACATTAGAATGTTCTCGTTGGATGAGGAATTTGGCCATGCAGGTATAGTTCACTTGGTGTCTTAGGGTAGAATACCTTATACCTGTATAAGTGGGCAAGTGGATTTGGGCTGCATATATGATAGATTGATCCCACACAGGTAAATAATTTGATGATGTGGTAATATATATGGAGGTAAATTAGGAGGAAAATATTTCCAAGGATCATGAGTGGGGAGGTCCTCATGATGAGGAAAATTTTGAATTGTAATAGAAGAGGAAGGATAAGGTGAGGGGGTGGATGACAATGGACCAAACAAAGGGACCAAAGAAAAAGGATTTGGTGGGTAATATACATTGAAGTTAACATTTATAGAGATAAATATCCTCTTGGAAGTAGGCTCATATAATTTATATGCTTTTGCACTTTCATTATAGCCAACAAATATGGGCTTTTAACTCTTGTCATCAAATTTATTTCATTTTAGATACGGTATGTGGGCATAAGCATCACATACAAAGAATATGAAATAGCCCACATAGGATGTATTTCCAAATCATAATTACTCTTGTGTCATATCAATAAAAGCAATTGTATAGGATCTATTGGTCAAGTATGCATCGGTAAGGACAACTTCCTAAAATTTATTTGATAATGCATTGATAACTAGCATAGATTTGGTCTCGTTTGTGATTGTTTGATTCATCCTCTTAGCTACTCCATTTTACTGAGATGTATAAGGAGTTGTGAACTACCTCCTTATCCCATGATACTTACAAAGACTAAAAAAATACGTGGATACAAGATGGAGATATTATAGCCACTTTCCCTTTCAACAAGTTCTATGAATACCTTGAATGTATAAAGAGCTTTCCATTTATATTGAATTAAATAGATCTAAATTTCCTTGTTGTAATCATCAATGAAAGTTATGTAATATCTAGCCCCAATATGACAAGGAATAAACATTGGTCCACAAGTGTTTGAATGCATTAGTTTTAGTGGCCTATTGGCTCTCCAAGCCTTTCCTAACTCAAAAGGTTGTCTATGGTGTTCAGAAATACTACATGGTTCATACAATCGTTTAGACACTTTTAAGTGAGGAAGTAATTTTACCAAATCCATTATTTCCATCATTTGAAGACTATGAAAGCTTAAGTGACCCATTATTTCATACCACATATACTCCCAAGAGAAATTAGTAGTTGTATGTAGAGATTAGTGAGTTAGAGATTGGGTAAGGAGGTAATAGAAACCTTATTTTTGACTCCCATGGCCTTGATAGATCCATATGGTTCCTGAATATAGCACTTGTATTTGCCAAAAAAGATAGTATAACCCTTACCTGAAAGTTTCCCAGTAGAAAGGAGACTCTTTTTTATGCCATTGATATACAACAAATCCTTGGAAGGAACATTATTCCCATTATGTAAATCAACTACTGCATATCCTACACCTTCAATGAAAAGATCTTATTCATATACAAAAGTAATGAATTTGTTATGGGTAGGTTGAATCTTGGTCAACCAATATTACATTATTGTCATGTGTTTAGTTGCCTGTGAGTATATATACCAACAATATTTATCTTCAATATTGACTTGATTTGTTGCATATAAAGTATAAATATTTTGGTCTTTTGATCCCTTTGATTTGTATGCCAATTTATTTTATAACAATCATTTCAAAAATTACCTATTTTCTATAATAGTCACACCCTTTCCCAGAATAGGTTCAACTTGAGTTGCCTTTTCTCCCCATCTGAATAATTATGTTGGGAGGTAGGCATCGCTATTTCCTCATCATTTTCCTCTCCACCCTACTAATTGATCGATTTAAACATAACTTTATCTACTACAATGACTGGTAGTGGTAGTGTAATCCTTTATGACACATCATACCAAATTAAGAATGAAATCAAAAACATTATGTACTAGCACCGCTATTGTGCCCACTTGATATCTACTGCCTACATTCCCCAAAGCACACATCAAATAATATGAGATATTGATATGGTCCCTATGCAATGGATGATTCAAAAATCATAGGTGATTGGCATTCATCCAAGAGTATTTACTTGTGTAGGTGAAGAATATCACTGTTGGAAATTTGAGCATGTTTTGTTGTCATTGATGTCAGGATGTTTGATGTCCCAATTTGATGGAATTAATTTCAAAAAGTTTTATTAATTTCAAACGGTTAGAGGTCCTAAATTTATGGAAATATTTGTGAGAATATTTCTCTTGATGGCACATGAGGTATAATGCAACAAGAAGAAAGGAATACCTCTACATAATATTTGAAAAATTATTTATAAATTACCTTGGTGGTAATTTGGAAAAGGTAAAATATTTATTAATAGTGGCAATAAATTACCTTGGTGGTAATTTGGCAAAGGTTAAAATATTCATAAATGGTGGTAAGGTTATCCTTAAAAAGAAATATCCCAAAAGGTTTTTTAAATATTTAAATTATAATATTTAAATCCTTTAGGATTTAAATTATTATAATTAAATATAATAATTGGAAATACCAAAATTTGAATTACAAAAAGAATCCAAATTCAAATAATAAGTTGGGCATGTGTATTAATAAGGCTAAGGTTTATCCTAAGCCTTAGTGCAATTGAAAGGAAAAATCCCCCGAAGTAATAGCCTTGCACTATTGACGCGATGGAGGAATCAAGAAAAATATAGTGTAAATACTGGTGCAGAATACAAGTCAAAGTGTAGACGGGGTGGATTCCCACTTGTGTGTGGTGGCAACCAATATGGCAAGAAAGGCTTGCATAGTGGTGTAGGAGGCAGAAGGTATGATTTTGATCTACACGGAGGTTTCTTTTGGGTATGGAATTATTGACTTTTTTATCGACAGAGAAGGATATTAAGGAGTGTGTGCTTCTTGATTCACATGGGCAGAATAGCCCATACGATGGTGGCCCTTGTGTTAGGGCACATAGGTCTAGGAGGTCATGGGTTTGAGTGACGGTGACAAGGTATGTGTATTTGAGGTATGTGTATTTGCCATAGTTGGGAGTTATAATGTTTGAATAAAGTTTTTCTTACTACCATGATTTGAAATTTATGATGGTTGAATAAATATTATTGTGTATGCTCTTAGTTGGGAGTCATAACGGCTAGTAATTAATATTTTTAATTTCACACCAATGGGATTAAAAATGTTAGAGGTCTCTTTTGGGCATGGACTTTTTTACTTTCATATCAATGGAGAAGGATATTAAGGAGTGTGGGCTCCTTGATTCACATGGACAACATAGCCCACACGATGGTGGCCCTTGTGTTAGGGTACACAGGGACAAAAGGTTGTGGGTTTGGGTGACAGTGGAAGCAACTGTGGAAGCTTTAATTTTTTATTAAGGTATGTGTATTTTCCATAGTTGAGAGTTATAAAGTTTGAATAAAGTTTTTCTTACTGCCATGATTTGAAATTTATGAGGGTTGAATAAATATTATTGTGTATGCTCTTAGTTGGGAGTCATAAGGGTTAGTAAGTAATGTTTTGAATTTATTTTAAGGATTGAGGAGATATTTTTCATATTTCTAGGGTTTGATGATGCATGAAATAAAGTATTATTTTGAGATAGATATTGAGGATTATTAAAGTTAGGGTTTGAGACCCACATTGTGCTCTTTGTTTGAAGAAGTATGAAAACACTTATTTAGAATTTTTGAGCAAGTTTTGTTTCATTGGTTGAATGATTGAGTGAAAATTCTTGAGCATGGGTTTTGAGTGATATCAAAAGTTAATGTGCAAACATTAGAAAATAGATTTATGAAAGCAAGAGTGTAGATCATAAAGATAGGTGTCATGTGCTAGATTGAATATATCTTTAAAAGAGAAATAAAAGTAAGACATGTGGAAGCGATAGACTTAATGATTTAATTGAACATATTGAGTTTTGATAGAGTACATCATTATCTATATGTTCCAAATTTTAAACAAATTTTGGATATAATATGTCTAAACTGCTTAAAGTTAAAGGAATTACTTTGAAGATTAGACAAAGCATTTTATGGCATTGTGAGGAAGATTTGAGATTGATTGAGAATATTTTGTGATATATTTTGAGCATGTGTTAGAGCAATTTTGAGCATGTGCTAGAGCATATTTGAGCAAGTCTTGGTGAAGACTTAAAAGCATATTGAGTAAGTTCTTGAGTGGACATGAAGTCCGATTTGAGCATGTCTTGGTAAACACTTGAGAGTAGATTTGAGAAAGTCTTGGTGAATACTTGAGAGAAGATTTGAGAAAGTATTGGTGAAGACTTGAGAACAAATTTGAGCAAGTCTTGGTGAAGACTTAAGAGCAAATTGAGGAAGTTCTTGAGAGGACTTAAAGGTAAATTTGAGCAAGTCTTGTGAAGAATTGAAACAACATTAAGAGCAGAGTTGAATGACGATTTGTTCAATATTTGTGTTAAGGCTTGAAGATAGATTTGAGATAGAGGTGAGTGTAGATTTGTCAGTAGATTTGTAACTAGAGTTAGAGCATATTTATACTAGAATTGAAACAAATTTTGGTGTAAATTTGAGATAGAGTTGATAGTAAAATTTGGAGGTGATAGAGTAAAGAGGACAACACTCTTCAGTGGATAGAGATCCATTATCTAGGGTATGAAGAAATAGTTCGTCTATGGAGAGAGATCCACAAGTGAGAGCAGTCAGGGTAGAAGTCTTCTAGAATATCATTATCCAGAGTAGAGGGGAAATAATTCTCCTATGGATAGAAATCCACGAACCAAAGTAGAGGGGAAAGAGTTCTCTTATGGATAGATATCCATGAACTAGAGCAAGGGGAAAGAGTTCTCCTATGGAGTGTGATCCACAAACCAGCTGGGAAGATAGAGTTCTTATGTGGAGAGATATCCACAAATATATTGATAAAATAGAGTTCTCCTGAATCAAGTTCCATGAACCAGAGAAAAGATAAAAGAGTTCTCCTGTGGAGAGATATCAAAAAATAAGAGCATAGGGGATTGGTGTCTCCTTTGGATAGAGGTCCATAAACATTGTAATAGGGATTTTTTTTCGAAGAGATTTGTTGAGAAAATTTTAGTAAAAATATTTTATCCCTGGAGTAGCTCACATTGGGTGAACCATGTTAAATTTATGTCTCTCTTGTGTGTGATGATTTATGCATTGCTTTGATTACTATTGTTGATATTACCATTGATAATATTGGATAATATTGTTTGGGAAAGAAAAGTAAAAGTTGATCTTATACTATTTACCACCTCTCTTAGTATAAGCTTGTGTTCTACACTCACCAACTACTTGAACACCTATTGCCATATCTCTAGGACATACTATTTTTAAAACCCCTATCATATCAACTGCATCATGGGTTTCCAAACAACTTATTGAGTGCATTACTCGATGTTATCCCCCTTGTATACTTCTCTAATATACTCCTATGTTACTAGTATCACCATTCCAAACATTGGTGCAACTCCATCGGCCATCGAAGTTGCAAATTCTAGCACTACCACAAGGTTGTGGCTCTAACTTACAAGGTTGCAATAATCCATCCATCCTGCAGCTTTTAACTAGTCACAAGAAAAACCTGTAATTCTCGAGAGATCTGTGGGCTCGTATTTTCTTTGTGTATGATTGCACAAAGGTCTTCCCATGGTGTTTACTCTATTTTCATTGGACTTTATAATTATGAAATAGAATCCTATTCTTCGTATTTACATGCTAAAGCATGTGACTATATCCATGTATATAGTGGGCACCTATCTTCCTATAATTAGAAATCATTATGGAATCTATGTAATTACCTTTGAAGCATGTAATTAGATATGGTTGGATATAGTTGTAACTCCCTCCCATTATTGATTGGTTCCACATGGCTAATTATAGGCTTGGGGTTGCATGATTGGACAATAAAATCATGGGGCATGTGCTAGCACGTAACACATACATGTTTTTTATGATAACTATGCACATATATAATAGAAAAAATAGTACATACATGGGTGATATTTCATGAAACATGATGTGTAGGAACCAATTTATGTAACTTGATTGATCAGAACATTGGTTACAATGTACTACGATGAATTTACATCTTGCATTTTTTTGTGTGGGTTGATCATTTCAATGCAATATTATTGGGTACTGTATTTTTATTATTTTTGAGATCTCATGTTAAAAATACAAACTATAATTATTTACCATGGGATGACACACTTCCGCATTGGAATTAGGAAGTGTGTCCCATTATCAACATCTTGGGAGTAAGCATACTCTAGCATCGATGACTGAAAAGTAGTCATATCCATCATAAAAAAAAAAAAATTGTTATTTACACGTGGATATAGGTGTCACTTACTTTAAATCTGAATATAGGTATATTTACATCTCTAGTTCTAAATATAGGTGCCTCCATTACTTTAGTTCAAAACATAGGTGCCTCTGCTACTTTGGTTTTGAAGATAGTTACCTTCATTTTGCTACTTTTGAAGATAGGCACATTTGTTACTCTGAATATAGGTTCATGTGTCTTGGATATAGGTGCTTGTATTCTACCTCAAAATATAGGCATCAAATATAGGTACCCTTTTATTGGTATGAATAAATATGCTTCCTTTTGAATGGAAGGTACGCACCTCTGTGGTGCCTTGAATATAGGTGTTTCCATCCTTGTGCAAAGTAGGTACCAAATTTATTCTATTTTTTTTAACCCGGATACACACATCATCCCCCTGGTGGAATATAGGTGTGTGCCACCTAGCTCAGATATAGGTGCTTACTATTGTTGGGATATAGGTACCTGTTCCACATTACTAAATTCTTAGAAAACAAGAAAAATACAGGGTGGTGTAGCTTCATGCCTGATAGGCCTAGTTTGAATTGACCACCTACAAATCATATTTTAGTCCACATGGCCCTGTAAAAATAAACGCACAAAAATAAAATAAAAGTAGGGGTCATAGCTTCATTACTGATAGGCCTAGTTGGCGTAGATACCTACAGATTGCATATAAGTCCACGTGTGCTTGCAAAATAAACACACTAAAAAAACAAAAAAAATATTTAAAAAAATTCATTAGAAAATTTATAAAATACTTTTTCTGCAAACACATAAGCGTTCATCAAATGTTTGAATATTTTCATCAAATGGGGGCTCCCTCGTGCCTGTGTAGAGGAGTATGATACAACCATAAGTGCTGGATATTTACTATTAAAATTATGTTACTACCATCATTGTTTTTAACATAGATAACACCATTATTAATTACTTCAACCTCCTTATACAGGCCCATCCACCTCTGCATGATTTTTCCCTTGCACTCCCAGAATCAAGAATCATACAATAGTGCTCAATATCCTTATTTAAATATTTTTGCTTTTATGTGGTGGTCGTGCCATATTGCCCTCTAATTTTATGTCATTTTTGTGTGTTGCAATGCATCTTGTCTATATTCATCCAACTAGTTCAATTGATATGAATTAGAGGAGTATGATACAATTGTAAGTGGTGGATATTGACTATTAAAATGATGTTACTGTCATCATTGTTTTTAAAATAGATAACACCATTATTAATTAATTCAACCACCTTATATGGGTCCATCCACCTCTACATGAGTTTTCCCTTGCACTCATAGAATCAAGAATCATACAACAATGCCCAATATCCTTATTTAAATATTTTTGGTTTTATGTGGTGGTCATGCCATATTACCCTCTACTTTTATGTCATTTTTGTGTGTTGCAATGCATCTTGTCTATATTCATCCAACTAGTTCAATTGATGAATACACTCCTGATGTGCAAAATCTAAGTTCAGGTTCACCTCTACAGTAGTCCACAAATTTTTTATTTCAAATTTAATTAGCATCATTGCATCTTTCCCATAAACCAAATGAGATGGTGTAAATCTCACAGTTGTTTTATAGGTAGTTTGATATGCCTAAACTGCATTCGTGAGATATTTTTCCTAGTCCTTGTGTTGATGTACTATCTCTTTAATAATGTTCTTCAACTCTCTTTTTGTAACCTCCACCTACCCATTTTCTTTTGGATGGTATGGGTGATTTTTTCATCCCTTATTTGGTACTTTCGCATCATTTCTTAAATCAAATTTTAGGTGAACTGCATCCCCTAAACAATGATAATTTCTCTAAGAATACAAAACTTGGTAAAAATAAATTCATACAAGAACTACACTACAATTTCTTCTTTTATGTTATGTAGTGCCCATACTTCAACCCACTTAGTAGCATAGTCAATACATACTAGAATATACCATTTTTCTTTATATTATGGATTAATTGGTCCAAAAAAATCCATCCCCTATTTATCAAGTGGATCAATATGCACATGAGGCTAAAGAGATATTTCATATTTAGAATTGGTCTACCCATTCTCTAACATTGATCACAATGGCTAACATATTTTATTGCATCTTTAGATAATGGGGGCCAATAATACTTTGTTTGCAAAATTTTAAATGTAATTCTTTGTCCTATAAAATGTCCACCACATGGTTCATCATTACATGCTTTTAAAATTTTGTTGTTTCATTTCCTACAATACATCTACGCATGATTTGATTAGGGTTAGTTTTAAATAGGCAACCATTAATCCATGTGAAGGTTGTACTCTTTTCAATTAATATTTGAGCTTCTTTAGGTGTGAGTGTAGGTTATATTTTTTTGGTTGCTAGGTAATTTGCCATATCGGAATACCATTGATTTGTTTGTAAAGATCGAAGAGATGCTCGTCCCAAAATTAGTCTTCTATGATAGTGTTGTCTTGAGAGATTAATCTGAAGAGAAAATCTACCACAATGTTATCCTTAACGGGTTTTTCTATGATAGTCACATCAAATTCCTATAGGAGTAGTAGCCATATAATAATTCTACCACTTACAGTTGGCTTGTTCATTAGATATTTGATGGCTATATGATCATTGTACAAATATTTTGTAGCCCATGATATAATGGTGAAATTTATTAATGGCATGTACGGCTGCCATGAATTCATTCTTTGTGAAAATGTAGTTGAACTCAGTACCTATAAGGTTCTTACTAAGATAGTAAATGACATAAAATACATTATAATATTTCTACCCTAGTGTTGTACCTATAGCATTATTGGATGCATCTACATAAATGTAGAAAGGGAGGTTCCAATTTGGATCTCTCAACATGGGAGCAGTTGTCAATTTTCTTTCAAGGTCTACAACACTTGTTCACACTCACTAGTGCAGATAAATTTAGCATCTTTAGTTAATAGTGTGTGCAGTGGTTTGGTAGTTTTTCTAAAATATTGAAAAAACCACTGGTAGTATCCAAACAAGCCTAAGAAACTATGGATATCTCTCTACATTTTGGGAATAGGTAAGTTTTTAATCACTTTAGTTTTATTTTTATCTACCTTGATCCCCTTGGTAGAGATATGGTGTCCTCAAACTATCCATTTTTGCATTTACATGAAGCATTTTTTATTACTGAGGGGTATGTTTATTTATTAACAACGCTAGAGTACTTTCTCCATATTAGTTGTAGCTTCTTCAAAGGTTTCACCCTATACAATTAAATCATCCATATAGACTTCTATAGTCTCTCCTACCATATCTAAAAAAATGCTAAGAACTACCCTTTGAAAAGTCGTAGGAGCGTTACATAACCCAAATGGTAAGACTTGATAGGCAAAGGTACCCAAGGACAGGTCAATGTGGTTTTTTTATCCTTGTCCACTATTTGGCTTTGATTATATCCACTATACCCATCAAGGAAAGAAAAATATTTTTCATCCTACCCAAGTATTGAGGACTTGGTCTATAAAATGTAGAGAGAAATGGCCTTTTCTAATGTCTTTGTTTAACATTCTGTAATCCACAAAAAATTACCACTTGCCATTTTTCTTGGGCACTACCTGAAGAACATAAGCTTATACTGAGAGGGGGGGTGAACAGTATAGCACCAAATTTTTCAATTTCTTTCCAAACCAATATCAATTAATGTCCTTAATTACAATAACCAAACATAGCAGTGTGCATTAATAATTCATATAGCAATAATAAGCAAGAGCACAAGTCACCATACATAATTGAGACACAAGATTTAACATGGTTCCACCAATGTGAGGTACTCCACAAGATAATCTCCTTATAATATTTCACACAAAAATAAGGATCCTTATCCAATTCAATGATTTATTTGATCTGCTCAAAGCTAGGCAATAACAAGCTCACACAGAACTTGTCCAAAACTACATAACAAGCTCACACAGAACTTGTCCAAATTTCTTTGATTAGCTCAAAGCTAGGCAATAACAATCTCACACAGAACTTATTCAAATATGAATAACAAGCTCACATAAAACTTGTCCAAAACTACTCAACAAACTCACACATAACTTGTCCAAATATGCTCAACAATCTCACTAAGAACTTCCTAAAATTTGCCCCAACAAGCTCACTAAGAACTTGTCCAAAACTGCTCTAGCAATCTCACAAAGAACTTGCTCAAATATTCTCCCAAAAGCTCACTAAGAACTTGTCCAAATATACTCTAGCAAGCTCACCAATGACTTGCTCAAATCTGCTCCAACAAGATCACTAAGAACTTGTCCAAATTTACTCTAGCAAGCTCACCAAAAACTTGCTCAAATATGCTCAATAGGCTCACTCATAACCTCATCAAAATCGTTCCCAAATCTGTCCACAAATCTATGTAAAACATTCCACAAATCTATCCCAAAAAATTTCCACAAAGCCTTCTCAAAG
Organism: Wollemia nobilis; assembly: GCA_028583015.1. Classification (NCBI taxonomy): domain Eukaryota; kingdom Viridiplantae; phylum Streptophyta; class Pinopsida; order Araucariales; family Araucariaceae; genus Wollemia; species Wollemia nobilis. The sequence continues at coordinate 2,855,794 of JAQPPZ010001753.1, forward strand.
GCTCAATCAATCATACACAAATTGCCACAAATATATCTAGAAATATATTCCTAGGGCCTTCTCAAAGGCTCAATCAATCATGCTAAAGTAGTACTCAAATCTCATCCACAAATATATGAAGGCAAGTCTCAAATATGAACTCAAAAATTAATGGCAATGCACTCTACAATGGATGAAAACAATGGTCCACAATGATCTCAACTCAACTCAACTCAAATCAATCTCAACTCAAGTCAACTCATAGAAGCATAAAGAGAATTGTTAGAGAATTAATATGTTCTAAGCTCAATCTCAAATCAATTCAGAATTATAGAATATTTTGTTTCATGGGACTTGAACAATCACCTCACACAATCACTTGACTATGATCAATCAACTCAACTCAACCAATCACCATAAGGGATAACTCTTTCTCACAAAACCCTAGTCCACATGTATCAACCAACTCAAATGTTTCCAAAAATGCTCAACCACAAATATCACATAACAATTATACTCATATTATTTTCAAGTTATTTACATAACCAATGGTCTTCAACAACTATGATTATACAACAAGGTTTAAACACAACTCTCAAACCAGAAAACCTTGAAGCATTCAACCAACCACTTTCGAAAAGGAAACCACAATCAATCCTTTTCACTCCAATGATATTTCAGAAATCAACCACCATAAACAATCAATAGGAGAATGTGCTCATTCCTTTATGATGACAAGAAGTTGTCCACAAAAACTACCACACTAAACACAACATTCCTTTCCAATATTAATAAGGGTTAGTGGACTTTAAGTAATAATCACAAGATAAAGCATAACTCAATTTACACATTTTTACTCCAACTTAATAAACACATCCATGAATGTCCTTTTTTTTTAAATAAAAACCCTTATCAAAATAATAATCAATAAAAAATCACAAAAATTATTTTATAATAACTCCTTATATCTCCTAAATTTTAATTCTCAATTTCATGAACATCAAATTAAATCAACAACTCATCCACTTTTGAAATAATAATCACAACCCTTATAAAAACAAAGTTTAATTAAAAAATTTAATTATTCCTAACCACCTTATAACTTCAACTTAGGGCTTAACAAAAATTAATTAGAGAAAAAACGTATTTACCTCCTCAAGGGGATTCAAACCCCCGACTTGCCCACACCGTGAGTGCCTTAGCCGCGACTAAGGTTGCCACATGAGCTAGCCGCTCATTCGAAAGGGAAAGGCACAACGTGCCTTAAAACCTTTCCTCCCTTTTTGCAAATCAAAAGTGCTTTGAACGCTTTTCTTCCAACGCCTTCCAAACACAGTCAAGGGGATTTGAAACCTTGACATTTGTGCTACCACACACCTTAGCCAAAAGCCAACTTCCAATGTGCCACTCTGCCCACAATGACTTTGGGCTTCGAACAACCTTTGTTTATTCATTGCTTCTACTTTCTAAAGGATTTTTGCACAAGCTCAATTCATATGCTTAGCCAAATATTATTAACCACGAGCAAGAATAATTTTATGAACCTTAGGTATCCCCTTTATATGGCCTCATTATTTTTTATGATGTCGACGGAAATCTTGCATATTTAATTTTAAATTTAAATTCAAATTTTAAATAATTTAAATTTAAACTAAATATTAAAATTTAAATATCTCCATCACCGGGGCATCTTTTTCGACAAAACAAAAGGCCAACTTGGGTTTTAATAAAAACCCAATTCAAATCTGCCATCCATGGTTTTAAATAAAACCTTTTATTTTTCCGACCTTGGTTTTCACAAAAACCCTATATTTATCCATGCTTTCCAAAATATCATTTGGCTACCAAAACTCAATGTGATCCATGTGACATCAGTGATCCATGTGACATCAATGAAAACATAAAATAACTTAAATTTCCAACAATCTCCCCTTTTGTAATTGATAGAAACACCTCTAATGCAAAAACCACAATCACTAAAAAAACCATCTTTGAGAATCAAAGATGCTCCCCCTGACTCAATACTCTCTATGGAGGTTGCTCCCCTTAACTCAATGCTCTCTTTGGAGGCTGCTCCCCCTAACTCAATGCTCTCCCCCTTACTCAAATATTTGTCCCTTTGATATCAATGGCAAAAGGGACACCTATGGGGCTAAAAGATATGACTTTTAAGCATAGACTCCTCACCACCTTCTCTCTTGAGGTGATTAATTTTGGGGTGGGAGTACTTTTACTCCCAACTTACATTATTTCTTTCCTCTGTAAACTTCCTTCCATATTTTTCTGATATCCTTTTCTTGATGAGTTACTTGGGCTTCTTGTCTTGAACATGTTTGACCTTCTTGTCTTGAACTTGTTTGGAATTGAGTCCTACACCAATTTACAATATGTCCAAAGTTATTGCAATTAAAACACTTAATGTTGTTATTCCTTGGAGGTACAACTATCTTAGGACTTCTCCTAGTGAAGACATATCCTCTTCTATTGTAAACCATGCAATTCATTGCCTTGTGACCAAACTCATTACATGAGTAGAAATACCCATGGAAAATTTATCCTTTACCATATTCTTGTATTTCATATGTCCTGTACTATGAAGCCATGTGCTCAAACCTGTGACATGCAAAACATATTCCATTGAAGAAACCTTGTCTAAACCCCATTGGTCTCTTACTCTCTTCTACCTGTTTCCTGTTCCATTTTTTCCTAACTTGTGCATTGTTCCCTTCCTTGTTGAAATTTCTATTGTCCAACTTATCCTTAGAGGTCTCACTCTCTCTTTTACTTACTTATTTTGACTCTTCTTATTTTTTGGTGTTTGAGCTTGATTCTCCTTTTTCTGCTTCCTTTTTCCCTTGTTCTTCCTTACAAATAAGTCCTGTTATAGTTAATGATGAATTTTGTGCATTGGTCATTTCCAAGGTCTTTGAATTTTCCTTAAACTTGTGTAGCTTTTCCTTAGAACTTTTGACTTCAAAACTTAGTAAAACTATCTCATGCTCTAATATTTCACACTCTAGATATTTTGTTTTTAATTTTTCGACCATACCTTCTTCATTTTTTCTTGTCTCTTCAACTTTGATTTTGAAGTTAGTGAGTTCCTGTAGAAACCTTGCTTCTTTGACATTAGAAGGTTCTCGTTGTATGAGGAATTTGGCAATGCAAGTATAGTTCACTTGGTGTCTTGGGGTAGAATACCTTATACCTGTATAAGTGGGCAAGTGGATTTGGGCTGCATATATGATAGATTGATCCCACATAGGTAAAGAATTTGGTGATGTGGTAATATATATGGAGGTAAATTAGGAAGAGAATATTGCCAAGGATCATGAGTGGGAAGGTCCTCGTGATGAGGAAGTATTTGAATTGTGATAGAAGAGGAAGGATCAGGTGAGGGAGTGGATGGCAATGGACCAAATAAAAGGACCAAAGAAAAAGGATTTGGTGGGGAATATACATTGAAGTTAAAATTTATAGAGAGAAATATCCTCTTGGAAGTAGACTCATATAATTTACATGCTTTGGAACTTTCATTATAACCAAAATATATGGACTTTTGGATCTTGTCATCAATTTTATTTCATTTTAGATAAGGTATGTGGGCATAAGCATCACATACAAAGAATCTAAAATAGCCCACATAGATGTATTTCCATTTCATAATTACTCTAGTATCATATCAATAAAAGCCATAGTATAGGATCTATTGGTCAAGTATGCATCGGTAAGGACAACTCCCTAAATTTTTTTTGATAATGCATCGATAACTAGCATAGATTTAGTCTTTTTTGTGATTGTTTGATTCATCCTCTTAGCTACTCCATTTTACTGAGATGTATAAGGAGTTGTGAACTACCTCCTTATCCCATGATACTTAGAAAGACTAAAAAAATACTTGGATACAATATGGAGATATTATAGCCACTTTCTCTTTCAACAAGTTCTATGAATACCTTGAATGTATCAAGAGCTTTCCATTTATACTGAATGAAATAGATCTAAATTGCCTTGTAATCATCAATGAAAGTTATGTAATATCTAGTCCCAATATGACAAGGAATAAACATTGGTCCACAAGTGTTTGAATGCATTAGTTTTAGTGGCCTATTGGCTCTCCAAGCCTTTCCTAACTCAAAAGGTTGTCTATGGTGTTTGGAAATAGTACATGGTTCATAAAATCATTTAGACACCTTTAAGTGAGGAAGTAATTTTACTAAATCCATTATTTCCATCATTTGAAGACTATGAAAGCTTAAGTGACCCATTATTTAATACCACATATACTCCCAAGAGATATTAGTAGTTGTATGTAGATATTAGTGAGTTACATATTGGGTAAGGAGGTAATAGAAACCTTCTTTTTAACTCCCATGGTCTTGATAGAGCCATATGGTTCCTAAATGTAGCACTTGTATTTGCCAAAAAAGATAGTATAACCCTTACCTGTAATTTTCCCAGTAGAAAGGAGACTCTTTTTTTATGCCATTGATATACAACACATCCTTGGCAGGAACATTATTCCCATTGTGTAAATCAAGTGTTGCATATCCTACACCTTCAATGGTAAGAGCTTATTCATATACAAAAGTAATGAATTGGTTATGGGTAGGTTGAATCTTGGTCAACCAATATTACATTCTTATCATGTGTTTAGCTGCCCATGGGTCTATATACCAACAATATTTATCTTCAATATTGACTTTATTTGTTGCATACAAAGTATAAAGGTTTTGGTCTTTTGATGCCTTTGATTTGCATGTCAATTTATTTGATAACAATCATTTCAAAAATTACCTATTTTCTATAATAGTCACACCCTGGCCCATAATGGGCTCAACTTGAGCTGCCTTTCCTCCCCATATGAATGATTGTGTTTGGAGTTAGGCATCACTATTTTCTCATCATTTTACTCTCCACCATGCTAATTGATCAATTTAAACATAGCTTCCTCTAATAAAATGACTGGTAGTGGTAGTGTAATCCTTTATGCCACATCATGCCAAATTAAGAATGAAATCAAACCCATGATGTACTAGCACCACTATTGTACCCCCTTGATATCTACTTCCTACATTCCTCATAGCACACATCCAATAATATGAGATATTGATATGGTCCCTATGCAATAGATGATTCAAAAATCATAGGTGATTGGCATTCAGCCAAGAGTATTTACTTGTGCAAGTGAAAAATATCATTGTTGGAAATTTGAGCATGTTTTGTTGTCATTGATGTTAGGAGGTTTGATGTCCTAATTTTATGGAATTAATTTCAAAAAGGTTGATTAATGACAAACGGTTAGAGGTCCTAAATTGATGGAAATATTTGTGAGAATATTTCTCTTGATGGCACATGAGGTATAAGGCAGCAAGAAGAAAGGAATACCTCTCCATAATATTTGAAAAATTATTTATAAATTACCTTGGTGGTAATTTAGAAAAGGTAAAATATTTATTAATGGTGGCAATTAATTACCTCGGTGGTAATTTGGCAAAGGTTAAAATATTCATAAATGGTGGTAAGGTTATCCTTAAAAAAAAATATCCCAAAAGGTTTTTAAAATAAGCCAAAGTCAAATAATAAGTTGGGCATGTGTATTAATAAGGCTAAGGTTTATCCTAAGCCTTGGAGCAATTTCAAGGAAAAATCCCCCGAAGTAATAGCCTTGCATGATTGACGCGATGGAGGAATTAAGAAAATATAGTGTAAATATCGGTGCAAAGTATAGGTCAAAGTGTGGATGGGGTGGATTCCCACTTGTGTGTGGTGGCAACCAATATGGCAAGAAAGGCTTGCATAGTGGTGTAGAAGGCAGAAAGTATGGTTTCAATCTGCACGGAGGTTTCTTTTGGTATAAATTTTTGACTTTTTTATCGATAGAGAAGGATATTAATGAGTGTGTGCTTCTTGATTCACATGGGAAAAATAGCCCATACGATGGTGGCCCTTGTGTTAGGGCACATAGGTCCAGGAGGTCATGGGTTCGAGCGATGGTGACAAGGTATGTTTATTTGAGGTATGTGTATTTGCCATAGTTGGGAGTTATAAGGTTTGAATAAAGTTTTTACTACCATGATTTGAAATTTATGAGGGTTGAATAAATATTATTGTGTATGCTCTTAGTTGGGAGTCATAATGGCTAGTAATTAATATTTTTAATTTCACACCGGTGGGATTAAAAATGTTAGAGGTTTATTTTGGGCATGGAATTTTTGACTTTCATGCTGATGGAGAAGGATATTAAGGATTGTGTGCTCCTTGATTCACATGGACAACATAGCCCACACGATCGTGGCCCTTGTGTTAGGGTACACAGGGCCAGGAGGTCCTGGGTTTGGGTGACGGTGGAAGCACCGATGGAAGCTTTAATTTTTTATTAAGGTATGTGTATTTTCCATAGTTGGGAGTTATAAGGTTTGAATAAAGTTTTTCTTACTACCATGATTTGAAATTTATGAGGGTTGAATAAATATTATTGTGTATGCTCTTAGTTGGGAGTCATAAGGGTTAGTAAGTAATGTTTTGAATTTATTTTAAGGATTGAGGAGAGATTTTTCAGATTGCTAGGGTTTGATGATGCATGGAATAAAGTATTATTTTGAGACCTTATTTAAAGTACTTTATTTTTTAATAAGAGGATACAATGTGTATGTGAGATTTTTGTTAATTGGATTGGTAACTCTTGTTGATGAAATTTATTGGCAAAGATAGGAGTAATAAGGTGTATAAGTGGTTTGGCATTTTATAAATCTTTGTATGGTGAAATATTTATTGAGGTGAATATTCATGTGGAGATTTTGAGATAGATTGTTGCTATCTAACCTTGAATTGGCACAAAAATATTTGGTTGTAAGAAATACAGGTTTGGAAGATATATCTCCATCAAAGCAAAAGGTATGGGTAAATCATAATTGGTTTGAAGTGTTTTTTGGAATGAATGTTTTGAAATATAAGGTGAAGTGAAAAGGATTATTGATAAGCTTTGTTGTAAATATTTGAGTGACTCTTATACACTTCATTGTTGAATATTTAGAGAATATTTGGGATAGATATTGAGGATTATTTGAGTTAGGGTTTGAGACCCACATTGTGCTCTTTGTTTGAAGAAGTATGAAAATACTTGTTTAGGATTTGTGAGCAAGTTTTGTTTCATTGGTTGAATGATTGAGTGAAACTTCTTGAGCACGGGTTTTGAGTGATATCAAAAGTGAATGTGCAAACATTAGAAAATAGATTTGTGAAAGAAACAGTTTAGATCATAAATATAGGTGTCATGTGCTAGATTGAATCTATCTTTAAAAGAGAAATAAAAGTAAGACATGTGGAAACGATAGACTTAATGATTGAATAGAACATATTGAGTTTTGATAGAGTACATAATTCTCTATATGTTCAAAAGGTTAAAAAATTTTTGGATAGAATATGTCTAAACTAATTCAAGTTAAAGGAATTACATTGAAGATTAGACAAATCATTTGATAGCATTGTGAGGAATATTTGAGATTGATTGAGCATATTTTGTGAGCTATTTTGAGCATGTGTTAGAGTAGGTTTGAGCATGTGCTAGAGAATATTTGAGCAAGTCTTGGTGAAGACTTAAGAGCATATTGAATAAGTTCTTGAGTGGACTTGAAGTCCGATTTTAGAAAGTCTTGGTAAAGACAGAGTAGATTTGAGCAAGTCTTGGTGAAGACTTGAGAGAAAATTTGAGAAAGTCTTGGTGAAGACTTGAGAGAAAATTTGAGAAAGTCTTGGTGAATACTTAGGAGTAGATTAAGGAAGTTCTTGAGAGGACTTAAAGGTAAATTTGAGCAATTCTTGTGAAGAATTGAAAAAACATTAAGAGAAGAGTTGAATGGTGATTTATTCAAGATTTGTGTTAAGGCTTGAAGATAGATTTGAGATAGAGGTGAGTGTAGATTTATGAGTAGATTTGTGACCAGAGTTAGAACATATTTATACTAGAATTGAAACAAATTTTGGTGTAAATTTGAGATAGAATTGAGAGTAAACTTTGGAGGTGATATAATAAAGAGGACAACACTCTCCAGTGGCTAGAGATCCATTAGCTAGTGCATGAAGAAATAGTTCTTCTATGGAGAGTGATCTACAAGCCAGAGTAGTGGGGATAGAAGTCTTCTATAATATTATCATCCAGAGCAGAGGGGAAATAATTCTCCTATGGATAGAGATCCACGAACTAAAGTAGAGGGGAAAGAGTTCTCTTGTGGATAGAGATCCATGAACTAGAGCAAGGGGAAATATTTCTCCTATGGAGTGTGATCCACAAACCATATGAGAAGATAGGGTTCTTATGTGGAGAGATATCCATGAATCTATTGATAAAATAGATTTCTCCTAGATCAAGTTTCATGAACCAGTGAAAATGAGAAAGAGTTCTCCTATGGAGAGATATCCAAAAATAAGAGCATAGGGGATTGGTGTCTCCTTTGGATAAAGGTCCATAAACATTGTAATAGGGATTTTTTCCCAAGATATTTGTTGAAAAAAATTTAGTATAAATATTTTATCCCTGGAGTATCTCACATTGGGTGAACCATGCTAAATTTTTGTCTCTCTTGTGTGTGATTATTTATGCATTGCTTTGATTACTATTGTTGATATTACTATGGATAATATTGGATAATATTGTTTGGGAAAGAAAAGTAAAGGTTGATCTTCTACTATTCACCCCTATCTTAGTATAAGCTTGTGTTCTACACACACCAACTACTTGAACACCTGTTGCCATATCTCTAGGACATACTATTTTTGCAACCCCAATAATGTCAACTGCATCATGGGTTTCCAAACAAATTGTTGAGTTCATTGCTCGATGTTATCCCCCTTGTATACTTCTCTGATATACTCCTATGTTACTGGTATCACCATTCCAAACATTGGTGCAACTCCATCGACCATCGAAGTTATAAATTCTAGCACTACCACAAGTTCGTGGCCCTAACTAACAAGGTTGCAATAATCAATCCATCCTACAGCTTTGAACTAGTCATGGGAAAAACCTGTAATGCCCGAGAGATCTGTGGTCTCATATTTTCTTTATGCATGGTTGCACAAAGGTCCTCCCATGGTGTGTACTCTATTTTAATTGGACTTTCTAATTATGAAATAGAATATTATTCTTCGTATTTACATGCTAAAGCATGTGACTATATCCATGTATATAGTGGGCACCTATCTTCCCATAATTAGAAATAATTATGGAATCTATGTAATTACCTTTGAAGCATATAATTAGATATGGTTGGATATAGTTGTAACTCCCTCCCATGGTTGATTGGTTCCACACTGCTAATTATAGACTTGGGGTTGCATGACTGGACAATAAAATCATGGGGCACATGCTAGCACATAACACATAAATATTTTTTATGATAACTATGCACATATATAATAGAAAAAAATAGTACATACATGGGTGATTTTTTATGAAACATGATGTGTAGGAACCAATTTATGTAACTTGATTGATCAGAACATTGGTTACAATGTACTACGATGAATCTACATCTTGCATTTTTTTGTGTGGGGTGATCATGTCAAAGTAATGTTATTGGGTACTGTATTTTTATTAGTTTTGATATCTCATGCTAAAAATACAAACTATAATTATTTACCATGGGATGACACACTTCCGCGTTGGAATTAGGAAGTGTGTCCCATTATAAAAATCTTGGGAGTAAGCATACTCTAGCATCGATGAATGAAAAGTAGGCATATCCATCATCGAAAAGAAAATTTTATTATTTACACGTGGATATAGGTGTCACTTACTCTAAATCTGAATATAGGCATATTTACATCTCTAGTTCTAAATATAGGTGCCTCCATTACTTTAGTTCAAAACATAGGTTCCTTTGCTACTTTGGTTTTGAAGATAGGCATCCTTGTTACTTTGAATATAGGTTCATGTGTCCTAGATATAGGTGCTTGTATTCTACCTCAAAAGATATGCGTCAAATATAGGTACCCTTGTCTTGGTATGAATAAATATGCTTCCCTTTGAATGGAAGGTAGGCATCTATATGGTGTCTTGAATATAGGTGTCACCATCCTTGTGGGAAGTAGGCAGCCATTTTATTTTATTTTTTTTAACCCGGATACCAAACTCTTGGTGTCTTCTTCAACCCATGTAGATATTTTTTCAATCTAAGGACTTTTTTTCTTGGCCTTTTACTATGTACCCTAGTGGTTGATAAACATGTACTTTTTCTTTCAGTATACCATTAAGGAAGGTACTTTTACATAAATATCATACATAGGCCAATATTTATATGTGGCTAGAGCAATAAAAATGCAAATTGTAGTCATTTTTGTTATTGGAGAAAAGGTCTCCTCATAATAAATTCCTTTCTCTTCCTTATAACCCTTAGCTACTAGATGAGCCTTGTAGAGATATAATGAGCCATATGATTTATACTTTACCTTGTACTACCATTTTGTACCAATGATGTATTTTCCTGTGGTTAAATTAACTAACTCTCACTTGTGATTTTGTTCAATGGAATCCAATTCTTGTTCCATAGAAAGAGTTAATTTGTATCACCAAGTGCTTATTTGACATTATAAGGTTCTCGTTGGATGAGGAATTTGGTCATGCAAGTATAGTTCACTTGGTGTCTTAGGGTAGAATACCTTATACCTATATAAGTGGGCAAGTGGATTTGGGCTACATATATGATAGATTGATCCCACATACGTAAAGGATTTGTTGATGTCGTAATATAGATGGAGGTAAATTAGGAGGAGAATATTGCCAAGGATCATGATTGGTGAGGTCCTCATGATGAGGAAATGTTTGAATTGTGATAGAAGATGAAGGATCAGGTGAGATAGTGGATGACAATGGACCAAATAAAGGGACCAAAGAAAAATGATTTGGTTGAGAATATACATTGAAGTTAACATTTATAGATAGAAATATCCTATTGGAAGTAGGCTCATATAATTGATATGCTTTGGCACTTTCACTATAGCCAACAAATATGGAATTTTGCCTCTTGTCATCAATTTTATTTTATTTTAGATAAGGTATGTGGGCATAAGCATCACATACAAAGAATCTAAAATAGCCCACATAGGATGTATTTCCACTTCATAATTACTCTAGTGTCATATCAAGAAAATCCATAGTATAGAATCTATTTGTCAAGTATGCATCGGTAAGGACAACTCCCTAAAATTTATTTGATAATGCATCGATAACTAGCATAGATTTGGTCTTGTTTGTGATTTTTTGATTCATCCTCTTAGCTACTCCATTTTACTGGGATGTATAAAGAGTTGTGAACTACCTCCTTATCCCATGATACTTACAAAGACTAAAAAAATACTTGGAGACAATATGGAGATATTATAGCCACTTTATCTTTCAAAAAGTTCTATGAATACCTTGAATGTATAAAGAGCTTTCCATTTATATAGAATTAAATAGATCTAAATTGCCTTGTTGTAATCATCAATAAAATTTATGTAATATCTAGTCTTTCCTAACTCAAAAGGTTGTCTATGGTGTTTGGAAATACTACATGGTTCATACAATAATTTAGACACCTTTAAGTGAGGAAGTACTTTTACTAAATCCATTATTTCCATCATTTGAAGACTATGAAAGCTTAAGTGACCCATTATTTCATACCACATATACTGCCAAGAGAAAGTAGTAGTTGTACGTAGAGATTAGTGAGTTACAGATTGGGTAAGGAGGTAATAGAAACCTTATTTTTTACTCCCATGGCCTTGATAGATCCATATGGTTCCTGAATGTAGCACTTGTATTTGCCAAAAAAGATAGTATAACCCTTACCTGTAAGTTTCCCAATAGAAAGGAGACTATTTTGTATGCCATTGATATACAACACATCCTTGGTAGGAACATAATTCCCATTGTGTAAATCAACTGCTGCACATCCTACACCTTCAATGGGAAGAGCTTATTCATATACAAAAGTAATGAATTGGTTATGGGTAGGTTGAATCTTGGTCAACCAATATTACATTCTTATCATTTGTTTAGCTTCCCGTGAGTCTATATACCAACAATACTTATATTCAATATTGACTTGATTTTTTGCATACAAAGTATAAATATTTTGGTCTTTTGATCCCTTTGATTTGTATGTCAATTTATTTGATAACAATTATTTCAAAAATTACCTATTTTCTATAATAGTCACACCCTTGACCAGAATGGGCTCAACTTTAGATGCCTTTCCTCCCCATATGAATGATTGTGTTGGGAGGTAGGCATCACTATTTCCTCATCCATTTTCTCTCCACCATGCTAATTGATCGATTTAAACATAGCTTCCTCTACTACAGTGATTGGTAGTGGTAGTGTAATCCTTTATGCGACATCATGCCAAATTAAGAATGAAATAAAACCCATTATGTAATAGAACCACTATTATGCCCACTTGATATCTACTGCCTACATTCATCAGAGCACACATCAAATAATATGATATATTTATATGGTCCCTATGCAATAGATGATTCAAAAATCATAGGTGATTGGCATTCAGCCAAGAGTATTTACTTGTGCAAGTGAAGAATCTCACTATTGGAAATTTGAGCATGTTTTGTTGTCATTGATGTCAGGAGGTTTGATGTCCTAATTTTATGGAATTAATTTCAATATGGTTGATTAATGTCAAACGGTTAGAGGTCCTAAATTTATGGAAATATTTGTGAGAATATTTCTCTTGATGGCACATGAGGTATAAGGCAACAAGAAGAAAGGAATACCTCTCCATAATATTTGAAAAAGGATTTATAAATTACCTTGGTGGTAATTTGGAAAAGGTTAAAATATTTATTAATGGTGGCAATAAATTACCTTGGTGGTAATTTGGCAAAGGTTAAAATATTCATAAATGGTGGTAAGGTTATCATTAAAAAAAATATCCCAAAAGGTTTTTTTAAATATTTAAATTATAATATTTAAATCCTTTAGGATTTAAATTATTATAATTAAATATAATAATTTGAAATACCAAAATTTGAATTACAAAAAGAAGCAAACGTCAAATAATAAGTTGGGCATGTGTATTAATAAGGCTAAGGTTTATCCTAAGCCTTAGTTCAATTGCATGGAAAAATACCACGAAGTAATAGCCTTGCACGATTGACGCAATGGAGGAATCAAGAAAAATATAGTGTAAATACCGGTGCATATTACAAGTCAAAGTGTGGACGGGTTGTATTCCCACTTGTGTGTGGTGGCAACCAAGCTGGCAAGAAAGGCTTACATAGTGGTGTAGGAGGCAAAAGGCACGATTTTGATCAACACGGAGGTTTCTTTTGGGTATGGAATTTTTGACTTTTGCACCAATGGAGAAGGATATAAAGGAGTGTGTGCTCCTTGATTCACGTGGGCAACATAGCCCATGTTATGGTGGCCCTTGTGATAAGGCACACAAGGCCAGGAGGTCATGGGTTTGAACGATGATGACAAGGTATGTGTATTTGAGGTATGTGTATTTGCTATAGTTGGGAGTTATAATGTTTGAATAAAGTTTTTATTACTACCATGATTTGAAATTTATGAGGGTTGAATAAATATTATTGTGTATGCTCTTAGTTGGGAGTCATAACGGCTAGTAATTAATATTTTTAATTTCACACCAGTGGGATTCAAAAGGTTAGAGGTTTCTTTTGGGCATGGACTTTTTGACTTTCATGCCGATGGAGAAGGATATTAAGGAGTGTGTGCTCCTTGATTCACATGGGCAACATAGCCCACATGATGGTGGCCCTTGTGTTAGGGTACACAGGGCCAAAAGGTCATGGGTTAGGGTGATGGTGGAAGAAACTATGGAAGATTTAATTTTTATTAAGGTATGTGTATTTTCCATAGTTGGGAGTTAGAAGTTTTGAATAAAGTTTTTCTTAATGCCATGATTTGAAATTTATGAGGCTTGAATAAATATTATTGTGTATGCTCTTAGTTGGGAGTCATAAGTGTTAGTAAGTAATGTTTTCAATTTATTTTAAAGATTAAGGAGAGATTTTTCATATTGCTAGGGTTTGATGATGCATGAAATGAAGTATTATTTTGAGACCTTATTTAAAGTACTTTATTTTTGAAGAAGAATACATAAGGTGTATGTATATTTTTGTTAATGTGATTGGTAACTCTTGTTGATGAAATTTATTGGCAAAGATAGGAGTAATAAGGTGTATAAGTGGTTTGGCATTTTATAAATCTTTGTATGGTGAAATATTTGTTGAGGTGAATATTCATGTGGAGATTTTGAGATAGATTGTTGCTATCTAACCTTGAATTGGCACAAAATGATTTGGTTGTAACAAATACAGGTTTGGAAGACATATCTCCATCAAAGAAAAAGGTATGGGCACATCATAATTGGTTTGAAGTATTTTTGGGAATCAAATGTTTTGAAATATAAGGTGGAGTGAAAAGGATTATTGATAAGAATTGTTGTAAATATTTGAGTGACTCTTATATGATTCATTGTTGAATGTTTAGAGAATATTTGAGATAGATATTGAGGATTATTTGAGTTAGGATTTGAGACCCACATTGTGCTCTTTGTTTGAATAAGTATGACAATATTTGATTAGAATTTGTGAGGAAGTTTTGTTTCATTTGTTGAATGATTGAGTGAAACTTATTGAGAATGGGTTTTGAGTGATATCAAAAGTGAATGTGCAAACATTAGAAAACATATTTGTGAAAGCAAGAATGTATATCAGAAAGATATGTGTCATGTTCTAGATTGAATCTATCTTTAAAAGAACAATAAAAGTAAGACATGTGGAAGTGATAGACTTAATGATTGAATAGGACATATTGAGTTTTGATAGAGTACATCATTCTCTATATGTTCCAAAGGTTAAATAAATTTTGGAAATAATATGTCTAAATTGCTTCAAGTTAAAGGAATTACTTTGAATATTAGACAAAGCATTTGATAGCATTGTGAGGAAGATTTGAGATTGATTGAGCATATTTTGTGAGCTATTTTGAGCATGTGTTAGAGCAGGTTTGAGCATGTGCTAGAGCATATTTGAGCAAGTCTTGGTGAAGAATTAAGAGCATATTGAGTAAGTTCTTAAGTGGACTTGAAGGCCGATTTGAACAAGTCTTGGTAAATACTTGAGAGTATATTTGAGCAAGTCTTGGTGAAGACTTGAGAGCATATTTGAGAAAGTCTTGCTGAAGACTTGAGAGCAAATTTGAGCAAGTCTTGGTGAATACTTAAGAGCAGATTGAGGAAGTTCTTGAGAGGACTTGAAGGTAAATTTGAGCAAGTCTTGTGAAGAATTGAAACAACATTAAGAGAAGAGTTGAATGGTGATTTGTTCAAGATTCGTGTTAAGGCTTGAAGATAGATTTAAGATAGAGGTGAGTGTAGATTTGCGAGTAGATTTGTGACCAAAGTTAGAGCATATTTATACTAGAATTGAAATAAATTTTGGTGTAAATTTGATATAGAGTTGAGAGTAAACTTTGGAGGTGATAGAACGAAGAGGACAACACTCACCAGTGGATAGAGATCCATTAGCTAGTGCATGAAGAAATAGTTCTTCTATGGAGAGTGATCCACAAGCCAAAGTAGTGGGGGTAGAAGTCTTCTAGAATATCATCATCTAGAGTAGAGGAGAAAGAATTCTCCTATGGATAGAGATCCACGAACCAAAGCAGAGGGGAAAGAGTTCTCTTGTGGATAGATATCCATGAACTAGAGCAAGGGGAAATATTTCTCCTATGGAATGTGATCCACAAACCAAATGGGAAGATAGGGTTCTTATGTGGAGAGATATCCATGAATCTATAGATAAAATAGAGTTCTCCTGGATCAAGTTCCATGAACCAGTGAAAAATGAAAAGAGTTCTCCTATGGAGAGATATCCAAAAATAAGAGCATGGGGGATTGGTGTCTCCTTTGGATAAAGGTTCATAAACATTGTAATAGGGATTTTTTCCCAAGATATTTGTTGAGAAAATTTTAGTAGAAATATTTTATCCCTTGAGTAGCCCATATTTGGTGAACCACGTTAAATTGGTGTCTCTCTTGTGTGTGATGATTTATGCATTGCTTTGATTATTGTGGTTGATATTACCATTGATAATATTGGATAATATTGTTTGGGAAAGAAAAGTAAAAGTTGATCTTATACTATTAACCCCTCTCTTAGTATAAGATTGTATTATACACTCACCAACTACTTGAACACCTATTGCCATATCTCTAGGAAATACTATTTTTGAAACCCCGATCATGTCAACTACATCATGGGTTTCCAAAAAAATTGTTAAGTTCATTGCTCAATGTTATCCCCCTTGTATACTTCTTTGATATACTCCTATGTTACTAGTATCACCATTCCAAACATTGGTGCAACTCCATCGGCCATCGAAGTTGCAAATTCTAGCACTACCACAAGTTTGTGTCCCTAACTAACAAGGTTGCAATAATACATCAATCCTACAACTTTGAACTAGTCACTGGAAAAACCTGTAATGCCTGAGAGATCTGTGGGATCGTATTTTCTTTGTGCATGGTTGCACAAAGGTCCTCCCATGGTGTGTAATCTATTTTCATTGGAATTTCTAATTATGAAATAGAATCCTATTTTTTGTATTTACATGCTAAAGCATGTGACTATATCCATGTATATAGTGGGCACCTATCTTCCCATAATTAGAAATAATTATGGAATCTGTGTAATTACCTTTGAAGCATGTAATCAGATATGGTTGGATATAGTTGTAACTTCCTCCCATGATTGATTGGTTCCACATGGTGAATTATAGACTTGGGGTTGCATGATTGGACAATAAAATCATGGGGCATGTGCTAGCACGTAACACATAAATGTTTTTTATGATAACTATGCACATATATAATAGAAAAAATAATACATACATGGGTGATTTTTTATGAAACATGATGTGTAGGAACCAATTTATGTAACTTGATTGATCAGAACATTGGTTACAATGTACTACAATGAATCTACATCTTGCATTTTTGTGTGTAGGTTGATCATGTCAAAGTAATGTTATTAGGTACTGTATTTTTATTAGTTTTGAGATCTCATGCTAAAAATACAAACTATAATTATTTACCATGGGATGACACACTTTTGCATTGGAATTAGGAAATTTGTCCCATTATCAACATCTTGGGAGTAAGCATACTCTAGCATCGATGACTGAAAAGTAGGCATATCCATCATCAAAAAGAAAATTTTATTATTTACACGTGGATATAGGTGTCACTTACTCTAAATCTGAATATAGGCATATTTACATCTCTGGTTCTAAATATATGTGTCTCCATTACTTTATTTCAAAACATAGGTGCCTCTGCTACTTTGGTTTTGAAGATAGGTACCTTCATTTTTCTATTTTTGAAGATAGGCACCCTTGTTACTATAAATATAGGTTCATGTATCCTGGTGTTGGCCATTTTGTATTTCATTGAAATTTTTGGAAAAAAATTGTATTAATTTCTATATGAAGCGATATTATACTTTCCATTCAGTATGTAGAAGTTTGATATGTTGTATTCTAGAAAGAATGAAGAAAATTCTCGAAGACACTTTGAAAAAATCTTTATGTATTCATGAATTTTACGTTCGCCCTTAAGGAAGGGTGAACGCCTCATTTGGCCTTTCTTGGGGCGAATCTATTTTGAAAATATATTGGCAAAACTATATAAGTATGAAATCATGTTTGCCCTTTCTTAGGGGTGAATGTGTCATTTGCCCTTTCTTGGGGTGAATGCGCCTTGGGGTACTTGGTCACCCGTGCACCTAAAAAATGTTGTGCACATTGGTCAAGGGACAAACATGACATTCACCCATCCCAAGGGTGAACTTACTTTCAACAATGAAGAGTCTCGTTCACCTTTACTTAGGGGTGAACGTCCCGTTCGCCCTTTCATGGGACAAAACTGCTTAATGAATATTGCATGCACGTTTGATGTGGCGAAGATGAATTTAAGGTGAACGAAGAATTGTTCAAATGTTGAATTGCATGTATTTAATGAAGGGCGCCCTCTTTATTTATGTTTTGTGAATTGCAAGGACAAAGGCAAAGAGAAATAAGTTTTCATGATTTCCAATGTACGAAAGGTGTTTTGAATAATTTAATGATTTCTCCTATCATGATTTTCTTGGAATTTGTTTCTCAAGTGCACGGAATTTCCAAGAAATCGACGATATTTTTTTTGGCTTTTGTCTTTGATCCTACGACATTCTTCTCTCACATGTATTAAATGAAAGAGATGAAAACATCTATAAATACTAAGCAAATCTTGTTGTAAAAGGAGGTTAGACACTTTGCAAGAATACTCTCTAAGTTCTCTACATTAATGAAAGATGTCAGGCTTCTGAATTGATAAGTGATTCTGCATATAATTTATTTCTGTGTAGTGCACTGCGTTTAACATTCACTCTTTTTTATTTTTTATCTAGTTTAAATTCTACATTTGGATTTAAATGTTGCAAGTGGAAGAGTGAGTACTTAGATGTTAATTTAAAAGTTATTATTGCAATATTGTGAGTTTATTATGTTGTCTTTCCTTCTATTTGATGTTGTTTTTTGCTTGAACATTTTCCTATTCTTAATCTACCCTGAAATCTGCACTCTAGCCTGTGGCCATATTTCCCATATCTTTCTATTATTTCCAATTTCTTTCCTGCATCCTTAGTCTTTTCCTAGTGTAGGATTTAGTTCGGGAACTAGACCTCTCTGGATATTGGCACGGAGGACATTTCTTTCCTCTAGAATTTCAATGTTAGCCGTATCTAGGGCATGTAAATGCAGTGTTTACTAATTAGGTAGATATTTGACCAATAGTTTTTGGCACACTCGGTGGGACTTTTTCAAGGTTCCACTTTCAGTAGCGCTAGGTTTGGTGTTCATCTTCTTGCTTGAGAATAGAAAATCTAGCGACTCAATCTACCCAGAACTCTGTGAGTGTGAGAACAACGAAAGTTGTCTCTCATGAATACAAGATAAAAATCCAAGAATCCTGATAATCAATTTTTTTACAAATTAGATAGTCAAAGGATAGGAGATCATCCTCAAGTAGCCACTTTTTGAAGAACTTCCTCACTTACTTATATTCCATTCATACCAATCATTTCATCTTCCTGATTAGATGGTATGTTTTTCGCTCCTGTAAGTCTTGTAAGTACAACAACTAGGTTTTCCCAGCCTTCACCTATTGCAACCACTAATGCTTCACGACCTATTCCTCATATTTTGGTGCATATGGCATAGAATCCCCTACCAAATAAATAACAACTTCCTAGATAGTTTTCGTCTTGGAATAGCTCAGGCACGTTGAATTTGCAAGCATATAACCCAGTACCTCAAGCTGCTCTAAAGGCTTTGCCAACATACGATGGTACTGGAAAGACTAGGTATGAGCATATCCAAAATGTAGCATCTCTTACAACTATTCATGATATAACTGATGAATATGTGATAATAAAGCTTTTGGTTTTGTCATTAAGAGTAAAATTGCTCTATTGGTATCGATCTTTACAACCCGACATAATTACTTCATGGGATCAATTCAAGAATTTTCATGAGAAATTTGATTTGTATTCGTTGCTACATCAGTTTATCATGATTCAAATACATCTGCAAGAGGAGCTTGTAGATTTCAATGTGCGATTTGCATGAAGTTGGCAGTGGGTTCCATATGGCTTGCAGTCGACCCACGATCAAGCAATGTTTTATTATCTTTGTGCACTTAGTATCGATATTGGTATGGCAATGTGCCAGGCTAATGTGACCACCTTCCCGGATATCTATACACAAGATCCAAAATTTGAATCAAATTTTATTATTGTAGGAAGGCTTCCTTCGAAGGCGACAATACCTATTCTTCTGTATATGCCATAATATCTTTATTCCAATGCATTTTTGCAGCCCATGTGGTCGATGTATCATGTTACCTCATGGAATTCAGGATCCCCTCAAGTAGCTTGATGAGTGTCATTAATATCATCATTTAATCTCAATGATTTATCAATACGGGGTGGTGTCCAAGGCTATCTACGATATAAGTTTAGGGTAGAGTACAATTCAAGCATTCATATTTCAATCAATTATTGGGTGAAACAGATTTGGTTTAGCCTTTTGGTGTTACACTAAACCTAATATACAGAATGAAAACTTGCAAGAAATAAAAACTAATTCTAAGTTTAGAAAATTAAATTTAACTACAATTGCATGAATTGAAATTGCTAAATTGAAATCTAATCTACTTTTGCAGAATTGAAATAACATAATTGAAATTGCTAAATTAAAATGTTGTTGAAATGAAATCCTAAATTACATTTGTAAAAATGAAACCTAGTTTACTCTTGCAGAATGGAAGTGATGCTTGGAAATGAAACACCTGTCAATGCCCTACCACAAAATTTCATCAGGCTTCTGCTATAGGAATTGACAGTAAAATGAAATCTGCTGTAAATTGAAAGCTGTTGAAACATAAAAATAATAGAACATGAAAAGCAAAGGAAACAAGAAATAAATGTTTAATCTAATTTGTCAGCTGACACACACATAAATGTTATACACAAACATAAGATAAAACATCAATCACATAATACAAAATAAAAATAATAAAATGAAATCTGGAAAGCAATCTATTAATTCTGCTACAGCAAAATTACAGATTAAAACCTGCCATAAAATCCCTCCTTCTACATCTGAAAGTGGGACCATACTTCCTGATCTAGAAGGAGGTGAAAAACTCTCCTTAACTAATTTAAAATTAGAACAAAATTTGACAAAATAACTACAATTTATTACTCTAAAAATGACATTCCAGTTCTGCTGCTACAGACTATTACAAAACTAAAAACTATCTATTTTTCTATTACTTATTCTCCTTAAGCTCAAAAAACATGGGAGCTATCCTTTTATAAATGCATAAGATTTATTTACAAATAGAAAATATACTATTTTTATCCTATAGATAAATTCCTATTATGCTATAGCATTTCTTGGTTTTATCCTAGAAGAGGATCAATTGATATTTTCCCATGAATGGTGGCTTTTGGATGGCAAGGACGACAAAGACAGTTGGGGGATTTTTCCCTTAACCTTCTCAAAATTCTTTCCCTTTTTCCATCGTCAAAAAATAATAAAAAATTCAAAAATTCCTTTTTGCTATCAATCCGAAGATAACTGGCTTGTTGTGGCTGATCCACAACACACCCCAAAATTGGGGACCCACCTTTTTTGCATGCTTTCAAAGAAGATCTCAGTGACCCAGATGGTAAAATTCAAGAAAATGGAGCAAAAATGCACGAGTATAGAAAGTGTCACGAAATCACGACATGTCGCGAAATCACGACCTATCGCGCCACACTGCCAAAAAATAGAAAAGTGTCACGAAATCATGACATGTCACGAAATCGTGACCTATCGCGCCATCGCTTCCGGAAAACAAAAAAGTGTCACGAAATCGTGACATGTTGCTCCGTCGCTGTCGAAAATGAAAAGGTGTCGCGAAATTGTGACAAGTTGCTCCGTCGCTGCCAAAAAATGAAGTGTCGCGATATCGCGACGTGTCGCAAAATCACGATCAACGTAGTCAACGGTAGCAGGTGGGCGGAACCGTCACAAAATCATGACGTGTTTGATTTTCACGGCCCAGAGAGGAGAGAGAAAGACGAAGCAGAAAGGCGTAGCGATATCGCGACAAAAATCAGCAAAGGTGCATGAAGTGCAAAATGGTCACGAAATCACGACAGAATCGACAGGAAGGCATGAAGCACGAAAATGGTAGCGATATCGCGACAAAAATTAGCAAAGGTGCATGAAGTGCAAAATGGTCGCGAAATCGCGACAGAATCGACAGGAAGGCATGAAGCACAAAAATGGTCGTGAAATCGTGACAGAAAGCAAAGCAGTACGGAACGAAAAGACGTCGCAAAATCATGACAGCATGGAGCGAAGGTGCCCGAAGTGGAAAAACATCGCGATATCACGACAGGTTGCGGGCAAATGGTACAGAATGAGAAAAGCGTCATGATTTCGTGACATGTCGCGATTTCGCGACATGTCGCGTTTCGCATCCAGGAAGGCGGACAAAGCTGCATGCTATTTTTTGTCACGATTTTCATGGGGCCATTACAGAACGTGCAGAAAAGTGCAGGACACGTGGCGTACAGGATACAAAAGCGTTACAAAGAAGATCAAACGTCTCAATGTCGAGCATAAAGCCAAAACACATGCAGTCAAAGAAAGATGAAACGAATCGATCTGGAAGATGAAGCGAAGCATCATAGGCCGAAACAGAGAGCATTGCCAGAAAGTATAAATGCAGAAGCACAGATTGACACAGGGTTGGAAACCGCTACGGGCAGAGTTGTAGTGCCTAACCGAGATGCCATTCTGGGCCTGCTTGGGGCTGTGTTCCTTCCTTTTTCTGGTTTTGAGAAAACCAGAGATGCTGCCATTGTAACTTGACATATTATTAATGTAGAGTGTTCAGAAATTTGCATCTTGTTGGCAAGAAAGAAGGAGATCTTTTGTGCATGCTAATGGATTTAATGTTTATTCTTTTGTTTTCAGATTTCAGATTTATAGATAATGTTAAATGCCACTTTTGTGGGTTGCATTAGGCGAATATTTGAAATCTGAATTTTTATTTCAAACCCTAGGAATCAGCACTTAACTTATCAGGATTGTGCATGTTTGCAGGTCCCATAGGTTAGGTTGCATGCATGGAAACCTCATTGTCTTCGGTTTTTCCAGGACGGGATAGCATCATACTGAATGCAATTTTAAATTTCTTTTCTTTTGCATTTTATTTTTCTTCTTGCTGCATTTTATTTTCAGAAGTTCTAATTTTATTTACAGGCTTTAAAATAAAATAAAAAAATTAAAAAACTCCAAAATCCATAAATAATTCCTTCATGCTATTGCATTTCATCAATTTACATTTTGAAGTTACAGCATGGTCATTTGAGGATCAAATCACATTTACTTTATCAGGGTTCAATGAACAATCATTAAATTTCATAGTAAAATAAACCACAGTGCCCCTTGTTTTCAGTTACTTGCAACCACTAAGGTGTTCCAAGCATTTAAAATGAATATCTTCATTTAAGATTATTAATACATAGATGCAGAATGCTAACATAACAGGAACCTTGGAGAAATTGTTTCTTTGCAAGCAGAGGATTTAGAACCCAAATCCTATCGGAGAGTGTGTTTTCACAATCGGGTGAAAATACCACTCAACAGATTGGCGCTAGAAGGAGGGCATGTTAAAGTTTATTTTATCGTGATTTTTAGATGCTACGGGTTTTTAATTACTTAAGAGCTTTACATTGCTAAATATTTTAAGTACATTTTATTAGCATCTTCGGCCTCTAACACCACTCAACGGATTGGTGCTGGGACGGCCGAACGGGTTTATTTTAGTGTTATTGAAATTTAAATTTTTTATGCTTTAATTCTCTAACACTCAGCAGGCTGTAAAAGGACGGCCTGAATTGGTTTATTTTATTCTATTTTAAGCAATTCAGGTATGCTGTAATATTTTTCTGATTGTTCATACAGAATTAGGGTGATTTGATTTAATTTTTTAGAATTTTGGTCTCATGCAATTACTTTTCATTTGATTTTAATGAGTACATCTCTTAGTTGATGCTAACTTGATTTTTTATTTTTTATTGCAGGTTGAATATTCAACAGATTTGGTTCTAAAATTACATTTTAAGTTCACTAATGGCAACACTTGAGGAACAAATGGTATCCCTAAGAGCTGAAATAACATCTCTAAGAGAGAGAATGGTATTAATGATGGAGGATTATTATGAGGGTTTACATGTGATACCCTATCATATTCCTACAATGTTATTGGATTTTTTACGGTGTTTTAATCAAGAGGTGCCACTAGGATACTTGCAAAAACTGCATGTCTACAAGGATGCATTATGTAAATTCCAGATTTTTTATGAGGAGGTAGCTTGTAAGTTATTTGCATACATTTTGGATGATAGACCATTCTTTTGGTATAGCCAACTACCCATGGAGGTTAGGACTTCTTGGATACAACTAGAAGCAACCTATCTTTATCATTTTGGTAATCAAGCTGACTTAGAAATATTGAAAAATCAGTTTACCTCCATATGTAAAGAGCCTAATGAATCCTTGAGTCAATTCAATGGAAGATTTCGTGAGTTGCACTCCCAAATGTGGGAAAATTTTAACACATTAGAAGAGGAAGCCATGGAAGTATACCTAGGAGCCATACACCCCACACTTGCTTCACTCATTGAGGAAAAGCCGAGTGGTTTGTCCCTAGAGAAAATCCATGAGGTCTTAGAAGAGATAGAACGACAAGGTCTTGAAGAAGAAAAGGCACAACATGTTCACATGAGAGATTGTTCTTTTGATGCCAACCTACACCAACCATCAAACATAGCACCCTCCACTCCAATGATACCTAAGGTAAATGATCAAGGGGATGAATTTGAATACCCAAATTTTATGACCACCTTAGATGTAGTCCACGAGGAGGTGCAAATTGCTAAGACAACATCCACTAGTGAGGATCATGTAGAGATACACGATTATCTAGAGGAAGGGGTTCTAAATTCAACAATGTTTGATATATGTGAATGGATGGAACCCACCATAGAATTGAATGAAGTGGTTGAAAGTGAAATGGAAAGAAAATCAATAAATGAATTTGAAGACATGATAGAATTTCACCACTTGTTCTTGGAAGATACTATTGATGAGATGTGTAAAATTAAAGATCAAGAAATTCTTCACCCTCCAAATTATGATAATGAATCATGGGTTACTAATTTGGACAATGATAGCCTTATAAATTTGAATTCAAGAAATAACCCACTTTTGGAAATAATTGAACCATCTAAGGAAGGTGAAGATGAATTTGATGAGAAACACATTGATGAATTGGAAGATGTTGAAGAAGTAGTTGAACGTCACCACTTGATTTTGAAAGATGATTATTATGATGCTTGGAAGAAGTGGGAAGACTTCACTCATTCCAAAACTACTAATGAAACTTTTGTGCCAATTGATATGCAGGACAACATAATTGCCTACTCAAAGGAAGATATTACAACTCCTGTACAATTTGAGGATGTTTTGGAAGAGGGTTTCAAATCTCATCAAATTTTGGAAGATTATAATGATCCTATTGCCAAGGACAAAGAAGAAAAAGAATTTATGAATGAATCAAGAGATCATGTCACAAACATCATGGATTTTCATTCTATGGATTTGGATGACGATTTTTACAATGGTTGGGGGAGATATGATAATGCATTCTTTTCTCACATCCCTATAGATGAAACTCATATTTCACTTGATATGCGGGATGTTGAACTTTCTACATCATACGAAGATCTCACATTCACAAGATTTGAAAAGGGGACAAAAACATGTTGAATATAAATTCATTGAAAGTGTGGATGCAAGTTTGCATGATGATTTGGAGGATTCAAATGAAGAGATACCATGGATAGTGAACAAAGAATTAGAACCAAATGATAAAGAGATGGATCAATTGGAAGCAACTCAAATGAAGTGATCATCAAGATGAGTCATGGGACATACACTTTGACCAAGAGTGTTTGAGGATTGAAAAGGATGACCATATTTTGAATTTAAATAATGTTTATGGTGAAATGTCATTAAAGGTAAATGAAAAACAAGGTATAATTTTTAATCACACCTTTAATAACATTGTTTCAATGAATGGAAAAGAAGTTGATGCACTTGAATTGTTAAACAAAATTCATCAACAATTATTAATTGAATCTAGGATAAAAACTTTTAATGATCCTAATTTAGTAAATATCCTAGATGCTTGTAAATTGTTACACAAATTTGATTGGCCTACAAATTTGGAAAATGATTTGGCTTTGAAATTTGTAGAAATAGGCTCTTACTTACAAAATTGCATATTTGAAAAAGATAGCCTAATTCTAAATCAAGGAGGGAATTATGAAGTTTACATTTTAAAGAATAGACATGATAAAATTGAAAATCATTTATTGTCTAATCATTTTAGTAATTTGATGCTCACCTATGGGAGTATTATTGGAACTAAATCAAATTGGTATGGTGAGCATGGCAAGTGGAAATTTGTTGCATTGTTTGGTCTTGTCTTGTTTTTGTTGGATTCCCACAACATTTGGCATGCATATCATGTTATATTTTTGTTGAAATGTTCTAATCATGTTTGGGATCCAGGAAAGTGATAAGCCAAGCTTTGCATCATCTTGTATTATAGTGTACATTTGTATATAGATTTTGGTTTGGTTTTTGGTTTGTGTTTTCAAGTTTCATTTTGGGATTGCTATTTGGATTTGGATTTAAAGTTGTGTGTTTATTTGACATGTTTTGTTTGTCTATAAAAAAAAAAAATGATGATGAAAAAGTTGCCTTGAGATGCTAACTTATGTTCTAGATCGGGAGAATATGAAACATTGGAATTGTCTTGTAAAAGCTCCACAAGTAACACAAACAATTTAATAATATCGTTTGAAACTTGTGATGCATGAAGTAGTCAGTTTTATATAGCAATATCTCATCTGCAATTCAAAAGACAATGCATTCATATTACATCTCACTTTGCACATACATGCCATCTTAGTTGCAAATGCATTTCAAATACAAATCATTAAAGTGTGTCAAATCCTCTTAAGGTTATGCTATCACATAAATAAGAAGAAAATCCTAAGGTTGGAAACTGAGTCTTGAGATATCTAGAACCAAGCACGTCTTATACATTAAAAAGGATCTTGAGCAAAATGATCAAAACCTAACTTGGAAGGAAAGGTTGGGCGAAAGAAGTATTTCATGTCTATCCTATTTATGCAGCATGATCCTTAAGACAGTGGTTTTGACCACTTCCATAAAGCTTAAAGCCTAAAATCAGAGTAGTAAGGATAGGGTTAAATCCTCATCGAACTTAGGTTGAGGATCCAATTCCCCAAAGCTTTGATTTGACCTACATGGAGTAGTAAGGATAGGGCATAAATTCTCATCTCGCTTAGGTTGAGAATCTGATTCCCCAAAGCTCCTATGTCTCATTTCATAATAAATCTTGGATTGGAAGGATCGTACTATTTGTCCTCTGCAAAGGATGGGTAGTCATCCCCAAGGTCTAAGCAATAAAATTAATATTTTCCATTTACATCTAAAGTTTGGATTGGAAGGATCGTACTACATGTCCCTAGCAAGGATGGGTAGTCATCCCTAAGGTCCAAGAAGTAAAAAATAAATTTTTCCCATCTCATATTTATATTGGATTGGAAGGATCGTACTACTTGTCCTCTGCAAAGGATGGGTAGTCATCCCCAAGGTCCAAAGAAATGAAGATAAGTTTTGGATTGTGGGGTTAAGTATGCCCATGCATGGCAACATGTCTTGTCTAAAAAACAAGACCACTGATTGTTCAAAGGGTTAGACTAGCATGACCATTTCTTCCATAATTGGTTAAATTATTTTGCTCAAAGTGAGGTAATGAATTCTAAATCAGAATAGTAAGGATAGGGTTAAACTCCCATCTCGGTTAGGTTGGGAGTCTGATTCCCCAAAGTTCTGATTTCACATTCACTTGCACATGGGTTCAAGATAGTAGGGACTCATAACCAACTTTGGGATATAATAAAGCAATTCATATAGTTGATCCTAAGAGGGTTTGGCAATCTTGAATGTTTGTGTATGATACTAGAAGGTCTATGTTTTTTATAAAAGCAAAATCTCCAAGCATATTTATTAGGTTACACAAATCATTCATAATCTCACATATGCATTCATGTAAAACTGACAATGGAATGTTGATCAATTTCAAACGATAGGGAATGAAAACACATTGCACACACCGAGCTAATACTTGATGATTCTGATGATTCATGTACTTCTGATCTTTGGGCATTTGTTTATATTGCTTATGTGCTAATGCATGTTTTTCGAGTTTATATATGTTTCCAGGTTGGGTTCTCACCAAATGCTCAAGAGCATTTGATAGCAGAGTCGCCATTTGTTGTGGCTGATCCACAACACACCCCAAAATTGGGGACCCACCTTTTTTGCATGCTTTCAAAGAAGATCTCAGTGACCCAGATGCTAAAATTCAAGAAAAAGGGGCAAAAATGCACAAGTATAGAAAGTGTCACGAAATCGCGACATGTCGCGCCATCGCGAAAAATAGAAAAGTGTCACGAAATCGTGACATGTTCCATCACGGCCGAAATGAAAAAGTGTCGCGAAATCGCGACAAGTTGCTCCGTCGCTCAAAAATAAAAAGTGTCGCGAAATCGCGACAAGTCGCTCCGGTCGGCAAGAAAATGAAAAGTGTCGCGATATCGCGACATGTCGCAAAATCACGGTCAACGCTGGCAGGTGGGCGGAACCGTCACGAAATCGTGACATGTTTGATTTTCGCGGCCTAGAGAGGAGAGAGAAAGACGAAGTAGAAAGGCGTAGCGATATCGCGACAAAAATCAGCAAAGGTGCATGAAGCGCAAAATGGTCGTGAAATCGCGACAGAATCGACAGGAAGGCATGAAGCATGAAAATGGTAGCGATATCGCGTCAAAAATCAGCAAAGATGCATGAAGTGCAAAATGGTCACGAAATCGTGACATAATCGATAGGAAGGCATGAAGCACAAAAATGGTCACGAAATCGTGACAGAAAGCAGCAAAGCAGTATAGAACGAAAAACGTCGTGATATCGTGATAGCATGCAACGAAGGTGCCCGAAGTGGAAAAACGTCGTGATATCACGATAGATTGCGGGAAAATGGTACGGAATGAGAAAAGCGTCACGATATCGTGACATGTCGCGATTTCGCGACATGTCACATTTTCGCGGCCAGGAAGGCGGACAAAGCTGCATGCTATTTTTGGTCACGATTTTCATGGGGCCATTACAGAACGTGCAAAAAGTGCGGGACACGTGGCATACATGCATAAGGTCAGAAGCGTTACATCATAGAATAGATCAAACGTCTCAATGTCGAGCATAAAGCCAAAACACATGCAATCGAAGAAAGATGAAACGAATCGATCCGGAAGAGGAAGCGAAGCGTCACGAGTCGAAACAGAGAGCATTGCCGAAAGTTTAAATGCAGAAGCACGGATTGACACGGGGTCGGAAACCGCTGCGGGCAGAGTTGCAGTGCCTAAGGCGAGATGCCATTCTGGGCCTGCTTGAGGCTGTTTTCCTTCCTTTTTTGGTTTTGAGAAAACCAGAGATGCTGCCATTGTAACTTGACATATTATTAATGCAGAGTGTTCAAAAATTTGCATCTTGTTGGCAAGAAAGAAGGAGATCTTCTGTGCATGCTAATGGATTTAATGTTTATTCTTTTGTTTTCAGATTTCAGATTTATAGATAATGTTAAATGCCACTTTTGTGGGTTGCATTAGGCGAATATTTGAAATCTGAATTTTTATTTCAAACCCTAGGAATCAGCACTTAACTTATCAGGATTGTGCGTGTTTGCAGGTCCCATAGGTTAGGTTGCATGCATGGAAACCTCATTGTCTTCGGTTTTGCCAGGACGGGATAGCATCATACTGAATGCAATTTTAAATTTCTTTTCTTTTGCATTTTATTTTTCTTCTTGCTGCATTTTATTTTCAGAAGTTCTAATTTTATTTACAGGCTTTAAAATAAAATAAAAATTAAAAAATTAAAAAACTTCAAAATCCATAAATAATTCCTTCATGTTATTGCATTTCATCAATTTACATTTTGAAGTTACAGCATGGTCATTTGAGGATCAAATCACATTTACTTTATCAGGGTTCAATGAACAATCATTAAATTTCATAGTAAAATAAACCACAGTGCCCCTTGTTTTCAGTTACTTGCAACCACTAAGGTGTTCCAAGCATTTAAAATGAATATCTTCATTTAAGATTATTAATACACAGATGCAGAATGCTAACATAACAGGAACCTTGGAGAAATTGTTTCTTTGCAAGCAGAGGATTTAGAACCCAAATCCTATCGGAGAGTGTGTTTTCACAACCGGGTGAAAATACCACTCAACATAGCTCAATCCGAAGAAACTCCATTCTATTAATCCGAAGATGTCTGCTCAATTCGAAGATCTTCGGATTGACTAACTGTGTGGTCTTCAAGTTATCTTGGTTGCTTTTCTCAGGTAGGTTATCTCTCAAGAACTTATTGCAATAGCTTTTATCCTTCTCCATGTGTTAATTCCATGCCTTGCCATTCAATGTCAACTTGCTGAAATTTGTATAGAAAATCTTATTTTTCTAGCTATCAAAACATGCCCAACTACCCTTTTGGAGTGCTCATAAATTGTTCCTCATAACTCCAATGTATATAAAATTGTATCCACATGTTCTTGGTTGTATTAAATACACTTGGTTCAATTTTCAGCTCTTAAATCTTCAGGAGTTGCTTCCAGCATCATTGTCAAGTTGGCCTCTAACATAGATTTTCACCAAAATTTCTAGCTGTCAAAAAGTGTGAAACTGTCATTTTGTAAGCCCCATAACTTCCTGATTAATTTTCCATATGCCTTCAAATTTGGATCATGTGTTCTCTGTACAATGGAGTACCATTGGTATGAATTGGGTACCTTAACTCACTTTGGATCATTCCTAGTAGATTTGCCAATGTCACCATTAATGCAGATTTGTACCTGTTAATAACTCTAGAAAAGACTAAGGCATGAACATGATGAAACCTTCATAACTTTTTATCTACAACTTAGATTGACTTGCTTCAAAAATAAAATTTATAGTTCTTGATAAGAGGAATTTGTTTATGCTATCACAATGTAATTTTACTATAGTTTTTACTTGCTACTTAATCAACTGAAATAGTGCATAAAATGCTGAAAATAGTCAAAATAGGGGTATAATGTTCCAAACATAAAATCATGCAAACACTTAACAAATATATATTCTAATCAACTATTTGGCATTTAAATTTTTCATGTTTAGTAATATGGCAGTCAAACATAGTGTAAAAATGAGGCATTTTTAGGCCTCATCATTCCCCCCAACTTGAACTGATGCATGCCCTCATGCATCCTAGTAGGCCATAGTAATATGCTGGTTTTATCTTTGTTAAAAATATCCTTTGCCCTATGTTATTTGATAAATTGCTCCTTGTTGCACTACACCAAGTATTTTGCAATTTAAGCACATGTATTTCATTTTTCTACAACCTTGCAATTTTTTTTTTCAATCAATTTTTTTATTATGCTCTTTTTTTTCTTGCATTTTTTTTCATTTGCAACTTGCAACTTTTTTACTTTTGCACTTTCATCCTTCAATATTGCAATTTCTGTAAATACTAAAATTTTAACTCTTTTTCTGCACTTCTACAAGTTTTAGTGTTGCAAGGTACCTCTTAAAGACTTGGTATGATGTGACTCATCTTACAATAGCCTTATTGTGGAACCGTATTTGGCAAATGCACTACTACTGGTGGAATTTTTTGTTCTTAACAATATTTCAGCTTGAATGCCTATTCTTGTTGTTTGCACCTTTTGAACAAAATTGATAAAATTTTGATTTTGAAACTTTTTGGAGGGATGGACTACTTGTGGTGAGATGATTTTGAGCTTTAGGAACCTTAATATTTGATGTGCCCTACTCTTTTTGCTATTCTACAACATTTTCAATAATTCTGGTATAGTTTCTACTCATTCCGAAGATATCCTTCTCATTCTAAAGATATCCTGCTTATTCTGAAGATATCCTTCTCATTTCAAATATATCCTGATCATTTCGAAGATATCCTGCTTATTCTGAAGATGGATCAAAAAATGTAAAAATGACCTCATATGCAAAAGTTAGCTACAGATTCTGTTGAGGGCCCATATCTAGTGTGTCTAAGCCTTCCATAAAATCAAAAATCCCCTCTCTATTCTTTTATTTAGATGTTATTCTTAATTTTGTATATTGTTATTTTATTGTAGTAGTAGTAAAACTAAATCTTTAGGTGCATTTTTCAGATTTTCTTCCTCAAATTTATGAGCCAATTATGAGAGAAACTTGAAGTCCTACTTCTAAAACCTGCCCTACTAATTGAGATAGAATTTATGCCATGTTTGTCCCAAAATTAGGTTTTTGTATAGTTTTGAAATTCTCATGCAACTAAGGGCAAAAGGGGGTGTTTCTTGACATTTTGATCATGTTCCATTTTCAACTTACCAATATTGTATGAATAGTTTATGCCAAATACCGATTATCATACATTAAATGCTAAATGCTTACTATGACTTAAATGCAAGAAACACATACCTTACTGTCCTGAAAATTAATCATGCACCTTACAAGCTACTTCTGATGATTGTTAGCAAGCTATCTAAAAACATAAATATACACATGAACAGTGTGAGATTTGTACAATGGTGGAACAATTATGGGTGGATCAACAAGGCAATGCATACCGAAAAACCAATTTTCATGCAAGCCAACTCAGCACCTCAAGGAGGTTTTCACTACTGAATTATTCATTTTTTTTTTCATTTTTTTTCATCTCTTTTTTTCATCAGAAGAGGTTGCCATTTCTGGTTTTCAACCAACTTCTATCATTTTTTTTTCAAGTGCCTCAATAAAAGAGTATCTCTCATGAGGCTACAATGAGATATAATGTATCTCACTCTTATTTGGATAAGAATAAATCCTTATTTTGCAAAAACATGTCAATATTTGTATGAAAACACCATTTTTTTTGTTGAAATATGTAACAATGATGCAACCTTCCTTTCTAGATGAGTAGTAAGAATCTGCTTATGTCATCATTTAGCTCCTTATTACTAAAAATTAAGTGTTGACTTCATTGTTCCTCCTCCATGCTGAAATTGATGCTTATCCTCATGTACCCCCATTTTGTGGGACATGCCTTTTGCTGATTTTTTTTCTCTTTTTCCTATTTTCTTTTTTTTTTCTCTCTTTTTCATATTTTTCTCTTGTCTTTCTTGTGCCCATGAAGGAAGTTCACAAGCAATATTATTCCTTTTTTTTTTCTTTTCTTGTATTTCTCTTTTCTTTTGTCAAAATTTTATCATCACTTTGAATCTAACATGGAAGAGAAATTCTCCTCCATTCTGTGTACATCCAATTGTTCACCTCAAGAACTCCTTAGTTAATGGTGTATGGTATACCCAAAAGAAATATTCATCCACCACTAAATTCCTCTGTGAATCACCAATGGAATAAAGAAACACTGCTTCATATCTAAAAATTTCTTCAATCAAGTGTTTGTCCATGCCTCCTAATATGCAAAATCTTGTCAATATGTACTTTAAACAATTCAATGCCTATTCTCAAGTATGTTAAGTGTATACATCAAGATGAAATATTGACATACCCCTGTAATTCCATGCAAAGGGATTGAAATATTGTTTCAAAACAACAAATAATTTTGCTTTTTGTTCATAAGTCAATCAGCCAATAATGTTCAAGAATTTCCTTGGCTATACTTCAGTTTGTTTCATTCTTAGGAGGACATAATTTATTCTTAATGGAAGTAAATTTTCTATGTGCATATTTTCTAGTTTTTCTCCTTTATCCAAGGCTAATTTATATGTCTGGACTAAAGGATTTTTGTGTATCTCTATTGAATTTTATCTCTTCAAGCTCAGGTAAATTCTTGTTTGAGCACGGTTGGATGTTGTTGCAGTCAATAACATTTCCTCCAGTCAATATACACAAACATAATAGAAAACATCAATCACATAATACAAAATAAAAATAAGAAAATGAAATCTGGCAAGCAATCTATTAATTCTGCTGTAGCAAAATTATAGATTAAAACCTGCCATAAAATCCATCCTTATATATATGAAAGTGGGCCCATACTTCTTGATCTAGAAGGAGGTGAAAAACACTCCTTAACTAATTTAAAATAATAAAAAAATCTGACAAAAGAACTGTAATTTATTACTCTGAAAATGGCATGATAGTTCTGCTGCTACAGACTATTGCAAAACTAAAAATTGTCTATTTTTCTATTACTTATTCTCCTTAAGTTCAAACGACATGGGAGCTATCCTTTTATAGATGCATAAGGTTTATTTACAAATAGAATATATACTATTTCTATCCTATAGATCAATTCCTATTATGCTGCAACATTTTTTGGTTTTATCCTAGAAGAGGATCAAATGATCTTTTCCCATGAATGGTGGATTTTGGATGGCAAGGACGACAAATACAGTTGGGGGGTATTTTCCCTTAACCTTATCAACCTTCTTTCCATTTTTCCATAGTCAGAAAACAATTGAAAAGTCAAAAAGTACTTTTTTCTATCAATCCGAAGATAACTAGCTCAATCCAAAGAAATTGCATTCTATCAATCCGAAGATGTCTGCTCAATCTGAAGATCTTCGGATTGACTAACTATGTGGTCTTCAAGTTATCTCATCTGCTTTTCTCAGGTGGTTTATCTCTCAAGAACATATTTCAATAGCTTTTATCCTTCTCCATGTGTGAATTCCATGCCTTACCATTCAATGTCAACTTGCTGAAATTTGTATGGAAAATCCTATTTTTCTAGCTGTCAAAACATGCCCAACTACCCTTTTGGAGTGCTCATAAATTATTCCTCATAACTCCAATGTATATAAAATTGTATCCAAATTTTTGGGTTGTATTAAATACACTTGGTTCAATTTTCAGCTCTTAAATCTTCAGGATTTGCTTCCAGCATCACTGTCAAGTTGGCCTCTAACACAAATTTTCACCAAAATTTCTAGCTGTCAAAAAGTGTGAAACTGTCATTTTGTAGGCCCCATAACTTCCTGATTTTTTTGTCCATATGCCTTAAAATTTGGGTCATGTGTTCTATGTACTATGAAGTACCATTGGTATGAATTGTGTACCTTAACTCACTTTGGATCATTCCCAGTATATTTTCCAATGTCACCATTAATGCAAATTTATACCTGTTAACAACTCCATAAAAGACTAAGGCATGAACATGATGAAACCTTCATAACTTTTTATCTACAACTCAGATTGACTTACTTCAAAAAGTGAAGTTGTAGTTCTTTATAATAGTAATATGTTTATTCCATCACAATGTAATTTTTCTATAATTTTTATTTACTACTTAATCAACTGAAATAGGGGTATAATGTTCCAAACATAAAATCGTGCAAACACTTAACAAATATATATTCTAATCAACTATTTGGCATTTAAATTTATCATGTTTAGTAATATGGCAGTCAAACATAGTGTAAAAATGAGGCATTTTTAGGCCTCATCATAGCTCCTATCCCTGCCCCACAGTCATCTGCTACAAGCTTTCCACATTTTTTTGCTCCAACAGTATCATCACAGCCTTCATTCATTTCTTTTCCAACATTGCTAGTACTTCCATCCCCTTTACCTTTGCCCACATCGCAAGTGCCCTTGCCATTTCTAGTGCCCATTCCATCATCTAGTATGAACCCTCTCACAGTTTTGTTACAAGAAGTAAAATCCAATAATGCGACTCTAAGGACAATATCCAATGAGCTGACAACTGTGAGGAAGAACCAAACTAAAGCTGAGTTTTGATCGAGAAGGTTCTAGACTCCATCAATCACCCGAGAGCAAGCATCCACCAGTAGGGGACCGAAGAAGAATAATATGGTGCATGCAAATGATGAGATTAATGTGTCCAAAATGACATATTAGTGTTCTAATTTTAATGATCCTAATGGTGAAGATACATGTATGGTCCATATGAACTATTATCAGAAACTGGCAGAAAGTTCTTCGGGTGGGTAAGTTAACATGATTCGAGAAGTGGAACATAATTGTATGGTGTCATATCCCGAGCAAGTTTTAGTCCTTGCCAGGTCTAGAAATAGGCTAGTGACCGTGGATCCCGCGGAATTGCAACCATTGAAAGTACCCATGGTTCCAAAATATCCAAAAGAAAAGCAAACATCCCATCTAAAGACTCCTAATGTTTTCAAGTAAAAATATTCACCACCTGGGTAAGCACAAGGTAAAACGTAAGCTCAACGTTCAACTTCACAACACATGGCCACTGCCCCAGTCTCCAGTGAGATGAAAGAGCAAGCTAAGGAAAAACTCAAATATCCTTCGTTGACTAAAATGTGAAGAGTAGAAGCTATGCAGTAGTATTGAGATAATTACGAACAATCCTTAGAAGAAAAGGTCACACTTGCTCATAGCTACAGTATCATGGAGGAAGTGAAGAAAATCCTAGCTAGGATTGGCTTGTATGATTCATTGCAGCTGCCAGGGAAGATTTATTTGTTGCAAGAATCCCTAAAGAGTGCCAAAGACCAAAAGAAATATCATTTGCAAACAGTATTGGCTTAAGCGATCCCCACTTCAGTGATAGGTAAAAATCATCCTCCATTTTATTTATCTTTAATAATGGAAGGGTGGATTGTGCATAATTGCATGATCGACTCTAGTGCTACCACTACTGTTATGACCAAGGTGGTATACAAAGTTATGGGAATGGAGTATACAAGGAGTAGTCAAGGAGTGTTACAGTTTGATGGTACCCCAGTTAAAACTATTGGAGTAATCAAGGATATTCCAATTGTGCTTCATAGCATGCAACAGATCACTGTCATTCAGGAGGTTGTGGTTGTTGATTTAGAGCCTTATTTTAGCATGTGCCTTTCAAGGGAATTCACAACTAAGCTAGGATATTATCTATCCTTAGATTATTCACATTTGGAGATTCTATTCAAAGGTAGTTGAATTCACATTCATAATGAGAAACCTTCCCCTTTTCATATCGAGAAGATATAGGAGGTAGAACAAGCCCCAGGTGCGATAAATATGATGATAGAAGAATTGGAAGAAGTTGGTCCGATTGAAGAAATACTTGAGGAGCTTCACCTAGAATGTGAGTTTTTGTTGACAAAATTTAACGCTATGATCGGAATGAACATTGCTTGTTATTCAATTCATAAGGCTAGAAAAGCCTCGAGAACAAGCCCTTAAGCCCCTAGAAACTATTTCGCATCAGTTATGGAAGTTATTCTTTGATGGCACTCGATGTAAGAATGGTGTAGGAGCAGGTGTTGTGTTGGTTTCTCCTGAAGGCATACAAAAAATGTACTCTTATATATTGACCTAGAGTTGTACAAATAATGTCATTGAATATGAAGTATTATGCCTTGGCTTGAAAAACATCAAGAAATTAGGAATTGAACAGTTGTAGGTTTTTGGTGATTCTAAACTTATAGTCAATCAGGTTACAAATAGATGTGTGTCGAAGCAACATTACTTGAAGGCTTATCGCAACAGGGTTTGGGATCTTTTTGAAGTATTTAAAGCTAAGAATATTCAAGAAATCCCTAGGGAACAAAATAGACACACTAAAATTTTAGCTTCCCTGGGCACTAATTATTCTCTTTTCGAGCAAGTGGTCCGAAAACCCAAGACAGTGAAGGTAATCTACAGATATTCCATTTTAGATAAGGGCCTCTATTGGCAGGTGTTCGATAATGATGAGAAAATAGTGATTTTTCTCCTCAAAGAAGCTGCCAGCATAGAAAATGAAGTTCTTGTGGAAGAAGAAAAATAAGGAATGATCCAGTTAAGGAATAATCATATTCCCAAAGATTTGATTTTTCTAGAAATCCTGTTTGATCAAAGTGATAGATTTGCAACATAGGATTAAGGTGGATGCCAAGGAATACAGAGAATTGTAGTTGGAGCCAATAAAGGTCATTAAGGTTGGTATCGATTACGAATTGGATAAAATTAAGGGCATTAGAAGTCTGTGCTATGAATACCCAGATATTATAGCATGGAGTTATCAAGACTTGAAATGGTATGACAAGAACATGATCTAGCACACCATCGAGCTAC
Organism: Wollemia nobilis; assembly: GCA_028583015.1. NCBI lineage: Eukaryota > Viridiplantae > Streptophyta > Pinopsida > Araucariales > Araucariaceae > Wollemia > Wollemia nobilis. Next base: position 2,893,642 of record JAQPPZ010001753.1, read on the forward strand.
AAGAAGGGGTTAAGCCTTTTCGGTAGAAGTAGCGTCCTATCAATCCCAATATTGAAGTCCTCATGAAATAAGATTTATTGAATATGCTTGAAGCAAAGATCATTTATGCTATTAAGCATTCCACCTGGGTAGCAAACCTGGTTCCTGTAATAAAAAAGAATGTAGATATACATCTGTGTGTCGATTTTCAAAATTTAAATCAGACATTACATAAGGATCATTATCCTCTTCCTCAGATAGATCATATTCTTCATTTTGTGGTTGGTGCTCAGATATTTTCCTTGTTATATGGATTTTTCAAGTACAATAAAATTTGGGTTAAGGATGAGGATCAATACAATATGGCATTTACAACTAAGTGGGGTACATTTGCTTATCAGTGGATGCCTTTTGGACTTTCAGATGTTGGTGCAACTTTTTAGAGAGCCATGGACGTCGCCTTCGGTGAGTTGCTAAATAAAATTATTGTGATTTATCTTGATGATATGATGGTGTTTTCACATTGCAGAACAAATCATGTTTCCCATCTAAGGCAAATATTTGAGAAGTGCCGAGAATTTAGGATTTCCATAAATTCGAAGAAGTCAATTTTTGCGGTCAAGGAAGGGAAGCTACTGGGCCATGTGATCTCACAAGAAGTATTGGCCATAGATCCTGTGTGAGCTAAAGCGCTAATGAAATACTCGCTACTTGGGAATAAGAAAGACTTGTATTCCTTCTTTGGACAAATAAACTTCATTTGCAAATTCATTGCTGATTTTGCCCAAGTCATCAAACCAATGATAGAGCTCTTTAAAAAGAATGTTGAGTTTAAGTGGACGGAATCTAGGAAGCGATCTTTTCAAGAAATCAAAGAGAGGATAACTCAAGCACCAATATTGATCAACCTTGACTACTCCAAAGATTTTATACTATATGCAGTAGGTGAGTTGGAGAGCTATGTTGTCGTGCTCACACAAAAACAAGATGATGACAAAGAAAATCCTATCGCTTTTATAAGTCGGGTTATTGCGCCACACCAGGATAAGTACAATTTTATTGAGAAGCAGGTTTATGCAGTTATGAAAGATTTGAAGAAGTTTTGCCACTTCGTTTCTCAAAGTAGAACTATGATTTACGTCTTTCACCCTAATGTTTGGAATTTTATAATTCAATGAGATTTGGGTGATAAGATTTGGATGGGTTTCAAATATCCAGGAGTATTATGTAGATATCAAGCCAAAAAAGTTGGTTCATGGGCATGCTCTATGTCAAGAGTTGGCCAAAAGTGCTTTTGTTGAGACAAATCATGAAGATGTAATTTGTGTGAATAATGCAACAAGTGACAAAGAATGGATCAAGGAACTCATTGAGTATTTTACTTCTAGAAGGTGTCCTAGTCGCTTTAACCCCTCACAGTACTGAAGGTTCATATTGTAGGCACTCAGGTATGTGTTATTTCCCAACGGCCTATATTATAACAACATTGATGGTATACGCCTTATATGTGTGAAATATTCTAAGAAAACAAACATTCTGGAGGAGTTCCACTTTGAGTTGTTAGGAGGGCACTATGCCGGTAGACCTATGGCTCTAAAAATTATTCTAGCAAGCTATTATTGGCCTACTTTGTTTGTCAATTCGCATAAGATAAGTCAAAAATGTGATAGTTTCCAAAGATATGTGGGTCGAGTGAGAAAAGGAGCATCACCGTTGCATCTGATTCAGGTAGAGGTACCATTTCAATAGTGGGGTCTTGATTTTATAGATTTTATTGATTTGTAATCCTCTATAGAGCATAAGTATATTCTAACTGCAACATATTACTTCACCAGATGGGTAAAAGCTATACCCACCAAAAAGGATGATCAAGCAACTGTTATTTCTTTTTTGGAGAGCCTCATCACCCATTTCGGTATACTCGATTCCTTAGTTACCGATAATGGTACTCCTTTCATTGGAGCAAAAATTACCGAATTCACCAGCATGTATGGTATTTATTTGAAGACATATTTCAATTATAACCCACAGGGGAATGGATTGGTTGAGTCAACCAACAAAAAATTGCTTCGGATTGTAAAGAGAATAATGGGTGAGAATAAGAGAAATTGGCATTTGCTATTAAATCAAGCACTTTGGGATGATCGTATTTCAGTAAATAAGTCCATTAAAATGTCCTTGTATGCTTTGGTTTATGGGAAAAAATTTGTCCTTCCTACCCATATTGATCTTCCTGTGCTCCAAATTTTGCAGATGTTTCAAGATGAAAATGAAGAAAATAATCCCATGGAGGTAAGGTTGGCACAATTGCTACAATTAGAAGAATAAAGGGAGTGATCTCATCACACTTTTGTAGAACATGCTACGGAGATGAAGAAGTGATTCCAAAGCAAAACAATTGATTGTAGCTTCCAGGTGGGTGACTTGGTATTAAAATGGAACGAAAAAAATCTAAGCCTGGGAAACATCATAAGTTTGATGCAATTTGGGAGGGACCTTTTCAAATTTTGGTTGTCACTTCTTCTAATGCATTTCGAATTTGTGATATGGAAGGGTGCGAGCTCCATATTCCAATGAATGGCCTTCATTTGAAGGCCTATATTTCATAATTTTAAATCAAAGGTAGTACCTTGTACATATGTAAATATTTTCGTGTAAATATGCATGTTTCTAAAAAAAAAATTGAAATTCAAGGATGGAAAAGCGATAATACAGTTTCACGTGCGTCTCTTGGAAGGGATGAACATTACGTTTGCCAATTTTTACGGTGAATGCGTCTTGTTGATGTCACAAAAAAAAAAAGAAAAAAAAAAACAACATTGTGCATGGAGCTTATTCTAAAAAAAAGAAGAAGAGAAAACACAAAACAAAAAGGAAGAAAAACATAGTAAAGCTTGCTTTAAGTCTTTCCCTATTTTTAGAAAAGGAGGCATGCCATGGAGTTTTAAAGGACACATTCACTGCATGAGAAAATGAAAAAAAAAATTACTTGTGCCCGAACAGGTTTTACTGGCGAAGCTTTCCCAAGACACGCTTTTAGAGCAATTAAATTCACCTAAAGGTTACGTGGCGGTCATCGAAAGTAGCCGATGCCAACTTTAAGTAATGATGTTCGAACGTGGGAGGTGCTCAGATTGAGCTTTTCAAGGCAGCTTACAGAATTAAGGATTGATAATTAACGGCTGGGTTAGTCTTCCTAATAAGCTTCTAGCACCAAGGAAGGTTGTTCTATGAGATTGCGATGTGTAGTGGGCATGTTTTCCAATGATAAACCGATGGTGAACCAAAGGGAAGGTTTTTTGCGCTTTGGGAAGGGAGCATGGGCAATTTTCGAAGAATATTTCTCTCTGAATGTGCACCTGCATTTAATTCTATAATTACTACGGCAATTGGAAATGCCCCTATAAAATTCTAAAGAAAAAAAGCAAGTTTTGTTTTCCAATTGTATCCTGCTTTTAAAGGTGCAGAAGAATTTTTAGAAGTTGTGAAGCAAGGAATTGCAGAGAGTTACATTTTTTATCTGACAAAATGAGAATACGTAGTAAAGAACAGACAGAGGCACCAGAGGGTGTTAAAGAACAACCATCTAAGAAATGAGAGAGAAGTTTGAGGGCTAAAAAGGCCTGGTAGAATGATTATGTTGATTTGGATTCCTATGGAGATGAAATGGCCAAAATTGGTGATTGTTTGATCACACATAAGGGAATTGATAGATTAAGGCAAGAAGTTGAAGCTACAGTCGATTAAGGGGTTTCCCATAATAGTTGGCTCACGATACCTCACCATTCATAGCTTTCGTGGTATATTTTCTCACTTGTGCATCCATGCCCCAAACTCATCTGATTAACTACACATTGTTATGACTCCTCCACTAAAGTCGTCTGAAATGCCTAGAATGAGATTCTTTTTGCAATTACACTGGATGAGGTCCGAGAGGCTTTTGCCTATGGTGTGAGCGTGTAGAGATATACAGTAAACAAGAAAATTCATATGGATGAGCAAGAGGAAAAGTATGTTTCCACCATTTCTATAAGGTAATTTATGGAGATGCAACTCATCAAGGAGCCACAGATGGGCCAGCTGCCAAGTTTGCCTAAAACCCTTTCATAATTTAAGTGCCAGGATATTTATTCCATGCTTTATTAGGTTGTTGGATTACCTTCAGATGAAACTGTGCACAAATGGCAGGCAACTATGGCCCAATGTATTTGCAAGGTAGAATTTTATTCTCTCGTGGCTATGAGGCAGGGGGGAAATCCAATTTATTTTGACTAGGCCAAATTTATTTCTCGAAGAATCAATTTGTAGTTGCAGAGGTTGCAATAAGGAAAGACTAGGGTATTTTGGCACACTTTGTTGTTGGTATGTTTTTTGTTTTTTCAGATGCAACGACGTTTTTATTTCATTACCGTTACGCAGATAGGCGAGAAGAATGAACCTTTGCTAGTTTATAAGTGGACTCAAGTATTTACTAAGAAAGAATATATATAACTTTAATAGCTAGTTTTTGGGCTCATCCATTCAGTTGCTTTGGGGTAGTTGAGATCGAGTGCCTTGCGACCTGAGAGATGCCATTGTTTTAGAGGATAAGGGCGACATATTTTTGCTCACTCAGGGCGTGATTGTTTGAATTTTAGTATATACACATAAATGTTTTTTGTTGCCTTATTTTACCAATGTGCATGTTTTTGCTATGGAAATTGTGTGCCATATGGATTATATTAGTGATATATATGACTCTAGATGAGGCAACAAGATGACATGTACTATGCCTTTTAAGTTTAGGAGTGTAGAAGTGAACAAGGTTGGGAAAAATTGCCTTTTGACAGTGGCATTTCAGGACCTAGGACTAATTGAGTTGTCGTAGTGCTGGTGGTATGATCCACTTGGAAAATTTTTGGTGTTTATTAAGGCAAAGACCTTTCATTGCTACCCACACCCAGCTATTTAGAAGCACCAAAACAATTTTTATGGGCCAGACATGAACTGGCATGTGTAAAAAATGTCCTCCCTTCCTCCATGTCATGATTATTATGACCAGGAAGAGTATAATCCAAAAAATAATAAAATGCATATTCCTCCTCCAAGCCTATTTGGGACTGTTCAAGAGGCAAATCCTCATTGGAAGAAGGAAAAAATTATGAACTAGTGGGTAATGCGTATTCATCTAAGGAAGCCCTATGCTGCTTATGGATTGAATATTGATACCTAGTTCTCTGAATTTTATGATAGGTTTGTGGATTCCTATCAACCTATTGCCTTTGCCACCATTTTGCCACAAAGTTTTCAACAGTTTGAAAGTGGCAAAAGTGAACCTAAGGAGGAGAGCCCTATGGTTGAGGATGATAATGAAGAAGAAGAGGAAGAAGAAGAAAAATCATATGTTTTTCAAATGCAGACTCAAAGAGCGAAGTGCCCATTGAAATATGTTACCTCATCTAAGCAGCAAAAATAGCTAGTGGCACCTCATTTTCCTAGAGTAGCTAAGCAATCCCGAACTGGTGTGACCACTACTTATACTATTACAACACCCATGTATTTGGGTACTGTGATTCCTATTACATCAAGTTTCGTAGTGGCTTCTATACCAGCAGTGAATCTTGCCCTAAATGGTGAGCATCCTACATCAGTAGCACAAATATTTTTGATGGCACAACAAGAGGAGGAGCAACTTTCAAAAGATTCTCATGTTGAGATTTTGGATGAAGAAGTAGCCCTCAATATTGGTGAGCAGGAGGTAGAGTGAGGAAAGGAGGTAGTTGCACAACCTCCTCCATCCATAGAACCAGTGGTCCTTGTGCCCTAAGGTACGTCATCTCTTCCTTCTTCTTCCCTTTTTCTCATCGAGCATGCAGTGATTTCTTCTTTGGTCCCATCAGTTACATTTTCATCCCCTCCATTTTATACCTTCCTACCCTTTGGTCTTCCTTCCATTTCTCTTTCTATGGTTCCCTCTTCCACTTCTGCTACTTCCATTTCTAAAATCACTGCTGCTCCTTTCATTCCCACTTCCTCGTCCACCATTTCTTTTAGTTCTTATGCATTAGGGACTAATCATTTTTTGTATCCCCTTCCCTCGGTCGTCACTTCTTCCACCATTGCAGTTGTTAGTATGCAAGCTCCATCTAGGCTTAGCGTAACTATGGCTACATCTATGTCCTCTATATCATCCACTCTATCCCTCTCTTCCACCATCCCTGTGTCCATTCCTTCACTTCAATTTGTTTCATCCATGTCCATTGGGCCTAGTCGCTTAGAGTTTTTTGTTCCATTTACTCCATATTTGGAGTTGTAGACTATTTCAGATGTGTAGGTGGCTCTCAAGTAGCTAAATTTTGAAAAATTAAATTGGGCACACCTAAGCTCCTCTCAATGGTTGAAGAGTATGCAATAGAAAGAAGCTTTGGCACCAACACGTCCGATCAAGAAGGTGGTCTTTGATCCAATTTCCAAGGAGGCTCATGTGATAACATTCACTTCGATGGTTCAAAAGCCTCAAGGTGAGTCGCAACCTGAATGTTTCTAAGACTATAACTAAAGATATAATATGGATTGATCCCATTGAAAAATAGGCAATATACAAGTAGATATGAGCTCCTTGTATTTACACGGGGAGCATTATAAATAAAAATATTTAGAGTTGCAAGATAGGGTACTTGAGCTAGAGAGTGCATCAGCCAAGAGCAAGGTGTAGACACCAAAACAACACCAATCTGATTATGTGATTGCAAACACTGATCGCATTGACACACACAGCCCCAAGGGCAGCCCCCAGAGGTTAAATAGTGGTTCGAACCACTCTCACAGTAGTTTTGGAAGGTCAAAAATCAATTTGGCACCTTCAGGAACTTTGCTCAATATTTGTCCCACCCAGGGACGAATTCAAACTGGGATTCACCCCACCTCGGGATGAATTCCAAATTCGCTCCAGGGTGGGGCTAATTGCAGGTTTGATAGGCAAAAAGTCAAATCTTGACAAATGGTAGCTCAGATCCGCAACTTAACGCTTCCTTCATCACATGGGAGTGTGGGTAAGCATTTTCGAGCGTTAGAGGATGTTACAAGGGCAGTCATGAAGTCCATATTTAGGGAGGAATCTCCTCCCCCATGGGAAGGCATGATTGCCAAGTGCTGCCTCTGCATGCCCAATTCAAGAGACCTCTAGGTCTATAAATTGGTGAGTTTGCTCACCCGAAAAAAATAGAGAAGGAGCATTTTGGAGCAATGAAGTGCTCTCATTTTATTTTCACACCTATTCCCATTTGAGTTGTGCCTTTCACATCCTTGATCTCTTTTGGAGAAGAGGTCATAGGGTGGCTATTGGAAGCACGAATATGGAACCAAAACTGACATTTGGTCACAATATCCAACCCAATTTATCGACAATATCCCACAAGAGGTTTTGGACCCATCCCAAGTGGATTGATACCGAAATCAGGCCCTAAACGGTGGGCGGCCTGCCCCATGGGTGCCCCCTCCTACATTGCTACAGTCCTAATCACCCCTCTTCGGAGTGATTGGAAGTATATGGCAGATTTTATTTATTTCAGTTTTGCATTCCATTCTATGATTCTTATATAGGTTGTCATTTAAATGTCATCTTGTTTTGAGCAATTTTGATCATGTTTCTATCTTCGTTCGCCTTCACTAATTTACAGGTAGCATTATCAAATTCCCACTGATGGAGGCCAAATTGGGAAAATCTAACCATCTGGGACTTCCCAAAATTCCCCCAATTAGCTAACCTCAAGTTTTTAGGTCTTTTGGAGATTTCTAGGTAGGACATTTGGGATAGTACCATTTCAACATTTTATTACAGGTGAATTCGTCCCGCCTCGGAGTGAATTCAAATCGGCGAGGAATTTTTTGACTATTCCTTTTGCAGTGCTCTCCTAGTGATGTCTTTATTTCCATGTCAAATTTTCAAAGCATTTGGATTCATTTTAGTCATAGTTTAATTTAGTTTTCTCATTTCCTTATCGTAGGCTTGGGGATTGCATGCTTTATTTCATCCGCAGGTGCTATTGACCGCTCCTTGTTTCTTTAAATGCAGGATGTGGACCTTATAGGAGAATCAAGGAGCCAAGACTCATCCACATGAGTGGTGGCAATTTTTGGTCTACCCATTTTTGCATGTGGGCACGCGAAAGAAGGAACGAAACACATGGATGTGACTAGAACGCATGTTTAACACTCCTAGCCATTGGAAAGGGAGGAAGCGCATTGTAACCGAATATTGAAACAATATCAATAAAAAGGGCTGTCTTATTTATTGGATTTTGTTCATTTTTTTTGATTCGTTCATGCTTTCCCTCTTTTCAAGAACTTTTAATTTGTAGGATTTAGCGTTCATTCTAAGTTTGATTCACATCGCTTATCTTCTTTCCTTTTCACTTTCGTATCCTCATGCTTTTAGTGGTGATAACATGGAAACATAAAAACCAAGGATATGGTCATAAAACCCCAGTCCTTGATCAAGACCAACGATGGATTTCATCACCACCTTGGCTTGAATTTTGCATTCATAAACCCCAATCGCTACTGTTGCTAGATGTAAATCCTGACGAAAGCTAACCGAGTGTAGCTAGGGTGATTCATAGTGCACGAGGATAAGTCTTCTATGGTAGGTGTCAAAAATAGGGTGATCCCCCTTCTATATCGCCTACGTTCCATGTACCATCTGCTCTCATGTACCTATAGTTTCCCTCACGTAAGGGCGGGTATATAGAGAGGTTGGTATATCAGCCTGGCAATGGTATATCAAAGGGGCGACCATTTTTGGGAGTCACAAGAGCCATCATTTTGCATTTAAACGTTCATTGAAAAATCTTTCAAAACAAAATCAAAACACACTAAACCAAGTTTAGGACACACTTTCAATATTTAAACGAGATAATCATCGCTTTGCGTGTGTGATCTTTTCTATTTAGTGTAGCATAAAAAAAAAAAAAAAAAATCATAAAAGAGATAAAAACCTACATAGCTTGTAGAGATATACCACCATGGTGTACACCCATAGCCAAGCCCAAGCAAGGGCAGAAGTTGTGGAGAGTGTACAAGGGGGCACAAGTCACCTCCGCTATAGTCCGAAGGAGTTGGCCATTCTGGCTTGGCAGCCAGGCCCACAAGAGAGTCCACATTGTGGCATCTCAGAATGGGACTATAGGGGCACCCCTTCAAGGGGAACTCCCGTCCAACATAGACCCTTTTAGGAGGATTCCTTACATGTGGCACTCAACATAAATAGGAAATCTCCCTTAGAAGCTCAATACGAGTGGCCACCGTGTGATGAAGTGCTAGAACATAGGGTCCATGAGGTGAGGCCGCAGGAGTATGTCATCCCTCCATTGCCCCCTCTCATTGTCAAAAACAATAGGACAAATCCGGAGCACAAAGCTCCTTTGGTAGGCGAGCCAACTCCGCCCACCCCTTTCACACTTATGAAAGGGAAAATGAGGAAGACCCCTACCTTTCTCAAGAGCAATGTACAGTGCGGGAGTAATGTGCTTCCGCACCTGCTATTTACCAAAATCATATTTCGAGGCCAGAGCCTCGAGTGAATGCCGCCAACCTCGACAAGGGGAAGTGACCAATAGAGATCTCAGGTCATCGCAATTGAGACAAATGTGTAAGAGAGGCATCTAGGCCTCCTAGGCTTAAGATGGCAAAATAGATCGACCTAGCAATTGCCAAACATGCCACCCGCCAAGCATAGATTACACAGATTGAGCAAGATCAACAATAGCTAGAGTGTCTATACCGCCTTAGCAAGGAGCGCATTCATCACCAAACAGATGAGCTACTCCACAACACAGTGCCTGAGAGGATTCCAAACCATCGCACCCAAAGGGTAGAACCATATGAGAGGCGCAATCCCTTGGTATGAGACAGGTCCCCATGACCCTACCAAGTGCTGCCTCCAAGACCTCGTAGACCTGAACGGGAGGCCACTCCACAAAACAACGACGAGTTCCCTCCGTGGGGACCCACCCATGGTCATAGGTGTCACCCAGAAACTCCTCAAGAAGCCTATGAGGAGTATGAACAAGAAGAGCAGCGAGCTAAAACTCCCTATCAAGGCAAAGGGGCCGCTATCTGGCCACCCCTCCATAGGCCTCAAGTCTCCCACAACCCACAACGGGAACAAACTAAAGAGGAAGAGATTAAGTCTTTTGATGCATATAAAGTGCTTCTAGAGTGTTTGGAGTCTATGGAAACCAAAGCTTCTGGGCCCCAAAAGCCCACATTACGCCAACTCCATAGTCATCCTGTGCATCCTTCAGTGCTTGCACCCCCTTACCCTAAACACTTTAAGCTGCCTCAGTTGGCAATCTTCAAGGGTGAGGAGGATGCCCAAGAGCATGTGATGAGGTTCTTGAGCCAATGCTTTGGCATTCAGGACAATGATGCTTTGTTGTTGAGAACCTTTATAACCTACATTTGCGAGCCTTGCCTTGAATTGGTTCACACAATTACCAAAACACAGCATCAGTAACTTGGATCAGTTAGTGGATGCATTCCTTGAATGCTTCGCCTTCAACACCAAGAAGAAGGCATCACTAAGTGACCTCGCCAGCCTCAGGCAGTATGAGGAAGAGACTATGGTGGCCTACGAGAATTGGTGGACTCTGCTTTCCAATCTACCCTACCTCCCTCCTATGTCCAACCTAACACAAATGTTCTCAAGAAGTTGTTTGAGATCGATCTCTGTGCTATTGCAGCTACAGCAATATGCCACCTTAGAAGAAGCTCTGGTGCAATCCAGAATTATCGAAGAGATCAAGATACAGGATGGCGAGATTGCCAAACCTAAGAAGAAATAATGGAACAAGAACACAAAAATAGGGACTACGAAACAAAAACCCACTATGGTAAATCAAGTTGCTATAAATGTCCCTAAGCCTGCACAAGAAACATAGCCTCAAAAGGCTAACTATCAGGTAGTGCCTCCTAATAATTATGAAATAGAAAACCAAAAGTAGGAGCAAAATCAGTAGCATCGCCCTTGGTGACAGTACACACCTTATACAGAGTCTAGGGACTCCCTATTTGACCGCTTGTCAGTGGCAAACTTGATAAACCTTCCAAAAATTCAAACCATAGATCCCAATGCACCGAAGCCTAAGGGATACCGGGAGGACTTGTATTGTAGGTTCCACAGGTGGAGAGGACATGACCTCAATGCATGCTGGAAGTTCAAGGGTTTGATACAAGACTTAATTGACAAAAAGACGTTGGTAGTGGACAACCCCGTAGCACCAAAAAACTAGCAGATGGGAGTCTTCAAAGACCCCTTGCCTGCCCATGAGGCGCAGGCAAAACCCCTTCAAGTCAATGAGGTGCAACAGAATTGCCCCATGCAAGGGTATGTAGGAATGATAAGCATAGTGATGAGGAATAAGAGATACCCAAGAGTTGCTCCCGAGGCAACCGCAAGAGAGGTTCCATCAACGTCACAACCTCAACAACACCCTACGCAACTTCCTTCGCCTAGACCTGCAACCACGATTCAGACCAAACTCACTTAGATTTTGAGGACCACGTCGGCTAGGATCTCCATATATGAGCTTATACAACAATCAACGCCCCATCGGGAGGCTCTAATGGAGATATTGAAAGCCATTGAGTTGCAGCCCCAGGAAGTGAATTCCTTCAACAACTTTATGGGGCATGTAAAATGATGCACCGATCCTATCATCACCTTTCGAGAGGATGAAGTGAAATCGGTATCTGATGACATGGCGGATCCACCCCTGCACGTTATCACACGGGTCAACGGGATCCCGTATAAGAGGGTGTTGGTAGACACTGGATCGTCCAGTAACATCATTACTACAGCGGCATTGAAACATCTGAAGTTGTCGACATCTCATATCACGGCCTCCACATATACACTACGAGCATTCAACGATGCAATCTACTCGATAGTTGGCACAATTGTCCTACCTATTCAAGTAGGACAAAAGATGATACCTACATTGTGCCATATTTTGGAGGGTGAGATGGCTTACAACATCTTGCTGGGGTGGCCATGGATCAGGGACATGAAGTGTGTCCCTTCAATAGCTCATCAGTGTTTGAAATATACATTTTAAGGGGAAGTACATGTAGTCCCGATGGACCTGGTATTCCAATGTAAATGCCCAATTTTGCAGGCCTACAAAGCCCTTGTCGACAAATTCCTAGAAAATCTTGAATGGTACGACATCGAGGCACTCCCTCGGTCATCGAATCATTTTGCGGACACTATGGCCTCCTTGGGGTCATTAATCCCACAAGACCTTTCTGGTGACATGACAACCATTCAAGTCAAAATGCTATCGCAATCTATGATGGACCGTGCAAGTTCTAACTTGATGCTAGGAATCCACATGATCTAGATTGAACCACCTTAGGATAGGTTCTCTCAAATCCATGATTGTCTCAAGCACGCCAACTGGGGGTCCTTGTTCTCCCCTACCCCCCTTAATAGCAACACCGCTATTCTTACAAGTTCTTTCCCGCTCAGCTTTCGCTAGGGATGAACTTCAAGAGGGATTGGTTATTCATACCATCAAGGCTTCTGATCAACAGGATTTGTATTCACCCATCAAGGACTACCTCAAGTTAGGTAACCTCCCACTTAGATTGACACATGTTGTAAAACAAGAATTCAAGCAGAAAGCGACAAAGCATGTCTTGTTAGAAGACATTTTGTACCGTCGTAGCTATGAATGGAACCTCCTTCGATGCTTGGACCATCAGGAGTCCACTTGGGCGATCACCCAAGCACACGATGGTACATGTGGTGGCCACTTCAGTGGTATGGCTATCACCAAGCGCATTCTCCGCATGGGCTATTATTGGCCATATTTAGAGCAAGATTGTTGCGCATATGTAAGGAAGTGCATGAAGTGTCAACATCATGCTAATTTGATGCACGCACCTTCCCAAGCCTTGCAATCAATCCAGTCAGCTTAGTCATTTTTGTAGTGGGGCTTAGACCTAATTGGAAAGATTTCCCTTGCATCGTCAGGCTGTCACACATTCATCGTAATGGCCACAGAGTACTTCACCAAGTGGGTGGAAGCAGTTTCGCTTACCTCTATGACAGGAACCCACATTGTGGAGTTCATTTTGCATAACATCATATGTCATTTTGGTATTCCATCCAAGATAATCTCGAATAATGGGACGTCATTCAAGAACAAATATGTGTGTGCTTTGACCACAAAGTACAAAATCTAGCATAGTTTTTTGACACCCTATTATCTGCAGGCAAATAGGCAAGCAGAGGCATTGAACAAAATGCTAGTCGCCATCCTCAAAAAGACAGTTGCAGACAGTAATAAAGATTGGCACATTCAGATCCCACTTGCCCTGTGGGCTTATCGCACTAGCATTTGGACACCCACTGGGGCAACTCCATTTTGGTCGTGTATGGCTCTGAGGCTGTCATGCCTCTCAATTTGGAGATTCCTTCCCTACACATATCAATGCATGAGTTCATCAATGATGACACTGCGCAACAGGCCTGGTTAGACCAACTTATGTTGCTTGATGAACGACGTGTTAATGCTCTTGAGCATTTACGTATCTACCAAGAGCGACTTAAGAAAGCACACAACATGAAAGTTCACCTGAGGGAATTTTAGGTTGGTGACTTGGTATTGAAATAGAATCAGTAGAACTCTAATTTTCCGCCCCATTTAAGGGACAAGTTCACGGCAAACTGGTTAGGTCCTTATGTCATTGATAGTAAAATAGGACCTGGAACATACCGGCTAGCCTCTCCTGACAGAATCAAGGAACTAGAACCCTTGAACATCAGTCATTTGAGGCCCTTCCATATTTAAAAGAGACATAGCCCAACCCAAAAAGCATCAAGGATTACCATAATCGCTTGGTCAACCCAAAAGTTCCAAGGATTCCCATAATCACTTGGTCAACCCAAAAGCTCCAAGGATTCCCATAATCGCTTGGTCAACCCAAAAGCTCCAAGGATTCCCATAATCACTTGGTCAACCCAAAAGCTCCAAGGATTTCCATAATCACTTGGTCAACCCAAAAGCTCCAAGGATTTCCATAATCACTTGGTCAACCCAAAGGCCCCAAGGATTCCTCAATTGCTTGGTTAAAAACAATAAAATTCAAAAACAATAAAATCATCAAAAATAACAAAAATTTGCATCTCATTCCCATGCATACGCAAAATCATCATTACAGTACAAAGCTCTTTTGCATCTCATCTGCATATTCACAAAAATCAATCCCTCAAAAATACAAAAATATATAGTTGCATTAAGCATCACATCCATACAGTGCATATTTGTGGTCATAAAGGTCAAAGAACCATAGATTGTCATTACTTGGAAAAACCATCATTTTCCTACATTTTTCCACTTTATCAATAACTCATCGCCTATAACCGCCATTCACGTTATTTTCCCCTATCATAGTCAGTTGTTTCCTAATGTATCGAGAGATTTTCATTATTCAGTCGTCATTAGCTTTCTAGCCATGTACTGTACCAAGTCATAAAAATTTTACGCAGGTAGAGTTCTACTTGGATCACACCTTGTTACGTAGCATCTCGACACAAGTTAAAACATATAACAAAATTCCCAAGTTGTGTGAACGAAAGATGAACCCTGCAAAGCAATCCATATCACCATAAGTGAAACGGTTATCTTGCTCATTCCCCTGTGTGAATGACCCCAAGAATGCTGACAGTTAGCAAAAGGACAAGCATCCTCCCTACCCAATTCCCCAAGAATCCCAAGTTCTCCAAAAGTTGTAAAACATCAGAAAAATTTGCAAAAGTCAAAACTCCAAAATTTGACACCTCAAAGTGCATACATCACAAAGCACATACAATAGTGATTCTCCTCACTCACTATTCAAAATCCCTTGCTAAAAAAAAATAAATAAATAAAATAAATAAATAAAAAAAAATACAAAAATAAACAGTGATTTTTATCACTACAAAAGAGCAAGTATCCCAATACAATTGAAGAAAATAAGGGAGTCGAACTTGAATCCCTAGAACTCTCAGCATCCAGACGGGTCATGAGGCAAACCTCAGTACCGGTTTGGTTGATAGTCTATCGATCACTGGTGGTAAATCTCTCGCATGACAATATATTTGTCACATTAACTTGTGTGCAGATCAATGTTTGCATGTGGATGAGCTAGCTTATGGTATCCTAGGATAGCACTACAGATTAATCTGACTAAATATAACAAGGGAGTTAGTGGAGCTAATCAGGTGATCCTCAGTACAGGTTTGGTTGATAGCCTATCTGGCACTGGCAGTATCCTGACCAACACCACACAAATGAACTCAATTGCACACATAGGGATGTGAAATAACTTGGTCCAAAACAAGTCCGATTCATACCTTGTTCAAAAGTCTTGTGAGATAAATAGCAGTTATTGCTAGTTAGTTAAAACATCTGAGTCTCAGAAAACCTTAACTACATTCGAAACCAACTTGCTATATTTTATTCTTGCCATACCAAAAAAAAATCACATGTATACATGAAAAGGCATTTACAACAGCGATCGCCCAGGACAAAAAGTCATAAAGTTCTAAACAGTCTATGGTGTGACTACCAAACATCACAAATTCAATTTATCCATTCCATTTACATATCATACAAATTCTAAAGTTCTGAATTGGGCATGCAGAGGCGCCACTTGGCAATCATGCCTTCCCAGGGGGGAGTAGATTCCTCCCTGAATAGGGACTTCATGACTGCCCTTGTAACATCCTCTAACGCTCGCTTATTTACATGTGGATGTATGCATCTCTTATTTACATGTGGATGTTTAATCGCTTGATGTTCACCGTGATCACCACTGAAAGCATGAGGATACGAAAGCAAAAAGGAAAGCAGATAAGCGATGCGAATCAAACTTAGAATGAACGCTAAATCCTACAAATTAAAAGTTCTTGAAAAGAGGGAAAGCATGAACGAATCAAAAACTTTGAACAAAAGCCAATAAAGAAGACAACCCTTTTTATTGATATTGTTTCAAGATTCAGTGATTAAACATTTTTGGTGATTCACTGTTAATTGTCAACCAAGTCAAAGGGGTATTCCAATGTAAATGCCCAGTTTTGAAGGCCTACAAAGCCCTTGTGGATAAATTCTTGGCAAAGCTTGAATGGTATGACATCGAGGCACTCCCTCGGTCATCGAATCATTTTGCGGACACTATGGCCTCCTTGGGGTCACTAATCCCACAAGACCTTTCTGGTGATATGACAACCATTCAAGTCAAAACACTATCGCAATCTACGATGGAGCGTGCAAGCTCTGATTTAACGCCAGGAATCCACATGATCCAGATTGAACCACCTCAGGATAGGTTCTCTCGAATCCATGATTGTCTGAAGCACGCCAACTAGGGGTCCTTGTTCTCCCCTACTCCCCTTAATAGCAACACAATGCTATTCTTACAAGTTCTTTCTCGCTCAGCTTTCATTAGGGATGAACTTCAAGAGGGATTGGTTGTTCATACCATCGAGGCTTTCGATCAGCAGGATTGGTATTCACCCATCAGGGACTACCTCAAGTTAGGTAACCTCCCACTTGGATTGACGCATGCCACAAAATGAGCATTCAAGAAGAAAGCGACAAAGCATGTCTTGTTAGGAGACATTTTGTACCGTCATAGCTATGAAGGGATCCTCCTTCGGTGCTTGGACCAACAAGAGTCCACTTGGGCGATCGCCCAAGCGCACGATGGTACATGTGGTGGCCACTTCAATGGTATGGCTATCGCCAAGCGCATTCTTCGCATGGGCTATTATTGGCCATATTTAGAGCGAGATTGTTGCGCATATGTAAGGAAGTGCATGAAGTGTCAACATCATGCTAATTTGATGCATGTACCTTCCCAGGCCTTGCAGCCGATCCAGTCGGCTTGGCCATTTTTGTAGTGGGGCTTAGACCTAATTGGAAAGATTTCCCCTGCATCGTCAGGCCATCACACGTTCATCGTAATGGCCATAGAGTACTTCACCAAGTGGGTGGAAGCAGTTTCGCTTACCTCTATGACAGGAACCCGCATTGCGGAGTTCATTTTGCATAACATCATATGTCATTTTGGTATTCCATCCAAGATAATCTCGGATAATGGGACGTCATTCAAGAACAAATATGTGCATGCTTTGACCACAAAGTACAAAATCCAGCATAGTTTTTTGACACCCTATTATCCATAGGCAAATGGGCAAGCAGAGGCATCGAACAAAATGCTAGTCACCATCCTCAAAAAGATAGTCGTAGATAGTCATAAATATTGGCACATTCAGATCCCACTTGCCCTGTGGGCTTATCGCACTAGCATTCGGACACCCACTGGGGCAACTCCATTTTCGCTCGTGTATGGCTCTGAGGCTATCATGCCTCTCGAGTTGGAGATTCCTTCCATGCATATATCAATGCAAGAGTTCATCGATGATGACACTACATAGCAGGCCCGGTTAGACCAGCTTACGTTGCTTGACGAACGACGCGTTAATGCTCTCGAGCATTTACGTATCTACCAAGAGCGACTTAAGAAAGCATACAACATGAAATTTCACCTGAGGGACTTTCAGGTTGGTGACTTGGTCTTGAAAGAGAACCAACAGAACTCTAATTTGTCATCCCATCTAAGGGACAAGTTCATGGCAAACTGGTTAGGTCCCTATGTCATTGACAATAAAATAGGACCTGGAACATACCGGCTAGCCTCTCTTGATGGAATCAAGGAACTAGAACCCTTGAACATTAGTCATTTGAGGCCCTTCCATATTTAAAAGAGCCATAGCCCAACCCAAAAGCTCCAAGGATTCCCATAATCGGTTGGTCAACCCAAAAGCTCCAAGGATTCCCATAATCGCTTGGTCAACCCAAAAGCTCCAAGGATTCCCATAATCGCTTGGTCAACCCAAAAGCTCCAAGGATTCCCATAATCGCTTGGTCAACCCAAAATCTCCAAGGATTTCCATAATCGCTTGGTCAACCCAAAAGCTCCAAGGATTTCCATAATCACTTGGTCAACCCAAAGGCCCCAAGGATTCCTCAATCGCTTGGTCAAAAACAAGAAAATTCAAAAACAATAAAATCATCAAAAATAACAAAAAGTTGCATCTCATTCCCATGCATACGCAAAATCATCATAACAATACAGAGCTCTTTTGCATCTCATCTGCATATTCACAAAAATCAATCCCTCAAAAATACAAAAATATATAGTTGCATTAAGCATCACATCCATACAATGCATATTTGTGGTCATAAAGGTCAAAGCACCATAGACTGTCATTACTTGGCAAAACCATCATTTTTCTACATTTTTCCACTTTATCAATAACTCATCGCCTATAACCGCCATTCACGTTATTTTCCCCTATCATAGTCAGTTGTTTCCTAATGTATCGAGAGATTTTCGTCATTCAATCGTCATTAGATTTCTAGCCACGTACTGTACCAAGTCAGATAGATTTTACATAGGTAGAGTTCTACTTGGATCACACCTTGTTACGTAGCATCCCGACACAAGTTAAAACATATAACAAAATTCCCAAGTTGTGTGAATGAAAGATGAACCCTGCAAAGCAATCCAGGTCACCATAAGCGAAATGGTTATCTTGCTCATCCCCCTGTGCGAATGACCCCAAGAATGCTGAGAGTTGGCAAAAGGACAAGCATCCTCCCTACCCAATTCCCCAAGAATCCCAAGTTCTCCAAAAGTTGCAAAACATCAAAAAAATTTGCAAAAGTCAAAACTCCAAAATTTGACATCACAACCAAAGTGCATACATCAAGAAAAGCACATACAATAGTGATTCTCCTCACTCACTATTCAAAATCCCTTGCTCAAAAAAAAAAAAAATAATACAAAAATAAACAGTGATTTTTATCACTACAAAAGAGCAAGTATCCCAATACAATTGAAGAAAAGAAGGGAGTCGAACTTGAATCCCTGGAACTCTCAAGCATCCGAAAGGTCATGAGATAAACCTCGATACCGGTTTGGTTGATAGCCTATCGGTCACTCGTGGTAAACCTCCCGCATGACGATATATCTGTCACATTAACTTGTGTGCAGATCAATGTTTGCATGTGGATGAGCTAGCTTATGGTATCCTATGATCGCACCATAGATTAATCTGACTAAATACAACAAAGGAGTTAGTGGAGCTAATCAGGTGATCCTCAGTACAGGTTTGGTTGATAGCCTATCTGGCACTGGCGGTATCCTGACCAACACCACACAAATGAACTCAATTGCACACATAGGGATGTGAAATAACTTGGTCCAAAACAAGTCCGATTCATACCTTGTTCAAAAGTCTTGTGAGATAAAGTACAGTCATGGCTAGTTAGTTAAAACATCTGAGTCTCAAAAAACCTTAACTACATTCGAAACCAACTTGCTATATTTTATTCTCACCATACCAAAAAAAAAAACAACATGTATACATGAAAAGGCATTTACAACAGCGATCGCCCAGGACAAAAAGTCATAAAGTTCTAAACAATCTATGGTGCGACTACCAAATATCACAAATTCAATTCATCCATTCCATTTGCATATCATATAAATTAGAAACATTTGCACTCATCAACACATATGCATCCATCACTATAACTTAACATGCATACATCCATATTCATCAATCATCATGCATAAAATCAAATCATCACATGCGCATAAACAAAATAAAGTCTATATATATATCATCAAAAATGCCCGCAGGCTACAAAGAGCCGGTCATGTGACCCCGCAACAAAATCCAAAAATCAAAAACCCCCAAGCCTAGGGCGTCGACCACCATGATCACGCAGGATCGGTGCGACGGGAACTACCCCCGTGTGGTGGGTCCTATGGGACCCCTCAGGGTGGTTGCTGCTAGCCCCCGCATCACGCCTGCTACCGCCTCCCTCATCCAATCGCCTACGACGAGATGATGCTGACTGCTCAGTATCACTATCCCTCATCTGACGTGAAGAGCCACCTCCAGGGGGCTCAGGTAACCGCCCACCGAGGTGGATAATCTCTCCCTCCATATCCATCCGATGTCGAGACCAATCTATCTCCCACTCAACCACTCTACCTCTCACCGATGATAGTAAGCTACTGCATCGTCGTGCTATGCCAGCTGCATCCGTAGGAGATCCCTCTCCTATGCAGCGTTGGTGTCCCCATCCCC
Organism: Wollemia nobilis; assembly: GCA_028583015.1. Lineage (NCBI taxonomy): Eukaryota > Viridiplantae > Streptophyta > Pinopsida > Araucariales > Araucariaceae > Wollemia > Wollemia nobilis. Next base: position 2,913,812 of record JAQPPZ010001753.1, read on the forward strand.
TCGATGGTGTGCAGCAAATGCGCTATCCCGCTCTGCCAGCTGAGTCTGCAAGAGATCCCTCTCCTGCAAAGCTTCCCCCAACTCCTCATCTCGCCTCCATAGTAGCTCCACCAATCATGCATTCTCAGCATGCACCCCTACCTCCGTGTCCTCCGCCATGACCTGATGCATAGGCGCCTCTAGAATAGCAGCCTGCTCTGGCTCCCACTGCTCCGGGACGTCCTGCATCTCTGGCTGATCCGAAGCCCCAAAATCCATGCCCAAGTCATCCACCTCCACCATGTCCGCATCCTCTAGCGGAGCTCCCCAACCCTCACCTGGTGCCTCCGCACCATCATCCCCTACTGTTGCTGCCTCCGCACCTCCCAGTGGTCCCTCTCCCCACCATCGCCGTAGAGTCCACCACTGATCATACTCTGCAGTAGTCCCGACGTCATCCATGTCCAGGACGTCGATCACCGCATCTAAATCCTCACCAAGTGGCGTGATGACTGGCCGGTCCAGAGTCCTCTCATCCCCCGACGTCGATAGACCATGGGTTCACCAGGCAACCCCTGGCGCACCCCAAACTATCATGTCACCTAGCTGTAAGGGAAGAACTCATGCTCGGTCCCATGCCGCCCAATCAGCCATCGCCCCTACGTACCCATCGGAGCCACTCTCCAGCCTCAAGCCAGGCTGGATAGTCCCGGTAGGGGCGCCAGAACACCTCCCCGGAGCAAGCCAAGTGAAGGCATCGGCATAGTGCCCTACAGCACCTGCCCACCATCGACTCTATCCCTGCTCCTCAGACCGCCACCACAGCATCACGTAACCTATATCCTTATCCTCCATCTCCACCCGCATCGTCCATGGCAACCCCATCGGCCTCTCCATCGCTATATGCTGCCAAGCCCAGCTCTGCAATAGATAACTGCAACTGATCCCCTTCCACCTCCGATAGCGGACCTCGTACAACTCCCCATAGAGCTATGCTAACAGCGTCTATCCCCACCTCATGATCAACGGTGCCTCCGTCGGGCACTCAACCAGCCGACAAACCACATCCAGCAGGTTCCACGGGAACCTCGCACCTGACGAGTCAGGTAGCAGCATGTTGGAAATGAGGCCCATGAGTACTGCGTGCCTCACTCCCAACACCCCCTTCTCCAGCCACCATCGAACCAGAATCCCGCCCATCTGGCAGTCAATCTCTGCCCTCTCCACTGGGCTCTCCACACCCAGCTCCTCCCCGTGCCCGAAGCATCGTATCAGTACAGTGGTCCGCTGATCACGTGGTGTCGTCCTGATCGGCAGTCCATCTATCGGAATCCATAGAATTCGATAGATATCCTCCAAGGTCACTATCATCTCCCCTATTGGGATATGGAAGGTGTTGGTCCGGGGATCCCACAGATTGATCAGGGCCATCAGATAGGCCCGATCCCCGACCACAGGCCCCAGTCGAGTCACCTGCTTGAGCCCAAGGGCATCAAGCCACTCCTAGTCAGCCACAGTTAGCGCCTCCCGCGCTTTAGCAAAAGCAGTAGGCACGCGATACCGGCTCTTCACAACCTGCAAAAGAAAACAACACAAAAACATTAAAATCATGAAAACTGTACAACAAAAATATGAATATACAACATTGCATAAAAAAAAAAACTGTACAGCTCAAAAGCAACAAAAATTCACAAAAATTCAAAAACAATTTTTTAAAAAGAAAAATAAAAATCCAACCAAGGTTTAAACTACGTTTTCCATTCAGTTTTAAGCTAAGTCTTGGTTCGTGTTCAGTTAAGTTTTAGGGTTTCAATTTTAAATTTGAAAAACAAAATAACAAAGAAAAATAAACAAATAACTTGCAACAACAAACAAAAGCAAATAAAAGAGGAGAAGCACTTACCGGTCTCGCTTCGGCTCCATCGCTCGACCCGATTTGTGCACTCATGGTGGCAAGAAAATTTTGGCAGCGCTTCGCTTCGCAGAATTAACCTCCTCCTCCTTAGAGCTCCAAATCGCAAGAAAATTCAAGTGCAAATGAGCCCAAACCCTAGATTTGGCCTTTAAATAGGTTTGTTGAGCTTATATTCATTCCTCCCCGGGATGAGCACTCTAGTTAGTGCTCGTCCCACCCTAGGACGAATACTTAACTGGTATTCGTCCCACCCAGGAACGAATTCAGAGCAAAAATTTCAAAAACAACAAAAAAATGAACAAAAATGCACCAAAACAACTAATAAACTTGCCCGATGCAAGTGCTTTTGCACTTGACATCCCGGGCATGCAAAATAGATGTCGGGGTCACAAATCCTCACTATCCTCCTCCCTAAGAAGGCTACCATAGCCGGACCACTCCACGGGAGGATGGATTTTTGAGAATTTCATCCCCAAGCGGCGTCGCCAAAAGGGTCAAAATCCAACCAAAAATAGCAATAACATTGCCGAACGAAGGCGCCTTGGCGCCTGACATTCTTGGCATCCAAAATAGAGCATTGGGGCCACAAATTGTCACTATCCTACTCCCTAAGAAGGCTATCATAGCCGGACCGCTCCACGGGAGAACGGATTTTTGACAATTTTAGCTCCAAAAAGCGTCGTCGAAAAGGGTTAACACCCACCAAAAATAGGTCTAAATGTCAAAAAACTGCACACACATTTAACGCTAAACATCTGAAGGCACCCTTGCACAAGTCATCTTGGGTCAAGCGACTTGTCGCTTTTCTCATGAAGGTCATTCCCTCATCGATTCGTCGCTTGAGGGGGTAGTCACACTTAGTCACCAATCAACAAATACACACCCAGTTAAGGAAAATGACATGCATTCAAAGAATCATTGACAAAGACAATCACGCTCCTGCTTGGGGAAGTAAACAAGCAATAATCACAAACTGATCAATCACTTGGCATTTCATGAATCATGAACTCAAGGTTCTCACAGACAAAAGGTTGCGCCCTTTGCCTATTCATGACTGATCAATGTCCAAGATCAAGTAACACCTCACCGAAAAAGGTTAACACTTGAATTGAGTTCCTTCGCTCGTCAGAAGCAAGGATTCAAGAATGCATGCCCTTTCCATACTTGGGGCATCAAAATTTGGTTAGGTTACTGAGAAACCCTAATCATTAGTGCTTTGGTTATCTATTTTTGCTCGATGTTGCGCCTTGCATAGCGCATCCCAAAAAGGGGCATCTGTAGACACCAAAACAACACCAATCCGATTATGTGACTGCAAACACTGATCGCATTGACACACACAGCCCCAAGGGCAGCCCCCAGAGGTTAAACAGTGGTCCTAACCACTCGACAATAGTTTTGGAAGGTCAAAAATCAATTTGGCACCTTCAGGCACTTTGCTCAATATCCGTCCCACCCAGGGACGAATTCAAACTGGGATTCGCCCCACCCCGGGACGAATTCCAAATTCGCTCTAGGGTGGGGCGAATTGCAGGTTTGACGGGCAAAAAGTCAAATCTTGACAAATGGCAGCTCAGATCCGCCACTTAACGCTTCCTTCATCGCATGGGAGTGTGGGTAAGCATTTTCGAGCGTTAGAGGATGTTACAAGGGCAGTCATGAAGTCCCTATTTAGGGAGGAATCTCCTCCCCCTGGGAAGGCATGATTGCCAAGTGGCGCCTCTGCATGCCCAATTCAAGAGACCTCTAGGTCTATAAATTGGTGAGTTTCCTCACCCCAAAAAAAAGGAGAGAAGGAGCATTTTGGAGCAACGAAGTGCTGTCATTTTATTTTCACACCTATTCCCCTTTGAGTTGTGCCTTTCACATCCTTGATCTCTTTTGGAGAAGAGGTCATAGGGTGGTTATTGGAAGCACAAATCTGGAACCAAACCCGACATTTGGTCACAATATCCCACCCAATTTTTTGACAATACCCCACAAGAGGTTTTGGACCCATCCCAAGTGGATTGGTACCGAAATCAGGCCCTAAACGGTAGGCGGCCTGCCCCATGGGCGCCCCCTCCCTGCACTGCTACAGTCCTAATCACCCCTCTTCGGAGTGATGGGAAATCTATGATAGATTTGCTTTCTTTCATTTTTGCATTCAGTTCTATGATGCTTAGATAGGTTGTCATTTAAATTTCACCTTGTTTTGAGCAATTTTGATCATGTTTCTATCTTCATTCGCCTTCACTAACTTGCAGGTAGCATTATCAAATTCCCATTGATGGAGGCCAAATTGGGAAAATATGACCATCTGGGTCTTCCCAAAATGCCCCCAATTAGCTAACCCCAAGTTTGCAGGTCTTTTGGAGCTTTCTAGGTAGGACATTTGGGACAGTACCATTTCGGCATTTTGTTGCAGGTGAATTCGTCCCGCCCCGGAGCGAATTCAAATCGGTGAGGAATTTTTTGACTATTCCTTTTGTAGTGCCCTCCTGGTGATGTCTTGATGTCCCTGTCAAATTTTTAGAGCATTTGGATTCATTTTAGTCATAGTTTAATTCATTTTTCTCATTCGCTTATCGTAGGCTTGGGGATTGCATGCTTTATTTCATCCGCAGGTGCTATTGACCGCTCCTTGTTTCTTTGAATGCAGGATATAGACCTCAGAGGAGCAGCAAGGAGCCAAGACTCATCCACATGAGCGGCGGCGATGTTTGGTCCGCCCATTTTTACATGTGGGCACGCGGAAGAAGGAACGACACACATGGATGTGACTAGAACGCATGTTTAACGCTCCTAGCCCTTGGAAAGGGAGGAAGCGCATTGTAACCGAATCTTGAAACAATATCAATAAAAAGGGTTGTCTTATTTATTGGATTTTGTTCAAAGTTTTTGATTCGTTCATGCTTTCCCTCTTTTCAAGCACTTTTAATTTGTAGGATTTAGCGTTCATTCTAAGTTCGATTCGCATCGCTTATTTGCTTTCCTTTTTGCTTCCGTATCCTCGTGCTTTAAGTGGTGATCATCATGAACATCAAGATATTAAACATCCACATGTAAATAAGCGATTCATACATCCACATGTAAATAAGCAAGCGTTAGAGGATGTTACAAGGGCAGTCATGAAGTCCCTATTCAAGGAGGAATCTCCTCCCCCCTGGGAAGGCATGATTGCCAAGTGGTGCCTCTACATGCCCAATTCAAGAGACCTCTAGGTCTATAAATTGGTGAGTTTCCTCACCCCAAAAAAAAGGAGAGAAGGAGCATTTTGGAGCAACGAAGTGCTGTCATTTTATTTTCACACCTATTCCTCTTTGAGTTTTGCCTTTCACATCCTTGATCTCTTTTGTAGAAGAGGTCATACGGTGGTCATTGGAAGAAAAAATCCGGAACCAAAACCGAAATTTGGTCACAATATCCCACCCAATTTGTTGACAATATCCCACAAGAGGTTTTGGACCCATCCCAAGAGGATTGGTACCAAAATCAGGCCCTAAACGACAGGCGGCCTACCCCATGGGCGCCCCCCTCCTACACTGCTATAGTCCTAATCACCCCTCTTCGAAGCGATTGGAAATATATGGCAGATTTACTTTATTTAATTTTTGCATTCCATTCTATAATGCTTAGATAGGTTTTCATTTAAATGTCGTCTTGTTTTGAGCAATTTTGATCATGTTTCTATCTTCGTTCGCCTTCACTAACTTGTAGGTAGCATTATCAATTTCCCATTTATGGAGGCCAAATTGGGAAAATATGACCATCTGGGTCTTCCCAAAATTCCCCCAATTAGCTAACCCCAAGTTTGTAGGTCTTTTGGAGCTTTCTAGGCAGGACATTTGGGACAGTACCATTTTGACATTTTGTCGCAGGTGAATTCGTCTCGCCCCAGAGCGAATTCAAATTGGTGAGGAATTTTTTGATTGTTCCTTTTGCAATGCCATCATAGTGATGTCTTAATGTCCCTATCAAATTTTTAGAGCATTTGGATTCATTTTAGTCATAGTTTAATTTAGTTTTCTCATTCGCTTATCGTAGGCTTGGGGATTGCATGCTTTATTTTCATCCGCAGGTGCTATTGATCGCTCATTGTTTCTTTGAATGTAGGATTTGGACCTCAGAGGAGTAGCAAGGAGCCAAGACTCATCCACACAAGCAGTGGTGATGTTGGGTCCACCCATTTTTACATGTGGGCACGCGAAAGAAGGAACGACACACATGGATGTGACTAGAACGCATGTTTAACGCTCCTAGCCCTTGGAAAGGGAGGAAGTGCATTGTAACCAAATATTGAAACAATATCAATAAAAAGGGTTGTCTTCTTTATTGGCTTTTGTTCAAATTTTTTGATTCGTTCATGCTTTCCCTCTTTTCAAGCACTTTTAATTTGTAGGATTTAGTGTTTATTCTAAGTTCGATTCGCATTGCTTATCTGCTTTACGTTTTGCTTTCGTATCCTCGTGCTTTCAGTGGTGATCATGGTGAACATCAAGTGATTAAACATCCACATTCAATTTTAATCACTTGATGTTCATGGTGAACAACAATCACCATAAACATCAAGCGATTAAACATTTTTGGTGATTCACTATTAATTGTCAACCAAGTCAAAGGGGTATTCCAATGTAAATGCCCAGTTTTGTAGGCCTACAAAGCCCTTATGGAAAAATTCCTGGCAAAGCTTGAATGGTATGACATTGAGGCACTCCCTCGGTCATCGAATCATTTTGCGGACACTATGGCCTCCTTGGGGTCATTAATCCCGCAAGACCTTTTCGGTGATATGACAACCATTCAAGTCAAAACACTATCACAATCCACAATGGACCGTGCAAGCTCTAACTTGATGCCAGGAATCCACATGATCCAGATTGAACCACCTCAGGATAGGTTCTCTCGAATCCACGATTGTCTAAAGCACACCAACTGGGGGTCCTTGTTCTCCCCTACCCCCCTTAATAGCAACACAACGCTATTCTTACAAGTTCTTTCCCGCTTAGCTTTCACTAGGGATGAACTTCAAGAGGGATTGATTGTTCATACCATCAAGGCTTCTGATCAGCAGGATTAGTATTCACCCATCAGGGACTACCTCAAGTTAGGTAACCTCCCACTTGGATTGATGCATGTCGCAAAACAAGCATTCAAGTAGAAAGCAACAAAGCATGTCTTTTTAGCAGACATTTTGTACCGTTGTAGCTATGAAGGGAACCTCCTTCGATGCTTGGACCAGTAAGAGTCCACTTGGGTGATCGCCCAAGCACAAAATGGTACATGTGGTGGCCACTTCAGTGGTATGGCTATCGCCAAGTGCATTCTCCGCATGGGCTATTATTGGCCATCTTTAGAGCGATATTGTTGCGCATATGTAAGGAAGTGCGTGAAGTGTCAACATCATGCTAATTTGACGCACGTACCTTACCAGGCCTTGCAGCCGATCTAGTCGGCTTGGCCATTTTTGTAGTGGGGCTTAGACCTAATTGGAAATATTTCCCCTATGTCATCAGGCCATCACACGTTCATCGTAATGGCCATAGAGTACTTCACCAAGTGGGTGGAAGCAGTTTTTCTTACCTCTATGATAGGCACCCGCATTGCGGAGTTCATTTTGCATAACATCATATGTCATTTTAGTATTCCATCCAAGATAATCTTGGATAATGGGACGTCATTCAAGAACAAAAATGTGTGTGCTTTGACCACAAAGTACAAAATATAGCATATTTTTTTGATACCCTATTATCTACAGGAAAATGGGCAAGCAGAGGCATCGAACAAAATGCTAGTCGCCATCCTCAAAAAAATAGTCGCAGACAGTCATAAATATTGGAAAATTTAGATCCCACTTGCTCTGTGGGCTTATAGCACTAGCATTCAGACACCCACTAGGGAAACTCCATTTTTGCTCATGTATGGCTCTGAGGCTGTCATGCCTCTCGAGTTGGAGATTCCTTCCCTACGCATATCAATGTATGAGTTCATCGACGATGACATTGCATAGCAGGCCTGGTTAGACCAAATTATGTTGCTTGACAAATGACGTGTTAATGCTCTTGAGCATTTACGTATCTACCAAGAGGGACTTAAGAAAGCATACAACATGAAAGTTCACCTGAGGGACTTTCAGGTTGGTGACTTGGTATTGAAAGAGAATCAATAGAACTCTAATTTGCCTCCCCATTTAAGGGACAAGTTCACAGCAAACTGGTTAGGTCCTTATGTCATTGACAGTAAAATAGGACTTGGAACATACCCGCTAGCCTCTCCTGCCGGAATCAAGGAACTAGAACCCTTGAACATCAGTCATTTGAGGCCCTTCCATATTTAAAAGAGCCATAGCCCAACCCAAAAAGCTCCAAGGATTCCCATAATCACTTTGTCAACCCAAAAGCTCCAAGGATTCCCATAATCGCTTGGTCAACACAAAAGATCCAAGGATTCCCATAATCCCTTGGTCAACCCAAAAGCTCCAAGGATTCCCATAATCGCTTGGTCAACCCAAAATCTCCAAGGATTTCCATAATCACTTGGTCAACCCAAAAGCTCCAAGGATTTCCATAATCACTTGGTCAACCCAAAGGCCCCAAGGATTCCTCAATTGCTTGGTCAAAAACAAGAAAATTCAAAAACAATAAAATCATCAAAAATAACAAAAAGTTGCATCTCATTCCCATGAATACGAAAAATCATCATAACATTACAAATCTCTTTTGCATCTCATCTGCATATTCACAAAAATCAATCCCTCAAAAATACAAAAATATATAGCTGCATTAAGCATCACATCCATACAGTGCATATTTGTGGTCATAAAGGTCAAAGAACCATAGACTGTCATTACTTGGCAAAACCATCATTTTCCTACATTTTTCCACTTTATCAATAACTCATCGCCTATAACCGCCATTCACGTTATTTTCCCCTATCATAGTCAGTTGTCTCCTAATGTATGAAGAGATTTCCGTCATTCAGTCGTCATTAGATTTCTAGCCACGTACTGTACCAAGTCAGACAAATTTTATGCAGGTAGAGTTCTACTTGGATCACACCTTGTTACGTAGCATCCCGACACAAGTTAAAACATATAACAAAATTCCCAAGTTGTGTGAATGAAAGATGAACCCTGCAAAGCAATCTAGGTCACCATAAGAGAAACGGTTATCTTGCTCATCCCCCTGTGCAAATGACCCCAAGAATGTTGAGAGTTGGCAAAAGGACAAGCATCATCCCTACCCAATTCCCCAAGAATACCATGTTCTCCAAAAGTTGTAAAACATTAGAAAAATTCACAAAATTCAAAACTCCAAAATTTGACACCTCAAAGTGCATACATCACAAAGCACATACAATAGTGATTCTCCTCACTCACTATTCAAAATCCCTTGCTAAAAAAAAAAAAAAAATACAAAAATAAACAGTGATTTTTATCACTACAAAAGAGCAAGTATCCCAATACAATTAAAGAAAATAAGGGAGTCGAACTTGAATCCTTGGAACTCTCAGCATCCAGACGGGTCATGAGGCAAACCTCAGTACTGGTTTGGTTGATAGTCTATCGGTAACTGGTGGTAAACCTCCCGCATGACGATATATCTGTCACATTAACTTGTGTGCAGATCAATGTTTGCATGTGGATGAGCTAGCTTATGGTATCCTACGATAGCACCGTAGATTAATCTAACTAAATATAACAAGGTAGTTAGTGGAGCTAATCAGGTGATCCTCAGTACAGGTTTGGTTGACATCCTATCTGGCACTGGCGGTATCCTGACCAACACCACACAAATGAACTCAATTGCACACATAGGGATGTGAAATAACTTGGTCCAAAACAAGTCCGATTCATACCTTGTTCAAAAGTTTTGTGAGATAAAGTACAATCATGGCTAGTTAGTTAAAACATCTGAGTCTCAGAAAACCTTAACTACATTCGAAACCAACTTGCTATATTTTATTCTCGCCATACCAAAAAAAAAAAACACATGTATACATGAAAAGGCATTTACAATAGCGATTGCCAAGGACAAAAAGTCATAAAGTTCTAAAATAGTCTATGGTGAGTCTACCAAACATCACAAATTCAATTCATCCATTCCATTTGCATATCATATCAATTAAAAACATTTGCACTCATCAAAACATATGCATCCATCACTATAACTTAACATGCATACATCCATATTTATCAATCATCGTACATAAAATCAAATCATCACATGCGCATAAACAAAATAAAGTCTGTATATATATATCATCAAAAATACCCATAGGCTACAAAGAGCCGATCATGTGACCCCGCAACAAAATCCAAAAGCTCAAAAACCCCCAAGCCTAGGGCATCGGCCACCATGATCATGTAGGATCGATGTGATGGGAACTACCCCCCGTGTGGTGGGTCCTATGGGACCCCTCAGGGTGGCTGCTGCTAGCCCTTGCATCACGCCTGCTATCGCCTTCCTCATCCAATCACCTACGATGAGATGATGATGACTATTCAGTATCACTATCCCTCGTCCGGTGCAAAGAGCCACCTCTAGGGGGCTTAGGTAACCACCCATCGAGGCTGATAATCTCTCCCTCCATATCCATCCGATGTTGAGACCAATCTATCTCCCGTCGTAACCACTCTACCTCTCATCGATGGTAGTAAGCTACTGCATCATCACATTGCGCCAGCTGTGTCCATAGGAGATCCCTCTCCTATGCAGCGCTGGTGTCCCCATCCCCCCGATAGTGTGCAACAAATGCGCTATCCTACTCTGCCAGCTGAGTCCGTAGGAGATCCCTCTCCTGCAAATCTTCCCCCAACTCCTCATCTCGCCTCTGCAGTAGCTCCACCAATTGTGCATTCTCAGTGCATGCACCCCTGCCTCCGTGTCCTCTGCCATGGCCTGATGCATAGGCACCTCTTGAATAGCAACCTACTCTGGTTCCCACTACTTTGGGATGTCCTGCATCTTTGGTTGATCCAGAGCCCCAAAATCCATGCCCAAGTCATCCACCTCCACCATGTCCGCATCCTCTAGCGGAGCTCCCCAAACCTCACCTGGTGCCTCCACACCATCATCCCCTACTGCTGCTACCTCCGCACCTCCTAGTGTTCCCTCTCCCCGCCATCGTCGTAGAGTCCACCACTGATCATACTCTGCAGTAGTCCCGACATCATCCACATCTAGAACGTCGATCATCGCATCTGAATCCTTACCAAGTGGCACGATGACTTGCCAGTCCAGAGTCCTCTCTTCCCCCCGATGCCGATAGACCATGGGTTCACCAGGCAACCCCTGGAACACCCCAAACTATTGTGTCACCCGTCTGTAATGGAAGAACGCATGCTTGGTCCCATGCTGCCCAATCAGCCATTGCCCCCTATGTACCCATCGGAGCCACCCTCCAGCCTCAAGCCAGGCTGGACAGTCCCGGTAGGGGCGCCATAACACCTCCCCTGGAGCAAGCCGAGCGAAGGCATCGGCATAGTGCCCTACAACACCTACCCACCACCGACTCTATCCTTGCTCCTCAAACTACCGCCACAGTGTCGCATAACCTATATCCTTATCCTCCATATTCACCCGCATCATCCATGGCAACCCCGTCGGCCTCTTCATTGCTATATGCTGCCAAGCCCAGCTCTGCAGCAGATAACTACAACTGATCCCCTTTCGCCTCTGACAACGGACCTCGTACAGCTCCCCATAGAGCTGTGCTAACAACGTCTGTCCCCACCTCATGATCAACGATGCCTCCGTCGGGCACTCAACCAGCCGACAAACCACATCTAGTAGGTTCCATGGTAACCTCGCACCTGACGAGTTAGGTAGCAACATGTTGGAAATGAGGCCCGAGTACTGCCCTCTGCTCTCCACACCCAGTTCTTCCCCATGCCTGAACCATCATATTAGTATAGTGGTCTGCTAATCACATGATGTCGTCCTGATCGGTAGTCCATCTATCAAAATCCGTAGAATTCGATAGATATCCTCCAAGGTCATTGTCATCTCTCTTGTTGGGAGATGGAAGGTGTTGGTCCGAGGATCCTACAGATTGATCAGGGCTGTCAGATAGGCCTGATCCCCGTCCATAAGCCCCAGCCGAGTCACCTGCTTGAGCCCAATGGCATCAAGCCACTCCTAGTTAGCCATAGTTAGCACCTCCTACACTTCAGCAAAAGCAATAGGCATGCGATATCGACTCTTCACAACCTGCAAAAGAAAACAACACAAAAACATTAAAATCATGAAAACTGTACAACAAAAATATGAATATACAACAATTCAAAAAAAATTTAAAAAAATAAAAATAAAAATCCAACCAAGGTTTAAACTACGTTTTCCATTTAGTTTTAAGCTAAGTCTTGGTTCATGTTCTGTTAAGTTTTAGGGTTTCAATTTTAAATTTGAAAAACAAAATAACAAAGAAAAATAAACAAATAACTTGCAACAACAAACAAAAGCAAATAAAATAGGAGAAGCACTTACCGGTCTCACTTTGACCCCGCCGCTCAACTTGGTTTGTGCACTCATGGTGGAAGGAAAATTTTGGCAGTGCTTCACTTCGTAGAATTAACCTCCTCCTCCTCAGAGCTCCAAATCGCAAGAAAATTCAAGTGCAAATGAGCCCAAACCCTAGATTTGGCCTTTAAATAGGTTTGTTGAGCTTATATTCATTCCTCCCTAGGATGAGTGCTCTATTTAGCACTCATCCCACCATGGGATGAATACTTAACTGGTATTCATCCCACCCAGGAATGAATTCAGAGCAAAAATTTCAAAAACAACAAAAAAATGAACAAAAATGCACCAAAACAACTAATAAACTTGCCCGATGCAAGTGCTTTTGCACTTGACATCCCGGGCATGCAAAATAGACATTGGGGTCACAAATACTCACTATCCTCCTCCCTAATAAGGCTACCATATCCGGACCACTCCACGGGAGGATGGATTTTTGAGAATTTCATCCCAAGCGACGTCGCCAAAAGGGTCAAAATCCAACCAACAATAGAAATAACATTTTCGAACGAAGGCACCTTGGTGCCTGACATTCTTGGCATCCAAATTAGGCGTTGGGGACACAAATTGTCACTATCCTACTCCCTAAGAAGGCTATCATAGCTGGACCGCTCCACGGGAGAACGAATTTTTGACAATTTCAGCTCCAAAAAAAGCATCGCCGAAAAGGGTTAATACCCACCAAAAAAAGGTCTAAATGTCAAAAAACTGCACACACATTTAATGCTAAATATCTGAAGGCACCCTTGCACAAGTCATCTTGGGTCAAGCAACTCGTAGCTTTTCTCATGAAGGTCATTCCCTCATTGATTCATCGCTTGAGGGGGTAGTCACACTTAGTCACCAATCAACAAATACACACCCAGTTAAGGAAAACGACATGCATTCAAAGAATCATTGACAAAGAAAATCATGCTCCTGCTTGGGGCAGTAAACAAGCAATAATCACAAACTAATCAATCACTTGGTATTTCATGAATCATGAAATCAAGGTTCCATAGACAAAAGGTTGCGCCCTTTTCCTATTCATGACTGATCAATGTCCAAGATCAAGTAACACCTCACCGAAAAAGGTTAACACTTGAATTGAGTTCCTTCGCTTGTCAGAAGCAAGGATTCAAGAATGCATGCCCTTTCCATACTTGGGGAATCAAAAGTTGGTTAGGTTACTAAGAAACCCTAATCATGAGTGCTTTGGTTATCTATTTTTTCTCGATGTTGCGCCTTGCACAGTGCATCCCAAAAAGGGGCATCTATAGACACCAAAATAACACTAATCTGATTATGTGACTACAAACACTGATTGCATTGACACACACAGCCCCAAGGGCAGCCCCCAGAGGTTAAACAGTGGTCCTAACCACTCTAACAACAGTTTTGGAAGGTCAAAAATCAATTTGGCACCTTCAGGAACTTTGCTCAATATCCGTCCCACCCAGGGACGAATTCAAACTGGGATTCGCCCCACCCTGGGACGAATTCCAAATTCACTCTAGGGTGGGGTGAATTGCAGGTTTGACGGGCAAAAATTCAAATCTTGAAAAATGGTAGCTTAGATCCACCACTTAACGCTTCCTTCATTGCATGGGAGTGTGGGTAAGCGTTTTCGAGCATTAGAGGATGTTACAAGGGCAGTCATGAAGTCCCTATTCAGGGAGGAATCTCCTCCCCCCTGGGAAGGCATGATTTCCAAGTGGCACCTCTACATGCCCAATTCAAGAGACCTCCAAGTCTATAAATTGGTGAGTTTCCTCACCCCAAAAAAAAGGAGAGAAGGAGCATTTTGGAGCAATGAAGTGTTGTCATTTTATTTTCACACCTATTCCCCTTTGAGTTGTGCCTTTCACATCCTTGATCTCTTTTGGAGAAGAGGTCATAGGGTGGTCATTGGAAGCACAAATCCGGAACCAAAACCGACGTTTGGTCACAATATCCCACCCAATTTGCCGACAATACCCCATAAGAGGTTTTGTACCCATCCCAAGTGGATTGGTACCGAAATCAGGCCCTAAACGACGGGCGGCCTGCCCCATGGGTGCCCCCTCCTGCACTGCTACAGTCCTAATCGCCCCTCTTCGGAGTGATTGGAAATCTATGGTAGATTTGATTTCTTTCAGTTTTGCATTCCATTCTATGATTCTTAGATAGGTTGTCATTTAAATGTCATCTTGTTTTGAGCAATTTTGATCATGTTTCTATCTTCGTTCGCCTTCACTAACTTGCAGGTAGCATCATCAAATTCTCATAGACGAAGGCTGAATTGGGAAAATCTGACCATCTGGGTCTTCCCAAAATTCCCTCAATTAGCTAACCCCAAGTTTGCAGGTCTTTTGGAGCTTTCTAGGCAGGACATTTGGGACAGTACCATTTCGGCATTTTGTTGCAGGTGAATTCGTCCCGCCCCGGAGCGAATTCAAATCGGCGAGGAATTTTTTGACTGTTCCTTTTGCAGTGCCCTCCTAGTGATGTCTTTATGTCCCTATCAAATTTTTAGAGCATTTGGATTCATTTTAGTCATAGTTTAATTTATTTTTCTCATTCGCTTATCGTAGGCTTGGGGATTGCATGCTTTATTTCATCCGTAGGTGCTATTGACCGCTCCTTGTTTCTTTGAATGTAGTATCTAGACCTCAGAGGAGCAGAAAGGAGACAAGAATCATCCATGTGAGCAGCGGCAATGTTTGGTCTGCCCATTTTTACATGTGGGCACACAGAAGAAGGAACGACACACATGGATGTGACTAGAACGCATGTTTAATGCTCCTAGCCCTTGGAAAGGGAGGAAGTACATTGTAACCGAATATTGAAACAATAACAATAAAAAGGGCTGTCTTCTTTATTGGATTTTGTTCAATGTTTTTGATTCATTCATGCTTTCCCTCTTTTCAAGCACTTTTAATTTGTAGGGCGTTCATTCTAAGTTCGATTCGCATCTCTTATCTGCTTTCATTTTTGCTTTCGTATCCTCATGCTTATAACTTAACATGCATACATCCATATTCATCAATCATCATGCATAAAATCAAATCATCACATGCACATAAACAAAATAAATTATGTATATATATATCATCAAAAATGCCCGCAGGCTACAAAGAGCTGGTCATGTGACCCTGCAACAAAATCCAAAAGCTCAAAAACCCCCAAGCCTAAGGCGTCGGCCACCATGATCACACAAGATCGATGCGATGGGAACTACCCCCCATGTGGTGGGTCCTATGGGACCCCTCAGGTCAGCTGTTGCTAGCCCCTGCATCACGCCTGCTACCGCCTCCATCATCCAATCACCTGCAACGAGATGATGCTGACTGCTCAGTATCACTGTCCCTTGTTCAACATGAAGAGCCACCTATAGGGGGCTTAGGTAATCACCCATAGAGGTGGATTATCTCTCCCTCCATATCCATCTGATGCTGAGACCAATTTGTCTCCCGTCGCAACCACTTTGCCTCTCGTCGATGGTATTAAGCTACGACATCGTCACGCTATGCCAGTTGTGTCTATAGGAGATCCCTCTCCTATGCAGCGCTAGTGTCCCCATCCCTCTGGTGGTGTGTAGCAAATGTGATATCCCGCTCTACCAGCTAAGTCTATAGAAGATCCCTCTCCTGCAAAGCTTCCCCCAACTCCTAATCTCACCTTCATAGCAGCTCCACCAATCATGCATTCTTAGCGCGCACCCTTGCCTTCATGTCCTCCACCATGGCTTGATGCATAGGCACCTCTGGAATAGCAGCCTGCTCTGGCTTCCACTGCTCTGGGACGTCCTACATTTTTGGCTAATCTAGAGCCCCAAAATCCATTCCCAAGTCATCCACCACCACCATGTCCGCATCCTCTAGCGAAGCTCCCCAACCCTCACCTGGTTCCTCCACACCATCATCCCCTGCTGCTGCTACCTCTGCACATCCCAGTGTTACCTCTCCTCGTAATCGTCATAGAGTCCACCACTAATCATACTCTATAGTAGTCTCGACGTCATCCATGTTTGGTATGTTAATCACCGCATCTAAATCCTTGCCAAGTGGTGCGATGATTGGCCGTTCTAGAGTCCTCTCGTCCCCTCGGTGCTGATAGACCATGGGTTCACCAGGAAACCCCTAGTGCACCCCAAACTATCATGTCACCTGGTTGTAAGGGAAGAACTCATGCATGGTCCCATGCCACCCAATCAGCCACTGCCCCTTGCGTATCCATCGGAGCCACTATCTAGCCTCAGGCAAGGCTGGATAGTCCCGATAGGTGTGCCAAAAAACCTCCCCTGGAGCAAGCCAAGCGAAGGCATCAGCATAGTGCCCTACAACACCTATCCACCACAGACTTTGTCCCTATCGGCCTCTCCACCGCTATATACTGCCAAGCCCAGCTCTGCAATAGATAACTAAAACTGATCCCCTTCTGCCTCTAATAGTAGACCTCGTACAGCTCCCCATAGAGTTGTGCTAACAGTGTCTATCCCCACCTCATGATCAATGGTGCCTTCGTCGGGAACTCAACCATCCGGCAAACCACATCCAGTAGGTTCCATGGGAACCTTGCACCTAACGAGTCAGGCAGCAGCATGTTGGAAATGAGGCCCATAAGTACTGCATGCCTCACTCCCAACACCCCCTTCTCCAGCCACCATCAGACCAGAATCTCGCCCATCTGGCAGTCAACCTCTACCCTCTCCACTGGGCTCTCCACACCTAGCTCCTCCCTGTGCCTGAAGCATCGTATCAGAACAGTGGTCCACCGATCATGCGGTGTCGTCCTGATCGGCAGTCCATATATCAAAATTTGTAGAATTTGATAGATATCCTCCAAGGTCACTGTCATCTCCCCTATTGGAAGATGGAAGGTGTTGGTCCGAGGATCCCATAGATTGATCAAGGCCGTCAGACAGGCCCGATCCCCAACCATAGGCCCCAGCTGAGTCACCTGCTTGAGACCAAGGGCATCAAGCCACTCCTAGTCAGCCACAATTAGCGCCTCCCATGCTTCAGCAAAATTAGTAGGCACGCGATACTGGCTCTTCACAACCTGCAAAAGAAAACAACACAAAAACATTAAAATCATGAAAACTGTACAACAAAAATATGAATATACAACATTGCATAAAATAAAATAAAATAAAAACTGTACAACTCAAAAGCAACAAAAATTCACAAAAATTCAAAAACAATTTTTTAAAAAGAAAAATAAAAATCCAACCAAGGTTTAAACTACGTTTTTTAGTTAGTTTAAAGCTAAGTCTTGGTTCATGTTCAGTTAAGTTTTAGGGTTTCAATTTTAAATTTGAAAAACAAAATAACAAAGAAAAATAAACAAATAACTTGCAATAGCAAATAAAAGAGGAGAAGCACTTACCGGTCTCGTTTCGGCTCGGCCGCTTGACCCAATTTGTGCAATCATGGTGGCAAGAAAATTTTGGCAGCGCTTTGCTTCGCAGAATTAACCTCCTCCTCAGAGCCCCAAATTGCAAGAAAATTTGAGTGCAAATGAGCCCAAACCCTAGATTTGGCCTTTAAATAGGTTTGTTGCACTTATATTCGTTTCTCCCTAGGATGAGCACTCTAGTTAGCACTCGTCCCACCCTGGGATGAATAATTAACTGGTATTCGTCCCACCCAAGAACGAATTCAGAGCAAAAATTTCAAAAACAACAAAAAAATGAACAAAAATGCACCAAAACAACTAATAAACTTGCCCGATGCAAGTGCTTTTGCACTTGACATCCCGGGTATGCAAAATAGACGTCGGGGTCACAAATCCTCACTATCCTCCTCCCTAAGAAGGCTACCATAGCCGGACCGCTCCATGGGAGGATGGAGTTTTTAGAATTTCATCCCAAGCGGCGTCGCCAAAAGGGTCAAAATCTAACCAAAAATAGCAATAACATTGTCGAATGAAGGCGCCTTGGTGCATAACATTCTTGGCATCCAAAGTAGGTGTTGGGGCCAAAAATTGTCACTATCCTACTTCCTAAGAAGGCTATCATAGCCGGACCGCTCCACGGGAGAATGAATTTTTGACAATTTTAGCTCCAAAAAGCATCGTCGAAAAGGGTTAATACCCACCAAAAACAAGTCTAAATGTCGAAAAACTGCACACACATTTAACGCTAAACATCTGAAGGCACCCTTGCACAAGTCATCTTGGGTCAAGTGACTCGTCACTTTTCTCATGAAGGTCATTCCCTCATCGATTTTTCACTTGAGGGGGTAGTCACACTTAGTCACCAATCAACAAATACACACCCAATTAAGGAAAATGACATGCATTCAAAGAATCATTGACAAAGACAATCACACTCCTGCTTGGGGCAGTAAACAAGCAATAATCACAAACTGATCAATCACTTGGCATTTTGTGAATCATGAACTCAAGGTTCCACATACAAAAGTTTGCGCCCTTTGCCTATTCATGACGGATCAATGTCCAAGATCAAGTAACACCTCATCGAAAAAGGTTAACACTTGAATTGAGTTCCTTCGCTCATCAGAAGCAAGGATTCAAGAATGCATGCCCTTTCCATACTTGGGGCATCAAAAGTTGGTTAGGTTATCGAGCAACCCTAATCATTAGTGCTTTGGTTATCTATTTTTGCTCGACGCTACGCCTTGCGCAGCGTGTCCTAAAAAGGGGCATCTATAGACACCAAAACAACACCAATCCGATTATGTGACTGCAAACACTGATCGCATTGACACACACAACCCCAAGGGCAGCCCCCAGAGGTTAAAAAATGGTCCTAACCACTCTTACAGTAGTTTTGGAAGGTCAAAAATCAATTTGGCACCTTTAGGAACTTTGCTCAATATCTGTCCCACCCAGGGACGAATTGAAACTAGGATTCGCCCCACCTCAGGACAAATTCCAAATTTGCTCCAAGGTGGGGCGAATTACAGGTTTGATGGGAAAAAAATCAAATCTTGAAAAATGGCAGCTCAGATCCGCCACTTAATGCTTCCTTGATCGCATGGGAGTGTGGGTAAGCGTTTTCGAGCATTAGAGGATGTTACAAGGGCAGTCATGAAGTCCCTATTCAGGAAGGAATCTCCTCCCCCCCTGGGAAGGCAAGATTTCCAAGTGGCGCCTCTGCATGCCCAATTCAAGAGACCTCCAAGTCTATAAATTCATGAGTTTCCTCACCCCCATAAAAATAGAGAAGGAGCATTTTGGAGCAACGAAGTGCTGTCATTTTATTTTCACACCTATTCCCCTTTGAGTTGTGCCTTTCACATCCTTGATCTCTTTTGGAGAAGATGTCATAAGATGGCTATTGGAAGCACAAATCCAGAACCAAACCCGAAATTTGGTCATAATATCCCACCCAATTTGTCAAAAATACCCCAAAAGAGGTTTTGGACCCATCCCAAGTGGATTGGTACTGAAATCAGGCCCTAAACGGTGGGTGGCCTGCCCCATGGGCGCCCCCTCCTGCACTGCTACAGTCCTAATCACCCCTCTTCGGAGCGATTGGAAATTTGTGGTAGATTTGCTTTCTTTTAGTTTTGCATTCCATTCTATGATGCTTAGATAGGTTGTCATTTAAATGTCGTCTTGTTTTGAGCAATTTTGATCATGTTTCTATCTTCGTTCGCCTTCACTAACTTGCAAGTAGCATTATAAAATTCTCACTGACGAAGGCCAAATTGGGAAAATATGACCATATGTGTCTTCCAAAAATTCCCCCAATTAGCTAACCCCAATTTTGCAGGTCTTTTGGAGCTTTCTAGGCAGGATATTTGGGACAGTACCATTTCGGCATTTTGTTGCAGGTGAATTCATCCCGCCCCGGAGCGAATTCAAATAAGCGAGGAATTTTTTGACTATTCCTTTTGCAGTGCCCTCCTGGTGGTGTCTTGATGTCCCTGTCAAATTTTTAGAGCATTTGGATTCATTTTAGTCATAGTTTAATTTAGTTTTCTCATTCGGTTATCGTAGGCTTGGGGATTGCATGCTTTATTTCATCCATAGGTGCTATTGACCACTCCTTGTTTCTTTGAATGCAGGATCTAGATCTCAGAGGAGTAGCAAGGAGCCAAGACTCATCCACGTGAGCGATGACAACATTTGGTCCACCCATTTTTACATGTGGGAACGCGAAAGAAGGAACGAAACACATGGATGTGACTGGAATGCATGTTTAACGCTCCTAGCCCTTGGAAAGGGAGGAAGCGCATTGTAACCGAATATTGAAACAATATTAATAAAAAGGGTTGTCTTATTTATTGGCTTTTGTTCAAAGTTTTTGATTCATTCATGCTTTCCATCTTTTCAAGCACTTTTAATTTGTAGGATTTAGCATTCATTCTAAGTTCGATTCGCATCGCTTATCTGCTTTCCTTTTTGCTTCCGTATCCTCGTGCTTTCACAAGGTAATAGAAGAAAAAATGGCCACTAAAAAGGAATATTTTCACAATCAAGTCAAGGTCCACTTAAAGGAGCGTGATGTCGCTCAAATTGAGATGCATAACCTTTAGCAACATGTCGAATAACTCAAAAAGTAGCATGAATCTAAGGCCATGCCTATTGTATAGTTTTCGTGTGATAGCATAAGAGACCTTCGCATTCGCTATGTACAAAATTCTACAAAGTTGGTCACGCATCGTCAAATTATTGTAGTATTTGTGGGAAGCACTAATTCAGATCTAGTTGGGGCAACAAACCATTGATTCTACAGAGGAGTTTCTTTCGCCCTATATGGAGATGGTTGTAAATATACAAGCTTTGTTGAATACATCTCTGTATATTCACCCTCTCAGTGAGATGGACTATGCTTGAACCTGAGTGCGGGTAACCCTACATATATTTTTTTAGCGTATGGACCTTGTAAATGAGGTGCGGGCCATCCTAAATACTATAGAGAGGAAGCATAATATTTCGATGTTCCATTTTGAAACTATCGACCGATTGGGCTTCACCACCTTCCTAGATGATTGGGGTGAGCCTATTTCAATGGAGCAATTGCAAGATCTCTAGAGTGCATTTATTGAATATACTATAGACAATGATGCCTTGGTTGAGCCCCTCACTCAAGCACAGGTATTGTCGTTCATGGAGAAATATACACGTTTGGAGCTTTCCCTTTATGAGTTGGCTCAGCATTCAAAGCACCTCAGCTTGATAGATGTACAAAGTCTTCGCTTCATTTATGATTCTCTCAGTACTCACTGCTTGTTTACTACTAAAGCTTGGCATGAAGTTGTTCGCATGTACGAGGCCCTTTTGGAGGTTATTACAGAATAGGAAGCGAAGGTGGCAGCAGATCATGAAGCAACAAAAAAGGTGATGAAAGAAGCTGAATGTGCTGAAGTGCTTAGGGTCATAGCTGAAGTAGAGAAAGAAGAGCTCACAATGGTGGTCCCCAGAAGATAATATGTTTTCATCTCTTGTACAAACTCTGCATCCAATGGATAAAGTCCTGGGATTGGTTGCATCCATACGAGTTGGATACCCCGTGAGTCACTAAGAAATGTTGGCCATTTTGTATTTCATTGGGATTTTTGGGAAAATTTTGTATTAATTTCTATATGAAGTGATAGTGTACTTTCCATTCAGATGTAGAATTCTGATATGTTGTATTCCAAAAAGAATGAAGAAAAGTCCCAAAGACACTTTGAAAAATCTTTATGTATTCATGAATATTTACGTTCGCCCTTAAGGAAGGGCAAACGCCTCATTCACCCTTTCCTGGGGTGAACCTGTTTTGAAAATATATTGGTGAAAATATATAAGTATGAAATCGTGTTCACCCTTCCTTAGGGGTGAACATGTCGTTCGCCCTTTCTTGGGGCAAACGCACCTTGGGGTACTTGGTCGCCTGTGCACCTAAAAAATATTGTGCACCTTGGTCGAGGGATAAACATGACATTTTTCCATCCTCAAGGTGAACTTACTTTCAACAATGAAGATTCCCGTTCACATTTCCTTAGTGGTGAATGTCCCATTCGCCCTTTCATGGGGTGAACCTTCTTAATGAATATTGCATGCACGTTTGATGTGGTGAAGATGAATTTAAGGCGAACAAGGAATTCGTCAAATGTTGAATTGCATGTATTTAATGAAGGGCACCCTAAGTAACTCTATTTTGTGAATCACAAGGACAAAGGCGAAGAGAAATACATTTTCATTATTTCCAATGTACCAAAGGTGTTTTGAAGAATTTAATGATTTCTCCTGTCATGCACATCTACGTCCGAATTTCAGATTTTATGGAATTTGTTTCTCAAGTGCACGAATTTTACAAGAAATCGAGGAGATTTTTTCTAGTTTTTGTCTTTGATCCCAGGACACTCTTCTCTCACATGTATTAAAGGAAATATGTGGAAACATCTATAAATAATAAGAAAATCTTGTTGTAAAAGGAGGTTAGACACTTTACGAGAATACTCTCTAAGTTCTTTGCATTAATGAAAGACATCAAGCTTCTGAATTGATAAGTGATTCTGCGTATAATTTATTTTTGTGTAGTGCTCTTCCTTTAACATTCTCTCTTTTTCATTTGCTATCTAGTTTAAATTCTATATTTGGATTTAAATATTGCCAATGGGAGAGTGAGTATTGAGGTGTTAATTTAAAATTTATTATTGCAATATTACGAGTTTATTCTGCTGCTTTTCCTTCTATTTGATGTTTTTTTGTGCTTGAGCATTTCTCTGTTCTTAGTATGCATCGAAACCTGCACTTCGGCCTATGGCCATATTTCCCATCTCTTTCTATTATTTCCAATTTCTCTACTGCATCCTTAGTATTTTTCCAATGTAGGATTTATTTCGGGAACCATCCCTCTCTGGATATATGCACGAAGGACATTTCTTTCCTTTGTACTTTCAATTTTGGCCGTATCTAGGGCACATAAATGTAGTGTTTACTAAATATGCAGAACACCTGGATATAGGTGCTTGTATTCTATCTCGAAAGATAGGCGTAAAATATAGGTACCATTGTCTTGGTATAAATAAATATGCTTCCCTTCGAATGGAAGGTAGACACCTCTGTTGTGGCTTGAATATAGGTGTCGCCCTCCTTGTGGGAAGTAGGCACCCATTTTATTTTATTTTTTTAACCCAGATACACATGTCATCGCCTTGTTGGAATATAGGTGTGTGCCACCTAGCCCGAATATAGGTACCTACTACCACCCTGTATTTTTCTTGTTTTATAAGAATGTAGTAATGTGGAATAGGTACCTATATCCCAACAATAGTAGGCACCTAGATAGGCCTAGTTTTAACTAACCACATACAAATCATATCTTAGTCCACATGGCCCTACAAAAACAAACACACAAGAATAAAAGAAAAATAGGGGTCATAGCTTCGTTCCTGATAGGCCTAATTGGCATAGATGCCTATATATTTCATATAAGTCCACGTGTTCTTGCAAAATAAACACACTAAAAAAACAAAAAAAATATTAAAAAAATGAATTAGAAAAATTATAAAATACCTTTTTTGCAAACACATAAGCGTTTATCAAATTGTTGAATATTTTTCATCAAATGGGGGCTCCCTTGTGCCTGTGTAGAGGAGTATGATACAACCATAAGTGGTGGATATTTACTATTAAAATGATGTTACTACCATCATTTTTTTTAACGTACATAATGCCATTATTAATTTACTTCAACCACATTTTACGGGTCCATCCACCTCTGCATGAGTTTTCCCTTGCACTCTTGGAATCAATAATCCTACAATAGTTCCCAATATCCTTCTTTAAATATTTTTGCTTTTATGTGGTGGTCGTGCCATATTGCCCTCTACTTTTATGTCATTTTTGTGTGTTGCAATGCATCTTGTCTATATTCATCCAACTAGTTCAATTGATATGAATCATAGGAGTATGATACAACCGTAAGTGGTGGATATTGACTATTAAAATGATGTTACTATCGTCATTGTTTTTAAAATAGATAACACCATTATTAATTACTTCAACCACCTTATATGGGCCCATCCACCTCTACATGATTTTTCCCTTGCACTCATAGAATCAAGAATCATACAACAATGCCCAATATCCTTATTTAAATATTTTTGGTTTTATGTGGTGGTCGTGCCATATTACCCTCTACTTTTATGTCATTTTTGTGTGTTGTAATGCATCTTGTTTATATTCATCCAACTAGTTCAATTGATAAATACATTCCTGATGTGCAACATCTAAGTTTAGGTTCACCTCTATAGTAGTCCACAAAGTTTTTATTTCAAATTTAATTAGCATCATTGCATCCTTCCCATACACCAAATTAGATGGTGTAAATCTCATAGTTGTTTTATAGGTATTTCAATATGCCTAAACTGCATCCATGAGGTATTTTTCCTAGTACTTGTGTTATTGTACTATCTTTTTTAGAATGTTCTTCAACTCTCTGTTTGTAACCTCCACCTACCCATTTTGTTGTGTATGGTATGGGGTGATTTTTTCATGCCTTATTTGGTACTTTTTCATCATTTCTTAAATCAATTTTTAGGTGAACTGCATCCACTAATCAGTGGTAATTTCTCTAAGAATGCAAAACTTGGTAAAAATGAATTCATACAATAACTACACTACAATGTCTCCTTTTATGTTATGTAGTGCCCATACTTCAACCCACTTAGCAAAATAGTCAATACATACTAAAATATACCATTTTCCTTTATATTATGGATTAATTTGCCCAAAAAAATCCATCCTCTATTTATCAAGTGGCTCAATATGCACATGAGGCTGAAGAGGTATTTCATCTCTAGAATTGGTCTACCCATTCTCTAACATTGATCACAATGGCTAACATATTTTATTGCATATTTAGATAATGAGGGCCAATAATACCTTGTTTGCAAAATTTTAAATGTAATTCTTTGTCCTATAAAATGTCCACCACATGGTTCATCATTACATGCTTTTAAAATTTTTGTTGTTTTATTTCCTATAATACATCTATGCATGATTTGATTAGGGTTAGTTTTAAATAGTAAACCATTAATCCATGTGAAGGTTGTACTCTTTTCAATTAATATTTGAGCTTCTTTAGGTGTGAGTGTAGGTTATATTTTTTTGGTTGCTAGGTAATTTGCTATATTGGCTTACCATGGAATTTTTTCATCAAGAGATAAGAGATGCTCATCCCAAAATTAGTCTTCTATGATAGTGTTGTCTTGAGAGATTAATCTGAAGAGAAAATATACCAAAATGTTATCCTTAACAGGTTTTTCTATGATAGTCACATCAAATTCCTATAGGAGTAGTAGCCATATAATAATTCTACCACTTACAGTTGGCTTGTTCATCAGATATTTGATGGCTATATAATCATTGTACAAATATTTTGTAGCCCATGATATAATGGTGAAATTTATTAATGGCATGTACGACTACCATAAATTCATTCTCCATGATAATATATTTGAACTCAGTACCCATAAGGTTCTTACTAATATTGTAAATGACATAAAATACATTATAATATTTCTACCCTAGTGTAGTCCCTATAGCATTATTGGATGCATCTACATAAATGTAGAAAGGGAGGTTCCAAATTGGATCTCTCAACACGGGAGCAGTTGTCAATTTTCTTTCAAGGTCTACAACACTTGTTCACACTCACTAGTCCAAATAAATTTAGCATCTTTGGTTAATAGTGTGTGTAGTGGTTTGATAGTTTTTCTAAAATCTTGAATAAACCACTGGTAGTATCCAAACAAGACTAAGAAACTATGGATATCTCTATACATTTGGGGAGTAGGTAAGTTTTTAATCACTTTAATTTTATTTTTATCTACCTTGATATCCTTGGTAGAGATATGGTGTCCTAAAACTATTCCTTTTTGCATTTACATGAAGCATTTTTCATTACTAAGGGATATGTTTATTTATTAACAACGCTAGAGTAATTTCTCCATATTAGTTGTAGCTTCTTCAAAGGTTTCACCATATACGATGAAATCATCCATATAGACTTCTATAGTCTCTCCTACCATATCTAAAAAAATGCTAAGAACTACCCTTTGAAAAGTGGTAGGTGAGTTACATAACCCAAATGGTAAGATTCGATAGGAAAAGGTACCCAAGGATAGGTCATTGTGGTTTTTTTATCCTTGTCACCTATTTGTATTTGGTTATATTCACTATACCCATCAAGGAAAGAAATATATTTTTCATCCTACCCAAGTATTGAGGACTTGGTCTATAAAAGGTAGAGGGAAATAGCCTTTTCTAATGGATTTGTTTAACATTCTGTAATCCACAAATATTTACCACTTGCCATTTTTATTGGGCACTACATAAAGAACACAAGCTTATACTAAGAGGGGGGGTGAACAATATAGCACCAAATTTTTCAATTTCTTTCCAAACCAATTTCAATTAATATCCTTAATTGCAATAACCAAACATAGCAATGTGCATTAATAATTCAAATATAAATAGTAAGCAAGAGCACAAGTTGCCATACACAATTGAGACACAAGATTTAATGTGGTTACCCCAATGTGGGGTATTCCACAAGATAATCTCCTTATAATATTTCACATAGAAATAAGGATCCTTATCCAATACAATGATTTATTTGATCTACTCAAAGCTAGGCAATAACAAGCTCACACAAAACTTGTCCAAAACTGCATAACAAGCTCACACAGAACTTATCCAAATTTCTTTGATCAGCTCAAAGCTAGGAAATAAAAATCTCACACAGAAATTGTCCAAATATGATCTAGCAAGCTCACTAAAAACTTGTTCAAATCTGCTCCAACAAGCTCACTAAGAACTTGTCCAAATAAGCTCTAGCAAGCTCACCAAGAACTTGCTCAAATCTGCTCAATAGGCTCACTCAGAACCTCATCAAAATCTATCCCAAATCTGTCCATAAATCTATCTAAAAATATCCATAAATCTATCCCAAAAATTGTCCATAAAGCCTTCTCAAAGGCTCAATCAATCATACACAAACTACCACAAATCTGTCCAAAAATCTATCCCAAGGGCCTTCTCAAAGGCTCAATCAATAATGTTCAAGTAGTACTCAAATATCATCCACAAATCTATGAAGGCAAGGCTCAAAGATGAACTCAAAAATGAATGACAATGCACTCTACAATGGATGACAACAATGATCTCAACTCAATTCAACTCAAATCAATCTCAACTCAAGTTAATTCATAGAAGCATAAAGAGAATTGTTAGAGACTCAATATGTTATAAGCTCAATATCAACTCAAATCATAATTATAAAATAGTTTGTTTCATGTGACTTGAACAATAACCTCGCACAATCACTTAACTAGGCTCAATCAACTCAACTCAACCAATCACCACAAGGGATAACTATTTCTCAAAAAACCCTAGTCCAATCATGTATCAACCAACTCAAATGTTTCCAAAAATTCTCAACCACAAATATCACATAACAATGATACTCATGTTCTTTTCAAGTTATTTACATAACCAATGGGTTTCAACAACTATGCTTATAAAACAAGGTTTAAACACAACTCTCAAACCAAAAAACCTGGATGTATTTAACCAACCACTTTCGAAAAGGAAACCACAATCAATCCTTTTCACTCCAATGATATTTCAGAAATCAACCACAATAAACAATCAATAGGAGAATCTGCTCATACCTTTTTTATGCCAAGAAGTTGTCCATAAAAACTGCCACACTAAACACAACTTTCCTTTCTAATATTAATAAGGGTTAGTGGACTCTAAATAATAATAACAAGATAAAGCATAACTCAATTTACACCTTTTTACTCCAACTTAATAAACACATCCACCAAAGTCCTTTTTTTTAATAAAAACACTTATCAAAATAATAATCAATAAAACCTCTCAAAAATTATTTTATAAGAACTCCTTGTATCTCCTACATCTTAATTCTCAATTTCATGAACATCAAATTAAATCAACAACTCATCCACTTTTGAAATAATAATCACAACCCTTATCAAAACAAATTTTAATTAAAAAATTTAATTATTCCTAACCACATTATAACTCCACCTTAGGGCTTAAAAAAAATTAATTAGAGCAAAAATGTATTTACCTCCTCAAGGGGATTTGAACCCCTGAATTGCCAACATCGTGCGCGCCTTAGCTGTCGCTAAATTTGCCACACGAGCTAGCTGGTCGTTCGAAAGGTAAAGGAACAACGTGCCTTAAAACCTTTCCTCCCTTTTCGTAAATCAAAAATGCTTCGAGCACTTTTCTTCCAACGCCTTCCGAATGCAGTCAAGGGGATTCAAAACCTTGACGTTTGTGCTGCCACACATCTTAGCCAAAAGCCAACTGCCAATGCACCACTCTGCTCATGATGACTTTGGACTTCGATTAACCTTTGTTTATTCGTTGCTTCTACTTTCTAAAATATTTTTGCACAAGCTCAATTCGAATGCTTAGCCAACGATTATTAACCACGAGCAAGAATGATTTTATGAACCTTAGGTATCCCATTTATATAGCCTCATTATTATTTTCGATGATGTCGACGGAAATCTTGCATATTTAGTTTTAAATTTAAATTTAAAACTTAAATAATTAAAATTTAAACTAAATATTAAAAATTAAATATCTCCATCGTCAGGGCATATTTTTCGATGAAACGAAAGGCCAACTTGGGTTTTAAGAAAAAATTAGTTCAAATATGCCATCCATAGTTTTAAATAAAATCTTTCATTTTACCTGCCTTAGTTTTCACAAAAACCCTGTATTTATCCATGCTTTCCAAAATATCATTTGGCCACCAAAACCCAATGTGATCCATGTGACATCAGTGGTCTATGTGACATCAATGAAAACATAAAATAACTCAAATTTACAACAATCTCCCCATTTTTAATTTATGGAAACACCTCTAATGCAAAAACCACAATCACTGCAAAAACCATATCTAAGAATCAAAGTTGCTTCCCCTGACTCAATACTCTCTATGGAGGTTGCTTCCCTTAACTCAATGCTCTCTTTGGATGCTGCTCCCCCTAACTCAATGCTCTCCCCATTAATCAAATCTCTCCCCCTTTGAAATCAATGGAAAAAGGGACACCTATGGGGCTAAAATATATGACTCTTAAGAATAGACCCGTCACCACCTTCTCTCTTGAGGTGATTAATTTTGGGGTGGGAGTACTTTTACTCCCAACTTACATTGTTTCTTTTCTCTATCAACTTCCTTCCATATTTTTTTGATATCATTTTCTTGATGAGTTACTTGATATTCTTGTCTTGAACTTATTTGGAATTGAGTCCTACACCAATTTGTAATATGTCCAAAGTTATTTCTATTAAAACACTTAATGTTGTTATTCCTTGGAGATGCAACTATCTTAGGACTTCTCCTAGTGAAGCCATATCCTCTTCTATTATGAACCATGATATCTATTGCCTTGTGATCAAACTCATTACATGAGTAGCAATACCCATGGAAAAGTTATCCATTACCATATTCATGTCTTTCATGTGTCCTACACTATGAAGCCATGTGCCCAAACCTATGACATGAAAAACATCTTCTATTGAATAAACCTTTTATAGACCCCATTGGTCTCTTAGTCTCTTCTACCTATTTCGTGTTCCATTTGTTCCTAACTTGTGCATTGTTCCTTTACTTGTTTAAATTTCTATTGTCTAAATTATCCTTAAAGGTCTCACTCTCTCTTTTACTCACTTCTTTTGACTCTTCTTATTTTCTGGTGTTTGAGCTTGATTCTCCTTTTTCTGCTTCCTGTTTCCCTTGTTCTTCCTTAGAACTAAGTCCTGTTATAGTTACTAATGACTTTTGTGCATTGGTCCTTTCCAAGGTCTTTGAATTTTTCTCAAACTTGTGTAGCTTTTCCTTAGAACCTTTTACTTCCAACCTTAGTAAAACTATCTCATGCTCTAATATTTCACACTCTAGATCTTTTGTTTTTAATTTTTCGACCATACCTTCTTCAATTTTTCTTGTCTCTTCAACTTTGATTTTGAAGTTATTGAGTTCTTGTAGAAACCTTAATTTTTATTTCTCATCTTCTTGAGCTTGATATCTTAATGATGAGTTCTCCCTTTTTAGTTCTTCAAGAGTAATCATAAGCCTTTCACATTCTATCTCTTTTACCTTTGACTTTTTAATCATACCTTCTTTAACTCTTCGTGATTTTTCAAAATTATCTCTCAATTAAAAGATATCCTGTAGAAGCTTTGTCTTACATTTCTCATCTTCTTGTATTTGAGCCTTCAATTCTAAATTCTCTCTTTTCAATTCAATAAGTTTCTTAAGAGTGACTTTCCCTTTTTCTTTTTCTGAAGCATCTTCTTTTTCTTCTATTACTAAAAATAAAGTTTCTTATTCATACCTATTTTGATTGTCCCTGTTATCCTTTCTTGAACAAATAACTAGGATTTCATTTTTGAGAATATCATATTCATATTCACTACTACTAAACCCATTACAATATTTTGCATCATGGCCATGTTTACCACAAACAAAACATTCTTATGGATAATGAGATCCATAGTGACCTGTGTTCCCACATCTGGTACAAAATTTTATTAGTATGGATACTTCTCCATTACTTGATTCATCTATTGAATCTATTTCCATGTGTCCTCCCAATACAATAATATTAAACTCATCTTTATTTTATTTCATAACCATAGTTGTTATTTTCTTCTTGTGTCTCATGCTTCTAGTCTTACCTTTATTTGCCATTTGTGTTCTTGAAGAATCTACCCTCAAGTTGTTAGCCTTTCTGAAGGAACCCACTCTGATACCAATTGAAGAACACAATCTTATACTAAGAGGGAGGGTGAATAGTATAGTGCCAAATTTTTCAATTTATTTCCAAACCAATATCAATTAATGTCCTTAATTGCAATAACCAAACATAGTAGTGTGCATTAATAATTCAAATAACGATAGTAAGCAAGAGCACAAGTCACCATACACAATTGAGACACAATATTTAACGTGGTTCCCCAATGTGGGGTACTCCACAAGATAATCTCCTTATAATATTTTATATATAAATAAGGATCCTTATCCAATATAATCATTTCCTTGATCTTCTCAAAACTATGCAATAACAAGCTCACACAGAACTTGTTCAAAACTGCATAACAAGATCACACATAACTTGTCCAAATTTCTTTGATCAACTCAAAGCTAGGCAATAACAAGATCACACAAAATTTTTCCAAATATACATAACAAGCTCACACAGAACTTGTCCAAAACTGCTCAACAAGCTCACACATAACTTGTCCAAATATGCTCAATAAGCTCACACAGAACTTGCTCAAATATGCTCCAAAAAGCTCACTAAGAACTTGTCCAAATCTGCTCTAGGAAGCTCACCAAGAACTTGATCAAATCTGCTCCAAAAATCTCACTAAGAACTTGTCCAAATTTGCTCTAGCAAACTCACTAAGAACTTGCTCAAATCTACTCCAACAAGCTCACTAAGAACTTGTCCAAATCTGCTCTAGCAAGCTCACCAAGAACTTGCTCAAATCTGCTCCAAAAATATCACTAAGAACTTGTCCAAATCTTCTCTAGCAAGCTCACTAAAAACTTGTCCAAATCTGCTCTAGCAAGCTCACCAAGAACTTGCTCAAATCTGCTCAATAGGCTCACTCATAACCTTATCATAAATCTATCCCAAATCTGTCCACAAATCTATCTAAAACTATCCACAAATCTATCCCAAAAACTGTCCATAAAGCCTTCTCAAAGGCTCAATCAATTATACTTAAACTACCAAAAATCTGTCTAGAAATCTATCCTAAGGGCCTTCTCAAAGGCTCAATCAATAATGCTCAAGTAGTACTCAAATATCATCCACAAATATATGAAGGCAAGGCTCAAATATGAACTCAAAAATGAATGGCAATGCACTCTACAATGGATGACAACAATGATCCACAATGATCTCAACTCAACTCAACTCAAATCAATCTCAACTCAAGTCAAATCATAGAAGCATAAAGAGAATTGTTAGAGACTCAATATGTTCTAAGCTCAATCTCAACTCAAATCAGAATTATAGAATAGTTTGTTTCATGGGACTTGAAAAATCACCTCACACAATAACTTGGCAAGGCTCAATCAAATCAACTCAACCAATCACCACAAGGGATAACTCTTTCTCAAAAATCCCTAGTCCAAGCATGTATCAACCAAATCAAATATTTCCAATAATGCTCAACCACAAATCTCACATAACAATGCTACTCATGTTATTTTCAAGTTATTTACATAACCAATGGGATTCAACAACTATGCTTATAAAACAAGTTTTAAAAACAACTCTCGAACCAGAAAACCTTGAAGCATTCAACCAACAACTTTCTAAAAGGAAACCACAATCAATCCTTTTCACTCCAATGATATTTCAGAAATCAACCACCATAAACAATCAATAGGAGAATGTGCCCATACCTTTTTGATGCTAAGAAGTTGTCCAAAAAAACTGCCACACTAAATACAACTTTCCTTTCCAATATTAATAAGGGTTAGTGGACTTCAAATAATAATCACAAGATAAAGCATAACTCAATTTACACCTTTTTACTCCAACTTAATAAACACATCCACCAAAGTCCTTTTTTTTTTTTTTAATAAAAACCCTTATCAAAATAATAATCAATAAACCTCTCAGAAATTATTTTCTAACAACTCCTTATTTCTCCTAAATTTTAATTCTCAATTTTATGAACATAAAATTAAATCAACAACTCATCCACTTTTGAAATAATAACCATAACCCTTATAAAAACAAAGTTTAATTAAAAACTTTAATTATTCCTAACCACCTTATAACTCCAACTTAGGGCTTAACAAAAATTTAGTAAAAATGTACTTACCTCATCAAGGGGATTTGAACCTCCGACTTGCCCACACCATGAGCGCCTTAGCCGTGGCTAAGGTGCCACACAAGCTAGCCACTCGTTCGAAAGGGAAAGGCACAACGTGCCTTAAAACCTTTCCTCCCTTTCCTCAAATCAAAAGCGTTTCGAGCGCTTTTCTTCCAATGCCTTTTGAACGCAGTCAAGGGGATTCAAAACCTTGATGTTTGTATTGCCACACACCTTAGCCAAAATCCAACTGCCAATGCACCACTCTACCCATGATGACTTTGGACTTCGACCAACCTTCATTTATTCGTTGCTTCTGCTTTCTAAAATATTTTCGCACAAGCTCAATTCAGATGCTTAGCCAACGATTATTAACCACTAGCAAGAATGATTTTATGAACCTTAGGTATCCTCTTTATATAGCCTCCTTATTATTTTTGATGATGTCGGCAGAAATCTTGCATATTCAATTTTAAATTTAAATTCAAATTTAAATTAATTAAAATTTAAACTAAATATTAAAAATTAAATATCTCCATCACCGGAGCACCTTTTTCGATAAAACGAAAGGCCAACTTAGGTTTTAAGAAAAACCCAGTTCAAATATGACATCCATGGTTTTAAATAAAACCTTTTATTTTGCCTTCCTTGGTTTTCACAAAAACCCTGTATTTATCCATGCTTTCCAAAATATCATTTGGCCACCAAAACTCAATGTGATCCATGTGACATCAATGACAACATAAAATAACTCAAATTGCCAACACTACCATTAAAGGTGAAACCCATTGACTATCCAAAATGGTACATATGAATCCAGTTGAAAAAAAAAAATTAGTTCAGCTTTTACTATTTCCTTATTTATTGGATTCATCCTCCTTTGAGGT
Source organism: Wollemia nobilis (assembly GCA_028583015.1). Classification (NCBI taxonomy): domain Eukaryota; kingdom Viridiplantae; phylum Streptophyta; class Pinopsida; order Araucariales; family Araucariaceae; genus Wollemia; species Wollemia nobilis. The sequence continues at coordinate 2,947,900 of JAQPPZ010001753.1, forward strand.
TGTCTAATCGGTATTGCATTATCTTCCTTGGTTACAAATGTTGGGGTTTTTTTATTAGTTGATGGGTTTACCCTTTATTCTAGAGTAATTTTTATAGAAATATCGAATATTTAACATTTAGATTTTGTAAATGTCACCTCTCACTAACAAGATTAAGGCTTCAAATGAATCATTTGTGAGACCCCTTATGAATATACTTCTCATGGATTTATCATCCAATTTTTGGATGGAGTGAACATTGAAGATTAAAATGAAACCTACCCTAGTAATATTCTAATGACTCTTCCTCCCTTTGTGACATATCTGTGACCTCTTCCTTGCCATATCATGCCCTACAAAATTTTTAGTATTGTTCTATAAAAATTTTCTTTACATCTTCCTAGGTGGTAATGTGTTTGTTCCCTAGACCGATAAACCAATGTAATATTGAATCATCTAATGTAGAGGGAAATGATTTTAATTTTTGGATATTAGTTTTATATTCTAATAATGTACAAAGCACATCTAATTTGAAAAGAAATAGATTAGGGTTCTTAGTTGGTAGTCCTCTAAAAGTAGGAAGGTGTGCAGGAGAGATATGTTTCATTTTGGTTTATCCTCTTGATTTCTCAATTGGAAAGTAAAAACTGGTGGAAGCCTCTTCATTTTTAGCCATGTTTTCAAATAAAATAGGTTCTACATCGACTACTTTCAAAGCTTCTAGCAAAGTGTTACACTCATTTCCCTTGCCTACCAATAATATTTTGAAATCTAAATTTGATATAGTCCCCTCTTAAAATTCTCTCCACCATTGGGTATTCAATAAATCTTTAGATATTTTCCACCTTGGTTCTTTATTTTTATCTAAATTTTGTCCAAATATTGGATTAATATGCCAAGGTGTGTTAGGTGGAGATGATGGTGTAGCTTCAAGAAGTGTTTTAGATTCTTCAGAAGATATTTTAGAAGGTTTTTTAGGTGTTTTTAAAGTAATTTCTTCTTTCGTAATAAAACATCCATCTATTCATCTTTGTCTTGAAGGACTCATGCACTCTTTGGTAGGGTATCTATGGGTAAAGTAGTATGAATGGTTATTTTTAGGTTGACTAACCTACAAATCCTAAAATACTATAGTTGGCACTCCCGACAACGATACCAAAATGGTGTTCCTAAAATAGTTATTTTTGTTTCATTTCATTCTATCAATCAAGAGTTCATACACTTGCTGAGTACCTATGCACAATATATGCCTATAGTATTTGGGATATGAGTCCTATCTACCATTTGGTTTGGGGGGTGTGTTGAGTTTGTTCATGTAGTTTAGTTTATCCAAACCAATAAAAACTAAATGCAAAAATTAAAACACACAACTAAAAGAAACTGTAGGAAGTAAATTGCTAAAATTAAATTACTATTATCAAACACATGACTAAAAGAAAAATTATTAAAATTAAACACACAAATTAAAATGAAATTGTAGAAAAGAAACACACTTGCAAAATTAAATAAAGTAGGAAATAACACACTTGTAGGAATAAAGAAAACATGGAAAAATAATAGGGAAGGATTACTGCCTAGAGTGGCTCCAAGCTCCTGTAGATGTCCATACAACCAGTTATGCAACACTCATTCTTCCAAATACACACAAATGAAGAATACTAAAAAAAATATTGATAATTATGTAGTACAAAATAACAATGCTTTGTGGATTAAAAAATTGGTATCCTTACTTCAAGAGTGACCTGCATTTTATACAAAACATGGCCATTCCTTGTTATAAAAAATAGACAGTTATAATTTAATCATGATACACTATTTACTATGGTCTATCCATGCACAATTGTAATAAGAATATAATAAAAGAGTAGCCATGTATAATTTTAATCTTGAAATATAAACATAACACTTCCTAAGTTTATGATAATTTATTTCTATTTTTTGCATGGTCTTCCGGTCAATGTGCAAAATGAAGGTGCTTTATTCCCATTGAAAATAGATATATTTTGGTTGTAAGAATATAGGCACTAGAATATAGGTTCCTTCCATACACTAAGATATAGTCATATTTCTATCACTAGGAGATAGTTGTGTTCCTACTACCAAAAGATAGGCACCGTTTGACCAATCTCTGGAAGATATGCCCCATTCGTCCTACTATAAAAAAATAGTTATCGTCTAGCCTATCACTAGGAGATAGGAACCATCCCCAAGTAGGATTTAGGCACCCATTTTAGGCATCATTAACTTCTTCTAGTCACTCATCATTCCTTAAACACATTACAATTTTTGCATAATGCCAGGTCCATGTGGGACCTCGACTAAAAGATGTGAAAAAGCAACGGAAATATGCATCTACACACAATTTCCACTAAAAAATACCAGTTAAGCAATATACATCAATTTCCATTAAATATATGTAATAATTATACAAAAATACATTCCTAATGTTAAACATGCCATACATAACCCCTCTTAAACATGCATAAAAATACTCTTTTTTAGTGCTCATTATTGACTCTGAAATAACCAATTAGATTTGTTTTACCAAAAAAATGGGGTTGTATAAAGTCAATAGTGAAGCTTCAAACTAACCCTATCCAACTGGCTTCCAACCAGTTAGGCTACAAATATTTATTTCTTATACCCCTACATGACTGGTGCTAACCAAATAGCCTGATCTCAAAGACAATAAATTTGTAACACTCCATGTAGTGGGTGAGTCAACATAACCTTAGGGTTGCAAGTAGGTCAAAGGGGGACCGAAGGACTTTTGCAAGTGTCTAGCCACTTGGCTATTATCCTCTAGGTTATTAGCAACATCTAAAGTATGTTTATCGCACTACACCATGCATGTGGGATAAACATTATCTAATACTTAAAAAAAAGACTTTCCCACCTAAAGTTTCTTCAAAACCTAATGATCAATGACAAAGATAGGTCAAACCAATAAAAATATACCACTTGTCAGTATTAAGATCCATCCAATTTTTAGTGACTGCTAGGTGGCTCAACCTAGACCACCAACTCTAGATGATGGTTTATGGGATCTTAGATCCTTTTAAAACTTAGTGTGTCCCAAGCATGTTCCATGTGGGACAATGCTTAAAAAAGGCCATGAAGAACTTTCACCTCAACATGCTAGATGCATAATAGAGTGCCATGGTAGCTCAGGTGTGAACATAGAGGTCACCAAACCTCACCAAAAGTGCCTCGAAGGAGTAAAAAATATGTAAAATATCATCCAAGATAGAAGAACATATTTCATGTTAATTTTAAACGTCTCAAAGCAATTGAAAACATAGGTAGAGGCAACACTTAATCTCGAGTATTACAAAGGAATAGAAAAATAAAATACCTTCAAATGTCTAAAAATAGTAAGATACCAAAGTCTAAGTAAACTCAAACAATTAAAATTCCTCCTAGTGTAATGCACATGCATCAAAACAATCATGATAACATTGAGTTGATTAAGATATTTTATTTCAAACCCTTAATAAAATACTTTAAGAACTTAGATTATAAAAGCTTAAGACGGATCTTAATTCTCTCTAACTTTTCATTCACTGAAGAACACAAGCTTATACTGAGAGGGGGGTGAACAGTATAAGACTTAACCAATTGATAATTTTAACTTTAGATAACAGAGGCATCAACACGACATTAATCAAGATAGAAAGCATCACACATTGAAGACCCATTTTAACGTGGTTCACCTAGAATGGTTGGGCTACATCCACGGATAAAATATTTCACTAAATTTTATCAATCCAAATTCTAGGAATACCTTTCCCGATTACAAATTTTATGAGCACCAACCCAAAGGAGACACCAATCCCCTAAAATTGAGTTCATGGGCACCAACCCATAGGAGACACCAATCCCCTAGTTCTGCTCTGTCTGATGATCCTCTAGAAAACCTCTACCTCTGCTACCCTTAGCAAATGGAACTCTATCCATAGAAGACACCTGTCCTCCTTGCTCTGGCTGGAGACCTCTGTCCTCAACTCTATCACCTCCAAATCTAGTCCTCAAATTTGCACTAAACACAGTCCTTCGGTCTAGCACAAATGTCCTCATTCATCTTTGCCTATTGCGCTCACACTGCACGCTTCGACATCATCTTGCCACTTCTGCACTCTTGTGCTCTTTTGGATGCATCTTGCACACTTCGACACACATTCAAAATCGATACTTTAACTCTTCAAACAACCCTCCTTTTATACTAATACTTTCAAGATCAAAACCTTTATCTTAGTTGGCTACACAACCCTAAACTTGTCTTCGTTGGCCCAAATTTAACTTTGTCAGCTTCACTTCCTCTGTGGTTCTGTAGTTTTTCCTGTGAAACTACAACATGTCGCGATATCGTGACACCTTTGCCTCCGAACACTTTCTTTTGGATTTTGTCATGAAATCATGACACTTCTGCCTCTACTGACGTCATCTTCACTTTTGTTGTGAAATCATGACATTTCTTGCTTTCTCAACCTCTTCTCGGCTTGCACCCATGAAAGTAGAACATGTCATGAAATCATGACACTTTTGCTTCCTTGCACTCTTCTCGACTTGCACTAGCGAAAACAAAACATGTCATAAAATCATGAAACTTTCACTGCCTTATGATTTTCTCTGCCTTATGCCCACAAAATTGGAACATGTCACGAAATCATGATGCTTACGCCTTCGAGCTCTTCCTTATTGAATTCATCATGAAATCGTGACGCTTCTTCTGTTGAAGACTTGCTTACTGTCTCTATCATGAAATCATGACACTTTCTGCATCCATAGGCTTTCTATTCAACCTGTCATGCAATCGTGACACTTCCTGCATCCGTACTTCTTTTCATCCTATCATGAAATTGTGACGCTTTCAGCTTTTGTACATCTTCTTTGCAACCTATCACGAAATCATGATAGTTCTCATTTCAGACTCTTCCCTTTGCTGCATGTCATGAAATCACCATAGTTCTCACTTCAAGTTCTGCAGCATGTCGCGAAATCATGACAGTTCTCACTTTGAATTCTGTAGCATGTCACAAAATCATGACACTTTTTCTCCTTAGTGCTTTTCTTTTCTTCGGGTCACGAAAACCCGACATGTCACGATATCATGACACTTTTTCTCTCGGACTCTCTCTCCTGCAACATGTCACAAAATTGTGACACTTGTTTGTCCGACAAACCTTCCTTGCAATATGTCACAAAATCGTGACATTTTTGACTCGAAAATTCTCTCTCCTCTTTGAGTTGCGAAACTGCGACATGTCGCGATATCGCGACACTTTTCTAAAAATCTTTCTATCGCCTGCTCAAGTTGTGAAAATGTGACATGTCGCGATATCGCAACACTTTTCTAAAAAGCTTTCTTTCGAACCTGTCATGCTGAACCCTTCATTAAAACAGATTATTTTACATAAAATCAAATTCCTTCAAAAGCTTCTTGACATCAATGACAACTTAAACACTTGATTATTACCCAAAATTGCCAACAATCTCCCCCTTTGTCATTGATAGCAAACCTTTACTGAAAACATGTCTCAAGAGCCAAAACTGAAACCAACTGTGCTAACAGCTGAGAAACTATGCCCACAATTGAGAATCTTCATCTGAAGTTTTGCTCCCCCTGACTTGAAGCTTTCCTCTTCACTTGAAGCTCTCCCCCTTACTCATATCTCTCCCCCTTTGTCATCAATGGCAAAGGGTCACCTTTGGGGCTCGGGACTAAGAATGAGCCTTTTAGCTTGGTCCCTCCCCCACCTCCTGATGAGGTGATTAATTCTAGGGTGGGAGTACAACTTCCAATTTCTCCCTTGGATACTCAAATGTATCTCTTGGAAGAGGTTTGGTGAAGATATTTGCAATCTGCTCTTTAGTAGGCACATACTCTAGCTTGACCTGCTTGTCTTGCACTTTCTCCCTTAGAAAGTGATACTTGATGGAAATATGTTTTGTCCTTGAGTGCATTACCGGATTTTTGGAAATACTTATGGCACTCGTATTATCACAAAATATGGATATGGGTTGTTCATGCTTGACTTTGAAATCCTCCAAGGTGGTTTTCATCCATAAAACTTGTGTACACCCAGCCACTGCTGCTATGTATTCAGCCTCTGCTGTAGATAAGGAAATGGAAGGTTGTTTCTTACTTAGCCAAGAAACCAAACTATTTCCCAGAAAGAATGCTCCACCGCTAGTGCTCTTCTTGTCATTAGTACTGCCTGCCCAATCTATATCTGAATAGGCCATGACGGTGAAATCATCACCTTTGGGATACAAAAGCCCAAAGTCCATAGTGCCCTTCAGATATCTGAATATCCTCTTACCTGCTGTAACATGAGAAACTTTTGGAGCTGCCTGAAATATTGCTACTAACCCAACTGCCTGCATGATATCTAGTCTGGTAGCTATAACATATAATAAACTGCCAATCATTGATCTATACAACCTCTGATTTGCCACTAGATATTCGTCGTCTTTACTCATATTGCACCCTGTAATCATTGGAGTACATACTGGTTTGTTGTCCATCATCCCAAATTTCTTCAACATTTCTTTGATATACTTTCCTTGAGAGAGAAATACATCGTCTTTTGATTGAGCAATCTGAAGACCTAAAAATAATGATAGCTCTCCATTCATAGACATCTCAAATTCCTTCTGCATGGTGTTAGCAAAAAAATTGCATATCTGAGTATTATTTCCCTCGAAAATAATATCATCAACATAGACAACCATAATCAACATATCATCACCTTCATTATTAATATACAAATTGCTATCTTCCACGCATTTCCTGAAGCCTTGCTCATGAAGATAATTGTCAAGTCTTGAGTACCACACCCTTGGTGCTTGCTTTAACCCATATAAGGCCTTTTTCAGTTTACACACATAGTCTGACTGTTTTGTGAGAGACACTCCTTCTGGCTGTTCTATGTAGACTTCTTCTACCAACACCCCATTTAGAAAAGCTGAATTTACATCCATTTGATATACCTTGAATGATTTGAAGCTTGAAAGGGCCAAAAACATTCTGATAGCTTCAAGACGAGCAACAAGAGCGAACGTCTCTTCGAAATCAACACCTTCTACTTGAGCATAACCTTTGTAGACTAACCTAGCTTTGTTTCTGACAATCTTTCCATCCTCATTGATTTTATTCTGAATATCCATTTTGTGCCAATGACATTCTTGTCCTTAGGTCTTGGAACAAAATCCTAAGTTTCACTTTTTTCTATTTGATTTAGCTCTTCATCCATTGCTTTTACCCAAAATTTATCTACACATGCTTCATTGAAATCTTTTGGCTCAATCTGAGATAATAATGAAACATTTGTAGAATCATGTGAAGGAATGACTCTTCTTCTTGTTTGCCTGTTGTTTGGATCACCAATGATCAAATCTTTGGGATGATGTTTTTGAACATATCATGAAGGAGTTTTGGGAAGCAGTTGTTGTGTTTCCTCTTCTTCATTTGAAACCTCTTTGAATTCTTCTTGACAAATTTCATCACTGAGTTCCTTGACTGGTTCTCTTATCCCTGTATTTTCATCAACTGTTACATTTATGCTCTCTACAATTGTATGCATTCTTTTGTTGAAGCATCTGTAGGCCTTGCTTCTACTGGAATATCCAAAAAATATTCCCTCATCACACCTAGGATCAAACTTACCCAGATTCTGATCTTCCCTTCTAATGAAGCACTTACTCCCAAACACTTTGAAGTATTTTACTCTAGTTGGTCTTCCTTTCCACAACTCATAAGGAGTTTTATGATGATTGACTCTAAGTTGGGCCCTGGTGATAATGTAGACTATTGTACTGACTGCTTCTTTCCAAAAGCCATCTGAGAGTTTTGACTCATTTAACATAGCTCTAGCCATATTTTCAACAGTTCTGTTTTTCCTTTCAACTACTCCATTTTGTTGAGGAGTTCTTGCTGCTGAATATTCTCTTTTGAGTCCTTGTTGATCACAGTATTCCACAAATTTATTTGAAGTGAACTCTCATCCTCTGTTTGATATTAAGCATTTGATTCTCTTGTCAGTCTCATTTTCAATCATTTCTTTGAACGCTTTAAATTTTTCAAAAGCTTCAGATTTTTCTTTTAGAAAAGTAACCCAAGTCATTCTAGAATAATCATCTATAAACAACATGAAGTAGCTTTCTCCCTGAATGCTCTGAGTTCTGGTGGGGCCACATAAATTAGTATGAATAAGATCCAATGGTTTTGAAGAAGTATACCCTTTTGATTTGAAACTGGTTCTGGTCTGTTTTCCATGTTGACAAGGACCGCAAATGATATTATGGGGCCTCTTTATTTTGGGCAAGTCTCTAACTACTTCCTTGTTACTAATATTGATGAGATTATCAAAGCTCAAATGCCCCAATATTTTATGCCATAGCCAACTCTCATCTTCTTGAGTTAGAAAACACTTTTCCCTTTTTATCTCACTCAACATGTAAAGATTGTTTGGAGTCCTTGTAGCACTCGCAATGAGTTTTCCATTTTTTTCTTTACTTTTCTCACATCTATCTGAAAAGAAAGATACTATGTGCCCTTGATCACAAAGTTGACTCACACTTAGAAGATTATGTCTTAGGCCTTCTACATAAAGCACATTTTCTATTTTGGATTTCCCATCCAAACTAAGAGTCCCTTTACCACAGATTTTAGCTGACCTATTATCTCCAAAACTGATTGTTCCTCGGTTTGTTTATTTTAAGACCAAAAACTTTTCCTTTTCACCAGTCATATGTTTTGAACAACCACTATCAAGATACCATTTTTATACTTTGTCTTGAGCATGAAAAGCAGTTTGAACTATCATTGACTTAGATTTGATCTCATTTTTCTTTTTAGTGAACTCAAGGCTAGATCTATCCAAACTACACATCCTTGCTGTATGCCCAAAATTCTTGCACTTGTAACACATGAAATTTTTATTCATAAGTGGTGCAAAAGAGTTAACATATTCCTTACTATGGCTATTCAAGGATTTATTGCAATGCATAGCTTTGTGACCAAAATTCTTGCAAGAAAAACAATAGCCATGGAAAGTATTATGTAACCTGTTTTGATGCCTTGGATGATTGTTCTTCTTATGACCAACTAGAATCCACCGCTCTTCAGGATGAAGATTGGTCTTGCTCGAAGACCCTATTTCATGAATAGTGATACCATCCTTCTTTTGCTTTTCATACGGAGTATTCTGTTTGAGAGCCAATTGTTTCAACTTCACTCTAAGAGACATAACCTCTTCTTCTAGTTTCTCGTAATCAGTTTCCTTTCCTTTTAAAGCCTTTGTCAGAACTTGTTCAACCTTCTTTCCTTCTTCAGCTAGAATTTTGAAGTCTATAACTCTTTGAGACAATTTTGATCTTGCAATCTCTTCTTCCTGACATTGATGCTTGAGAACATAATTTTCTTCCCTGAATTTCTCAAGCTTTTTTAAATCCAAGAAGAATTCACTTTTGAGATTGAACCCAACCTCTTCATCTCTTTCTGAATCTGAATGTTCCTCTGATAGATCCTTCTCCAAGCTTTTAGGCTCTTTCTAGAGAAACCCGCTCTGATACCAATTGAAGAACACAAGCTTATACTGAGAGGGGAGGTGAACAGTATAAGACTTAACCAATTGATAATTTTAACTTTAGATAACAAAGGCATCAACACGACATTAATCAAGATAGAAAGCATCACACATTGAAGACCCATTTTAACATGGTTCACCCAGAATGGTTGGGCTACATCCACGGATAAAATCTTTCACTAAATTTTATCAATCCAAATTCTGGGAATACCTTTCCCGATTACAAATTTTATGGGAACCAACCCAAAGGAGACACCAATCCCCTAAACTTGAGTTAGTGGGCACCAACCCACAGGAGACATCGATCCCCTAGCTCTGCTCTATCTGGTGATCCTATAGAAAACCTCTGGCTCCGATGCCCTTAGCAAATGGAACTCTATCCACAAAAGACACCTGTCCTCCTTGCTTTGGCTGGAGACCTCTGTCCTCAACTCTATCACCTCCAAAGCTAGTCCTCAAATTTGCACTAAACATAGTCCTTCGATCTAGCACAAATGTCCTCGTTCATCTTTGCTTGTTGCACTCACATAGCATGCTTCGACATCATCTCGCAACTTCTGCACTCTTGCACTCTTTTAGCTGCATCTCGCACACTTTGACACACATTCAAAATTGATACTTTAACTCTTCAACAACCCTCCTTTTATACTAATACTTTCAAGATCAAAACCTTGATATTAGTCGGCTACACAACCCTAAACTACGTCGGCTGCAAACCCTAATCTTCGTCGGCCCAAATTTAACTTTGTCGGCTTCACTACCTCTATGGTTCTGTAGTTTTTCCTATGAAACTACAACATGTCGCGATATCATGACACCTTTGCCTCTGAACACTTTCTTTTGGATTTTGTCATGAAATCATGACACTTCTGCCTTTGCTGACATCATCTTCACTTCTGTCGTGAAATCATGACATTTCTCACTTTCTCAACCTCTTCTCTGCTTACACCTATGAAAGCAGAACATGTCATGAAATCATGACACTTTTGCTTCCTTGCACTCTTCTCGACTTGCACTAGCGAAAATGAAACATGTCATGAAATCATGACACTTTCGTTGCCTTATGATTTTCTCTGCCTTACGCCTGTGAAACTGGAACATGTCGTGAAATCGCGACGCTTTCGCCTTCGAGATCTTCATTCTTGAATTCAATGTGAAATCATGACGCTTATTTTTTTGAAGACTTGCTTACTGTATCTGTCACAAAATCATGACACTTTCTACATCCATAGGCTTTCTCTTCAACCTGTCATGAAATCGGGACACTTCCTGCATCCGTACGACTTCTTTTCAGCCTATCGTGAAATCGTGATGCTTTCAACTTTTGTACTTCTTTGCAACCTGTTGTGAAATCATGACAGTTCTCATTTCAGACTCTTCCCTTTGCTGCATGTCACAAAATCATGATAGTTCTCACTTCGAGTTCTGTAGCATGTCGCAAAATCGTGATAGTTCTCACTTTGACTTTTGTAGCATGTCGTGAAATCGTGACACTTTTTCTCCTTAGTGCTTTTCTTTTCTTCGGGTCATGAAAACCCGACATGTCACGATATCGTGACACTTTTTCTCTTAGACTCTCTCTCCTGCAACATGTCGTGAAATTGCGACACTTTTTCGTCTGACCAACCTTCCTTGCAATATGTCACAAAATCGTGACATTCTGACTCGAACATTCTCTCTCCTCTTTGAGTCGCGAAACTACGACATGTCACGATATTGCGACACTTTTCTAAAAATCTTTCTGATGGCAAGCCAGGATTCACACAAACACATTCACAGTAATTTCATGGTAATTTCATTAAAAATAGCTTAATACGGTTTACAGTAGTCTCTCCAGTATACCACTTCTCCCCCAATCCCGAACTTCACCATCCCCCATCCTTACAGCATTTCGGGTTTTTAACGAGGCCCCCGATCCTCTCGGCCATCAATGCCCTGCCTAACAAATTCAAATTCTAATTTTCCCTCCCTCGGTCGAACTTCCCAAATTTTGTCATAAATGGCCACCGCCTTACCCACCATGAAAACCTCATTAAAGATCTTCTCTGACCTGCAAACGCCGCCTTGGTCAGATCGTCCTTTCGCGCCTCTGTTTCGCCCATAATGTCCATGCTCTGTACTGTTGTGAAGACCATTCCCATCTTAATACACGCGGTCGCCAATTTCAATTTCAATCTTCGTGGCAGCCCGCGCGTTTAATTAATTAATTTTTTTTCTGCTTTGTCTTCGACTGACCGTGCCACTTTAACACACGTGGAGGTCGCGTGTCACTATGGCTCTCCTTCTCATTTGAACACGTGTCCACAAGCTTGTCTTCATACTTGTCGCGATACCGCGACATGTCGCGATATCGCGACATGTCGCGATATCGCGACCCACTGTCCCTTTGCTTTCACCTTGGCAGAAAAAGTCACGATATCGCGACATGTCACGATATCGCGACCCAACGGTCACCTCTCTTCAATTTGCAAATGATGCCGCGATATCGCGACGTCGCGATATCGCGACCAAAACCTTCTCCCCTTCTTCGTCTGCACCGAGCCTTTGATTTTAATTGCCAACTGTAGTCGCGATAACGCGACGGAAATTCAACGCTGCTGAAGTCGAAACAAGAGTCGCGATATCGCGACGTCGCGATATCGCGACTCAAACTGGCCATTGCCCTTTCGAAGCTTTGGGGTCGCGATTTCGCGACCCCAACGCAACTTGTGCCTTTACTCTAAAACTTCCTCTTCTTTTTACAAAACCTCCCTCTTGGGCCAAGATTTGAAACAAACCCAACACAAGTACTTAGAAAATAAAAGCAAACAATAAAATGATTTGGAGGATGCAAGATTGCTCCTTGACCACCGGATGCTCCTGCATCATACACCCGGGGTAGATAAAAAAAAGTGACCCTCACTTTTGTTTGGCTAAGGGGAGACCCAAGCGGTCAACTTCCGTCTTCGACAACCAAGTCGCATCTTCGCTTGGTCCGCCCCTCCACTTGATCAAATACTCGAGATATCGCTCTGTTTCGGGTGCTCCGGCCTTCACGGGTATCTAATACTTCCTCGGCCTCATCTGTGCTTGGAGTAGAGGCTGGAAATTGCCATGGTTCTGGACTTTGCATGTCTGTACTTTCTCCCTCATGATATTCCACGAGATCTGAAATATTAAAAATAGGTGAAATATCAAGCCAACTTGGCAATTCCACTTCATACGCATTTCCTGACTCCCGCTTTCCCAATATTTTGCATGGCCCAAACTTTTTCATCTTCAATTTATTGTAAGTCTTGGTAGGAAATCTCTCCTTCCTGAGATGCACCATAACCTCATCTCCAACCTTGAACTCCTTGAACCGCCGCTTCTGGTCTGCCCTTGTCTTATATTGACTGTTCATTTTTGTAATTTGTCTTCTTACTTCCTCATGCAGACTTTTCATATGCTCGCAAATTCTTCTGCCTCGGCACTACATTTTTCTCTTCTGTCCAACTTTCTTAGCTCAGACACATTCCTCGGGCTGTGTCCATATACTATCTCGGAATGGAGATTTATTTGTGCTTTTATTAACCGAACCGTTATATGCAAACTCGCCCGTGGTAAGACCAAATCCCATCCCTTGGGCTGATCCACTATCAAACACCTCAATAGATTGCCCGGGCTTCTATTGACCACCTCCGTCCGCCCATCTCGTTTCGTGGGTGGTATGCCGAACTCGAATTTCAGGTCTGTTTTCATCTTCTTCCATAGAGTTCTCCAAAAGTATCCAACAAACTTTGTATCTCTGTCTAGAAACTATGCTTCTTGGCAGACCGTGAAGTCTAACCACTTCCTTGAAGAACAACCCAGCAATGTGAACTGCATCACTTGTCTTTTGGCAGGGAATAAAATGTGCCATTTTGGAGAACCGGTCCACCACCACAAATATTGAATCATTTCCTCTCTGTGTTCTTGGCAATCCAAGAACAAAATCCATGCTTATGTCCTCCCATGGTCTCTCGTGCACAGGTAATGGCTGGTACAGTCCTGTATTTTGTTTTACACCCTTTGCCATCTCGGCATATTCTCGCAACTTTGCACAAACTTCCGTACATCTTGCCGAAGTTGTGGCCAGTAGTAATTTTCCTCAATCAAGGCAATGGTCTTATCCCTACCAAAATGCCCAGCCAATCCTCCGCTGTGCTTTTCTTTGATTAAATTCTCCCGCATGGAACTTCTGGGAATGCACAACTTACTACCCTTGAACAACATCCCGTCTTGGATTAAGAAATCCAACCATTTTGTTCTATCCATAGTAAGAGGTATTGAGCAAGCCTTCCAGAGCTTCTGCAAAATCCGGATCTGCAGGGTATAGACCCTTCAGTTCTTCAAACCCCACTACTTCCACTCGTCAATCTGGTCAGCAGAGTCCGCCTTCTGCTTAAGGCATCTGCAACCCTGTTTGACTTCCCACTTCTGTGCTTCAGTACAAAGGTATAACTTTGGAGGAACTCCACCCATTTCATGTGCCTTTGGTTCAGTTTTTGTCTGATCGTTAATGTATTGCAAAGTCTCGATGGTCGATAAAAAGTACAAACTCCTTTGGTAATAAATAATGTCTCCACTTTTTCAGGGCCTGAACTATAGCATAAAATTCTTGATCATAGACAGAATACTTTTTCCGAGCATCATTTAACTTTTCACCGAAATAAGCAACTGGCTTGCCTCCTTGACTCAGTATCGCCCCTATTGCACTGCCACTGGCATCACAGTCCACCTGAAATACCTTGTTGAAGTCTGGAAGTGCCAAAACAGGCTGTTCTGTAACTTTTCTCTTCAATGTATCAAAGCTCCTTTCAGCCCCTGATGTCCATTTGAACTCCTTTTTATCTCCCCTCATTGTCTCTGTGAGAGGTGCACAAATACTGCTGAAGTTCTTTATGAACTTCCTAAAAAACTGGCCAGACCATGGAATGACCTCACTTCTGTTGTGTTCCTTGGAGTAGGCCATTCAATGATGGCTCTCACCTTTTCGGGGTCCATCTTCAGGCCTTCTACTGAGATTACAAACCCCAAGTATACCAATTCCTTCTTGACAAAATTACACTTTTTCAAATTTATTAATAACTGTTCTTCTTGCAACTTTTCAAAGACTCTCCTGATATGCATCAGGTGTTCCTCCAGGGTCCGGCTAAATATCAATATATCATCTAAATAAACAATAACAAACTTTCCCAGAAATTCTTTCAGTACTTCATTCATCAGCCGCATGAAGGTACTTGGTGCATTGGACAATCCAAAGGGCATGACCAACCACTCAAACAGGCCTTCTCTTGTCTTGAAGGTTGTCTTCCATTCATCCCCCTCTCGGATACGGATCTGATGATAACCACTTTTCAGGTCAATCTTTGTGAAGTACTCAGCTCCACTTAAACAATCCATGATATCATCCATTCTTGGTAACGGGAATCCGTACTTAATAGTAATTTTGTTGATGGCCCGTGAATCTGTACACATCCTCCATTCCCCATCCTTCTTTGGCGCCAGCACTGCAAGTACTGCGCATGGACTCAAACTTTCCCGAATTAATCCCTTTTCTAATAATTCTTGGACCTGTCTATTTAACTCCTCGCCTCTACAGGTGTCATCCCGTGTGCAGCCTTTATTTGGCAGTGCTTGATCCCGGTACTAAATCTATATGATGGCTAATTTTTCTCACAGGGGGTAAGCCCTCGAGCACATTGTCGGACACAATGTCCGGAAATTCCTCCAAACAGATTTAGAACTTCCGTTGGGGTATCCCGGCATTCCTTCCCCCTAACTCTAGGGATTATTGCATAACATAAATGTTCATGCTTTAACCCGTTCGTAAACTCTCTCCCCTCAACTAAACAGACTCGGAAATATTACATACCTTTTCATCTGTATCCTTCAAGGGCTTTAGCTTATGGCGTACACCATTCTTTGTCAATGAGTAGGTGTTGGCACGACCATCATGTACTGCACTCCGGTCAAACTGCCAGGGTCTCCCCAACAACATGTGGCAAACATCCATGGGTAAGATGTCACACAGACCTCATCACAATAATTCCCAATGTTAAATTTAATAGAACACTGCTCATTGACCAAAGCTCCGTGGTCCTTTTGTAACCATGCGACCCGGTATGGGTGTGGGTGTTTCTTCCTTTCTAACTGTAACTTTGTAACCATTTCCTCAGAAACCAGGTTATCCGTGCTACCATTATCAATAATGATATTGCAAACCTTGCCCGCACATTTACATCTAGTGCGGAATAAACTTTTCCTCTGGTCTGTGTCCTTCTCCTCGTTCAACAGGACTCTTCTTACAACCATTGTTTCTCCTCTCTCCGCTTCTTCGGAATGCTCAGATTCAGCATCCTCCTCTGCCACAACAGCTTTGGCTGGGCCCTCAGGCCTCTTGTTTGTTCTTTCTCGGTGTTGTGGACATTCAAATGCCCCGTGTCCTTCTTCACCACAGTGGAAACATGTTCCACGAAATACTCCCCTTCCAAACCCTCGTCCAGATCCACCCCGTCCTCTTGGGTAGCCGTTCTGATCTCGGGGCTGATAAATATCTTCTTCTTTTTGGTCCCGGTTACTACCGGCTTCACCGGCCTTCTTCGGATCCTTGTACTTTTCTCCACCGGTCCTCCCACCAGCTCCTTCCACCTCGGCCTCTTCCTCTTTGCTTGCCTTCAAACCGCTTGTTTAGCTTTTCTTCTACCTTCAAGGCAAATTGATAAGCATCCTCAATGGTGTTTACTCGAACCAGGCTCAGTTCTTCCTGGATACCAAGCCTCAACCCATTAATGTAACGGGCTACTTTCTCTTTATTTGCCTCTAAATGCCCCGTTCTAATAGAAATTTTGTAAAATTCTTCAGTGTACTCTTGGACAGTTTTGTTTGTCCTGTCTCAAGCTCTGCATTTTTCTTAGCAGATCCAACTCGTAATCTGTCGGGATGAACTGTCTTTTAAGCTTCTCCACCATTCTATCCCATCTTGTTATTCTCTCTTTCCCTCTTCTGTTTCTCTCCAACTGCATTCCCCTCCACCAAATGCTGGCATGACCCTTTAACTTGGTCTTAGCAAATCTGACCCGGTTAGGGTCTTCAATCTCCTCATACTCGAAATATTCCTCTAAATCATTTATCCAGTCAATCACTTCTTCTGGATTCAGATTTCTCGAGTAGGTAGATACCTCCATTTTTGGCTGTTTTCCAATCTGAGAGATGGCCTTATACAACCGGGCCTGAGCTGGATCCACAGCTTCTGCTTCTTCCTCAGACTGTTCTTCCTCTTCAACTTCATCTTCACTTTCCTCTTCCCCTCCGGGTTCGCGCCTTCTGGCGTAACTCTGCTTGCAAGGCTTGAACTTGTCTTTGCAAGGCCCGGAAGTCTTCGGCCGGCACCACATTTCCTGCTCCGCCACGGTTCCTTCGTGGAGGCATGATATTTTCTCTGTATTATTTATTTTTTTTTTAGAATTCTTCCATAGATCCTGGTGCAACTGCCTCTCTCCGGTGATCTGTTACACGCTCAGGAGCTCCCGCTCTGATACCACTTGATGGCAAGCCGGGATTCACACAAACACATTCACAGTAATTTCATGGTAATTTCATTAAAAATAGCTTAATACGGTTTATAGTAGTCTCTCCAGTATACCACTTCTCCCCCAATCCCGAACTTCACCATCCCCCATCCTTACAACATTTTGGGTTTTTAACGAGGCCCCCGATCCTCTCGGCCATCAATGCCCTGCCTAACAAATTCAAATTCTAATTTTCCCTCCCTCGGTCGAACTTCCCAAATTTTGTCATAAATGGCCACCGCCTTACCCACCATGAAAACCTCATTAAAGATCTTCTCCGACCCGCAAACGCCGCCTTGGTCGGATCGTCCTTTCGCGCCTCTCGTTTCGCCCATAATGTCCATGCTCTGTACTGTTGTGAAGACCATTCCCATCTTAATACACGCGGTCGCCAATTTCAATTTCAATCTTCGTGGCAGCCCGCGCGTTTAATTAATTAATTTTTTTTCTGCTTTGTCTTCGACTGACCGTGCCACTTTAACACACGTGGAGGTCGCGTGTCACTATGGCTCTCCTTCTCATTTGAACACGTGTCCACAAGCTTGTCTTCATACTTGTCGCGATACCGCGACATGTCGCGATATCGCGACCCACTGTCCCTTTGCTTTCACCTTGGCGGAAAAAGTCGCGATATCGCGACCCAACGGTCACCTCTCTTCAATTTGCAAATGATGCCGCGATATCGCGACGTCGCGATATCGCGACCAAAACCTTCTCCCCTTCTTCGTCTGCACCGAGCCTTTGATTTTAATTGCCAACTGTAGTCGCGATAACGCGACGGAAATTCAACGCTGTTGAAGTCGAAACAAGAGTCGCGATATCGCGACGTCGCGATATCGTGACTCAAACTGGCCATTGCCCTTCCGAAGCTTTGGGGTCGCGATTTCGCGACCCCAACGCAACTTGTGCCTTTACTCTAAAACTTCCTCTTCTTTTTACAAAACCTCCCTCTTGGGCCAAGATTTGAAACAAACCCAACACAAGTACTTAGAAAATAAAAGCAAACAATAAAATGATTTGGAGGATGCAAGATTGCTCCTTGACCACCGGATGCTCCTGCATCACTTTCTCTCGCCTGCTCAAGTCACGAAAATGCAACATGTCGGGATATCGCGACACTTTTCTAAAAAGATTTCTTTCGAACCTGTCATGCCGAACCCTTCATAAAAATAGATTATTTTACATAAAATCAAATTCCTTCAAAAGCTTCTTGACATCAATGACAACTTAAACACTTGAGCAAAGACAATGCACCCAAGGTACCCAAAATTGCCAACATTCACAAAGGCTTAGAAAGCCATTATAGAGTATCTACAAAGGAGACATGTTAAAGAAGTAAAAGGAGAGATTGACTATGAAATGACCAATTAAATTTGTTTTACCAAAAAAATAGGGTTATATAGAGTCAATAGTGAAGCTTTAAACTAACCCAATACAATTGACTTACAACTAGTTAGGCTACAAATATTTATTACTTATACTCCAACACAAACGGTGCTAACCAAACAACCCGAACCTTGAAGATAATCCATTCATAACACTTCATGTAGTGGGTGAGTCAACGTAACCTCAGGATTTCAAGTGGGTCAAAGGGGGCTTGGAGGGCATGGACAAGAATTTAGGCACTTGGCTATTAGCCTCTAGGTGCTTAGCACCATATAAAAAAATTTTATCCCATCGCACCATGCATGTGGGATAAACATTATCTAAGACTATTTAAAAAATACTTTCCCACCCGAAGCTTCTTCAAACCCTAATTATCAATGATAAATATAGTTCAAACCAATCGAAATATACCATTTATCAGCATTACAGTCCATCCAAAGCTTAGTGACCAATATGTGGCTCAACCTTGACCACCAACTATGGTTAAATATTTATGGGATCTTAGCTCCCTTTAAATATTAGTGTGGCCCAAGCACATTCCATGTGGGATAATGCTTGTCGAATACCATGAAGGCCTTCCACTTGAGCATGTCAGACATAGAATAGAGCACCATGGCAATATAGTGGTAAAAATATAGGTGAAAAAACCTTATCGAAGGTACCTTGAAGGAGCAAAATAAATATGTAAAGCATCATCTGATATAGAAGAATGTATTTCATTTCAAGTTTCAATGTCTCAAAGGGACTGAAAATGTAGGTAGAGGCAATGCTTAAGATCAATTTTTACAAAGGAATAGATAGTGATGATGCCTTCAAAGGTCTAACAATAGTAAGAGACCAAATTTTAAGTAAACTCCAACATTTAAAATGCATCCCAATGCAACGCATAGGCATAAAACAAATCATGATGACATTTAATTGATAACAAAGATTTCAAACCCTTAATAAAAGACTTTAAACAATTAGATTGTAAAAGCTTAAAATAGGGCTTAATTCTCTCAAAATTTGAATTCACAAAGGGCTTAGAAATCCATTATGGAGTATCTACAAAAGAGAGATTTTCAAGAAGTAAAAATAGAGATTGACTATGAAATAACCAATTCATAATCCATACATCAAAGCATTCATAATCAAATCATAAGTAAGAAACTCCAACCTAGAGCTCTTGCAAATTCAAACTTCTCCTTATGAATGCACTCTAGATGTTTCCTTTTGTAGCCTCCTAATGTCTTTCTCCTATTTCTCCTTAGGCCTCAACTAAGCCTTCCTTCATGAATTTAAATCCATTTATCTCCCTTAAAGTAAGATGCCCTCTATTAAACAAATAATTTCCCCCATGCTAGGAAGAGACAAATTAATAATATAAAATCAAAAAGTAGAGATATAAGGTGATCCATCCCTTTGTTCCTTGCCCCCTCCTCAAGAACATTAACAAATTTAAAACTATTAAAGAAGAAAAAAGGGGAATCTCTTTTAAAAATTAACCGCCATGAAGCAACCACGGAGAAGGATGAATAATCCTCTAATTCAATAAAATAATCATTATATTATTAAATTATCTTAGTGCTCTTTTGGTCCAATAAAAATTAGACACATTTTGTGAAGACAAAAATCACCTAATTGCATTCCAAAACCTACCAAATTAATGAGGTAACATGCAATTAGATTAATTAAACCATATTTAATTGATTTGCTTTTCTTTTTCCCAAAACATATTTCCTAAAATATATCTTTCACAAAAGCATCAATTTACTTCACAAAACATTACAAAACTAAGAATTAGGTCCTAGTTCATCATGTAAAAGGGTCCTGCCAAGGTGGGTCATGACATACTACCCCCTTGGACTAAACATAGTCCTCTGTGTTTCTCATAATAGAAAGCATAAAGCAATTATATATTTCCATAAGCATTGCAAATCAACAAACAAGCAATATACTTTCATAAATCAGCAATCACAAGCATCAAATGCATTCTCAATGTTTCACACCATTGTTTTATCCTTAAGTGGGTGGCCTCTTTTAAGATAGACTCAACTACCACCGACCAACTCTAAGGAGACTAGTACTAGACATCATGGTCCAATGGTGCAAACATGAGCATAAGTAAAATGCAATGCAACTACATGAGGGTAATATTTCATGTTACCTTGAGCTATCTTCATCATCATTTCCCTTTTTCTAGTATCTCATTCCTAGTGGTCGATCAACTTCTTCCACCCATGAGAGTACCTGGACCTATAATTCAATAAAATATCAGTAGTACCATATCCTCAATGCAATAAAACATCCATATTGCATAAACATTAAGTATTGAAACATCCATCAATACATAAATCTCATCATAGATTCAAATCATTGAAACATCTATCAATGCATAGTCAAACTATAGTAGAGTCCTACAATAATAATAGAATTACAAATTATTTTCAAAGCAAGGAAAATATTTCCTCATGTCTTCCACTTTTTTCCAAGTGGCATTCCTCTCTAAATATAGGTCCCACTAGACCTTGCATTGTTCTAGAATTCGCTTCCTTAGCATCTTGGAATGAAATTCTAGGATCTTCATAGGTTTTACCTCAATGATTGAGGGATCTGCCATCTACAATTTTGAAACATCCAACACATGGTTAGGATCAGCAATATACTTCCTAAGCAGGGATACATGGAAAGAGTCATGGATCTTTGACAAGTTGGGTGGCAAGTCAAGTCTGTAGGCTACTGGACTTATCCTCTCTAGGATCTCAAAAGGCCCAACGTATCTAGGATCCAACTTGGTTGATCTGATGGTGCTTTTCATAGGCTTCACCCTTAAAAATACTCTGTCCCCCATAGAGAATTCCCTAGGTGTCCTTTTCAAATCAGCGTAGCTTTTCTGATGATCTGAGGCTTCCTTAAGCCTTTGTCAGATTATCCTAAGTTGTTCTTCCATCTCTTTGATTGTATCTGGTCCAATGACAACCTGATCCTTTGGATTATCCCAAGATAATGGTGTTCTGCATCTCCTACCATACAAGGCTTCAAAAGGGGCCATCTTCAAGGAAGCATGATAACCATTGTTATAAGCAAATTCTACTAGATGCAAAAAGTCTTCCCATCGAGACTTTTGGTCCATGCAATACATGCGAAGCATGTCTTCCAAGACTTGGTTAACCCTTTCAGTTTGTCCATCAATTTTTGGATGGTATGCAGAACTTAAGTTCAAAGTTGTGCCAACTACACGATGGAGAGATCACCAAAAATCAGATGTAAACCTAGAATCCCTATCTAAAATAATCACTTTAGGAAAACCATGTAACCTAAAAATTTCCTTGGCAAATCTGTTAGCCACTATTAGAGCATCATCCTTGGTGCTCCTTGGTATGAAATGTGTAACCTTGGTCAATATGTCGACCACAACAAGGATTGCATCATGTTGGTACCTAGTCTTAGGTAACCCTACTATAAAATCCATCGATATTACCTACCACTTCTACATAGGTATATCATGTGGATACAATTGTCCTACTAGATGTCTATGCTCAACTTTCACTTTCTAGCATTCCAGGCATCGAGCAACAAAGTTTGTAATATCCTTCTTCATACCAGACCAGTAGAAGGTATTTTTCATGTTTTCCCTCATCTTGGCCCCTCCAGGATGAGTGAAATATGGAGAACTATGTGCTTCTTGCATAACCAATCTCCTCAAATTTCTAATTTTAGGAATAACCACCTGATCTTTGAAGCATAAGAGTCCATCCTTAATGCTAAAATCCTTGTTCTCACTAGGATTTCTTTCCACTTTGGTCTGAATTCCACTGCAATATTGATCTTAAGTTTGCATTCTTTTGACTTGGTCCATTAAGTCAACATGACTTCGGATCAAAGTAGCTATATACCTTCTACTCAAGGCATCAATGACCTTATTTTCCTTTCCTTTGATATACTCAATACCAAAGTCATATTCTACCAAGAACTCAATCCATCTTCTCTACCTAGCATTGAGCAAAGGTTGAGTAAAGATATATCTTAAACTTTGATGGTCAGTTCTCAACTCGAAAGGTTTACCAACTAGGTAATGTCACCATATCTTTAAAGCATGCACAACCACTGCTAACTCTAAATCATGCATAGCATAGTTAACTTCATATTTCTTGAGTTTTCTTGACTCATATGCTATGACTGAATTATCTTGGGATAAAAATCCTCCCAATCCTTCCAAGGAAGCATCTGTACAAACTAAAAAATTCCCTTGAGGATCTAGAATTTTTAATATTGGCATTGTAGTGAGCTTTTTCTTAAGCTGTTCAAATGTGGCTTCACACTTGTCTATCCACTTGAATTATTTTCCTTTCCTTTGGATATTTGTTATTGGATAGGCTATTTTGGAATAGTCCTTTACAAAATACCTATAATAACCTGACAGACCCATGAAACTCCGCACTTCAATCACATTTGTAGGGGGTAGCCAATTCAAAATGGCTTCAATCTTCTTTGAATCTACTACAATTCTATCTACAGATATAATATGTCCCAAGTATTGCACTTGTGGGAGATAAAAGTCACACTTAGACAAATTTCCATAGAGTTGATTCTTCCTCAACAACTCTAGCATGATTCTCAGATGCCTATCATGCTCATCCTTATTATAGGAATAAATCAAGATATCATCCAAGAATATCAAGACAAACCGATCCAACTATCTTTTGAACACATTGTTCATCAAATTCATGAAAGTTGTTGGTGCATTGGTCAATCCAAAAGGTAAGACTGTGAACTCGTAATGTCCATATCTAGTCTTGAAAGTAGTTTTATGAGTATCCTCATCTCAGATTCTCAGCTGATGATATCCTAACTTCAAGTCAATTTTAGAGAAAATAGTGGCATCCTTAAGTTGATCAAACAAATCTTCTATTCTTGGTAAAGGATACCTATTTTTGATGGTCGCCTTATTTAGCATTCTATAGTCTATGCACAACCTTAGTGATCCATCCTTATTTTTAACAAAAATAATAGGTGCACCCCAAGGTGACACACTAGGTTTAATCAAACCTTTATCAAGCAACTCCTAAAGTTGTATCTTTAATTCTTGCATTTCTATAGGATTCATCCTATAGGGAGTTCTATGAATAGGCTCAGTTCCTAGCATCAATTCGATAGTGAAATCAAATTCATATTTTGGTGGTAACTCGAGAAGTTCTTTACAAAATACATCCCTAAACTCTTGTAAAATTGGGTATTCTCTAAATACTTCTTCTTTTGAGTCATCCCCAATTTCCTTAAGTTTAACCACATAGGCCATTCCCCCTTTCTTGATGACCTTCTTTAATTGCATTGTTGATATCAATAGTGGTTGAAAAGACCCTTGTTCACTATACAATCTCAACCTTCTCTTGTCTTCACCTGTAAATTCAATCCATCGATCTTGGAAATTAATCAAGGCTTCATGAGCCTTTAACCAATCCATTCCCAAGATGATGTCAAAGGCATGTAGTGATGCTACATATAAATACCAAATGGTAGAGCTATTGGGTAGGGTGATCTTGGTTGAAGGAAAATATTGATCCATGGAGTAGGTCTATCTAGACCCATACTCAACTTTCCACCCTTGTGCCAAAAATCTTGATCTTTCTAGCATATCCCCAACTAAGCTACTAGAAATGAAACTATCAGTAGCTCCACTATCTATCAAGATTTTAACTTCTCTACCAAAAATTTTACCATTTAGGAGCAAAGGTGTGGCTTACCCATCCAAGCTTTGGCTTCCTGTGGCTACATAAATCTTGTGGTTTGGACCATCTATCCTTGTGCTTGAACTTGCTCAAAGTGGATATTTGTTTGCATAGTGTGGACCTCCATAGTCAAAGCAACCACATTTGGGAACTAAAGTTCTTTCCTAAACCTGTTTCCCTATCCCAACTACTTGCAATGGTTCTGGCTGTCTCTAAGGTTGAGAACCTTTGTTATTATTATTGTTGTTGTTCCTCTATTGGAATTTCTTCTTGAAATTCCTCTATTTCCCATTGTTATTTCTTTCAAACTTTGGATTTCCTTTGCTTTTTTGGCTCTACTCGAGTTCCCATTTCCTTTTCTTCTAGAACTATTGATCCTTTCCTAACCAATTTGGGAGATTATTGTTGGTCCTACTTGGTTGTAGATTAGATTCTACTTGTCGAGACAGATCATAATTTTTTCATAGATTTTATCTTAGAATCCATTCCCAAGATAAATTTATGCACCTTCATCTTGTCATATCTTTCATATGAAGGAACATACTTAAGCAATCTTACAAATTGTTGAAAGTATACTTCCATAGTTTTTGTTCCTTGATGAAGAGTAGAAAATTCCTCATATTTCTCTATGTAGAATTGTTCTATGAGGAACCTTTTCTTGAAGGCTTCCATGAAACCTTCCCACTTAAGGTGAATTGCCTAGATTTTTTATCCTTCTCTGAATGTATTCCACCACTCCAATCCTATTTCTACTAAGTGGAGTGTGGCCTAGACTATTTGGGTCATAGAGGAGTAGTTTTTCATGGAGAAGTAAGTCTCCAACTCATTCAACCAAGCCTCAGCTGAATCTCCTCCTTCCTTTCCATTAAACTTAGTCACCTTAACATTCTTCAAATCCCTAGCTAATTCTACCTCAATGAGGGCTCTTGTTTCATGATCTATTGCATCAAGGTCAACTACATGCTCAACCATAAGATTTTTGATCTCTAGGTTCTAACAACTACCTTTTTTGGTCCATTTTCTCCCTTTGTAGATTCATTTGTTCTTGCATCGAAGAAACAACAATAGTGAGGTTTTCTACCTCTTTATTGGAGTTTCTAAAACTTTCTCCTATGGGCCTAACCTCAGCACTATCTAGCCTAGCTAGTCTCCCTCCTCGAGAAGTTCCACTCCTTCCACTCCTCAATTTGGGTGTCATTTTCCTAGTCACAAAAGGGTTGAGTTTCATAGTTAGTTTATTTATCCCTACAAACTAACTTATCTCATTATCATTCATTTGATAATGGCTATGGTTATTCTTGCTCTATGCAAGATACTATTCCTAGATATGCTTTAATATCGACTAATTAATAGTGAGGTCATACTTGCTCCACATGCAAGATACCCTAACAAGAGCTACTTCATCTAGGAAAAATGCAAAGCAGTCTTTAGCTTTACCCAAAGAAACTTCTAGTCCTATAACCTAGAGTTCTTTCATGGAAGCTTTTAGTCCTACAACCATGCTTTGATACCAACTATAATGAACCTCATTTTCCAACCATCTTGAGAGATAATTTTTTATTTACTCATAAGTAAAGTCTATATTCAAGGATTACTCAAGAATGTACTCAATGTAAGTTGTAAGGCAACACTTCACTAAGAGATAACATGGTCAGTGTCTACCTCTTGTGAATAGGAGTGGCCAATCTCCTATAAGACCTATGGGTTTACCTTCATACCTCCATGGTATAAGGACACCTTAAATGGTCACCCTACCTTTCCTACATTCTCCATGAATGGGGAAAGTCTTGACCATAGCATTTAGGGATTCTCCTCTTCTCAGTACCCTCAAGAATGGGATAGCCATTTCCCTTTTACTAACTTAAGTCCATCTAAGTTAGTCCCAACCTAAGTCCATCTAGGTTGATGTTAGGTGTATGCCTTACATATTAGATATTACATCACTAAGATGGGGTATCTATCATTTATAGTGCTTTGTTACCCTCATCTCCACAATGGGGTAGCTAAGGTGGTTATCATTTTCTAATGATAAACTCATATAGACCATCTATTGTCTAACACCTAACTTACTTGCATAAGACTCTCCTAACCTCCATGATAGGAGATAAGATCTAAACTAGACCTTCCAAATATTACCTTCTTTGGGCCCCACTTGAGTTCCACACCCCAAGTGTAACTTATGCAAACATTCTAGGTATTGCCTTTTCATAATTACCTCATGTATAAACTCTATCATTCATTCCTTGAACATCTCTCTCAAATACATAAATAGGGTGTTTATTTAAGTCCATCTACTTAAATAATTTAAAATCTATATCTTCATCAAGAAGTCACTTAAATAATATGTAATCCCTATTTCCATTATTAATCCATAAAACATGATGATTTATACAACATCATAAATCATAGTACAAAGCTACATCATACATATTTTGAGCATAACTAGAATTCCATCATTTACATATCTTATAGAGAGTAAAGCAATACATCCATTCCAGATTACAAAATAATACTCATGCTAGAAGTTTCTTTTACAATAAGCTTTCCATCATGAAAGCCTTAATACAACATATGTCAAAGGGATCAATGTCTGAATTGTATAAGTCTTCACTGGTCCTTCTTGCCTCTCCATCGCTCGATTGATGGTGGTAAGGGATCAGGATAACTCATGATATTCATGTAGTTTTCCCTTAAATGCACTTTGCTATATAGTCTATCATAAAGCAATGTATGCATTTTATCATTTGAATGCAACCATGCAACAAACATTCACCATAATGTAACCATGCATTATACATTCATTTCAACAAAGGAAGGAAACCCCATAATTTCCCAAGAAATAATTCCACATCCATTCTTTTATCACATACCCTTTTTCCACAAAAAGATATTCCTTTGTTAGAACAATTACAATTACAAACACTTCTAGTCCAAGCAAGAGAGAACCCCATAAATTCCCCCAAAGAATAGATTCCCTACCCATTATTTCTTGTTCATAACTTAGAAGATGCATTTGTAATTAAATTTCTCATTTCAAGCAATCACTTCTAGTCTAGTTCATACAAAAACACGAGGGAACCCCATAAATTCCCCCAAGAATGAATTCCCCACCCATTCTTTCCTAAACATAGCTAGAAGGTACTTTTATAAACCAAATTCCCTTAATTTCCATTCACACAAAAATAACATTTAAACAAATGGATCAAACATTTGATCTTTCCATAAAATTTTGATCTATAAACCATCCAATTTTTCCATAAAATTGTTTGTAAATATAACATTCAATTTTTCCACAAAATATTCCTTTAACTAGCATTCAATTTTTCCACAAAACATTCCTTCAACTAGCATTCAATTTTTCCACAAAATTGTCCTAGCTAACATACAATTTCTCCACAAAATTGCTCTAAAGTTTTCCTACAAATTTTCTACCAAATTTTCCTATAATTGAATTACAATTTTTCCACAAAATTATTTCCACAATAGTATTCAATTTTCCCACAAAATTGTCCTATAGTTAACCTACAATTTCTCCACAAAATTATCCTATAGTTAACCTACAATTTCTCCATAAAATTGTACTATAGTTAACATACAATTTCTCCACAAAATTATACTATAGTTAACTTACAATTAAACCACAAAATTATCCTATAGTTAACCTATAATTTCTCCATAAAATTATACTATAGTTAACTTACAATTTCTCCACAAAATTATCCTATAGTTACCCTAAAATTTCTCCATAAAATTGTTCTATAGTTCACTTATAATTTATCCACAAAATTATCCTATAGTTAACCTAGAATTTATCCACAAAAATATACTATAGTTAACTTAAAATTTATCTATAAAATTATACTATAGTTATCTTACAATTTATCTACAAATTTATATTATAATTAACTTACCATTTCTTCACAAAATTATCCTATAGTTCCCCTAAAATTTTTCCATAAAATATTTTACAAATGCATTCAAATTTTCCCCAAAATTTGACCTATAGATGCATTTAATTATTCACCCATAGTTTTATTTTTTTCCAAGGTTTGCTCTAAGATACTCAAAACTTGGTCTATCCTTAAGTTCAAGTTTTAGCTCTAACAAATTTCTCCTTTGGAAAAAGGGATGTCTTAGATAAACCAAAAACCTTCTATCCTCCCAAGAAAAGGATTAAATTGGCAAATAAAAAGAAATATTAATCTTCCAATAAATATAGATTTGTTTTACCAAAAATAAGGGGTTATATAGAGTCAATAGTGAAGCTTCAAACTAACCCAATACAACCAAATTCCAACCATTTAGACTTCACATGTTTATTTCGTATACCTCTACACGACCATCACTAACCAAACAATGCGAACCTCAAATAAAATCCATTCACAATACTCCATGTGGCAGGTGAGTCAACATAACCTCAAGGTTGCAAGTGGGTCAAAGAGGGTCCAAAGGGCTTAGCCAAGAACTTAGAAACTAGGCTATTAGCATCTAGGAACATAGCACCATACAAAGTATGTTTATCCAACCACACCATGCATGTGGAATAAACATTACCTAAGATTTTTTTTAAAAATACTTTCCTTCTGTTGGAAAATTACCATTGGTAAAAGGTTAAAAAAATGTATTTTACCTTGGGTAAGATTACTTACCTTTTACCTTACCTGGACGGTAGTTGGACGGCAGCATCTTTGGGCGGCAAGAGAATTTGATTGTATTTTCTTCTCCCTTAATTTCTCCTATCCCCCCCTTTTCTATAGCATGGTTATTATAATGTTTATTTAAACTTTGTAACCTAATGTTAATTGTTAATGCAAATTTACCTTTGTATCAAAGAGCTCACCTCCCACATTTGGTATCAGAGCCGAGAGCCGAGACCGGCCCGAATCCCGAGGCGGTGGGGCCCGTAGTTCGAGGCGACGGCACGGATCCCGAGGTAGCCCGCAGGAGCCGAGGCGGCACGGATCTCGAGGTGGCCCATAGGAGCAGATCGACGTGATTCCTGAGGCACTGGTGGAGCTGGACGAGGCGGCCCATAGGAGCAGATCGACATGATTCTCGAGGCGCTGGTGGAGCTGGTTCGTTGACGTGGTGACCTGCACGTAGCCCGAGGTTCATTGACGTGGCGACCTACGTGCGGCCCGAGGTTCGTTGACGTGGTGACCTACACGTGGCCCGAGGTGACATGCGCTCGAGGTTCATTGACGTGGTGACCTATGCGCGGCCCGAGGCAAAAGGTTGTTCACAGCCTACGACTGCCCATAGGCAATCAAAGCACTTAGTGTGCTTTGCTCTTTTTAAAGAGCAAAAACATCGCCGTAGAGGCGATGTGGGACTAAAGTCCCAAAGAAAAAAACCTTGCTTCATGCCGAAGCGCGAAGCCAATAATAGCTTCACGTTCGATGCATAAGCAATAAGGCTAGGGAGCCTGCTTTAGCTCTCGGATCTGCCCGGTAGCATAGTGGCTACCCTTTGCCTTGACTCCCATGAGGTCGAACGATCGAACCTCGATGGGGTCATTTTTATTTTGCTTCGCACGATCTTGCGAAAGCAACAAAGGCAGGGAGCCTGCTTTAGCTCCCGGATCTGCCCGATAGCACAGCGGCTACCCTTTGCCTTGATTCCCGTGAGGTCGCACGATCGAACCTCGGCGGGGGTTCAATAGTTTTTTTTTTTTTAAAAGGGGAAATTTTTTTTATAAAAAAAACTTTAAGTTAAATTCAAATAGCTGTAAAACTTTAAAGAATTTTTTTTTATGATTGACATTTCCTAAGAGGAAATAGCTGTAAAATTAAAAAAAAAAAAAATTTTGAAAGGTTTTTATTTATCATTTAAAGTTGATGATTGACATTTCCTAAGAGGAAATAGTTGTAAAATTTTTTACGCTTTAAGAGGTAAAAAATTTAGAAAAATTTCCTAAGAGGAAATCCTTGTAAAAGAAAATTTTTGGGAAATTTTCTTAAATGATAAGATCGGAAGGATGTTACCAAGCCCTTTGCAGTTTGTTACTGAGAACAAACGCTGAAAGCTTTGATGAGCACGTAAGAACACTAGGCATAAATACAGTTTTTCACAGTTGCAAAACGCGGTTATTGCACAACAGAGAAATCCTGATCTAGGATACGAAGTAGATTCAGAAGATAACTCCTTTGGGAGCAGATTTGAACAATCCGACACAGTGGCGATTGCTTCACAAGGATCTGAATATACTCATTATAGTAATTCAGTTGAAATCCTACAAACTCCTTCTCCTGAAATTATATTGATCAGTGACGACGACGAACAAGTCGTTGACAATTTTGTAATTGCTGAATCACAACAACAAGAGTGAGTTGTTTATGATTGTAAATCAAGCAAGGCTTGATAGTTTGTAAAGTATTTTTGAAATAAGACTATATAAGAGAGGTTTCTTGTTTTATTAGATAATAATGGGATCAAGTAACAATCTACCAATCCCCGAATTTAGTGGGGATAATTATGAGTACTGGTCCATCAAAATGAGGACATTACTCATAGGAAAAGGACTATGGGATAGTATTGAAGACGGTTACACTGCTCCAACAGATTGGACTACTTTAAGTGCAACCGACAAGAAGATCTTCAAAGATGCACAGAAAAATAATTCTTTTGCCTTATACCATCTTCAAGCGGCATTAGATCCAAGTATCTTTCCTAGAATTGCATCTTTCTTAACTACCACAGATGCATGGAATGCCTTGAAAGAAGGATTCCAAGGAAGTGATAAAGTGAAGCAAGTCAGGCTTCAGACCTTAAAAAGAGATTTTGAAAATCTCAGAATGAAGGAAAATGAAAGAGTCGGTGACTACTGTGTACGAGTCAAAGCGTTAGTTGATATGATGCAAACTTTAGGTGATGACACAAAAATTGAAACAATTGTGAAGAAAGTGTTGAGAACACTTCTTCCTAAGTGGAATCACATTGCCATCATAATTGAAGAATCCAAAGACCTTTCTACTCTTACATTTGATAGTTTGATTGGATCATTAACATCACATGAAGAGAGACTTCAAGGAGCACCTTCAACAAGCTATGGAGGTGATGACAAAGCCTTCACTTCGAATGAAGGCTGCAAGACGAGGACAAGGAAGAGGTCGAGGCAGAGGACAACAACAAAGAGGCAAAGGCCAAAGCAACTCCTACAGAGGAGGCAATCAAAACAGAGGTGGAAATCAAAACAGAGGAGCCAATCAGAACCAAAGCGGCACTGCAGGCCGTGGAAATCAAGGACGAGGAAGTAACAAGACTAAAACAGCTTGTTTCAATTGTGGGAAACAAGGACACTTCGCTCGAGACTACTGGTCAAAGTCTTCAAAGGATCAAAGCAGTCAATATGGCTCATTCTACGGAGAAGAAGAAGGTCCATCAAATATTTTTCTATCTTATGGACAATCAGATCAAAATCTTAAAGATACATGGATTTTGGATACTGGTTGCTCCAACCACATGAGTGGCAAAGAAAATCTCTTTGCTACATTAGATTCAAATTACAAATCCCATGTTAAGTTAGGGGATAATAATTCTTTGCAAGTTGAAGGCATTGGAGCTATGGAAGTTCCAACAAAAGAAGGCCTTAAAAAAGTGAATGACATATACTATACTCCACAGCTACAACACAATTTGTTAAGTGTTGGCCAAATGATGGAGAAGCATTACAAATTAGTTTTTGATGACAAAAAATGTACAATCCTTGATAAAAACAATTGTAACCGAGTCATCACGAAGTACCTATGACAAAGAATAGGTTATTCCCTCTAAAATTTGGTGAGCCAGGGGGAGCTCAACTTGCAAACATTGCTATTACAAATCCAAGTGAATTGTGGCACTTGAGATATGGTCACCTCAATTCCGCTAGCTTGAAAATGTTAACATCACAAGCTATGGTGACAGGACTACCAAAGATTCAAGAACATAAGAAGGTATGCGAAGCATGTGCTTTGGGAAAGCACTCCAGAACAAAGTTTCCAAGAGGCCAAGCATGGAGAGCAAGCTATCCTCTTCAGCTAGTACATTCGGACATCTGTGGTCCAATGCAAACAAAAAGCCTTGGAAACAATTCTTATTTTCTAACATTCATAGATGATTATTCTAGAATGTGTTGGATCTATTTTCTGAAACACAAAGATGAAGCATTTGATTGCTTCATAGACTTCAAAAATAATGTAGAAAAGCAAAGTGACTACTATGTCAAATGTCTTCACACTGATAGAGGAGGAGAGTACTCCTCAAATGAATTTTTACATTATTGTAAGCAAAATGGGATAAAAAGGCAGTTCACCACTGCCTATACCCCACAACGAACGGTGTGGCCGAGAGAAAGAACCGCACCCTTGTTGAAATGGCACGAACAATGCTTCGGACAAAGCATCTCACATACAGACTATTGGGCGGATGCAGTGAGAACTAGTGCATATATTCTAAATAGAAGTCCGACTTCTAGTTTAGATGGTATCACTCCTTATGAAGGATGGTACGGTAAGAAACCAAATGTCAAACATTTTCGCGTATTTGGTTCTTTAGCTTATGCACACATTCTTGAGGAGAAGAGAAAGAAGCTTGATCCCAAGAGTCAAGCTTGTATTTTTGTAGGGTATTGTGAATCGACCAAAGGGTATAGATTGTACAATCCCAAGACACATAAAATAATTATCTCCGGGGATGTAATTTTTGATGAAGGGGGAGAATGGGGTCATAAAAAATTTGTTGATATAGACTCTAATTCGAAAAGTTCCACATTAGTACAACCCAAGAAAAGTAGTGGAAAAAGTCCCCCTCCACAAAGTCCACATCAGGAATCTTCATCAAGTACATCAAGTGGTACACCAAGTCCAAGAGGGACTTCTTTGTTGGCACCCCCAAACTCTCCAAAATGATTTCATAGATCTGTAAGCGCTCCAAGTCCGATGGATATTGATCCAGTTTCTCAAAGGAAAGAGACAAATAAAGGAAAGCGCATACTATAGAGTCATCCATCTTCTCAAATGTTGGATAGGAATTTCCAACAAAGATACACTAGGAGTCAAGCTAGTGAGATGGACGACATTTTGTCAAGACTTGAAAATCTTCAAATGTCAGGAGATGATGAGTCTCATGAACCAAGGGGTGATGTAGTCAATTATGCTTTGTTGGCTGCTGCACAGCTAGAACCATCTAGCTATGAAAAAGCATGTACTGAAAGTATATGGCAAGATGCCATGGAAGAGGAAATATCCTCAATTAAAAAGAATGATACTTGGGAGCTTGTGAAGCTTCCCAAGGGAAAAAAATGTGTTGGATGTAAATGGGTCTATAAGACCAAATTCAATGTTGATGGAAGCATTGAAAGGCACAAGGCAAGATTAGTAGCTAAGGGTTTTACTCAAAAATATGGAATAGATTATGAGGAAACCTTTGCTCCAATTGCTCGACAAGAAACAATCGAAATGTTCTTTCCTTGGCAGCCCATAAAGGATGGAACATTCAACACATGGATGTGAAAAGTGCATTTTTAAATGGATACCTGATAGAAGAGGTGTATGTTCAACAACCTCAAGGTTTCCAAGAACAAGGAAAAGAGAACCTTGTTTATAAATTGAAAAAAGCACTTTATGGCCTCAAGCAAGCACCACGAGCGTGGTACTCACGAATTGATGGCTATTTCAGCAAGTATGGTTTCACAAAAAGCAAGAGTGAACCAACTCTATACTACCGAAAGAATGGAGTAGATATCCTCATAGTTTGTTTATATGTGGATGATCTAATATTTATGGGTAGTAATAATAAAATGAATATGGAGTTCAAAAACTCCATGATGAATCAATTTGAGATGAAGGATCTCGGATTAATGAGATACTTCCTAGGAATGGAAGTACATCAATCAAAGAATGGGATCTTCATATGTCAACAGAAATATGCTCGTGACATGATTCAAAAATTTGCTATGCAGCAGTGCAAATCAGTTGCAACACCAACAGGACATGGAATCCAGCTAAGCAAAGATGATGGAGCACCAAAAGTTGACATGACCAATTTCAGAAGCATGGTTGGGAGTTTAATGTTTCTCACCAACACTAGGCCAGATATACAGTATGTTGTTTCTCTAGTATCAAGGTTTATGGCATGCCCATCCGAGCTGCATCTTCAAGCAACCAAACAAATTTTATGATATGTAAAAGGTACATTGGATTTTGGAATCCATTACCACAAGTCTAACTCTGTGAAGTTAGTTGGTTATAGTGACAGTGATTGGGGCGATAATATAGATGACAAAAAATCTACATCAGGGAACTATTTTAGTCTAGGTTTAGGACTAATAACTTGGAGTTCCAAGAAGCAATCTGTTGTAGCATTATCATCTACGGAAGCTGAGTATATAGCCATTACCCATGCTAGTACTCAAATCCTCTGGTTGAGGAAAATCCTTGAAGAGATTGGCGAAAAACAAATTGGTCCAACCAAACTGAATTGTGATAATATTAGTGCCATATAGTTGGCATATAATCCGATCCACCACAAAAGGTCAAAACATTTTGATATGAAGTATCACTTCATAAGAGATATGGTGGAACAATAGATAGTTGAGCTTCAATACTGTAGCACTTTGGATAATCTAGCAGACATCTTCACCAAAGGCATGGCTAAAGCTCAATTTATAAAGCTGAGAGACTGTATAGTCAGTCCTCTCAACTTTAAGGGGGAGAATGTTGGAAAATTACCATTGGTAAAAGGTTAAAAAAATGTATTTTACCTTGGGTAAGATTACTTACCTTTTACCTTACCTGGATGGCAGTTGGACGGCAGCATCTTTGGGCGGCAAGAGAATTTGATTGTATTTTCTTCTCCCTTAATTTCTCCTATCCCCCCCTTTTCTATAGCATGGTTATTATAATGTTTATTTAAACTTTGTAACCTAATGTTAATTGTTAATGCAAATTTACCTTTGTATCAAAGAGCTCACCTCCCACACCTTCCTGAGGCTTCCTCAAACCTTGATGATCAATAACAAAGATAGGTGAAACCAAATTAAAGATGTCACTTTTTAGTGTTATTATCCATTTAAAGCTAACTGGCCACGAGGTTGCTCAACCTCAACCACCAACTATGATTGAAGGTTTATGTGAGCTTGGCTACCTTAAAAATTTAGTGTGGCCCAAGCACATCCAATGGAATAATGCTTAAGAAAGGCCATGAAGACCTTCCACTTGAGCATACCTGATGTAGAAAAAAATGCCATAGCAGCTCAGGGGTGAACAAAAATATCACTATACCTCATTGAAGGTACCTCAAAGGATAAAAACAAGTATTAAAAAAATCATCCAAGATAGAAGAACATCTTTCATGTCAGGTTTCAATGTCTCAAAGGGGATGAAAATGTAGGCAAATGGGACACATACACCTGAGTTTTGTAAAGGAATAGATAGTTATGATGCCTTCAAATTTTTAACAATAGTAAGATACCAAAGCCTAAGTAAACTCAAACAATTAAAATTGCTTCCAATGTAACACACATGTATCAAAATATCATGATGACATTGATTTGATAAAAATTATTTCAAACCCTTAATAAAAGAGTTTAAGAGATTATATTATAAAATCTTAAAGTAGGGCTTAATTCTCTTAAACTTTGCATTCACAAACGACTTAGAAAACCATTACAAAGTATCTACAAAGGAGACTTTTTAAAGAATTAAAAATAGAGATTTACTATGAAATAACCAATTCATAATCCATACATTAAAGCATTCATAATCAAATCATAAGTAAGAAACTCCAACCTAGAGCTCCTACAAAGTCATACTTCTCCTTATGAATGCACTCTAGATGTTTTCTTTTGTAGCCTCCTAATATTTTTCTCCTATTTCTTCTTAGTCCTCAAATAAGCCTTCCTTCATGAATTTAAAGGGATTTCTCTCCCTTAAAGTAAGATGCCCTCTATTAAACAAATAATTTCCCCCATGCTAGGTAAAAATAAATTAAAATATTATTTAATCCTAATAGTGTAAAGGTGATCAATCCCTTTTTTCTTTGTCACAACCCTCCCTTGGCAATTTTTTTCATATGATGTACTTAGGAACTGTTATGTTTTTTTAAAGATAGATTAAATGGTATTAAGTTGATTATTTGCAATGATTAGTTTATTTAAAAATATGGTATTATTGATAGTTTGCATTAGTTTGCATGGTTGCAGGAACAATAATCCTTTGGATAGAGTGGATGAGGGAATCACCATTGAGGACGAGAAAGAGGGAAAAGATGGATAAAGATTTATAATGGTTTTAATGATAATTTAATATTAATTACAATTTTAGTTAATTAAATAATTAATTATGATTAACTTTAATTATATGATTTAATATTAATTCTAAGTTTAATTAATTAATTATGATTAGCTTTAATTAGATGTTTTCATTGCTTATCCTATATTTTTAAAATAGAAAATTGAGTTGGAATTGGGTGACAAAGACCCATTCCAAACCAAGGGAGGAGAAAGAGCATCTTCCCCTTGGAATAAAATAATATTTTACCAAATTGACCCCTCCTCCAAATGAAGGGAGGAGGATTGGTATCTTTGCTAATGGAAATTTAATATTGATTAAATTAAGGCATATTACTATTTCAATAGTAGACCTTTTGAATTAGGAAAAAAGACAAAAAAGAGAAAGGGATAATGGATTACGACTCCACTCCAAACGGATGGATGAGGAAGGCCTAAATGGTGGCTAAGAAACGACTACATTTAAAAAGATAATAATAAAGGAAATATCATTTCTTAAAACACCTTTCAATATAGGAAATAAAATATTATCATAATATTAATCTTATTAATATAATAATATATTATATTTATATATTATAATAATATATAGTATCATCTGATATAATATTATAATATTGATCCACCTTCATGATTTAGAAAGGTAGAGAATTGGCATGAGTAGCTTAACTTATTAATTATTTTTAGCATTAATAAGAGGGTTTACTTAATTGACACAAATCTACCTAACTAAAAAAATCAACAAATTCAACATGTCAGATACAATTCAAATAAAATAAAAAATAACTAGGAACACAATAAAATTATAAAATAAATATTTGGTGGAAAGGACTACTATGATGGGTGCTTATAGGAATGAAGTAATTTTGAATTTTAGCGTGGGAAAAAGTGAAGAACACAAGCTTATACTGAGAGGGGGGTGAAAAGTATAAGATCACTTTTTACTTTTTTTCCAATTCAATATTATGTTGTGTAAATATAGCAGTATCAATAGCAGTAACCAAAGCAATGCATAGAAACCATACACAAGAGAGACACCACAATTTACGTGGTTCACCCAATGTGGGCTACTCCACGTAGAAAATATTTTACTAAAACTTTCTCTATCAATATGTTTGGGAATCACTCCCAATTACAATGTTTATGGATATTTATCCAAAGGATATGCTGATACCCTAATATCAAGTTCGTGGATCTCTTCCACAGGAGATATCTTTCCCCTTCTTCTCTGGCTATGTGATCTTCTAGAAGAATTTGTCTCTCTGTTGCACTAACTGGTGGACCTATCTCCACTTGAAGACTACTCACTCATATATGTCTTCAATTGTGCTGGCTTCTGGATCTCTATCCACTAAGACTCTATCCTCTGTACTATGTCACCTCCAAAGCTCTATCAATAGGCTCACACATAAATTGTTTAACAAGCTCACACAGAACTTATCAAATGCTGAATAACAAGCTCACATATAACTTGTCCATATCTGCTCTAGCAAGCTCACTAAGAACTTTCCCAAATATGCTCTAGCAAGATCACCAAGAACTTGCCCAAACCTGCTCTAGCAAGCTCACCAAGAACTTTCCCAAAACTAATCTGTCAAGCTCACCAAGAACTTGCCCAAAACTATCCACAAATCTGTCCCAACACTATCCTCAAATCTATCTTAACACTGTCCTCAAATCTATCCCAAAGGCCTTCTCAAAGGCTCAATCAATCATGCTCAAGTAGTACTCAAAATAAACTCAACAATGAGTGACAATCTCAACTCAAATTAACTTCATAAAATCATAAAGAGAATTGTTAGAGACTCAATATGTTCTAATCTCACTCTCAACCCAAATCAATCTCAACTCAACTCAAGTCAATCTCATAGAAGCATAAAGAGAATTGTTAGAGACTCAATATGTTCTAATATTACTCTCAAATAAAAATAGAATGATGGAATTGTTTATTTAATAGAACATGAAAAATCACTTCACACATCACTTGACAAGGCTTAATCAACTCAACTCAACCAATCATCACAAGGGACAACTCTTTCTCACACAACCCTAGTCCAAGTATGTATCAACCAACTCAAATGTTTCCAAAAATGCTCAGCCACAAATCTCACATAACAATGATACTCATGTCCTTTTCTAACTCAAGTTATTTCACAACCAATAGGCTTCAATAACAATGTTTATAAAACAAAGTTTAAACACAAGTATCAACTTAGAAAACCTTAAAGCATTCAATCAAACACTTTCGAAAAGGAAACCACAAACAATCATTTTTCCCTCCAATGATATTTTAGAAATCAACCACCATAAACAATCAATAGGATAATGTGCCCATACCTTTTATGAAGTGAAGAAAACCCTTTAGAAATCTGCTACTTTCAATAGAAAATTCTTTCACCAATCTTCACAAGGGTTAGTAGATCATAAAATAATCAACATTACTCCACTTTTCAATAATCATCACCAAGGCCTTTAATTGCACAACTTCCTTATCTCTCCTAAAACCACTTGTACCATAAAATAAAATAAATCAAAACATTGCATAACCTTTTCACTTGCAAAACCACTTATACCATGAAATAAAATAAATCATAATATTGGATACCTTGTCACCTCATGAAATAATTAATCCTCTTGAAAAAGAACAATGCAAACTTTAATTTTGGAACCACTTTGCAAAATAATAAATATCTCTTTACACACATATTATTTCTCCTCCTAAATAATTTTTTCAAATAGCCCTTGAAATAAGCTTTCTGACGATATATAATATGCCCCCTTTCCAAAATAAATTGAAATATTTACATGTATATATTTTCCAACCTCCATTAATTGCATATAGGTCAGCCCTCCATTAATTTAAACTTAAACTTTAAAATTTAATATCTTAATCACCGGAGGTCCTTTTTCGATGAAACAAAATTCCACATTGTATTTAAAAAAAAATCCTTTCCACATAAGCCGACCATGGTTTTAAATATAACCTTTTATTTTGCCTGCCTTGGTTTTCATAAAAACCCTGTAAATAGCCATGCTTTCCAAAATATCATAAATGCTTATTTATGAAATATTTTTGCCACCAAAACCAAATATGATCCATGTGACATAAATGACAACATAAAATGCTTCAAATTACCTAAAATATCCAACAATATTCCCCTTTGTCATTGATGACAACACCTCTAATGAAAACACCACAATCACTGCAAAAATCATCTATGAGAATCAAAGTTGCTCCCCCTAACACAATACTCTCTATGGAGGCTGCTCCCCCTAACTCAATGCTCTCTTTGGAGGCTGATCCCCCTAACTCAATGCTCTCTTTAGAGGCTGCTCCCCCTAACTCAATGTGCTCCCCCTTACTCAAATCTCTCCCCCTTTGACATAAATGGCAAAAAGGACACCTATGGGGCTAAAATATATGACTCTTAAGCATAGACCCCTCACCACATTCTCTCTTGATGTGATTAATTTTGGGGTGGTATTACCTTTACTCCCATATTACATTGATTCTTTCCTCTATCAACTTCCTTCCATGTTTTTCTGATATCCTTCTCTTGATGAATTACTTGATATTATTGTCTTGAACCTTTTTGAATTTCTTTCCTTGAACATATTTGGAATTAAGTCCTACACCATATTGCTATATGCCCAAATTTATTGCAATTAAAACACTTGATATTGTAGCCTTTGGATGGTGCCCATATCCTGAATTATTTTTTGAAGTAATTTCCATATCCATTCCTTTCTTGAAACCTGTATTGTGAAGCTCTATTTTCATGACCATTATTACCATGACTTCTGAATTGTGTATCTCTAAAACCAAAACAATGTTGCTCATTTCCTTTGCACTAAAAACCTTTATGACCAATCCTGTTACATGAGAAGCAATGTCCCTGAAAACCATACCTTCTTCCCTTGAAATTTATTCTAGCAAAATCAAAATTCTTTGATCCATGGATGCTGCAATGTATAGCCTTGTGTCCAAATCCATTACAAGAAAAATAATATCCTTGAAAAGCCCTTCGTTCATGCCTTGGTTCCTCATACTTTTCTTGACCATTATCTTGATGATCGTATTCAACTTGTGCATTGTATTCTTGAACCATCTTTGTAGAATCTAGAACCTATTCCTTGCCTTTCTCTTCAAGAATTTATTTTCCCTTTGAGCTTGATTCACCTATCTCAAAACAAGAACCAAAATTAATATTTGAAGCCATAGGAACTTTGGAACTTTCCTCACAAATATTAGGTGCTTCCTTGCTTTCATATTTTAGAACTTCCTTTCCTTTCAAGTGTGATTCCACAAAACTGAAATATGGGACCTTTGGTGCTTTGGAATCTTCCTCTTCTTTCTCTTCATTTGTGTCAAGTAGCAACTTGGCATCCATCTCTATAGCCTCTGAAATACATTTTTCCTTCATAGTACAAATATCTTGACCTTTTGAGTCATGTGATGGATCAAACTTCTCACGTAGAGAACATCTCAATTCTTTTAGAGTCTCCTTAACCTCTTGTAGTTGCTCATGGATAAAATTTAAATCTTCCTTTAGATCAACTGAGACATTATCCTCTTGTTTAAATTATTCTGTTTGGAGTGAATGTTCTTATTCTACTTTTGTTATTCCATAGAAAAACCTTCTTCATATTCAATGTCACTAAGATCATTATAATATTCTATAGCAAACATACTATCAAGATTTATTTGACCATGCCTATTTCCTTGATGTGTCATCTCATCTTCACTATCACTGAAACCATTGCAATATCCCGATCTGTGATCTCTTTGACCACACACAAAACATTGTTCTCTTTCACTTTCTATTCCTAGGAATAAATGCTCTTCTTTTTCATCATCTGAATTGTCTCTATCACTATGATCTGAGCTATCACTTGCTTGTACAATGTAGTAATATTTCTTTGCCTTATGAAAAATTTTCTTCTTCTCATACCTATTTTGCTTGAATTTGTCATCTTTTTCATGCTTATGCTTTCCATCTTCTTTTCTTCTGTGAACCTATTTTTTATCATCACTGATTTCTTCATGTGGACACTTGTATGCATAGTGACCAAGATCACCACACTTGTAGCACCTAAATTTGCATATATATCTAAAATTACTTGAGTTATTATTCCTTTTGATGAAGTTAGCTTCCTCATCATTTTCCAAAACTCTATCTATTTCTGAAACTTTCCCTTTCTCTTTTTCTAAAGCCTTGAATGCAATCTCTTTTATTGGAGCTTAATGCTTACTTACCCTCATCTCATAAGCTATAAGAGTACCTTGCAATTCTTCCATTGTTAACTTATTGATGTCCATTTTTTCTTCTATTATTGAAATATTTGCATCATATTTCATGGGAAGTTATCTCAAAACCTTTTGAGTAAATTATGATTCTTTCATCTCAAAACCTAGGCCTCTCATAGTGTTAGCAATCTCATCAACTAGAATTAAAAACTTTGCAATATATTCAGAATCTTCCATTTTAAATTCCTTAAATATTTTTCTATGAGTTTGTAGTTTTACCAACTTTACCTTGGAATATCCTTCATAAGTATTCCTCAACTTGGTCCACATCTCATTAGCTGAAGTACATACCATGACATTTGCAAAATATATCTCACGTAGCCCAATCAAAATACAATTCATTGCTATTGCATTGATCTCAACCAATTTCCTTGTAGTATTATCTTCCTCGGGATCACCTTCAATATTGTACTCTTTTTTAACCATCTGCCATACCTCATATCCTTGTGATATCAAGTAGTTCTTCATTGTCATGCTCCAGAAAGCATAATTGTTACCATAAAAAAATGGAGCCTTATTTGAATATAATCCTTTCTGTGAAGCCATCTATGTTCTTTGTAGAATATTCCCTCAATCTGTTAGCCTTTCTGAAGGAACCCGATATGATACTAATTGAAGAACACAAGATTATACTGAGAGGGGTGGGTGAACAGTATAAGACAACTTTTTACTTTTTCTTCCAATTCAATATTATGTTGTGTAAAGATAGCAGTATCAATAGTAGTAATCATAGTAATGCACAAAAACCATACACAATAGAGACACCACAATTTACGTGGTTCACCCAATTTGGGATACTCCACGAAGAAAATATTTTACTAAAACTTTCTTAATCAGTCTCTTTGGGAATTACTCCCAATTACAATGTTTATGGATATTTATCCAAATAAAATGATGATTACCTAATCTCAAGTTCGTGGATCTCTTCCATAGGAGAACTCTTTCCCCTTCTGCTCTGGCTATGTGATCTAGAAAAATTTATCTCTCTACTGGACTAACTGGTGGACCTATCTCCACTTGAATACTCCTCACTTATATATGTCTTCAACTATGCTACTTTATGTATCTCTATCCCTGAGACTCTATCCTGTGTACTTTGTCACCTCCAAAGCTCTATCAATAGGCTCACTAAGAACCTGATCAATAGGCTCACACAGAACCTGCTTAACAAGCTCACATAGAACTTGTCAAATGCTGAATAACAAGCTCACATAGAACTTGTCCAAATATTCTCTAGCATGCTCACCAAGAACTTTCCCAAATTTGCTCTAGCAAGCTCACCAAGAACTTACCCAAATTTTATCTAGCAAGCTCAACAATAACTTACCCAAAAATGCTCTAGGAAACTCACCAAGAACTTGCCTAAAACTGTCCACAAATATGTCCCAACACTGTCCTCCAATATGTCTCAACACTGTCCTCAAATCTATCCCAAAGTCCTTCTCAAAGGCTCAATCAATCATGCTCAAGTAGTACTCAACCAATTTGGAATAGAGTCCTACACCATATTGAAATATTCCCAAAGTTATTGCAATTACAATACTTGATATTGTAGCCTTTGGATGGTGCCCATGTCCTAAATTCTTTCTTGAAGTAATTTCCATATCCATTCCTTTCCTGAAACCTGTATTATGAAGCTCTATTTTCATGACCATTATTACCATGACTTTTGAATTGTGTAGCTCTAAAACCAAAACCATGTTGCTCATTTTATTTGCACTGAAAATATTTATGACCAATCTTGTTACATGAGAAGCAATGTCCCTTAAAACCATACCTTCTTCCCTTGAATTTTTTTCTAGCAAAATCAAACTTCTTTGATCCATGGATCCTGCAATGTATAGCCCTGTGTCCAAATCCATTACAAGAAAAACAATATCCTTAAAAATCCCTTTGTTCATGCCTTAGTTCCTCATACCTTTATTGACCATTATACTTATTATCATCTTAAACTTGTGCATTGCAGTCTTGAACCTTCTTTGTAGCATCTAAAACCTCTTTCTTGTCTTTCTCTTCAAGAATTTATTTTCCCTTTGAGCTTGTTTCAACTATCTCAAAACAAGAACCAAAATTAATATTTGAAGCCATAGGAACTTTGGAACTTTCCTCACAAATATTAGGTGCTTCCTTGCTTTCATATTTTAGAACTTCCTTTCCTTTTGAGTGTGATTCCCCAAACCTAAAATATGGGACCTTTGGTGCTTTGGAATCTTCCTCTTCTTTCTCTTAATTTGTGTCAAGTAGAAACTTGGCATCCATCTCTATAGCCTCTGAAATACATGTTTCCTTCTTAGTACAAATATCTTTACCTTTTGATTCATATGACGGATCAAAATTCTCATGTAGAGAACACCTCAATTATTTTAGATTGTCCTTAACCTCTTGTAGTTGCTCATGGATAACATTTAAGTCTTCCTTTAGATCAACTAAGACATTATCCTATTGTTTAACTTCTTCTATTTGGAGTGAATATTCATATTCTACTTCTCTTATTCCATAGAAAAACCATTCTTCATATTCACTGTCACTAAGATCATTATAATCTTCTATAGCAAACAAACTCTCAATATTTCTTTGACCATGCATTTTTCCTTGATGTGTCATCTCATCTTCACTATCACTGAAACCATTGCAATATCCTGATATGTGATCTATTTTACCACACATAAAATATTGTTCTCTTTGACCTTCTATTCCTAGGAATAAATGCTCTTCCTTTTCAATTTCATCATATGAATTGTCTCTATCACTATGATCTGAGCTATCACCTGCTTCTACAATGTAGTAAGATTTCTTTGCCTTATGAAAAATTGTCCTCTTCTCATACCTGTTTTGCTTGAATCTTTCATCTTTGTCATGCTTATGCTTTCCATATT
The DNA here is from genome assembly GCA_028583015.1 of Wollemia nobilis. Lineage (NCBI taxonomy): Eukaryota > Viridiplantae > Streptophyta > Pinopsida > Araucariales > Araucariaceae > Wollemia > Wollemia nobilis. Next base: position 2,992,586 of record JAQPPZ010001753.1, read on the forward strand.
ATTTTCTTCTATGACCCTATTTTTCATCATCACTGATTTCTTCATGTGGACACTTGTATGCATAGTGACCAAGATCACCACACTTGTAGCACCTAAATTTCCTTATATCTCTAAAATTCCTTGAGTCCTTATTCCTTTTGATGAAGTTAGATTCCTCATAATTTTATAAAACTCTATCTATTTTTGAAACTTTACATTTCTATTTTTTTGAAGCCTTAAATGCAATCTCTTTTATTGGATCTTGACGCTTACTTACCCTCATCTCATAAGCTATGTGAGTACTTGCAATTCTTCCATTGTTAACTTGTTGATATCCATTGTTTCTTTTATTGATGAAACCTTTGCATCATATTTCATGGGAAGTGATCTCAAAACATTTTGAGTAACTTTTTATTCTTTCATCTCAAAACCTAGGCCTCTCATAGTGTTAGTAATCTCATCAATTCGAAGTAAAAACTTTACAATATCTTTAGAATCTTCCATTTTAAATTCTTCAAATATTTTTCTATGAATTTGTAGTTTTTCCAACTTTACCTTGGAATCTCCTTCATAAGTAATCCTCAACTTGGTCCACATATCATTAGTTGAAGTACATACCATTACCTTTACAAAATTTGTCTCATGTAGCCCACTCAAAATACAATTCATTGCTCTTGCATTGATATCAACCAATTTCCTTGTAGTCTTATCTTCCTCGAGATCAGCTTCAACCTTATACTCTTTTTCAACCATCTGCCATACCTCATATCCTTATGATATCAAGTAGTTCTTCATTCTCATGCTCTAGAAAGCATAATTGTTACCATCAAACAATGGAGCTTTATTTGAAGATAATCCTTTCTATGAAGCCATTTGTGTTCTTTGTAGAATATTCCCTTAAGATGTTAGCCTTTTTGAAGGAACCCACTTTGATACCAATTGAAGAACACAAGCTTATATTGAGAGGGGGGGTGAATAGTATAATACCACTTTTTACTTTTTCTTCCAATTCAATATTATGTTGTGTAAATATAGCAGTATCAATAGCAGTAATCAAAGCAATGCACATAAACCATACACAATAGAGACACCACAATTTATGTGGTTCATCCAATGTGGGCTACTCCACGAAGAAAATATTTTACTAAAAATTTGTCAATCAATATCTTTGGGAATCACTCCAAATTACAATGTTTATGGATCTTTATCCAAAGGAGATTTTGATCCCCTAATCTCAATTTCATGGATCTCTTACACATGATAACTCTTTCCCCTTATGCTCTACCTATGTGATCTTCTAGAAGACTCTATCTCTTTACTACACTAGCTGGTGGACCTATCTCCACTAGAAGACTCCTCACTCAGATCTCTCTTCAACTGTACTGGCTATTGGATCTATATCCATTGATACTCTATCCTCTATAATTTGTCACCTCCAAAGCTCTGTCAATAGGCTCACTAAGAACCTTCTCAATAGGCTCACACAAAACTTGCTTAACAAACTCACATAGAACTTGTCAAATGCTAAATAACAAGCTCACATAGAACTTGTCCAAATCTTCTCTAGCAAGCTCACCAAGAACTTGCTCAAATATGCTCTATCAAGCTCACCAAGAACTTACCCAAATTTTCTCTAGCAAAATCAATAAGAACTTACCCAAAAATGCTCTAGGAAACTCACCAAGAACTTGCCCAAAACTTTCCACAAATCTGTCCCAACACTGTCCTCTAATATGTCTCAACACTGTACTCAAATCTATCCCAAAGTCCTCAAAGGCTCAATCAATCATGCTCAAGTAGTACTCAAAATGAACTCAACAATGAGTGACAATATCAACTGAAATTAACTTCATAGAAGCATAAAGAGAATTTTTAGAGACTCAATATGTTCTAATATCACTCTCAACCCAAATCAATCTCATATCAACTCAAGTCAATCTCATAGAAGCATAAAGAGAATTGTTAGAGACTCATTATGTTCTAATCTTACTCTCAACTCAAAATAGAATGATGGAATATTTTATTTCATAGAACTTGAACAATCACTTCACACATCACTTCACTAGGCTCAATCAACTCAACTCAACCAATCATCACAAGGGACAACTCTTTCTCACACAACCCTAGTCCAAGTATATATCAACCAACTCAAATGTTTCAAACAATGCTCAACCACAAATATCACATAACAATGATATTCATGTTATTTTCTAACTCAAGTTCTTTCAGAATCAATGGGATTCAATAAAAATGCTTATAAAACAATGTTTAAACACAACTCTCAACTTAGAAAACCTTGAAGCATTCAATCAACCACTTTCGAAAAGGAAACCACAAACAATCCTTTTTTCTCCAATGATATTTAAGAAATCAACCACCATAAACAATCAATAGGAGAATGTGCCCATACCTTTTATGAAGTGAAGAAATCCCTTTGGAAATCTGCCACACTCAACACAAAATTATTTTGCCAATCTTCACAAGGGTTAGTAGATCATAAAATAATCAACATTACTCCACTTTTCAATAATCATCACCAAGGCCTTTAATTGCACAACTCCCTTATCTCTCCTAAAACCGCTTGTAGCTTAAAATAAAATAAATCAAAACATTGCATAACCTTTTTACTCCCAAAACCACTTATACCATAAAATAAAATAAATCACAATATTGCATACCTTGTTACCTGATGAAAGAATTAATCCTCTTGAAAAAGAACAAGGCAAACTTCACATTTGGAACCCCTTTGACAAATAAGAAATATCTCTTTACACACATCTTATTTATCCTTATAAATAAGTTAATCAAATAGCCCTCAAAATAATATTTTCGATGATATATAATATGCCCATTTCCAAAATAAATTAAAATCTTTACATGTATATATATGCCAACTGTAGACACCAAAACAACACCAATCCGATTATGTGACTGCAAACACTGATCGCTTTGACAAACACAGCCCCCAGGGCAGCCCTCAGAGGTTAAACAGTGGTCTTAACCACTTTCATAGCAATTTTGTAAGGTCAAGAAGCAATTTGGCACACTTGGACACTTTGCCCAATATTCGTCTCACCCAGGGACGAATTCAAAATAGAATCCGTCCCACCCCAGGACAAATTCTGAATTCGTCCCTGGGTGGGACGAATTCTAAGCTTAACGAGCAAAAAGACAAATGGCACCAAGTGGCAGCCCAGAACAGTCAGTTGATGACTCCTGCCTCGCATGCGTGTGTAGGTGGACAGAGGGGCCGTTAGAAGAGCGTCACAAAAGGCATTTATCAAAGCCCAAGTCAACGGAGGACTCCCCTCCCTCATGGGAAGACAAGACTGCCACATGGAACCTATGACCAACACATGGCATTTGTGCTTCCCTCCCAAAAGAGACCCCATGGGTCTATAAAATGTGGGACTTTTCTCACCCAAAATATATAGGTTGAAGGAGTTTTCAAGCAACGAAGTGTTGCCGAGTTGAAGACCCACTTGCATCCCTTTTGGTTCACCTTCCCACATCCACCAATCTCTTTTGCAAGGGAGGTTGTTGGGTGGCTTTTGGAAGCTTGAATCGGACCTAAATCCAACACATGGACACCTAAACCAACTAATTCGCCGACCCCCCAATCCTAAGAGGTTTTGGGCCCATCCTTAGTGGATTGGCACCGGAATCAAGTGCCAACGGTGGGAGGCCCACTTGGGCACCCCCGCACTTTCTAGGTTTTAGAGCATTCTAGATTACTTTTTTTAGGTTGCATTTTGTGTTATTATGTTTGGTTAACTCATAGCTGCAATTTCGTAACTTTTGGTCAGATTCTAGTATGTTTTGTGTTGCTTTGTTGTTTCACTGACTTGCAGGTGGCGAGATCAAATTCCCAAGGGTAGAGGCCAAATTGGGAGAATCCGACCATCTGGGTCATCCCAAAATGGCCCCAATTACATAACCCCCTTGTTTGTAGGCATTTTGCAGGTCTCGAGAATTGACATTGGAGCAGCAGCAGGTCGGCTTCTTCAACACAGAAGAATTCGTCCCACCCAGGGACGAATTGTAGTCAGAAATCGTCCCACCCAGGGACGAATTTCAGTTGAAGGCAGATTGGCCAGCTGTGTCAGTGGCAATGGCCTTCTGGTAACATTTTATGTCTTCTATCAAGTTTTCAGGCTGTTTAGAATCATTTTGTTTACTGTTTTAGATAAATGTTTGCATGCATCTTTTGATGATTTTAGAAGAACAAACACTTTTCACTTGCAGCAGGTGCTACTGACATCTTGGTTGTTTCTTTGTTCGCAGGAGAAGCAACGGAGGTGAAGAACTCATCGACATCAGCGACGACATCATCTTGGCCCGCCCATTGTAATCGTGGGCACGCGAAAAGAGGAACATTAAGTGATTGTAATCGAATTCTTTTAACGCTCCTAGCCCCCGAAAAGGGAGGAGACGTCATTGTAACAGAGATCAAGGGATATTAATGAAAGGGCTATGTTTTCTCCATTTTCTTGTGTCTCTTCCAATGTGTTTCTTTTCCATTTCATGCACTTTACGTTTCTAGGACTTAAGCGCATTTGGTTTTGGTTATATTGCAATTAGTGTTTCCTTTGCCCGAAATCTCGTGCTTTCAGTGGCGATCACGGTGGGACCTATCCCATATTTTTAAAATCATAGAAAACTAATCAAAGTTTTGTGTTTGTGCTTGACAGGTACATTTTTTTGTTGCAGACTGCTATTCGTCTCTGACTGTTACGAATTCTTAACTGCAATTCGTCTGACCCTGAGACGAATTCAAATTCGTCTCTGGGAGGGACGAATTCTATTCTGCAATTCGTCTCCCAGAGGGACGAATTCCTGCCTGCAGATTTTTAGAGCAAAAATTTAGAAGCAACTGGAGCAGGCAGAGAAGAGGTAGGGATTTTTATAATCTCTGTTAAAATTTCTATTTCTGTTTCTATTTCTTTGACTGTTTTCATTTTTATCCTACATTACTTAGGGAAAATCATTCATGCTTGTTTCAATTTTCGCTAAATAAAATGAATCTCACACACTCCACGCAACAATTTTAAACCAAGGAGCTGGTCATAAGACCCCAGCCCTTGAGCAAGACCAACGGTGGGTTCATCACCACCTTGGCTTAGCTTTGCATCCATTTCCCGATTGTCAACTATTGTTAGGCGTAAATCCTAACGAAAGCAGACCGAGTGTCGCTGGGGTGATTCCCATGCGCATGAGGATAAGTTTTCTATGGTAGGTGCCATTAACAGGACAATCCCCCTTCCGTACTGCCTACGTACCATGTACCTTCTGCTCTCACATACCTATAGTCTCCCTCTCATAAGGGCGGGTATATAGAGAGGTTGGTATATCGGCCTGGTTGGTATATTGAAGGGGCGACCGTTTTGGGAGTTATATGAGCCGTCATAATGCATTTAAACGATCTTCAAAACCTATAAAAACAAAACAAAACATCAAAATGCACTAAACCAATTTAGGACACACCATTTAATCCTTAAAAGAGATAATCACGGTTTTGTGAATGTGTGTGCTTAATTCTGCTTAGTGTAGACAAAAAAAAATCATAAACGAGATAAAAACTTATTTAGATAGCATAGAAGCACCGCAATGGTGTACACCCATAGTCAAGCCCAATCAAGGGCAGAAGCTCCGGAAGGTACACAAAAAGTAGGCACAAGTCGCCTTCACTTCAGTCCTGAGGATTTGGTCATACCGCCTTATAGGTCTAACCTGCAAAAGAATCCAATTCAGAATCCTCGGTGGGGTATGCCTATTCAAAGCAGCCCCTTTCGGGAAGATGCCTTACATGTAGACATTGACATAAATAGAGAATCACCTCTTGAAGTTAGGCATGAGTGGCCACCGTGTGATGAAGCGCTAGACAGGCACACCGTCCATTTTGAGGGGCAATGTGGATATGGCGTCCCTTCTTTACCTATCATCAGAACAGAGAGACCAAATCCGGAGCGCAGGGCTCCTTACATAGGGAGACCTAACTTCGCCCGCCCACTTTACACCCATGAAATGGAGTACGAGGAAAGCCATCGCATTCATTGAGGGCAAAAAACAATGCAGGAACCTTACATTTCCGCACCAGCAGGATATCATGATCACCCCTTGAGGCCAGAACATCGAGCACATACCGCTTACCTCGACAGAGGGAAGCGACCCATTGAAACCTTAGACCAGAAAACTCGAGGTAAAAACATAGGAGAAAAATTTGAACCTCCTGAGCAAAATAGGGTAGAACAAATTGACCCAGTTGTCGCCAGATATACCACCCATCAAGCCCAAACCATGCGGCTTAAACCAAGTTATCAGGAAATAGAGTACCGACATCGCTTGGATAGAGAACGCATGCAACGCGAAGCGGATGAGTTACGCTATGAAATACCTGAGAGGGGGCCAACCCCTCGCATCCAAAGAGCTAAACAGTATGAGAGGCATAATCCGTTGGTGCAGAGACGGTCTCCATGACCTCGTCAAGCTCCGCCTCCAAGACCTCATAGATTCGAGAGGGAGGCAACTCCCAGAAACAATGATGGTTACCTTCTGCATGAGCTTGATCAGGGTCTTAGGTTTCGCCGGGAGACTCCTCAAGAATTTTATGAGGAGTATGAACCAGAAGAGGAATATGTTGAAACTCCCCATCAAGGAAGGAAGGATGCCATTCGGCCACCCCTCCATAGGCCTCCAGTTTACCGTAACTTGCAACAAGAGAGAACAAGAGAGGAAGAAATAAAATCTTCCGATGCATACCAAGCGCTATTGGAGAATTTGGAGTCTGTGGAGACAAAAGCTGCTGGGCATCAAAAACCCACATTACGTCTACTCCGCAGTAATCCAATGCATCCCTCAGTGCCTACACCTCTTTACCCCGAACACTTCAAGTTGCCTAAATTGGCAGTTTTTAAAGGTGAAGAGGACGCACAGGAACACGTTACACGATTTCTAAGCCAATGCTTCGGCATCCAAGATAATGACGCATTGTTGCTTAGAATATTCATAACCATATTCGCAGGCCTTGCCTCAGATTGGTTCACACAACTGCCCAAACACATCATAAGCAATTTAGATCAATTAGTAGACGCGTTTCTTGAACGCTTTGCCTTCAACACAAGGAAGAAGGCATCACTAAGTGATTTAGCGAGCCTCAAGCAATTTGAAGAGGAAACAATGGTAGCATACGAGAATCGATGGAGAGCTTTGCTTTCTAGGTTACCCTACCGTCCTCCTATGTCTGATCTCATGCAGATGTTCGCAAAAAGTTGCTTAAAATCAATCTCTGGTCTATTGTTACTGCGATAATACGATAGCTTTGAAGAAGCTTTGGCACAAGCCAGAGTCATAGAAGAGATTAAGATAGGCGAAGGTGCAATTGCCAAGCCTAAGAAGAAAGAGTGGAATAAAACCACTAAAATTGGGACAACGCAACCACAACACACTGCAGTCAACCAAGTTGCGATAAATGTTCTCGCGCCTATGCAAGAAACGCAGCCTCAAAAGGCTAACTACCAGGCAGTGCCTCCTACTTATGAAAGAGATAATAGAAGACAGGAGAAAAATTACCTGCGTCACCCTAGGCAAAATTTCACCCCATATGCGGAGTCTAGGGACTCCTTATTTGACCGCTTGTCAGCGGCAAATTTAGTCACTCTGCCAAAAATCCAAATTATAGAAACTAACATTCCAAAGCCTAGGGGGTACAAACAAGAATTGTATTGTAGATTCCATAGGCGCAGAGGACATGACTTGAATGGGTGCTGGAAATTCAAAGACCTAGTCCAGGATTTGATTGACAACAGAACATTGGTTGTGGACAACCCCATCGCACCAAACAACCAACAAATGGGGGTATTCAAGGACCCCTTGCCAGCCCATGAGGCACAAACAAAACCACTCCAGATTAACGAGGTGCAACAAGATCTTCCCACACAAGGATTTGTGGGAATTATTAGCATAGTAACAAGGAACATAAGGTACCCGGCAGCTGCCCCTGAGGTAGCTACGAAGGAAGTTCCGGCAACATCGCATCCTCAACAATGCCCAACGTAGTTACCTCCACCTAGACCTGAGGTCACGATACGAACCAAACTCACGCAGAGTTTGTGGACCATGTCGGCTAGGCTGTCCATCTACGAGCTTATTCAACAATCAGCTCCCCATAGAGAAGCTCTTATGGACATTTTAAAAGCCATTGAATTACAACCCCATGAGGCAAATTCTTTCAATGCCTTCGTGGGACATGTGAAACAATGTACGGAGCCGGTCATCACATTCAGAGAAGATGAGGTCAAAATGATATCAAATGACATGGCAGATCCACCCCTGCATGTTATCGCGTGGGTCAATGGGATTCCGTACAAGAGAGTGCTGATAGATACTGGCTCGTCCAGTAACATCATAACCACTGTAGCCTTAAAGCATTTGAAGCTACCAGCCTCTCACATCAAAACCTCCACGTACACACTCCGAGCTTTCAATGATGCAATATGCTTGATAGTCGGCATAGTCGTTCTGCCAGTCCAGGTAGGAAAAAAGTCAATACCTACACTATGCCATGTGTTGGAAGGTGAAATGGCTTATAATATACTGCTAGGGTGGCCTTGGATCAGGGATATGAAATGTGTCCCTTCGATCGCCCACCAGTGCTTGAAGTATGCTTATGAAGGAGAAATACATGTAGTCCCAATGGACTTAGAGCCCTTCAAGTATTGCAATGTGGTACAATTCATACCTCAATCGACCCTCCCTTCAACGCATTTGGATTTCCAATTAAATCCATCTAAACAAGGTCCAATATCACAGGCACCACTGGTGGCCAACAAGGCAAAATCCCAGCTAGGTGAGACTTCATCATCGGCTCCTTCATCATCAACGCCACCTATCATGGCCCAACAGAAGGATAAGGGAAAATAAATCATGGAATAGGTTAAGCCCTTAGAAGAAAGGTTGCCCACAATTTCAAAAATAACAACAGAGGAAGCGCCCAACACAATGGAAACCAAGATTCCTGAACCACCAAACATGGAATGGACTCAGGAAGGACTACCGTTTCCTCCCACCCAATCATCAACAATCACTGTTGAAATGGCCAGTACAGGCCTGGGGGAATACTTAGTGCAAAATGTTATGGCAACCCCCACACTGGAGTCAATACAAGACATGGGAAGACCTCGCCTTCCCATTGGAACAATCGTCCCTCTAGGCTACCCACCAAACCAGACAAATTTTGTGTATGGGGGATTTGATCATGGTCTTGAACCATGCCAACAAAAGGAAACAAACGAAGAGCCTTTTCTTGAAAACATCAATTATCTGTCAAACCCAGAATTTGCCCTAAAATATCTCGGCCAATGCAATTGGCATGGATACGGCTCGACGAGATATGAGCAAGGGATGCGGATCCTTTGCCAACCAAGATATCGGATGCCATATGACAAGTCGGGGGTAGGGTTCAACCATCCCCTGCCATTAGACATCTTGGTTGAAAATATGCAAGGCCTAGAAATAGGCAACAAGGGGGGATTGGCATTGGGTCCTTATGCCAATCCGAATACGGAATACACATTGGGAGACTACCTCCCATGGTCAACAAACACCCCCGGCAGCAACAATAATCCCTCTTCTTTGCTAGAGAGAGGTGAAAGTTCGGAGAGCAATCCTCAAAGAGAACATCAACGGCTGCCGGACATTTTTCTGAAACTGTTCCCCTTAGAGGTTCCGGACGAAATAACATAGTCTCAAGAGAATCAGGTCCCTCCACTAAGAGTGGAACAACCACAATGGGACCAGATTAATTCATCTGGAACAGGAAGAGTCCTCAACGTCGCAAGCAACAGATGCTGAAGAGAATGAACAATTTTGGATCTATGAAAGTGATTCAGAAGATGAGACTGAGATGATCTATCTCAGACATGCGTGATAAAATCACCGCTCTCTAACTCATGAAGATCTAATGGGACAGATGGGTATACTGTTAGGACATGAATGGCACGTAGACCTAGTGAGGTGGGACCAAGTGTTAGACTTATAGCTCCAAATTCAAGATGAGCATCGTCCACCTCGAGATCCCATCATGACAGTAGTGTCGAGGGAAGACCCCACCTTCCTTTTCACACATAGAGATGAATTTGCACCTAGAGAGGATCCATTCGTGCCCGTTCTCGTAGAGCCAGATCTAGAGTATAGGGAACATCTAAAAGAATCAAGTCATCACACTCGCGGTTTTGGAGACCAAATTCATTCCATCCACATGATCTCCATTGATTTGATCGCACCCATCCGCAATCCGACCGATCCATCACGGTCATTGCATCTAGACATGGATGCCATCGACTGGGATCGCGTCAATTCACCATTGTCACCATCAGAGTACTGGAATTTCGGTGAAATGCTTCATTTTACCCCAAGGACAACTCAGGATATTTTTCAAGCTAAAGAGGAACCCGAGGTTCCAAATGCAGATCTTAACTCAGCTGATGATATCCATTTAATCCCAACTCCACATCAGTTGGAGGACGAATCTCACATGTCAGTCGAGGAGACGACTGACGTAGACATCGGCACAGATTCAAAGAATCCACAAATTATCAGGTTGGGGGTAAGTCTTTCCCCCGAAGAGCAAGCCGAATATATTGCCCTTCTCAAAGAGAAGAAGGAATTTTTTGCATGGTCGTACAAAGATATGCCAGGCCTAGACCCGCAGCTAGTCATGCACAATTTAACGCTTGATCCAAAAATCAAGCCTGTAAAGCAAAAACTAAGAAAGATGCACCCAACAATGGCCTTGATGGTCAAAGACGAATTGCAAAAGCTGTTGGATGCACAATTTGTCATCTGTGTGGATTATCCGCCATGGTTGTCCAACATGGTTCCCGTCAAGAAGCCCGACGAGAGGATTCGCATATGCACCAACTTTCGAGATCTAAACAAAGCGAGTCCTAAGGATGATTTCCCCTTGCCAAGCATCGACGCATTGGTAGATGCTACAACAGGTCACGAAATGCTCTCCCTAATTGACGGTTTCTCAGGATACAATCAAATTTGTATCAATCCTGAAGACCAACTCAAAATGGCATTCAAAATGCCTTGGGGGACATTTTGCTATAAGGTCATGCATTTTGGCCTTAAAAACATTGGCGCTACATACCAACATGCTATGACGTATATATTCCACGATTACATGCACAAAACTTTGGAATATTACATGGATGATTTGTTAGCCAAGTCTCTCTTGTGCTCAGATCATCTCGGTGACTTAAGCAAGATTCTCGATCACCTCATAGAGCATAAGGTCAGACTGAATCCCAAGAATTGCGTGTTCGGTGTCACATCTGGAAAACTCTTGGGTTTTATAGTCTCAAATAGAGGCATCGAAGTGGACCCAAACAAAGTCAAGGCAATCCTTGAAATGGCTCCCCCAACCACTATCAAGCAGCTCAAAAGTCTACAAGGAAAGGTCGTGTTGATTAAACGCTTCATAGCGCAATTATCTAAAAAATGCTGACCCATGAACAAATTATTGCACAAGGGGGTCACATTTCATTGGGATGATGAGTGCCAGTCAGCCTTTGACGAAATCAAACAGTACTTGGCTTCGTCACCAGTATTGGCACCACCTAGACCAGGTGTGCCGTTCTACTTATACATCTCAGCTACTGAGGTGGCACTGGGCGCAATGCTAGCCCAAAAGAATGAACTTCACAAAGAACAGGCTATGTACTATCTTAGCCGCACCCTGGTCGATTACGAACTTAACTATGCATACGTTGAGAAACTCTGCTTGGAAATGGTGTTTGCTACCAAAAAGCTATGCCATTACATGCTGAGCAACATGACGTATGTTGTGTCTAAGGATAATCCATTGCGATACATGATGAGTCGTACTTATCATAGTAGTCGCACGACGAAATGGATCATGTTGTTGACAGAATTTGACATTGAGTTTATTGGGCAAAAATCTATAAAAGGACAAGTCATAGCCGATCAACTAGCAGAGGCTCCTCTTGAAGACAATCAGCCTCTGGTCATAGAACTACCCAATGATGGGGTCTTCCATGTCTCAGAATTGCTAGATTCTGATGAGCCTGAGTCTCAGGCCGACATAACCTTATTTTTCAATGGTTCTAAATGCGAGCAAGGGGGTGGCACAAGAATTGTATTCTTCACACCGCAAGGTGCTCCAATGCCCCTGTCATTTAAATTAAACTTCCAGTGCACCAAAAAAAATGTAGAATATGAAGCCTTGCTCCTAGGTCTTCAGACAGAAATCGCCATGAACATCAAAAGATTGAACATCTTTGGCGATTCACTGTTAATCGTCAATCAAGTCAAAGGGGTATATCAATGCAAATGCCCAGTTCTAAAGGCCTATAAAGCCCTCGTGGACAAATTCTTGGCAAAAATTGAGTGGTATGACATTGAGGCACTCCCTCGATCATCGAATCATTTTGCGGACACAATGGCCTCCTTGGGGTCACTAATCCTGCAAGACCTTTCCGGTGATATAACAACCATTAAGGTCAAAACCTTATCGCAACCCGCGATGGAGCGCGCAAGCTCAGACTTGACGCCAAGAGTCCACATGATCCAGATCGAACCATCTTCGGATAAGTTCTTTTGAATCCGAGACTGTTTGAAACGTGCCAACTGGGGTCTTTGTTTTCCCCCACTCCCATTAATAGCAACACAACGCTATTCTTACAAGTTCTATCCCAATTAGCATTTGTTAGGGAAGAACTTCAAAAGGGATTGGCTGTTCATACTGTCGAGGTTTCTGATAAACAGGACTGGTATTTACCCATAAGAGACTACTTCAAGTTAGGTAATCTTCCCTTTGGATTGACACACACCGCAAAACGAACATTCAAACAGAAAGCGGCAAAATATGTCTTGATAGGAGACATTTTGTATCATCGCAGCTATGACGGAATTCTTCTTCGATGTTTGGACCAGCAAGATTCCACTTGGGCAGTCGCCCAAGCGCACGATGGTACATGTGGCAGCCACTTCAGTGGTATGGCCATTGCAAAGCGCATTCTTCGCATGGGCTATTATTGGCCACCTTTAGAGCGAGATTGCTGCGCGTATGTCAAGAGGTGCGTGAAATGTCAACATCATGCCAATTTAATGCATGCACCTTCCCAGGCCCTACAAAAAGTCTAGTCTGCTTGGCCATTTTCACAGTGGGGCCTCGATCTAATTGGAAAGATCTCCCCTGCATTGTCAGGCCGTCACACGTTTATCATAATGGCCACAGAATATTTTACCAAATGGGTGGAAGCAATTCTGTTAACCTCTACGACAGAACCCCACATTGCGGAGTTCATTTTGCATTACATCATATGTCATTTTGGTATTCCATCCAAAATAATCTCGAATAATGGGCCATCATTCAAGAACAAAGACGTTTGTGCTTTAACCACAAAGTACAAAATTCAGCACAACTTTTCAACACCCTATTATCCGCAAGAAAATGGGCAAGCAGAGGCGTCAAACAAAATGCTAGTCGCCATCCTTAAAAAGACCGTCGCAGACAGTCATAAGGATTGGCACATACAAATCCCACTTGCCCTTTGGGCTTATCGCACTAGCATTCGAATGCCCACTGGGGCAAATCCGTTTTCACTGGTGTATGGCTGAGAGGCAGTAATGCCTCTCGAGTTGAAAATTCCTTCCCTACACATATCAATGCAGGAGTTCATCGATGATAACACTGCACGGCAGGCCCGATTAGACCAACTTACGTTGCTTGACGAACGATGCGTTAATGCTCTCGAGCACTTACGTATCTATCAAGAGCGGCTTAAGAAAGCTTACAACATGAAAGTTCACCTAAGAGACTTTCGGGTTGGTGATTTGGTTCTGAAGGAAAACCAACAAAACTCTAATTTGCCGTCCAGTATGAGGGACAAATTCGCATCAAATTGGTTAGGTCCTTATGTCATTGATAGTAAAATAGGACCCGGGACGTACCGGCTAGCTTCTCTTGATAGTATCAAGGAAACAGAACCCTTGAATATCAGTCATTTGCAACCATTTCATATCTAAGAAAGCCATATCCCAAAAAAAAAAAAATACTAGGATTATCGCAATTTCTTGGTCAACCCAAAAAACTCCAAGGATTATCGCAATTTCTTGGTCAACCCAAAAAACTCCAAGGATTATTGCAATTTCTTGGTCAACCCAAAAAACTCCAAGGATTATCGCAATTTCTTGGTCAACCCAAAAAGCTCCAAGGATTATCGCAATCTCTTGGTCACCCAAAAATCTCTAAGGATTATCGCAATCTCTTGGTCACCCAAAAAGCTCCAAGGATTATCGCAATCTCTTGGTCACCCAAAAAGCTCCAAGGATTATCGCAATCTCTTGGTCAATCCAAAAAGCTCCAAGGATAATCGCAATCTCTTGGTCAACCCAAAAATCTCCAAGGATTATCGAAATCTCTTGGTCACCCAAAAAGCTCCAAGGATTATCGCAATCTCTTGGTCACCAAAAATCTCCAAGGATTATTGCAATCTCTTGGTCACCCAAAAAGCTCCAAGGATTATCGCAATCTCTTGGTCACCCAAAAAGCTCCAAGGATTATCTCAATCTCTTGGTCAATACAAAAAGCTCCAAGGATTATCGCAATCTCTTGGTCAACCCAAAAAGCTCCAAGGATTATCGCAATCTCTTGGTCACCCAAAAAGCTCCAAGGATTATCGCAATCTCTTGGTCACCAAAAATCTCCAAGGATTATCGCAATCTCTTGGTCAATCCAAAAAGCTCCAAGGATTATAGCAATCTCTTGGTCACCCCAAAAGCTCCAAGGATTATCGCAATCACTTGGTCAAACCCAAAAAGCTCCAATGATTATCGCAATCGCTTGGTCAAAAAAAATCAAGAAATTCAAAAAAAAAAACAACAAAAATCATCAAAAACAACAAAGATTTGCATCTCAATTCTAGGCATACTCAAATTCATCAAAAAATTCATATTCTCGCACCTCATCTTCACCTTCACCAAAAACAATCCATCAAAATTACAAAAATACATAGTTGCATTAAGCATTGCATCCATACATTGCATATTTGTAGTCATACAAGTCAAAGGCACCATAAGCTGCAATAGCTCTGATAGTCCATCTTGTTTCGCATTGTCTCATGTTACAAAAACAACAAAAACACCAAGCATAACTTTTACCACACTACAGTCAGTGGTCTGGGAATGTACCAAGAGTTTTAGTAATTCAGTCATCATTTTCCTCTTTAGCCATGTAGTGTATCAAGTCGAACAAATTTTACGAAGGTAGAGTCATACTTGAAATACACCTTGTTACGTAACATCCCAACACAAATCAAAACACTAAAATTCCCAAATTGTGTGAACGAAAGACGAAACCTGCAAAATAATCTAGGTCACCACAAGCGAAATAGTTATCTTGCTCATCCCCCTGTGCGAATGACCCCTAGAATGCTGAGAGTTGGCAAAAGGACAAGCATCCTCCCTACCCAATTCCCTAAGAATCCCTAAAGTTCTCAACAGTTGCAAAACACAAAAAAATTGCAAAATGTCAAAACTCCAAAATTTGACAAACTACAGTGCACACATCAAAAGGCATAAAAAATAGTGATTTTGGTCACTCCATAACCCCAATACCTTGCTCGAAAGAAAAACAAATCAAAATGAACAGTGATCTCATCACTACAATGAGCAAGTATCCCAATACAATTGAAGAAAAGAAGGGAGTTGACCTTGAATCCCTGGAACTCTCAGCATTCTATAGGTCATAAGGCAAGCTTCAGTACCAATTTGGTTGATATCCAATGGGTAACAGAAGTAAACCTCCCGCATGACGATATATCTATCACATTAACTTGCGTACAAATCAATATTTGCATGTGGATGAGCTAGCTTATGGAATCCTGGATTACATCGCAGATTAATCTTAGTACATACAACAAAGGAATTCGTGGAGCTAATTAGGTGATCCTCAGTACAGGTTCGGTTGAAAGCCCATCTCTGCATCGGCGGTATCCTAACAAATACCACTAAATGAACTCAATTGCACACACAGGGATATGAAATAACTGGGTCAAAAACAAGTCTGATTCATACCTTGGTCAAAAAGTCTTGTAAGATAAAGTACAGTCATGGATGGTGAGTTAAAACTGACTGAATCTCAGAAAACCTTACATTCATTCCAAAACCATCTGCGCTACTTATCATCCTTATGATACCATCAGAAAATACAAAAAAAAGAAAAACCATGTAAATAAAGAGTTTCTTAAATAGCCTATAGTGCAATCATCACAAATGTCATTCATCCATTTCACCTCGCATATCACATAGACATCAAAAACATTTACATTCATCATAACATCTGCATTCATCAAAATAAATAAACATGCATAACAAAAATCACATCATCACATGTACAAAACCAAAAATAAAACCGATATATATATATATATCATCAAAAAGATGCCCGCAGGCTACAAAACCGGTCCTCAGACCCCGCAATCATATCCAAAAACCCAACCTAAGGCATCGACCACCATGATCACGTAGGATCGGTGCGACGGGAACTACCCCCCGTGGTGTGGGTCCTACGGGACCCTGCAGGGCGGCTACTACTAGCCCCCGCATCATGCCTGCTACCACCCCCCTCATCTAACCGCCTGCGATGAGATGATGCTGACTGCTCAGTCAGACTATCCCTTGTCCACCGCGAAGATCCACCGACCGAAGGCTCAGGTAGCCGCCCACCAAGGCGGATGACCTCCCTCTCCAAGTATATCCGGTACATACACCACTCTGCCTCTCACCGATGATAGATAGACAATGCATCATCGCGCTGCACCAAAACTCTATCCCACTCTGCCAACTAAGCCCGCAAAAGATCCCTCTCCTACCGCGCATCCCCTAGCTCCTGCCTCGCATCCCCCAACTCCAGATCCCACATCCATAGTAGCTTTGTCAGTTGAGCAATATCAATGCCTACATATGACCCCACCTCCTCTGTATCTGTCGGACGCATAGGACTCATGGGGACAGTAGCCTGCTCAGGCTCCCACTGCTCCTCCACATCCTGCATGTCCGGCTACTCCGAAACACCCAAGCCCACATCCTCATCTCCCACATCCACCATGTTTGCATCATCCATACCCCCCCAATCACCCCCTGCTACCTCAGCATCCTCCACTGCCGCCTCCACACCTCCCAGTGGCCCCTCTCCTCTCCAGCACCGCAGTACCCACCACGAGTCATACTTAGTGGTAGTCCCGATGTCATCCACATCCGGGACCTCAATAACTGTGTCAGACTCCTTTCCCAATGGAGCAATGACCGGTGGCTCTAATCCTCTCTCATCTTCCCATCGTCGATAGACCATGGGCTCACTAGGAAACCCCTAGTGCACCCCAAACTGTCGTGTAACATGGTGGTATAGAAAGAACTCATGCTCCGTCCCGTGTCACCCAGTAAACCACCGCTCCCTCTGTACCCGTCGGAGCCACTCTCCAGCCTCAGGCCAGGATGGACAGTCCCGATAGGGACGCAAAAATACCTCCCCTGGAGTGAGCCGAGAAAAGACATTAGTGTAGTGCTCAACGACACCTGCCCATCGTCGACTCTGCCCCTGCTCCGTAGACCGCTGCCACAAAACTACATAACCAATCTCCTCATCCTCCATCGCCGCCCGAGTCATCCACGGTAACCCGGTAGGCCTCTCAACAGCTATGTGTTGCCAACCCCAGCACTGCAACAAAAAACTACAACTGACACCCGTCCGCTGTCGACAGCGGACCCCATACAGCTCCCCATAGAGTTGTGCCAACAAAGTCTATCCCCATCTCAGAATCAACGGTGCCTCTATCGAGAACTTTGCCAACTGCCACACCAAATCTAGCAGGTTCCATGAGAACCTCGTGCCTGACGAATCAGGGAGAAGAATGTTAGAAACGAGGCCCATCAAGAATGCATGCCTCACTCCTAACACCCCCCTCTCCTGCCACCAGCTAACCAAAATCCCGCCAGCCTGGAAATCCACCTCGACTGTCTCCATTGGGTTTGCTACACCCAGCTGCCCCCCATGCCCAAAACATCTCATAAGTATAGCAGTCCGCTGATCAAACGGCAATGTCCTAATAGGCAGACCATCTATCGGAATCTGAAGCAAACGATAGACGTCCTCAAGAGTCACAGTCATCTCCCCTATTGGGAGATGGAAAGTATTGGTCCGTGGATCCCAAAGCTTGATCAAGGCTGTCAGATAGGCCTGATCCAAAACCACAGGCTCCAGTCGAGCCACCTACTTGAGCCCAAGGGCATCAAGCCATTCCCAGTCATCATCGGTCAATGCCAACCGTGCCTCAGTAAATGCAGTGGGTACACGGTACCGGATCCTAACAACCTGCAAAGCAAAAAAAAAACAACACAAACACAAAAAAAAAAAAAAAAAAAAAAAACAGATCAAATTTTCAGTTCTAGGGTTTCTAACCTTAACCGTTAAACAAAAAAATCACAAAAAATCTTAAAGTTTTGAAAAGTGTCAACACAAAAACAATGCATTAAATAAAAGAAAAATAAACTCTAGGAACACTTACAAGTTTCGCTTCGGCTCCGTCGCTCGAACCAGTGTGTGCACTCATGATAGCAGAGAGAATTCCAGCAGCGCTTCACTTCGCAGAATTACCTCCTCCTCCTAGAGATCCAAAATCGCAAGAAAAAAATGACACAAATGAGCCCAAAATCAAGTTTTGGCCATTAAATAGGCCTTTTTCACTGGAATTTGTCCTTGACTGGGACGAGCACTCTGATTAGTGCTCGTACCACCCAGGGACGAATTCTCCAGCTGGAATTCGTCCCACCCAGGGACAAATTCAGGCCAGCACTTAAAAAAAAATCAAAAAATGACAAAATGCACTAAAAACAGACAATAAAATTGCCCGTCAGGATTGCTACTGCACCTGACAACAAGGGCATACAAATTCGACATTGGAGTCACAAATTGTCACTATCATACTCCCTAAGAAGGCTACCATAGCCGGACCACTCCACGGGAAGACGGATTTTAGACAATTTCATCCCCAAATGACATCACAAAAGGGTTAAAGCCCACTCAAAAACAGTACAAAATTCAACAAAAACAAACAGCAAAAAACATTGTCGGACATAAGTGCTCTTGCACTTAACCTCTGGGCAAAGAAAATCGATGGTGAGGTTCAAATTATCTCTCTCCTACTTCCCCAAGAAGGCTAACATAGCCGGACTGCTCCACGGGAAGTTAGGTTTTTGATGATTTCACCTCATTACGACATCACCAAAAGGGTTAACACCCACCAAAAACAGGTCCAAATGTTGGAAAAATTACACACGCTTAACGGTAAACCCTTTAAAGGCACCCTTGCACAAGTCATCTTGGGTCAAGCGACTCGTCGCTTCTCTCACGAAGGTCATTCCCTCATCGATTCGTCGCTTGAGGGGGTAGTCACACTTAGTCACCAACCAACAATCACACACCCAATTAAGGAAAATGACATGCATTCAAAGAATCATTGACAAAGACAATCACGCTCCTGCTTGGGGTAGTAAACAAGCAACAATCAAATCAATCAAACACTTGGCATTTCGTGAATCATGAACACAAGGTTCCCCTTGAGGATAAAAACGCCCTTTGCCTGTTCATGACTGATCAATGTCTAAGTTCAAGTCACACCTCAACAAAACAGGTTAATACTTGAAATCAAATTCCTTAGCTCGTCAGAAGCAAGGATTCAAGAATGCATGCCCTTTCCATACTTGGGGCATCAAAAGTTGGTTAGGTTACCAAGAAACCCTAATCATTAGTGCTTTGGTTATCTATTTTTGCTCAGCACTGCATCACCCACAGCGCTTCCCAAAAAGGGGCATCTGTAGACACCAAAACAACACCAATCCGATTATGTGACTGCAAACACTGATCACTTTGACAAACACAGCCCCCAGGGCAGCCCTCAGAGGTTAAACAGTGGTCTTAACCACTTTCATAGAAATTTTGTAAGGTCAAGAAGCAATTTGGCACACTTGGACACTTTGCCCAGTATTCGTCTCACCCAGGGACGAATTCAAAATAGAATCCGTCCCACACCAGGACAAATTCTGAATCCATCCCTGGGTGGGACAAATTCTAAGCTTAACGGGCAAAAAGACAAATGGCGCCAAGTGGCAGCCCAGAACAGTCAGTTGATGACTCCTGCCTCGCACGCGTGTGTAGGTGGACAGAGGGGCCGTTAGAAGACTATCACAAAATGCATTTATCAAAGCCCAAGTCAATGGAGGACTCCCCTCCCTCATGGGAAGACAAGACTGCCACATGGCACCTATGACCAACACATGGCATTTGTGCTTCCCTCCCAAAAGAGACCCCATGGGTCTATAAAAGGTGGGACTTTTCTCACCCAAAATATACGGGTTGAAGGAGTTTTCAAGCAACGAAGTGCTGCCGAGTTGAAGACCCACTTGCATCCCTTTTGGTTCACCTTCCCACATCCACCAATATCTTTTGCAAGGGAGGTTGTTGGGTGGCTTTTGGAAGCTTGAATCGGACCTAAATCCAACACATGGACACCTGAACCAACCAATTCGTCGACCCCCCCAATCCTAAGAGGTTTTGGGCCCATCCCTAGTGGATTGGCGTCGAAATCAAGTGCCAACGGTGGGAGGCCCACTTGGGCACCCCCGCAATTTCTAGGTTTTAGAGCATTCTAGATTACTTTTTTTTAGGTTGCATTTTGTGTTATTATGTTTGGTTAACTCATAGCTGCAATTTCATAACTTTTGGTCAGATTCTAGTATGTTTTGTGTTGCTTTGTTGTTTCACTGACTTGTAGGTGGAAAGATCAAATTCTCGAGGGTAGAGGCCAAATTGGGAGAATCCGACCATCTGGGTCATCCCAAAATGGCCCAAATTACATAACCCCCTTGTTTGCAGGCGTTTTGCAGGTCTCGTGAATCGACATTGGAGCAGCAGCAGGTCGGCTTCTTCAACACAAAAGAATTCATCCCACCCAGGGACGAATTGCAATAAAAAATCGTCCCACCCAGGGACGAATTCCAGTTGAAGGCAGATTGGCCAGCTGTCTCAGTGGCAATGGCCTTCTGGTAACATTTTCTGTCTTTTGTCAAGTTTTCAGGCTGTTTAGAATCATTTTGTTTATTGTTTTAGATAAATGTTTGCATGCATCTTTTGATGATTTTAGAAGAACGAACACTTTTCACTTGCAGCAGGTGCTACTGACATCTTGGTTGTTTCTTTGTTTGCAGGAGAAGTAGCGGAGGTGAAGAACTCATCGACATCAACGACGACATCATCTTGGCCCACCCATTGCAATCGTGGGCACGCGGAAAGAGGAACATTGAGTGATTGTAATCGAATTCTTTTAACGCTCCTAGCCCCCAAAAAGGGAGGAGACATCATTGTAACAAAGATCAAGGGATATTAATGAAAGGGCTGTGTTTTCTCCATTTGCTTGTGTCTCTTCCAATGCGTTTCTTTTCCATTTCATGCACTTTACATTTCTAGGACTTAAGCGCATTTGGTTTTGGTTATATTGCAATTAGTGTTTCCTTTGCCTGGAATCTCGTGCTTTCACCAACCTCCATTAATTGCACATAGGTCGGCCATCCATTAATTTAAACTTAAATTTTAAACTTTAATATCTTCATCACCGGAAGTCCTTTTTCGATGAAACAAAATTCCACCTTGGATTTTAATAAAATCCCTTTCCACATAAGCCCACCATGGTTTTAAATAAAACCTTTTATTTTCCCTGCCATAAAAACCATGTAAATAACCATGCTTTCAAAAATATCATAAATGCTTATTTATGAAAATTTTGGCCACCAAAACCAAATGTGATCCATGTGACATCAATGATCCATGTGACATCAATGACAACATAAAATACCTCAAATTACCTCAAATATCCAACAAAAAGACTAGTCGAGGCTCTAGATCCCATTGTTGGGGAGTCCAAACTCATGAATGGATATGTTGAAAATATTTTTTCCCTAGATTCATGCTTTTCTCCCTCTGATATTGAAGCCCTTTTCACTGCTTCATGGAAACCTTCTAAAATTTATGTTAATTTTTCTTTTGAGGTTCATTTTTCTCTAGCGAAGCTGGAAGTTATATTTTCTGCCCAAACTCCTATGCTAAAGGAGAGTGGCAGGTTTGAGTTTGGTTTTCTAGAGTCCTGGAGTGGAACAAAAAAAATTGAGGTGGACTGTAAGGCTTTCTTTTTTCCTATCAGTTTCGGACCTATGGTAGAGGTTGAGGTGCTCCCTATTCCTTTCATAGCATTATCTAGTGGCATTTTGTGGCTTGTTTTTCTATGTTTGTAGTACCTCATTGTTGATTGGTTAGGGGTCCTTTTTTGGCCTCCTTTCTAATTTGGGGATTCTCCTTTTTGGAGAAAGCTGGTATTTTGTGTTCCTATGGGGTTTGAACCCACTAGAGTTGGAGTTTGGAATTTTGTGTTTGCCTGTGGGGTCTAATACCATAGGATTTTAAGTTATGGGTCCTTTAAAAACCCTGTTCGCTTAGGTCTAGTACTTTTTTAGAGATATTTTTTAGTGTCCCTGAGTGTGGTGGTTCTCCAACGTTTTTCTTGGTTGGTAGAGTTTGATTGGTAGGATTCACTGATAGATAATGGTTTTCCTTTTGGTTTTATGGATCCTTTGTTTTTCTTAGTTTTCCCACCTGGTGGTTGGGTTGTATTTTTACAGGCCTCTGTTCAGGGACAGAGGCTTTGTTGTGGATAGTTGCTCGGGTGCCTCCAACTAGATTTACATGGATAGAGTGGAAGTATCTTGCTTTCATATTTATTCTATGCTCTAGTTTTTACCTAGTTTGGCTAGATTTTTGGTTTCTAGGTGGATGGTATTGCTTGGGGATTTGTAGCTAATGGAGGGTTATTGGTTAGTTTATTTTTGTTTTCTTTCTGGTGATAACATCTTGTTGGTAAGGGGCCAATAATTGCACCAAACCCTGATTGGTGATTTGTAATGCTACAAAAAATGCTCATTGGTATCCCTTGGTTGTCTCATCTCCCTTGCTTCAGTGGTCGATAGTGGCTTGTTTTTCCAGATCCAATAGTGGTGGTAGGGCTTGGTCCCATGATTTATCTAATTTTCTAATAGATGGTTGGGTAGGGTTTTTTGTAGACCCCTATTCAGTGGCATAGGGGTAGGTGTGGAAAGTTGTTTAGGTGCCAACAACTGTTTTTGTTTCTTGGTCAAAGTAGGAGTTTCAAGCTTCCTTCTCTCTTCTTCACTCTGGTTTTTCCTGGTTTATTTAGAGTTAGGGTTATTTATTGGGTGGTGTTTCTTGGGATGTTGTAGCTAGTGAAGGGTTCCTAGTTTGTTATTTTCATTAATATTTTTGGTGACATCTTGTTGGTAGGGGACCAATCGTTGTACCAACCCTATTGGTTGTTTTGTAATGTAGCAAAAAATTTAGGTTGGTGTCCCTTGACTACATCAATTCCCTTGCTTTAATGATCGGTCGAGATTCTAATTCTAATTCTAGATTTGGTGGTTGGGCTTGGTCCTTAGGTTCAAAATGCTAAATTTTAGCCCTTTTTTTGGGACCCTACTACTATAGAGTAGTTGTGGTATTTGTTCCTGGGTTGGTTTTTTGCCTCCCAATGTTGTGTTTCTTTTGGTGTTGTCCAAGTGGGCTTCTGCCTTTCTAGTCTTCTATGGAAGTTTTTGTATCATTTTTTGGGAGCCTCTCAAAACCCTCACCTTTAATTATCAATAAAAAAAAGAGGGTTTACTTAATTTTCATAATGGATTTTCTATGAAAAAGACCCTAACCATACCTATTAGATCCCTATTTTTAATTAAAAGGGTAGAGAATTGGTATCTTTTCTTAGGAATTAAAGAGTGCTTTTCAAAATAGACCTCCTTTCCAAACCAAGGGTGGAGAAAGAGAATCTTAATCAAAGCATTATTAAAATAGGAGGTATAAATCATTTTTATGTTAACCTTCTCCAAATTGAGGGAGGAGAGTAAAACGAGGGGGTCATAAAGGAGGATCTTTCTATCATTTAATATTAACTCACCTTTATGACTCATAAAAGGAGAAATTAATAGTTTAATAAATGCATATTTCAATAAGACCTTTATATAATCATAAGAGGGCTTATTTGGAGTAAGCTATAATGAATCACAAGGAGAAGACTAGGCTAAGCAAAGCATGAGGAGGACTTGGAGGCTAGCATGATAGGAAAAGAATGAGGTAATATTGGAAGGAAACCTTGGGAGTATTAGAAGGAGGCCTATTGAAGAAGAAGGAGAATTCAGGTGGACTCCTTTCATGATTTTAATTTCCTCCTATTTGCTTTCATATATAAAGGATTATCTTTCCTTCTATGGTTTTAATATTTTCCATTAATACATGCTTTATATTTAAGTAACTAGGTGATATAGAATATATTCTCCTTTAATACATGCTTTATACTTTGGTTTGTTCATAATTGATGGATGCAAGTTTAGGGAAATCTAGGGATTGATTTTTAGGTAAACTTATTATAAAATTATGATAGGTATTAGAGCCATTGTATTACCTTTCAGCCAACTAGGTTCTCCAGATTTAACTGAAAAGTAACTTTGGATAGCCATTGGATTTAACTCTAGTTCATACCATCCAAAGTTAAGAATTGTAAAACTTAATATGACCTTTGCCTAGAAGGGGTGTCTAGGAGGTGTTTATTGTATTGAGAGGTGTTTGGAATCCTCTAAAATCCATGTATTCTAATTTGAGTATTGATCTTGCTTATGGGAGAGAATAGATAGAGAATATATTCTTATTTAAGTAATGGATGCGCTCAATGGATTAAAATAAATAGAAATTATTGCTATGTGAATTGATTGGAAAAAGTTGTGATATTGCTATGCACCTTTATGATCATTAAATTGGCATTATGTTTTGGAAGGAATGGATGGGAGATCCATTCTTGAAGGGATTATGTGATTCCTTCTTGAATTTGCTATGTGAAAAATGATGTTAAGAAATATAGTTGTTATTAAGGATCAATTAAAGAAGTTAATCAATTCTTCTTTTGGAATAATTAGAGATTAAATGGACTAATCTATTATTTTGGAATAATTTGAGATTTAATGGATAAATTTCCCCTTCTAGAATACATAGAGAGCAAATGGACTAATCTCTTCTTTTGGAATAATTTGATATTAAATGTATTAAACTCTCCTTTTGGAATAATTAAACATTAAATGGATTAATCTCTTATTTTGGAATAATTTGAGATTAAATGGATTAATCTTCCTTTTTGGAATAATTAGAGATTAAATGGAATAATCTCTTATTTTGTAATATTTTGAGATTAAATGGATTAATCTCCCCTTTTGGAATAATTAAGATTAAATGGACTAATCTCTTCCTTTGGAATCATTTGAGATTAAATGGACTAATCTCTTCCTTTGGAATCATTTGAGATTAAATGAACTAATATCTTCTCTTGGATTTACTAAGATACTAAGTGGACTAATCTCCCTTTTGATATAGTCTTGCTGTATAAGGGTTAGTCAGAGATATATATTTGATGTTACCTACCATGTTTATTTTAATAGGGTTATGCAATGGATATTGTGTAATAATGGGAGAACCAATAATATCTTAGTGAAAACTCTCTATACATCCCTTGTTTATACATCCCTTGTTTCTCTAGTTTTGGTTGTAAACTAATTAACAGAAAAAGCGAATAACAACTTTGTTGAGTCTACCTAGAGGACCCTTAGTGCTCAACAATAAAAAATTAGAATACTTGACCTAGAGGATAATACAATTGAGGCTCCCAACTAAAATCTTGCTAGCAAAATTTAGTATATCCATTCTTGTGTCAAGTGTGAAAATTTTAAAACAATTTAAGAGATATTTTGGTCATGTAGGTAAGTCTAGGTAGTTTGTAATAATCCATTAGAGGATAGCCTAGTTATAATTGATATGAAATGTAATTTTAAGGAGGTATGTTTAACTTCCATTACTAGGATTGATAAGATATTTAAACATATTTCTCAAAAAAGTAATAATTTTATTTAAGTATATGTGAAATTACATTCGTTAGATTCCTCTTTGGAATGTTTTTAAAACTTCAAAATTGACCTAAAAATTAAATTACTTATACATCATAGCTAGCTATATCCAATAGATTAAGTTATATTCTTAAATACCTTCTCATATTATCAACTAATATCCTTTAAAGAACTAATTGTTGATTTTTTTAAAAAATGCTTTGACTATCCTTGTTAAGAAATCTACAATCATGCCAACCTAGAAACTAGTATTCTATTATTAGCATCACAATTATTTATTATGTAGTATATAATTTATATCTACATGTTTTTGCTAGAGTGGATTAATCTCCCTAGGTGGAAATATAAACCAACCACTATAAATAGAACTCCTTAAATTCCTCTACTAAGCACATAACTAGTTCAATCAATAGCCTCTTCCTTTGAAAGTTTATCTGCTTGTATATTTAGTTCTCGATAAATATATTTGAATGTACAATATTCACTTCAGTCCACATATTCTTTTATCTGAGATAATATGTGATGTAGAGCCATGTTTTTCATTTTAATTATTAAGCATCCAATTTATCACCACCTATGAGTGTTCCTAAATTTTAGGTTTTGTATTCCTTTTGATTTGACCAACTAAATCAATAATTTAAGTGTCATTATTTAAGCATATGATATTTTTAGATTCTATGATTCTTCAAATGATATTTTTATTCTTGAGTTAATTAGATTTTTCAAGTTAACTCTAGCTACATGTTATATATCAGATGCTTTGCATATAGATATTTTAGAGATTGGGAAGAACAAAAAATCAAGGTTCACTTCAAATTATTGTTATGTAGGATGGGCACTCAACTTATATGCAACAATGAAAGGTGTGGAGGATACAAATAACTATCGACATAATATAAGTATGGCATATCTTAAAATTTTAATGGTGATTTCCTATAATATTTAGAAAATATCAAAGTATAACTTCTAGATACTATCTAAAAATTTGAGGCTAAGTGGAAGCATAAAAATTTAATTGTACCAATTAAACCATAAAACTCTTTGAACCTAGAGGGAAAAGAGCAATTATTATAAATCCCATATATATAATTAATTCCTTTATACAAAAAAGCTAACCCATGAATAACATTGCATAAAGCTAAAGTTTATTTCACCAAACACTGTTTAGACTGATGCCCAGATGGCTTAATGGTCATAGAATATCCTTTATTACTTCTAGTTGGTTATACAAAAATATTGTGTCGATATTCTTTAGACTCTAAGATCAATGTCAAGTGGTAAGTGAATTTTACCAATGTCCAATGGTAATTTCTTGTTACTCAAATTTGGAAAGCTAAGGTCCGAGGTGTAGACCAATTGGTTCATCCAAACCCCATAAGGGGGTGGAGGTCCAAGGTTCAAATCTCGAGCCTCGCCGGACTGAACGCTTGTCCCTTTCTTGGTGCTTTTAGCGGCGTAAAAGGTTTAAAATGATTGTGGCATGGTGGTTATAGGTGCGAACTGCATGAAGATCTATGTGACGACTTCTGGGGTGGACAACGCAGAATACTGTAGCGGCCATAAAAATCTGGACAGCCTACCTAGATTCGTGGCAGCTTAAAAAAACAAAAAAACAAAAAAAAATTGGAAAGCTCATGTTGAATCAAAAACTCAACTTCTTGGTTGGTGGATTTTGCATAAAAAAAATGCCAACAACTGAAATTTTAGCTATGATTTTACACATTACCCCTTAATGCAATTTGTGTAATGCTTTAGAAACTCTTATTCACTTTCTTTGGTTTTATGGCATGGCTAAACAATTTTGGGATATATTTTACTCTTTTTGTTTTCCCTCTTTCACTAGATTTTGGAAGCTTTTTCTGCTTGGTTTTCTCAGCTGGATCAATACCCAAAATTATGGGATGTTTGTAGACTCATCCTTCTCAAGGACATTTGGAAGTATAGATGCAAAAAATTATTTACTAGATCTGCTGCTCCATAGGATATAGTTTTGGCAGACTTGATATTTGATATTTTGTTACATGTGGGACATATTCATTCCCAAGTCTATGGACATTCCAACATGCATCGAGATGTTATTGATAAACTTCATCAACTTTCTCATATGATTTAAGATATTTAGAAAGTCCAATAGGAGACTAAGAAGAAGATCTTTAGAAAATCCAATAGGAGACTAAGAAGAAGATAGTTCACAATGATAAGCAACTTCAGGGGTTTGATTACTTCTTTTTCTTCTAGACTTCAAAAGATATCAGGGAAGACATGACTAGAATTTTTTCATATAACAGACTCTCCCACATATGAATGTGGATATTTGGTGTATTGCAACAAGATATAGCTATAGATTTTTTTTGTTGATATTAGATTCTATTCTTATGTATATTCAGGTATAGATGCTTTACTTCTTATCTACCTCATTTTATTTTTTAGCTGGTGGAAAGTGCTAACACCAAAATATTATAATGTTCCGGTTAATGATATAATATAATCTAACTTTCTTAAAAATAAAAAAAATAAATAAATTGTATTTTTGTTTAACTTTGTATTTGGTTGCATAAGATTATTTATGATGTATTTTAACAGTTTGTTTAATTGTATTCTTTGTAGAGATATAATGTATTTTAACTTCTAATTTTATAAAAGACTTTTACAACTCTAATATATAACTCGGATCTCTTTTAACCTCTTATGGCTAGTCAAGAATAAGATGACTCCTAATAAATATGTTAATTGCATATGATATATATTATGTATCGATTATAAGTAAATAAACATGTAAAAATGATAAAATATAAGCTACTCGTTGAACAACAAAACAATACTTTAAAATAATAATCAGTTATTCTTCATGGCATGTTATTTTAATAATATTATATTACAATAACACTACTTGTAATGTGATATCATATCATTTTAATACTTTTAATAGATATAAATGTTCATTGGTTAAAATAATTGAGAATTTAGATTATGTTTGCTTAAAATTTAGTTTAAAAAATCTTACTAAATACTAAAAAAAAAGAAAAACTATTAGGTAAACTAAAAATAATAGTTTAACCTATATTTCAAAGTTAAATACTATGTTAAATTATTTTCGTGTTTCTCTTTCCATTAACTCTTTTAGATTATTTATTCATGACGACTCATTTTTTTCTCTTCTTTGATATTCCTTGCAATAACAAATTATTAAAAAATGATGGTTTGACCCATTTTCTTATCTAAAATATTGCATAATAAATAAGCATGCCTTGCCAGGTTTTCAAAAGTATAAACATCCATAAACATGCTTCGTTAAGAAGCAAGTTAAATGTAAAAACAATTTTTTTTAATAAAATTTTAATTAAAAAAAAAACATATTATTAATAGAATAAAAATATCCAAATAATTAAAAATATATTATTGTTTTCCTAGTATGATTTAACCTAAACATTTTTAGGTGAACATTGACAAATGAAACTTTGAATCTAAGGCTTATTTCTTCATAGATAATTATTTGTGGTTTGGTTTTTGTAGTTTTCAAAAAAATGACAATCTTTGCATTAGAAGGTATGATTTAGTGAATAAAATATTAGTGACACGCGGAGGGAATATATATTTTATTTAAACTTTTGTATATGACAAATATCGTTGTGTTATCTTTCCATTTGTAACCTTATTTTTTATTATGAGGAATCGATAATGTTATTTTATATTATTTTTGTGGATGTTGTTTGAATTTAGAAAGTTATTACTAATTTTAATTGAGGAGACTTTAAAAGGGTACAAAATTGGAATAGTTGATTTTAAGCTCACAAACACTGATAGGTCTACTACCTCCAACCTTAATTTTAAGGTTATTAAAACTAAAAAAAATAAGTATTATATTATCTCGACCTTATAATATTGTATGATTAACATCGTCAATATCAATTGGCAACAAGTTCAAACAAGCAGTGTGTGATTGTATAAATGAGCGTTTTATGTGTATATATTAAAAATGAAAATAACATATTTCATATGACATTATAAAGTCATCAGACAAATAAAGTAATAAAGATCAAAATAACATTAAAAAACACATTTTTTTTATTATAATATTAATAATTATAATATTTTGATTTCAACAATAATACTTATAATAGGTTTACCAAGTTTTTAAAAGGTTCTTCCTTGACACAATACTTGTATTGACTATTAAAGCAATGATGAAGTCACTTGTTGGGGTTTTCTATCTTTCCATCATTTTGAACAAATGGAAATGACTAGTTTAAATCATTGTATTTGTATTAAAACACTTCCATTTGATTTTGTTCATTGACTTGATTTTATTTTATTTATTATTTGTTTTTTAATTTAAAATAAATTATTATTTTTTCTAATATCAAGTATAACAAAATACATCTTCAATAAATTGCTTATTAAACATATGTTTGTTGAAATAAAATAAATATTACACCTCTTTATTAAGGTTTTAAAGAATGATATTCATTATCTAATTATTATTTGTCCATTGTCTTTTAGATCTTGACAGTTATTTCATTGTAAAATCAAAATCATGAGATAGAAACTTGATGAGTTGACTCTCACTTGAGATTATATTTTCTTTGTTGTTTTTCTCATGCCTTAATTGAAGGTTTTTACTAACATTAAAATTTGTCTTCTCACTCACTCTTTATATATATATATATATATATATATATATATATATATATATATATATATATATATATATATATATATATATATATCCATCTCGTAATCCAATCTATGGTCATAATTCATCACATATATTTATTCATATATGTCTTTTTTTTGTATACCATTACATAATAATATCTTATAATGAACCAAAAAAAATATCTTAGGCAAAATATAATACTTTTCTAAAAAGTATACTTAAACAAAAGGATCCTGTATTTTAAAATAAAAATAGTTGAATCCTATTAATAATAAAGGGGTGAAAAAGAACAAATATATGTTATAGTTGCAAATCTATTCTACTATACATTATTCCATCATTCTATCTATTATCCTTTGTATATTGAAAGCTTCAAGGAATGCCATCTTAAATGATATTTGAAATAGCAAATAAAGTAAAATATTGCATGGATTTAGACCATCTAAGAGTATAGGCTTTATTTTCTAAAGGAGAAAAAACTATGTTGACTTTTCTTTTTTGTAAGAATGTGTAGATCAGTTATGAATCATCATTATCTTTGATGAATATATGTTGAAGTCATATCAACAAGGTGATATTTTACAAAATATTCAATCAATTCTCATACAAGGAGTAAATGGAAGTTTGAGGAGGAAGATCTCTATGGAAAAGCTACTTGAGGTAATTTTATTTTTCATCCTAGCAAGTCACCTAAACTTAACCTATTTTTTTCAATTTTATTTCAAATATTTTGGGATTTTTTGGAGAGTGATGTGTTCTACAATAAATAATATAAACGTCATATTTATTCCATTAGTTACAAATAAAGCCAAGAAAATATTTTAATAATTTTAATCCAATAAGCCTATGTAATATGATTTATATCATTTTAAAATTATGGCTAATAGATATAAAAACATTCTAAATTATGTTATCTTAGATGAACAAAATGGTTTTGTTTGTGGTAAATGAATTATTTCTAGCATATTAATGGCATGGAAGGTCATGAATTCTCTTAATTCTATGAAAAGAATATGTGTGCTTATAAAATTAGATATGAACACTACTAGAGTATTTTATTTGATATTCTAATTTTTTTTATTTTGATCAAGGTTTGTATGAATTGATTAGATATTTTTATAACACTTTAAATTATTTTATTGTGTTAAAAGGATATCCCCTATCGCAAGACCCACTATTTTTGTAACAACCCAAAAATCATACAAACAAAAAATACAAAAAAAATGAAAGCGTTTTTTTTACTAATGAGAGGGATACATGAACCCTTCATGAATCCCTAACCCAACTAACATTTACCTAAATTTTTAATCTCTTAAGTTTTCCTAGA
This sequence comes from Wollemia nobilis, assembly GCA_028583015.1. Classification (NCBI taxonomy): domain Eukaryota; kingdom Viridiplantae; phylum Streptophyta; class Pinopsida; order Araucariales; family Araucariaceae; genus Wollemia; species Wollemia nobilis. The sequence goes on from JAQPPZ010001753.1 coordinate 3,024,631, forward strand.
AGTTACATCTCATGAAGTACCCTATCATAAGTCTACTTGTGTAGGCATATAATGTGTCACTGCGGATAAGCCCATCTATCACATGATTCTTGATGAGTTAGACTTATCACCATCAGTCCATAAAATTTATACATTCATATCTATACCATACATAAATCCTTCTGTGTAGGTATGCTATGAATATTACGAGTTAAGCTATCTATCTAATCTCCACGATGATCTATCTTAACTCAGATGTAATCTCTTCACAACTTAGCCCTTTATCTCCCTAAGGGGGTCTCAATTCCCTTAGGTCTCCTATGTTCACCCTAAGGGGTTCTTAATTCCATTAGGTCACCTATGTTCACCCTAAGGGGTCCTTAATTCCCTTAGGTCACCTCTGAGTTCACCCTAGAACTCTACTCTTATATTTATTATCATAAAGTAATCAAACAATCATACATAAAATTATTATAACAACATGAATAAAAAAAAATTAATGGAGGAAATAAAGTAATGTTAACACTAAATAGAACACATAATATAACCAAATACAAAAATAAATGAAAAGTACCTTCACTAAATCAATGAACACTCATCTCATTAGATCACACATTATAAGTATTTATTACTTCAAATATTATCATATTATTTGCATCGGGGATATCTCCCCACAATTCTAGTCTATTTGATCATAAGTAAAACAACATTAGATACAAATACCTATGATTTATTTCCATGGAACTCCTTGCTTCTCCTTGCTTCCCATTGGTTCTTTGAGGGTAGTAGGGGATCAAGATACTCATGGTTCAGGAAAGGCATACCTTTAAATGCATATATTAATTTACTTTACCTTATTGCAACTATACAAAAATTCATTAAAATTTCTAACCATCTAATGCATTATGGATATCATCAAAGAACCCTTACTTTTATTTTCACCTCTCAATTTCCCTTAGAGAGTCATCCAATACGTTCTTCTTAGATCAAGGTCCAACTTAAATCAAATTTATTCATGTCTTAAAGCATTAAAGTCTCATTCCCTTAACCTTTAAAACAATCCCTTTTCTTTTCATTCCCTAAATCAAAGCCCCATAACTTCAATTCAAAGAATAAATCTATATTCCTTTTTAATTTCCAATTTTTAGTCAATCAACTACTTTTTAAATAATTAAAGTCCCATACCTTTAACCTTTAAAACAATCATTTTTTTTTTTCATTCTCTAAATCAAATCCCCATAACTTCAATTCAAAGAATAAATCTACATTCCTTTTTAATTCCTAATTTCCATTCAATCAAGTACTTTTTAAAGCATTAAAGTCCCATACCTTTAACCTTTAAAACCAACATTCATTCATTCCCTAAATTGAAGCCCCATAACTTCAATTCACGAATAAATCCACATCTCTTTAATTTAAACTCCTAATATATTCAAACTTAATCAAAGGGGTTTTCTTTTACACTAAAAACCTTCAATACATTTCATTAAAATCAAATATTATTTCCTAATTGAAAACCTTACATAAATCTCTTATAAATAAAAGGTTTCTTTTAATTAAAACCTTAAATACATTCCATATAAATCCAAGGTTCCTTTTAATTAAAACCTTAAATAAATCTTATATAAATCCAAGGTCTCTTTTTAATTAGAAGCCTTCAATAATCCTATATGAAAAAAATGTTCCTTTTAATTAAAAACCTTCTCTACATTTCACAAAATTAAAGGCTCCTTTTAATTAAAAACCTTTTCTACATTTCATAGAATTAAAGGCTCCTTTTAATTAAAACCCTTATCTACATTTCATAAAATCAAAGGCCCCTTTTAATTAAAGACCTTATCTATATTTCATAAAATCCAAGGCTCATTTTAATTAAAACCCTTATCTACATTTCATAAAATCAAAGGTTCCTTTTAATAAAAACCTTAAATACATTTCATAAAATCCAAGGCTCCTTTTAATTAAAACCCTTATCTACATTTCACATGAAACAAAGGCTCTATTCTTTTAAAAACCCTTAAATACATTTCACATGAAACAAAGGCTCTGTTCTTTTAAAAACCCTTAAATACATTTCACATGAAACAAAGGCTTTGTTCTTTTAACTAGAACAGTTACACAACACCTTACCTAATGCAGGGTTTGCAACTAGAGGTCAATGCCTTTGAACATGCACAACACTCACTGCTAACGCCCACTGGTCTACCGAAGCACTCACTAAGCTCTCACCTAAGTGTTCACTAAAGTGCTCATTGCATTTCATAGTGTACAATGCACAACACAACCTATGGTGATTGCTCACACATAGTGCTCACCCGATATAAGGGAGGTTTTTCTCTTAAACTACAACCATAGAGTGGTTTTAGTTAAAACACAATGCTTCCACATGGTGGTTTCACAACACACACAAGGTGATTCCTGTTTAAGCACAATGCTCCTCACATGGTGGTTTCACAACACACATAGGGTGATTCATATTAAAATACAATGCTCTTCACATGGTGGTTTCACAACACACACATGATTCCTATTAAAATATAGTGCTCTTCATGTGGTGGTTTCAAAACACACACATAGCACTTCCACAAGGTGACTTCTATTAGCACCCAACGCTCACCCGACATAAGGGAGGTTTTTCTCTTAAACATAGTGCACAACGCTTTCACACGGTATAAGGAGGTTCTCTCAAACACATAGCACATCGTGCTTTCACACAACATAAATGAGGTTCTTTCAAAAACATATTGCACAATGTTTTTACACGGTATAAGGGAGATTCCAAACCACATAGCGCACAACGCTTTCACAGCATAAGGGAGATTCTTTCAAAAACATAGCGCATAGCACTTATATGCAATAATCCCACGTAAATTAAAATTGGGTTCTAGATTTAAAGCAACCCAACCTTAACTCCTATGGATATTGGAAATATGGAAACATCTAGTTGCCCTCCTCTTAGCCTTTGGTGCGTTCTTCCTCTTATATTTATATCTCATCTAGGTTTGTGTCTCCGTTCTTGCTCTCTCCCCTATCTGTCTTCTCTCTCCCTCTCTCTATCCATCTTTCTTTTCCTTACCCTATTTCTTACGTGTCTGTCTACCTACGTGGTTTGTCCACCATCCACTCGAACCCCGAGCCCCTATCTTCCACCTTTGCTCTTCAATGCAGTGTCCCCTATCCCTTGTGTGTTTTCCCCATATTTTCCACATTTGGAAATTAGTAGCCTCATAGGATATTTCATAGGGTTCATTGCATAGGAAAGGGATGATTACATTTTATTTTTAAAATACAAAGAATGGTCCTTTTTTTAAATATCATTCTTATGATATTTATCAACATTTAAATATATTACTTTTACTTACACAATATCTTTATTGTTTTTATTTTTAAATAATATATATATATATTATTATATATATATATATATATATTAAATGAATTCTCTTTCATTTAATTCAATTAATTAAAGTCTTTTAATGAATCCTCTATTATCATTAAAATGCACACCTCTAATTAATTTAGTTACAAACTCATTTATTAATTAGAAAGAAGTTTACTAATGAGGTCAAATGAGCCAAACATTATTTATTTAAACTTCATTAGTTAATTTAGAGGAATCTTTATTCAACATATGCATTTAATATGTTTTGTTTCATAAGGATGATGTTTTACTTGTGCTTCAACATGACAGTTTACCTTATGCATTTATATACATCTTGCATTTGTTCTCATACAAAAAATCCAACATTAATCTACTCAAGCCATGATGCAATACAAAGAAAACAAATTTGTACAAAAATAAAGAGGGAATCATTTGATCAACCCAATCACCCATATTAGCTAGATATTTTACTATAACTACTAGTCTATTAACTAAAGCTCAGGGTGATCAGCCATTGATGATTATACCTTCCATAAATGCATGCATATATGAAGGTATCTATCCATGTTACCTCCGAGTACCTTAATCATCATTTCCCCTAATCTTTGGTACCCTCATTTCTGGTGGGTGACTCTGCCTATTCCACCTATGAGTGTACCTAATCCTACACACTTGGTAATATGTTAGTGATAACATGCCCTTATAAATCAACTAAACATAATATAGTTGGTTCTATTATCCAAACTAGGTATCACCACATCATAGGTTAATGCATTGTTTCTTATACCATAAAGTCAGCTAGGGAGGGTCATGACATCCTGCCCCACTAGGATTAAACATCATCCTCGGTGTTTCAAAATTTCCTTTTATTTTTTTTTGTTTTTTTATCATAGAAAGTAAAACTATTACATCATATAGCTTCAAATAAAAAGAGAAAATGGTTTCGCATAACCTTCACTTTCTCCCAAGTGGCATTCTTCTCAGATAACTGGTCCCACTAGACCTTACACTATTCGAGGGTCCTATTCCATAGATATTTAGAACAAAACTCAAGAATCCTCATCGGTAGTACTTCAATGGCCTCCGAATTTACCATATGATAATTAGAAACATCCCACACATGTTTAGGATCAACAACATATTTTCTAAGCAAGGATATGTGGAAGGTGTTATGGATTTTGGATAGATTAAGTGGTAATGCAAGTCGGTATGCCATAAAACTAATATTTTCTGTGATCTCAAAGGGCCCCATAAAATGTGGATCCAACTTTGTGGATTTGATAGCACTTAATATCCAACATAATACTCTCTTGGAGTCCTTTTTAGATCTGCATAACTCTTATATCTATCCACAACTTCCTTAAGCCTTTGCCTAATTTCTTTTAGCTTCTCTTCCATTACCCTAACCATTTATGGTCTAATCTCAACTCAATCCTCTAGGTTGTCCCAAGACAATGGTGTTCTACACTTTCACCCATAAAATGTATCGAAAGGTACCATTCCTAGCGAGGAGTGATGTCCATTATTGTAGGCAAACTCTACCAAAGGTAGACAATCTTCCCATTGAGATTTGTGATCCATGCAGTACATGTGAAGCATGTCTTTCAAAACTTGGTTTACTCGCTCTGTTTAACCATCGGTTTTAGGATGCTATGCTAAACTCATATTTAATTTCATACCAACTACATTATGAAGGGTTTTCCAAAATTTAGAAGTGAATTTGGAGTCCCTATTTGCGATAATTACCTTAGGAAACCCATGCAATTAGAATAACTCTTTGAATAATCTACTAGCCACTACTTGAGCATCGTCCTTAGTATTTCCTGATATGAAGTGGGAAAATTTAGTTAATTTTTTGACCACTACAAAGATGACATCGTGTCGATACCAAGTTTTGGGTAAACCCATGATAAAATCCGTAGATATAACCTGTCATTTTTGTGTAGGTATATCTTGTAGGTGAATATTTTTTACGGGATGCTGGCATTCTACCTTGAATTTTTGAAATTAGAGACATAGAGCAATAAAATTCATGATGGCCTTATTCATACCTACCCAAAATAAGGTTATTTTCATGTTTTCTCATATTTTGGATCCTCTTGGATGAGCATAATAAGGAGATCTATGAGCTTCTTACATTATCAAGTTCCTCAAATTACCCAACTTTGATATGACAACCCTTCCATTATAACACAAAGTCATATTTCATACTAAATTCCTCATTTCATTCAAGATCTATGTCCATTTTGGCTCGAATTCCTTAGAAATACTCATCCTCAAATTGCTCCTACATCACTCGATCCATTAGGTCCATGTGAATTCTAGTTATGGCTGCTATATATTTTCTTCTACTTAAAGCATTTATTATATTTTTTATTTATGTACTCAATCTCAAAATCATACTCAACAAAAAATTCCACCCATATTATCTATCTTGCATTGAGTATTGGTTGGGTGAATATGTATCATAGACTTTGATGATCGGTTTTCAAGTCAAAGTGTCTCCCCACTAAGTAGTGGCACCAAAACTTTAAAGTATGCACCAACGCAACTAGCTCTAAATCATGTATAGCATAATTAACTTCATACTTTTTGAGCTTCCTTGAAGTATATGCCACTATTGAATCCTCTTGTGAGAGTACCCCACCCAACCCCTCTATTGATGCATCAGTGCACACTAAAAAGTCCCTTTGAGGATTGGGAACCTTTAGTATTGGTGCAGTAGTAAGCTTATGCTTTAGTGGTATGAAGGCAACCTGATACTTCTCTGTCCACTTGAATTCTTTCCCCTTATTCTAAAGGTTTGTTATGGGTCCAACAATATTGGAGTAGTCCTTTATATAACGTCTATAATATCCAGTTAACCCCATGAAAATTTATACATTAATCATATTAGTAGGGGGTGGCCAATTCAAAATAAACTCAATTTTATTTGGATCCACAGTAATTCCTTCTACCAATATAATGTATCCAATATATCATACCTATAGGACTTAGAATTCACTCTTAGCCATATTTTCATAAAGTTGATTCTCCCTCAACAATTCCAACATGATCCTAAGATGTTTATCATGCTCCTCTTTATATCGAGAGTATATAAAGATATCATCTAGGAATACCAGGACAAATTGGTCCAAGTGTCTTTGAAACACACTTTTTATTAGGTTCATGAAAGCATCTAGAGCATTAATCAGTCCAAAGAGTAGAATTGTAAATTCATAATGTCCATACATAGTCTTAAATACCATTTTGTGAGTGTCTTCCTCATGAATCCTTAACTGGTGATACCCTGACCTGATATCGATCTTAGTAAACACCTTGGAATATTTTAGTTGATCAAAAAAATCTTCATTCCTAGATAAATGATATTGATTCTTGATTGTAGCCTTATTTAGCATCCAGTAATCATTACACAATCTTAGGGAAGTATCTTTTTTCATGAACAAAACTAGTGCACCCCACGGTGACACATTTGGTTTTATCAAACTCTTATCCAATAATCCTTGCAATTGAACTTTTAATTCTTGTGTTTGAGTAGGAATCATCCTATATGGGGATCTATGAATAGGTTTGACTCTCATAATAAGTTCAATCGTGAAGTAAAATTCCTATATAGGAGGTAATCCAGGTAGGTCCTTAGGAAATACATCCTGAAATTCCTATAAAATTGGATGATGTCTTAGTATTTTCTCTTTATCATTGACCTCCACTTCATTAAGTTTTACCACATACACTACCCCTCCCATATTTAGGATTTTTTTCAATTACATAGTGGATAACATATAAGGTTCAAACACCCCTTGACTATTATGAATTATTAATCTTATTCTGCCTTCCTTTGAATACTCAATCCATAGGTCTTGGAAATGACTAAGGCTTTATAAGCCTGTAGTCAATCCATCCCTAGGATCACATCAAAGGTATGTAAGGAAGTCATATATAAATGACATTTCGTAGTCCCTTAAGATAGATTAAATTCCACCATAGGATAAAACTGGTCTACTGAGTAGGTTTTTCCATAACCATACTCAAACTTCCACCCTTGGGCCAAATATCTAGGTCTTTTTGAAACAGTCCTTGCTAGAGTAGACGAAATAAAAATATTAGTGGCTCCACTATCTATAAAAAAATTTACTTGATTGTTGAAAACCTTACCTTTCACAAGTAAGGGGGTGGCTTATCCCTCTAGCTTCTACTTCTCGATTGCAACATAGATACAATGTTATAGTTCTTTTCCTTTTGCATTAGTTGTGCTAGTCCCCACCCGATATGGAAACTTATTATAGTAATGAGATCCTTGATAATTGTAGCACCCTTCCTCGGGTCCTTGCTATTTTTTAGGTTTCTCATTCCAATTCTTAGTTGTTGGATTTGGAGATTACAACTTCTATGGCTAAAGTTTCAAACTATTAGGCTTGTTATCCTTATTAAGAAAGTTCATCTTGAACTTGTTCTAATTCTTGTAAGGTTTCTTATCAAGATTTTGGGGATTCTTGGCCTTTCGCTCTTGCTCAACCTCCCATTTTACAAACCCATTACTATTTCTCTTCCTCAGCTCTTGTTGAGCTTGCTCGGGTATGGTGTCATACTTATAAGAGAAGTGTGACTCTACTTTCTTTGCTAGGTCATATGCCTTTTTTAGTGATTTAGGTTCCTGCATTTCCACATCATGCTTAAACCAATATTCCAATCCAATAATGAACTTATGAACCTACATCTTCTCATTATAAATAGGCACATATTTAAAATGCCTTACCATTTTCTTACAGTACACCTCTACTATGCTAGTTCCTTATCTAAGACTAGCAAAATTTTCAAACTTTAAGACATAGAACTACTCTGTTAATAATATCTTATTAAATATGTTTATAAATTCTTCCCATGGAGTATTGATGGGTCAATCTTAGTTTCCTCATAGTGGGTTTCCAACCACTCTAGATCAGCCTCTTCTAGGTTGATCGTAGCCCAAGGTATTTAGGTTTTTGATGAGTAGCCTTTAATCAAAAAGTAAATCTTCACCTCTCTTAGCCATGCTTCTACTGTATCACCATCACCCTCTCCATAAAACTTAGATATACTGATATTTTTCATGTTGCTAGTTGTTTTATTTTTGGTAAAGGCTCTAGATTGTACTTGCTCTGTAGTTAGTCCACTTTCTAGACCGATATTTGAAACATAAACTTGTGAATTCTAATTTGCAACTATTTCTAGCAACTGTATTATCTAATACTACATAGTAGCGACCATAGCGATGAGGTCTTCTACCTCTCTATTGGGGTTTTTTGGTTTCCCATCCTCTTTTTCTTCTTCAAAATTACTTTTTTGAGTTTGTATAGGTACAGGTCTCCCTCTTCTGGTCTTAGGTGGCATATTATCCCAATTCTATCCAAGAAATAATATTAGATTACAGTTCCATCTTAAGTTGTATCTCTAATCAAGCCATAATACAGAGTTCTCTTGCTATATGCATTAACAACCTAACTAGGGTAATATCCTAGGCTAGGATGTATCATTGATATCGAAGCCCATACTAAGGTATCCTAACATCCACTCTACCTTGGGGTTTATGCCCATCAAATTCTAACAACTAGGGTATTCTAGGTCATCCCAGCTTTAGCCCCTTTTCTTAAGCAAACATTCATTGGATACATCTAGTTTCTTTTTAGCACACATAGAAGATCTATACCCTCGTACCTAGAGCTTTGATACCAAATATAATGACCCAAAAATCACACAAATAGAAAATACAAAAAAATAAAAGAGTTTTTTTACTAAGGAGAGGGATACATGAACCCTTCATGAATCCCTAAGCCAACTAACATTTACCTAAATTTTCAATCTCTTAATTTTTCTTGAAAGTTATATCTCACAAAGTACCCTATAACAAGTTCATCTATGTAGGCGTACAATGTGTCACTATAGATAAGCCAATAAGTCACATAATTCTTGATGATTTAGACCTATCATCCTTAGTCCATTGAAGGTATACACACATATCCATACCATACACAAATCCTTTTGTATAGGTATGCTATAAGTATTGTGAGTTAAGCTATCTATATCATCTCCATGACGAGCTATCTTAACTCAGATGTAATCTCTTCACAACTTAGTCCTTTATCTCCCTACGAGGTTCTAAATTATCTTAGGTCTCCTATGTTCACCCTAAGGGGTTCTTAATTATCTTAGGTCACCTATGTTCACCCTAAAGGGTCCTTAATTTTCTTACATCATCTCTGAGTTCACCCTAGAACTCTACTCTTAGATTTCTTATCATCAAGCAATAAAACAATGATACATCTAATTATTATAAAAAAATTAATAAAAAAAACAATAATGGAGAAAATAAAGCAAGCTTAACACTAAATAAAATCATTCACATAATATAACCAAATACACAAATAAAGGAAAAGTACCTTCACAAAAACAATGAACACTTATCCCATTAGATCACACATGATAAGTCTTTCTTACTTTAAATATTATCACATTATCTATATTGGGGATATATCCCCATAAGTCTAGTCTATTGTATCATAAGTACAACAACATTAGATACAAATACCTATTCTTTGTTTTCCATGGAACTCCTTGCTTCTTAGTGGTTCTTTAAGGGTAGTAGGGAATCAAGATACTCATGGTTCAGGATAGGCATACCTTTAAATGCATATATTCATTTACTTTGACAAATTGCAACTATACAAACATTCATGTAAGTTTCTAACCATCTAATGCATAATGAATATCATAAACAAACCCTTAATTTTATTTTCACCTCTCAATTTCCTTTAGAGAGTCATCTAATATGTACTTATTAGATCAAGGTACAACTTAAATCAAATTAATTCTTGTCTTAAAGCATTAAATTCTCATTCCCTTAACATTTAAAATAGTGTCTTTTATTTTCATTCCCTAAATCAAATCCCCATAACTTCAATTCAAAGAATCAATCTACATTCCTTTTTAATTCCCCATTTATAGTCAATCAACTGAAGAACACAAGCTTATACTGAGAGGGGGGGTGAACAGTATAAGACCACTTTTTACTTTTTTCTTCCAATTCAATATTATATTGTGTATAGATAACAATATCAATAACAGTATTCAAAGTAATGCATAAAATACCATACACAATAGAGACACCACAATTTACGTGGTTCACCTAATGTGGGCTACTCCACAGAGAAAACATGTTACTAAAAATTTCTCAATCAATCTATTTGGGAATCACTCCCAATTAAAAATTTTATGGATCTCTGTCCAAAGGAGATGTTGATCCCCTAATTTCATGGATCTCTTCCATAGGATAACTCTTTCCCCTTTTTCTCTGGCTATGTGATCTTCTAGAATATTTTGTCTCACTACTGCACTGAATGGTGGACCTCTCTCTACTTGAAGGCTCCTCACTTAGATCTATATTCAATTGTGTTAGTTTTTGGATCTCTATCCAATGATACTCTGTCCTCTATACTTTGTCACCTCCAAATCTCTATCAATGAGCTCACTAAGAACCTTCTTAATAGGCTCACATAGAACCTGCTTAATAAGCTCATAGATAAATTGTCAAATATGTTTAACAAGCTCACACATAACTTATCCAAATCTGCTCAATCAAGCTCACCAAGAACTTGCCCAAATATGATCTAGGAAGCTCACCAAGAACTTGCCCAATTTTTCTCTAGCAAGCTCACCAAGAACTGGCACAAATTTTCTCTAGCAAGCTCACCAAGAACTGGCACAAATCTGCTCTAGCAAGCTCACCAAGAACTTGCCCAAAAGTGCTCTAAAATCTATCCATAAATCTAACCACAAAATTGTGCCAAACATTGTCCACAAATTTGTCCCAAAACTATCCACAAAGCTTTCTCAAAACTATCCACAAATGCCTTCTCATAGGATCAATCAATCATGCTCAAGTAGCACTCAAATCTCATCCACAAATATATCAAGGTAAAGCTCAAAGATGAACTCAACAATGAATGGCAATGTACTCTTCAATGGATGATAACAATGATCCATAATGACATCAACTCAACTCAACTCACAGAAGCATAAAGAGAATTGTTAGAGACTCAATATGTTCTAATATCAATATCAACTCAAATCAACTCATAGAAGCATAAAGAGAATTATTAGAGACTCAATATGTTCTAATATCAACTCAACTCAACTCAACTCAAATCAATCTCAACTCAATTCAAGTCAATATCAAATAAGCATAAAGAGAATTGTTAGAGACTCAATATGTTCTAATATCAATCTCAACCCAAATAAATCACCACAAGGGACAACTCTCTCTCACACAAACCTAGTCCAAGTATGTATCAACCAACTCAAATATTTCCAACAATGCTCAACCACAAATCTCACATAACAATGGTACTCATGTTATTTTCTAACTCAAGTTCATTCACAACCAATGGGCTTCAAAAACTATGCTTATACAACAAAGTTTAAACACAACTCTCAACTTATAAAATCTTGAGGCATTCAATCAACCACTTTCAAAAAGGAAACCACAAACAATCCTTTTCCCTCCAATGATGTTTTAGAATTCAACCACCATAGACAATCAATAGAAGAATGTGCCCATACCTTTTATGAAGATGAAAAAACCTCTTTTAAAATCTTCCACATTCACAAAATTCTTTTTCCAATCTTCACAAGGGTTAGTAGATCATAAAATAATCAACATTACTTCACTTTTTAATAATCATCACCAAGTCCATTAATTGCACAACTTCCTTATCTCTCCTAAAACCACTTGTACCTTAAAATAAAATTAATCAAAAAATTGCATAACCTTTTCACTCCCAAAACCACTTATACCATAAAATAAAATAAATCACAATATTGCATACCTTGTCACCTCATGAAAGAATTAATCCTCTTGAAAAAGAACAAGGCAAACTTCACTTTTGGAACCCCTTTGCAAAATCAGAAATATCTCTTTACACACATCTTATTTCTCCTTCTAAATAAGTTAGTCAAATAGCCCTCGAAATAAGCTTTTCGATGATATATAATATGCCCCATTTCCAAAATAAATTGAAACCTTTATATATATATGCCACCATCCATTAATTGCACATAGGTGGGCCCTACATTAATTTAAAATTAAACTTTAAACTTTAATATCTTCATCACCAGAGGTCCCTTTTCGATGAAACAAAATTCCACCTTAGCTTTTAAGAAAATTCCTTTCCACATAAGCCCACCATTGTTTTAAATAAAACCTTTTATTTTACCTGCCTTGGTTTTCATAAAAACCTTATAAATAGCCATGCTTTCCAAAATATCATAAATTCTTATTTATGAAATATTTTGGCCACCAAAACCAAATATGATCCATGTGACATCAATGAAAATATAAAATACCTCAAATTAACTCAAATTTCCAACATCAACTACTTTTTAAAGAATTAAAGTCTCATACATTTAAGCATTAAAACAATCCATTTCCTTTTCATTCCCTAAATCAAAGCCCCATAACTTCAATTCAAAGAAAAAATCTACATTCCTTTTTAATTCCCCATTTCCAGCGAATCAACTACTTTTTAAAGCATTAAAGTCCCATACCTTTAACCTTTAAAACCAACATTCATTCATTCCCTAAATTGAATCCCCATAGATTTAATTCATGAATAAATCCACATCTCTTTAATTTAAACTCCTAAGATATTCATCCTTAATCAAAGGGGTTTTCTTTTAAATTAAAAACCTTCAATACATTTCATTAAAATCAAAGGTTCTTTCCTAATTGAAAAACTTACATAAATCTCTTATAAATCGAAGGTTCCTTTTAATTAAAACCTTAAATACATCTCATATAAATTAAAGGTTCCTTTTAATTAAAACCTTAAATAAATCTCATATGAATCCATGGTCCCTTTTTAATTAAAAGCCTTCAATAATCCTATATGAAACAAAGGTTCCTTTTTATAAAAAAATCTTCATAATATTTTATGTGACACTAATATTTCTTCAATTAAAACCCTTAAATACATTTCACAAAATCAAAGGTTCCTTTTAATTAAACACCTTAACTAAATTTCCTAAAACTAAAAGCTCCTTTTAATTAAAAACCTTCTCTACATTTCATAAAATCAAAGGCTCATTTTAATTAAAAACTTTTTCTACATTTCATATAATCAAAGGCTCCTTTTAATTAAATCCCTTATCTACATTTCATAAAATCAAAGGTCCCTTTTAATTAAAGACCTTATGTACATTTCATAAAATCCAAGGCTCCTTTTAATTAAAACCCTTATCTACATTTCATAAAATCAAAGGCTCCTTTTAATTAAAACCTTAAATACATTTCATAAAATCCAAGGCTCCTTTTAATTAAAGACCTTATCTACATTTCACATGAAACAAAGGCTTTGTTCTTTTAAAAACCCTTAAATACATTTCACATGAAACAAAGGCTCTATTCTTTTAAAAACCCTTAAATACATTTCACATGAAACAAAGGCTCTATTATTTTAACTAGAATAGTTACACAACACCTTACCTAATGTAGGGTTCGCAACTAGAGGTCAACGCCTTTGAACATGCACAACACTCACTGCTAACGCCCACTAGTCTGCCGAAGCACTCACTAAGCTCTCACCTAAGCATTCACTAAAGTGATCATTGTATTTCACAATGCATAGTATACACCACATCCTATGGATGTTACTCACACACAATGCCCACCCAGCATAAAGAAGGTTTTTCTCTTAAACTATAGTCATAAAGTGGTTTAAGTTAAAACATAGTGCTTCCACATGGTGATTTCACAACACACACAGGGTGATTCCTATTTAAACATAATGCTCCTCATATGGTGGTTTCACAACACATAGGGTGATTCCTATTAGAATACAATGCTCTTCACATGGTGGTTTCACAACACACAAGGTGATTCCTATTAAAATACAATGCTCTTCACATGGTGGTTTCACAACACACACATAGCGCTTCCACAAGGTGGAATCTATTAGCACCCAGTGCTCGCTCAACACAGGGAGGTTTTTTTCTTAAACACATAGCATACAATGCTTTCACATGGTATAAGGAGGTTATCTCAAATACATAGCGCACAACACTTTCACACGGTATAAAGGATATTCTTTCAAAATTCTCTTAGGTATCCTATATTCACCCTAAGGGGTTCTTACAAACCACATAGTGTACAATGCTTTCACACGACATAAGGGAGATTCCAAACCACATAGTGCATAATAATTTCACAACATAAGGAATATTCTTTCAAAAACATAGCGTATAGTACTTATATGCAACAACCCCACGTAAATTAAAATTAAGTTCCAAATTTAAAGCAACCCAACCTTAACACCTATGAACATTGGAAAGATGATGATATATAGCTACCCTTACCTTAGTCTCTGGTGCATTCTTCCCATTATCTCTGTCTCTCATTTCTGTCTACAGCTCCATTCTTGCTCTCCCCCCCTCCATCTGCTCTCTCCCTCTCTCTGCCTATCTCTCTTTTCCTTACCATATTTCTTATGTGCCTGTTCGCCCAGGTGGCTCGTCCGCCATCCACTCGAACCTTGATCCCTTGTCTTCCACCTTCGCTCTTCAATGCAGTGTCCCCTATCCCTTGTGCGTTCTCCCCATATTTTCCACATTTGGAAATTAGTAGCCTCGTAGGCTATTTCATAGGGTTTGTTGCATAGGAAAGGGATGATTATATTTTATTTTTAAAATATAAAGAATGATATTTTTTTTAAATATCATTCTTATGATATTTATCACCATTTAAATATATTACTTTTACTTACACAATATCTTTATTATTTTTATTTTTAAATAAAATATATATATTATTATATATAATATTTTCTTTAAAAAAAAAAGAATTCTCTTTCATTCAATTCAATTAATTAAAGTCTTTTAATGAATCCTCTATTATCATTAAAATGCACACCTCTAATTAATTTAGTTGCAAACTCATTTATTAATTACAAAGAAGTTTACTAATGAGCTCAAATGAGCCAAACATTATTTATTTAAACTTCATTAATTAATTTAGAGGAATCTTCATTCAGCATATGCATTTAATTTGTTTTCTTTCATAAGGATGATGTTTTACTTGCGCTTCAACATGACAGTTTATCTTATTCATTTGTATACATCTTGTAGTTATTCTCATACAGAAAATCCAACATTAATATACTCAAGCCATGATGCAATACAAAGAAAACAAATTTGTATAACAACAAATAGGGAATCATTCCATCAACCTGATCACCCATATTAGCCAGATATTTTATGATATCTACTAGGATATTAACTAAAGATTAAGGTGATTGGCCATCGATGATTATCCCTTACATCAATGCATAACTATATGAAGGTATCTATCCATGTTACCTCTGAGTACCGTAATCATCATTTCCTATGATCTTTGGTACCCTCGTTTTTGGTCAGTGACTCTTCATGTTCCACCTACGAGTGTACCTGATCGTGCACACTTGGAAATATGTTAGTGATAACATACCCTTATAAATCAACTAAACATCATATAGTTGGTTCCATTGTTCAAACTAGGTATCACCATATCATAGATTAATACATTATTTTATTGTGCCATAAAGTCAGCTAGGGAGGGTCATGACAATTTCCTCCCACTATTTCCTTATCTATTAATTATTTTTGTAAAAGCAATAGGGATAGATTTCTCAAAGGCAAAATAGGAGAAAAAATCAAAGGTAATTAGGTTAAAATGAATGGTCCACTATTTTTCATCTCTAAATTTTTTATAATACTTTTTTGGGGTCATTCCTTAGTCAATGAGGCCATGGAGTTTACATCAATATTTTCATACTATGAGAAGGATTTTGGACTATTGGTTACAATGAATTTTTTTATTAATGCTATCTTAGATTTATAACATATTACTATGTCAATGTACTTATGTATTCCTTTGTCTCATTAAGGAAATAATAAGGATAATTGAGAATCAATTTATAATAAAATAAAAAATTATTTATTGATTGAGAAATAAATTCTTAACCATAGGTGGAAGGCTACAATTCATAAAGTTTACATTGTAATATTTCATTATATATAATAAAGCTTTTAAAATTACTAACAAAGAGATTTATGAGTTTAGAATTAGTTCAAGATTATTTATAGATCAAGAAAATAGTTAGTTAAAAGTGTTAAAATAAAATTATTTAAGAAATTAACCCTATTAAAAGGATCATCTCATGGAACTCTATATCAAATGGTTTTTAATTGACCGATAACTATATTAGATGGAATAAATAAGTGGGATTCTAGGTTTTTTTGGTATGATGTTTGAATGAAGCCTTGTCCTCTTATTTATGATTCAAAATGTAAAACATTAGTTTATACATGTCTACCTTGTAAAGGTCCAAATATGAAATATTATATTAATACGTGAAATGAACACATATAACTTGGTAGAGGAACTCAAAGAAATAGTAAATAAATTTTAAAATATGCTTAAATATTTCAATTTACCTTTATATTGAAGGATGTGTTGGTTTTAAATCTACTAAAAGATGGTGTAAAGTTGGAAAAAGTTGGGTATTAGTACATAGAGTAATTATAATTTACTTTTGATAATGATCTTACCTAGAAGAATATTGGGTCATTGGAGGCCCTTCCTAAGGACTAAATGTTCTCTTAGTTAGAAGTCTAAATCAATATTCTTACAATAGAGAGTCAAAAAAGAAGAGGATACCATAGTCTTTTAAGGTATGGTTTATCTAAGAAGTATCTAGAAACATATTTACTTTTTCATGCCCCCATTACATTATTTAGGGCTATGTTTTAAAAAATGTGAGAATCTATATGGTAGTTCCATCAAAATTGAAATATTTGATGAAATATTAAATTAATTATTTGAAACATAAATTATTTATGTATTCTATTAAGGATTGATGTTCCTATTATTTGTTGAAATTTATGACTTGCAATGAATAATCAAATTTTTGAAAATAAATCACAAAATCTTGCCCAAATTTAAAACCATAATATTGTCTAGGTTGCAAAATATTTATGAACATGGTGCTTACCATTGGAAGACTAAAGTATTAAAAACATATACTAAATATAGGTATAAGGGTAATTTATGACACTACAACTAACATGTAATATTTTCTTTGGTCTATGATAAAATTAAAATATTCAAAAATTGGATTCACGAAAATTAGTTTTGATGGTGCTTCTAAAGAAAAATTAGAAAAAGCTAATAGAAGTGGTGTTTTCAAAAGTATAAAGGTTAATTTATCTTCACTTATGCAAGACCACATTCAACTAACAACTATGTAGAGGCCAGGGAATTTCTTATAGAGATCAAAATTAGCATTAAAAAGGGACATGGATATATTTTTATGGGGGATTTATAGATTATCATTAATGTTATCAACAAAAAAAATAACATGGAGATTAGATAAAAATAATAATATTGTTAATATTCATAAACTATTGTTGGAAGCAATCTTTGAGAAATATGAGTGCATCTATAGAGAAATAAATTGGGTAGAAGATAAGTAACCAATCATGATGTTGATCTTAATCTTGAAAAATTTTAAATATTCGAAGGTAATTAACTAAATTAAATTTTATATCTTAATGAAAATAATTCCAAGAATCTAATTAGAGAAGCATAATAATTAAAGGAATATGAACAATATAAATAATAAAAAATAAAAATATAAAATATCTTTGATAAAATATCATGTTAGAAATTTTAAAATAAATTCAATTCACAACATAAAACTATGCTACTTATTTATGTTTCTAAAACTCTTTAAAAAAATCAAAATATAGATGCAATGAAAAGTAGTTATTCATTTATATAACTCCATGAAATTTCTTCCAAAATGAAAATTTATCATTGTATTCTATGATTAGAAATTAAAGATCAGATAATAAATGGTGTCCCTTGGTTTATGCACAAATATGCACTATGTTTAAGACCATGGAGTGATAGTTTTTATGCAAAGACATAGACTATTAAAAGGATTTTAATATGGATTAAGATTTTAGGACCACCTTATTATCTTATCAAGAATGATATTTTGAATAATATCATATATACTCTAGGGAAGTTCAAATAGGAGGAACGTACTACTAATAAGAAAATATATATTGTATACAATAAAATATTTATTACCATGGATATTTCAAAATATTTATAGTAGTCTATTATAATTAAACATTAATCAAGAGAATGTAATCAACAAATAGATTATTAAAATATTGCATTTTGGAAGGCGAGTAATAATCGTGTTTCTAAATATAAGGAATATTTGACTTATCATTTGAGTGATCGTATTTTAGGAAAGACTATGGAGAATGTCTTGTGTGTTTACAAGGAGTATGAGATTACAGATGCCTTCATTCCTAATGAAGTTTTGATCGAGCAAAGTTTTGGTTTTGGGAACATTGATCACCCTCCGCTAGCTCCTAATCCTAGGAGTTTGGTTTGTTGAACTCCTTCACTTGTGAATTGGTATAAATTAAATTTTTATGGGGCCTCTAAATGCAACCTAGGGATTTTTGGTGTCGGGGGGTCATTCATGATAATAGAGGGAACTTGGTCCTTGCCTATGCATAATTCATTGGTATGAATTCGCATTAGTTTGCTGAAGCAAGGGCTACATTCTTAGGCTTGTCTCTGATTATAAATTTTGGTATTCACAATATTATCATTGAGGGTAATTCAATAAACATCATCAAGATGCTAAATGGTTCTTGCCATGTCAGATAGACGATGGCTAATTTGATTGATGAAGCTATTGATATTTCTTGATCCCTGGACACATTTTCAGAGAGGGAAATTTTACTGCGAACTTAATAGTGAATATTGAGTCAAATCTTCAAGGATTTTTGGTTTGGCAAAGGTATTTCCCTCTTGATATCATCTGTTGTATTCATAATGACCTTCATTAATTGTTGACAGGTGGTATGCTTTTTCTTACTTGGGTGGATGGATTTTTGGAGTGGTAGCTGTTGTTGGTTGATGTTTTGGTGGGAAGTCGATATTTATCCCTTTGGCAGTGTAGAGACACATGCTTTTCAAATTTTAAATTTCAAATTTCATCTCCCTCATTATTTTTTGTTGTCAAGGAATGTCCCGAAGCTTCTTTATATTTCTTTGGAAAGTTCCCTCTACCAAAAGTCCTACTCTTATTTTTCATTTTGGGTACGAGCTTTGTTTTGTAGACTGGCTTTGGATCTTCTTATGTGTGTCCTTGATCATGCTCATTGGTTTCTAGTGGCTTCTCCTTCATATTTTCTATCTTGATGGTTCTAGAGATGGTGATTATTCCCACTTTTAGGATGTGTTTTTGATCATTATCTTATGGAATTCGTGCCTTGGAATGTTAACTCCTTTTCAGTCCTTGGTAGTGGAGTTCTCATTCATGATGTGTCCCTTCGTTTCTTCTCCACTTGCATGTATCTTTTCTTATTTCTGGTCAACTGGAAGTAGGGTTTGGATTTATCTATTGGGACGTGTGTTAGGTGGTAGCTTCTCTATCCCTATTAGGTCTAGAAGGATGCCTGTATCCTTATTTTGGTTTTTAGAGCTCCTTCTTGTTTTCGTGCTTATGCATTTTTTTAGGCTTGCTATCCTCTTTTATGTGTTCAAGTGGATAATTTTTGGCTTAGTGGCTATTCATGGTGCTCATGAGACTCTAGTGGGTAGGACCTTCATTTTTAAATTCAAATTTTTTATTTGGCCTGTAATGAGATTGATGTTTTACTTATGCTCGGGCCGATTATGGGGTCTCTTGTATTTTTTTGTGTGTGCGGATGTCTTCCTCTCTAGTTTCTTTGTGTGGTTAGTAGATGTTTTTTGTGTTTGGTCTCTTGTGTCCTTCTTGAATATGGTGAAGGCTAAAGCTTTAATTAGTAAGATGAAGCAGTATAATTCAAGGGTGGAACCTGATGCTTTAACTACTGATGAGGATGTTCTGTATATTATTAAGGTCAAGGATTTACTGGATTGTGTCCAGGAATTCCATGGAAACAACCCAATTATTTCTAAGTGGATGTCTGCTACATGGAAGGAAGGTTGGGTAAGATTAGGGTCGTGGTATTTTGAGGTCTCAACAAGGTTGGTTAGCTACAAAACGAGGTTAGAGCTACATGGTGTGTCTCACAACTAAGATCAAAAATATTTATTAAAAGAGATTAGTTTCTTCTTGGAAGGAGATGAATTCTTACTAAGAATTCAAAATGAATTTAGTGCTAAGGCTTTACCTTCGTCGTGGAATAAGTTGATTAAGGTGATTATGGATTTTTTCACTTTGGACTCCTCATATGACATCATTCGTAGTTTTCATGCTATGTTCCTAAATCACTTACGAAGGTAAATATGGATGAACATCCCTCTGTTCCTATTCAATTCTATGTAAAAATTGATGTTGGCTATTCAAGGTGGGTGGGGTTAGTTTCCTCTACACCAGGTGTTGACTCTGTTGGTTTTTGAACATGTTGCAATGGAGAAAGGGGTTGTGTCAGAGGACATTTTAAATTCTTTGAGTTCTCTTCTAATCCTAGTGCCTGGTGATATTTGATGAATCGTAGAGAGCTCGAGTGCAGATTCGGAGGATGTGTACTCCTTTTCCATGGGTTTTGATCTAGAAAATATTTCTTGCAAGCTCCTTGTTTCTGTCAAAGGGATTTGGGGTACGATGGTGAGGAAATATTCTATTGAGGTTGTTAATAATTCATTGGTTTCTCCTATTGCTTCTCTGGTTGTGGAGGGTCTTTATATTGGTTGTAAGACAAATGGTAGTGACACCCATAAGTATGTATGACTGAGTGGTAAAAGGAGGCATTTTGCAGAGTCCTCTCCTATTTCCAAAGTGGAATATGTGGAGGTTCTTCCTAGATAGTTCTTCAATGATAATTCAATGGCTGATGTTTATTCTTTGGGATAATATTTAGTGAAGAAAAGTGATATTATACATATCTTACATCTGATGGAAATAAAAAAATGTGGGGTTTGAAGCTCTATTAATATGGCTTTAGATTATGTTGAGGAGGCCACCCAAATGTCTGGTAATGTTGTCAGTGAATTTGATTCAATTATGTATAACTATCTTGGTTCTCTCATTGGTAAATCTGTTTCATCTCCCTTGCTATTTTGGGGACCTCCTTATTTTATGTGTTTATTATGTTGTGTTTGTTGTGTTTTCTTCTTTTGCCTCTATGGCAGGTTGCTTTGTAAAAGGTTTTGGGGTCCCTTTCAAAATCCTCTTTCTTCTTAATAGTACCAAAAAAAATATTGCATTTTTATGATGTAAATTTTATGAGACTAGACACATGGCAAGAGATTGTAAAGTAAAATAATGGAGTAAGAGATAATTTTTTTTGGAAAAGAGACAAACTTGAATTTGAATAAAGAAGATTATATCATAGTAGAATATGGGATTCAAATAAAGGGTTTTCCACTCCTAAGAATGTGCCAAAAAATACCCCTTTGTACCATCAAATGATAAATACCATTATAGTTTACTTGAATCAACCATTAAAAGAAAATAATGATATAAGGTACAAGGATGTAGAATACACAAGTTTAAATTAAGGAGTTAAAGGTGTGAGAGAAGATGAGAAGGTAAATTTTAAATCAAATATGATAAATGAGGTCAAGGTTAATATACGTACATCATCTTCATTATCCTAAAGTAGTATAAACTCCTTTCCTTGCAATAAAAATAAACTAGTACAAAGTGTATACATTGCACTTTAGGACTTTAAGAGTATCATAATAAATAAATATATATGTAGGATATCCATGGATATTCAAGGTTTCTAGGGCAACATAATAAAGTAATAACTATGGAAACCATCATTGTACTTTATATATTCTAAGGGAACATAAATATAATGTGTTTATGAGGCTATTCCTCGTATTTTATATTCTATAAGGGGTCATAAATATTTAGAATACAAGTCTCACTATGAAAAGTATATAAAATAGATGATATGGATGAGATGAAAGAGTTGGTGGAAATGGAAAAAGAGAGTAAGATCATCAAAGCAAGAACATACAGAAAAAATCAAAGGAATGTTGATTTAGGAAGCCAAAAATAAATATCACTATATTAACAAGATGTGGGGATAATGTCATTAATAAAAATAAAAAATTATGATGAAAATGGTATCATGGAATATTTGGGGTATGAATAAGACCTTTAAGAGTTATTAATAAATTAATAGGTTGTTATAGTCCTAATTTTATTTTAGTATTAAAAATAAAATTAAGCAGTGAGGAATGTAAGGTTGCCTTAAAAAGATATGGAAAATTAGAATTTTTTTAGTAGTATTGCTTATAAGATTTTTCAACAAGTATTAAGATAATATGAATTAAAAAATTAGGATGGACACTAATTAGAAGCAAAAAATAATTGGGTCATTGGGTCGTTTTGGGAGAAAGAGAAAAACATCAAATATGGTGTTGTAAATGTTATGCTCGAAATACAGTTGCTTCTTTTGAAATATAATGATGATTCATAATTGTGATTGATGGATTCTTGAGGATGACTTCAACATAGTTTTATCTCCTTTAGAAATGAAGGGTCGTACTCCTTTAAGGTCTAAAATAATGTAACATTTTATTAGATTTATCAATTTAATTTTCTTTTAGGATGTTACTACTTCAAGTTATTAATATACATGGGATAAGATTATTTAGGTAAACTCATATAGTAGAAATATTTTATAGATTTTTGTTATCCAACATATGGTTGCAAATAGAGCATATAATCTCTTTAGATATTTTATTGTGAGTAATATTAGATCATAAACTAGTTCCTTTGACTTGTAATTTAATCAATAATTGTCAGCCAAACTTATTTCACTTCTATTATATGTTAGTACATAACCTTAATTTCTTTTAGATGGTATACTTTGGTGGGATGAAGCAAATTTTGAAGTATCATGTATGAATCAATTTTTTCAAAAGATAAATGTCTAAGGGGAAAATGAGGATTTGGAATGCCAAATATTTTGGTAATATTTTTTATGAAAAGAAGAAAGGATCCAAGATCAAAATTATATGAGATAGTAGAAATTAATTGAATAGACTAATATTAATATTTCTAAAAAATATAATTACTTTTTTATTATCAAAATACATTTGAAAAATATGATTCACAGTAGTTTCAAAAATTATAGGGAGAAATGACTTAAGGAAGGTGATAGAAATTATAAATTTTCAAAAGTATTTTTTATTGCATTAAAAATATTTAAACTTATATAAAATAATTATTGAGGAAGGAAAAGATATTAAGGAGGAAGCAATTAATTATTTCAAAAATATATTGTCAAATGCTAGTCAAGGTAAGGAGACACAAGATAAGCATTTATAAAATATTCCATCAATTATCACATAGTTAGAAATGAAATCTTGATGAAGAAGTTATCTATAGAAGAAGTAGTTTTAACTTTCCATCCTAACAAGGCACCTCATCCTATGTATTTCTCACAATTTTATTTTAGAACTTTTGGGACTTATTAAAGAGTAATATGTTGGCTATGGTTAGAGAGATTCAGAAAATAAAATATACAATTAGTGATATCAAATCCATATTTATTACATTAGTTTTAAAGAAATATGAGATAAAATATTTGGATAATTTTAATCCAATAAGCCTTTGTAACATAATTTATATGATCATTTCAAAGATTATATCAAATATATTGAAAAGCATTCTAGATTGTGTGTATCTTAAAAAATTAAGGTGATTTTATTTGTGGTATATAATGTTTTGATGGTGTAATCATTATACAAGAGAACATACATTCCCATTATTCTTGGAAAGTACCAGGTATAATTATGAAATTAAATATGAATAAAGCATATTATAAGGTTTATTGGATTTTTTTGAATGATACTCTTAAATTTTTTGGTTTTGATCAGGGTTGATATGAATGGATTAGATGTTGTTATATCACTTCAAAATATTATTTTTTAATCAATTATTTTAGTATTGGATACTTTAAGTTATCTCATAAAATTTACCAAGGTGATCCACCATCTCCTTATTTATTTATTATTCTTGGGAAGGCATTATGGAGAACTTTCTCAAAGATAAAAATAACAGGAAATACAAAAGGTATTCAAGTTTCAACAAATGGTCCCTTTGCATATCATCTCCAATTTGTTGATAATAATCCTATTTTTTATCATACCTTAGTTAATGAGGCCATAGAGTTTAAATCAATATTATCATGTTATAACAAGACTATTGGATAAACAATTAATACTATAAAATCTAGGATTTCTCATTAATATTGCCCTAGATTTATAATAGATTATTGAGGATATCTTAGGGTTTACAATTGAGAATATTCCATCAACCTACATGTGTATTCCTTTACGTTATAAATAAAATAGAAAGATATTTGAGACTCATTTTTGGATAGAATGGAAGTTTTTTTGATAAGTTGAAAAGGTAAGTCCTTAGCCATGGTGGGAAGACTTCAACTCATAAAAATTACATTCTAATCCATCCATATTTATATGATGTCACTTTCAAGATTATAAATATATATAACATCAAAAAATCCATAAAATTTAAAGAGACATTCTTTGGAAAGGATGTGAGAAAAAAATTGCATTTCTTCTTTGTAAGTGGGATAGGGTTTGCATAGAAAAAAATAATATAAAATAAAGCTTACAAAATTATGAGTTTGAACTTAGGGGCAAAACTTAGTTGGAGACTATTCAAAGATCAAGTAAAGAGTTGGGCAAAAATATTATTTTGAAAATATATAGATTCTCTTGATGTAATAAAATTATTCAAGAAATGAAAACTACTAAAATTATTCTCTCATTGAAAATGGAACTTCATATTAAAATGTTTGTGAATAAATAAGAAAAATATTATATGGTTAGTCACTAAGAGGAATTATACAAACTTTTGATCCAATTCTTGTTTCAAGACTTATACTCTTATCTTTGATTCAAAATGACTAAAATTGGCTCAATCAAGTCTACTTCATAAAGGTTCAAAGTCAAAGATTATATTAATATGAGAAAAAAAATTGATTATTGATTTTTATTAGTAAACTATTTCAAAGATATGAACTCAAGCAAATAGTAGATAAAATTTAAAATATATTTCAAAAAATTTATTTATCTATTCTTATATGAAATAATGAGTTGGTTTGGAATCTATAAAAATATGCCTGATACTTGGTCAAGATAGAACATGAATATTACAACAATCAAAAATTCCTACTCTAAAAGTTTTTTCTTGGAACAATGTTTCATCACTAGAGGCTATCCCCAAGGCTTCAATAATTTTATAGTTAATAGTCTAAAGTAAGATTCTAAAAAGGAGTCTAACATGTCGCGATATCGCGACATGTTGCGCTGTCGTGGCTACTGGAGGAAAGTTGTCACGATATTGTGACATGTTGCATCGTCGCGACCGTCGAGGGAAATTTGTCACGATATCGCGACATGTTGCGCCGTTGCGGCCTTGCACCGCCGCGGCCGCAAAGGGAAAGTTATCGTGATATCGTGACATTTTGTGCCGTCACGACCAAAGGAGGAAAGTTGTCGTGATATCATGACATATTGCACCATCATGATCACCGAGGGAAAGTTGTCACGATATCATGACATGTTGCGCCATCGTGGCCAAAGGAGGAAAGTTGTCGCGATATCATGACATGTTGCACCGTCACGGCCGTCGAGGGAAAGTTGTCGCAATATCGTGACATGTTGCACCGTCGCGGCCAAGGGAGAAAGGTTGTCGTGATATCGTGACATGTTGCGCCGTTGTGGCCGCTATGGGAAATTTGTCGCTGTCGCAGCCACTGGAGGAAATATGTCATGATTTCACGACGTGTTGCATCATTGCGGCCGTTGGCGAAAAGTTGTCGCGATATCGTGACATGCTGCTCCGTCGCGACCAAGGGTGGATTATTGTCGTGATTTCGTGACATGTCACGATTTCATGACAGGTTGAGTTTTTGCAGTCAGAGGAGTTTTGTGTCACAATTTCATGACTTGTAGCTTTTTCATGACCAGAGGTGAAGTTGGTGTTTGCTGCGTGTTTTCACGATAAGTTGTTGTAACAGATCTATCAGCTCTCTCAGCTAGCTTGGTTTTGGTTCAAGAGATTTGGATCCATTGCAAATCTTCCTCTTCTCTTGTAATCATGTGCTTTCATTATTTTCGGTTGGGATGTGTCTTCTCCCAATTGTAACTAATATTTGTTTTAATACAAGTTTTTTTCAATTTTTTCAAAAAAACAAGGAGTCTAAAAAGAAGACCGTATCATGGACATTTTAGATTTTCCTTATGTGAGAAGCATTTAGAAAGATTAAGCCATTTATTTCTTCATTTTCCCTTTGCTTATATCATTCATGGATACTTTTCTAAAAATATAAGAATATATTGGCTAGCTCCATCAACATTAAAAGAATTGATGAAATGTACAATTAACTATATCAAAGCTAGAGTAATAAAATTAACATGAAATGACCATTATTTGTTGAAATTTATGGCTTAAAAGATAATAAAATTCTCAAAATAAATCTCATCATTGAATGTCTATAGAAAAAAGGTGTTAACAACTTGGTTATAGTATGTGAATATACATCTAATATTCATTGACAACAATAGCATTTACACAAAGAATCTGCTTCCATATATGTTAAAATAGAGATGTCTAAAAATTGGGGCTATCAAAATTAATTTTAATAGTGCTTTAAAAGAAGTTTGTCTTTGTAGCACAAGTGGAGAAGATGAGCCTGGTCCTATTGAATGGAGGTCCATGATTTGAACCTCTGTCATGCAAATGGGGACACAAAGGTTGTGTGTTAAATTCTCTATTGATAAGCATAGCTCTCGGCTTTACGAGGGGTCATGGTTGGGCTTTACCAGGGTTTTGGTAGGGCTTTACGAGGGATCATGTTTGGGAGGAGACTCCTTGTAGGAGTTAAATTAAAAAATTTATTATTGTAAAAGGTTTGGAGTCCCTTTCAAAACCCCTTCTTCTACCTTAATTAAAAAAAAAAAGTGCTTTCAAAGAAAATTTCGAAAATTGTGGTAGAGGGGATACTTTTCAAAACAATTAAGGAAAAATTCTCCTCACTTACTCGACTTTATATGGAAATTCAAAACAATTATCAAGAGGCCAAGAAAATTCTAACATGGATTAAAATTACAATTGAAAAAAGATAGAAATATATTTCAATTAAACGGAATTAACAAATTATCATTAGTTCTAAAAAAAATGAATGTGGAGATTAAATAAAAAATGTAATTTTTCATGTCAATCAATTATTATTATTATTTTATTTTGAACAATACTTCTTATACACATCCTCCTGATGTGGTCTACCAGCAAGTACACCACTTGTATTATAAAAATATGAGCATATCTATATAGAGAAAAATAAGGTAAAATATAATTTAGTTAATCACATTATTGACCTTCATCTTAATAAAATTTAAACTCTAGAAAATAACTTTTTACCTAAAATTTTATTATTTAATAAAAAAATATCAAAGAAATAATAACCAAACATAACAATTTAAGCAAAATATTAAATATATATATATATATATATATATATATTAAAAAAACCAGATATAATTACTTGAAAACCAATAAAAATAACATATAACTTTTATATATGAAAATGTTAAAAACACTAAACATATATAAGAACTAAGGGCAATGGAAGGGAGAAAGCAATTTAATATTTAGGAAAAGTTTTTTCAATAAAAATAATATATAGCTTTTATATGAGACCTAATTTTCAATTCCAGGAGTGTGTCCATGTATACCCAGTAGCCGAATCCGCGTGTTGCACCTGATTAATGACCATGATTTGTTTTTTTTTTTTTGTTGTTCAACTGTCCCCTTCATGCGACCTGTTGAAACTAGACTGACGAAGACGGTGCAAACCCTGACGAAGACGGTGCAAACCCTGTGCGTCCGAAGGTCCCCATCTCACACTGAATTACCATTAACGAGAAGGTGGGTGTGTTGGAAGCCTTCACTAATAGTTTGAACCTGCCGGTTTTACTAATGGTTACAATTTATGATTGTAATCAATTCATCTATATAACAAAAAAAAAAAAAAAAAAAAAAAACAAACAAACATAGCTTTTATATATGAAAATGTTAAAAACCCTATACAACTTAATATATAAGAACTAAGCGCGACGAAGCAATTTAATATCTAGGAAAAGTTTTAAAAGACATAAAATAACTATAGGAAATTATGTATATATTGTCACTTCACTATCCTTTCCTTCCACTAAGAACTGAAACCTTCCATCAAAGAACATCACATCATCTTTCAAGCTCTTTATGCTAAAACAAAATCTCCAAAACAACTAATATTAAAATCTAAACTTTATATAAAAACATGAATCAATATCAACAATTAAAACTATGAATATAAGATAGATATGTTTATATTTTTTTGTTACATTTTTTTTTGTTACATAGTGAAATGGTAACATTTTTGTTTTTAGATAGAAGAGGTAGGACAGAGGATCTAGACCAAGTTAATAGGACTCTTATTATTTGGAATTGAAATAGGGAAACCCAACTAGAAAACACTAAAATTTTACCTTTCCAAAATCCAACAAAAACAACCAACCTACCTGCAAACATTAAGATGCTACCTTCCAACCTAAAATAAACCCAAAACCCGTTCGAAATAATAATTTTAAGGACATAAATGCAAATGAAAGTTTTGGCTATTAATATTCGCTGTCTCGTAAGTTGGTCTGGGTTGCACACGGAATGCTGGAGATTGGGAGGCCATGTGGATCTCAGTTGAATCTCTTATGTTGCCATATCGCTGATGGTTTTCAACCTCTGCAACATGCACCAAATTAGTTTTTACATTACATATTTTCAATGTAATGAAATACAAATAAAAGAGTTTGTAATCAATACTCACTGCCTGAGAGCAGCACCCCTCTGCTGCAACCCATTTATTTAAACATTTTTTAAAAATTACAGCAATAAAATACATATGAATTCAAAAGATCACTCTCTTTCAGTAGTAAAAACAGATCATCTTATCCACCAAAGAAACGGCTTTAAAATGAAAACAATTGTTGTCAATAATACCATGCTCTCTCTTTCCCTACACTCATATTTTAAGACCGCCATCTGTTTTACAATGCCCCCAAAACAACATAAAAACAAAAAATAGCATGCAATTTTCCCTTTTAAAATTGATCTAAATTTTGTTGTTCTTGTTGAAGTGTATGGGCAATGCTTGCCTTTCTTTCTCGAACTTTCTTTCCTGCAGCATCAAGATTGCCTTGCGGAAATTGAAGTTGAAGTTGAAGTTGATTTCTTGACAGTGTGTTTAAATCCTCCCCCATCATATAAACAAGCATTTTCCATTTTCCTCCTCAATCGTATCAAATTCAATTTGTGGTATTATTCAAGATTATAGAATATCGAGACAATACCTAAAATCAGAGTGAAGCTCTTCGTTCTCTTTCTTCAAACTCCTAAGTTGATGGAATATTTGCTGCATTTATTCATCACACAAAAAAGATGCTTATTAGCTGATCTCGAAAAACCCCTGCTGGGGAGTAGGAGGGAGTAGGATTATATCGATCGTGAGGAAAATTTTGAAGGATGTTATTTCATGTTCATTGTTCCAAGCTTGGGATCCTAAGACAATCCTATATCTCTCCAAAAGTCTCTTGATACTTCACCCAATATTTGTCACACCATAAATCACATATGTCTAAAATAACATTTTAAAACTACTTAAATTAAATTTATAACAGACCAATATTATTTTACATGGAGATGGCAAACTATTAAAAATAACATTTAAAAATAATGTTAAAAGTTAAATCACAAGGTGTATCTCCAACTTAAAAAAAAACAAATTTTTTAGAAGTTAGATGACAATTATATACATAACTTTTAAAGCTGTGAAACGAGAGCAAATGAAACTGAAAGAACCTAGAGCTTGAAAAATAAAAAAAACTGTTGAAAACTATGACAGCAACATTGAAGCACACAAGATGGCAAGCTCCCTGGCTTCCTTGAGCAGTCCTGCTCTCCTCTTGGAAAATGTCACCTGTCTGTTGGTCGAATTCTCAATCTTCCTTATGTCAATCTTCCCCCTCCCCATTTCTTACTTTCCTATGAAATAGCACCAACCCTTAAAAAAAAGAACGCTTTGATTAAGGTGCATATAGGAAAAACAAGGTGACAGGAAACTTCAAGAATTGACTAACCTAAAAATCAAGGACTGTGGTGAGCAAGGTGCAGAAGAATAGGAATCATTTACTACATATTTTAATTGGGAGTGAATGTTTTCTAGAATAGGTATGCACAGCTACAAACTGAATGCACAACTGCTGTTTGTGCACTTTACAGCAGCGGGTGCTGGATGTCCTTTACTCAATAGACAACTGAAGGTTTACATCTTGTGTACTTGACAGCTGTCAGTGCAGAAGTCCTTTACTCAATATCCAACTGAAGATTTACACCTTGTGTACTTGACAGCTGTCAGTGCAGAAGTCCTTTACTCGATAGCCAACAGAAGGTTTACACCTCGAAACGTGCCAACTTTTGGACCCACAGATTTAATGATGACGTTGAGCAACTTAAAATTTTTCGTGTTAATTTTGATATGATTTATATTTTTTATTTTAATGTAAATTTTTACATTTAAAAATATTAAATTTAAATCTTAAACTTTCATGGGTGGTTCTAACTCAAGAGGCAATCCATTCAATGCAAACATGTGGCAATAAAGGAATGTTCATAAAATTAGATA
Source organism: Wollemia nobilis (assembly GCA_028583015.1). Lineage (NCBI taxonomy): Eukaryota > Viridiplantae > Streptophyta > Pinopsida > Araucariales > Araucariaceae > Wollemia > Wollemia nobilis. The sequence continues at coordinate 3,055,784 of JAQPPZ010001753.1, forward strand.
TGTCAAAGGCCTATGATAGGGTGGAGTGGAGCTTCTTGGCAAAGATGATGGCAGCCTTTGGTTTCTCTCAGGATTGGATAGAATGGGTCATGAGTTGTGTCTCTACTCCGACATACTCAGTGTTAATCAAGGGTCTTCCCTCGCAACCATTTGGAGCCACTCGTGGCCTTCGTCAAAGGGATCCCTGCTCTCCCTATCTGTTTCTCATATTGGCTGAGGGACTTGGTAGAATTTTCTTGAAGAGAAGACAACAAGGTGTGCTAACAGGTATCAAGGTGGGTGAGGAAGTTTTGACTCACCTACAGTTTGTGGATGATACTGGATTGGTGGGAGTGGCCAGCTTCAGGGAAGCAATAATGATCAAAGATATTCTTAGTGTCAACCTTAGGGCTACAAACCAAGTCATCAATGATAAAAAATCCAAAGTGGTCTTTTTCAATCTTGATCAGATGCTTCAGGATAGAGTTTTAGAGATCTTGGGATTCACAAGGACTTCTCTCCCAGTGGTTTACTTGGGGGTTCCTTTGCACTTCAAGAAACTAAAAATAGATATCTAGAGGAATATTTTGGATTGTATCAAGGATAGAATTAATCATTGGTCTCACAAATGGTTAAGCTATGTGGGTAGATTAACTTTTTTATAGTCAGTCATCCAGGCCATGCCAATTTATAAATTCTCTATCCTAGCTGCCCCACATACTATATGGAAAGTGTTGGACAAGATGGCTAGAAAATTCTTATGGGAAGGAGTAAAAGGAGAGAGGAAATGACCCTTAGTTGGTTGGGACAAAGTAACCTAGCCCAAGGTAAAAGGAGGTTTGGGTCTGAGAAGATCCAAGATAAACAATAAAGCTTTGGCTGGAAAGCTTTACTGGAGGTGGATTTCCCAACCAACTTCCTTATTCAGTAGAATCCTAACCAGTAAATATTTGGGACATGTTAACCCAAATGATGTGGGTCGTTTCCCTTTGGATGGTACTTGATCCTTAGTGTGGTAGGCTCTCAAGTTAGGATCTCAGGTAGTAAAAGATCGATTATTTTGGAAAGTGGGGAGAGGGGGGAAGGCTCGTTTTTGGACAGATTCTTGGGATCAATACCCACCTATCATTGTTGATTTTCTTGAATTACAACCAATAAAAGCAGCCATTGAAACCAAGGGATGGGTCCAAATTGAAAGTTATTTCACCACTAGGCATCTGGGGGATTACAAGTTTAAGTAGTTTAAGAAGTTGGATGAGTGGCCAATTTCAATCCCTCCGGATTTGGCACCGATCATGACTAAAATCTTGACAAAAATATTTCTCACAGGTAGAGATGAGGAGGATGAATTACCTTGGGGCTATGGGAGCCTTGGTGTCTACACAGTGAAGGACGGATATGACAAGATCCTTCAAGAGCCTCCCCCGCATACTTTTCAGGTTGAGGATTGGAGAAAGATCTAGCATCCCAAAGGTTTGCTGAAAGTTAACTTTTTTGCCTGGCAGTTCATGCACAATGGAATTCTCACTTTTGATAACCTCAGATGTAAAGGAATCATTGGTCCTTCCCAATGTGTCTTATGGTACAAGAGCGAGGAAACAACTGACCACTTGATGTTTGAGTGCCCTTTCATGCATCAGATCTGGAAGAGATGGTTTTCATGTTTTAAAATTCAAGCTAATGGTGACTTGAATCATATTAATATCTGGGAAAGATGGATGAGGGGTAGATTTAAATATAAAGCTCTTCGTCTTGGTTGGGAGCTTGGATTAAACTTTATTTGGTGGCAAGTGTGGTTGGAGAGAAATGCTAGAATTTTTAGAGAAACTTTTTCTTCGTTAGATGGAGTTTGGTAGGTCATTTGGAGCAAAGTCACTGAAACTGTAGCCGTCTATGCTAAAGAGGAAACTCAAGTTGTGATTGGGGCAAGGGAAGGAGTTGAACTGCAAGAGGGACAACTCAGAGCTAGTTGGAAACCACCCCCAGAAGGTTGGATTAAAATTAATACTGATGGAGCGGCAAAAGGCAACCCGGGTAGAGTCGGAACAGTGCTCTATTGGGAACTGCAAGGCTTGGAAAGAGCTACAAACAATGAAGTAGAAGCCATAGCTATCAAATCTGCTTCTAATTGGGCAGTTAAACAGGGCCACAGGAGGATAATCCTTGAATCAGATTCTCAAATAATGATTGGAGCTCTAGATTGCATGAGGAACTTTGCCTTGAAAGCTTGGAGGTTGAAACTTTCATTATTCTTACTACTGGTCATACAACTTAAACATTTCTTAGTCTTACTACTGGTCATAAAACTAGTAATCTATTTTATCTTATTTAGAATATTAAAGTTTCTCATTAGATAAAAGAATGGTTGTTAACTCTAAAGGTCTGTCTATTTAGTTTACATTTTTTTTAACCCTAATTTAAATTATTGAATAAATACAATTGTTCAGTTAGCAAACAGTTAGTTTTTTTTTTTATATTATTATTTTATTTATTATTATTATAATATATATTCAATATTTTTTTAAAAATATATGTAAATATCAGAAGAAAAACATAAAATTTTAACATAAATAATGATAACATAAAAAATAATTTAACAATAATAATTTTTTGAAGATTCAATATTTATATTTAATTTTAATTATTAAATTTTATTAAAATCATGTTAATTTTAATTATTAATTATAAATTATTATTAGAATCATGTATATCTTATATAATAATTTTATATTTCACTTTATTAAATCGTACTTAGTTATTATTATTTTGTAGTTTACTCTCTCCCTATTTAATCATCTTATACAATTTTATTTAATATTAATATGTATTTGATATAGACGTTAGTTATTATTACTTTATGTTATTCTCTTATTATTATTATTACTTATTATTAATAAATAAAAATTAAAAATATAATATACATTAAAAATATCCAACCACCTATTTGCATAAACTAATATAAATTTATAATTATATATTTCATATAATTTAATTTAATACAACTATCTTTACCTTTTGGTGTAGCAATGCCCTAGCACGGAATTGAGTGGAGACCAGATACGCTAAAAGAAAGTAAGAGCAATCATGAATATGCAGCATAATATGTTAAACCATTTAAAAAAGTCCTAACTTGAGGTTTGTTGACTAGAATTATATATATATATATATATATATATATATATATATATATATATATATATATATATATATATATAAAGGGGTAGAATTTTTATTGAAATCAGAAAAACATACACGAATTATAACAAAACTGTCTCATTTAAGCATATTAACTTTCAATAAACTACTAAGAGTTTGAGAGCACACTGAAGGAAGTTGATGCCTCTCCCTAACACTCCAACCTTATTGAAATTCAGAGACCCATTTAACCAAACAATCATAAACACCATTCCACTCCCTTGAAATATGAGTAAAAGCAATAAACTCCATATGACAATGAAAATGAAAGAATCTACCTAACCACCTTTGCCAACCTCCAATTAAAATTGGTAAGATTACAAGTATTCAACACATTAATGATAATTTGAGAATTTGATTTTTAAATTATCTTGCGCCAACCCAAAGCATATCCTTTCTCCAATGCATAAAGAAAGAACATCAATGGCTTCCATATAATTATTGGTATACCTTCCTTTAAAACATCAGAAAATAAAACATACCACACCACTGCAATCACGTCCCACTCCACCTTTCCAAGATTACCTCTTGAAGACCCATTAGTATTAATATTAAGAACCCCCCAAGGATGGGGCTGTCATATGCCATCTCTCTACACTCTGTTATTGAATTCCATCATGCTAAAAGAAATATCAAACCCAAATCATGGATAATATGGACCTCCACTATGTTCATGAGAATATTAATGTGACATTTAGTAGACACAATTTCTTGGATCATTCTCAAAATTCTTTGCTAGACAAAAAAATAGAGAGCTTTCTCCCTTAAAAAATTCTTCGATTCCTTTCAAGCCATATTTGTAGGAGGGACCAATATTCCAAGCAACTTGTAAAAAGAAGACCTTAGTCAGAGGCCTTCCCAAACTCCTCCAGAAATCCAAAAGAGAAGAAGAATGAACACAATACTGTTTCCACACACCCTACCACAAATGCCAAAGCTGACATGCAAAACCACATTGAAGAAGCACATGACCAACACATTCCTCACTATTCACACATAGGAAGCAAAAGGAAGGGCCATTATTTATTTATTAAAATTTAATTTATACAATGAAATCAATAGATTTCATGATAATTTGGGTGTATTGTATACTTCAATGGCCACCATGATATTCCATGTTATAGTGCTCACCATCATGGTCCTAGTTTTTTCAATATTATTTTTCTTTTCTTCGTAATAGTGTATATAACCACTAAATATAGATAATGAATTAAGTGTGATGATAAAATATGATAATTCACTTCAAAGCATCAAGAAATAACGGTCTAAGTGAGGTTGACCTATGGGCATCCAAAATAAGGTAGTATTCTATTTTGATCATAATTCCTTTACACAAAGTCATATTGTGATTAAACTTAAGAGGGAGATTCCTGATATAGAAAACAACGGTCAAATCAATTTGAGGTCTAAGTGCATCCTCTATCATTAAATTAAATAGGAAAGAATAGTCAATATCACTAGTGAGTTCTCTTGATATTATGTTAATTGAAATATGTTCAAGATGAATATTTTTTGAGATAAAAGAACACATAGAACAAGATATATTCTACAATTTTTAATGCTAAAATATATTCATTTGGTAATTTAAAATGGAAAATATATGTATTATGTAAAGTTCTATTTTAATGATATTGAGAGTTTAAAGTAAGAAGAATACCAATTAAAGGTTCTTATATTATTGCACATGTGTACTCTATTTTTTATCTAAAATTTCATTTCTTAAGCACTTAGAATGGGAAAATGTAATTTGATCTAATTAAAAAATAATTTATGAGTAGATTTGGCATATGCAAGATAGTTTCAAACTGATTTTGTTAAATGCCAAGAGGAATATTTATAGGTAATATTATGAAAGATCATATTGTACATGGTTTCCACTTTTACACACCTAAATTATACTCCTAAAATTGGAAGAGGAAGATGTAAAATGAAGCTTATTTAGGCTAATAAAATGGTGAAGAATAGCAATTAGAGAGCCATGAATAGGGATAAGTCATTTTTAGCATTGAGAAAGCTTATATATCATTAAGAGGAAAAGTTACAATCAAAAGCATGGTTTCTATACATCTTATTGATGACCAAGTTGATAGTGACAACTCTTGTAATATCTCTATTTTACAAGGAATAAAAAGCTTGAATAATTTTTTTATAAGTTCTTTTTATGAAAGGTTATTCCATATCAAAGTAATTTGTTATCGTACATGTGCTACTCTTAACGATTTAATTTATTTCACTTGTATTGCATGTATTCTAAAGCATGGTAGCAACTTTATATATTTTTAGTTCTTGGAAACTACCTACTTTGAATTGGTAATGGATATTTAATTGATATACTTGTGAAAATTGGTGCTTTAGTAGTACTTTTTTATTTTTTCCTTTACTAATAATCCATCAACATCTTTATGGAATACTAATATTTTAATATTATCTTACATGAGTTCTTATTGGTATGGAAATATTTATTTCATGCAAATTTAAGGGTTTTACTAGTGACCAAGTATACAATATCTTAAGTTAATCTAAGCCATAGAACACTGTAATCCCTTAAAAATAATATGTTGAATGTTCCATTGTTGGGAACTACAAATCAATCACCCACATATTTTCTTATAAATAAAATATAATTATATAGATCTAATTCAATTACTCAGCTAATTATCAAAGTAACAAATATTTAATATAAAATATTACATCAAAGACATAAGGAAAAGGAATATTCGAGGCTTGCTACCTTAAGAATATCAACATACATGATTCATCATAATATAATCATAATCAATATAATTTTTAACACACGAACTATTGGGCGGAATGATGATGATGATGAAAGTAGGTGGAGGGAACCAGCAATTTGAATCCTCTTAAGGTGGGAATCTTTGCGGTTCAGAAAGTGGTCATGAGGAACCTCCTAACGATGAATATGATGGTGGTAGTTTCAAAGAGGATAATACCAATGAAGTGTAAGGGTTACCGGTAACAAGGATGAAGCCCTAAAAGTTCCTCCTTTGAATACATACTTAGTCTTATTTGTGGATAAGGTTCGCACATCTGTAGGGGTTTCATAATTTCAAGCTTCAATTCCATTTTCAATTTTTTGTAGAGAAGTTTCCTATTCCCGTGAAGCTATGCATCCTTTAATATTCCAAGAATCTATGTCTCTAATTAGGAAATTTATTAGTGCCCACCCTGACATTGAATCCATATGCAAATGGGTTATGTTGAAATGGAATTCTTTCAAAAATATGGAATTGGTTACTTTTCCTTGAAGGTTTTTCATGATAATATTGAACAACTCTCAAGACTCAAGTAGGATTCTTACAGGAGGTCCTTGGTTTTACGATATGCATAGCCTTTTCATTCGTAGGTGGGGAGAAGATTTCGACCAACATGGCACCCATTTGGGTCAAAATCCATGGGCTTCCTCCTTAGTGTTTTTACTCTAATACCCTCAAAGGAATAGCCTAAACTATCAAAAAGTTGGTTTCCATTGATCCAACCACCAAATTTAGGATTCAAATGACTTATTCTCACATTTATGTCATCATAAATTTGGACTCTGAACTACCCACCTATGTAGAGCTATTCATAGGCTCATATTAAAGATGTCAAGGCCTAGAATATGAAAATAAACTAGCCTTCTATATTGAATGCAAGAATCAAAGGCATCTCAGATCTTAGTAATGAACTCTTAAGAAGGACCTATAGAAATATGCTCCTCATGAGAAAAAGTCCATCAATCCCTAGAACCAAGGTTTCCAAAAAAAAGCAAAGAGTGGCAAGGGCAACCAAGTCATGAATCACCGAATAATTATCTAGAGCTACCACCACTAAGGCCAAATAAGGTCCTGACCAAAGATATTGAGACACTAGAAGAACTGGGGGTTGCATACCAAAAACCAGAGAGGCCCTATCAATAGGAATCTAAATAGCTTCAGTAGAAGCTTACATGTCCTGAAAAGTAGGGGTATATTGCGTAGTTGAAACCGAAGCTTCCTACTACTTAGTACCATGGGTTTTCCTACTAGAAACAATAGTCCATTCTTTAGTGTTTCCTTGCGAGCTATTAGTGGTAGCCATGGGAGTGGATAATGGATTTGCCTTATATTTCTATTCCATGAGAGGGCACTTCAATTTTTTGTGAGCCATATATTGACACCGATAAAAACTATTAAAAAATTGATATAGGCAACTTTTTGCCTAAAGGACTTCTCCCTGATCTTGATATCAATAAACTCCTATAAATATTTGGTAAGGTCAACTTTGATATAGACCCTTCTAGTGGGTCAAGCTGAGAAGAAATTTTCTAGCTCAAGACAAACAAACTTACCTAAGGAGGTAACTAAAATCTACAAAAAACCCCAAATGGGAACCAGAATACCGGGAAAATCAACCCACATCAATACTTTTTGTGTAGCTTGGTCACTAAATTTGAAATACTTAGAGTAGGGTTACATAATCAATAGATAATTATGAACATTCCATGGTCCCCTAGACCAAACCTTTTGTACTTGATCTGGTTCTGAAAAGAAAAAAAGGAAATACCCTTTGGTAAGGTTTTGTACATTCTCCACTTTGATTCCATATGGTCCAAAACCTTACCAAAGTTATTCGTTCCTAGGTCCAAAACCTTACCAAAATGAACATATGGGATACAATACAAAAAATAACCCACCAAGGTATGACTTTCAAACCATTCACAAGCTGTATGAAATTCATGCAAAGGAATAACAACTTCACGGACAGGGTCATTACCTTGTGATACACTTTTAGAATGAACTTTCACAAATGATTCCTCAGTGCCATTGAACTCTCTAGTAGACTTAGAATAAATTGAGTTGATTGTATGAGCGAAAACCATTGAAAAGGGTGAACTAACACCGCCTCAAGGTGACATTAATGCAGCAAACATGATTTTCCCACATCTAAACCGATCAAGCTAGCTAAAAATTTTGATAACTTCTGATTCTAAATTTTGGTATCGCACTATTTAAATTTATAGTTTTGAAGGAAACTGATCAATATATTTATTATACTTATACATATCTTTTTTAATAAAAATAAATTTCATTCCATGAATTTCATATAAGTTTCTTTTGAAGTATATCAATATTGTATGTTCTTTTTCTTATACAAATATGTAAACTATTTAAATTAATTAAAATTAAAAAAAGAATGAATATGTCGCGATATTGCGACACTTTTTCTCTTTGGGCCGCGACGATGCAACATGTCGTGATATCGCGACATGTTTTCTCTTTTGGCCATGATGATGCAACATGTCACGATATTGTGACACTTTTTCTCTTTTGGCCTCGACGATGCAACATGTCATGATATTTCGAAACTTTTTCTCTTTTGGCCGTGATGATGCAACATGTCTTGATATCGCGACACTTTTTCTATTTTGGCCTCGACGATGCAACATGTCTTGATATCGCAACACCTTTTCTCTTTTGGCATCGACGATGCAACATGTCACGATATCACGACACCTTTTCTCTTTTGGCCTTGACGATGCAACATGTCGCGATATCGCGACACCTTTTCTCTTTCGACCGTGATGAAGCAACATGTCACGATATCATGACACTTTTTCTCTTTTGGCTGTGATGATGCAACATGTCACGATATCACAATACTTTTTCTCTTTTGGCCGCGACGATGCAACATGTCGTGATATCGCGATACTTTTTCCTCCTTTGGCCGCGACGATGCAACATGTCGCGATATCGCGACACTTTTTCCTCCTTGCTTTCCCCCTTTGCTCTGGACCGCGAAAATGCAACATTTCACGATATCACGACACTTTTTTCTCCTTGTGGTGTTTTGCTTTTTCTTTGATCTTTAGCATTTGGGCCACTTCGGTCTTCTTGGAAAACATGCAAAAAAAGGTGGGTCCCCAATTTTGGGGTACATTGTGGAGCAGCCACAACACCTCCAAATGGTGAATTTCTCTATTTAAGTTTCGCTTTCCCTTTTCTGATTAGCCTCTAGTCATGTTTCCCTTTAGTTAGTTCTTCTAGTTGGTTCCTCTGGGTGCCTTTACCTTAGGTGGACCTTGCTATTTTTAGGCTTTCTCATTCTGCTGTCACTGTTCTTTCCCTTTTCCTCCATCTTCGGAGGCCCATGGATGTTTTGTACAAGGTTCAGGGACCTTTCAACACCATTTCAACCAATCAAAAAAAAAAAAAATGAATGAATAAATATAAAAATATAAGTTTAAATAAAATAGTTATTTTAATTTTTATAATACAATTAATGTCCACTAATTTTTCCATGTATATTAGTAAAATATAGAAATTGTATATATCTAATTAAAATTTATATTAAATTTGATGTTTAAAATAAAAAATAAAATGATTATAAAACTCTAGAGTCTACCACAGTAAGGACACATTATCATTCAAAGAAAAATGACTCACCTCATTTAGCTTCACCGATCCCAAATATTTACTAGTTAAAACTCTATTGAATAAAGAAGTTGATTGGGAGATTCATCTCTAGTAAAACTATTAGTCCTAAACCTCTATTTACCTTAGGTTGGCTTAGTTTCTTCCAACCTACCAAAGCCTATTTTCTCTCTCCTTTTACTCCTCCCCATAAAAATTGTGTAGCCATATTGTCTAACTCTTTCTATATGGTATATGGGGTAGCAAGGATAGAAAATTTTGAAATTGACATGGCCTAAATGACTAAATACAAAAACATTAATCTACCCCTAAAGCGTAACCATTTGTAAGACTAATGATTATTATTTTTTTGATACAATCCAAAATATTCCTCCAAATATCTATTTTTAATTTTTTAAAATGTAAAGGGATCCCCAAATATACCATTGGGAGAGAAGTCCTTGTGAATCCCAATATTTCTAAAATTTTGTTCTAAAGCATTCAATCAAGATTAGCAAATACCACTTTGGATATTTTTGTCATTGATAACTTAATTGTGGTCCTAATATAAACATTAAGAGTATATCTAATCATTATTTATTTCCTAATGTTGACCACTACCACCAAGTTGTAGGTGATTCAAAATCTCCTTAACCCCCTTGATACTTGTTAGCAAACCTTGTTGTCTTCTCCTCAAGCCTTCAACAAATATGAGAAAAAGATAAGGGAAACAAGGATCTCCTTAACAAAGGGCTTGAGCAACTCCAAATGGTTGTGACCGACGACCTTTGATTAACATTGAGTATGTTAGAGTAGAAACATATTTCATGACCCATTCTATCCAATCATGATAGAAATTGAAGGCTTCCATCATCCTTGACAAGAATATCCACTCCACCCTATCATAAGTCTTTGACATATCTAATTTTATGAGCATTCCCCTATTGTTAGATTTTTGCATTGAGTAGATTTCCTCCTGAGTTAGAACCACACCATCCAATATTTTTCTTCCCTCTACAAAACCCCGCTACTTTGAGGAGATAGTGCTATGTAGAAAAAGTTTTAGCCACTCAGCCATTACCTTCATGATTATTTTATATATGATATTTCATAAGGTAATAGGTCTATAATTTTAAATATGCACCCTTAAATTAAAATTTCAAGATATAATATTCCACTTAATTCCCAAGAACAAAAATATCAAGTTTTATTTTTAATGCCAAAACAAAATTACAAGAGCTAAAGTTATTTTTAGCATCAAGGCAAATAAAAAATATAAAGTATACTTTAAATTTAAAATGATATTACAAGATCTAAAGTTCTTTGATAATGGAAAATATCGGATCTAAGAGACTCTAGCTAAGAACTCCTTTCAAAGCTAAAACCTAAGATTAAATTAAAATCATATTAGATTTAAGCAACAATTTAATTAAAGGTTTTTTTAAATCATCTTGAAGTGAAATCAGATCTAAAATAACTATAAACCAAAGGTTTCTTTTAAATCTAATTAAAATGAAATCAGGTTTAGAAGAATTTTAGAACAAAGGTTCCTTTTAAATCTGACTAAAGTGAAATTAGATCTAAAGTAATTTTAGAACAAAGTTTTCTTTTTTTAAAATCTAACTAAAAATGAAATCAAATCAAAAAAATAAAAGTTCATTTTAAATCTAACTAAAATGAAATTAGATCTTAAAATATAAAACAAAGGTTCCTTTTAAACCTAATTAAAAAGAAATCAAATTTAAAAGAAGGTTAAAACAAAGGTTCCTTTTAAATCTTAAATAAATGAAATCAGATCTACAAGAATTTTAGAATGAGGGTTCCTATTTAAATCTAATTAAAATGAAATCATATCTAAAATAGTTTTAAAATAGAGGTTCCTTTTAAACCTAATTAAAATTAGATTTAAAATAATGTTATAAAAAAGGTTCCTTTTAAATCTAACAAAAATGAAATTATATCTTAATTAATTTTAGAATGAAGGTCCTTTTTAAACCTAATTAAAATTAGATTTAAAATAATGTTATAAAAAAGGTTCCTTTTAAATCTAACAAAAATGAAATTATATCTTAATTAATTTTAGAATGAAGGTCCTTTTAAACTAATTAAAATTTAAATTAGATTAAAAAAAGTCCATTTAAATAATCTAAGAAAAAATCAAATCAAATAAAAAAGAATTAAAAAAATAAATAAATCTTTTAAATCTAACTAAAATGAATTATCTAAAATAATACTAGAATGAAGGTTCCTTTTAAATCTAATTAAAATAAAATTAGATCTAAAATAAATTTTAAAATAATGTCCCTTTTAAATCTAATTAGAAATCAAATTAGACATAAAAAATTAAAAATTAAAAAATTCCTTTTAAATTTAATTAGAAATGAAATCAGATCTAAAATAATTTTACGAAAGTTTCTTTCTAAATATGATTGAAATAAATTTTATATATTAAAATACAACTGAGTCTAAAAAACTTATCCATTTTCAAAACTTATCAAATACTAAATATTAAATCAGTTTAATATCAACTTTTTAGGGCTAGAAAGGAACAAAAACCTCAAAATTTAGGTTGTGCAAAGGAACAGAGAACTGGAAATTTTCTCTTGAGCATCAAATTTAGTATTGAACAACAAATTCACTATGATAATAAATTTGTACCAACCAAAATTTTTTTGTAAGTGTAAATTTTCTTTTGTGGTTTGAAATTGGCATAATATTGATAAAGGAACATGATCCTACTATCAAACCTAAAAAAACCCATTATAAACCTTTAAAATAGAGTGTAAAAATCTTGTAATAGTAAAGCAAAACTAGATCTATATGTTTTAGGGGCTTATTCTTCTAGATTTAAGTAGATGACTATCTTGATCCATAGATCAAGCCCCAAAATACCATTTAAGGTTATGTAATAAAATCATATACAAAATGAGAGGGAAAATAGGAAGAAACCCCCTTGAGATGATGGCTCAAACTAGTAACATGGTTACTCTATAGAATGTGCAAAACAATCATTGGACAATAAATTTGATTTAGACTGTAAATTTGTTGTTGGACTATGAATTTGCACTAACAACAAATTTAACTCTAAACCATATTTTTTCTCAACAATAGAATATAATGTTATCTTCTAAAAACAAAGACAAACACCTTGATCCAACCACCAATTCATTGAAACCTCTGATTCACAAAACTTTGTAAAATATCTACATAAATGCAATTTTATAAGCCACACTATGTCTATAATTTATGCAATGCTAGTATAATTCTATAATTTTTTGTGTTTTTATGTAACCTCCTTGGGATCCCAAGGGTATCCTTTTATAGTATTATAAGGTGCAAGAACTTTGAAATTATCATCAACGTGTTCATAAGATATTTGATGCATGTAATTATTGTGACGTGAGTCATCCAGTTCTACTCTTGTTTGAAAGTTGAGATTTCTAGTTAACTAATTTTGATTAGTAGTTACATGATTTTATTAGAAGCTTGTTGGGAATTTATATACCTCTAATTGGTAGTTGTATGGTTTAAATAGAAGTGGTTTTTGAGTTAACTACCTCTAATTAGCAGCTACATGGGTTTATTGGAGGTTTTTGATGAGTTTATTACCTCTAACTATTAGTTAAAATAGGCTAGTGTAAATATTCTAGTTGATAGGATGCAAAGTAGTGGAATTGGAAGTAATGAGAAGTTACTTCACCAATATTGAGAGTGTTTTCAATGGTTTTGCAAATTTTTTATTGGTAAGAATTTGCTTATTGTGAAATTACTACTATAAATTGTCCATAACTGTAAATTTATCATTTGTATACTCATTGTTCTATGAGCTTTCCAATGGTATACATTTTGTGAAATTTGGACGTCATTTACCCTAGTTTTGAGAAGGTCAAAATCAAGGGTTCAAATTAGTTGCTAGAAGTCAAATTTACTATTGGAGTGTTAGTGGAAATTCATTGTGAATGTAAATTTTCCATTTTTAGGATTGTTGCAAAGTTGATTTTGAGCGCTTTCTAAGAATATAAATTTTATAAGATTTAGAGTTTGTTTGATCATATTTTTGAAAGGACAAATTCAATGGTGTCTCTTGCCCTAAAATTGGGTATTAAAATATGACTTAGTCAAACTAGTCAAATATGCAATGAGTGTACTGATGAGTGGATGGTCTAGGGAGTAAAATTGGATGTCTACAACCCTAGAGAGTTTTTCATGAAGATAATTGATGAATGTTGTGAACTTCTTATCTTTGAAATTTTTTAAAATTAAACAAAAATTCTTCTTCAAGTCATCTAGCATATCTTTTTTTTCATCTTGATTCTATTTTTAAATTATCGATTTAATTTTGTGTATAGAATTTTAATTTTTCCAACGTTCTTCACAATTCTTAGAAAATTATTTCTAAAATTTTCTTTCATGACTATTTATGCAAAAGCTTTGCTCTTCAGATCAAATTCATTTTATGTAAAATACCTTGTCTCTCAAATTCAATTTATTTAAGAAATCAAACAATCATCTTTTTAAAATTAAAATTTCAATCAAATCTTCAATAATAATTTTTTTAATCTTTAACAATCTTCAAATCAATCAAATTTTAATTTCAAGCTTTAATTAATCAAGCAATCAATTTCAAAAAATTTCTTATAACTCCCACATCAATTTTAATTTGTAACGTCTACTTATAGCTCCCAAATTATCTATTCCAATTTTAGATTTTAAATTCCTTATTCCTAAATAAATATTTCAGTTTTGTTTATCAACCTTATAAAATGTATTTTTTCCAACCTTATAAAATGTAATTCTTCCAACCTTATAACTCTCTTTTCAAAAATAAATACTTCAAATATAAAATTGCAATAATGTTGCTTAATAAGTATAACTCCAAAATAAAATTATCTACCCTAAATTTGCTTTCTTTAAAATGATTTGTAAAAATCAATTACTTATCTTAATATTTAGCTATATTTGTTGAATTATTGAAATTTGGTAGATTCTACTATGAATTTATTCTCTTATCTTCTATGATTCACATCACATAAATATTGTATAACATATCTAATGCAAAATTACCTTTTGGATGTTAGAAACTCATAGCATTTCTAGAGGTGTTACCATCCTGGCATATATGCTTCATTGTGGCTCTTTTCAAAAAAATTTGACTCCTAGGTTAACTCAAATATACTTTCTCCTTGTTCATTAACGTAACATTCCTCTACTTCTTCTTCTTCATAGGGACGTCTAGTTCCACGGGATTATCATTTTCGACATTTTTTCTCATTAATTCATCCTCACCAAAAATTGTTAGAATAACATATGCAATTTAATCCTCTTTTAGGCAATTCATATGGTTAATGCAAATGGCTTCAATAAATCATAGGCACTTTAATATCTTCAAATATTTCTATCAATATCTTCATAGACACTTTTTTACCTTCAATAATATGTCTTTGTATTCTTCAACATTCTATAATGAATTCTTCTATATTCCAATCAATCATCTTTGTATTAGTACCACTAGCACAAATTTATCTATATTAACCTTAAACTTCTTTATTGTATTAAGTGGAATATTAGATCTTGCAATTTTATTTAGATATAATTTAAAAATAGAATCAAGAGATACTATTGACTAAGGTCCTACTGGGGGAAGGTTAAGGACCCCTTGAGTAACCCAATGAATGAACCTTGGGGGTATATCTCCCTTCACTAGAATATTATGGGGGGTTTTTATTACAAGGTGACATAAGGGTCTCAAACATCTTCTTTTATTTATTTTTAAGTACTCTAGAAATAAAACACTAATAATTGAACTCATTGGCCATGGTTGAACCGTCATATATAACCTAAAATATATAATATCAGTTGGCACAAAATCCAAATACATTACCTAAGATTCCTAAAAATTAGAAGGTTATTAAAAATCCCAACTATGAAGAAGAAAATTATGATTAAAATACTAATTTTTGTACCCTTTTCCTTGTAAATAATCAATAAGCAAAAATAATTTTTAGGTCCAAGGACCATATAGTTGCTTTCCTTAGATAAAATAAGAAAACAATACAATAATTCATTATGACTGAATAAGGACCTTTAACTATTTTATCCATAGAAGAATCTCTTATGGATCTTCCACTACAACCTAGGTCAAATCCTATGGAATCTCAAAGATACCCTTCACATGGGTCCCTATATATAGATATCAATCCAAAATAACTTAATATAATGGGGTATAATCCTCCCATTATCACAACAACAATAGAAGAATGTTCCCCTAACATTCCCATATCTTTCAAGACTCATGGGTCCACTTGGAACCTTTTAGGCTAAATAATATATTATCCCAACCTGTGAGTATTAAACAGCCAAAATATAGACATATTTTCTAGTATGCCTAATACCTCTAACATTATACCATCCAACCCTTTTATCAACTTACGACCATCATAAGTTTCAATTTCTAATGTTCCATCATCAAACCCTTTTATCCCTAATAATATTATAGATAATAAAGTAGTTATCCCATTTGGGTCAACTCATCGTAATTTGGAATACCACCCTCTAATAAATACACAACCTCAATTAATGGTACCACCCATCTCTTATCCTAGTTTTAAGGATCTGAATGCTAAACTAGAATAACTTGCAAATAAAAAATATGAGTTTAAGCAATAAATAACCTATATACAAGGAGGTACAACTAAAACATATGCTTTTAAGGGTTTTTTAAAGAAACTATATATCCTTCCTTAAAAAATAAATCCTATCCTTAGAGCTTTGTGTTACCAAAGTTTTGGTTGAGTAGGGGAGAGGGTGATCTAATTAAACACCATTTTTTAGAGTTGCATGCCATGACATCATATATGATGAGATGTTATTATTAAAAAATTTCCCTACTAGCCTTTGTGGTGAGAATTTAGCATGGTTCTATCAACTACCTCACAATTCAATTAAAACATTTATTTAATTGGAAGAAATGTTTGTTCAATATTTTGCTCCTTTTATCATAGAAAAGTGCACAGTTGATATCAACTGAAACAAGGTAAGAATCAACTCCTTAATGAATTTTTACCCTAATGGAGAGAATTAGTTAGAATTATTCCATTTAAAATTCCACCTAAATAAATTTTGTGTATTTTAATACACAACCTTCAAGAACACTTATCATATCCCCTAGATATGACCTATGTTGTATATTTTTATGATGCAGTTGATCTTGCTAAACATATGGAAGTTTCCATCTAATGTAGGGGGGAAATAAAGACTATGAAGGAAGATAAGAAACCATATTCTTCTAACCCTAAATCATAATAAAAAATAATCATGTGGTGCAAAATGGGGTTACTAACTCCTGGCCTATATATAATATGAAAATAGGTCATGCAGGTACTACAGTTGCCCTTCAAAATATTATAATGGAGAAAAATCAAGAAAAAATTTCGAGGAATTTCACTAAGCAAAATCAATATTTATTGTCTATCTTGAAATATATCTTGAAATAAAAAATGATAGAATTATCTCCTATCAATAAACATGATCTAAACAAAGAAAATATTCCTTGGTTCAAGGTAGACAAAAATTGTGGTTACCATTCTATGAATGAACACCACACTAATAAACATATAACACTTAAAATTTTAGTTCAATACCTTATTTATGAAGGTTACCTTGTAGTATGAGGTTCTAAACTTTCAACTTCCTCCAAGTAGGACTTAGGAATATTCAAAAATCCATTTCTTAAATATTAGCAAAAGTTCACTAACACTGTGTGTTATAGATATGTTCCCTCACCTAATCAAAATATAGTGGGAATGATATAAATTAGCACCATAACTAGACAATAGACTAAGGAAAAGGGAAAATTTAATATCCCTTTAATCCCCATATAGTATTAGGGCCTAGGCATGCATCATCCCTATAAGGTCTACCTTTGGTCTTGGAGCTACAAGATAAACGTAAAAATTCCTTGAACCTCCAACAGTAGTTGGAGGAAATACAAACTAATATATCCATATTAGAACTTCTAAAAATATCAACAACCCATAGAGAGATGTTATCTAAGCTTCTATGTGAACATACAATCTACCAAGATGTTAGCCCTAAAAATTTGGCTAACATGGTAGGCTCATGAATAGTAAACTTTGTTAGAAATAGAGTCTAATACATCATCTGGGTCATGTAAATGTATCTTCCAAGGTACATACTTAGGGATTACTTTAGGGGGAAGTTATCTAGTTACTTCATGCAATGTAATAAATGCACAAGTGTCAATGTGCAAGTTGTATATGTGTAATTTTTCCCTTTCACAGTAAGGTAGAGTCTTGGGCAAGGCTTCTATTTTACCTATATAAGAGAGGCCTCATGCAGATATATATATAGACATAGAGAGTGAATAAAGGATACAATAGCTTAGAGGTTAGTACAATTTTATGTGGATAACCATCAAATGGTTATGGATGCAATGTAGTTTAGTAGCTTTATTAATAGAGTGATTATTTCCTCCATTGCTACATTCGAATCATTCATATAATTTTTATTTATTGCATATCTTAGTCTTCTAGTATATTTACTTTATTTTTTATTATTTTGCAACTCGTGATTATTATCTCTCATGGTCATTACATCAAAACCTAATAATGGTATTAGAGCTACAGTAGATCCATTTTGAGTAGATTAATAGGGAAACCACTATTATCATTGAGTCTGAGTGTTTTGTCAACCTGATGTGTCATTGAACTAGTCACTATCAAAAGCTCTCAAAATAATATAGGTGGTAGGATTAGTGAGAGTCACAAGTGAGGACTAAAATAAATCTTTGTTCCAAAAATACTAAGATTACACTTGACTGGAGTCTTTCCACAGAGTTACAAGAAAAAATCATGAACACTAGGACTCAACATTCAATACACTAGATTGACATATCATCTATTGAAGATCCAGGATATCTAGAACTTGATAATTGTTGCCCAAAGTTTCTTTTATTGAAAATAATTAATAATTATAGGATTGGTACTCTTCCTACAACAAAAATATAGGAGAATTCAAATTCATTGCCTGAAGGTCGATGTGACCTCATAGTGTAGATATTAGTTCCTTGTGTAAGAGAAGAACTCTACAGAAAAATACTTCTATAGAAAACTCATAGAGAAGTTAGGATATTGAAGACCCCATTGCTATAATGAATAACTTCATAGTTGAATAACATGCCATAGAAGTATTGAGAAAAAAATGCCATGGGAGCCTTGAATAATAGTCCATAGAAGCCTTGATACAAAAAGGCCATAGTAGTATTGAAGAATAGACCATAGAAGCCTTGATACATATAGGCCATAGTAGCCTTGAATAAAATACCACAAAAATCTTGATACATATAAGACTTGATACAAAAAGGCCATATTAGTCTTGAATAACATGCCATAGAAGCCTTGATACAAATAGGCCATAGTAGCCTTGAATAAAATGCCACATAAATCTTGATACTAAAAAAGACCATAGAAGCCTTGATACTAAAAATGCTACAGAAGCCTTGAAACCGAAAATACCATAGAATATTTGATACTAAAAATGCCACACAAGCCTTGATAAATAAAAAGGCCATAGAAGCCTTGATAATTTAAAAATCCATAGAAGCATTGATACTAAAAGAAAGGCCATAGAAACCTCGATCCTGAAGAAGAATTCAAAAGGAATATTTGATTGAAAAGTATATGAAGATTTTAGTACTAATATTTTTGTTGTAGGGAAAGAAGATTCAATAATTTGAGAAACTTCCTACAAGAAAGTTAGGAAGAGTATCTTCTCCAAAATTAATTTAGTACCTAAAGCAAAATAGATCAAGAGAAGATCTCATTGAAGTACTTCTAGACTTAGAAGAAGAAGAAGGACTAGGAGAGTCCCACTTGAATCCAAAAGAAACTAAATCAGATATCTAGAAGCAGATAACATCGCCAATAATTATAGGAGTAGAAGGTTGAAGAGATATCAAGGAAAGACCAGCATGAGCTACAAGATCAAAGACCTTGGTAAGGTCTCATCGAGAATCTAGTAAAAGGCTAGGAGAGCCTCACTAAAGAAATCATCAAAGGAGAACTCATTGGAGAAATACACTACCAAGGAGAAGCTCTGGATAGTGAAAGACTTGGGAAAATTATCGCCATCGAACAACAAGCCCAAGAGAAGGAGAATTTGGAATGGAGTACCAAATATGGAAAGAAAATTTTATCAATAAGTATCAAATCCAATAAGAAGAATCTGGTGAAAAAACTTAAGATATTCAGAATCTTGAGAAAATATCCTTCTTGAAGTCAAAATTCAACAAGAAGACTTGAAGATAGAAGAAGCTCACAAAAACTAGGATATTTGAAGATTACCTCTCACAGCAAGAAGGAACCACTTCAAATAGAAAGACTTATCAAAATCTACAATAGAAGGAGGAGAACACGAGAGGAGGACAAGCCACCAAATATTAGGCTTGTGAAAGAAAGTTTGAGACCTATTGGTAAAATAATTACAAAAGCTTTTAAAAGGTATGCAACTATTTGTGCTAGATTTCTCATTAATTGGATTACCTATCAGATTCATTGGAGCACCTTATTTAGATTAAATTTGCAAGAAGGGAAAGCAAAATTATAGTCTTCAAAAGTGCAAAAAATAAATGGTTCATTTTAAGGTTCATTTGGACATTAGGGGTTGATTAGATTTCAAATTTATCTATCAACTACCTATACTATACTTTGAAAAATAAAAAAGAAGACTTGACCCTACAACTATGTTTGTAGTGAAATATTCATGGGTTCAGTCCTTGAAATGTTGTAGTCAAATTATTAAGTGTATTTTTAAGATGTTAGTGGAGCAATAAAGTGATATTATTTTCACCATTAAAAATGTACATTATTAAGCATTATACTATTTTATTTGTTAACTATTTATCTCAATTAATTTATGTTGTTGAAAGCATAAAAATTAGCACAAATTTTGTAGGAATTTCATGGCCTATATAAGCCACCATTGGAATTAAAATCTGAATAATAAAACCACCATTGAAATCCTTGAAGGAAACCTCAAATTAAGACATTGGAAGTCTAAATATTAAAAAAAATTATAAGGGGTTCATTTCAATGTAGAAAGCAAGAATCCCTATTCAAAATCAGCATTAACTTGGATCATCTATCATCCAAGAAAAAGGAAAAAATTACGTATAAAAATATTTTCATTTTGGTGCAAAATATATATATTACAGAAGCATCACTTTTGTTCTTTTGTAAATACAAAAGTATTATCTATAGAGGGTAGCAAGTACGTTTTATCCAGCAAAATAAAGGAGCCATTGAAGTGCCCATATGTCCAAGGATTCAAGGTGTTTACAAACACCGATTTTCAATCTTCAAATCAAGCCCTAGAATAGTATGTATCACCTGTAGCATTGGAAGCATAATAAGGAGTAAAAATCAGCCAAATATTATGTAGAAGATTAGCCTAAAAGGAAGAAATAACCTACGTAAAAAGATTATTATAACAATCAAGAAAAAGAGAGCATTCAATTGTTGTGAAAACAAACCAACAAAAAAGGAAAAGTATGTGGTACATCCAAGGAGAGCCTCCTCCATTGAAGACTACAAGGAGCTACCAAAGGACCACCATATAGGAGAATTGAAGATCCAAGAGCCAATGCATAGAAGCAGCCAAGGATATTAGGATATTACTTCTATTTCAAGGAACAAGACAAGTTTACATAGAAAGCAAGATAAAGACTCCAATAAGCCTTACAAGGAAGTATTGCATGCATAAGCCTAAAGTACCACTTGGCACATATTCTCTATACTCTCCAACGTACGTGAAGACTCAAGCACTCACCAAGAAGAAATTACACATACTTGAAAGACGTTACACTTGCATGAAATGAGTTACACACACTTGGAAGGCATTACACACACTTGGGAGGAGTTATAAACCTCATCATTGCAATGTTTACATTGAAGGCATCTATCAAAAATGTTTTAGATGATACTTTTCACAACGTGCAAGCAGTTCATTCTATTGAAGGCACCAAGGAGGTTAAACAACATAGCATAAGGTAATACATAGCTCATTTAAAATATAGCGAAGGCAATACATACTACAATGGAGGCAACATGTAGCACAACAAAGGCAATATGTAGCTCATTTGAAATTTGAAGATGATTTTCTAGCCATACACCATTCAAAGGTGTAAGAAGTGCATTTAAAGCAATCATAAAGTATGTGCCTGAATTTAGAGGAAGATAATGCATTTCAAGGTTGAGAAGGAGTGCCATATGAGAGAGAATATAGTGTAGGTCAGAGGATACTTTGACTCTCATGAGTGCTATGTTCTAAATAGCACAAATCCACCAGCATTGAATATTATAATGTAAGGGTTGATTTAATATTTTCTTGCACTAAAACATAAGGTTATTTGGAGGTATAAGAAAAATATTATTGGAATATTCTGCATTAGAATTTCACTAAGAAAGCATACTTTATTAATATTTGCAAAATAAAATCTTGGAATTATAAGGATTATTTCTGAAATTTATTTACTTACAAATATTATTTGTTTTAATTTTCCAAATTTAGGAGGTATAAGGAATACAATATCTAAATAGGAATTGGAAATTAGAAAACTATTAAAATAAACCATAAAGGGATATATAAATAGGTTTAATAAATATTTTCAAAGGTTGGAAATTTATATTTTTTCTTGTCTCAAAATTTCTCAATAGGGACAAAAGGAATCCAACATTAAAACCTCTTAAAAATTGGAAAAGTGGTTATTTCATTAGGAGTAATAAGGTGTTAGAAAGTTTTATTTTTGATATTTACAAAACTGTGCAAAATCAACCATCAATTGAACTTTATTTTGCAAAAGTACTATATTATACTCTATTATCATTAGGGATTCATAAGGCATTCTACAAAAATTGATAATAATATCTGTCACAAATTATCAAGTTGGGAAGATATAAGCTTTCTTCAAAAACCTATAACTCGGTGTTCATACTCTCATTACTAGGGAGACATAAGAAATCCTACAAACCTAACGACTAATAAAGGTTTCATCAAATCAAGCTTCTATACTTCAACTATAGTCTATGAAGCTATACGGATGTTTGTTTCTCAAAATACCAATAAGTGCTTCAAAAAGGAAAAATCCAATGCCATAAAACTTGGGATCATAAATCTTCTCAAGATATCAAAAGGAAGGTTGGATTTAGTTTTAAAAGGAATTCATAGTGAAGCCTTAGAAGATAATTTTGATACTATGGAATGCTATCTCAAAATCCATTTCAATGAAGCAATTGACAATGGAAAAAGTGATATTTCACTTTTCTTAGACTTTGTGAGCATATTATACATGGCACTACTCACATATAAACACTACAATGTAGAAAAAAAGAAAAAGAAAATTATTTATAGAATTACTCAAAAATAAGGTAGAACTTGATGAATTGTATCTACAAAAAAAATTCAATCCTCATGCAGCATCAACATTTCATGTTCTACTAACTCAAAATCTTATCATGATGCCTTAAGTGGTTGTTCAGGAACTTATACACATATCAAATGCAGGAAAGAAGAATCTTTCTCACAAGAAGCAAGTGACAACTTGACCTCCTATGAAAGCACATAAACCATACTTAAAAACAAAATTAAAGATGTAAAAGAATACATAGTAGCTAAAGGAGGAATACAATGCAAATTCAATTGAAAGAAGAAGCTTCAACTACAAATTGCTCTACATCATATAAAGACACATATTACCTACTAAACCTGAATATAAAGAATGCAGAAGATGAATACAAAGCTCAATATGATGGAGAAGAAGAAGAAGATCCATATTGAATACTAAAGTCTTCAATACCCAAATAATGTAATACAGGGTGGTGTTAGAAATAGAGTCTATTACATAATTTAGATCATGTAAATATATATTCCAAGGTACGTACTTAGGACATTATATTACATTAGGAGAAATTTATCTAGTTATTTCATGCAATGTAATAAATGCACAATTATCAATGTACAAGTTGTATATGTGCAATTTGTCCCTTGCACAGCTAGGTAGAGTATTGGGTAAGGCTTCTATTGTGCCTATATAAGAGACGCATCATGCAAAAATATATATAGACATAGAGATTAAGTTGAGGATACAATAGATTAGAGGTTATTACAATTCTATGTGGATCGCCATACAATGGTGATGGATGTAATGTAGTTCAGTAGCTTTATTCATGGAGTTATCATTTCCTTCATAGCTACATTGTAATCATTTTCATTTTTTTTTATTTCATATCTTAGTCTTCTAGTAGATTTACATTTTTTTGCATTTTTCTATATCTCATGATTGTTATCTCCCTATGGTCATTACATGAAAAGCTAACAAACCTTACCATGATCTCCTTTAAGGATGATCTCCCTCCACCTTTGATGTTAGGTGATTTTACATTGTGTATTACTTTCCACATTGATGATCAATGTATAAAAAGTGTTTTAATTTATGGCATATTAGCCATAAATATTTACAACATTAAGTTTATCCAAAGGATAGGACTTAATAGAAAATACTTAGAAAATTTTTATATTGTCATAAAAGCTTACGAAAATAAAGAACGATAAGTTGTGGGATCTATAATATTACCAATTAAAGTAGGTCCTCATATTTTAAACACCTTATTTTATGTGTTTTCCTATGAATTAAACTACAATATCCTCTTAGTGAAATCTTGGATTCATGATATGCAAGCAATCCATTCAATGCACATCAATGTATGAAAATTGAGTATTAAGGAAAAGTCTATATAATTGAGGGTTGTAAGGAACCTTTTATATATTGCTAAAATATTCAACCTAATAATCCTACCTCCAATAATTATTACACATTCATCAATGATTTTATACATTTTGTTCCATCTAGAGAAAATCAAGAGAGTCAAGAAGTTGGAACAATTGCCTAAGCTTCACTCAAAGGAAATAAAAAGGTTGAAATACAAGACATCAACCACATAAACATAAACTACGAGTATTAAATTATAGTAATTGAATTAGTTAGACTACTCACATTACCTCAAAATTTAGGATTACCTTCTAGGAGGATAATGATAAATATTGGAAGTTGTACATTCATTTATGTTAGAATGAAAAATGAAGAAATATTCTTGGGAACAGTCCTTGTTTGATAGAAAAAAATATGCTTCTTGCTATCTTTCATATCTTTACCCAATCCCTAAGAAAATTATTTATAATGTTAGATATAAAGAAAAATGCTTAGGTCCCTAAGAACAAAAAATAAAGAAACCCTTAGAGTCATGTTTAGTGATACACCTAACCTGATTATTGATGTACACCAATCGTTAGAACAACAATTGTTCTCTCTTGAAAGGGAACATTTCTCCCTTTAGGTTTTGGTTATAGGATATATTATTATCAAATTTTAAATCAAATTATAAAAAGAGAAAATAGGTGGATAACTTAGAATTGCATATAATTGTTACAAGGACAAGTTCCAATTCATTGTCCAAGCTTGAAGAAATATAGATATAATTTAATTACTCATATAATTATCAAAGTAACAAATATTTAATATCAAATATTACATCAAATACATAAGGAAAAGTAATATTTGAGGATTTCTACCTTAAGAATATCGGCATACATGATTCATCATAATATAATCATAATCAATATAATTTTTAACACATGAACTAGTAGGCAGAATGATTATGATGATGAAAGTAGGTGGAGGGAACCAACAATTTGAATCCTCTTAAGGTGGGAATATTTGTGGTTCAAAGAGTGGTCATGAGAAACCTCCTAATAATGAATATGGTGGTGGTAGTTTCAAAGTGGATAATACCAATGAAATGTAAGGGTTACCGGTAACAAGGATGAAGCCCTAAAAGTTCTTCCTTGGAATGCATCCTTAGTCTTATTTGTGGATAAGGTTCGCACATCTGTAGGGGTTTCATAATTTCAAGCTTCAATCCCATTTTCAATTTTTTGTAGAGAAGTTTCCTATTCCCATGAAGCTATGGATCCTTTAATATTCCAAGAATCTATGCCTATAATTAGGAAATTTATCGGTGCCCACCCTGACATTGAATCCATATGCAAATGGGTTATTTTGAAATGGAATTCTTTCAAAAATATGGAATTGGTCACTTTTCCTTGAAGGTTTTCATCATAATATTGAACAACTCTCAAGACTCAAGAAGGATTATTACAGGAGGCCCTTGGTTTTACGATATGCGTAGCCTTTTCATTCGTAGGTGGGAAGAGGATTTTGACCCTAAATTCCAAAGCATCAACATGGCACCCATTTGGGTCAAACTCCATGGGCTTCATCCTTAGTGTTTTTACTCTAATGCCTTCAAAGGAATAGCCTAAACTATCAAGAAGTTGGTTTCCATTGATCCAACCACCAAAGCTAGGATTCAAATGACTTATTCTCACATTTATGTCATCATAAATTTGGACTCTGAACTACCCACCAATGTAGAGCTAGTCATAGGCTCATATTAAAGATGCAAAGGCCTAGAATATGAAAATAAACCAGCCTTCTATATTGAATTCAAGAATCAAGGGCATCTCAGATCTCAGTACTAAACTCTTAATAAGGACCTGTAGAAAGATGGTCCTCACGAGAAAAAGTCCATCAATCCCTAGAACCAAGTTTAAAAAAAAAATAGAGTGGCAAGGGCAAGCAAGTCATGAATCACTTTCATTTTGATGCTCAAAGGTCTGGGAAGCCTAACCAAGTATGATCCCTTTTTACTAAAGCTAATCCCTTTATTTCTCTTAATATTCATTGTGATGATGAGTCTGATATCCTTGTAAATGAGGAGGTTCCCTCTGGTATTGCTCACTCCTACCCCAACCTGGATAATACTTCAAAATATATTGAGGCTTTATCCAGTTCCCTTCAAATTTAGGGTCGTCATGCCCTCCTCCTCCCTTAAGCCTATATTCTGGTAGTCCTATTCTAATTATTCCTATTTCCATTGTTTCTTCATAACCTATCCCTATTTCACCCAAACCATCTAAAATTTGTAAAAAAATATCTTCTAGCCCATCTATGTAGAGTCATAAATATCAGGGAGACCATACCTCTATTCATAAACTCTTGTCCTCCTCCTCAATTCTAGAACATATTACTAGCTCGATTAAGCAGAATGCTACTACTGATACTAGCAGCAATAAAAATGAGGTAAACCATTCAAACAAAAAAAATATAAAAGGATATTAAAGATGTCATTTCAAATGGCCTATAATTGACCATTCTTTCACCCCTTTCATACCCTCCAAATATTGATAGTCCAAATGATGAAGAAAATTGAAACAAACCACCCTCATCTTAGGGCAGGGTTAGGGAAAAAAAATCCACCTCCAAAATTTCTAGATGAAGATTCTATATTGGAATGTAAGCAGCCTCAATGGATAAACGAAGTAGATGTTAGTCGGATCCATGAGGAAATAAATAAAACCTATTATTATTCTTATAGAGGAAACTAAACTCGACATGGAAAATAGTGAAATAATTGGCAAAGGTCTATGGAAGAGCAATGAATTTGTCTATAGTCCAGCTTAGGGTGCTTTCAATGGTATTTTGTGCATGTGGGACCCCTAGAATATCAAAGGTGGACTTCTATCTACATTATAAAGGATTATCAACATTTATTTTTTCAATAAAGAAATCAAATACCAATGGATTCTATCCAACATATATGATTTGAATGGACCTTTAGGTTACCATGCTCTATGGAAAACCCTAACTCAAATGATAAACAATTTAAAATATAAACCCTATATTCTTGCTAGAGATTTCAACTCTACCCTCTTTTCATCAGAAAAAAAATGAGGCAACCCAATCACTCCTAGGTGCTCCAAAGAATTTACTGAATTTGTCGATGGAAAAAGTTGATGGATATCCATTTAAAAGGCTCTAAATTCATTTGAATAAATAGAAGACTAGGTAATCAGTTAATTTAGCTTATAATTGATATGTTTCTATAGTCTAAGGAAGCTATCCAAGCTCTAGGTGATGCCAATATTTATGCTCATCCCAAAATTGGTTTGGACCATAACCCTCTGGCCCTAGATTGTTTCCACCAGACTCAGGTATTCAAGACCCCTTTTAGTTTTAAAAAAATGTGTCTTCAACATTCAATAATTAGAAACTGTATGTTATAATGGTTGAAAGAGGATTTTCCTAGGTCTCCTTTAACCAAGATCTCTAGGAAACTTTTCTTCATTAAGATCAAACGTAAGGCCTAGAATAAAGAGGTTTTTGGGAAAATGTTACTAAAAAAACAACATATATTTGAAATACTTGGCACCATTGAAAAACTCATCCAAGATGGAAGCACTGACCCTGATCTCCAGCAGGAGGAAAAATCCCTACTTTCATAACATTTTAGCTAAAGAAGAAATATTTTGGAGATAGAAATATCAAGATTTGTAGCTGAAGGAAGGGTACACTAACACTAATTTCTTCCATGCATAAATTATTAGACATAGAATCACAAATAGAATCAAGAATTTGACCAAATAGTATGGATCTAAGATAAATATCATTCAATAAATAAGAGATGAAGTCATTTCCAACTTTGAAAATTTTCTAGGACCCATTACTCCATTCCGCCTCAAGCTAGCAATGGTCTCCTACAAAATATTCCTTACATGGTCTCTAAAGACCTTAATTCAAGACTCCTCAAAATTTTAACTAATGAATAAATTAAAAACGCAATGTTTTCCATGGACCCTGACAAAGTGGCTAGTTTAGATAATTTCCCTCCTTGTTTCTTCTAGCACTTTTAGGAAATTGTTGGGCAAGAGGTTTCAAAAGTAGTGCAAGATTTCTAAAAGTCCAAATACTTGCCAAAGGACATCAGTACCAACTTTTTAATCCTCATCCTAAAATCCTAAAACTATAAGTCTATTTTTGACTTCAGACATATTAGTCTATGCAATGTTGTTTACAAGATTATTATAAAATTCATGGCTAATAGACTTAAGGACATCCATAGACACCAAAATCATGTAAATCGGATAATAATGCTAATGTGACACTCTTATCGATATCATATGGTCCCATTGGGCAACCCTCAGGGGTTAATTAGGGCTCCCAACCACTTTTGGGAAGGTTTACCCCAATTTTAGAATGTTTTAAGGCATATAGTCATGACCACCCCACCCCAATATGGTCACAATTTATGACCGATCCACCCAGGGAAAATAACTAGCAACCATCCCTAGGTGGTATGGCCATGTTCCAAACCCCTTAAAATTCAAAGGGAAAGATAAATGGCAATAAATTTCTACCATTTATCCCACCCAATCAATCATGACAGATTGGGAGGTTGTCATGACCATTAGGGTCTACAAATTAGAGGTCCAAATGGGAAGCCTCTTCCACCCTATGCATGGCAAAGGCATTGCCAAGTGGCGGCACTTGCCTTGCATGCCCAAACTTTCCCCTTTGCCCTCTTTTCCCTCTTGGGATATAAATTGAGGTGTTTGCACCCAATTCAAAAAAAGAATATTTTACAATTATTGACCATGAAGTGTTGCCAATGTTTGCCCTCAAATTTTTCCCACCTATTTACCTTGAATCTCTTCAATCGAAGGAAATTTCAGGGTGTTCTAGGACATGTTAATTTGTTTCAAAACCCATCAATTTAGAGAGTTAGTTTACCAAATTTGATGACAATACCCCTAGGAGGATTATTGACCAAATCCAAGTGGAATTGGTGGTAAAAACCACCCTATTACCCTTGGTATGGACATGAATTGGATCATAATTTTCATTTGATTTCTATGTGATTTAATTCTATAGCATTAGATTAATATCATATCCAAATTTGGTGATGTTTTGGGTAGCTTTGATAGGTCAATTAATGTTTTAATGATTGCAGTACTAGTTGTCCCTCCCAGGAATGGCCACAATATTTGCTAATAATATGATTTTTATTTCTACTCAGATATTTAAAAAATAATATAGTATACATCATATTAAGTTTTCAATTCATTTGGAGTAGTTTAGATTAGTTGCAAATAAAATTTATATTCATTACTGCATACTTTTCATGGTTTTCATTACAAAATGCATATGCTATTAACATCTTTCAATCTCTTGTGTGTAGGTATAGGTATTCCATGCATGAGGGAGGAGATAAGGAGCTAAATAAATATAGCCCAAATATAGCTCTATATTGTGAGAGCGGTAAGAAAACTGGAAGCACACCATTAAGTTCATGGAGGGATTTGATCCTTCAATCTTTGTAACATGAAATGTATCACATTGAAAAATCCCTAAAGGGGATGTATTATAATCATTGATTTGATGAATTAATAAATACAAGGAGAACCCCCCATTTTACTTTATCATATTTCTTTTGCATGCTTTAATTTAATAATTACATTAGATGCATTTCAATTCAATCTTCTAGGTGAGTCATTTTTATTGATACTCTAGTGGTAATCATGGTGGGACCCTTGTCCCTTGTCTATTTTTACCTTTTTATTAATTTTTACCTTGTTTTGCACTTTGTATGTTGTAGGTTCTGATTGTTTTGGGCTGAAATAGACACTGAATTCCTAGTTGAAACTATTAGGGATGGCCACAACAACCATCCCACCCAGGGATGGCCCCCAAATTTGTAGTCATCCCACCCAAGGATGGCCACAAAACTAGGGTTTTTCTATAGAAATTTCTAGAAACAACTTCTAGAACAGGCAAGGTAAGTCTCTAAACATTCAATTTGTAAGTAGGTTGTTCAAAAAAAGATAAATTGGTGTTTTTCATGTCTTTTATTAGGTGATTTAAAGCTATATTTCTCTTTCTTAAATTCCTAAGTAGCAAACAAAAGAAAAATAAGAAAAAGAAAAAGAACAATCCTAAATATGCATTTTGAGTGGTTTTCCTATGTGTGACCTACCTAAGGGTTACATTTTCATATAAGTTAAATGTTTGTAGGTTTATTACTTGTTTATGCATCAATTTCTGAAAGTAAAACATTTTTATTGCATTTAGTAAAAATTCAGTGAGTGCTATTTTGTTTATTTTCATTTAGTCATAAAATAAACCACACACATCACATCTCTTTTAAATTTTGGTGAGTTGGAATTCATCCCCAACCACTAATAGAGTTAAATTATGGTGGGTTTCATCTCCATCCATTGGCTCAAATACTACGTACCCTAATTTTGGCCAAGGCCAGCTCCAAGAACCATCTTAGCGATGGAACATTGCATGGACTCCTCTTTAGAGGGTGTATCACTACCCATGATCAATATGGGTGAGGACTGATAGGACCTATGCTCCCTAATCAGGTATGGGCTTCATATCCATATATTGGTTGGTTCACATGACCATAATTTCATTGTCGGTTATCAAGTTGCAAGTGTATAGGTAAAATCTATTTAAACAATTGAGAGTTACATCAACAAATATTCAAAACACGTGAAAGAGATTATTTACAAAAGAAAAAAATCATAAATACACTAAAAAATTTAGGAACACATAATATTTAATATTTTGTAGTCTTGTGTGTTTCTATTTGTGCATGTTTGAATCCAAAAAACTTATAAAAGAGATAATCACATAGAAGTTTATAAAAATTAGTCATGTTATATACCCATAGCCAAGACCACTTAATGGTGGACGCTATGGGGAGTAGGAAAGAAGACATAATTTCTTCCATTTTATCCCAAGGACATGGTTATACCTCCTTGGTGGCCATCTACTCTCCCAAGTCCTAGAAGGTTAGATAAGGGACCTAGCCTACAAGGGACTCCTACACGGGGCACCCTTACAGGTCACAATCCCAATCTGGGAAATTATTTCCCAAGTATGGATACTTCAAACACCTTATTTCAAGAAATGCAACTACACAATGAGGTGCCTACACATAGAGAAATACCACGCATTCGTGTGCTTGCTCAGTCTACTCCACACACTTGTGTGCAGAAGAAAAATTATTCACCTAGTGTGGGGCTAAATAATCATATTATGCTTTCAAATCACCCTTTCCCAAAGTACTAAAATATTGATGAGTATGATACTCATCGTATTGGGTCAGTAAATTCTACCCTACCCTTCCTCATTTATGAGGGAAGACCTGAGGAATATCGTGATTATCCTTGGTTGCATCATTCCATGCAAGCATGATGTGCCTCTATGCCAACAAAATACCAAAAATAAATGTTTAGGAGTGAGCCTCAAGTAAATGTGACTTCTCTAAATTGAGGAAAAGTCATAATAGACCTCACAAATCCTCTTGAACATGATAGGTATCAGGGCAATAATGCTAAGGCACATAGGCCTAACACAGCTGATCAAATAAATCAACTAGTCAAAAGGTATGTTGATCATCAAGCTAAGTTTAATCATCTTCTGTTAGATAAACAAATCTTGGATCTCTTAGAGAATCGACAATAGTTAGAAATACAAAGACTTGAACAACATATTCAAGATACTTTGTGAATGGGGTACCTACCTCAAGCATGCATAGACATGAGGCTCATCAGAGGCAACCCACTTTCCATCAAAATAGGTCTCCTAGACGTAATCAAATATTGCCACCTAGACCTACTAGGCCTAATCAAAACTTACTTACTAGGCCTGATATAGATTACCTTCAGTAGGCATTAGTTCCTCCTTGTAGGCCCATTCCAGAAACACCTTATGGGGCTTACGATATTTTGGAACAAAATGAGGAATATCTAGAAGAAC
Organism: Wollemia nobilis; assembly: GCA_028583015.1. Lineage (NCBI taxonomy): Eukaryota > Viridiplantae > Streptophyta > Pinopsida > Araucariales > Araucariaceae > Wollemia > Wollemia nobilis. The sequence goes on from JAQPPZ010001753.1 coordinate 3,088,085, forward strand.
ATTTTGGAGGTATGGGTGATGAAAATAAACCACCTCAACATATTATTAATATTCCTTGTCCCCCTCATTGGGTCCAAAATAAAGAATATGAGATTAAATCCTCTGATGTGTATTGAGTATTTCTTGAACACTTGGAAACTATAGAGAGTAAGACAACTAGTACTAGGCTTCAAAATCCCGCCTTGCACCAATTGCATAGTCAACCATTACATCCATCTATACCTTCCCCTACATACCCTAAGCATTTTAAAATGCCCAAATTAGATAAATTTAAAGGGGAAGACGATGCTCAAGAGCAAGTCATCAGGTTCATTGACTAGTGCTTTAGCATATAGAAGAATCATGCATTACTCTTGAGAACATTTCTAATTACCCTCTCTAGACCAACCATTGAGTGGTTTAATCAACTTCTAAGACATGACACCTATACTTTTGAATAGTTTGTAGATGCATTCTTGGAATATTTCACCTTCAATACCAAGAGAAAGGTGACCCTAAATAAACTTACGAGGTTAAAATAATATGATTATGAGTCTATCACTGACTATGTAAACATGTGGTGAACATTCCTAGCTAAGCTACCCTACCTATTTCTAGTGTTCAATTTGACTCAAATATTTTCAAAGAGTTGTCTAAAACTAATATCTTTATTTTTGCAACTCCATCAATATCCCACTCTTGAATATGCTCTAGCACAAGCTAGAACCATAGAAGAGATAAAAATCTAAGAGGGGGAGATATCAAAACATTGCAAGAAGGAGTGGACTAAAAATTTAAAGAGCAATATGGTGCCATCAAATATGGTAGCAGTAAATCAAGTGGCCATTAATGTCCTAGGGTCTGCAAAAATGATGCCTCCTAAAAAGGAAAATTATCAAGCTTAATCTCCTCCTACGAGTTATAATAATAATAACCAAGAAAATTAGGGCCAAAATCAGTAATGTGGCCTAGGAGATAGTATATGCTCTTCGCTAAATAAATGGACTCCCTATTCAATTGTTTGTGGGCTTCAAAAATTATTAATTTTCAAAAAATCAAGCCTATAGACCCAAATATAGGTAAACAAAAGCCTATTGGACATCAAGAAGAGATACTTTGTAGATATCATCGATAGAATGACCATGACTTACCTACATGCTATAATTTCAAAAACCTAGTGCAGGATATGATCGAGAGGAATAAACTCCAAGTGGATAATCCTCTCGCACCAAAAAATCAAAAAATAGAGGTTTTCAAAGACCCATTACCTACCCATGAGGTACAAGAAAATCCTACTAAACAAATGAATGAGGTCAAGACGACACCCCCTCTACATGGGGACATCAATATGGTTAGTATTATGACTAATAATAGATGCTACCCAAGTCATGTTGCACCACTTGTAGCTTCAAGCTATGTTCCATAAACATCATAGCCTCCACAATCTCCAATACAAATCCTACCACCTAGGCCAATAGTGACAATAAAAATTAAGCTTACACAAAGCTTAAGAACAACATCAACTAGATTGTCCATATACAATCTCATTCAACAATCTCCACCTCATATAGAAGCTCTAATGGAAATTCTTAAATTGATAGAGTTGTAGCCCAAGGATTCTAACTCCTTCATCAATTTTATGAGGCATGTGCAACAATGTAAGGAACCAGTGATAATGTTCCATGAGCACAAACTCAAACCCATAGAAAGTGATGTGGTGACTGTCCTTTACACATCATTGCATTTGTAAATGATATACCATATAAGAGAGTTTTAATAAACACTAGTTCATCAAGAAAAATAATAATCACTAGTACTCTTAAATACCTAGAACTTTTGGCATCTCATGTTGTTGCATCCACTTACACCCCCTGAGCATTCAATGATATGATATACTCCACAGTCAGTACTATAGTTCTACCCATTTAGGTGGGATGTAAAACTATACTGACCTTGTGTCATGTTTTAAAGGGTGCGATGACCTATAAAATATTACTGTGTAGACCTTGGATCAGTGATATGAAGTGTGTCCCTTCCATCGCTCATCAATGTATAAAGTATACTTATGAAGGGTAGATACACACAGTCTCTGTAGACCTTGAGACCTTTAAGTAATACAACCTAGTGCATAAAATCCCCGAGTCGACCTTACCATCAACTCATGTGGACTTCCAATTGAACATATCCATTCAAGGTCTACTTCCTTATCCATAATCTTCCATTACACCATTATCATCTTCATCCATACCATCATCATCATTGGAACCATCAAAAATGCATTCATCATCAACTAATTCTCTACAGAGGAACATGTCGAATAAGCCAATCAATGAGATCCATACCATAATTTCCACCATCTCTATGAAAGATATTCCTAGTCTAGAAACAAGGAACCATCTCATGATGTACACATTGAGTCATATCAAATCTCACTTCTGTCTCATCCACCTTCATCATCCTAGGTTACAATTTATATGTCTAGTACAGGGTTAAGAGAGTACTTATTGAGGAACATCACAATAATTCCATCCATAGGGATAGTTGAAGATATAGGATGACCTTGTATTCTCATAGTTAGCATCGTGCCTCTAGGTATACTTACCAATCAAATGAATTTTATATATGAGGGTATTGAGTATGGAAAGTTGTCATTTCCTCAACAAGAATAAGATGTTGAACCTTTTTTTGAGGATATAAATTACATGTAAAATTTTGACTATGCCATGTGATATCTCCATCGTTGTCATTGGTATGGTTATGGCTTAGTTTTATATGAACATGATACCCATGTTCCTTTCCAGCCACAATATTAATTACCATATGATAAATCTAGGTTGGGACACAACAAGCCAGTATCTTTAGATGTACTCATAAAGAGTTTGGAATGCATAGTTCTGAACTACAAGGATAAAATTACATGTTATACCTATACCAATCCAAATTATATCAACTTATTGGGAGATTACTTCCCCATAAACATGATAGATCAAGGGTTATACAATGATATTTCTCAATTTCATGAAGCGGTATAGAGTTCACACACCCTTCAATATGATAGTGAGGAAGAGGATCAAGGTCCTCCTAAATAATGGAAAATATATGATAAATAAAACTATGGAATAGCTCCTATTAACTACCCTCGTTTAGATGACAAATATGAGCAAGTCATCCCTTTGGATGAAAAAGAGGATTTCTATTTACGCATGTTCCCGTTATAGCATCCCATCTGGCAATAAATTTTACCACTCTAAGAGCAAGCTCATCGCCTACCACCCCAACCACCCTAGCAAGTCTAGCGACATCCCATAGACAGGGGGTCTATATATAGGGTATCCATATTCTAAAATACTCCTAGATGGTCTACGACCATCTAGGTCACCCCAGAACACTCATAGGTAGTCTATGATTGTCTAGGTCATCCTAAAATGCTTCTAGGTGGTCGACGACCATATAGGTCACTCTAAAATGCTCATAGGTGGTCTATGATCATCTAAGTCCCCCTAAAATACTCCTATATGGTCTAATACTATCTAGATCACCCTAAAATGTTCCTATATAATCTACGACTATCTAGGCCACCCAAAAATGCTCTTAGGTGGTCTACAACCATCTAGGTCACTCTAAAAAGCTCCAAAGGTATCTATAATCCCTTTGGTCATCGTAAAAATCTCCAAATGTGTCTATAAGCCCTTTGGTCACCCCTAGAATGTTCCAAATATATATATAAACTCTTTGGTCACCAAAAATCCCCAATGGAATTCACTAATCCCATTGGTCAAACTGTATATATATATATATATATATATATCAAAAATCTAAAAATATAATTAAAACATCAAAATTACAAAAATATTGCACTACATTACATTTCATACCATTGCATTATAACATTAGTTTCATTAGGAATCATTGCATTGTGTATTTTTAGAAGTTAATCATCCATGTATAGCACCAAGTTTGTACACTAGGCATCTGTCACAATCAAGGTTGTCAAAAGTTAGTTTTACCACCTATTTACATTATCTTTACCATTTACATATACATTCCATATTGTGTGTCTATTTCCCTTCACTTAGCCATTGTTCATAAAATATTCTTTAGGGTTTTCGGTCACTCATTCGTCTCTAGTTTTCTTTTCATATTTTATAGAAAGTTATCATGATTTTTTAGAAGGTAGAATTCTGCTTAGATTATACCTTGTATATGCCAAAATTCCAAACACATTTTCACATTAATAAATCCAAGTTTAGCACAAGGAAATATGAAACCTACAAAGTGGTCTGTGTTACCTTAAGTGAAAAATTCACTCATCCCCCTGTGCAAATGGTTCAAATATACTAACAATTGACAAAAGGACAAGTTCCTCCTTACCCAAAATAATGAAAATCCCTTGCTTCACATCAAATTGGGATAAGTATCCAAAAGAGAAAAATAAATAGTGATTGTTATCACTTAACAATATGCAAAATAAAAAGTGGTTTTCACCATTAGAAAAAAGTAAAATAAATAGTGGTTCTCACCACTACCAAAATTCATTTCTCCCCATAACAAAAATTAGCAAATCCCTAACATAATTAAAAGACAAAATAAAATAATGGAGTATTGAAATTGAATCCCTGGAATTCTCAGCATTGAACAACCATAAGGTGATCCTCATTAGAGGTTGGGCAGCATAAAGCTTACCTGGCAATGGTGGTATTATTATGTATGACGATATGTCTGCCACATCAACAACTTGTTTTTGTATAAACCAATGTTTTCATGCATATGAGCTAGATTTTGGTAGCCTATATTGCCTAGTGGTCTAATCCAACTACGAAAAAAACTTAGGATAACGATACTCGCAAGGTGATATCTAGTACAGATGGGTTGCATAAATCCTATTTGGAACTAGATTAACTTTATGTTTGATCATAGTAATGAGCTCACATGCACACATAGAGATAATAAATATCTTGGTCATCTTAGCAGATTTATACTTTTCCAAAAAGTCTTGCATGGTTACTATACAACTTTTGATTAGGTACCTAGAGTGTTTGAGTCTCCTGAAAATCCCAAACACACCACATAAAATTATATTATTCATTTCATTTCATCTCATGATATCACATGTTTTGTTATATTACGCCACACAAGACATTACATAGTGTCATGATAACATCAAAATCATAAGAAATATTTTGTACATTTTATGGTGCTAACATTTAATGTGTCAACTAGTAATCATAATCCATAATACAAAATTAATAAAAAAATTCATTATGCATATAGATATATACATATCATCAAATCATATCATATTACAAATACATGTATACATGTTAGACATTCATAAAAACATTTGTAAATAAAATATAAGCATTGCATACATCTCATAAAGCAATAAGGAAATAAATGATGATAACAAAAAACTCATATATATATATATATATATATATATATATATATATATATATATATATATATATATATATATATATATATATATATATATATATGTATGTATGTATGTATGTATGTATAAAATCCAAAGCTACATCATCATCCATAAACTACCCGTAGGTTGCAATCAAGTGGGTCCTCAGACCTCACACTCCCAAAATCATAAAAACAACAAAAAAATCAGATAAAGCAAAATCTCAAGTGTACCTCATACCCAGTTATTTGGTAGTTGCAATGACTTGTGCTCCATGCAATGTGGCAATATGTGTAAATTACCATAAGGCTACTTGAAACAAGTAATTCATAATCAAACTAAAATGTCATATTAGCAAATTTATACTTTTTCAAAAAGTCTTGCATGCTTACTATACAACTTTTGATTAGGTAACTAGAGTGTTTGAGTCTCCTAAAAATCACAAACACACTACATAACATTATATTATTCATTTCATTTCATACTACGATATCACATGTTTTGTTATATTACATCACACAAGCCATTACATAGTGTCATGATAATGTTACAATGATAAGAAAAATTTTGTACAGTTTATGGTGCTAGCATTTAATGTGTCAACTAGTAATCATAATCCATCATAAAAAATTAATAAACCATTTTATTATGCATATACATATATACATATCATCAAATCATATCATATTACAAATACATGCATACATGTTAGACATTCATCAAAGCATCAATAAAATAAATATAAGCATTGCATACATCTCATAAAGCATTAAGGAAACACATGATGATAATAGAAAACTCATATATATATATATATATATATGTGTGTGTGTGTGTGTGTGTGTGTGTGTGTGTATGAAATCCAAAGCTACATCATCATTCATAAACTACCCATAGGTTGCAATAAAATGGGTCCTTAGACCTCACGATCCCAAAATCATAAAAACAACAAAAAAATTCAGATAAAGCAAAATATCAAGTGTAACTTGTACTCAATTATTTACCCTATACACATGGAAGTTGCAGTGACTTGCGCTCCATGCAATTTGTCAAGATGAGTAAATTACCATAAGGCTACTTGAACCAAATTATTCATAGTCGAACTGAAATGTCTTCACTTCAATCCCCAAGAAGGCCATTGTGGCTAGACTACTCCATGGGAATGAGGTATTCATTTTATTTTTTCTATGAAATATCATCAAAAATAAAAAATTCAAAAACAATTGAAACACCAAAAAACCTTATAAAAACAACTAAAAAATATCACAAAAAGGGCCTAAAACCCACCAAAAACAAGTCAAATTTGACAAAATTAAAGGATCAATATTGAACTCAAAGTGTTCATGGATGCTCTAAAAAGTCTTGATTTAACTCCCCATGAAGGCCATTATGGCTAGACCACTCCACAAGAATGAGGAATTGAGTCTTTTACTTCCATGAAATATCAACAAAACGATCAAAATCTTTACAAAATTGATAAATCTTATAATGGGTAAAACTGACGATTATACCAATCAAGTCATATGGGTCAAGCAACTCACCACTTTATAATTTTTCATGCCCTCATCGACTTGTCACTTGATGTGATAGTCATAATAATGGATTAACAAATCAAAATCAATAATTAAACACAAAAAAGTGCAACTTGCATACATTCAAAAGAATCTTTGCTAAAGATAAATTTCAAGCCTACATTGCGGTAAATAATCAAAAAATTCAACAAAATAAAGTCTTGGTATACTTGAATCCTTGCGTCACGTATCCCAAAATAGGTAATATAACAAACCAATACTAAGTATACCCTAAGCCCCTTCGACTATTATTGCAGAGTAGCTGAAAGGTATACCAAAATCAATCCTTCAACTATGTCAAAAGAAAGGATTACAAGAATGTATGTTCTTTCCACAATGGAGGTATCTAAATTTGATTAGGTTAATTAATAACCTTAATCATTTAATTATTTAGTCATCTTTTTTTGCTCAGTGCTCTTTTGCACACAACACATCTTAAAAAGGGACATCTATAGACACTAAAATCATGTAAATCAGATAATATTGTTAGTGTGGCACTCTTATCAACATCATATGGCCTAATTAGGTAAACCTCAGGTATTAATTAGGGCTCCCAACCACTTTTGGGAAGCTTTACCCCACTTTTGAAAGGTTTTGGGGCATATATCCATGACCGTCCCACCCAATACTGTCATAGTTTATGACTATCCCACCCAACGACGACCACCAAAAACGATCCCTAGGTGGGATGAACATGTTCCATACCCATCAAAAGTCAAAGGGTGGGATAAGTGGTAATAATTTTTTTCTATTTGTCCCACCCAATCAATCATGATAGATTGGGAGGTCGTCATGACCATTAGAACCTATAAATTGGAGGTCCAAATGGGAAGCCTCTTCCACCCTATGCATGGCAAAGGTATTGCCAAGTGGCGGTACTTGCCTTGCATGCCCAAACTTACCCCTTTTCCTCCTTTGCTCTCTTAGGATATAAATTGAGGTGTTTACATCCAATTCAAAAAGGATATTTTGCAATTATTGACCATGAAGTGCTTCCAATATTTGTCGTCAACCTTTGACCACTAATTTACCTTGGAAACCTCTTCAATCGAAGGCACTTTTAGGGTTTTATAGGACACATTCATTTGTTCCAAAACCCATAAATTCAGATTTGGTATACCAAATTTAATGACAATACCCCTAGGAGTATTATTGACCAGATCCAAGTGGAACTGGTGGTAAAAAATTATCCTAATTTGTGGTCATTCCTCTGGGATGGTTAGAAGGTCCAGCTGGAACTCTTAGGGATGACCATGAATGGGCCCACAAATTTGATCTAATTTTGTGTGGTTCAATTATATAGTAATAGATTAACATCATATCCAAATTTGGTGAAGTTTTGAGTAGTTTTGATAGGTCAATTAATGTTTTTATGAATTCAGTCCTAGTTGTCCCTCCTAGGAATGACCACAAGTTCTGCTAATAATATCATTTTTATTTCTATTCAGATATTTACAAAATCATCTAGTATACATCATATTAATTTTTCAAGTAATTTGGAGTAGTTTAGATTAGTCGCAAATAATTTTTATATTAAAAAATGCATACTTTTCATGGTTTTCACTACAAAATGCATATGCTATTAACATCTTTCAATCTCTTGTGTGTAGGTATTGGTATTCCATGAATGAGGGAGGAGCTAATGAGATAAATAAATATATCTCTATATTGTGAGTGAGAGAAGAACACTAGAAGCACATCATTAAGTTCATGGAGAAAATTGATCCCTCAAGCTTTGTAATTTGAAATGTATCACATTGAAAAAGCCCTCAAGGGGATGTATTGTAACCACTTATTTGATGAATTAATAAATACAAGGAGAACCCCCCTTTTACCTAACATATTTATCATTTTATATGCTTACTTTATCATCTTTATTTTGCATGTTTTAATTTAATAATTACGTTAGATGCATTTCAATTCAATCTTCTAGGCGAGCCGTTTTTCTTGCTACTTCAGTAAATTATTGAGATTATTAATTAAATTACATTATATGCCTCCATTGTGAAAAGAGCATACATTCTTGGAATCCTTGCCTTTGACATAGTTGAAGTATTGATTTTGGTATACCTTTTAGCCACCTTGCAATAGCATTTTTGGGGCTAAGGATATACCAAAATCAATCCTTCAACTATGTCAAAAGCAAGGATTCCAAGAATGTATGATATTTCCACAACAAAGGCATATAAATTTGGTTAGGTTAGTGAATAACCTCAATAATTTAATTATTTTGGTGGTCATCCTTGGGTGGGACAACTGCATAGTTTATGGCCATCCCAGGGTGGGACGATTGGCCACCTATCTCAATTGTTCAATATTAAAGAAAAACATTAATGAAAATCATAAATATTTGCATAATTAGTTACCTCTTTTTCTTTGGTCCAATTGCACTAGTATTCATACTCCCACTTGGTGTTAAGGTCATCATGCCTTTAGAGCTACAATCCCATCACTATGCATCTCTATGCAAGAGTTTATTGATGATGATACTGCATGGAAATCTCATCTAGACCAATTAAATTTACTTGATGAGTGACACATTAATTCTCTAGATCATCCATGTATTTATCAAGAGAATATTAATAGAGCTTACAACATGAAATTCCACCCTAGAGACTTTTTTGTTGGTGATTTAGTTATAAAATAGAACCAGTAGAATTCAAATTTGTCACCCCATTTGTGGGATAAATTCGTGCTAAACTAGTTAGATCCATATATCATTACTAGCTAGATTGGACCTAGAAATTATCACTTAGCATCCATTGAAGGAAGTGAAGAGCTTGAACCCTTGAATATCAATCACCTATGAACTTTCCATGCTTAAATCAACATGCCCTAAAATGCTCCTAGATGATCTACGACCGTCTAGGTCACCCAAAAATTCTCCTAGGTGATCTATGATGGTTTAGGTAACCCTAAAATGCTCCTATATGTTCTATGACCATATAGGTCACTCTAAAGTGCTCCTAGATGGTCTACAACCATCTAGGTCATCCTAAAACACTCCTAGATGGTCTACAATCATCTATGTCACCCTAAAATGCTCCTAGGTGATCTATGACCATTTAGATCACTCTAAAACATCCTCCTAAGCGGTCTACAGTCATATAGGTCATTCTAAAATTCTCTCAGGTGGTCTAAAACCATCTAGGTTACCCTAAAATGCTCCTAGGTGGTCTAGAACCATCTATGTCATCCTAAAAATCTCCTAGGTGGTCTACAACCATCTAGGTCACCCTAAAATGCTCCTAAGTATTCTACGATCATATAGGTCACCCTAAAATGCTCCTAGGTGGTCTATGACCTTATAGGTCACCCTAAAATGTTGTTAGGTGATCTACGACTATCTAGGTCATCCAAAAACATTCCTATGTGATCTATGATTATCTAGGTTATCCAAAAGACTCCTAGGTGATCTACGACTGTCTAGGTCATCCAAAAATGCTCCTAGGAAGTCTATGACCATCTAGGTCACCCCAAAAATCCCTAGAGACATCTATAAGAATTTTTGTCACCCTAAAAATCCCCAAAGGTATATATAAGCCCTTTGGTCACCCCTAAAATACCCCAAAGGTATCTATAAACCCTTTGCTCACCCAAAATCTCCAATAAAATTCACTAAGTCCATTGGTAAAACTACACACACACACACACACACACACACACACACACACACACACACACACACACACACATATATATATATCAAAAATCTAAAAACATCAAAAACACAAATATATTACATTGCATTATATTTCATATCTTTGCATTATAACATCAGTTGCATTAGCCATCCTCATCATTGCATTGTGCATTGTTATAAGTTGATCATCCATGTCTAGCACCAAGTCTATACACTAGGCATATATCATAATAAAAGTTGTCAAAAGTTAATTTTACCACCTATTTACATTATCTTTACCATTTACATATACATTCCATATTGTGTGTCTATTTTCCTTCACTTAACCATTGTTCATAAAGGTGTCTTTAGGGTTTTTGGTCACTCAATCGTCTCTAATTTTCTATTTAGATTTTGTAGAAAGCTATCATGATTTTTTTTAGAAGGTAGACTCCTTCTTAGATTATACCTTGTATACATCAAAATCCCAACACATTTTCACATTAATAAATCCAATATTAGCATAAGAAAATATGAAACCTACAAAGTGGTCTGTGTTACCTTAAATGAAAAATTTATCTCGCTCATCCCCCTGTGTGAATGGTTCAAATATGTTGAGAATTAAAAAAATGACAAGTTCTTCCCTACCCAAAATAATCAAAACCCCTTGCTTCACACCAAATTTGGGCAAGTATCCAAAAGAGAAAAATAAATAGTGATTGTTATCACTTAACAATATGCAAAAGAAAAAATGGTTTTCACCATTAGCAAAAAGAAAAATAAATATTGGTTCTTACCACTACCAAAATTCATTGATCACCATAACAAAAATGAGAAACTCCCTAACACAATACAAATACAAAATAAAAGAAGGGAGTGTTGAACTTGAATGCCTAGAATTCTCAACATTGGACAACCATAAGGTGGTCCTCATTATAGGTTGGGTGGCATCAAGCTCACCTGGCAATGGTGGTATCCCTATGCATGGCGATATGTCTGCCACATAAGCAAGTTACTTTTGTACAGATCATTGTTTTCATGTGCATGAGCTAGGTTTTGGTATCTTGTATTGCCTAGTGGTCTAATCCAACTATGTACAAAACTTAGAAATATGATATTTGTAGGGTGATATCTAGTACAAATGGGTTGCATAAATCTAGCTTTGCACTAGGGTAACTTTATGCTTGATCATAGTAATGAACTCACATGCAAACACAGGGACATTGAATATCTTGGCCATCTTACCAAATTTATACTTTTCCAAAAAGTCTTGCATCGTTACTATACAACTTTTGATTAGGTAACTAGAGTGTTTGAGTCTCCTAAAAATCATAAATACACCATATAACATTATATTATTCATTTCATTTCATATCACGATATCACATGTTTTGTTATATTACACCACACAAGCCATTACATAGTGTCATGATAACATCAAAATGATAAGAAATATTTTGTATAGTTTATTGTGCTAGCATTTAATGTGTAAAACTAGTAATCATAATCCATCATACAAAATTAATAAACCATTTCATTATGCATATACATATATACATATTATCTAATCATATCATATTAAAAATACATGCATACATGTTAGACATTCATCAAAGCATCTGTAAAGAAAATATAAGCATTACATACATCTCATAAAGCAGTAAGGAAACACATGATGATAACAAAAAACTCATCTATATATATATATATATATACACATACATATATATATATATATATATATATATATATATATATATATATATGTGTATGTATGTATGTATGTATGTATGTATGTATGTATAAAATCCAAAGCTACATCATCATCCATAAACTACCCATAGATTGCAATCAAGTGGGTCCTCAGACCTCACAATCCCAAAATCATAAAAACAAAAAAAAATCAGATAAAGCAAAATCTCAAGTGTACCTTGTACCCAGTTATTTGGTAGTTACAATGACTTGCACTCCATGTAATCTAGAAATATGAGTAAATTACCATAAGGCTACTTGAACCAAATTATTCATAGTCAAACTAAAATGTCTTCACTTAAATCCCCAAGAAGGCCATTGTGGCCGTACTACTCCATGGGATTCGAGGTATTAATTTCCTTTTTTATATGAAATATCATAAAAAATCAAAAATCAAAAACATTTGAAACAACAAAAAACCTTACAAAAACAACAAAAAAGATCACAAAAAGGGCCTAAAACCCACCAAAAACAAGTCAAATTTGATAAAATTAACAAAGGATCAAGATTGAAATTAAAGGGTTCATGGATGGTCTAAAAAGTCTCTACTTCACTCCCCAATAAGGCCATTATGGGTGGACTACTCCACAGGAATGAGGTATTTAGTCTTTTGTTTCCATGAAATATCAACAAAACAATCAAAATCTTCACAAAATTGATAAATCTTATAATGGGTAAAATTGACAATTATTCGAATGAAGTCATATAGGTCAAGTGAATCATTGATTTATTAGTGGTCATGCCATCATCGACTCATCACTTGAAGGGGTAGTCATAATAATGAATTCACAAATCAAATCAACACTTAAACACTCAAAACTGCAACTTGCATACATTCAAAAGAACCTTTGCCAAAGACATATTTTCAATCCTATGCTAGAGAAAATAATCATAAAATTCAACAAAATAAAGTCTTGGTATACTTTAAGCCTTGGGTCACGTATCCAAAAATAGGTAATATAAGAAACCAAGACCAAGTATATCCTAATCCCATTTGACTGCTATTGCAGAGTGGCTGAACGTTATACCAAAATCAATCCTTCAACTATTTCAAAAGAAATGATTCTAATAATGTATACTATTTCCACAATGGAGGCATCTAAATTTGGTTATGTTAATAAAATAACCTTAATTATTTAATGATTTAGTCATCTATTTTTTCTCAGCGCTCTATTGCACAGAGCGAGTCTCAAAAAGGGGTATTTGTAGACACTAAAATTATGTAAATCACATAAAAATACTAATGCAACACTCTTATTGACTTCATATGGCCCCATTGGGAAACCCTTAGGGATTAATTAGGGCTCTCTGCAACTTTTGGGAAGTTTTACCCCACTTTTAGAAGGTTTTGGGGCATATAACAATGATCGTCCCACCCCAGGACGGTCATAGTTTATGATTGTCCCACCTCGGGATGACCACCATAAACTGTCCCTGGGTGGGACGACCATGTCCTAAACCCCTAAAAATTCAAAGGGTGAGATAAATGGCAATTAATTTTTGCCATTTATCCTGCTCAATCAATCATGACATATTGGGAGGCTGTCATGACCATTTGGGCCTATAAATTAGATGTCCAAATGGGAAGCCTCTTCCACCCTATGCATGGACAAGGCATTTGCAAGTGGTGACACTTTCCTTGCATGCCCAAACTTGCCTATTTTTCCCCTTTGTCGTATTGGGTTATCAATTGAGTTGTTTGCACCCAATTAAAAAAAAAAATGAGATTTTACAATTATTGACCAAGAAGTGCTGCCAATATTTGCTCTCAAAATTTGCCCACCTATTTTCCTTGGAAACCTCTTCAATAAAACTATAGTATTTTATACCATATCCAAGTGGAATTGGTGGCAAAAAACACCCTATTTTGTGGTCATCCCCCCTGGGATGGTTAGAAGGTCTAGTTGGAACTCTTAGTGATGGACATGAATTGGCCTCCAATTTTGATTTTATTTCTATGTGGTTCAATTCTATAGCATTATGTTAACATCATATCCAAATTTGGTGAAGTTTTGAGTAGTTTTGATAGGTCAATTAATGTTTTTATGATTGCAATCCTAGTTGTCCCTCCTAGGAATGGCCATAGGTTCTACTAATAATCTCATTTGTATTTCTGATCATATATTTACAAAATCATCTAGTATACATCATATTAAATTTTCAGGTCATTTGGAGTAGTTTAGATTAGTTGCAAATAATTTTTATATTCATTACTACGTACTTTTCATGGTTTTGATTACAAAATACATATGCTATTAACATATTTAAATCTCTTGTGTGTAGGTACAGGTATTCCACGTATGAGGGATGGATTAAGGAGCTTAATAAACATAGTCTAAATATACTATCATGCTTCAGCTATATGGAATTCTAGTTTGGACAATGGTAGTCAATGATATACCCATGATGTTCCATAATATCCCAAAATTTACTATAATTCAATAAGTGATAGTGTTTGATCTACCTCTTATCTTTGGGCTATGAATATCAATGGAATTCATATCCAAGATTGGATAGTACATATCCTTGGATTACACACACATGGTAATTCCTTAAAAGGGAAGGAATTTAAGGAACTATGTGGAAAATCCAAGCCTATATCACATAGAAAATATCAAATAAGAAAGCACCAACATGATAGAATATGATCCAAAAATGCTCAAAATAGTAATAGAATAATTACAAGTAAAATATGAGTTCTCTATAAATAATTTTAATGCAATAATTGAAACAAGATGTGGAACTTACTGGATAATGGAGTCAAACTATTATCAACTTCTTACAATAAAAAATTAGACACTTTGAAAAATAAAAATGTGGAAGCTATTATTTTATGGGGAAAGACATAAAAATGGAGTTAGAGTAGGAGTAGTCCTCCAATCCTTTTCTGAAGGAATTAAAAATTTCTCATACATGTCGATCTGAAGTTGTTCAAATAATGTTGTAGAGTATGAAGCACTATGCTTAGATTTGATAAAAGCATATAAAATGGGAATAAAATATATCTTAATATATAGTGACTTTGAGTTGATAGTGAACCATTTTACTAAAAATGAAGTAGTGATCTTCATTTCCTTAAAGATGACTAGAATAGAGTTTGGGATATGTTATAGAGCTTTGATACTATTAATATAAAATCCATCCCTAGAAACAAATA
The DNA here is from genome assembly GCA_028583015.1 of Wollemia nobilis. Classification (NCBI taxonomy): domain Eukaryota; kingdom Viridiplantae; phylum Streptophyta; class Pinopsida; order Araucariales; family Araucariaceae; genus Wollemia; species Wollemia nobilis. The sequence continues at coordinate 3,103,582 of JAQPPZ010001753.1, forward strand.
TGTACTAGTAGATGTGATAGCTTTATAGGGAGCATATTTCAATCCAATTATAAGAGAAATGGAAGTAGAAAAGGGGTTCAATATGGTTTTTAGGCCATCAGTCCCAAACAAGGACAACTTTTGGTAGCTATTTGATAATGATGAACAAATAATAAAATTTCTTACTCAAGAAGCTATATGTGATGTGAATCAAGAAGAAGAAATACAAAGTCATGTTGATAGGGAGGACATCATTTAGCTAAAATATAAATATATTTTTCAAAATTTCTAATCACATTAGAGAGTCTTTTTAATAACATTGATCAGCTGAAAAGCTACAAAATAAATGTTGATGAAAAGGAATTTAAGGAGGTTCAAATGGAATAAGGAAAATTAATTAAGGTTGGAAAAAAATGCTCTCAAAATAAAATTGATGGCCTTATTACACTTCATAAGTATTTTGGAGATGTGATAGCATGAAGTTATGAGGATCTAAAGGTTTATGATAATAATATCATACAACACACACTTCAGCTACTTTCAAACACCAAGTGTTTTCATAAAAAAACAAAAAGTTTTAAATTCTAAGATTGAACCTCTAATGAAGGAGTTATTAAAGTTGCTAGAGTCTAAGATAATATATATCATTGACCATTCAACTTGGTTAGTTAGCTTAGTTCTGGTCTATAAGAAGCATGGTGACATCTGATTGTGTGTTGATTTCAACAAATTAAATAGAGATTCATTAATAAACCTTTATGCCTTGCCTTAGATATAACAAATATTACAAATAGTATCTAGAGCTAAGATATCCTCTCTATTGGATGAATTTTTAGATTTCAAACAAATATAGGTCAAGGATGAAGACCAACATAAAATGGTATTCACCTCAAAATAGAGAATATTTACTTATAAAGTATGTTGTTTGGTTTATCTAACATTGGAGCTACCTTTCAAAGATCTATGGACCTTGCTTTGTGAACTTTGTAAATAAGATGATTTTGATTTGCTAGAATGATATAAAAATATTCTCTCATGATAAAAGTCAACATTTGGATCATCTAAAGTTGGTCTTTGAAAGGTGTTGAGAGTTGGTAATTTCCATAAATCTAAATATATTTGTTGTTGTAGTCTAGAAATGAAATATTTTAGGTTATATTGTCTCAAATAAAATACTATATATTTATCTAGATAAGATAAATGTGATACAAACACCTCTTCTAGTTAATAAGAAAGGAATTCAATATTTCTTTGGGTAAATCAAAATTTTCTAAAAATTCATATCAAGTTTTTCTTAGATTGTAAATCCGATGACTGTGCTAGTAAAAAAGGAAGTGTCTTTCACTTGGATAGAAGAAAGAAAAAAAAAATTTAAAAAAATAACAAGCTATAGTTGAATCTCTAGTATTAGAAAATCCAATTCATCAAAAATATTTCATTCTATATGTATATTATGTTGAATAATATATAGGCATGGTGCTTACACAAAAGGATAAAGATAACAATGAGCATTCCATTGCTTTCCTTAGCCAAATATTGCGTAAGTATAAGAAGAAATACAATTTTATTATAAATAAGAGTTTCCTCTCATGAAGTCCTTTAAAAAATTAAGATATTATATCTCATGAAGCAAAACCATTGTATATGATGTGCATTCGGATATCTAGAGCTTTGTTTTGCAAGGGGGGATTAGTGAAAAAAGAGTAGGTTGGATCTATAATATCTAGGAAAATGATATAAATATTAATCCAACCAAGGTACTAGTAGGTAGGGATTTATGAGAATAGCTTTCCAATTTTGCAACATCTAAGAAAAACCTATTTCTTGAAGAATTCCATGAGCCAGAATGGAAGGAGGATGAGAATGTGAAGAGTGACTAGATCTTGAATTTGGTCAAATACTTCCAAATAGATAAGTGTGCAGAGAATATTACTTCTTCACAAATAAGGATATATAGGCTTTAAGCTCTAATTTTTTTCAATATTGATAGTAGTATATATCGAAAGAACTTTGGAGTTTTTCATTGCATACATCTAGAGAAAGTAATGGAATAGCTAAAGTAATTTCATTCAGGATTCTCTAGAAGGAATTATTTTGGTGAGACAATAACAGCAAATCTCCTATAGGATATATATTGTTATCCTACTCTCTTTAAGGATGCTTTAAAATTTATAAAAGCTTGTGAATATTATCAAAGGATTGTTTGAAGGAGAATAAATGTAACACTATCCTTCTAGTCGATAAAAAAGATGATCCCTTTCAATAATAGGGGATATATTTCACTAGGGTCATCACTCCAAACTCTTTTTATAGACATAAAATTAACCTCACTACAATAGATTATTTGACAAGGTGGTCTAAAGTAGTAGACACAAAGAAAATAGACCAAGAGGTTTTGGTGAAATTTTAGGAGAAGTTGATTACCAAGTTTGGGATTTTGGAGAAAATAATAATAGATAATGGGCCTACATTTATAGGTACTAAGCTTCTCAATTTTACTTCTAATATTTCATATACTTAAAACAAAATCCATTAATATCCATAGGATAATGGTGTGGCTGAGTCAATAATATTTTTTTTATGAATTATAAAAGTAACTATTGGAAAAAACTAAAGATATTGACATTTGATGTTGGATAATGTCCTATAGATAGACTAGATTACTCCAAAAGTAACATTAAATACATCCTCATACTCTTTGACATATGCCAAAATAAATATGTTTCCATTATATTTGGAGCTTCCAACAATGATGCTCTTATGATATGTCCCATATATAGAACATATGGAAGAAATAATGGATGAATTGTTGCTTTTATAAGAACAAATAAATGAGGCTTATAACAATTTTTGACAACATTATAAAATTATAACATGTTCATATGATAAAAAAACCTTCTGCTCAAGATTATAAAGTTGGATATTTAGTGTTGAAATTGAACAAGGGTAGAGCTAAGCCCAAAAAATATCAAAATTTTGACTTGCTTAGGTCTGGTCCATATTAAATTACTATATCTAGGGAGTTTAAATCTTTTAATTTGACTACAACTGGAGGTCAAAAATTGCCAATTCTAGTAAAAAGGTCATTTTTGAAACATATGGCATATAAAAGCATGCCAAGCCATGTAAAATACCATAAAAAGCATTGTTTAGATCTAAGTATGCATTTAAATAAAACCAAAATATGGTGAAAAAATATTGGTTTAAATAGGCAACAATATTTAGTAGGAAGTGGACCTAATCCCTTTCACCAGCCACAACCATAATAAAAGCACTCAAGTTAAAGCATAACACATGCGTGCATTAATGCACCGTGGGTGCTAAACACTTATATATATATATATATATATATATATATATATATATATATATATATATATATATAAGTCACCAACCTACTCGATACGATGTGCAGTAAGCATTGTAGCACTTAGTCATTTTTTAGTAGAAGTCAAAAATAAGCACAATACCTCTCAATAAATAAAGCTTTGTATGAGCAATAATAGAGTCTGATAAGCTAATTGACCACATAGATAATGTTTTTGATACAATCCTTACTATCAGGGCAACGCATCTCATAGATATCACAAAGCATAAGGCTAAATTATTTTTAGAAAATCATAGGAACTCAACTACTTGGTACTCCTTCTTGGGATAATTCATACCTAGAAGAGCTCATCCCTACCCAAAAGTGGTAGAAGTAATTGTTAAATATTATAACATAGGTTCAATGATTGTAAGGGATTCTCACAACCAAGTAATTTTCTCTATTGTGCCTAAACATTTTATAGAATTATTTGTTCGATCATTTCTCCCTTGCATGCATAAAGCATTTGAAAAGGAAACTCAAGTTTCTTTTTACATAGAGAATCTTGGATAAGTAAACAATTAGATAAAAATGTAACAAGCCTTCATGAAATTCTAACTTGAATAATATTTTTTTGACCTATATTCAAGATATTTTTGTTATGTTGGTTATAATTTTTTTCTAGAACTAGACAAAATAGTACCTAACTATCATATAGCCATGGCCCATTCCTTTACTAGACCTAAAAATCCCATTTATTTTTATTGAGACAAATTCCTTAGTGACCAAATCCATGAACAATGGTAGGATTCAGTCAAGGAGGAATGTTTTGATATTCATCCTATCTAGCCTAGTTTTTTTATTCTAAGGTATATGTATTCCTTGAACTTCAAATATAAAAGTGTGCTAAAAATGGAAGAGCTCTATCTGTAGTGGATTGGATGCCAATCCTCTAGACATCCAATTCATTTTATGATTTTAATAGGATTTTTCTTGGTCTCATGTTGTCATGCATAAAGGGATAAATTCCCTTATGGAAAAAAGGAGCTAAATCTCACCAGTACATTCCTAGTGTGGAAAACAAAGTTTGGTACTTTGTACCAAAAGGTATAATAATGAGAGTGTATGGCTTTGTTGTAGATCCATTTTTGTTACCACATTTTATCATACACTAGATTTTTTCTTAAGGGTTTTACTACTAGTGGACCATGATAATGCAAGTCTTTGTGCTGGAGTAAACAAACATTCCTCATATCCTTTACCTTTGGATTATGGGCAAATAAGTCTCAAGTCCCAAAAATTGGCTAAGATGTTGAAGCAAATGCTACTAAAAGGAATCTTGAAATAGTGGTAGATAGGTGGATATATGACCCAAAATTCACTCTATAGGCCTACCTTTCTTAAGTAAATAGAAATAATACTACATTTGAGCATACCTTGAGGTTGAGGATGGAAAATTTTAGAAATCTAGTATAAAAAGAGACAATTGAGGAAGAAGTGAAATTAGCAAAAAAATACAATCATCCTTGCTAAAGAATATTTTGTAAGAAAGGATGTGACTATGACCCTGAGGATTATCCAATTCATGTGCTTAATGTAAAGAGAATAAATAAATTGGTGGAGAAGAAATGGATAGTAAAACTATTCTATAATTATGGATGTACCATTGTGAAGTTGGCATGTAAAGTGTTGGATTCAATACAAGAAAGGATGAAGAATTTGAAAAAAATGATAAGGATAATCTAGATGAAGTAATAAATGATTTGGATGAAGAAATAAGTAATTCTAATGACCCTAACATTTTAGAAGAATATTATGAGGAAGATGTCATTTTTCTATAATAGAAAGAGAAAACTCTAAAGGTTGCAACTACAGGTAGGTAGTAAGTTTTGGATGTAACCATTTTAGCTTAAAAACAAGCTCCATCATCAGCTTCGCCTAAGAAGTAACTCTAACAAACATATATTGTAGGAATGGAGATAATAAATAATATGGGATATATTGGCAATGGACTAGGACCAACAATAGTCATACCATTAAATATTTGCACCACTTGAAAAGGGTAAACAAGGACTAGGTATTAGTATGCTATAATATTTTCCTATGAAAGTCCTAGTTTCAAAGGTTCCAAAGCCTCATGAACAAAATCCTAAATTGAATAGTAAGAAAAATAAGATAGGGTCTCCTCAAAATAAGAAAAATACTAATGCAAAATAACTGTGGTGATGATGCCCTCAAGGGTTAAACAATAGCCAGAAACCATAACGTAGAAGGTAGGTATGCCATCTCAATCAAAATTTTCTCCTCTCTCTTTCTCTTGTTTTTCTTCATAACCTTCTTATTTTCCACATTCATCTTTACCTCACTCAATTCTACACTAGAGGCATCTCCTAAATCACCTCCAAAAGTCATTGTCCCTTTCCCTCCTCCACTCACTTATTAATATTTGGATACCTCTCAAACTACCTTATCCTCTAGAGCCCTTCAAATCATGGCTCTTGCATCTACAATGCCTTCCACATATCCTAACCCTCTCTTCAAATCTTCATTCACTCATATCTTGGTATCTATCATTCAATATCAATTTTAGCAAGTTCAAGCTAGTGTTCAAGCCTGATTTGCTAAAAATAAGTAGAAGATAGAATAAGATACTTCCTAAACAAAAGTATTAAACATGCTAGATCCTAGGTAGAGGTAGTATGTCACGACCCATTTTCCTCAAACATTATCAAAGTAATATTAATTTATCATGGGGTAAATTAATGCTCAACATAAAGGGGTCATATACCCTAAGGAATTCTACAAAATTCCAATTAGGGATTTTGAAGGGGTTTAGAAGGAAAAATAATGAAAAATTAAGTAAGCAAGTTTGATTAAGTTAATTGTATTTGATTTTTAATGCAATTAAATGTCCAATCCTTATTGGACCAATTAGACACTAGTATTATTTAATACTAAAGGCCTATATTATTTTTCCTCATGCAATAATCTGGTTGGAGGATAGAAAAGCTAGATTATTCTCTCTATATTTAATTATGAAGAAAGTGGAAGCATGTGAGCACAAAAAAAATACGGCCACTTACCTTATCCCTAGTGGACCCTTTTCTACCTTTGAATTATCCTCCACATGATATGTTAGATCATAACGGGCACAAGCATATTCTAAAATTAAAATAATAAGTCCATTATTTGGTCCATGAGCAGAGAAGTGTCCTATAAATAGAGGATATCAGGTGAAGAAAGAGAGGGAAATTACGGAAGGGATAGGAAGTCTTGGAAAAACCTAGGGAGTATGCTCTCCATATTTGTGGATCAAAAAGTAGAAGGTCTAAAAAATTTCCTAGATGAAGAAAGAGGCATCCTTGAAGGAATAGGAGTCAAACAAGGAGAATCTTGAGGAGACCAACCTTGCAAGAGCTTAGGTTGGTGAGTTCTGATTGATTATGTCACATTTAGATAAGATTGCTTTTTTAAATTAAATGTGTCTCCTTGTATTTATAATTATAATCTTGTGCGATGCTCTATTAGACCGCATTCTAGATTACTAAGGATTGAATATTTTTTCTTATCTCTTTAATTCTTGGTATGGATTAGTTTTGAGTAAGTTCATTTACTTTGTAAAGATCATCTTTCCAGCTCTAGGATGTTATGGTAAACAAATAATATAGTATAAAGCTATTAAAGTTGATAGTAAATAAACTTTAAAAGGGGAAAATGACCTAGAAGGCCATAAGTTAGGAGGGGCCACAATTAAGTCAAAACCGTCGGACTAAACCCGACCCATGAAACCAATAGAGTTCAAACCATCAACGGTCAAAACTTTTACTACACGTCAAACCTCCATGCCCATCGTGCGATGGTTACACTTATTGTATGCGAGAACGAATCTATAATTTAATAAAATTGCCATGTGAAGTATGGGGGACACTTCAATTTGCATGAAGATTATTATAATGATCTATTTAATGATGATTTAGGGTAAACCGTGGTGAGAATTTGAAGGACCTGACATTGTGAATGACTGAAGATATAAGTATAACCCGTGATTAAAAAAACATCCGAAACCTTGCGATTGAATTTTGGAAACTACGCGGATTTCGAATGCCTTAGCGAGGAGCCATTGGTGTAATATCGTTATTTTATCTAAAATTATTTGTAGTCTAAAAGGTTTTACCAAAATGACTCTTGGCTAGAACCTTTAGATACCATCGAAGAAGAGTTCTATGAGCTTGGATTTTGACTGGTCATAACCTTAAACTTGCAAGGTTTTCCTCGACGTTGGGGTATTCCAAGAAATCACCTAGTTGGCTTAAATATATGCCAAGTATTTGAGGATAGAATCTTAAATTTTTAATCTCCCTTCAGGTCATGCCAAGATCTTGCCCTATCACAAGGATTTCTTGTGCAAGAAATGCACTTCGAACTATGCATGATCCCATGAAGGTTTCTAGATAACATAGGTGTGCAGTCGACGTTCAATGCCAATACCAATCTGGGATATCCTGGTAGGATTTTGTGCAAAGGTACTTTGAATAGAATTTATTAAATGGATTTCTTATGGCATCGGTTACCCTGAATTCTACTATCAATGTAAGACCCTCAATATTGTGCTCTTTTTTTAGACCAGGAATTAGACATATACCAAAACCCTAAGAAAATAACCTATTCATGGTGGCATTGCGATGAGTCCTTAGTTCTCTGTGAGCCATATAGAAGCAACTAGAAATATATAACCATGTTATGAATATTATCCTTAGAACTGTGGAGTCAACTTAATGTTCAAATGACTTACTGGAAGGTACGTTAATTGGAGCCGCACCTTGTGAATTATTGTAGTTAAGGAGGTGTTTGATTCAATACAAGATAATATACTATATAGAAAATTGAATTCCTATGATGAAAGTCTCTGAGAGACATCATAACTAGAGGGGAAATAAAATATGAGATTTCCATACACTTTCTAATGATTTCCTATGACTAGTATTTCAAGAAGATCGTATTGTGAAATCATCCATCTTGGATTTTCAAGTTAACCCTGTTATTTCCCTCCAATTGCAAGCTGAAGTATGACATTCATGTAGAGAGCCAAACGTTTGATAATGAGGGATTAGCATTAGAAAGGAAGACCTTTCCTACCCTGGTCTTTTGCCATGATGTGTTACATGCTAGTACGATGTCATATGATGCCTCAAAGGCCAAGGTTATGTGTGACACATTATACCCTGTGTTGTAAGGATGATTCTAAATTATCTTGACCGTACTAAATCGTGTGGTATAATTCGATCGATGAGATTTTAATCTCATTCTTAAATTAATGAATCTAGGACAAAGGTTATTTATGGCCAAACTCTATGGATGATAGTTTTCCATGGCTTAATAGTGAAAGGTGTCAATTTCCTTATAACCTCGTTTATATTGTGTAATCGGTGGTTAGAAGATACACCAAAAATGGAGGTGGATCTTAAAATTTAAAATATTATAATTAAAATAATTGAGAATTCCAAAAATGAACGGGTACTTGATAAATAAATCTAGGGAATAGATTTACCTCAAATAAAGGAATTTAGATTAAACCATGGTAAATGGTAGTACCAATGTTAACATTAACAATGGATATCACATTAAATCAAATTGGAAGGTAAACGATGATTTATCTTGTAATAAAAATTAATATAATATTGGGAAAGGATAAACTACCCACTAAAATCTAGCTAGTAAGGAATAAAGTAGTTGAAATAGACTAGATTTTGGTGAACATTGGCTATTGATGAAATACATATGAGGTAGTGAATATAGTAGTTGTGTTCCATGAATTATGTTTTATAAAATAGATGAAAGTATGTTCATTCCATGAATTAAAGGTATGGGACTTTATTTCTGTGGATGAATTTGAATAAATTTCATAGAATGAATTTGAAGTTTAATTTGAGGGAAATTATAAAACTCCCTCTAAAATCAATATGACTTCTCCAAAGTATAATCCCAATGATTATCATAATCACATATGATATGTTAAAATTCCTTGAGATGGCTTAGAGAAATAATTCAATAGATTCCTTGATTGTATCATGAATTTTGAAAAAAATAGTTGGATTCCTTATGGGTATGAAAAACATCTTCATGTTATACAATGAATTAGAGAAAGGAACTTGGAAATTTCTTAATTGCATCATGAACCTATAAAGGGATATTTGTATCCCTTGATTTGTGTAATTGATTAAAAATGGATCCATATATATCCTTCTATAATTGTAATATTTACATCAAAATATTATTAATATGATAAAAGAACATAATTTAGAGGTTGGGTGTATTCCCCATGAGGGTTCCTAAGATAAACAATGTGTCATTTAATTGTGTTTTGATTTGTTAAATCTTGTGCATATTACTTTTACTTTTAAAATGATATAAGTGGATGAGATGGTTAAATGTTTAGATGAAATAGTTATGCATACCTTTAGATTATTGCAATGTTTACATTTGATTACTATTTAATTGGTAGTTCAATTATGATCTAGGAATGTATGTTTAATTTCCAATATATTATTAAGTTAAATATATATGAATATGTCATTTACTTTCTGGAATGTATTGTTAATTATGAATGATGTAATTAGCTAGTTTTACCTTTCATATTCTAGCACTAGAAGTATTCAATGGATGTATGGATGCATAAAGTAGAATGTAATAAAATACAATTCTTACTCATTTGGGTATCATAAGTGTTGTTTCAAACTTAAGGTTATAATGTAAAGGATTCTATTCATAAAGACTTCATTGACTTATGTTCACCTCACCAACACTCATGGATAGTATAACTTGTTATACATGAGTAATAAAATAACCCAAGATGGAACTCAAACTGGGTTGGAACCCATGAGAAGACAATTTGTCCTTGATTTGAGAACAAACATAGAACATACATTCTGGATTGAAATTTGAATGTACATGAGGAGTGGGTTCTACCATGATGGTTAAATAATACCCTTTTGTAATAATATTATTTGATTCACGTAATTGAAAAAAGGGTTACCTAAGTTAAGAAGGTGGAAAAATAAACTGTAAGAGGCATAAGGTAATATAATCATGCTTAAGATGACATTCCAAGGATTATGTAAGTTTAATCATTGGTAGTGATCTAATACATGGAAATAACTATGGTTGGGGTTATTCCATTAATATAGGTTTCCATCTTCAAGTCATTCACCTATATACTAGTCTTGGTGGACTATATAGTATCTAAGGGTGATTTCCCTTTTTTTCGGATGAAACCTAATGCTTGGCCAACATTCTCATATCCGAGAGGTATGAGGGTTTCATAGAAGCTGATAACTTCTACTCAAGAGTGAATCTAATCAAGTCTTAATATCTCTTGATGCTATTTGCCTTGATAAATTACAATCCAATGGAAATGATTCGATCTTAGATCATGATTATGTCCCTTGCCTCATGAAATATGTGTGTATATATATATTAAAAATAAATTGGATAAGAAGCGATAACAAATGGGGTTGCTATAGTTGGTATTAGAGCCTAGGCTAACTAATAGATTCTAGTTAGATCTAGGTTAGCAAAATATTTGGGCATGAAACAAAACTTGAGATAAAACTTACAACATAAATTCCATAATTCTAAATAATGCACACTTGGTAAGGACAAGGTCGGTACTTGAGATTGCCTATGTTTGAGTTCCTTTCTCCCACAAATAGATTCATAGTATTTTGAAAGTGGAAGAGCTAAGCGAACCCTCCTTCTATGGGTTTTAAGTGGCGTACCTTAGACTCTTTTGGAAAATAACTCGGCATCTATATATTTTGACTTACTCCTTATTTTCAAGTGTGTAAGAACTGAAGGTTTATATTTAATAAAGGATCACTTAGATTAAGGTTATCATATTATTATGGATAACTTGTTAATTACAATGTTTCTAGGCTAAATGGATCAAATTAAAACATTATATGGGTAAGAATTGAATGACAAAAATCAAGTGAGCTAAAAATTACCCACTAGAGATAGCCTAAAGAAGATAAATATCCTCTATGCCATAACAATGTTGATACAGTGAAAGGGTGTAGTAGCAGAACTACCAGTCATCAAGCTATAGATAATCTTGGATTAAATTTTGGTTATATCTAAATTTGGAATATTGTAGTACACAAGAAAAATTAAAAGAATGTTTTCTTTAATAAATTATTGTTAAAATTTGGTCTTTGACCAAGAATTTGAACATATCAACCATGATGAACTAAGGAAAATTGCTATTTTATTTAGCAACAGGTCACCCAGAGATAGCTACAAAAATGAACCTTTACCATAGTTATAAATACCACTTCCTTTATTGTAATCTAATATATGTGCTTCATGTTATTTAATCATTGAAATAAGATGTGAAATGGTGCATGTGGTATTATTATATACACATGAGAACCTGATGGAAAAAGAAAAATTACAAATATATTGACAAGAGTGATTCAACTCAGTACAAAGTCATAATCTCGTGATGTTAATACAATTTAGTTTAATGAAATTGAAAAACTAACTACTAGAAAATTAAGATCAAGAGATAAACAAAATATTTTTTTCTCTATTTATATATTTTCTCAATGTTACAATTCCTCAGTGGTATTCAACCAGAGACAAGGTGAACGGAAGACCATAACTCTGGAAATCATGGAGACTATCCATAATCACAAAAACCATATTCTGGCATGAAACCCTAGTTTGGTGAAAGATAACAAGGACACATTTAAACATGGAAACCACCCCCAAATTTTAATAGAAACTTCATACTTTTATTGACATGAAATTTTGGGGTGAACTATATCAAAACTCTGCCAAGCAGCTCTGATAATACATGTATCTTAGCTCAATAGTAAAGTATGCCACCTGACCACCTGGCTGGTGGTCGAATGCATTGAGGTGTGTTACACTATTTAAATCAAAACTACCCATTGCACCGTGCATGTGGTATTATTTTCTAAATAAAACTGGACCATAAAATAGTTAGATAAAATATAGAAAACCAACAACTGAATATTTATTAAGCAGTTCTGAATACAAATATGCCAGAACTAGTATCTGGATATAATAGCAATGGTAAGATGAAAACCATCATAGTATTATTCAGAATTTGAGCTATCATAATACTCAATTGGAGATAATATTTGACCTAAATAGATAACCAGAGGAATAATATTGTAGCGAATTGTAATGTATCTATCAAATACATATCAAATACATAAATTGGCCAAGGAGTGCCATGACATCCATATAACATAAGATCCATTTATTTCAGACACGGATTCTGAGCAAATGTATTCTAAATTTCCTAGAATAAGTGAGTCTACACATACCTTTGATACAGAAGACTATGATAAAGCTCACTATTAAAAGTAGCCTTTATAGTGGGAACATATTTCTTGACCACATCCAAATAACATGGTGGTATAAATTAAAATGGAATATTTAGAGGATCACTTATAGGAGACAACCAGGAATCTCCAAATCGGACATGGAAAGTCCAATTAGGCCAACTGAAGAATCTGTCAAACCATTTGAAACGACTTAAAGGACTTTCAAAAGCTAAATAATTATGGGAATTTTTCCTTAGCCAAACATCATAATGTGAATCCTGGATAAAGGTATTGTAATATATTTGACCCATGGATATAAGGGTATTACGATATTTGATAGCCTGGCTTTATAATAAATTCTACAACCCTTCCCTCTATCGAAGCAAGTTTCGAGGAATCCAAACCAAAGATTCATAAAAATCATGTTGATATTCTTCATAACAAAACATGATGGCTAATTACTGAATTGGTTTCCTACTGAAATACATTTAAAAGAATATTTCTCTCTTTCTGATAATGTGCTTGATATCAACAAGTACTTATTACTAGATTTAAAAAAAAAAAAACCTAAATATAAGTCACTGAAATAAGTGTACACGAAATAAATGTATGAAACCATTGAAGGGGCAATTATAGGACTTTACATTAAGATGAAAGGATATGTGCCACCTCAATAATTGATAAGACAAAACAAAACATTCAAAGGGAAAATTGAGTTGAATACAAAAATCATCATGGAAGTTGAAAGATCCACCTTGGAATCATCAATATGCGATCAGTTAAATGAATGGATAGAATTAATATGTTGTAAATTGAACCAAAAAATAACTTTGATCAAAAACAAAAATTTGGAAATTGATCATATGTATCAACTTATAGGATTTTAATATTTTACGTACTCATGGCATGCAATGCAATCATATTCATGGTAAGATTTTCCTGGATGATATTAGTTATATGTGGTGTAAGTCCCATTGTATGTTTTATGATCCTTTTACTCTTGCTTATTCAATGTAGTGATACATCTTCCCTAAAAAGAAGAAACTAATATTTAGTATTACCAGATCTAAACAAAATGAAGGGGTAGTTACAGTAGGGGATATAGCAATGAGAAAAGCTAAAAGAATAGTTAAGGGAACAACGAGAGAATCTCCTGTACAAATTGCCCAGGAAGATATATGGGTATGAGAAAGAATAATGTTAGAAGCCGAGAGAGATGTTGTCATTGCTGAGTGAGATAGGCTCATATTAAGGATATTACAAAAAAATAATTGGAGACTAACAATGATGGCAGCCATGGTTACAAAAGACCCACAATTTCATCAAATAGGGGATAAATTTAATTATGCATTCTTGGAATCTTGTTTTGTTGCATTGTTGAATCATGGTATGCTTCCCCCACCACAAATAGCCATTAATACACAACAAGGAAGAAGGAGAACCACTCGTGCAACTCAGAGAACAATCTGAGGTAGTGATCAAGCAGTTGCTAGAACCTTTGCTCCACCACCATCTCCAACCATAAGTACCAGTGCAACGCAAGGTGAGGAACGAAACTAGGAGAACCAACCCTAATATGCATTAGGCAACCACTTTATAGGCCACCACTTTGAAGTAGGGTATGCATGCCAAGGATGAGGCTTAAATATTAGCAAAATTTTTAAATTTTATATTGATGTTTGTAGAAAATAAATGCTATATGAATATTGTTGTTCATAATGGATTTAATTAGCTTAAAATTTATAGTGTGTGAACTTAACTAGTTTAATTTTTTTTTGTGAAACTCAGAGTAGCTTATGTATGTTTGTGAATTGTAGATTTTTTTTGTATTCATAAGCATGAAAAGTAAACTTATTTAATGTAAAGAACACTAAATGAATTTGAATAATGGATTGGTGTCCTTTCTTGGAGAAGGTATGGGACTTCTCCATGATGATATAAACCAGGAGACATATGGGTGGATGCTCTAGTGATTGGAAAAAAATAATTGCCAAAATGCATATTAGGATATATATGAATGTCCTAAGTTGAGATTTTGAAATTATGGCATGTCTTTGTTCACACTTTATTTTATCAGGTTAAACCATATTAAGGGTTAAAAAATTATACTATGATACTCCTTGGTGGGATTTTTGATAAAACTAATAAGACATTTTATGTTTATTATAGTAAAGGAGCATAATTTCACGATATCTCTGTAACACCATTTTACAAATTCTATTATTGCAGTGCTTTAAATTCAGTATTTGTGCAGTAATAGATTATTTTAAATTGTAATATTTGTGATGATATTAGGTATTGATGGTGTTTTCAATACTTGTTGTCATGCAAAATGGATATTATATTATTTATATGGATAAAGTACTATTGATAGTTTTCATGTTTGCAGGTCCAGGTACTCTCATGAATGGATGATGTAGCTTACAATCAATATTGAGGTGTTGGAAGAAAGAAAAACATGATGTTTTAAATTGTAAAATAGTAGGGTGAGTTCTAGCATTGCTAGATACATATATTCATCAAGGTAATTGTTCAAACACAAAGGACTATGTTTAATCTAAGGGGGGGTGTATGTCATGACCCATTTTCCTTGATTATTATCAAAGTAATATTAATTGATCATGGGATAAATTAATGCTCAACAAAAAGGGGTCATAGACCCTAAGTAATCCTAAAAAAATCTAATTAGGGATTTTGAAGGGGTTTAGGAGGAAAAATAATAAAAATTTAATTAAGCATGTTTGATTAAGTTAATTACATTTGATTTTCAATGCAATTAAATGTCCAATTCTTATTGGACCAATTAGGCACTAGTATTATTTAATGCTAAAGGCCTATCTTATTTTTCCTCATGGCATAATCTGGTTGGAGGAGAGAAAAGTTAGATTCTCCTCTCTATATTTAATTAGGAGGAAAGTGGAAGCACGTGGGCACAAAACAAAAATAGGGCCACTTACCTTATCCCTAGTGGACCCTTTTTTGCCTTTGAATTATCCTCCACATGGTATGTTACATCGTAATGGGCACAAGCATCTTCTAACATTAAAATAATAAGGCCATTATTTGGCCCATGAGTGAAGAAGTGCCCTATAAATAGAGGACATCTGGTGAAGAAATAGGGGAAAATTCTGGAATGGCTAGGAAGTATTGGAAAAACCTAGGGAGTATACTCTCCACCTTGTGGGATCAAAAACTAGAAGGTTTGAAAGATTTCCTAGATGAAGAAAGAGGCATCCTTGAAGGAGTAGGATTCAAACAAGGAGAAGCTTGAGGAGACCAACCTTGTAGGAGCTTAGGTTGGTGAGTTCTTATTGAGTATGTTTCATTAAGATAAGATTACTTGTTTAAATTAAATGTGTCTCCTTGTAATTCTAATTATAAGCTTGTGTGGCACTCTATTAGACCACATTCTAGATTAGTAAGAATTGAATATTTTTACTTATCTCTCTAATTCTTGGTAGGGATTAGTTTTGAGGAAGTTCATTTACCTTGTAAAGATTATCTTGCTAACTCTACGACGTTATGGTAAATAAATAATAGAGTATAAATCTATTAAAGTTGATATTAAATGAACTTTAAAATGAAAAAATGGCCTAAAAGTTCATAGGTCAGGAGGGGCCACGATTAAGTCAAAACCGTCATAATAAACCCAACCCATGAAACTGATAGAGTGCATACCATCAACGATCAAACATTTTACTACACATCCAATGTCGATGCCCACTGTGTGATGGTTACACTTATTGTATGTGAGAATGAATCTATAATTTAATGCAATTGGCATGTGAAGTATGGGGGACACTTCGCTTTACATGAAGATGATTATAATACACTATTTAATGATCATTTAGGGTAAATCATGGTGAGAATTTGAAGGACTTGACATTGTAAATGCCTGAAGACATAAGTATAACCTATGATAAAAAAACAAACACCTGAAACCCTATGATTGAATGTTGGAAACTAGGCAAATTTTGAATGCCCTAGTGAGGAGCCATCAGTGTAATATCATTATTTTCTCTAAAATTATTTGTAGTCTAAAAGGTTTTACCAAAATGACTCTCGGTTAAACCCTTAGGATACCATCAACGCAGAGTTCTTGGAGCTTCGATTTTTACTGGTCGTAACCTTAAAATTGGAAGGTTTTCCTCAATCTTGGGGTAGTCTAAGAAATCACCTAGTTGATAAACTGAGCATAAACTCATAGATTTTAAAGCTCCCTTCAGGTCATGCCAATATATCATCCTATCACAAGGATTTCCTACATAAGCAATGCACTTCAAATTACGCATGAGCCTACAAAGGTTTTTGGATAGCACAAGTGTGTAGTCAATGTTCAATGCCAATACGAATCTAGGATATCCTAGTAGGATTCTATGCAAAGGCACTCTGAATAGAATTTATTAAATGGATTTATTATGGTAATGGTTACCCTAGATTCTACTATCGATGTAATAACCTCAACATTGTATTCTTTTCTTAGACTATGCATTAGACATATGCAAAAACCCTAAGAAAATAACTTATTCATGGCAGTATTGTGATGAGTTAGTTCTATGTGATCTATACAGAAGCAACTGGAAATATACTCCTTGTTATGAATATTATCCTTGACACTATGGAGTCAACTTAATTATCAAATGACTTACTAGAAGGTACATTAATTGGAATTGCACCTTGTGAATTATTACAGTTAAGGATATGTTTGATTCGATCCTGAACAATACACTGTATAGAAAATTGAATTCATATGATGAACATATCTAAGAGACATCATAACTAGGGAGGAAAGAAAATATGAAATTTATATACACTTTCTAATAATTGCCTACGACTAGTATTTTAGAAATATCGTATTGTGAAATCATCCATCTTGGATTTTCAAGTTAACTTTGTTCTTTCCCTCCAATCGCAAGCTGAAGCATGGCATTCATGCAGAGAGCCAATTTTTTGATAATGAGGGACTAACATTGGAATGGAAGACCTTGCCTACCATGATCTTATGTCTTGATGTGTTACACACTAGTGCAATGTCATAGGATGCCTTGAAGGCCAAGGTTAGGTGTCACACATTATACCCTATGTTGTAAGGATGATGCTACAATAGCTTGAACTTACTAAGTCATGTGGTATAATTTGATCAATGAGATTTTAATATAATTCTCAAAGTAATTCCTATATGACAAAGGTTATTTATGGCTAAGCTCTATGGATGATAGTTTTCCATGGCTTAATAGTCAAAGGTGCCAATTTCCTTTAAGTTAATATAACCTCCTTTATATTGTGTAATCCATGGGTAGAAGATACACCAAAAAGGAAGGTGGATCTTGAAATTTAAAATAGTATAATTAAAAGAATTGAGAATTCCAAAAAGGAAAGGGTACTTGATAAATAAATCTAGGGAATAGATTTACCTCCATAAATAAAGGATTTTAGATTAAACCATGGTCAATGGTAGTACCTTTTTTATGTGAAGTGAAATATATTTTTATTTGGCACACCAATAAAAATAAATGATGATTTATCTTGGACTAAAAATCAATATAATATTCGAAAAGGATAAACTACCCATTAAAATCTAGCTAGTAAGGAATAAAGTAGTTGAAATAGACTAGATTTGGATGAACATTGGCTATTGATGAAATATGTATGAGGCAATGAATATAGTAGTTGTGTTCCATGAAGTAGGTTTTATCAAATAAATGAAAGTATGTTTATTTCATGAATTAAAGGTATGAGACTTTAATTCGTTGGATGAATTTGAATAAATTTCATAGAATGAATTTGAAGTTTAATCTAAGGGAAATTATAAAACTCCCTCTAACATCAATACAACTTCTCCAAAGTATAATCCCAATGATTACCAGAATCACATATGAGATGTTAAAATTCCTTGAGATGTCTTAGAGAAAGAAATCAATAGATTTATTTATTGCATCATTAATTTTGAAGAAACATTTGGATTCCTTATGGGTATGAAAAGTATATTCATGTTATACAATGAATTAGAGAAAGGAATTGAGAAATTCCTTAATTGCATTATGAACCTATAAAGGGATAGTTGTATCCCTTGATTTGTATAATTGATTAAAAAGGGATCCGTAGATGCCCTTCTATAATTGTAATATTTACATCTCAAGTTTATGAATATGAGGAAAGAACATATTTTGGAGGTTGGGTTTATTCCCCATGAGGATTCCTAGGATAAAAAATGTTTCATTTACTTGTGGTTTGATTTGTGAAATCCTGTGCATATTGATTTTACCTTCAAAACAATATAAGTGGATGAGATGGTTAATTATTTATATGAAATAGTTATGCATACCTTTATATTATTGCAATTTTTACATTTTATTACTATTTAATCGACAGTTCAATTATGATGCATGAATGTATGTTTAATTTCCAATATGTTATTGAGTTAAGGATATACGATTATGTCATTTAATTTATGGAATGTATTTTTAATTATGAATGATGTAATTAGCTAGTTTTACCTTTCATATTCTAGCACTAGAAGTATTCAATGCAAGTATGGATGCATAAAGTAGAATGTAATGAAATACAATTCTTAATCATTTGGGTATCATAGTTTTTGTTTCAAACATAAGGCTATAATTTAAAGGATTATATTCATAAAGACTTCATTGACTTATGTTAACCCCATAAGAACTCATGGATAGTATAACGTGTTACACGTAAGTAATAAAATAACCCAAGATGGAACTCAAACTGGGTTGGAACCCATGAGAAGACAATTTGGTCTTGAGTTGAGAACCAAGGTAGACCTTACATTCTGGATTCAAATTTAAATGTACATGAGGAGTGTGTACTACCAATATGGTTAAATAATATCCTTTTGTAATAATATTATTTGATTCATGTAATTAACAAAAGGGTTACCTGAATAAAGAAGGTGGAAAAATAAGCCTTAAGAGGCATAAGGTAATATAATCATGCTTAATATGGCATTCCAAGGATTATGTAAGTTTAATCATGGGTAGTGATTTTGTTATCTTAGTGATCCCATAAGAAATATGTGGGAAGGATCTAAGATCTATGAATAACCATAGTTGAGGTTATTCCATTAATATGGGTTTGTATCTTCAAGGTATTCACCTATATACTAGTCTTGGTGACAATATAGTATCTAAGGGTGATTTCCCTCTTTGTGCGATGAAACCTAATGCTTGGCCAACATTCTCATATCTGAGCGGTATGAGGGTTTCATAGAAGCTTATCACTTCTACTCAAGAGTGACTCTGATCAAGTCTTAATATCTCTTGATGTTATTTTCCTTGATAACTTACAAGCCATTGGGAATGATTCAATCTTAGATCATGATTATGTCCCTTACCTCATGAAATATGAGTATATATGTATCTATATATTAAAAAAAATTGGATAAGGAGTGGTAACAAATGGGTTTTTTACATAGTATATTTCAACAACCACAACTCCTAATGTGTCTAATTCAGTTTCTCAATTTACTAAGGCTAAGTATCAAATTGACACTTATTATAAACATAAATAAATGTTGTAATGGAAGATAAAGCTTAGTTGGAAAATACATTAGTTGATGTACGATACACTGATAGAGTCTAGACAATGACTAAATTTTACAAATAAAAGTAAAAGGTGGAGTGGTTGGAAAAAGATATTAAACTAGATAATATAGGAACAAATTCATTATAAAACCAAGTCCAACAATTGCATCAAAGTATATAGGTAAAGTAGACTGAGAATAAAACATTGTAGCAAAAAAATTTAGGACATCCAACAAGAGTTTACTACTATGAAGCAACAAATATAGGCCTTTCATATTTCATTAGATTCATGTCGAAGGATAGAAATTAAAATATAGGGTTACTTTTTTAATTCTACCAAGTGTTTATCATCTACTGCCAAATTTATTAATTATTGTTGGATAATTACCAAGAAAAAGATGATGGATTTTCTTCCATGTAGAATATAATAGATAGAAAGGTTCAATATGCCCAAGAAATAATTAATACACTAAATAATATCCCTGGACAATAGATATATTTTGTTAGTAATAGAGTATAAATATACAAAATGTTGATAAACACATAGAATAGGAGCAAACAATAGAAAAGACATATTAGACCCTTAATTTACTCATCACAACTAGAAAAAAATCCCAAAATTGAATAAATTCATTATAAATGGACTCCCATATTTCTTAAGATATGATGATCGTACTTACTCTTTTGATGATATAAAAGGTGTTTATGATGGAATAGCTAAAAATCTAGATGAGTTTTCAAACTCTATGAAGAATATTGATGAAGAAAAAATATAAGTTTTCAAATAAGCTAACTAAACTACACACCAAGGTAATAGAATTGATAAAGCATTATCAAAATCCTTCATACTGAAAATCATGTGACTTAACGCCAATTCATGAAATGGCTAAAGCATTATAAGTCCCAACACAACATGAATGTGATACAATCAAGCAACTCTTAGACTTGCAAGATCAATATTTTGTACATGCAAATGAAAAGGAAAATCTCCTTATAGCGAAAATAAATCCCCAAAAATAAATCCTCGAATTGGTGATAAAAACATAGAATATGAGCAAACAAAAGAAATTATATATTAGACCCTAAATTTACTCATCACAACTAGAAAAAAAATCCCTAAATTGAATGAATTCATTATAAATAAAATCCCACAATTCTCAAGAGATGATGATTGCACTTACTCTTTTGATGATCTAAAAGGTATTTATGATGGAATGGCAAAATATTTAGCTGAGTTTTCAAACTACCTAAAGAATATTGATGAAGGAACAATCTATGTTTTCAAATAAGCTAACTAAACTACACACCAAGGTAATAGAATTAATAAAGTGTTATCAAAATCCTTCATACTTAAAATCCTATGACTTAACATCAATTCATGAAATGGCTAAAGAATTATAAATTCCAATACAACATGAATGTGATAAAATCAAGCAACTCTTAGACTTGCAAGATCAAGATTTTGTACATGCAATTGAAAAGTAAAATATCCTTATAGCAAAAAATAAATATTTTATATTGGCAAAGAAATACTGTTAAACCCAAAAATAAGTCCATTTGGGTTTAAATTTTTTCTAATCAAAATCCCCCAAAGGAATCAATAATGTAGTCATAAGCCTTTGAATACATTCACAAGTTCAAAAATATAGGTTGGACTTGTTAAATTCTTTACTTCCAAATCTTAAACAACCTTCAAGACTCATCATTATTTTAATAAATTATTTTTGGATTGATAATGCCTTAAGATTCTTTATTCCAAATCTTAAAGGAGTACTTCAAAGCTCAAATATCTTATCAAAAATTATCCTTAGAGTTGGACTTATAAACGTTAGCAAATTGAAATATTTATGTTCTAATAAAAATGAAGTGCTTCAAAAACTTTAACACAATGCAAAATATATAAGAACCATTTAAAAACCTTCTAACTTTATGAGTTCCAAAACAAAGCTAAGTATTAGTGTGCTAAAGCTTTTTCATTGATGATGTTAGCAATAGTATTTCATATCTTTGACACAATGCAAAGTTTGTGAGGCATATGTTATCCATTCTAAAACATTTTTTTTTTTTGGTAAGTAAGAGAATATTTATGATTAACACCGGGTTTTAACTGGTTGACCAAAAACCATTTTACAAAATAGGGTCCACTGACCAACTGGACAAAGGCCAAGCCCTGAAAGTTTAAACTGACAAAAAAAAGGGCCAAGACCTACTCTTCCAACAGAATACAGCCAAACTAAACTATGGAAGCCTAATATTATGGCCATCAGAAAAGAAAGACGCAAAATAGAACTAACAAAGACAAAATCCACTTTGAGCCTTCCAATATAAATTTTTTCATTATCTATCACCATTGAGACTGCATGAGGAAGATTTTCAGTCCACATGATCAAATTTGCTGCTACAATGCCTTCATTTGCCAGCCTATCAGCTGCCATGTTTGCTTCCCGAAAGGTATGCAAAATTATGGCCTCAGGTCGATCATGAATTAGAGCCCTTGCTTCATGGATGTAGTCATCAAATCTCCAAGGATCTCTCTTAGTGTTCTTTAGAAGATTTATAATAATAAGAGAATCACCTTCCACCAACAGTTTCCCTGGATAATTCTCTGCCACCTTGAGGCTCCTCCAAACCGCCCTCGCTTCAGCCACATTGTTAGTTTGAGCTCCAAGATGTTCAACAAAATCTACAAGCACCTCACCCTTGTGGTCTCTAAGTAAGCCACTAGCCCCAGCTTCACCTGGGTTGCCCCTAGATGCCCCATCAAAATTTAACTTAATCCACCCTAGGGGGGGTGGGATCCATGAGATCATGGTTCTAGGACAGACTTGAGGATGATTGAGGCCATCAGTGAGAGGTAAGTTTAATGACTGGCCTAATGAAGCTTCAAAAGTATTTGGAGGTCTAGATGCTGCAGGCACTAAACAAGCATTCTCATTAGCATATACTAAAATTTTTGACAGACGAGAGGATGACCGAGAAACCTTATCCAAGAAGACCCGACGATTCCTTTCCAACCATATCTGCCACAAGTAGTGATGAAGGCAGATCTTCCACATATACCTAAGACGCCTATTCAAAAATGGAGAAGGACACTGGACAAATAAGTCAAATATGGACTGAGGATGGACCCAATAAATATGAAACACTTGTAACAGACCTAACAAGATTGAGACAGAAAAATTACAATACAGAAACAAATGATCAATAGACTCCCACTCATACATACAAAGATAACACCTATTAACAATAGTCACACCTCTTTTTATTAAGTTATCCATGGTGAGGATCTTATTTTGTATGGCCAGCCATGCAAAAAACCCAACCTTCGAAACAATGCTTTTGGGCCAAACTTCCAAGTGAGGGAAAGTAGGTTCATCATTATCAATAAGCATCAGATAAGCAGTCTTGACAGAAAATTCCCCATTGTCTGAAGCTTCCCAGATAAGCTGGTCCTCAAGAATGCCAGAAGGGAGTAAAGACTGTCTTAATTCATTCTCCAGTATTATTGATGCCCCTGGTAGATCATTGTTCATTATTGGCTTCCAAACCCTTCTATTGTTTGACAAAGTAATAAAATCTGCAACTTTGGTACCAAAAACTTCAATTGTCCAAGCTCTAAGGGTTGAAAGGATGGGGTCTACAGAGAGGGGATAGTCCTTTAACCATTTGTGGTCCCAGAAATCAATGTTTCTTCCATTTCCCAGTTTCCAACGTAGCCCTTTGCTTAGCAAGTTTTTAGTTTGAAGGATTGATTTCCAAAAAATTGATCCCTTGGGAGGAAAGGAATAACTTAAAAATTTAGTTTCTTGCAAATACTTTCTTCTGATTATAGTAATCCATTCTGCATTTGCATTTGTCGGAAGACGCCATGCTTGTTTGGCCGGGAGGGCCATGTTTAAATGTTGTATTCTCCTTAGCCCAATACCTCCAAACTCCCTTGGTTTGCAAACCCTATCCCAGGACACCAAGTGAAAGCGTCGCTTAGATTCGGAACCAGTCCATAGGAACCTCTTCCGGATCTGTTCAATTTTAGTGTAGACACTTGTAGGAGCTTTAAAAATAGAGAGAAAGTAGACGGGGATGCTTTGAATGGAAAACTCGGTGAGAACTCGCCTTGCCAACTTGAGATAACAAATTCCCTTTCCATCCAGCCAGCTTCCTCTGAATTCTTTCAATTACATTAGTCCACATGGAATCAGTAGCTCTGCTTGTGAATAAAATAATGCCCAAGTATGTGGATGGAAGAGTAGACACCGAGCATCCAAGAATCCTAGCAATCTTAATCGCCTCCGAATGGGAGTGTTAAAGAAATAAATTTTACTCTTTGAAAAAATTACCTTTTGCCCCACAGCATCCTCATATAGCTCTAGAATATGTTTTATGACCTTAGCCTCAAAAAGCGATGCAAGAGTTAACAACAAAGTATCATCCACAAAGCTGTTCATGTGTAACTCGCTGTTTTTGTGATGATGCTTTAATTCCTAAAATAAGACCAATATTACGAGCGACTTTGATTGTCCTCCCAAGGGCTTCAGCCACAATGATAAACAACATGGGAGAGATAGGGTCACCTTGCCTTAGGCCCCTTTTACTTTGAAAGTATCCAACAGGAGCACCATTAACAAGGACTCGAAAACCAAGGTTTCATAAAACATCCTTCCAAAAGCTTGATCCATTCATGATGAAAACCAAATTTCTGAAGAATGGCAGAAACAAAACTCCAGTTTATGCGGTCATAAGCCTTGTTCATATCCAGCTTGAGAGCAAAAGAAGGTTTTTTAGTCTGGACTATCGAATGGAGGGCTTCATGAACTCGTTATGACACCATCAAGGATGGACCTTCCAGGGACTGAACTGCCTTGACAAACATCAATAAACATAGGAAGGATCTTCCTCATTCTATTTGCAATCGCCTTAGTCAAAATTTTATAAACAACACTACAAAGGCTAATAGGTATAAAGTCCATCATAGATCTAGGAGTAGGAATATTTGGGATTAAAGCAATAAAAGTGGAGTTAAAACTTCTCGGAATATGCTTTGTGGACTGAAATTCCTTGATAGTAGCACATACATCAAAACCTACAATATCCCAAAAAGCCTAAAAAAAATGATGTGAAAACCCGTCTGGACCTGGAGCTTTATCAGGGTTCATTGAGAAGAGGGCCTCTTTGATTTCTTCATCCGTTAAAGGCTTAATTAACTCCCCATTCAAGTCATCAAAAATTAAATGAGGAATATGGTAAAGCATTGATTCTGAAGCTAAGGCAGAACTGAAATGTTCTTCTCCTAAAAGATTCTGAAAATAGGAAACTGCTTCATTTCTGATCTCATTAGGACTAGAAAGGGATGATCCATCATCTCTAACAAGTTCTTTAATTCTATTGTGGCTTCTGTTCCTTAAGGTAGATGCATGAAAAAATATTGTGTTGGCATCACCTTCTTTTAGCCAGGTAGCTCTAGACTTTTGCCGCCAAAAAGTCTCTTTGCAGGCTAAAACATTATGGTACTCAGCAAGGGATTTCTTTTCATATGCCTGTAGGGAAGGGTCTGGCAATCCCTATTCAAGTTTTTTCTCAATGGTTGATAACCTTTCAGAGATGACTTTCTTGTTTTCAAAAATGTTTCCAAAAATTTCTTTATTCCAGATCCTTAGATTTTCTTTCACCACTTTAAGTTTTTGTGCTAATCTGAATGAAGGCCTGCCCTGACAAGAATGCTGCCACCACTGAGAAATTCTGTCTCTGAGATCAGGGTGGTGCATCCACATAGATTCAAACCTAAAAGGCCTTTTGAATTTTGGAGTCTCTTTAATTTCAAGTAAAATCGGGTTGTGGTCAGACCCAATGCGAGGCAATGACAACAGATTTGCATCCCCAAAAGATTGTATTGCTTCCTGTGACAAAAAAAACCTATCAAGATTTTCCATTATAAGTTGATTTCCAGACCTCCTATTGCTCCAAGTAAATTTAGAATTTTTTAATTTGACATCCAATAAATTGTTGTTGTTGATGAAATCTTGAAAGTCCTCCATACTTCTTGCTGGAATTCCTACTCCCCATTTTTTATCAGAGGGGTAAAGAGGGGTATTAAAGTCCCCCGCCACTATCCATGGGATATCCTAAAAATCTTCCTTGAAAAGACTGAGTAAATTCCATAGATCAGCTCTCCCAGATATAGAATTATGGGCATACACATTTGTTAATATCCAAGAAAGGTCACTAACCTTATCCTTAAAAATAATGCTCATTACCCTTTCCCCTAATTGAATAACCTTGCCTTCCACCTTCCCCTGGATTCCAGATACAAAGAAGACCACCTGAGGTTCCATTGGCTTTGCAAAAAATTGCTTCTCCTTTTTCCAGATATTGAGGGCAATTTTTCTAGACAAAACTTCATCGACTTTAGTTTCTTGCAAAATAAGAATAGTGGGATCAAAATCTCTTCTTAAATATTTGACTAACCACTGTTTAGGAATGCCATTGAGCCCCCTTACATTCCAGGATATGATCTTCATTTGGAACTTTTAAAGTTTTTTCCTCTTCCCATACCTTGGACTTGAGGGGGCTTAAGAATTTTGTTCTCTTCAAAGGGAAGATTTCCAATTGATGGAAACAGAGTAGTTTGAATTCCATTAGCTATCTCATCTTGGACCTCTTCTTTCCATTGCTGGGCATTTGACTTTCTTCCCTTTTTTTTCTCACCTCCACAGTCAATCAAGGGGGACTTCATTGAGCTTCTAGTCTGTTTCGGGCTAAATTTGGTTTGGGTAACCTGTTGGATAACAGTGCTAGAAACCCCTTCTCTGGATTGGGACAAATACAAAGGTGAAAAATGTCGCTTGGAAGGGTTGATTAACTCTGAAAGCACTTTTTCTCTTTCTGGGGCATAAAAAGACTCATCATTAGGGCATTCTTTATGACCAACAGGAGAAGGATTGGAAGGTCCAGATTTGGTTGGGGAGTCAAGGTAAGCAGGGAGACCAAGAATTATATCCTCAACATTAGACCCTTCATTCTGATTTTCCTCTGTAATTATTTGGTTTTCAGCCAAAATGTTAAATTTATTTAGATTTTCGAAAGGAGAGCATACCTTTTGTTGGTCAGTTTGTGATGTAGCAATTTGCTTGTCCTTACCATTGTCCATGTGAAGCTCAGCCTCATTCTCCATTTGCCCCAAACCAGAGGCCTTTGCCTTTTCAACATTTGGATCTTTAACCCTGTACATCCCTGTGTATTTGCCATTATTTATGAAAGACTGCCGCTTGGAATCATTATTCCTAGGAAGGGTTTGCTGGCTTCTCAAAAAAGAGCATTGTCCTTTGAGATGGCCTTGAATATTACAGTCAGAGCAAAATGCCGATCTATTTTCATATTCGATGACCTGTAATCTTGTTTTATTTCCATATTCTAACTCCACATGAGTAGGAAGCTCATATTCTAGGTTTGCATTTACACAAATCCTAGCATGCGTCATTCTGGTGCGTGCAAGGGTTGGATTGTCAATGGCCACCAAATCCCCTATGGTCTTGGCAATACCCTGAAGAAAATACTCATGCCACCAATGAAACGGGAGATTTGGGAGACGGACCCAAATGGGGGCAAAGTTTATGCTCTACTTTTCTGGGTCAAAATCCTCAGCCCATCTCCTAAGAAAAAGACTTCTTCGGCCCAAGAACCAAGGTCCTCCTGTTAGAATACGACTAGATGTCATCCAAGATTCTAAGATTTTTTCATAATTAAAAGAATGCAAGGTCAACAAAAGGAATCCCAAAAATTAAAATATATTAGCAACATATTAGACTATAAGATCTTAGTGTGAAAGACACCTAGCACCCTAAAAATGAGTAGTTAGACCACGTGGCATACATCAAAACTAGAAGATGACAACCATCTCAATTAAGCATAATTATAGATCCTACAATTATTAGTAAATCGGGTCTAACAATAAAATACCAAGTGGTGCTATATTGATCAACCTAAGATCATGTTTGATCAGTTTGCACTAATAATTTTTTGTAGTAGTTAATTTCATTTGTTCTTAGAAAATGCTATAAAAAGAGTAATGCTCCTAATTGTAAGATTTCTGATTTTTAGAGCTTTCCTTTTTGTAACCTAAGAGCTCTAAGTTACTCAAAAGCAATCTAGAGATATTTGGTTTCTTTCATTTAAAGTGTATGAGAATATATGTTGTGTAGGTTTAGTATTTTTATTTATGTTTTAGTTTAGGTTAATTATAATGAACTAAATATTGCTTGACGTATTTCAATTGGAATGCGTAGAATACTGAACGTTATAAATTTTGAGTTCATTAAGATTTCTATATATGCTTTGGCTAAGTTAACATCTATCAGGTAAGGCGTTTTATGCAATAGCTAGTGTATGATCATTTAGGTAAAGATTTATATTTTTATCTAAATCCTAGCTACAATCCCTATTGTCTCTATCCCTATTTTTCCTTTTATCTTTTCTCCTATTTTGTATTTAAAATTTTGAACAACATAAAGGTATTAGCCTTCTCTAGAGGTTTCTCTAGGTGTATTTCTAGATCATCCAATCTTTAATTTAGTCTAAGGCACAAATTTTATACTTAAGTAGGTCAAAGCATCAAGAGTATGTCCCAAATATCTAAAACGAAATTTCTTGTAGTATAATGTTTAGATGTCAATGACCTGCAATAAGAAGCATATAGCAACCTTAAGGATGAAATTCATCAAGAAAAGAAGATGGAATTTGTATAAGAACAAAACGAGCTTCCTATGTAAGTAGATAAAATTAATATGGAAGTTATAGATGTCCCTATAGAACTATAAGAAGGTCTTATAAAAATAGAGGAAGAGACCATAGAGATAGTAGATTATTATATGGAATTAGAGGAAGAGCTCATAGAGATAGCAAAAGATCCTATAGAAACAAAGGAAGAGAAAATGGAGGTTTAAAAGAGATTGTGGAGTTTCCTATAGAAACAACAGTATTATAGAGACAGTAAATCCCACAATAGGACCAAGGATAACCTACTACAAATGCACCAAAATCAATTTTTTGAAATGAAGAATCAACCTTAAGTAGTAGAATATATTAAATCGTCATCTCAAGATTATGAATATGAGGAAATAATATACTTTTCAGGTTGGGTTTATTCCCCTTGAGGTTTCCTAGAATAAACAATATGTCATTTACTTGTGGTTTGATTTGTTAAATCTTGTGCATATTGCTTTTACTTTCAAAATGATATAAGTGGATGAGATGGTTAAATGTTTAGATGAAATAGTTATGCATACCTTTAGATTATTGCAATGTTTACATTTGATTACTATTTAATCGACAATTCAATTATGATGTAGGAATGTATGTTTAATTTCCAATATGTTATTGAGTTAAGGATATACAAATATGTCATTTACTTTATGGAATGTATTGTTAATTATGAATGATGTAATTAGCTAGTTTTACCTTTCATATTCTAGCACTAGAAGTATTCAATGGAAGTATGGATGCATAAAGTAGAATGTAATGAAATACAATTCTTGCTTATTTGGGTATCATAGGTGTTATTTCAAACTTAAGGCTATAATGTAAAGGATTCTATTCATAAATACTTTATTTACTTATGTTCATCCCATAAAAACTCATGGATAGTATAACATGTTACACATAAGTAATAAAATAACCCAATAAAGAACCCAAACTGGGTTGGAACCCATGAGGAGATAATTTGGTCTTGAGTTGAGAACCAAGATAGACCTTACATTCTAGATTGAAATTTGAATGTACATGAGGAGTGGGTACTCCCATGATGGTTAAATAATACCCTTTTGTAATAATATTATTTGATTCATGTAATTAACAAAAGGGTTACCTAAATAAAGAAGGTGGACAAATAAATCTTAAGAGGCATAAGGTAATATAATCATGCTTAAGATGGCATTCCAAGTATTATGTAAGTTTAATCATGGGTAGTGATTTTGTTATCTTAGTGACCCCATCAAAAATATGTGGGAAGGATATAAGATCTATGAATAACTATGGTTGAGGTTATTCCATTAATATGGGTTTCCATCTTCAAGGCATTCACCTATATACTAGTCTTGGTGGAAAATATAGTATTTAAGGATGATTTCTCTTTTTATGGGATGAAACCTAAAAATTGGCCAGCGTTCTCATATTCGAGAGGTATGAGGGTTTCGTAGAATTTGATCACGTCTACTCAGGTGTGACTCTGATAAAGTCTTAATATCTATTGATGTTATTTGACTTGATAACATACAATCGTATGGGAATAATTCGATCTTAGATCATGATTATGTCCCTTGCCTCATGAAATATGATTATATATATATATATATATATATATATATATATATATATATATATATATATATATATTAAAATAATGGATAATAAGTGGTAAAAAATGGAATTGTTACATAGTATATTTTAACAACCACAACTCCTAATGTGTATAATTCAGTTTCTCATTTTACTAAGGCTAAGTATCAAATTACCACATATTATAAAGACAAATAAATGTTGTAATGGAATATAAAGCTTAGTTGGAAAATACATCATTTGATGTACGATACACTAATAGAGTCTAGACAATGGCTAAATTTTACAAAGAAAAATAAAATGTGGAGTGGTTGCAAAAAGATATTAAACTAGATAATATAGGATGAAATGCATTATAAAAAAAAGTCTAACAATTGCATCAAAGTCTATAGGTAAAGTACACTGAGATTAAAACATTGTAGCAAAAAAATGTAGGATATCCAACAAGAGTTTACTACTATGAAGCAACAAATCTAGGCCTTTCATATTTCATTAGATTCATGTCAAAGGATAAAAATGAAAATATAGGGTTACTTTTTTTAATCTACCAAGACTTTATCATTGATTGTCAAATTTATTAATTATTGTTGGATAATTACCAAGAAAAAAAGGATGCATTTGCTTCCATGTAGAATATAATATATATAAAGGTTCAATATTCCCAAGAAATCATTAATACACTGAATAAGGTCCCTGGACAATAGATATCGTTTTTTAGAAATAGAGCATAAATATACAAAATGGCGATGAAAAAACATAAAATATGAGCAAACAATATAAAAGATATATTAGGCCCTGAATTTACTCATCAAACTAAAAAAAAATCCCTAAATTGAATGAATTCATTATAAATGAACTCCCACATTTCTCAAGATATGATGATTGCACTTACTATTTTGATGATCTAAAAGGTATTTATGATTGAATAGCTAAAACTCTAGCTGAGTTTTCAAACTAGTTGAAGAATATTGATGAAGGAAAAATTTGTGTTTTCAAATAAGCTAACTAAACTACACACCAAGGTAATAGAATTAATAAAACGTTATCAAAATCCTTCATACTAAAAATCCTATGACTTAACATCAATTCATGAAATGGCTAAAGCATTATAAATCCCAACATAACATGAATGCAATACAATCAAGCAACTCTTAGACTTGCAAGATCAATATTGTGTACATGCAATTGAAAAGGAAAATATCCTTATAGAAAAAAATAAATATTTTATATTGGCAAAGAAATATTGTTTAACCCAAAATAAGTCCATTTGGGTTCAAAAATTTTCTAATCAAAATCCCCCAAAGGAACCAATAATGTAGTCATAAGCCTTTTAATACATTCCCAAGTTCAAAAATATAGGTTGGACTTGTTAAATTCTTTACTTCCAAAGCTTAAACAACCTTCAATATTCATAATTTTTTTAATAAATTAATTTTGGATTGATAATGCCTTAATATTATTTATTCCAAATCTTAAAGGAGTACTTCCAAGCTCAAATCTCTTGTCAAAATTTATCCTTAGAGTTGGACTTATAAAGGTTAGCAAATAGAAATATTTTTGTTCTAATAAAAATGAAGTGCTTCAAAAACTTTAACACAATGTAAAATACATAAGAACCATTCAACAACCTTCTACCTTTATGAGTTCCAAAAACAATCTAAGTATAAGTGTGTTAAAGCCTTTTCCTTGATGATGTTAGCAAGATTATTTCATATTTGACACAATGCAAAGTTTATGAGGTAGATGGTACCCATTATGAAACATTTTGACAAGTGATGTCATCCAAGATTCTAATATTTTTTCATAATTAAAAGAATGCAAGGGTAACAAATGGAATCCCAAAAATCAAAACATATTAAAAACATATTAGACTATACTATCTTAGTGTGAAAGACACCTAGCACCCTTAAGATGAGTAGTTAGACCACATGGCATGCATGAGTACTGGAATATGACAACCACCTTAATGAAGCATAATTATAGATCCTAAAATAGTAAGTAACTCAGGTATAACAAACAAATACCAAGTGGTGCTAGCTTGCTCAGCCTAGGATCATGTTTGATCAGTCCATGCTAATAATATTTTGAAGTTGTTAGTTTCATTTGTTATTAGAAAAAACCATAAAAATAATAATACTCCTGATTGTAAGGTGTCAGATCTTTATAGATTTCCTTTTTGTAATCTAAGAGCTCTAAGTTACTGAAAAGTAATCTAGATATATTTCATTTCTTTCGTTTAATGTGTATTAGAATATATGTTGTGTAGGTTTAGTATTTTTATTTATGTTTTAGTTTAGGTAAATTCTATTGAACTAAATATTGCTTGACTTATTTCATTTGGAATTCTTGGAATACTAAATGTTATAAATTTTGATTTCATTATTATTTCTATATATTCTCTGGCTAAGTGAACATCTATTAGGTAAGGAATTTTATGCAATAGCTAGTGTATGATCATTTAGGTAAAGATCTATATTGTTATCTAAATCCTAGCTACAATCCCTATTGTTTCTATCCCTATTTTTCCTTTTATATTTTCTCCTATTTTGTATTTAAATTTTTGAACAACATAAAGGTGGTGGCCTTATCTAGAGGTTTATCTAGGTGTATTTCTAGGTCATCCAATATTGAATTTGGTCTAAGGTACACATTTCATATTTAAGTAGATCAAAGCATCAAGAGTATATCCCAAATATCTAAAAAGAAATTTCTTGTAGTATAATTTTTAGATGTCAATGAGCTATAATAAGAAGCATCTATCAACCTTAAGGAGGAAATTCATCAAGAAAAGGTGATGGAAATTCTAGAATAACAAAAAGTGCTTCCTATGTAAGTAGATAAAGTTCATATGGAAGTTATACATGTCCCTATAGAACTATAATAAGTTCCTATCAAAATAGAGGAAGAGACCATGGAGATAGTAGATGCTTATATGAAATTAGAGGAAAAGGTCATATAGATAGCAAAAGATCCTATAGAAACAAAGGAAGAGAAAATATGGGTTTAAAATATATTGTGGAGTTTCCTATAGACACAATAGTATTATAGAGATAATAAATCCCACAATAGGACCAAGGATAACCTACTACAAATGCACCCAAATCATTTGTTGAAATGAAGAATCAACCTTAAGTAGTAGAATATATTAAATAATCATTCTAGATAAATAATAAAAAGCATTAAGGGTTTTGATACCACTTAAAAAGTTATAGATTAAAATTATGAATTATAGGAGGAGTTGACTCAAGCTTTATCTGAAGTTGCTAATTAGAAGGACCAAGTAGCAAAAAAATAGAAAACTTCCACCTAAAATTATTAGTTTCCTAGGAAGAACTAGGAAAATGGAAGAAAGAGGAAGAAACATAATATTAGGGGTAAAATATCCTACCAAAACATCATAAATATGTTATAGTTCTCAATGACCAACTGGTATAACAATAATAAAGGATCATGAATGCTAAGGCTAGACTAGATAAATAAAGAATAAAGGTACACAAACTATCATAAATCCTTCCCACTACAATCAACTTAGCCATATAAATCAATAACTATAGGGTGCCTTCATCCATTTACTATCTATATATGAAGTAAAAATGTGTGTAGATTTAGTTGAAGTATGTGGCCAATTAGAAGTTCCTAGACACAATGCCCAAATGAAATGGACTAGGTTTATCTCTTGTTTTTTACTAAAAGTAAAAATTTCTTTTGTGAACTTTATATACATAATTCCATTCTTCCTAGGTGCACAAAAAGGTATCCTTATTTTTTTTATGGGAGATGTAATTATCCATGTTTTTTTTGTTATTCGTAAAAAATATCATAGTAGAGGAATTTAGTCAAATACCAAGAGATTGATCTTAAGAAACTATCAATGGTATACCCTAAACATGAAAAATATTAAGAAAATTTTATAGACAAGCGAATGTATTTAGATCATCCCACATATATAACATTGATGAAAATATTATAGGGAAAATATCTTCAAATTTTTAAGTAATTTCCAAAGGGAGAAGTGGAGTTAGTTATTAAATATTGTAGTGCTATATGAGATAAGTTATCTATTTCTCTATAGAAGGAGTCTCATTCCCTTCCAACCTTCAAAGATATACTTAATAGAGTTTAGTATTATATTATTTATTGGATTAGGCTCATATTCAATCCCATCATGATCTAGACCATATTCAAGTTTACACCAAATGCTTAGCTATGTTCATGTTAAAGGAATCATAAATATGGGAAGATATTCATAAAATAAATGGTTATAAGGATGGATATGGGAACACCTATCCTATAGGCTATAACTTGACGGATTAATGTTTTTTGAGGTTGAATTAATGTGATGAATATTATTATATAAAAAGAAACAAACCAAGACAATAGAACAGTTGTTACATAAAGACATGCAATCGATCAACATGGGCAAAAATTATAAGCCACTAAAATATCTAATCATATGGTAGGAACCTAGGGTTCCTAGCACATAAAATGATAAATAAATAAGAAATAACCTAAATCTAAAAGAATCACCTTTTGATATTGTCAGGAAGTCCCTTCAATAAATTATATTATATTTTATATTCATGGATATATTAAATGATAGAATCACATAGTATACCCCTTTAGTGTTATGAGTGAAGAGTCGGCATGCTTCCTAACCCTAACCCTAATATTATAATAATATAATAATTAATATAATTAATTATTATATTATTTATTAATATAACCATAGGATAACATGTATTATTATTATTAATTAATGTTAGGATAGTATCCTAACATGCCATCCCTCTTTGAAGAGCTTTGTCCTCAAAGCTAGAAAAATTTGGAAATATGCTTCTACAAAGTTCACCAATCTCAACATCACATGCTTCTTGTAGTTAAGTTTATCTTTTAAAAAAACAACTCAATTGTCACCTATAATGCACATTAACATTGGCCACTTCTCGTCTATTCATAACTTCTTTCTGTCAATGGCTACCTGTGTGACATCTATGCACAATCTAGATGGATCGTTGCATCAGATTGTATGCACAGAAGCCCAATGTGAATGCATGTTATGGCTTCTTCATCAGAGTAAATTCTCCTAATTGTCCAATCCATGATATTCATAACATTTTCTTCCTCGTATAGTTTCTATGCCCGTTGTAATAGGATTTGAATTTCCTAGGGAAGATTGATATAATCTCTTACTTGGAACTCCAAGGAGAAAGGCGGCCAGTGTCAGAATCACACCTCCCACAACCCCCAATATTACTGGTAAATTATTTGAGGACTTCCAATGTGGTCCTAGGAAAAGGCAACAAGCAAGGAATGCTATAAAATGAGTATGACAGGTATTGAACTCTCTCTTTTTTAGAATAACAGTGCTCTATATTATTTAGTGCATAGGACAAACATGATGTGCAATCTTCTATGGATTTGGTCTTTCTTCTAAGTTGTGATCGTGATAGTTGGTGAATTTGATTGTGTGATTCTCCTCCATAGTATGTTTGATGAAATAAAAGGGCTCTATGAATTTGTTAAGTGTGGCCATATACCAAGTGTCTGTTACCAACTTGAGTGCCATGTTCCTATGAATTTCTTCAATGTGGCTTGATGCTTATAAGCTTACATGTCGGTAAGTTGTACACATAATACCTGCAAATTACGTACACTTTCAATGAAATGAAAACAGGCCCATCTATCAACAATCATCATTTCCATTAGTAGTCACTACGCAGTAGTCTTTATATCATCTTATTTTGAAGTTCATCTCATATCCAAACAAAATGGAACAGTTTTCACTTTAGTTTTTTTTTTTTTAACGTAGACAAAATATGATATAGATACCTAATTGTCCTTCTAAATTGTATACAAAAAGCTTCCATTTTAACCTTATAAGAAGAGACAACAGTTAGAAAACTTCTCTTTTATAATTTACTGATTTTAATCACCAGTGATATAAGAGTCCATCTTAAATCTTATTGATGAACACCGGTAATAACTAATGTTCACCACAACGAAAAAGGGTGGCATTTTCTGCACGTAGGCTATGATATATTATTTTGAGATAATTTGTTGTCATTCTAATTCAATTTTAGTGTATCCCATCACTTATATGTTATCATTGAAATAATTCTCTATTGGCACCTCCATTAATCTTTTCTTCTCAAACTTGTTCAAAATTTTCAATGATCATGAGATGCCGCAAAAAGACATCCCTAGGATGAAATCCATGAATAGATAGAAAAAATATTTTGAATAGACAAATCCCTCGTTAATTCTCCATGTATGGCATAGTATGCGTACAATAGATATTATCACCCATAACTTAATCGATGTGTTTTAGAACCGACTACTCTGTTTGACGTGCGTTTGCAACACAGGAGTGTGAGATCTTGTAAGGAAGAACTTTTTCATGGCACTTAGAATTTAAGGGAAGCCAAATGTATTTTTGTTTTTAATTTCTTAATTTACATTTGAGCAGTCATCTAGCTTGGCAGTGTGGTTGGTGTGGTATACAGTTGGCCTATAATTTTTGGACCGATTTTCTGCTAGATTTCATCTTTGAAGTTCAAAGATCATTCATCAGCACTGGTCTTATGGTTTGGATGGTCACAGTGGGCTTAGGATTTGAACATGGCTTCGATGATGTGATTCCCATAAAGCCTGTGGTTCCTCACATTTTTAAACACATATGTTTTGTTATATCTCAGGCTCAATTTCCCTTTCAAAGAAGAGTAAGCTTGAGTTACTGACAAAAATCTACCCAACAAAACTCTAAAATATGGCATTGAATTTGAGATGAAAGCTCACAAAGCTTTATATTCTGTCCATTATCTGTGATTTGTTTCAATTTTTTGTGAACCGAATTAAAGACGTGAACCACTATTTTATACTATCCACATTTTTTCAAAAACAAAAATTGATGATGAAATGATTCATACTGAATGTCACTAAGAATGAATGATAGTGCATGGCATTGGTCCTCACATATAGATTCAAAAAATTTTGACAAGTCCTTCACTTTATGTGCCCAATTGTTTGAATTACCACCAAGCTGAGAGACCATTTCAATCAAATAGAAAGGATGGTAATGGTACTTTATAATTTTTAAATAAGAATTCAACTACAGCAAGACAATTCCACAAAGAAGGATCATTGACACTACATAGGAAATGGGAAATGGAGGAGGTGGCCATGGAGGCAGACGGGCAGGGTTGCATTCCTTAGATTTTGTTTCTTTTGCTTTTGCAATCTGAAATTCAC
Organism: Wollemia nobilis; assembly: GCA_028583015.1. Classification (NCBI taxonomy): domain Eukaryota; kingdom Viridiplantae; phylum Streptophyta; class Pinopsida; order Araucariales; family Araucariaceae; genus Wollemia; species Wollemia nobilis. The sequence continues at coordinate 3,141,342 of JAQPPZ010001753.1, forward strand.
CTACAACTAATTTGGAGCTATGATAATACTCAAATGTAACCTCACTGGGAATGATGCCCTTCACGAGGTTGGACCTCCTAAATTTTGAGAAATAGTTTTAGTAGCACCAGGTGAAGGAGAGAAATAAGGAGCTTTAGTGGATGTTAGTGCAATGCAAATAACTTTATGATACTGAGCATCTTGAGCCTCTATTTTGTTTGCATAGGTGATACTAGGTTGGATTCCACTTTGATATGCATTGTAATTTTTAGAAACTTTTGTTTCTTCCTCTGCATTAAAAAGAACATTACAAAAAACATTGGAGATATTGGAAATAGTATTGGAGATATTTTTAGGGTTTGGATTTTTTTCGTTCTTGGGGAGTGCAATGGGTACCCTCTGGGGTTACCTGGTTATGGGCTCTTCCTCCACCTAGGATTCCATGGCTATGGGATCCTCCTCTACTTGATATTCCATGGCTAGGGTATCTTGCATTTCCATTAAATATTATATAATACGATCAGAACATTCCATTTGTTTTTTTTTTGTTTTTGTTCAATCATTCTTCTAATTTATGCAATTTCATTTTCATTTCCTTGACCAATGTGGTTGGATCCATAAGGCTATGATACCATATGATAGGTACCTAGGGTTCCTAGCACATAAAATGATAAATAAATAATAAATAACCTAAATCTAAAAGAATCACCTTTTGATATCGTCGGGAAGTCCCTTCAATAAATTATATTATATTTTATATGCATGGATATATTAAATGATAGAATCACATAGTGTCTTATACCCCTTTAGGGTTATGAGTGAAGAGTCACCATGCTTCCTAACCCTAACCCTAATATTATAATAATATAATAATTAATATAATTAATTATTATATTATTTATTAATATAACCATAGGATAACATGTATTATTATTATTAATTAATGTTAGGATAGTATCCTAACATCATATGGTTCATTTTGATTGTAAACCTTGTTATTTATGTACCTTGGTTATCCCTAAGACTTTGGTTGTGAATGAAATAATAAAATCATGTAACAATTGATATTATAATTATATTGATATTACTTATTTTGAATGATAATAATGGTTTCTAATTCCTTTTTGTTTACCAATGAAGCATATATTTTGTTAGTTATAAGTAGAATCCAACATGTAACATTAGATTGTGTGGCTATGGACAAAGTGCTAACCATATGGGTGTAATTAATATTGGTTATGGATGAAATAAATATTGGACTATTTCCCAAACAACTCAACAATGGAGTCAACTATAGAATGAATATATCCCACCATAAAAAAATTACACCATGGATTTGAATTATAATTTTCATGATTAATTACATGTAAAGAGAATAATAACTATATATATGAGCTAAACACCTATACATACAATAGTTGTGGGTTATTTTAGCCATTCAAAGAAATTTCCAAACCCAAATGATCATTACAATAGAATAATTAAATTGTATACAGTGGATTGGATTCATTCTATTATTGAAGCATCACAATTGATCCCTTGAAACAATAGAAATATTGGTTTTTACATCGTACTATATTTTATTTTATTTATAATGTAGTTGGTTTTAAGCTAGCGCTGAGGAGAATTAAATAGTTCATAGGTTATTAAAATACCTACTTTAAATTTTTGTAGATGTTCCTAGATAGCCATTCAAAAGGGATTTATAGTTCTAATATTGGTCATAAAGAGAATTGTAATTGGATTGCAATAACATATATATCTATATCTATATATTTTATTTGTGGAAAACATCCCAAAAGGGATGCCACTTTCGGGTAAGACCCAAGGAGGCATGGGTATCAATAACATAGATATATAATTGTATGTATTATTTTAGTATTTAATAGAACATAGATCTATGGCTTATCTCATTTCTATGTATTTAATTTTTCTCCCATAGCTACAAGAGAAAGACACTCAATTATTGGAGAAAGGGTCAAAAACAAGGGTGAGGTTAGTTGGATATCCCATATGATATTATTTTTGTATTAATTTCTCTTAATTTGTAACACATAGATTATATTTCAATTATAGTTTTTTCTATTTTGCATTTCTAGTTTTATTTATATGATTGATTTTCTTTCAAGAATGTTTCTTATATGATTTCTATACTTTAAAACAATGAATGCAAATTTTGAAATCAACTCCAATTACATATAAATAATTCCTTGGGGGGCTCAATGCACTTATAGGTTATATAGAGTAGATGTTTTAATAGCTTATGGTTCATAGAGAGTGGTTAGCATCTTAGAATTTTATGTACCCTAGATTGACATTAATTGATGATCACATATGCCACACTTAGAGTTTTTGTAGTGCCTCCTTTTATATTAATGATTAGATCATTACATGACTAGGTCAAATGCCATACCAAAAGTAAAACAAATCATCACAAGAAAATACACATAGGATTTTATTTAGTCCATATAAGTGGCTCATTATGATATTTAGGCATAGTGTTCTAACATTGATTTATAAGCATATGCAGTACACCATCAAAAGTATAGTTCATAGGTAGATTTTGCATTTATTATTATTCTTTCGTATTCTTAATGAGAAAAATAGGATGAATTTTTGACTAACCATTTTCATTAGTAATAATATCATTTTTTAGAAGGTGGACATTATTAATTTGTCATGAGTAAAACCCTTGTTGTTATTCTTAAGCTTTACCTTTAGGATATCTTCTTATTCTATCATACTTCCCATAGTTCTAGGATATTATATACAAACCACATAAAGCATAAAGTTTATGTTTTTTTTGGAAAGATTTTATAATTTGATCTAACATAAATTTTGTAAACATTTATTTAAGACTATCATCATCAATATTGTGCTTATATTGGTAAAGAAGGTTACTCATCTTCTAATAAAGGCACCAATAGTTTCATATGGTCATGCTAAATTAGTGATTGGTTTTATTATGTGTTTTATTATATCTAAATTCAAAATTAAGTAATTCAAATAATTATTTAATGCTACAGATAGAACCTCTAGGTAAGCTTGCTTACCAATCCAATAGTAGTCTATTAAATGATATTACAAGCAGCTTTATAATAGAATCAGGTTTAAAACCTATCCAATATTTCTAAATATTAAAGAATACATAAATAAATGCTATATCATTTTATTTCCATCATAGAATGGGGGTGTCAAATATAAGGTATACATAAAATTGTTAGGCAGTAGATATTTATCAGACCATTTATTGAGCATGATATTTTATATATAGATTATATCTTAGAATTGTTGTTAGGTTATTTTTAGAAACATAGATATTAGATTTCACCCTAGATAGAATTGTGTCCCTAGGTATATCTTTTGGGGAATCACTTGCTATTGTGTTTATGAAACTTGAAATTATAAATATTACACCTTGTTGTATAGGTCCTCCATCAATTTTTTAGCCTTCTATTTTTTCTACTTGTGCTTTTATTTGTTCTATTTTCCAAAATTAATTTTAAGGCATTTTGATAGAGCATATATTATTGGATAGTATTTTGTTTGTTCACATGTTGTTGATTAGGGGGAGTACCTATTATTAAGTGGTAATAGTATTTTCTTAGCATCGGTATTCTATTGGGTAAATATTTATTGTGGTAGTCATTATTTATTATAATTTTATTGTATACAATCATTTTAACCTTAAAATTCTAGGAAACTTTTCTCTTATTTTTTCTTAGTATAGAGCCTAAGTACACCACCATTACTAGATATTTCTTCTAAATTTCTATGAATAGTACATTGCTTACTTTGTTAAGACTTTGATAAAGTTTTTTGTATAGTGCTACTATACTGAAATGCATCCTTTTGTGTAACATATTACCCAAATTTATTAAATTGAAGTCTATACACTCTATAGTTGTCCTTTATGATGAATTCCAAAATATGTCATAGTTGTTCAATTACTTAATGTTCTTTTAAAATAATTCATTGAGGGTATTTTCAAGGGAAAGAATAGTTTTTATTCATATATTTAAAATTGAGACTCCCTGTCTTCCACTTTTTCTAATATTGGTTTACCTTTTCCTAATTACTATGATCAATTTTCTTATTTTAAAAGTTGAAATTTAGTTGTTGTTGTCATAACATTTATTATTTTTATTGGTAATATCATTCCTAGAATTTTTATCTATTTGGATGATATAGATCTCATTATTGGGATTGATGTGGATATGGTTGACAAAAACATGATCTAAGAAAAAGGTACTTAGTTATCAAGAAGTGTCCACTCATAGATGGATTGGTGGGAGGGATGTTGATGTTGGGGTCAATAGCGAATGACTACATAATAATGGTAGAGAAAAATAGTGATCCCCATTGATAAGAACCATTGTACTCTTTGATTGTCCCAAGGATGAGGGTAGGGACAATCATGCCTGACATAGAGTGACATAGTATGACCTCTTCTAAGACCATGATGTCTCAAGTGGGGGACTTCAGAAGTATTTTACAAGACCAAATTTTGGTTAGGTACACTTCAAAATTAGGGGAAAAGGAACATGAGAGATATTACAAAAACAACAAAAAATATAAAAACTTTATAAAAAGGGTGGTGATGTACCAAAGATAAAATAAGATATTCTTGCACAACAAGCCTAAATATTATGTGCTAGTGTGAACCCTTCCTCTCCCTAATGAAAATAAGACCATATGAGATTTATAGACATACACACACATAAAGATATGGGTCAAAGCATGAGAACCACATATGGCTACTCAAAATAGATGCGTAGGCCTCCCATATACATGCATATGCAAGTAAAACAAAAAATAGGTAAAGAATACAAACACATACATAGGTTAGACCATGAGAAGCATAGATGGTTCGCATATATATATATATATATATATATATATATATATATATATATATATATATATATATATATATATATATATATATGAATAACATTACAAATATTATGTTATAAATCAGGGTTGATTGCCCACAATCCCCTTATAATCCTACTACTATATAGAAAGAAATCAAAGGAAAACTTTACAAATCTTGTCAATCCTTTGAACAATACAAACTATTGGTATTTATAGATTAAAATACAGATAATTTCCCTCCAAAAATTTGTAGGTAGCTCTAACAATTTCAAATACTCATGGGGATTGTAGAAATTAAAATAAGCACTCTCAATCATAATGGTTATAAGATGTAGGACTGCAACTATTGTATTCACTTTTAATATGTTCTTGAGCTACTGAACTAAGGTGACATTGGTAGATAGCCTTTGTTACTTTTAATAAAATCATATTAATTCATCACACCTACCTTTCCTAGGATCCTATGCATTGTGGTTTATCTTATATTGATTTCAATCCTTTGGTGTGCCTTCCATTTTCTTTATTCCAATACATGCCTCACTGGTTGAAAATTCTTGTTGTTGATATTCATTAGATCTTACAAAACCTCTAATATCAAGGTTATCTATGAGGAAGCTTGTATAGTTCCCTCATCATTACATTTATAAAGACTTCTCTTTTCGCTATTTTATCTGCTTCTAAAATTATTTATTGTTGATATTTATGTCAAATTCCTGCTTTTAAAATATGTCACATGATTTCGAGATTTAGAGTTTTCTCTTTTTCTTATGACTTCCACAAAATTACTATCAACCTAATTGAAACTTTTGTACCCCTCAAATTTTTTCCTCAATCATAAATTAGTAGTGAGGAGTCACTATAGTTTTGGCATCTCACAAGGGTCTTCTAGATTGCTTGAAAAAGAATGTCACGACTCACCTTGAAAATACCCTTTTACATTATAAACTAGGACCTAATTCTTAGTTTTGTAATATTTTGTGAAGCTAATTGTGCTTTTGTGAAAGATATACCCTTAATTGGATTAAATTGGACTTTAAAAAAACGTATTAATTGATATAGAGGATCAATTAATACTTGATTTGCTTTAATTTTAGGCTAATAATAAATATTAGTTTTGGTATTAAATAAAGCAATTATGATAGAATAATTGGCTTAACTTATTAATGATGTTTAGAATTAATAAGAGGGTTTAGTTGATTGTCATAAGGGATTGTGCTATGACAAAGACCCTAACCATACCTATTAAATCCCTATTTTTAATTCAAGGGTAGAGAATTGGCATCTCCCCTTAGGAATTAAATAATAGTTTACCAAATTGACCCCTCCTCCAAATGAAGGGAGGAGGATTGACATCTTTGCTAAAAAAAAATAATATTTATTAAATTAAGGCATCTTACTATTTCAATAGTAGTCATTTTAAATTTAGCAAAGGGGAAAAATTAGGGAATGACTAATGGATTTGGACACCCTCCAAATGGATGGAGGAGAAGGGAAGGGCTAAAAGTAGCATATTTATAATATTAAAATATAGAGCCACTTGATGGCTCGTAAAGGAGGAGAAAATATTTTTAAAAGAGGCTTTGATTTTAGAGAAAAATAGAACTAGGAGGTAGGCAAGTATGAGCTATACAAGCGAGGAGGAGACTAGGAGACTAAGGAAGGAGCTTAAGAAGACCAACCTTGCAAGATTTTATGTTAGGGGTTATCACTTTTACTCTGTTGTATTTGTGTATGCTCTGATGCATGGATTATGAATCAATTATAACATGGTGAATCTCCCTTTATAATCCTTAATACTTCGTGTAATTGCTTCCCTTTTAGATATCTTTGATGCATACAATTCTTGAGTCATTATAGTCTTATTTTAAGCATACGAAGACTATGTATTTATAGCTCTAATTTTTTTTGTCAATGAAAGAAATGGTATATCATGCTATCATATTGAATCGATGGATGATTCATACTTAATCCTTGTGTAAAATCATCTAAGATATCACTTATTTTCTTTTTTATTCGGTGTCACAGTCAGTTTTAAATTATAGGTTCCTTTTTGGTGGTTTTTAAATACATCTTTTATCTTTGAAATGTGAATAAACCACCCTGATTCAAAATATATTATAGCTCTATGCTATGAATTTTTAACTGATATCAATGAGTGTATGACCTTAAGTATTCACATGCCTCCATCATGATTAAATTTGAAGATGTGGTGTTGATATGGTGAGGCTAAAAAATAGGTTTGAGACCTCTGTGGTTAATGTTACTACCTTTTTATAATCACTCTAGCAGATGTCTCTTTTAGCACTGCTTGATTCATCAAACTGATGGCATAATCTATGGTGCCAATATATTAATCCCTAAAAACTATCTTGCATGCATGCAGGTTCCTTTATATGAGGTTTGGAAATCTCCTTGTGAGGTCTATGACCTCATAGAGCCAATCCCTAAGTGATTGAAGCACTGGATAGTACTCATCTCCACTTAGGTGAAAGGCTTCTAAGAAGACTTTCATGAGCATTATCCCACATGGGATGTGCTTGAGCATAAAAAGGATATCAAGGGAGCATGGATACCTATCCCTTTTGAACACCAAATGGTGGACATGAGACCAAGGCACTTGGTGGTCAATTTAGTGCTAATTGGAGGTACATTAGACTATTGTACTCATTGTTTCTTGTCCTTGTCTCATGAATGCCACTAGGATGCTCAACACATGTGTGTTTGCATGGTGCAAAATGGTTGAACCAATTTTTAATATATATGGGATGACTAATCCCACATTACTCCCATTAGATATATTAGGTGATTTAAAGGGGAAATTTCACGTCTTAGAAAGAAAGCACCACTTGGTGGTCAAGGTGACCACTGATTGGGGCCACTACGCATGAGTTTGGGGAACTTTGGACACATGTATACTCAGTTGCTTTCTTAGAACCACTAGTTGTTGACTCACCTATGTTCACCATGTGGCACAATTTTCTTGGTTGGTTTATGGTCTTCGATGGTTGACTATGTTTAGTTGTTGCTTGAGCAATATAAATGTAAAATATTTTAAATTTACCTATGGGATTTATCTCGCATTCTACCAATAGGATAATTTATGAAGCTTAAATAGGGGAAACATCCCCTACTAAAATTAACATGAGGTGGTAGTCAATCTAGCCAAGGCTAGGGCACCGTTTTCTAGGTGTGAAGTTTTGACTTATCGATGGAGGTTTGACTTACTGGTGACAGTGTAGGTGGTGTGGCTTAGCTCTAACGAGGTTTATTGGTTTGAAACCATTTAAATAATTTGACCTTTTAAAACCTTATTTTGGAAAAAAAATGTTAACCTTTTTAGAATTTATATATTTGTTAAAACACCATTTTAATTTATCAAAATTGTCATTTTTCTTAGAGGATATTTGAGCTCTCTAAGACATCACAGATAAGTGGTATAATTGAAAGCATACTTAAGTCAAATATTTAGGAAAATTTTGATAGAATTATAAGATACTTTTTGGAGAAATTGTAGGTTAACCTTAGGACAATTTTGTGTAGAAATTATAGATGAACTATAGTATAATGTTATGGAAAATTATAGGGAACTATAGTACAATTTTATGGAGAAATTGTAGGCTAACTATAGGATAATTTTGTGGAGGAGTTGTATGTTCACTATAGGAAACTTTCAAGGAGAAATTGAATATAATTGTGAAACAATTATGTGGAAAATTTGTAATTCAATTTGGTAGAAATTTTGTAGGGAAACTTTAGAGAAATTTTGTAGAGAAATTATATGTTATCTAGGAAAATTTTGTGGAAATAATGAATGTTAGTTAAAGGGATGTTTTGTGGAAAAATTGGATTCTAGTTAAAGGAATGTTTTATGGAAGTGAATGTTATATTTACAAAAACATTTGTGGAAAATTTGGATGGTTTTTTAGACTAAAATTTTAGGGAAAGATCAAATGTTTGATTCAATTATTTGAATGCTATTTCTGTGTGAATGGAAATTAAAGGAATTTGCTTTATAAAATCACCTTCTAGCTATGTTTAGGAAATAATAGGTGGGGAACTCATTCTTGGGGAAATTTATGGGGTTCCCTCTTTTTTATGTTTAAACTATACTAGAAGTGATTGCTTGAAATGATGAATATTGAGAAAATTAATTACAATTACATCTTCTAAGTTATGAAAAAGAAATAATGCGTGGGAAATCCATTCTTGGGGGAATTTATGGGGTTCTCTCTTACTTGGCCTAGAAGTTTTTGTAATTTTAATTGATTTAACAAAGGAGTATTTTTTATGGATAAAAGGTATGTGATAAAAGAACAAATAGGGAATTCTTTCTTGGGAAACTATGGGGTTTCCTTATTTTTTTGAAATGAATGTATAATGCATGGTTACATTATAGTTAATTTTTGGTGCATAGTGGCATTCAAATGATAAAATGCATACATTGAGTTATGATAGACTATTTAGCATAAGTGCTTTAAGGAAAAACTACATGAATATCATGATTTTTTTTCATCCCTTATCACCATAAATCGAGCGATGGAGAGGTAAGATGGATCAACAAAGACTTATACAATTCAGACATTTATCCCTTTGACATATGTTGTATTAAGGCTTCCATGATGGAAAGCTTATTGTAAAAGATACTTCTAGCATGAGTATTATTATGTAAATATGGAATGCATGTATGGATTTACTTTCTATAAGATATGTAAATCATGGATTTTCCAATTATGCTCAATATATGGATGATGTAGCTTTGTACTCAGATTTATGATGTTGTATATATCATCATGTTTTATGGATTAATAATGGAAATAGGGATTTCATTTTATTTAAGTGACTTCATGTTGAAGAGATAGAATTTAAATTATTAAAGTAGATGGACTTAAATAAACACCCTATTTATGTATTTAAGATATATTTATTTGAAATCATAGCTTGGAATCAGGTTTACCACTTGTGACAACTTTGTTGCTTGCATAGTGGTTATTGCCCATGACAAGTTCATTGCTTGCTGACCTGGAAATTTTTAGAAAAATATGAAAATAAAAAAACAATAGATGAGTTAATTTTAGGAGACCTACTTGATTCTTGGGAAGATCTTAGATTTTCTTATCTACATTCAAGCCCCCTCTTCCTTTTCACAAAATTAATTTTGAACTTTTGGAAGAATATAAATTATATAAAATGGAAATGTAACTACTACAAAACTTAATTGAACTATTTGAGAGACTGCTCTAATATCCCTAGTCTTTATTGAATATTGTTTTGATGCTAGAACTGATGAAAATATTGAATAAGAGAGGTTCACAACTTGTAGGATGAGTTTATAGCCTGCAAGACTAGTCTATAGTTTGCATGTGACCTTTGAAGTTTATTTTAAAGTAGTAGCAATGGATTTTTAAGCTACAAAAGTTATGGATGGTTATAATAAGACCAAATAATTAGAGGGTGACTAAAAATTGAGATAGAGGTGGCTTTAGAAAAATGTATAGCCTATCGGTCTTGATGGCTATGCTTTCATAGTATGTTGTTACATTCCAAAATTAATATAGCCATCGGCTATGTTGCTATCAAAATATAATTTCACTATTTAGTAGATTAGTTATCCAAGAGTTTTAGTATCTATCGTCAATAAATTTATTCTATGTATTGGCATTTATCTTGCCCATTCATGGTAGGGAACTGACCTCCTTAAGAGGTATTGATTTTCTCCATTCCATTACTTCATTCTTCGTATAATTATTCTACATTATTCTATTGTATAAATTCATTGTTCACTCTCAAGATTTATCTATGCATGATTATCACTCACTTTTGTAATTGGAAGTGGATTTAATTAAGATAATAAGGGTAGTGATACCCTTCCATGTGGTATCAGTCTCTAGGAAAGTGGGCATGGTAGGCATTTTCAAATTTCACACTATGCACCCCTATGCGTACTCATAACGAATGCGCACTGGTGAAATAACAAAGAAAAGAAACAACCCTCACTGTATGTGAGCAAATGAAGAATAGGTTGTTCACGGTTACATTCCTCAAGATCCCAATGATCCGGTGGAAACAATTTTCCCATCCATAAGCATATGTTGTAAACACCAATTATTGATGAATGAAAGTATTCATTGCATAATGTCCCAAGGTTTTAAACATGTGGTTGGAAAAATAATAAGGCAAGTAGGAGGAAATCAGATGCCCATATGTTTCAATCGCACTAAAACCATTGGAATCCACAAAAAAAAATGCCACATATATCTCTACATATTCCTGCATAACCATGAGAGTGTTGATCAATCAGAGCATGTGAAATCAATTATTAAAATTCAAACCTAAGGTAATCATACATAATTTATTTTTTTTTAAATGTGCTTTTGGGACAATATCCCACATTAGGTGTGTAAAAGTAGTGGAGGAGTTTATAATGTGGGAGGCTCTATATTGAAGTTGTTACTTCGATCACACATCGGTTGTTTCTCGCATGTGTAACTATTGGAACAAAATCTGCCTTCGGTTAATAGTGTTGTGCCTTATACTTTGCCTACATTGAATAGACAGATATTTCTTGAGATCATCTATCTAGTCTCCAGAGAAGGCTGGTTCCTTTATGTTTTTTAGAGAAAATGAGAACAAGAGATAAGGGAAATATAGCCTAAGCTAGAAACTTTTCTCATGGTATAAATTGAACAACAACAAACATTGATGATGTAGATTACTACTTTCAGAGCTTTCTGTATATCTTCTTTATAGAAAACACGAATTCTTGAGTGTGACTTTTAGATGTTCGTATAAAAGCATGTAAATATATTTTAATGTTCAACTATAGAAACAATATTTATACGTGCACAATCCATATTTTAGAATAGATACATTATAAAACATAGAATGAATAAAATTTAAAACACCAGATACATACACTTGCACACAGAAGTTTCGGAAGCCAGAAGAAGAAATATTTTATTGCTTGTAATCCAGTACATGTACATCAAGCTTGTAAATGTCCAAGAGCCGACCTTTTTTTTGGAGTCACTCACCCCTATATATACCCTAAAATAGTATCTTTTTCTAAGTACATCTTACTATTTTACAAGCAATCATCTGCAGTTTCTAATAATACACAAGTCTTCTATGAATTAGATATCTTCTCTACAGATTAGATTCTAGACGAGCCTGTCACATTTTCAATAATATGGCAAGCCTGCTTCATCTTAGATTTATGATAATCATGTTAGAAATCACTTCTTGGTGTCAGTGCATGCATTTGATTGCGAAAAATACATTTTATTCCTTTACAGCTGGCATGTCGCGAAATCATGACATTCTTTCCTTACTTTGCTCTTTTGCCACCTCTAGCTGCAAAAATGAGACATGTCACGAAATCATGACATTCGCCTCTTGTTTTGCTCTTCTACCACTTCTAGCCATGAAAATGAGACATGTCATGAAATCACGACATTCGTCTCTTACTTTGCTCTTTTGTTGCCTCCCACTACGAAAATGAGACATGTCGTGAAATCATGACATTTGTCTCTTACTTTACTCTTTTGCTACCTCCCATCATGAAAATGAGACATGTCATGAAATAGTGACATTCATCTCTTAGTTTGCTCCTCTACCGCTTCCAGCCACAAAAATGAGACATGTCACAAAATTGTGACATTCGTCTCTTCCTTGCTCTTTCTCTTTTGCTCGCAAAAAGGCAACATGTCACGATATCGCGACACTTCTACCTCTTTGTTCTCTTTTGTTTCTCTTAGCCATGAAAATGCAACATGTCTCGATATCGTGACACTTTTGCCTTCTTGCTTCCTTTTGTTGCTCTTAGCTGCAAAAATGCAACATGTTGCGATATCGCAACACTTTTGCCTCCTTGCTCCCTTTTATTGCTCTTAGCCACGAAAATACATGTCACGATATTGTGACACTTTTGCCTCCTTGCTCCCTTTTGTTGCTCTTAGCCGCGAAAATACAACATGTCACGATATCGTGACACTTTTGCCTCCTTGCTTCATTTTGTTGCTCTTAGTCGTGAAAATACAACATGTCACGATATCGAGAGACTTTTTCCTCTTTGCTCCCTTTTGTTGCTATTAGCCACGAAAATACAACGTGTCGTGATATCGTGACACTTTTACCTCCTTGCTCCCTTTTGTTGCTCTTAGCCGTGAAAATACAACATGTCGTGATATCGCGACACTTTTACCTCCTTGCTTTCTCTCTTCGCTTTGGATTGCAAAAATGCAACATGTCACGATATCGCGACACTTTTTCCTCCTCACTCTTTCTCTTTTATTTTGCTCGCGAAAATGCAACATGTCACTATATCACAACACTTTTTCCTCCTCGATCTTTCTCTTTGCTTTGGACCACAAAAATGCAACATGTCGCGATATCATAACACTTTTTGCTCCTTGCTCTTTCTCTTCGCTTTGGACCGTGAAAATGCAACATGTCGCGATATCGCGACACTTTTTCCTCTTTGCTCTATTTTTTTGCTCTTAGCCATGAAAATACAACATGTCATGATATCGCAACACTTTTACCTCGATATTTCTCTTTGCTTTTTCCCGCAAAAATGCAACATGTCGCGATATCGCGACACTTTTTCCTTCTTGCGGTGTTTTGCTTTTTCTTTGATCTTTAGCATATGGGCCACTTCGGTCTTATTGGAAAATATGCAAAAATGTGCATCAACTATTTTTCTATAGTTAGTCACTTTTTTACTAACATTCTTGGCGCTTTTCAGGGGATTTTTGGCTTGCAAAATTTTTTAACCAGGCCTTCATCCATTGGGAAACGGAGTCAACAATGCAGTTGTAAAAAGAATATTTCAGAGAAAGACAAAAAACACAGGAAAATGCACTTAGATTAAATGTGAACATTACCTCATCAAAACTCCCTTTATACCTTAGTATCTCTATTAAAAAAAAAATGTCGACTTCTGATTAGCTGAAACTGAAATTTTTTGTTAAGGCCAAAAAATGGTAATATTTACAAATATTGTCTAAATATACTTATATTATACTATACATATAATTCTTTTTCTGCTTTCTCAACAAAAATATAACTTTAGGTGAAATGCATTCACCGTGATGGGAAGAACCAATCCATCTTGATCTTTCAACTTGAAAGCATTGAACTGTTTCTCTAAAACAATTTCAAATGGTCCCTCCTAGAAAGCATCGAATTTATCATGGTTACTTGGCTTAGCTTTCTTTACATTCCATTTCAAAACCAAGTCTCCCACTCTAAATTTTTTGGTAGTTGTCTTTTTATTGAACCATCCTTCAGTATCTGCCATATGCTTATGATTGTGATTGTATGATTGCTCTCTTTGTTCTTCTAACTATAAGAGTTGCATAACTCCTGCAACTATGTGTAGAATTTGGTCAATATTAGGTAGCGGGTAATGATATTTGAGTGATGCTCTGTTCAGATTTATGAAATCTACACATAATCTGATATCTCCATTTTTCTTCCTGACTGGTACCAAATTTACCACCCAGGTGGAGTTTTTAACAGGGTATACTATTTTAGCTTGAAGGAGTTTTAGCAGTTCTTGTTTCATCAAAGATTCTATCTTTGGATTCACTAGTTTTTGCTTTTGTCTAAAATTCTTAGCTTCTTCTTCTGATTCTATGGTATGTTGAATAACATCTTTATTGTACACTTTTAGATCACTATACACCCAAGCTATGATTCCAAGGAATTTTTTACACAATTCTTTGATCTGGTTCACTTCCTCTTCTGTACAACTGATTCTAACCTTAATCATTTTGCCTGGATCCAACTCTACATCTTGTATCTTCTTTTATCGACCTTGATTTTCTGGCCAACTGCTCTATCATTGTTATCAAACAGGCTTTCAAGGATGATGAGACCCTTATGAATATTATTGTTTTTTAACTGAATAATATCCTCTTCCTCTTCATCCTACAGATCCTGATTGGCTGAGCAATTCATTTAATGGATTAAGAAATCCAGTATCTGTTCATCATTTTCAAAAACTTGCCAAAAAATATTTTTATCGAGCACTCGAAGGCTCGTATATAAGTCTAATAGTTTTAGACTTCGAATAACATTACTTACGGGACAAAAATTAGCTCCCACTGAAGCTAACAAATCTGTGTGGGTATTCTATTCTCTATGGATAAACTTTATATTTAGGGCCTCAAAGGCCTCTAAGAGATCCCACACTTTATTCCTGTAAGCCTTCAAATAATGTTGTTTACTTATACATTTTTTGGTGGATTGATTCACAATAAGTTCTGAATCTCCATAGATGAGTAACTGTTTGATTCCCAATTTCTCAACCTTTCTTAACCCTAAGCATAGGGCCTCATATTCTGCTGCGTTATTGGAGCAACTCCAAGTCAAACTATAAGAGAAAACCTTTTCCTCTCCGGTGGGAGAAATCAAAACTATTTCGACACCAGCTCCATAGCCCCATCAAAGAAAAACTTCCACAATTGATTCACAGAACCATCCTTTTCTAGGGAGGGTATCAATTTTCTTTTTGGTTTCTCAATAGAATAGTTTCCTATTTTTTTTTCTATCATGGTATTAAAATTCTTTAGAGAAAACTCGTCCTCATCTTGGAGCTCTTCTAATGTTTCTTCAATCATCATATTTACACGGTCAGTTTCACCAATATTTTCTACATGAAACGTCGATGGTTTCTCATTAAAAATCTTGACCCTTCCACCTTTGAAAGGTATCTCCAAATGAGAATAATCTAAGGATAAGTATCCTCCTATATTTGTTGTGAACTCTCTGGATAGACACATACCAAAATAGGGCTCCAAGTCTACGACTACTACCTCTTGTATGACTGTCATCTGAGGCATTTTATGCAGCCATATGGGAATATCCTTTATCATTCCTATAGTTTTTACTAGAATACCATCTAATTGTAGGACGCCTGTGCTGCTCCTAGTGTACTCCATTCCTATAATATCACATACTGCTTTGGGTATCACAGTGGTAGCAGCACCTAAATCTATCATGCAGTTATGGACAACCCATCCTTCCATTTGAAGGGACAAATAAAAGGGTGGTGGCATGTTCTTACCAGTGGCAAACGTCAAGTTTGTTAGAACTATTTTTGAATATGATGCAGTCCCACCTCCATTTTTCATTATTCTTAGGGATTCCTTTAGGAGATCGATTTGACCTAGGATTTGAAGAGCATCATACATACTTGCCTTAGAAGGATTCTTTTTCATTTCATCTACTATACTGAATGTAGGTGAATCAACTATCCTTTCTCTTTCTTTGGAAAAAGTTTCATATTTATTTTTGTATCCCTGGGTAGCTTCAGTTATTTGCATTTTTATCAGTGAGGGGAAACTCAACCTTTCCCTAGCCTGTTCTTGGGTTTCATTTTCCCCTCGAGGAATAAATTCTTTGTGTGTTTCTTGCCCTTGAATTTTGACTGGAAACTGATATTTTATTTCTTGAGGGAGACTTCCCTTAGGATTTTCTTTGGGAACTTCCTTGGGAGCAGGGGAAACATTCAATGGCTGAAGCTCTTTAGGGTCTACTTGCAGTGGTTTCTTACCTAATCTTGTCAAAACTGAAACCTGTTCTACTATAGGCATCATGAAGTTGTGGTCCTTCTCTCTAATTATATTTACATGGCCTTTCATTTTTTTTTTTACTCTTTTCAACTACTATAATTTGTACATAATGTTGGTGTATCATACACAAAATTTCCCCATGTGGATCGTTACATGTAGTACACCAATAGTTAGAATCAGTGGGAGGCTCCTCAACCTCCACTGTCTCATTTGTATATACCATGCTCGGTCTCTCTTGTCCCCTATTGCTTGATTATGTTGCATCTCTCATCACCTAAGGGAACCTCCTTGGAAAAAATTTCCTTTCAGCCTCTCTCTTTTTCATGGATGCCATTTCATTTGACAATGTCTTCATTGTATCAATTATGGTCATGTATTGATCACTGGGGGGAGCTGATGCAAGGGGTGTAGGAGGTGTGGCTATAGCTGGGAGGGCATGCGTTGATGGGAGTACAGTCAGTTTAGAAATTGATGCTTGGGAAAGCTTTGGTAAAATTGGCAATAGAATTTTTGATGGATATCTTTTTGTAGCGATGAGATCAACTTCGCCTTTTGCTGCCTCTATATAGATCCCAAGAAAAGTGGTTACACGGGATTTCCTTATTATCATACTAATATTTGAATCAAAATCCCTTAAATAATAGCATATAACTTGTTCTTTCGTGGGTTTTAGGCCTTACGATACTCTATCACGAGTTCTGGTAAATCTAATGTTGAAATCTTGGATTTCTTCTTGTGGATGCCTCTCAATGACAGTGAATTGATTCAACAATGTGAAAGGATCCGCATGTATATTAAATTCATCGACCAGACGGCCGACAAGTACTACCCAAGAAGTAATGGATCCAATGAGAAGCGCTTTGTACCAATAGAGCATCTTTCATTTCAAAGATATAATCAACAATATGACCATTACATCTTCCTGAGTGATGTTGTAAACAAATGCTAGTGATGATACATCTAAATAGTGCTCATCTGTTGTTTTGCATGTTTTGTCAAAGGTCGGTAATGCTTCTAGTGCATCTTGTGGAATTTGGTGGTGTGTTCCCAAGTTCAAAGTGCCATTTTGATTCCACACAAGATGCGCTAGGGCAGGGGTGGCTGCCATGATTGCTAAAGGAGTTACAACCGCTATGGGATTGCTTGCAGATGTTCCTACAATAGGTTTTAAAGAGGTGCTAATGGTTTCGGGCAGATTTGATCATGCGGCTACTATTTTGATTCCACACAAGATGCACTGGGGCAGGGGTAGCTGCCATAATTGCTAAAGGAGTTACAACTGCTATGGGATTGCTTGCAGATGCTCCTACAACGGGTGTTAAAGAGGTGCTAATGGTGTCGGGTGGATTTTATCGTGCGGCTAGCATAGGGTGTGCTTTTAGGCTTCCTAGATGTAGTTCAAATAACTCGATAGGTTCTTCAGATTTTCTACCTCGAGATTTGGTTATCATATGGCTATATAACTAGAAGGTTTTTAGACAAGGTCTTTCTTTTATGGTCTAAATTGCAACAGAGTCGCCAGGTGGATTTTCTTGAGATTTTTAAACAAAAATGCTCTTAAGGTAAAACACCAAAACTTATACAATACTGTGGGATTGTTGGTCCTATCGTGCATGCCAAAAATTGTTGGAACAAAATCTACCTTCGGTTAATAGTGTTGTGCCTTATACTTTGCCAACATTGAATAGACAGATCTTCCTTGAGATCATCTGTCTAGTCTCCAGAGAAGGTTGGTTCCTTTAAGTTTTTTTAGAGAAAATGGGAACAAGAGATAAGGGAAATATAGCCTAAGCTAGAAACTTTTCTCATGGTATATATTGAACAACAACAAACATTGATGACATAGATTACTACTTTCAGAGTTTTCTTTATATCTTATTTATAGAAAACACAAATTCTTAAGTGTGACTTTTAGATGTTCGTCTAAAAGCATATAAATATATTTTAATTTTCAAATCTAGAAACAAGATTTATACATGCGCAGTCCATATTTTAGAACAGATACATTATAAAACTTATAATGAATAAAAGTTAAAACACTAGATACATACACTTGTACATAGAAGTTTCGAAATCCAGAAGAAGAAATATTGTATTTCTTGTAATCCAATACATGTACATCAAGCTTGTAAACGTCCAAGAGTCAACCTTTTTTTTGGAGTCGCTCACCCCTATATATACCCTAAAAGAGTATTTTTTTCTAAGTACATCTTACTATTTTACAAGTAATCATCTGCAATTTCTAATAATACACAAGTCTTCTATGAATTATATATCTTCTCTGTAGATTAGATTCTAGATGATCCTGTCACATTTTCAATCATCTGGCAAGCCTGCTTCATCCCATATTTCTGAAAATCATGTCAGAAATCACTTCTTGGTGTCAGTGCATGCCTTTGATTGCTAAAAATACATTTGATTCCTTTACAACTGGCATGTCGTGAAATCGTGACATTATTTCCTTGCTTTTCTCTTTTGTTGCCTCCAATCGTGAAAATGAGACATGTCGTGAAATCGTGACATTCATATCTTGTTTTGCTCTTTTGTTGCTTCCAGCCATGAAAATGAGACATGTCACGAAATCGTGACATTCGTCTCTTACTTTGCTCTTTTGCTGCCTCCCACCGTGAAAATGAGACATGTCACAAAATTGTGACATTCATCTCTTACTTTGCTCTTTTGCTGCCTCCCACCACAAAAAATAGACATGTCATGAAATCGTGACATTCATCTCTTAGTTTGCTCGTCTACCGCTTCCAGTCACGAAAATGAGACATGTCACGAAATCGCGACATTCGTCTCTTCCTTGCTCTTTCTCTTTTTCCCGTGAAAATGCAATATGTCGCGATATCACGACACTTATGCCTCTTTGTTCTCTTTTGTTCCTCTTAGCCGTGAAAATGCAACATGTCATGATATCATGACACTTTTGCCTCCTTGCTTCCTTTTGTTGCTCTTAGCCATGAAAATGAAACATGTCACAATATCGCGACACTTTTGCCTCCTTGCTCTATTTTGTTGCTCTTAGTCGCGAAAATACATGTCGTGATATCGTGACACTTTTGCGTCCTTGCTCCCTTTTGTTTCTCTTAGCCACGAAAATACATGTTGCGATATTGCGACACTTTTGCCTCCTTGCTTAATTTTGTTGCTCTTAGCCGCAAAAATACAACATTTCGCGATATCATGACACTTTTGCCTTCTTGCTCCCTTTTGTTGCTCTTAGCCATGAAAATACATGTCGTGATATCGTGACACTTTTACCTCCTTGATCCCTTTTGTTGCTCTTAGCCACAAAAATACAACATGTCGCGATATCGCGACACTTTTTCCTCCTCGCTCTTTCTCTTCGCTTTGGACCGCAAAAATGCAACATGTCGTGATATTGTGACACTTTTTCCTCCTCGCTCTTTCTCTTTGATTTTGCTTGCGAAAATGCAACATGTTGCGATATCGCAACACTTTTTCCTCCTCGCTCTTTCTCTTTTCTTTGGACCGCGAAAATACAACATGTCGCGATATTGTGACACTTTTTCCTCCTTGCTCTTTCTCTTCACTTTGGATCGTGAAAATGCAACATGTCATGATATCACGACACTTTTTCCTCCTTGCTCTCTTTTTTTTCTCTTAGCCGTGAAAATACATGTCACGATATCATGATACTTTTACCTCCTTGATCTTTCTCTTTGCTTTTTCCCATGAAAATGCAACATGTCACGATATCATGACCCTTTTACTTCCTTGCTCTTTCTCTTTGCTTTTTCCCGTGAAAATGTAACATGTCGCGATATCGCGACACTTTTTCCTTCTTGTGATGTTTTGCTTTTTCTTTGATCTTTAGCATATGGGCCACTTCGGTCTTCTTGGAAAATATGCAAAAAGGTGCATCAGCTATTTTTCTATATTTAGTCACTTTTTGACTAACAGTAACCTTACTGGTATTGTACCCTGCATGTCTTTTCTCCCATAGTGTCAGTTACCTCGCTATCAATCCATGGTTGGTTTTCGTTCGTTTATCTATTGGTTGGGGTTTTATGTCCTCTATTGTGTCTCCTTCATGTCCTTCATACGTCATGTCATTTGTGGTATCTTCTTCGTGTTGTCATCATGTTGTGGTAATATCCTCATTTTTCTCCTTTGTGCCCTTTGTACGTCATGTCATCTATGGTATTTGTCATCATGTTGTGATCATGTGCTCGGTTGTGTATCCCTCATGTCCTTTTACATCATATCATATGTGTTGTCTCCTTCATGTTGTCATCATGTTGTGGTTATGTCATCGGTTATGTCTCCTTCATGTCCTTCATACGTCGTGTCATCCATGGTTTCTCCTTCGTGTTATTATCACGTTGTGGCTGATTTGTGAGTCATTCCTAATCGAGCATCGCATCGAGTCGAGTAGTGAATTGACATCATGGAGTATACCATATCAAAAATAACTATTGGAAATCACAGTCCAAACTAGCTATTAGTCAATTGAAAGATAGTCGTTGGAACTACAAATTCAATTGAAAACTAGTCATTGAGGAGCTAACCGTTGAAATTCAAAATTATACATCACAGTTGGAGCAACAGTTGAGGTAGATAATAACAATTTTTTGCTAAAATTAAACAAATTTTTTGTAGAAATCAAAGGCATAATTTGTTAATCAGGTCTTAGTAATAAGTGTTTGAGCTAAAGGTGGACCAAAGGACCAAACGGATGATTATCAAGCTTAGAGAACTAAGATTAAGGGATCTTAAAGTCACCAAGAAGACATACAAGAAACAAAGGTATATATTATTCTTCTTATTCCTTACGAATTAATAGTTTCAATCCTATCCATCCATTACTTAACACCATGGAATTCAATCCTTCTCCTACTTCTTCCCAAGAGAACCTCACACAGGAGGAAATAGGGAACCCCAATATCACCACCTCAACCATACAAACATTATTAAATAGTATGAATAACCTGACCATCAAGGTGACCCAATTTATGGATAGACAAAGCCAACCAATTCCTCCTATTCCAAATCACTCCCATAGACACTAGAACAATGAGGATCAGGATGGAGAAGAAGTTTATGCACAACAAAGATGTCATAATGGTTGTCCCAAAAATTTCTTCTATGGAAATGGGAATGATGAGGATATCAATAACGAAAATTTTTATGAACAAAAAAGAGGTCCTAACCAACATCACTTCCATATACATAGGTATAATGAGGACCAAGATACATATGAAGTTTACCAACAACCAAGAGGTCCTAATAGTTTCAATTTTTCATGCATAGATATGCCCACCTTTGAGGGCCATGATCCATGTGGTTGGATAGCCGAAATGGAAGGCATTTTAGACTTATACCGAATTTGAGATTTAGATAAAGTTCCTTTTGCTTCCTCTAAACTAGGTACTCAAGCTTATCAATGGTTTCTATGGCTCAAACATGAGAAGGGAAATACCATTTACTGGGATGATTTCACCAACTATTTTCTTAATATATTTTATGAAGTAACCTCATCTTATTACACGATGTGGTTGTTATCACTTAAGAAAACATGATTAGTAATGGATTATATCTCAAAATTCACTAGCCTGCTTTCCTATGCAAGAAACTTACAAACTAATGTAGTGGTATATGCTTTTAGAAATAGGTTGAAAGAGAATATTAAAGTCAAAGTGGATTTAAAAGATCCATACACTTTAGATACATTTATAAGGATTGCTAAGTTGGTTTAGAATAAGATGCAAATGGGTTCATCTACAAGACGGGATTCCTATGGTTGACCTCAATACTACAACAATAATTTTTACAAAAATGATCAACCCTCAAGATATTATTTCTATAAGTGTCGCAATAACCATCCAAAATATTAGGCATGTCTACCATGCCAAAACTTTCAAATTGAATATGTTGATAAGGAAGATGAAGAAATAGAGGATACTAGCTCACTTGATTATCCCATAGATGAAGACCAAATTGAACATGAGAAGATCATAGCTGAGGAAGATACTATGGCAATTTTAGTACATGGTCTTATGGGTTTATCAGCTTGCCATACAATCAAGGTATTAGTATTCATTCGACAAAGAAAGGTAACTGTATTAATTGATTGAGGAAGTACTCACAAATTTATTGACACAAATATTTCCAGGGTATTAAACTTACACATCCACTCCTCCGATCAAGATAAATTTTAAGTTATAACTACAAACGAGGGAAGTGCTCAATGTATAGGTAAAACATCTTCAATTTCATTACAAATGGGAAGTTACACTTGGGATGGTCCTCTTTTTGTTATGAATTTAGAGAATTCAAAAGTTATCCTAGGAGTTGCAAGGTTAGAATAAATGGAAACCATGGTTGGTTTAATTACAAGTAGCACTTTGTTGAATGGAAATAAAATTGGAAAATCATTCACCTCTAAGGAATTCCAACACCTCCATCAAAGATAGTAAGTTCAAACAACAAGGAAAAAAACTTAAGAAAAGGTAGTTACAAATTCATTGCTCAAGTTAATTGTATGGAAATGCAAGCACAAGATGCGCCAAAAATCCAATAAGAAGATTCTACAAAACATTATGGCCAACTATGATGAGGTATTCCAAGAACCAAAGGGACTACCTCCCAAAAGATCTCATGACCATGACATAAACCTTATTCCAAGAAGTCTTCCTCCTAATGATCATCCTTATTGATATCCCCAACCTCAAAAAATAGAAATTGATAAAATTGTACAAGAACTATTAGAACATGGAGTCATCCGTCATAGTACTAGTCCCTATTCTTCACCAGTAGTTTTAGCCCATCGCAAAGACAATTCTTGGTGCATGTGTTCGGATTTTCATCCTCTTAACAAAATAACCATCAAAGATAAATTCCTTATACCTAAACCATTAATGATTTATTATATGAACTACATGGTGCAGTTTTTTTTACAAAATTGGACTTACGTTTGGGTTTTCACCAAATTAGGGTTAGAGATGAAGATATTTCCAAAATAGTGTTTTGTACCCATGAAGGTCACTATGAATTGATGGTCATGCCTTTTTGTCTCACTAATACCCCATATACATTTCAAAGTCTCATTAACCATGTGTTTCATCCATTCCTCTGCAAATTTGTTCTAGTCTTCTTTGATGACATACTCATATATAGTAAATCATGGAATGATCATTTGTTGCATGTGGGAAGGGTTATTCATATACTACACAAAGAAACATTGTTTTTCAAATTCTCTAAATGTTCTTTTGACTTTAAAGAATTTGATTACCTGGGTCATATAGTTTCTCAAGAAGGAGTTAAAGTGGATCCCAATAAGATAAAGGTAATTTAGGATTGGCCCTTACCTAAAACTATCAAGAAACATTATGGTTTTCTAGGTCTCACTGGCTATTATCACAAGTTTATGTGTAACTATGGAAAAATTGTAGCTCCTATCATAGCTCTTACAAAAAAGCATGCTTTTCATTGGTTGGAAGCAGCCACTCGAGCCTTCGAGGCTCTCAAAGAGGCAATGTGTACTACTCTAGTTTTGGCAACTCTAGATTTTCACAAACCATTCATAATCGAATGTGATGCTTCAGGAATAGGTATTGGGAGAGTATTAATGCAATAAGGTCATCCATTGGCATTATAAAGTAAACAAATTTTGGGAAAGAATTTGGAAATATCTACATATGAAAAATAAATTTTGGCTATTCTACATGCAGTGGCAAAATGGAGACACTACTTAATCTGTAGTCGTTTCATCATAAAAATAGA
Organism: Wollemia nobilis; assembly: GCA_028583015.1. Lineage (NCBI taxonomy): Eukaryota > Viridiplantae > Streptophyta > Pinopsida > Araucariales > Araucariaceae > Wollemia > Wollemia nobilis. The sequence continues at coordinate 3,165,524 of JAQPPZ010001753.1, forward strand.
TCATAGTAGTCTCAAGAATTTTCTAGAACAATGATTTTCTTATCCAGAACAAAAAAGTGGTTAAAAAAATTGTTGGGATATTATTTTGTTATCAAGTACAAGAAAGGGAAATAAAACATGGCAGCAGATGCATTATCTAGAAAATATGAAGATGAAATGGTTATTAATGTTATTTCAGGTCCTTGTTCTCAATGGGTATCTCAGCTATAGGAATAATGGTTTTTCCAATAGCAAAATTGCTCAAATAATTCAAGATTTGTCGTTGGGCTCATCCAAGCACTCTCTTTTCTCCTATGAAGACAAGATATTAAGAAGGAATAATCACATTTACATTCCACACACTTAAACAATCAAATCAAGAATTCTATATGAGTCACATACTTCTTTGTCAGTAGGAAATTTAGTTGTTTTGAACACTTATATGTGGATTAATTTTTTTTTTTTTGGAAAGGACTAAAAGTAGAGGTCAAACAATGGGTGGCTGAATTTTAAGTATGCCAACACAATAAAGGTAAAATAGTCAAATCACCAGGGTTGCTTCAAATATTACCCCTTCTAGATCGCCAGTGGGAACACATTTCCATGGATTTTATTGAAGGTCTTCCTAAGTCAAAAGGAAAAAGAGTAATTTTTGTGGTAGTTGATTGCTTCTCAAAATATGCTCACTTTCAGGATCTACAACATCTATTTTTAGCAAGCAAAGTGGCTAAAGTATTTATGGACTCAATTTTCAAATTGCATGGAATGCCAAAAAATACTGTAAGTGATCGGGATCCCATATTTACTAGCAATTTTTAGAAATATTTATTTTGACTTAGTGGTACCAAATTAAATATATCCTCCACGTACCATCAACAAATATATGGCCACATGAAGGTAGTTAACAAATGTTTGGGCACCTATCTAAAATGTTTTTTTCAGGTAAACAATATCAATGGAGTCAATGGCTTTCCTTGGCAGAATGGTGGTACAACAATTCGTACCATTACTCCATCAAGATATCTCCCTTTGAAGCATTATATGGAATTAAGCCACCAATAATAGTAGATTAAGTACTAGGATCTTCCAAAGTGTCCCAAGTAGATGATTGGTTTCAACAACGATAATCAATGCTCACAATTCTCAAACATAATTTGACCTAAGCACAAAATCATATGAAGTAGTAGCAAGACACACATTGTTTAGAAAGATAATTCAATATTGGTGATATGGTATTTCTGCGTTTGCAACCCTACAAAAAAATTTCACTGAAGATCATTTCCAGTAAAAAGTTGTCTCTATGATTTTACGACCCTTACAAATTTGTGCATCACATTGGAGAAGTGGCGTATCAAATAGAGTTGCCTCCCTCATCACATATATATCTATTATTTCATGTTTCCTATCTTAATAAGGTGATTGGCCAGAAAGTGCAATATCAATCATAATTTTCAGTACTCGATGAAGAAAGGTGTATATATCTCCAGACTAAAGTTATTTTACAAAGCAGAACATGCATACTAAGATCTTGTCACATCCAAGAATTTTTGGTCAAATGGTAGGACCTACCGCAAGAAGATGCTACATGGGAACTTGAAAGTATTTTCCAAACATTTCCAGCTTTGATGATAAAGCTTTTCGAGGAGGGGAGCCATGTTACATTCCAAAATTAATATAGCCATCAACTATGTTGCTATACAAATAAAATTTCACTATTTAGTAGATTAGCTATCCAATATTTTTAGTATCTATCATCAATAAATTTATTCTATGTATTCAAATTGATCTTGCCTATTCATGGCGGGGAACTACCCTCCTTAAGAGACATTGATTTTCTTAATTCTATTACTTCATTCTTCGAATAATTATTTTGCATTATTCTAGTGTATAAATTCATTGTTCACTCTTGGGATTTATCTATGCATGATTATCACTCACTTATGTAATTGGAAGTGGATTTAATTAAGCTAATAAGGGTAGCGATACCCTTACATATGTCGTTACAAAAGTAAAATCAGGTATGAATCTATTAGGTGTTAGCACAAGAAAGTGAATAGAAGGTTTTTGATTGATTTCTATGAACCCTACAATGCAATCAAAGAAAATGTAACAAGTATAATGCAACAAAAATTAGCATGCTAAAATGAATTAAATAAGATAATTAGGACCCTACAAAGAGGGGTAATATGAAAAGATGTAATAAAATAGATTAGATCAAAAGGCTTAATAAATAATCGATAAAATCCAAAAGAAAAGTATAAAAAGAGAACTCCCCTTTTCTCCTACATATGAAGCCTATGTGAAAACTGTGATGCATGCATGTAAGGCTCAATGATGCATGGAGGAAAAAAATTACTTTTAAAGGAGACGCAAAAGGCTTCAAAAACTATGGTAGAGAAATCTAGAGCTTTACTACAAAATTACTTGATATTAATATCACTTGTGTTAAATTTTATGCTCTTGCATTGTGTTTGTCATGTCAATTCATGTATTCCTTGCATTTATTTATTGTGTATGAATTGATCATGGGGTAACCAATTTATAGCTTTTTAGGGCTTTGAGGGGAAGTGAGGAAGGTAAGATTGTCAAATTTGCATGTGGGAGTTGAATGAGGAAAAAACAATATCAAAATTGACAAAATATTGCATTGAGGATTGGCATAAGAAAAATCAAGCTAAATTGGAATGACTCTTAGGTGCCTTAATACTATCTAGGTTGGTAAACCATTAGCATGGATAGGGACAAGTGCTAGGATGGGAAACTTTATATTTTTAAGGATGGAAGATAAATGAATCACCTAGATAAATTTATGGATGTGAACTTGTCTAGGTTGCGAATTCATCCATTTGATCTTTGGAGGGGTAAGATTTTCAAATTTTGGTTGTAGATAATTTTTGTTGCCAAGGATACAAATTCATAGCTTACGAACTTGTCTATGAGCAGTAAACTTGTTTTGAGTCTCCAATTTCTACAATGAAGGCTGATAAATGACTTAGGCATATTACCAAACATTTACTGGAATCCTAGAATGTGATGGGGTGAATAAAATTGTGTGTCTACATCAAGAGTATAACAACTTATTAATTATATAATAACTCTTTTTTAGGATTCTTATACCCTTAATATTTCATGATATTATTCTCATCATCACTTCTTACTTTTATGTGTGACCTTAGTCCCACTTGTTAACACTTCCAATATTTATTTTTTGGCTTCCAAAGTCAATATCCATCTCAGTTTTTTTCTTACTATAAGGATCCATCCCTCATTTTTTATTTTCACTAAGACATTTGTCTTGACTAATCTCTTCTATTTTTCTATATTGTTCATAATGACACTTATCTCCTAAAATGATTATATTTCCTAAAGGACATAAAGTCTAAGATATATTTATGTACATTTTCTTTTTTATTTTGAATTGGGGATCTCAAAGTGCAAGGTGGGTCTTCCATATAATTACCATCATATATGACTTTAGAAATAGTAAATGTTTCTTTAAAAATCCTAAATTGTAAGGATGATTCTCCATAGCAATTACTTTCTTCTATTGACCTGAAAACCAAATGAAGATGACTTAGATTAAAATTGACCTCTTTTACCTCCTTTCATTTAAAATATATTTTCTCACCACCATTTACACCTTTACTTGATTTTGAGTTTGAACTAGCAAATTGTACTTATACCTTGTCTTTTATTTCTTCTAATGTTTGATCCAAGTGAACCACAATGGTCTTCACTATTTGATGATGTAGAAAGTCTTTATTTTCAACTTTATTGGGAGTGAAAAATCTTTGATCTAATCCATTAGATTCTACTATGGTATGATATCCTTCCTTCATATTGAATTTTATCCCATACAAAAAGTTTATCTCTTTCTCCATCTATCCATAGAAACACATATTTAGCTACATACAACATGTCTTTGTTTCTTAATTTTTGGCACCATAGATGAAATCCCCTAGAATATTACCACTATCCACTACTTTGATAGGGTTTTTCATACATTTGATCTCCTTTTTATTCCTAACTAGGGCATGCTTCTAATTAAGGTATTTTATATATATTTGGAATTCAAAATTACTTTCCTCCCATGCTACCAAACATTTCCCTATAAGAATTATTTATTTTTAAATTTACTTAAATATGTAAATTAAAATTTGAGGCTTACTCCATGCTTGCACTCACAAAACTTGATTACATTCTAAAACATAAAATATGAAGTTCACTCCTTGTTTATTGGTACTCATTGCTTGTAAAAGCCCCCAAGATCAAGTCTATTTCTTTTACAACTTTTATTCAATTAATTTAATCAATAGTTTTTCATAAACAAATAAATTAAGTCATCGATTTTTTCATTATATATTAATTTATTTTTTAAATATTTTAATTTAAATTCGATGTTTTATTTACTTACTTGAATATTGTACCTCATTACCAACCTTGAAGCCTTGAAATTAGTACCGTTGTATACCTTTCACATCCACTTTTTTATAAAATTATGATTGTAACAACCCATATCTAACTACAGACCTGGTTACCCCAAAAAAGATAAGTAATTCTCAAAATATATATCTTTTAATAAAGTCTTCAATCCAAACCTAAAAGTTGTTTTCCTAGATTTTAGAGGATAATTATAAGTTAGCATAATTTTGAATCATCCAAAGATATTAAAATATTCATAAACAATTTAGCACATACATAACAAACCACATTTGGGTTCAAGGCTACTATAGCCAACCACCCAAGTGGATGAGATTGGAAAAATCCCATTGAGAAGCTAATTTGTGGATTCAGTTATCCCCATTTATCATCCATATTGTTAGCATTGGTATAAAACCATGGAAAGAATCTTCCTCTAGGTCCCATAACACCTAGAGGGGGGATACTTTCATCCCTTACCTCTTCATACCAAACCTTTGACTAACTAGTCAACTTGTTTAAAACCAGTATAAAAGAGGTTAGCATATTTATGCCATTATGACTAAGTGGTGATTCCCTATACCTATAGGTAGTTAGCGCCATGTCAATACCCTGGCCTTGGACCTCGCTACGCATACTCATTGCAACTAACTATGGTTTTTCCCATACCAAACCCTATGGCTATTCCATCTAAGTTTGATGAGTATGGAATAAGCACAATGCTCTTCGAGTCTAGCCTAAAAAAGGTGTCCTATACCACCTTTTCATTCTCTACCTGACAAAGTTATTTTTGACCAATTCTATCGATCATTATATGTACCAAATATTATTGTGTGCATACCCGAAACTCAACAGTCTTAGATGTTCATATGTTTAATTTTTCTAGTCAAAGCCTTCTAAGGGTCTGTTTGTTTTTATTTCACTATAAATATTTTTCCAAAATAAATTTATAAATATACCTTAAGTAGATTATATTTTAATGGAAAATCAATTAAAAGAAAAATAATAATTAGTCATAAAAATAACTTGCTATTTAAGCCCAAATCAAACTATTATTGTGAATTTAAACCATCCTAGAGTATAGTTTTGCTCCCTAGATATTTACTGTATTGTTGATTCACAAAAACAGATAACTAAAGAACCTATTGCTCATAAATGCATAACTTTTTAATAAATTTGTTTTCTCTAAAGTAAATTTTGGTGATTCACCTCATGAGTTCCACTACTATAATGTTACTCGCGCTCAGAAGTTAAATTGTATGTTTTATTCTTTGAAAAAAAGTCTCCGTTACCTCTCGCTCACAACAACACAATTCAACCTATCAAGTTGGGGTTTAAATGGCATTAACTAAAAGCCTTTAGCTTATTAGCAACAAATGCTAAGGTTTAATAAGTCTTAATTACTCTCAAGGTTTATCCATGATTCCTTGAGGTAAAACTAAAGCTTATTTTATTTAATAACTATCTATGAATTTCCAATTCATAACAAACCATAGGATTATTCAAAACAAAAATATTTTATTAAATAAAGTTATCATGTTAAATATACAAGTGGGCTTCACCCCTTTTCCCTAACATGAAGAAGGATTCTTATATTTACATTAGGAGCTTAGACTACTTTCTATCTAAGGTTTGGTTTATCCAATTTCACAGTTGCTTAAATTCAGAGAATCTGTACTGCTTCCTAGACCCAAAACATCTAAACTTTATTACATAATATACTGACTTGGTTTCTGGTATCTACTCCACAACTTAGTAATGGTATAACATTCCTCGACCACAAGATTTTGGTATTGTTCATCCCATGCTCTCTCGGTATAATGTTAGTTGCTTCCAAGAAATCAAAATTCTGCACAAAGGAAACTTGAAAGACTTCTAGGATTCATATACGACTTAGAGAAAATGATCATGCAATTTACCATGCACACATGCAAACTATTATTTCATAGGAACATACAAAAATTTCTCTGATCTTCTTACACGAGACTTAACCAAAGAATTTTCAGTATGTTTCTTTTATTTTCAAACTACCTACTTTTCATAGGGTAAAATTCCATGAAACCTATCTTCCTCATCAAGAGATATTTCCAGGTTCCAAAGAGGTATAAATTCATAAATTATTTCTTTCCTTTTAAAAAATAATACTATTTTATGCACAACACTCATCATATAATTACTTCCAAATACAAAAATACATAGCAACACAACAACGTTTTCTAACTGTACATTATTTTAAAACAACACAACAACATTTCCTAGCTATGCATTTTTTTCAAGCAATACAAAATTATACATCATAACAACATCATTTTACAATGATTACTTTACTTCCAATATCAAAAATTAATACATCAACATGGCAGTATTTTACCAGCATTTACATTGCTTCCATTGTCTCAAAATATAACAACAACATAGCATTATATTTCCAATCATTTTTGTTGCTTTCATTATCATAAAATATCACAACAACATAGCAATATATTTCTAGAAAAGAGAAATATGTTTATCACACTAAAATAAATAAGGTGAACACATTCTTTATGATAAAAGCTATGGGAATAACTGACCTGTATTCTCACGCTTCCCAACCACACTGTTTGTTATTATCCAAATCCCTTCTCTGTCCTCTGGCCTAGATGCTTCTTATTTTTCCTTACATTCATTTTTTCCTTCCCAAAATGATATGTGAGGAAATCGCAAGTCATTTTTCCCTACATCCATGTGTAGCACCAGATTGTCGAGCCTTTTTTCCTCTGCATCATATTCATTACCAAGTTATCATGACATTCCAAAAATTTATGACATTTTACCTTAACTAATAACAAATATTTGAAGTGCTTTCAACCAACATGAAGATTTATTAAAACTTAGATTTGTCAATATTTTAATTATTTCTCTAATATTAAGAAAAGCTACATTAATAATAATGTAAACTATTTCACACACAATTTAAACAAAACAAGATTAATAATATTATAAACTATTTTCTTATATTTAAAGTAAAACAATAATAATATTTATATAGGCTTCCATACATGGTAAACCCACTACTATAATAAATTTACATAAGAAACAAAAGAAAATTCCAAATATTAAACTCACATATGCCTTAACAAGTAACCACACACACATGCCTTTCCAAACTAGTGGCTCCGATCATCATTGGAATCTAAAAATAACTTTTCTCATTCCTTGCCAAACAAGCAATACTCAAGTCAATTTAATCCACACAGAGATGCAATATACAATTTACCTAAATGATATGCAAGAATGAGTTTCCATGTTCTTGTGAGCTAAATCATCACTTCCTTTTCTTACATTTTTCCACTGACTTGCTTCCTTTAATTATCATCATGCAACTGTCCTACACTCATAGAGGCTGTCAGTAGTACCATGGTTCACAAAAAAAAGGTAAGTATATATATTTTACTATATTTCATTAATCATGCGAGGAGGGTCATTACATCCTCCCCCACTAGGGATAAACACAGTCCCTGTATTTTTAACCATATTAAGCAAAATAAATACTTTGTATATTCATTTCCTTTACAATCCCCAATATATTCAAACAAATTTATTGCTTACATCAAGCACTAAATATTGTCAACATAAAATTATATTTTCTTACAATTGGCATATAATAAATTTCTCAAATATCATCATATGTTCCAAAACATGTCACTTTACAATACAACACACTTGCAAGATACTCTACTTAGTAATATGACAAACATATTTTACTCTACTTAGTATCCAGTTCCATTCCCATTTGCATATATACATATATTCCAAAATCATATAAAATTTTATGATAAATTCTATTTCTATTCAAACAAATAAGGAAATTATAGTTCCATATCTACCATGTCTTTCCACGTAGCATTTCTATCTGAGTAGTGGTCTCATTGCACCTGACATTGCTCTATGCTTTGCTTCCTCAGATTACTAGTTCTAAATCCAAGTAGATGAACAGGTCAAACCCCAATATATAGTGGATTGGTCATCCATAATTTTGAGACATTCAACACATGAGTAGGATCAGAAATATATTTTCTAAAGAGGGACACATAAAATGCATTATGAATTTTAGATAAGCTTGATAGTAGATCTAGTCTATATGTGATAGGTCTTATCTTAGCGATAATATCAAATGGATCCACATATTTGGAGTCAATATTAGATGATTTTATAGAACTTTTAGTTGGCTTCACCCTTAAGAATACTCTATTTTGCACAAAATATTTCCTCGGTGTCATTTTAAGGTTTGCATAGCTCTTTTTGTGATCTACGACCTCTTTTAGCTTCTACTGAATTCTCTTTAAATGTTCTTCCATTTTTTATCATTTTTGTTCTGATCACTACTTGATATTCCAGATTATCCTATGTCAAAGGAGTTATGCATCATCACCCATATAAATATTCAAAAGGTGTCATACCTAGTGATGTGCGATAACTATTGTTATATGCAAATTCTACTAGGTATAAGTAGTCTTCTCACTTTTTGTGTTGTTTCATGCAGTACATTCTCAATATATGTTAAAGCACTTGATTCACCCTCTCAGTCTTTCCATCTATCTCAAGATAATAACTAGTACTAATATTTAGCTTAGTCCCCAATTCTTGATGCAACACTTGCCAAAATTCAAAAGTAAAATGAGAATCTCTATAAGAGATTATAACTTCTAGGAAACTGTGTAGCCTCACCACTTCCTTGGGAAACTTACTTGCTACCATAGGTGCTTCATCTTGCACATTTCCTAGTATAAAATGTGTGAATTTGGTTAATTTATCCACAATTACTAAAATGGCAACATGCTTGAATCTTTTTTTAAGTAATCCCACTATAAAACCGATTGGCACTACTTGCCACTTTTGTTCAAGTATCTCATGTAGGTACAACTTTTTAACTAGATGTAGATTTTTTGCCTTCACTCTTTGGCATTCCAAACATTTGACCACATAGTTGGTAATATCATTTTTCATACCTTTTTGAAAATAAGCTTTCTTTAAATTCTCGCATATTTTTTCCTCCTGGGTGTGCAAAATGGGGAGTATTGTGTGCATAAGGATTGTTTCCCTCAATCCTCCTAAATTAGGTACTACCGATATATTCTCAAAATATTGTATATCATATCTAAACACATATTCTGCATCCTTATCTATTTTGTGTCCAATCTAACCAATAAATGATTGGAAAAATTTATATTTTTCTTACCATATTTTAATTTGATCCAACAGATCATATTGGTATTTCTCTATTGTGGTAATACACCCTCTCCTACTTAAATAATTGGAAACCTTATTCTCTTTACACTTAATATAATCAACACCAAAGTCATACTCTACTAAGAACTCTATCCAGCATGATTGCTTGGCATTTAACAAAGGTTGGGTAAATATATAATTCAGACTTTGGTGGTCTATCTTCAACTTAAATGGTTTCCCAAAAAAAAATATTGCCAAATATTTAGGGTGTCCACTACCGCTACCAATTTTAAATCATGAGTGGCATAATTGACTTCATGCCTCTTTAGTTTCCTGGACTCATAAGAAATAACCACACCATCTTGGATCAAAATCCCATATAACCCTTCAATTAATGCATATGTACAAATTATAAAATTGCTTACTAGGATTAGGTAATTATAGGATCGATGCAGTCGTTAACCTTTCTTTAAAAACTCAAAAATCCTCTTCACACTACTCTATCCACATGAAGTCTTTCTCATTTCTTTAAAGGTTTGTAATGGGTTGAGAAATTCTTAAAAATCCTCTAATAAACCATCTATAATACCCTACAATTCCCATAAAAGTTTACACCTTTGTAACATTAGTAGGTGCTTGCCAATAAATGATTGCTTTGGTTCTCTTGGGATCTATTGCAATTCCTTTAGTAAAGACAATATGACCAAGATACTGTACTTGTGGAGTATAAAAATCATACATGGTTAATTTTCCATATAAATGATTATTTTTAAGAATCTCAAGCACTATTCTGATATGTTGATCATGATCTTCCTTGCTTCTGGAATAAACCAAAATGTCATACAAGAATACAACTACAAAATTTTCTAGTTGCTCTCTAAAAATGCTAGGCATGAGGTTTATGAGCGCAGTTGGGGCATTGGTTATCCCAAAAGGTAAGATAGTAAATTTAAAACATCCATAACTTGCTTTAAATATATTTTTAGAACTATCTTCCTCTCGAATCCTTAACTAATGATATTTGGATCTCAAATCTATTTTAGAAAATATGGTTGCTCCTTTCAATTGATCAAATTAATCATCAATCCTTGGTAACGAGTACCTATTTTTGATAGTAAACTTACTCAATATCTAATAGTCTATGCACATCCTTAAGGTACCATCTTTATTTTTAATAAATAGGATAGGAGCTCCCTAGGGTGACATACTAGGATTGAATAAACCTTTTTCAAGCAAATCCTGAAGTTGCATTTTAAGCTCTTGCAACTCTATGGATGTTATTCTATATCATGACATTGCAATTGGTGTTGCACCAGGTAACAACTCAATTGAGAAATCAAATTCAATATAAGGAGGTAAACCTAGAAGATCCTTAGGGAATACATTTTTTAATGCACCCAACATTGAGTGTTTTCAAAAGAGGTTAGATTCCTTTTCAAACTCTTATTTCCTATTCAAATTAACTATGAAGATCATACCCTTCTTCTTAATAACCTTTTTTATTTGCATTACAGTCAATAGATATGGTTTAGCTTCCCTTCACCCACAACTAGCTCTAATACTTTGATTAGATTCATCCAAAAATTCCATCCATCTCTCTTCAAATTTTAAAAGAGCCTTGTGCACTTTTAACCAATCAACTCCTAAAATGATATCAAATTCATGCAAAGGCACCACATATAGATGTCATTTGATATTTCCTTGATGTAAGGAAATATGGGGAAAAAAGAGATATTGGTTAACATGGTGGGTTTGCCCTGGTCCATACTCTACCTTCCAACCATTGGCTAAGAATCCAGGTCTAACAGGAAAATTCTTCACTAATCTAGATGAGATGAAACTATCTGTTAACTCACTATCAACTAAAATTTGCACATTTTATCAAAAAATTACCATTTAATAAGAAAGAAGTAATTTAACCATTGAGTTAAGAACTACCTGTAGTCACATAAATACTATGGCTAGCCTCTTCTAGGGCTTGCATTGGTATATCACCTCTTATGGGGGATTTATTGGTATAATGAGATCCTTTACATACATAGCATCCATTTGGTGGAGCTCTATTTACTCTGTTGTTGTTCTCATTTCTAGATGTAGTTTCCCTGTCCCTTCCTTGACCCATTGGTTTTTAGTCTTATATTTTGGAAAAATATTTAACATCCTTCTTGAACATACCACCTTGGTAATTGGGTTTATTTTTTCCACATTGCTTATTATGATCTCCACCTTTGGGTTTCTTATTTTTTTCCTTCTCCCATTTAAAAAATCCAACACTTTTTTGCTTTCTGAGTTCATATTTTTCCTTTTTTGGATAGCTTTTGGTAATTAAAATGCACCTTTCTTGTTTCTTGATTAGATTCCTCTTTTCTTGCTAGATCAAAAGCAGTATGTAAATTGATGAGAATGTGCATATTTATAGCCATCATGATTCTAAGATATAATACCAAAATGAAATTTTGAGTTTTTTTTCTTCATTGCTTTAATATTGTGATGCATATTTTAGCAACTATATAAAATTTTGGTGGTAATCCCATACTATCGGATTCTCCTATCACAAATACATAACTTCCCCAAATTTCTCTACATAGTATTGCCTTGTTAATAATCTATCTCTAAATTCCTTGATAAATTCTTCCCTTTGATATTCCATATGTGTTTACAATAATTACACCACTTTTGCAAGGTTTCCTTCCTCCACACTAGTCTCACTCTCATTCTGAGAAATCTCATCAACCCTTCTTTCACATTGAGGACTTTTTTGCCTTAAATTTGTTCATGGTCTCCTTACGGATCTCTAGGTGACTTCCTCCTCCCTATCACCCATAAGATTTATTGAGGACCCACCTTGCAACATTCATGCCATTCAACTTGTAGGTGAAAGAGGTAGTGCATTAGTTTATATTAACTAATATTTTTCATATTAAAAATATATAGTCTAGAATCTCTTCTGCTATGATACCATATGTAACAACCTAGATCTAACTACACACCTAGTTTCCCAAAAAATAAGTAATTCTTATAATTTTTTTAATAAAGTCTTCAATCCAAACCTAAAAGTTATTTTTTTAGATTTTAGAGGATAATTATAAGTTAGCATCATTTTGAATCATCCAAAGATAATAAAATATTCATAAACAATTTGGCACAGACACAACAAACCACATTTAGATTCAAGACTACTGTAGCCAGCCACCTAAGTAGATGAGATTGGCCAAATCCCATTGAGGAGCCAATTTGTGGATTCGGTTATCCCCATTTATCATCCATATTTTTTCAGCATGGGTATCTAACCATGGCAAGGATTATCCCCTAGGTCCCATAACACCTAGAGGGGGGACACTTTCATCTCTTACCTCTTCATGTTGGACCTTTGACTAACTAGTCGACTTGTTTAAAACTAGTACAAAAGAGGTTAGTGTATTTATATCGTTGTGACTAAGTGGTTATTACCTATGCCTGGAGGAAGTTAGTGTCATGTCAATACCTTGACCTTGGACCTCATTATGCATACTCATGCAACTCAAAGTATTTTTTCCCATACCAAACCCTATGGTTATTTTATCTAAGTTCGATGAGTATGGAATAAGCAAAATGCTCTTCGAGTCTAGCCTAAAAAAGGTGTCTTATACCACCTTTTCATTCTCTACCTGAAAAAGTTATTTTTCACCCATTCCATTGTTCATAAGATGTCCCAATTATTATTGTATGCATAGCTGCAACTCAATGTTATTGGATGTTCATATGTTTAATGTTTTCTGGTCAACGCCTTCTAAGGGTCTCTTTGTTTATATTTCACTATATATCATTTCCAAAAATAAATTTATAAATCTACCTTACGTAGATTATATTTTAAAGGAAAAATCAATTAAAAGAACAATAATAATTAGTCATAAAAATAAATTGCTATTTAAGACCAAATTACACTATTATCATGAATTTAAACCATCCTAGAGTATAGCTTTGCTCCCTAGACATTTACTGGTTTGTGGATTCACAAAAGGAGAATTCTAAAGAACCAATTTATCATAACTGCATAACTTTTTAATAAATTTATTTTTCCTAAAGTAAAGTTTGGTGATTTACCTCATGATTTCCACTACTATAATGCTACTCACATTCAGAAGTTAAATTACATGCTTTGTTCTTTAAATAAAAGTATTGGCTACCTCTCGCACACAAAAAACAATTCAACCTATCAAGTTGGGGTTTAAATGACATTCACTAGAAGTATTTATCTTATTAGAAACAAATTCTCAGATTTAACAAGTCTTAATTACTCTCATGGTTTACCCATGGTTCCTTGAGGTAAAACTAAAGTTTGTTTTATTTAATAACTATTGGTGAATTTCCAATTCGTAACAAACCATAGGAGAATTCAAAACTAAAAATATTTTATTAAATAAAGTTATCAAGTTAAATAAAATACATTTGCTCATCCGGCTTCGCCATATGTTCATGTCACAACTACCAAATACAATAGTATTTATTTTTGGAATATAAATACAAGTGGTCTTCACCCCTTTTTTATTAACATGAAGAAGGATTATTACATTTACATTAGGAGCTTAGACTACCTGCTATCTAAGGTTTGGTTTGTTCAACTTCATAGTTGCTTCCCAGGTCCAAAACATCCAAACTTCATTACATAATATAATGACTTAGTTTTTGGTATCTACTCCACAACTTAGTAATGGTATAACATTCCTCAACCCCAAGCTCTTAGTATTGTTCATCCCATGCTTACTCAACACAATGTTAGTTTCTTCCAAGCAATCAAAAGTCTGCATAAATGAAACTTTAAAGACTACTAGGGATCATATACGACTCATAGAAAATGATCATATAATTTACCATGCACACATGCAAAATATTATTTCATAGGAACATACAAAAATTTTGCTAAACTCCTTGCATGAGACATAACCAAAGAATTTTCAATATGTTTCTTTTATTTTCAAACTACCTACTTTTCATAGGGTAAAATTACACAAAACCTATCTTCCTCATCAAGAGATGTTTCCAGGATCCAAAGAGGTATAAATTCATAAATTTCTTCTTTCCTTTTTAAAAAGAATACCAATTTACGCACAACACTCATCATATCATTACTTCCAAATACAAAAATACATAGCAACATAATAATGTTTTCCAGCTATACATTATATTCAAAAAACACAACTTTTTCTAGCCATACATTGTTTTCAAGAAATATAGAATAACACAACATGACAATATAATTTTACCACAATTACTTTACTTACAATATAAAAAATTAATACATCACCATGGCAGTATTTTACTAGCATTTATGTTGCTTCAATTGTCTCGAAATATAATAGCAACATAGCATTATATTTCCAATATTTTCGTTGCTTTTATTATCATAAAATATCATAGCAACATAACAAAATATTTTTAGCAAAGAGAAATATGTTTATCACATTAAAATAAACAAGATGAATGCATTCTTAATGATAAAAGCTATGGGAATTACTAATATGTATTATTACGCTTCCCAACCACACTATTTGTTGTTCTATGAATTCCTTCTCTGTCCTCTGGCCTAGATGCTTCTTCTCCTTTTTCCTTACATTATTATTTTTCCTTCCTAAAATGATATGCGAGGAACTCGCAAGTGGTTTTTGCCTACATCCATGTATAGCACTAGATTTTCAAGCCTTTTGTAGGCAATTTTGGGTACCTTGGGTACATTGCCTTTGCTCAAGTGTAGATGTTGTCATTGATGTCAAGAAGCGTTTGAAGGAATTTGATTTGATGTCAAAAGGATCCAAGTTCAAGGAAGGGTTTTTGTGAAAACCAAGGCAGACAAAATAAAAGGTTTTATTTAAAACCATGGGCAACAGATTTGAAATGGGTTTTTCTTAAAACCCAAGTTGGCTTTTCGTTTCGTTGAAAAAGGTGCCCGGTGATGAAGATATTTAATTTTAAATATTTAGTTTAAATTTTATTTATTTAAAATTTAAATTAAAATTTTAAATTAAATTAAAAGTGCCGACGTGTTAATCAATGCATCATAGTGCATATAAAATGTGGCAATGGATTTCATTAAAGTTGAGCGAAGGATTTGATATCAATTTCCGTGCATTTCGTTTTCGACATCGTCTGCGCCAGCGAAGGAGGAAGACAGGTGATTGCGTGGTCAAAAGTGTGAGAGCCCATTGATGAAGCTACGCGGAGATCGAAAACATGCATAAAAGGGTTGCACTTCGTTTGACACACGGCAAAAACAAAAATAGCACATGGATTTCCAAGGTTCGAATTTTGAGGTCTTAGCACCGGTGTGAGAAGGAAGTCGAAGCACGTATTTTATAAGTCATATCACAACAACGATTGTTGTATGGGTGCATAGCCCAAGTGGTTGGCTAGATGTTACTAAGGCGCTAGTAAGGAGAATGCTCATGTTCGAATCACATGGGATACATTTTTAAGGTATGCAATAAAGGTTTTATTATTGATAGTGTGTTGTGGAAGTTGGGAGTTATAAGGGATCGAATAAAGTTTTGATATTTAATTAATTATATGGTGGTGTTAGGAAGATATAAGGGGTAGACACTTTGATTTAAATATTTTTGATTAATTAAAAAGATATTGAGGTATTTAGGAGATATAAGGACTAGCAAGTTAATTTAAATATTTGTGTTGAAAATATGGGTAATAGTTTTTATGGAGTGATAAGGTGTATGTGTGAGTTGTTATTTGTTTTGTATTTTCATCTAACCTTTTGAGATTTGAAAAGAATTATTCATGATTGAATTATCTACCCTTCATCAAGCAAAAAGGTATGGGCACATTCTTCTTATGAGTATGATTGGTGTATGTTTTTCTGAAATAAGATTGGAGTGAAAAGGTATTCAACTAGGTTTCCTTTGGTTGGGTGTAAATCCTATTTTCTGGTTTGTTGAAGACTACTTATGCATTGTTATCATTGATGAGAGTTTTGGTGAATGCATAATTCTGGTTTGAGGTAGTGGAAGCATTGTGCACTAGGGTTTATGTTTGTGAGTCTTGCTACTTGCTTTGAGTTGGTGAAACCCTTGGTTGGCTGTTTTGAGGTTGATGGTTGAGTTGCTTCCATAGAGGTTGTTTGATCAAGTTATTGCTTTTACTTGATTCATGATATTGGGCTTACTCCATTGAGTTGATTTGAACAAGTTATTCTTTGCATTTGGTGATATTGTGTGGGTGGTTGTTTTGTTCAAATATCTTTGGAGGGAAAAGGATTTCTACTTGTTTCCTTTTCTTGTGATGATTGGTTGAATGCTTCAAGGTTAATGTTGAGTTGAATGATGTTGGTTAAACCTTGTCTTTGAGCATTGTTGTTGAAGCCCTAATTGGTTGAGAAAAGATATTGGTTGTTGGAAAGAACATGAGTATCATTGTTATATGAGATATTGCTTGGTTGGCAATTGTTGGGTTGTGTTTCATGTTCTTGAGAAAAGCATATTACATCTATCTTATTCTTATGAGATTTGAGATTGAGTTGAGATTGAGATTGGGAGTTAAGTATAGAACATATTGAGTCTCTAACAATTCTCTTTATGCTTCTATGAGGTTGATGAATCACATTGGGTCTCTAACCATTCTCTTTGTGGGTTCATGCCAAGCAAGTTTTTCTTGATGAACTTGTGAGCGGGTTTTGGATAGGTTCCATTGGGAACTTGTGAGCAGGTTTTGGATAGGTTACTTTGGGGACTTGTGAGCAGATTTGGACAGGTCCTAGCAGAGGACTTGTGAAGTCGAGTTTGATAGTTCTATCGGAGAACTTGAGGACAGAGGTGCATTGGTTCTATGAGAAGAACCCGAGGACATTTGTGCTAGACCGAAGGACTGTGTTTAGTGCAAATTCGAGGACCAACTTTTGAGGTGATAGAGTTGAGGACAGAGGTCTCCAACCAGAGCGGGGAAGACAGGTGTCTTCTATGGATAGAGTTCCATTTGCTAAGGGCAGCGGAGGCAGAGGTCTTCTAGAGGATCACCAACCAGAGCAGAGGTAGGGGAAGGTATCTCCTTTGAGCGAGAGGCTCATAAATTTAGATTGGGGGAAGGTATCTCCTTTGAGCCGAGGCTCATAAACATTGTAATTGGGAAGGTTTCCCAAAGAACTTTGAGATAACTTTTAGAGAAAAGTTTTGTGGATGAACCACGTTAAAATTGGTGTCACTTTGTGGATGATCTTGTGCATTGTTTTGATATTGCTTTGGATATATTGCTTTACTATTTTGAAGTATAAAGGAAAAGTAAAAGAGGTCTTATACTGTTCACCCCCCCTCTCAGTATAAGCTTGTGTTCTTCAATTGGTATCAGAGCCGATGCCTTCGAAAAGTTTAAACAGCTTGAAGGAAGATCTTACAAGAACACAAATGGCAAGGAAAGGCAAAAGCAAAACCATTAGACACAAGAAAAAGAAATCTCACAGGGTCATGAAAGAAAATGAAGATGATCTCAATGTTGCTACTTTGGGAATGGAAATAGATTCAAGAGATGAATCAAACAATGGAGAACAAGCCAGTTAATAAAGTTTTGCACCGGATGTGGGAAGACCGGTCACTTTGCAGTTGATTGCTCACAAGGAAGAGAATGTTTTGTTTGTGGTCAACTCTATCACAATGATCATCATTGCCATGGGTTTAGTAGCAGTGAAGATGAAGATGATCCGTTCAAAATTGGTGAAGAAACAGATTCAGAACAAGAGTGTGATGAAGAAGGAAGTGATGCAGAAGCAAATTGGAAACAGAAACTGATTTCAGACCTGAGTAAAAAGGTTGAGGATGCAGAAGATATAATCACCAGCTTGAAAGTACAAGCAGAAGATTACAAGAAAATTTTTGAAGATCTCGAAATGCAATCATCCAGGAAAACAGAGTATTGCAGCAAGCTAGAAAAAGAAATTGATGGTTTAAGAATGCAGACAGAAGAAATGAGTAATAAAGTCGGTATATACAGCAAACATGAAGAGGAATCTAACAAAGTTGTTAGCAATCTGAAGCTGAAAATAGAAGAGTTCAAAAAGAGTGAAGAAACTCTCAGGTCTCAGATCAATGAGAAAGAGACTGTTTGCTGCAAACAAAAAGAAGAGATTGTTTCATTGAAGAAACAACTAGAAGAGGCCAATACAACTCTTAAAATCAAAGATGAGCACAACAATCAAGAAAAGAAGAGCGTCTACCTTGACAAAGCAAGTAAGTGTTCTAGTAGTGATAGTGAAAGTTCTTCAGGTGATTATAAAAATGAGATATTGTTCATATCAGAAAAGGAGGAAGAACCGAAATGTCTTAGATATGGAAATTGTGGGCACCTTGAGGATAATTGCAAAAATAATGATTTGGTTGCTAGTATGTATGAGGATGCTTCAGAAAATGATAAGGAAGATGCATGTATGGTTTTTGAAAAGGGTAGCACCTCTAGTGATAAGAAATCTGAAAAAGGCCTTGATAATTCAAAGTGCAATCAAATAGAGGATCTTGAATGTGAACTTACTAATGCTCTTAGTGTTTTGAAAAAGGAAAGAAAGAAGAATGCTAGACTCAAGGATAAGTTAGATGAATGTTGCATGGAGAGAGATAAACTTATAGAAAGTCTTGACGTCTCTATGGCTAAGGCACAAGAACTCAAGAATGAGTTAGAATCTAAGGTGCTTGAGTATAGTGAATTAGATCAGAAAATGGCTTCTTTGAAAGAGGAAAATAAAGAGTACAAGGATAAGCTGTACAGGTTTCAAGAAAGCTCCAAAAAGGTTAAATCTCTTATCAAAGGTCAAAGAAAGACAACAGATAAAACAGGTCTTGGTTTTGTTAAGCCTCACAAGAAACAAGTTGGAGAGTCTAGTAAGAGACTCCAAAAGAAAGAGAGTTCTGATGAGGAAAGTATTTCAGATCATGAGTCCTTGAATGATAGATGCACAGAAATAGAAAATAGAATTCAGAATGAGAAGAAGAAGAAGTTTTCAGGACCCAAGAGGTCAAATAAAGGAAAGTTTCAAGGCAGATGTTTTGCTTGTCACAGATTTGGTCACATGGCTATACATTGCATGGCTCAAGTGAAGAAGGTAAATGACAGTTTCAGAAGTGGTAATTTCTTTCATGGGTATTGCTACTCTTGCAATCAGTTTGGGCATAAAGCAATTTTTTGCAAGGCAAATATCAGGAACTGGGTTAGTCAGAACAGGCTTGGTCAAAACAGGTTTGGTCAGAACAGGTTTGGTCAAAACAGGTTTGGTCAGAACTAGTTTGGTCAAAACTTGTGGATTCAAAGAACAGGTATGCCTAAAAGAAATAACATTGTTACTTGTTATAAGTGCAACAATGAAGGTCACACAGTCAGACAATGTAGAGCTGAAATTCTAGAATATAGGAACAGGAACAGTGGCATGATCAGGTCCAAGGATCAAGGCATTGAAAAGAACAGGGATAAGAAAAAGAACAAGAACAATGACAGGAACAAGAATATGGACAAAGAGTTCAAGAGAAGGCCCGACAAGGAAGTTATAGATGCTGATGATGATCAGTGCCTAATGGGAGTTTTACTCCCACCCCAGAATTAATCACCTCAACAGGAGGTGGGGGAGGGACTAAGCTAAGAGGCTCATTCTTAGTCTCGAGCCCCAAAGGTGGCCCTTTGCCATTGATGACAAAGGGGGAGAGATATGAGTAAGGGGGAGAGCTTCAAGTGAAGAGGAAAGCTTCAAGTCAGGGGGAGCAAAACTTCAAAGGAAGATTCTCAGTTGTGGGCTCAGTTAGTTTCAGTTTTGGCTCTTGAGAAGTGTTTTTAAGTAAAGGTTTGCCATCAATGACAAAGGGGGAGATTGTTGGCAATTTTGGGTACCTTGGGTACATTGCCTTTGCTCAAGTGTTGATGTTGTCATTGATGTCAAGAAGCGTTTGAAGGATTTTACAAGGAAGGGTTTTTGTGAAAACCAAGGCAGACAAAATAAAAGGTTTTATTTAAAACCATGGGCAACAGATTTGAAATGGGTTTTTCTTAAAACCCAAGTTGGCTCTTCGTTTCGTTGAAAAAGGTGCCCCGGTGATGAAGATATTTAATTTTAAATATTTAGTTTAAATTTTATTTATTTAAAATTTAAATTAAAATTTTAAATTAAATTAAAAGTGCCGACGTGTTAATCAATGCATCATAGTGCATATAAAATGTGGCAATGGATTTCATTAAAGCTTGAGCGAAGGATTTGATATCAATTTCTGTGCATTTCATTTTCGACATCGTCTGCACCAGCGAAGGAGGAAGACAGGCGATTGCATGGTCAAAAGTGTGAGAGCCCATTGATGAAGCTACATAGAGATCGAAAAAATGCATAAAAGGGTTGCACTTTGTTTGACACACGACAAAAACAAAAATACCACAAGGATTTCCAAGGTTTGGATTTCAAGGTCTTAGCACCGGTGTGAGAAGGAAGTCGAAGCACGTGCTTTATAAGTCATAACACAATAGCGATTGTTGTATGGGTGCATAGCCCAAGTGGTTGGCTAGATGTTACTAAGGCGCTAGTAAGGAGAATGCTCATGTTCGAATCACATGGGATACATTTTTAAGGTATGCAATAAAGGTTTTATTATTGATAGTGTGTTGTGGAAGTTGGGAGTTATAAGGGATCGAATAAAGTTTTGATATTTAATTAATTATATGTTGGTGTTATGGAAGATATAAGGGGTAGACACTTTGATTTAAATATATTTTATTAATTAAAGGATATTGAGGTATTTAGGAGATATAAGGACTAGCAAGTTAATTTAAATATTTGTGTTGAAAATATGGGTAATAGTTTTTATTGGAGTGATAAGGTGTATGTGTGAGTTGATTATTTGTTTTGTATTTTCATCTAACCTTTTGAGATTGGACAAAAGGAATTATTCATGATTGAATTATCTAACTCCTTCATCCAAGCAAAAAGGTATGGGCACATTCTTCTTATGAGTATGATTGGTGTATGTTTTTCTAAAATAAGATTGGAGTGAAAAGGTATTCAACTAGGTTTCCTTTGGTTGGGTGTAAATCCTATTTTCTGGTTTGTTGAAGACTACTTATGCATTGTTATCATTGATGAGAGTTTTGGTGAATGCATAATTCTGGTTTGAGGTAGTGGAAGCATTGTGCACTAGGGTTTATGTTTGTGAGTCTTGCTACTTGCTTTGAGTTGGTGAAACCCTTGGTTGGCTGTTTTGAGGTTGATGGTTGAGTTGCTTCCATAGAGGTTGTTTGATCAAGTTATTGCTTTTACTTGATTCATGATATTGGGCTTACTCCATTGAGTTGATTTGAACAAGTTATTCTTTGCATTTGGTGATATTGTGTGGGTGGCTGTTTTGTTCAAATATCTTTGGAGGGAAAAGGATTTCTACTTGTTTCCTTTTCTTGTGATGATTGGTTGAATGCTTCAAGGTTAATGTTGAGTTGAATGATGTTGGTTAAACCTTGTCTTTGAGCATTGTTGTTGAAGCCCTAATTGGTTGAGAAAAGATATTGGTTGTTGGAAAGAACATGAGTATCATTGTTATATGAGATATTGCTTGGTTGGCAATTGTTGGGTTGTGTTTCATGTTCTTGAGAAAAGCATATTACATCTATCTTATTCTTATGAGATTTGAGATTGAGTTGAGATTGAGATTGGGAGTTAAGTATAGAACATATTGAGTCTCTAACAATTCTCTTTATGCTTCTATGAGGTTGATGAATCACATTGGGTCTCTAACCATTCTCTTTGTGGGTTCATGCCAAGCAAGTTTTTCTTGATGAACTTGTGAGCAGGTTTTGGACAGGTTCCATTGGGGACTTGTGAGCAGGTTTTGGATAGGTTCCTTTGGGGACTTGTGAGCAGATTTGGACAGGTCCTAGCAGAGGACTTGTGAAGCTGAGTTTGATAGTTCTATCAGAGAACTTGAGGACAGAGGTGCATTGGTTCTATGAGAAGAACCCGAGGAACATTTGTGCTAGACCGAAGGACTGTGTTTAGTGCAAATTCGAGGACCAGATTTGAGGTGATAGAGTTGAGGACAGAGGTCTCCAACCAGAGCAGGGAAGACAGGTGTCTTCTGTGGATAGAGTTCCATTTGCTAAGGGCAGCGGAGGCAGAGGTCTTCTAGAGGATCACCAGCCAGAGTAGAGGTAGGGGAAGGTATCTCCTTTGAGCAGAGGCTCATAAATTCAGATTGGGGGAAGGTATCTCCTTTGAGCCGAGGCTCATAAACATTGTAATTGGGAAGGTTTCCCAAAGAACTTTGAGATAACTTTTAGAGAAAAGTTTTGTGGATGAACCACGTTAAAATTGTTGTGTCACTTTGTGGATGATCTTGTGCATTGTTTTGATATTGCTTTGGATATGTTGCTTTACTATTTTGAAGTATAAAGGAAAAGTAAAAGAGGTCTTATACTGTTCACCCCCCTCTCGAGTATAAGCTTGTGTTCTTCAATTGGTATCAGAGCCGGTGCCTTCGAAAAGTTTAAACAACTTGAAGGAAGATCTTACAAGAACACAAATGGCAAGGAAAGGCAAAAGCAAAACCATTAGACACAAGAAAAAGAAATCTCACAGGGTCATGAAAGAAAATGAAGATGATCTCAATGTTGCTACTTTGGGAATGGAAATAGATTCAAGAGATGAATCAAACAATGGAGAACAAGCCAGATTAATAAAGTTTTGCACCAGATGTGGGAAGACCGGTCACTTTGCAGCTGATTGCTCACAAGGAAGAGAATGTTTTGTTTGTGGTCAACTCTATCACAATGATCATCATTGCCATGGGTTTAGTAGCAGTGAAGATGAAGATGATCCATTCAAAATTGGTGAAGAAACAGATTCAGAACAAGAGTGTGATGAAGAAGGAAGTGATGCGAAGCAAATTGGAAACAGAACTGATTTCAGACACGAGTAAAAAGGTTGAGGATGCAGAAGATATAATCACCAGCTTGAAAGTACAAGCAGAAGATTACAAGAAAATTTTTGAAGATCTCGAAATGCAATCATCCAAGAAAATAGAGTATTGCAACAAGCTAGAAAAAGAAATTGACGGTTTAAGAATGCAGATAGAAGAAATGAGTAATAAAGTCGGTATATACAACAAACATGAAGAGGAATCTAACAAAGTTGTTAGCAATCTGAAGCTAAAAATAGAAGAGTTCAAAAAGAGTGAAGAAACTCTCAGGTCTCAGATCAATGAGAAAGAGACTGTTTGCTGCAAACAAAAAGAAGAGATTGTTTCATTGAAGAAACAACTAGAAGAGGCCAATACAACTCTTAAAATCAAAGATGAGCACAACAATCAAGAAAAGAAGAGCGTCTACCTTGACAAAGCAAGTAAGTGTTCTAGTAGTGATAGTGAAAGTTCTTCAGGTGATTATAAAAATGAGATATTGTTCATATCAGAAAAGGAGGAAGAACCGAAATGTCTTAGATATGGAAATTGTGGGCACCTTGAGGATAATTGCAAAAATAATGATTTGGTTGCTAGTATGTATGAGGATGCTTCAAAAAATGATAAGGAAGATGCATGTATGGTTTTTGAAAAGGGTAGCACCTCTAGTGATAAGAAATCTGAAAAAGGCCTTGATAATTCAAAGTGCAATCAAATAGAGGATCTTGAATGTGAACTTACTAATGCTCTTAGTGTTTTGAAAAAGGAAAGAAAGAAGAATGCTAGACTCAAGGATAAGTT
Source organism: Wollemia nobilis (assembly GCA_028583015.1). Lineage (NCBI taxonomy): Eukaryota > Viridiplantae > Streptophyta > Pinopsida > Araucariales > Araucariaceae > Wollemia > Wollemia nobilis. The sequence continues at coordinate 3,189,814 of JAQPPZ010001753.1, forward strand.
AGATGAATGTTGTATGGAGAGAGATAAACTTATAGAAAGTCTTGACGTCTCTATGGCTAAGGCACAAGAACTCAAGAATGAGTTAGAATCTAAGGTGCTTGAGTATAGTGAATTAGATCAGAAAATGGCTTCTTTGAAAGAGGAAAATAAAGAGTACAAGGATAAGTTGTACAGGTTTCAAGAAAGCTCCAAAAAGGTTAAATCTCTTATCAAAGGTCAAAGAAAGACAACAGATAAAACAGGTCTTGGTTTTGTTAAGCCTCACAAGAAACAAGTTGGAGAGTCTAGTAAGAGACTCCAAAAGAAAGAGAGTTCTGATGAGGAAAGTATTTCAGATCATGAGTCCTTGAATGATAGATGCACAGAAACAGAAAACAGAATTCAGAATGAGAAGAAGAAGTTTTCAGGACCCAAGAGGTCAAATAAAGGAAAGTTTCAAGGCAGATGTTTTGCTTGTCACAGATTTGGTCACATGGCTGTACATTGCATGGCTCAAGTGAAGAAGGTAAATGACAGTTTCAGAAGTGGTAATTTCTTTCATGGGTATTGCTACTCTTGCAATCAGTTTGGGCATAAAGCAATTTTTTGCAAGGCAAATATCAGGAACTGGGTTAGTCAGAACAGGCTTAGTCAAAATAGGTTTGGTCAAAATAGGTTTGGTCAAAATAGGTTTGGTCAGAATTGGTTTGGTCAGAACTTGTGGATTCAAAGAATAGGTATGCCTAAAAGAAATAACATTGTTACTTGTTATAAGTGCAACAATGAAGGTCACATAGCTAGACAGTGTAGAGCTGAAATTCCAGAATATAGGAACAGGAACAGTGGCATGATCAGGTCCAAGGATCAAGGCATTGAAAAGAACAGGGATAAGAAAAAGAACAAGAACAATGACAGGAACAGGAATATGGACAAAGAGTTCAAGAGAAGGCCCGACAAGGAAGTTATAGACGCTGATGATGATCAGTGCCTAATGGGAGTTTTACTCCCACCCCAGAATTAATCACCTCAACAGGAGGTGGGGGAGGGACTAAGCTAAGAGGCTCATTCTTAGTCTCGAGCCCCAAAGGTGGCCCTTTGCCATTGATGACAAAGGGGGAGAGATATGAGTAAGGGGGAGAGCTTCAAGTGAAGAGGAAAGCTTCAAGTCAGGGGGAGCAAAACTTCAAAGGAAGATTCTCAGTTGTGGGCTCAGTTAGTTTCAGTTTTGGCTCTTGAGAAGTGTTTTTTAGTAAAGGTTTGCCATCAATGACAAAGGGGGAGATTGTTGGCAATTTTGGGTACCTTGGGTACATTGCCTTTGCTCAAGTGTTGATGTTGTCATTGATGTCAAGAAGCGTTTGAAGGAATTTTATCAAGATCCTAAGTTCAAGGAAGGGTTTTTGTGAAAACCAAGGCAGACAAAATAAAAGGTTTTATTTAAAACCATGGGCAACAGATTTGAAATGGGTTTTTCTTAAAACCCAAGTTGGCTCTTCGTTTCGTTGAAAAAGGTGCCCCGGTGATGAAGATATTTAATTTTAAATATTTAGTTTAAATTTTATTTATTTAAAATTTAAATTAAAATTTTAAATTAAATTAAAAGTGCCGACGTGTTAATCAATGCATCATAGTGCATATAAAATGTGGCAATGGATTTCATTAAAGGTGTGCGAAGGATTCGATATCAATTTCCGTGCATTTCATTTTCGACATCATCTATGCCAGCGAAGGAGGAAGACAGGCGATTGCGTGGTCAAAAGAGTGAGAGCCCATTGATGAAGCTACGCAGAGATCGAAAACATGCATAAAAGGGTTGCACTTCATTTGACACGGCAGAAACAAAAATAGCACATGGATTTCCAAGGTTGGATTTTGAGGTCTTAGCACTGGTGTGAGAAGGAAGTCGAAGCACGTGCTTTATAATTCATATCACAAAAGTGATTGTTGTATGGGTGCATAGCCCAAGTGGTTGGCTAGATGTTACTAAGGCGCTAGTAAGGAGAATGCTCATGTTCGAATCACGTGGGATACATTTTTAAGGTATGCAATAAAGGTTTTATTATTGATAGTGTGTTGTGGAAGTTGGGAGTTATAAGGGATCGAATAAAGTTTTGATATTTAATTAATTATATGGTGATGTTAGGAAGATATAAGGGGTAGACACTTTGATTTAAATATTTTTATTAATTAAAAAGATATTGAGGTATTTAGGAGATATAAGGACTAGCAAGTTAATTTAAATATTTGTGTTGAAAATATGGGTAATAATTTTTATGGAGTGATAAGGTGTATGTGTGAGTTGTTATTTGTTTTGTATTTTCATCTAACCTTTTGAGATTGGAAAAGAATTATTCATGGTTGAATTATCTACCCTTCATCAAGCAAAAAGGTATGGGCACATTCTTCTTATGAGTATGATTGGTGTATGTTTTTCTGAAATAAGATTGGAGTGAAAAGGTATTCAACTAGGTTTCCTTTGGTTGGGTGTAAATCCTATTTTCTGGTTTGTTGAAGACTACTTATGCATTGTTATCATTGATGAGAGTTTTGGTGAATGCATAATTCTGGTTTGAGGTAGTGGAAGCATTGTGCACTAGGGTTTATGTTTGTGAGTCTTGCTACTTGCTTTGAGTTGGTGAAACCCTTGGTTGGCTGTTTTGAGGTTGATGGTTGAGTTGCTTCCATAGAGGTTGTTTGATCAAGTTATTGCTTTTACTTGATTCATGATATTGGGCTTACTCCATTGAGTTGATTTGAACAAGTTATTCTTTGCATTTGGTGATATTGTGTGGGTGGCTGTTTTGTTCAAATATCTTTGGAGGGAAAAGGATTTCTACTTGTTTCCTTTTCTTGTGATGATTGGTTGAATGCTTCAAGGTTAATGTTGAGTTGAATGATGTTGGTTAAACCTTGTCTTTGAGCATTGTTGTTGAAGCCCTAATTGGTTGAGAAAAGATATTGGTTGTTGGAAAGAACATGAGTATCATTGTTATATGAGATATTGCTTGGTTGGCAATTGTTGGGTTGTGTTTCATGTTCTTGAGAAAAGCATATTACATCTATCTTATTCTTATGAGATTTGAGATTGAGTTGAGATTGAGATTGGGAGTTAAGTATAGAACATATTGAGTCTCTAACAATTCTCTTTATGCTTCTATGAGGTTGATGAATCACATTGGGTCTCTAACCATTCTCTTTGTGGGTTCATGCCAAGCAAGTTTTTCTTGATGAACTTGTGAGCAGGTTTTGGACAGGTTCCATTGGGGACTTGTGAGCAGGTTTTGGATAGGTTCCTTTGGGGACTTGTGAGCAGATTTGGACAGGTCCTAGCAGAGGACTTGTGAAGCTGAGTTTGATAGTTCTATCAGAGAACTTGAGGACAGAGGTGCATTGGTTCTATGAGAAGAACCCGAGGACAGATTTGTGCTAGACCGAAGGACTATGTTTAGTGCAGATTCGAGGACCAGCTTTTGAGGTGATAGAGTTGAGGACAGAGGTCTCCAGCGCAGACAGGGGAAGACAGGTGTCTTCTATGGATAGAGTTCCATTTGCTAAGGGCAGCGGAGGCGAGAGGTCTTCTAGAGGATCACCAGCTAGAGCAGAGGTAGGGGAAGGTATCTCCTTTGAGCAGAGGCTCATAAATTTAGATTGGGGGAAGGTATCTCCTTTGAGCCGAGGCTCATAAACATTGTAATTGGGAAGGTTTCCCAAAGAACTTTGAGATAACTTTTAGAGAAAAGTTTTGTGGATGAACCACGTTAAAATTGGTGTCACTTTGTGGATGATCTTGTGCATTGTTTTGATATTGCTTTGGATATATTGCTTTACTTATTTTGAAGTATAAAGGAAAAGTAAAAAGAGGTCTTATACTGTTCACCCCCCCCATCTCAGTATAAGCTTGTGTTCTTCACCTTTTTTTCTCTACTTCATTTGCATTACCAATTTATCATGCCATTCCAAAAATTCATGGTATTTTACCTTAACTAATAACAAACATTGGAAGTGCGTTCAACCAACATGAAGATTTTTTAAAACTTAGCTCTGCAAATATTCCAATTATTTCTATGATATTAAGCAAAGCTACATTAATAATAATGTAAACTATTTTATACACAATTTAAACAAAATAAGATTTATAATATTATAAACTATTTTCTTATATTTATAGGAAAACAATAATAATATTTATATAGGCTTCCATACATGGTAAACCCACTACTATAATAAATTCACATAAGAAACAAAAGAACATTCCAAATATTAAACTCACATATGCCTTAACAAGCAACCACACACACATGCCTTTCCAAACTAGTGGCTCCCATCATCATTGCCACCTAAAAACAATATTTCTCATTCCTTGCCAAATAAGCAATATTTAAGTCAGTTTAACCCATGTAGAGAAGCAATATATAGTGCACCTAAATGATATGCAAGCATGAGTTTCCATGTGCTCGTGAGTTGAATCATCACTTTCCTTTCTTACCTTTTTCCACTGACTTGATTCCTTTCATTATCACCATGCAATTGTCCTACACTCACGGAGCTTGTCAGTAAGACCATGGTTCACAAGAAAAATGTAAGTATATATATATATATATATATATATATATATATATATATATATATATATATATATATATATATATTACTATATTCCATTAACCATGCAAGGAGGGTAGTTACATCATCCCCCACTAGGGATAAACACAGTCCATGTGTTTTTAACCATATTAAGTAAAATAAATACTTTGTATATTCATTTCCTTTACAATCTCTAAAATATTAAAAAAAATCATTACTTACATCAAGCACTAAATATTGTAAACATAAAATCATATTTTCTCACAATTGGCATATAATCAAATCATAGATATTATCACAATATAATAAATTTATCAAATATCATCATATGTTCCAAAATATATCACTTTGCAATACAACACACTTGCAAGCTACTCTACTCGGTAATATGACAAACATATTTTACTCTACTTAGTATCCAGTTCCATTCTCATTTTCATATATACATATATTCTAAAATAATATAAAATTTGACGATAAATGCTATTTATACTCAAACATATAAGGAAACTACAGCTACATATCTGCCATGTCTTCCCACATAGCATTTCTATATTAGTGATCCCATTGCACCTGACATTGCTCTATGCTTCGCTTCCTCAAATTCTTGGTTCTGAATCCAAGTAGACGAATATGTCAAACCTCAATATATAGTGGATTGGTCATCTACAATTTGGAGACATCCAACACATGAGTAGGATTAGAAATATATTTTCTAAAGAGGGACACATGAAAGATATTATGGATTTTGGATAAGCTTGGCGATAGAGCTAGTCTGTATGTGAAAGGGCATATATTAGCAATAATCTAAAATGGACCCACATATCTGGAGTCAAGCTTAGATGATTTTATAGAAATTTTAATTGGCTTCACCCTTAAGAATACTTTGTTTTGCACAAAATATTTTCTCAGTGTCCTTTTAAGGTCTATGCAGCTCTTTTAGTGATCTGCAGCCTCTTTTAACTTATGTTGAATTCTCTTTAAATATTATTCCATTTTTTATCATTTTTGGTCTGATCACTACTCGATATTCCATATTATCCCATGTCAATGTAGTTCTGCATAGTCACCCTTATAAATCTTCAAAAGGTGTCATACCTAGTGATGTGTGGTAACTGTTATTATATGCAAATTCTACTAGGTATAAGTAGTCTTATTACTTTTTGTGTTGTTCCATGCAATACATTCTCAACATATGTTTAAGCACTTGATTCACCCTCTCAATATTTCCATCTGTATTAGAATGATAAGTAGTACTAATATTCAGCTTAGTCCCTAATGCTTGATGTAACACTTGTAAAAATTTAGAAGTAAAATGAGAATCTCTATAAGATATTATAACTTTTGGGAAACTATGTAGCCTCACCACTTCCCTAGCAAACTTACTTGCTACCATAGGTGTGTCATATTACACATTTCCTGGTATAAAATGTGCGACTTTGGTTAATTTATCCATAATTACTAAAATTACATCATGCTTAAATCTTGATTTAGGAAATCCCACTATAAAATACATTGACACTACTTTCCACTTTTGTGTAGGTATCTCATGTAGGTATAAATTTTCAGATGGATGTAGATGTTCTACCTTCACTCTTTGGAATTCCAAACATTTGGCAACATAGTTGGTAATATCCTTTTTCATACCTTGTCAAAAATAAGATTTCTTTAAATTCTCGTGTATTTTTTCCTCTTGGGTGTGCAAAATGGGGAGTATTGTGTGCCTCCCTAAGGATTTTTTCCCTCAATCCTCCCGAATTAGGTACTACAAATCTATTATTGAAATATAGTATATCATATCTAAACACATATTTTGCATCCTTGTCTATTTTTTGTCCAATATGACCAATACAAGATTGGTAAAATTCATCTTTTTCTTACCATATTTTAATTTGATCCAATAGATCATATTGGTATTTTTCCATTATGGTAATACACCCTCTCCTACTTAAAGCATTGGCAACCTTATTATATTTACCCTTAATATAATCAATGCCAAAATCATACTCTACTAGGAACTCTATCTAGCATCATTGCTTGGCATTTAATAAAGGTTGGGTAAAAATATACTTCAAATTATGGTGGTCTATATTTAATTCAAATGGTTTTCCCAACTTATAATATTACCAAATTTTTAGGGTGTTCACTACCGCTACCAACTATAAATGGCATAATTGACTTCATACCTCTTTATTTTCTTGGACTCATAAGCAACAACTACATCATCTTGGATCAACATCCCACCTAATCCTTCAATTAATGTATTTGTACAAACTATAAAATTGCTTACTAGGATTAGGAAATTGCAGGATCGATGCAGTCATCAACCTTTATTTCAAAACTCAAAAAGCCTCTTCACATTGATCTATCCACCTAAAGCCTTTCCCCTTTCTTTGAAGGTTTTTAATGGTTTAAGCAATTCTAAAAAAACCTCTAACAAACAATTTCTAATCCTCTACAATTCCCATAAAACTTTGAACCTTTGTAACATTAGTAGGTGTTGGCCAATCAATGATTGCTTTGGTTCTCTTGGGATCTACTACAATTCTTTCAACAAAGATAATATGACCAAGATACTACACTTGTAGAGTATAAAACTCATACTTGGTTAATTTTCCATATAATTTATTATTTTTAAGAATATGAAACACTATTATGATATGTTGATCATGCTCTTCCTTGCTTTTGGAATAAACCAAAATGTCATACAAGAATACAAGTACAAAATTATCCAGTTGCTCTCTAAATATGTTATGCATGAGGTTTATGAATGTAGTTGGGGCATTGGTTAGCCCAAAACGTAAGATAGTAAATTTAAAATATCTATAACTTATTTTAAATATTGTTTTAGAACTATTTTCCTCTTGAATCCTTAACTAATGATATCTGGATCTCAAATCTATTTTAGAAAAGATGGTTGCTCCTTTCAATTGATCAAATAAATCATCAATCCTTGGTAAAGAGTACCTATTTTTGATAGTAACCTTACTCAGCATTTGATATTCTATAAACATCCTTAAGGTACAATATTTATTTTTAACAAACAAGATAGGAGCTCCATAGGGTGATACACTAGGCTTGATTAAACCTTTTTCAAGCAAATCCTGAAGTTGCAGTTTGAGTTCTTGTAGCTCTATGGGTGTTAATATATAAGGTGACCTTAAAATTGAAGTTGCACCAGGTAAAAACTCAATTGAGAAATCAAATTCCATATGAGGAGGTAACCCCAGAAGATCCTCAGGGGATACATCTTTGAATACACCCAACATCGAGTGTTTTCAAAAGAGGTTAGATTCCTTTTCAAACTCTTCTTTCCTATTAAAATTAAATATGAAGATCATACCCTTATTCCTAATAACCTTTTTTATATGCATTGTAGTCAATATATGTGGTTTAACTTACATTCATGCACAACTAACTCTAATCATTTGATTAGATTCATCTAAAAATTCCACCCATCTCTCTTCAAAGTTTAAAAGAGTCTTGTGCACTTTTAACCAATCAACTCCTAAAATGATATCAAATGCATGCAAAGGCACCACATATAGATGTCAATTGATCTTTCATTTATGTAATAAAATGTGGGGATCAAAGAGACATTGGTTAACATGGTGGGTTTTCCCTGGTCTATACTCTACATTCCAACCACTAGCCAAGAATCCAGGTCTAATAGGAAAATCCCTCACTAATCTAGATGAGATAAAACTATTTAGTAACCCACTATCAATGAAAATTTTCACATTTTATCAAAAATTTACCATTTAATAAGAAATGAGTAATTTAACATTGAGTTCAGAACTACTTGTGGTCACATAAATATTGTGGCTAGCCTCTTCTAGGGCTTTCAGTGGTATATCACCTATTAGGTGGTATTTATTGGCATAATGAGATTCTTTACATACATAGCATCCATTTGGTGGAGCTCTATTTACTCTATTGTTGTTCTCATTTCTATTCATAGATGTATTTTCCCTATCCCTTCCTTGACCCATTGGTTTCTAGTCTTATATTTTGGGAAACTCTTTAACATTCTTCTTGAATATACCACCTTGGTAATTGGGTTTATTTTTGCCACCTTGATTATTATGATCTCTACCTTTGGGTTTCTTATTTTGTTCCTTCTCCCATTTCATAAAGCTAACACATTTTTTCTTTATGAGTTATTGTAGACACCAAAAAACACCAATCCGATTATGTGACGACAAGCATTGATCGAATTGACATACATAGCCCCTAGGGTAGCCCCCAGAGGTTAAAAAATGGTCCTAACCATTCCCACAATAGTTTTGGAAGGTCAAAGGTCAATTTGGCACCTTTTAGGCACTCTGCTCCCTACTCGTTCCACCCTGGGATGATTACAAACCGGTATTTGTCCAACCCCGAGATGATTAGCAGCATTCGCTCCAGGGTGGGGCGAATAGCAGGTTTGATGAGCAAAATGGTCAAACCTTGACAAATGGTAGCTCAAATCCACCACTCAACTCCACCTTCAATGCATGGGAGTGTGAGTGAGTGTTTTTGAGCTCAAAGGGGCAATCATAGAGGCAATCATGGAACCCTTAATAAGGGAGGAATCTTCTCCCCCCTGACAAGGCATGATGGCCAAGTGGTGCCTCTGCATGCTCATTCATAAGAGACCCTTAGGTCTATAAAATGGTGAGTCTTCTCACCCCAAAAAAGGATAGAGTAGGAGCATTTGGAGCAATGGAGTGCTGTTGAATTACATCCTCACCCATCGCTTGTGCTTCTTACATCCTTGATCTCTCTTTTGGAAGGGAGGTTATTGGGTGATCATTGGAAGCACAATTCGGACCCAAAACCTGAACATTTGGCCATAATACCCCACCCAATTTGCTGACACAACCCCCTAGGAGGTTTTGGACCCATCCCAAGTGGATTGGTATCGAAACCAAGCCCCAAATGATGGGCGTCCTGCCCCCGAGTGCCCCCCACACTGTTATAGTCCTAATCGCCCCACCCCAGAGTGATTAGAAATATGTAGTATATTTCTTTACTATTTCATTTGCATTTCATTTTAGATCACTCATATAGGCTGCCATTCAAATTTCATGTCATTTTGATGAATAATGGTTGTGTTTTCAGTGTTTTTCATTTCCATTAACATGCAAGGAGCATCATCAGATACGGGGTGATAGAGGAATAATTTGCAAAATTTGACCTTCTGGGTTGTCTCAAAATTCCCCATTTTGCCTAACCCCAACTTTGCAGGTGTTTTGGATGCCCCTGGATGGGACATTTAGGAGGTCACTTTCTGACGTCTTATGACAATCCTAATCGTCCCACCCCGGAGCGATTAGAAATATGTGGTATATTTCTTGACTGTTCCTTTTGCAATGTGTTCTTGGTAATTTTTTCATGCCTCTATAAAAATTTCATCTCATTCTGATATGTTTTTATTATAGTTTTAATTATTTTATGCATGCATTAACCGGAGGCCTTGGGGATCGCATGTTTCCCTCCATCCGTAGGTGCTTTTAATCGTTTGCTATTTTTTTGAACATAGGATCTCAACACCGGAGGGGAAGCAAGGAAGCATAGATGCATTCATGCAAGTGGATGTGACATTTGGCCCACCCATTTCACATGTGGGCACGTGAAAGAAAGCGTACCATCCGTGGTGTGACAAAACTATGTTTAACACTCCTAGCCCCTAAAAAGGGAGGAGACGTATTGTAACCTGATCTCAAGAAAATTAATAAAATAAAGGGTTGCACTTTACATTTGCTTTACATCTCATTTCATTTTGCTTGTTTTCCCCTTTTCATGCATTTCGTTTGTAGGACTTAGCGTTACATTTTGCTTTTGTTTGCATCGCACCCGGTATGCCATTTTGCTTCCGTATCCTCGTGATTTTAGTGGTGATCATGGTGGGATCCTATCCCCTAATTTTGGGATCAAATTTTTGATCAAAATTGTCTATTTTTGCTTTCAGGTGTTAATCCTTCAAGCGTTGGACTGTTGCTCGTGCCACCCTGTGACGAATACAGACTGGAATTCATGCCACCCTAGGATGAATAAGGCATTCATCCCACCCTGTGATGAATACATATCTGCTATTCATCCCACCCTAGGATGATTATATCTCTATGCAATTTTTGAGCAGAAACTTAGGGGCATTTGGTGTGGGCAGAGAAGAGGTAGGTTGTCTGAACACTCTCTGTAATTTTCTATCTCTGTTTCTATGATTTTTCTATTTCTTTGCTTGCATAGGAAATTTTACTGCATGTTCCTTTCTTTTTGCAAGTAAAAATAACCCCACACACCATGTGATAATCTAAACATCAAGGAGTTGGTCGTAAAACCCCAACACTTGATCAAGACCAACGATGGATTTCATCACCACCTTGGCTTAAATTTTGCATACATAACCCTGATCGCTATTGTTGCTAGACGTAAATCCTGATGAAAGCTGACCAAGTGTAGCTGGGGTGATTCCCAACGCATGAGGATAAGTCTTCTATGGTAGGTGTCAAAAATAGAGCGATTCCCCTTCCGTACCACCTATGTTCCACATACTGTTATGCTCTCGCGTACCAATAGTTTCCCTCACGTAAGGGCGGGTATATTGAGAGGTTCGTTATAATGGCCTGGTAGTGGTATATTCAAAGGGGCGACCATTTTGGGAGACATAAGAGCCCTCATATTGCATATACAACAAAATTTTCTTTACAAAGCTTTCAAAACAAAAATCAAAACACACTAAACCAGATTTAGGGCACACCTTTAATCTATAAACGAGATAATCACTTCTTTGTTTGTGTGGCTTCTGTTTGTTTAGTGTAGAATAAAAATTTGTAAAGAAGATAAAAACCTACGTATCTTGTAGAGAGACACCACCATGGTGTACACCCGTAGCCAAGCCCAATCATGGGTAGAAGCTGTGGAAAGTGTACAAGGGGGCACAAGTCACCTCCGCTATAGCCCCAAGGACTTGGTCATACCACCTTGGTGGCCTGACCCACAAAATAGTCCACATCATACCATGACAAAACAAGACTATAGAGGCACCCCTTCAAGGGGCACTCCCATTCAACATAGACCCTTTTAGGAGGAGTCCTTACATGTGGTACTCAACATAAATGGGAAGACTCCCTTAGACACTCGTTATGAGTGGCCACCATGCAATGAAGAGCTAGAATAACATAGGGTCCATAAGGAGGGGCCACATGATTACATCATACCTCCTCTACCCCTTATTACTATCAGAAAAAATAGGCCAAATCCAGAGCACCAGGCTCTTCAGACAGGGTGAGCCAACTCTACCCGCCCCTTTCACATATACGAAAGGGAGCACGAGGAAGACCACTACATTCCTCAAGAGCAATACATAGCGCGGGAACAATGCACTTCCACACCTGCTATTTATCAGGATCACCTACTGAGGCCAGATCCTCGGGTGAATGTCGCTAACCTCGACAGAGGGAAGCGACCTATAGAGATATCGGATCACCATGACCGAGATAGATGTGTAGGGGAGGCATCTAGGCCTCCTAGAATCAAGAAGGCGGAACAAATCGACTTGGTATTTGCCAAACATGCCACCCATCGAGCACAAATCATGCAGCTTGAGCAAGATCAAAAATAGTTAGAGCACCTGTATCACCTTAGCAAAGAGTGCATTAGGCATCAGATAGATGAGTTTCTCCAGAACACTATGCCTGAGAGGGTCCCAACCCCTCACATGCATAGGACATAGTTGTATGAGAGGCACAACCCCTTGGTGCGAGACAGGTCTCCATGACCTTATCAAATGCTGCCTCCAAGACCTCCTAGACCTGAGTGGGAGACCACCCCTAGAGCCAATGATGGGCACCCTCCGTGGGCACCCACCCATGTTTATAGGTCATGCCCAGGAACTCCTCAAGGATCCTATGAGGAATTCGAGCAAGAAGAATAGCGGGTTGAAACGCCCTACCAAGGTAGAGGGGGTGCTATCCGGCTACCCCTCCATAGGCCTCAAGTTCCCTACAATTCGCAATGGGAACAAACCAAGGAGGAAGAGATCAAATATTTCGATGCATACAAAGTGCTACTAGAGTACTTAGAGTCTATGGAGACCAAGACTTTTGGGCCCCAAAATCCCACTTTATGCCAGCTCCGCAGTCACCCTGTGCATCCTTTAGTGCCTACACCCCCATACCCTGAACACTTTAAAATGCCTCAATTGGCAATCTTTAGAGGGGAGGAGGATGCCCAAGAGCACGTGACAAGATTCCTGAGCCAATGATTTGGAATTCAAGACAATGATGCTTTGCTTCTAAGAACATTTATAACCATGTTCACAGGCCCTACCTCGGATTGGTTTACCCAGTTGCCAAAGCATAGCATCAATAACCTGGACCAGCTAGTGGATGCATTCCTTGAATGTTTCACCTTCAATACCAAGAAGAAGGCATCATTAAGTGACCTAGATAGCCTCAGGAAGTATGAGGAAGAGACCATGGTGGCTTATGGAAATCGGTGGAGGACGTTGCTTTCAAATCTACCTTACCTCCCTCCCATGGCTGACATGACACAAATGTTCTCAAAAAGTTGTTTGAGATCGATCTCCATGCTATTGCAGTTCTAGCAATATGCCACTCTCAAGGAAGCCTTGGCACAAGCCAAAATAATTAAGGAGATCAAGATACAGGATGGCAAGATTGCCAAGCCATGCAAGAAAGAGTGGCCCAAAAATGCCAAAAAAGGGTCAACGCAACCGAAACCCGCTGTGGTCAATCAGGTTGCTATAAACATACCTAAGCTTGCACAAGCAACACAACCCCCAAAGGCTAATTATCAGGCAGTTCCTCTTGACACCTATGAAAGAGAAAATCATAGGCAAGAGCAAAATTAGTAGCATCACCCTAGGCAACAATTCACACCCTTCACAGAGTCTAAAGACTCCTTGTTTGATCGCTTGTCCATGGAAAACTTGATAAACCTACCAGAAAGTCGACCCGTAGACCCCAACGTGCCAAAACCCAAGGGCTATAGGGAAGACTTGTACTTTAGATTTCATCGACAGAAAGGACATGACCTTTATGCATGTTGGAAGTTCAAAAGCTTAGTGCAAGACCTAATAGACAACAAGATGCTAGCGGTGGATAATCATGTGGCACCAAACAACCAATAGATGGAGGTCTTCAAAGACCCTTGCTTGCCATGATGTGCAAAGACCCTTCAAGTCAATGAGGTGACACATAACTGCCCCATGTAGGGGTATGTAGGGATGATAAGCATAGTGACTCAAAACAAGAGGTACCCAAGCATAGCTGCCCCCGTGGCGGCTATAGGAGAGGTTCCATCAATGTCATAACCTCAACATCACCCTACACAACCTCCCTCACCTAGACCAGTGGCCATGATTTGGACTAAACTTACCCAAATTTTAAGGACCACGTCGGCTAGGCTCTCCATCTATGAGCTCATCCAATAATCACCGCCCCATCGAGAGGCTCTAATGGAGATATTAAAAGCCATCGAGCTATAGCCCCATGAAGAAAACTCTTTCAACAACTTTGTGGGACATGTAAAATGATGTACAGAACCAGTCATCACCTTTAGAGAAGATGAACTAAAATCGGTGACTGGTGATATGGATCCACCCGCATGTCATTGCATGGGTCAACGGGATTCCATTTAAGAGGGTGTTGGTGGACACTGGCTCATCCAGTAATATAATCACAATAGCGACATTGAAGCACCTCAAGTTGCCAGCATCTCACATTGTGGCCTCCACCTATACTCTTCGAGAATTCAATGACGTGATATGCTCGATGGTTGGCACAATTGTCCTACCCATCCAAGTGGGACAAAAGACTATTCCTACGTTGTGCCACATCTTGGAAGGTGAGATGGCCTATAATATCTTGTTGGTCCAGACTTGGATCAGGGACATGAAGTGTGTCCCTTCGATAGCTCATCAGTGCCTAAAGTACACATTCGAAGGGTAGGTGCATGTAGTCCCGATAGACTTAGAGCCCTTCAAGTACTGCAATGCGGTGTAGCTGATGCCACAATCGACCCTTCCATCGACACATTTGGATTTTTAGTTGAATCCATCTAAACAGGGTCCAATTCCGCATGCATCCCCACTGTTAAGTCCCTCAAATCCCCAGTCGGGTCCATCTTCATCATCTGGTCCTTCACCAATGATGCCACCTATAGTGGCCACACCAAAGGACAATGGGAAGAAACCCCTAGAAGAGGCACCGCCATTAGTCTCAACCATCTCTACCGAGGAGATGCCTAGTCGAATGGAAGTCGAGATGCCTAGTTCACCCGACATGGAGTGGACTCAGGAAGAACTCCCATTCCCTCCCCCTCAACCGCCAATGATCACCATTGAGATGGCCAATACGGGCCTGGGGGAGTACCTAGTGCGGAACATTGTAGCAACACCCGCACTTGAGTCCATGCAAGACATGGGGAGACCTCGCCTCCCCATCGACACTATTGTTCCTCTAGGCTACCCACCCAACTAGACAAATTTTGTATATGGGGGCCTCGATAATGGCATTGAACCTTACCTACAAGAGGAAGAAGATGAAGAGCCCTTTGCTGAGGACATCAACTATTTGTCCAACCCAAACTTCGCTTTGAGATATCTTGGCCAATGTAATTGGCATGGATATGGGTTGGGTAGATATGAACAAGGAGTGCGCATTCTTTGCCAACCAAGATATCAGATGTCATATGACAAATCAGGAGTAGGGTTCAACCACCCTTTGCCCCTTGACATCTTGGTAGAGAACATGCAAGGCCTAGGGATAGGCAACAAGGATGGGTTGGCACAAGATCCATATGCCAATCCTAACACAATGTACACATTGGGGGATTATCTCCCATTTTTAACAACCAACCTTGTTGACTTCAACAACCCTTTCCCTTCGATCGAGAAAGGAGAAAGTTCAAGGACTCACCTACAAGAGGGATATAGACAAGGTCAGGAAGGATCTTTGAAAGATGAGTCAGAATATGAGGTAGCACCATGGGACCCTTTTGAATCTGATAGCAATCATTCGCAAGTGACCCCCATGGATGACTACCAAGAAATATTATTGGAAATGTTCCCCTTGAATGCTCTAGTCGAGCAAGGGCCACCTCAAGAAAATTAGGTCCTCCCGTAGAGAGCAAAACAACCCCGATGGGACCAGATCAATTTTCTCGAGCAAGACGAGCCTCACATGCCATAAATAGTTGTCGGAGCCAACGAAGGCCTATGGATCTCTAATAGCGATTATGAAGATGAGACTGAGATGGCATATCTCAATCATATGCGGTAGCAACAATACCCCATGGACATTGACGATATGTTTCAACAACTAAACATAGGGCCAAGGCATAGGTGGCACCTAAACCCTGCACAGCTGGACCAAGTGCTGCATCCACCACTTTGGGCATACAGAGAGCATTTTCCACCTAGAGACCCTATAGAGCCATCAGTGCCAAGGGTAGACCCTGTCCTATTATCCACACATAGGGCCAATCCATTTGTGCCAATACCCCTAGAGCTAGATCCGGAGCACAAAGATCACCAAGGATGTCCGAGTCACCACCCACGTGGTAATGGAGACCAAATTCACTTCATCAACATGATCTCCATTGAATTAACTGCCCCCATCCACAATCCAACTGACCCAACATGACCATTGTATCTAAACCTAGATGCCATAGACTGGGATTGCACTGACTCACCACCATCCCCATCAGAGTACTGGCCTTGCGATGAGATGCTTCATTTCACCCCAGGGCCAACTCAAGATATATTCCATGCTGAAGAGGGACCCGACATTCCAAACGTAGATCTAAATTCAGCAAATGATATCCACATCATCCCAACTCCACACCAGTTGGAGGACGGGTCCCACATGTCAATCGAAGAGATGACTGACATAGACATCGGCTTTGATCCAATGAATCAACAAATCATCAAGTCAGGGGTAAGTCTATCCCCTGAAGAGCAAGCTAATTACATTGCCCTTCTCAAAGAGAAGAAGGAGGTTTTTGCATGGTCCTACAAAGACATGTCGGGGCTAGACCCGTAGCTAGTCATGCATAATATAACGCTTGATCCGATAGTCAAGCCAGTCAAGCAAAAACTATGTAAGATGCACCCAACAATAGCCTTAATGGTCAAATATGAGCTACAAAAGTTGTTGGATGCATATTTTATCATCTACATGGATTACCCACCATGGCTATCCAACATGGTACCCATCAAGAAGCCTGACGGGAGGATTCGCATATGCACCGATTTTTGAGATCTAAACAAAGCGAGTCCCAAGGATGATTTCCCCTTGCCTAGCATCGACACATTGGTAGATGCTATAGCAGGCCATGAAATGCTTTCCCTCATGGATGGTTTCTCGGGATACAATCAGATTCGTATCAATCCCGACGATCAACTCAAAATGGCGTTCACAATGCCTTGGGGGACATTTTGTTATAAGGTCATGCCCTTTGGCCTTAAAAATGTTGGCGCCACCTACCAACATGCTATGACATACATCTTCCATGATCACATGCATAAAACTTTGGAAGATTATATGGATGATCTGTTGGCCAAATCTCTTTTGCGCCCAGATCATCTCGATGACCTAAGCAAGATCCTCGATCGCCTCATCAAACACAAAGTTAGACTAAACCCCAAGAAGTGCGTATTTGGCATCACATCTAGAAAAATCTTGGGTTTCATAGTCTCAAAATGAGGAATCGAGGTAGATCCAAACAAATTCAAGGCAATCCTTGAAATGCTTCCCCTAACCACCATCAAGCAGCTCATAAGCCTATAGGGAAAGGTCACATCAATCAAGCGCTTCATAGCGCAACTATCTAACAAGTTCCGACCCATGAATAAATTATTACACAAGGGGGTAGCATTTCATTGGGATGACGAGTGCCAGTCATCCTTCGACGACATTAAACAATACTTGGATTCGCCGCCAGTATTGGCACCACCTAGACTAGGAGTGTCATTCTACTTATACATCTTAGCTACTGAGGTGGCACTAGGTGCCATGCTATCCCAAAAGAATGAACTACACAAAGAGCAGGCTACTTACTATCTTAGCCACACCCTAGTTAGTTATGAACTTAACTATGCATACATCGAGAAGCTATGCTTAGTAGTGGTATTTGCTACAAAAAATATATGCCATTACATGTTGAGCAATACAACGTATGTTGTGTCTAAGGAGAATCCATTATGGTACATGATGAGTCATACTTATCATAGTAGTCACACAATGAAATGGATCATGTTGTTGATGGAGTTTGACATCGAATTCATTGGACAAAATTCCATCAAAGGTCAAGTCATCGTCGATCAACTAGCAGAGGCTCCTCTCAAAGATGATCAGCCTCTAACTATAGAGCTACCCGATGATGGGGTCTTCCATGTCTTAGAATCACCAGATTCTGATGAGCTTGAGTCACAGGCCGACATAACCCTATTTTTTGATGGTTCTAAATGTGAGCAAGGGGGTGGCACGGGAATTGTATTCTTCACACCACAAGGGGCTCCAATGCCTCTATCATTTAAACTAGATTTCTCGTGCACCAACAACAATGTCGAATATGAAGCCTTGCTCATAGGTCTTCAGACAACAATCACCATGAACATCAAATGCTTGAACATATTTGGTGATTCGTTGTTAATTGTCAACCAAGTAAAAGGGGTATTCCAATGTAAATGCCCAGTTTTGTAGGCCTACAAAGCCCTTGTGGACAAATTCTTGGAAAATATTGAATGGTATGACATCGAGGCACTCCCTCGATCATCGAATCATTTTGCGAACACTATGGCCTCCTTGGGGTCACTAATCCCGCAAGACCCTTCCGGTGAGATGACAACTATTCAAGTCAAAACACTATCACAATCCGCGATGGAGCGTGTAAGCTCTGACCTAACACCAGGAATCCACTTGATCCATATTGAACCATCTCAAGATAAGTTCTCTCGAATCTGTGATAGTTTGAATCATGCCAACTAGGGGTTCTTGTTCTCCACAACCCCTCTCAATAGCAACACAATGCTATTTTTACAAATTTGTTCCCGCTCAAATTTTTCTAGGGACGAACTTCAAGAGGGATTGGCAATTCATACCATCAAGGTTTCTGATCAGCATGATTGGTACACACCCATAAGAGACTACCTCAAGCTAGGTAACCTCCCACTTGGATTGACGCACACCGCAAAAATATCATTCAAACAAAAAGTGGAAAAACATGTCTTGCTAGGAGACATTTTGTACCATCGAAGCTATGAAGGGATCCTCCTCCGTTGCTTGGACTAGTAGGAGTCCGCTTGGGCGATCACCCAAGCGCACGATGGTACATGCGGTGGCCACTTTAGCAGTATGGCCATCGTAAAGCACATTCTTCGCATGGGATATTATTGGCCATATTTAGAGCGAGATTGTTGCACGTATGTAAGGAAGTGCGTGAAGTGTCAACACCATGCTAATTTGACACATGTACCTTCTTAGGCCTTGCAGCTGATCCAATCGGCTTGGCCATTTTCATAGTGGGGCTTAGATCTAATCAAAAATATCTCCCCTGCGTCGTCAAGTTGTCACACGTTCATCATAACGACCATAGAGTACTTCACCAAGTGGGTGGAAGCAATTTCGCTAACCTCTACGACTGGACCCCGCATTGCGGATTTTATTTTACATAACATCATATGTCATTTTGGTATTCCATCCAAGATCATCTCGAATAATGGGACATCATTTAAGAACAAATATGTGCATTCTTTGACAACAAAGTACAAAATTCAGCATAGTTTTTTGACACCCTATTATCCATAGGCAAATGGGCAAGCAGAGGCATCAAACAAAATGCTAGTTGCCATCCTTAAAAATATGGTCATAGATAGTCATAAGGATTGGCACATTCAAATCCCACTTGCTCTTTGGGCTTATCACACTAGCATTTGGATGCCCATTGGGGCAACTCCATTTTTGCTGGTGTATGGCTCCGAGGCAGTCATGCCTCTCGAGTTGGAAATACCTTCCTTGCACATATCAATGCAAGAATTCATCGATGATGACACTGCATGGTAGGCCCGGTTAGACCAGCTTACGTTGCTCGATGAACGACGCATCAATGCTCTCGAGCATTTACGTATCTACCAAGAGCGACTTAAGAAAGCATACAACATGAAAGTTCACCTAAGGGACTTTCAGGTTGGTGACTTGGTCTTAAAAGAGAACCAACAAAATTCTAACTTGCCACCCCATCTAAGGGACAATTTCATGGACAAACTGGTTAGGTCCCTATGTAATTGATAGTAAAATAGGACCTGGAACATATCGACTCGCCTCTCTTGAAGGAATCAAGGAACTAGAACCCTTGAACATCAGTCATTTGAGGCCATTCCACATTTAAGAGAGCCATAGCCCACCCAAAAAGCTCCAAGGATTCTCACAATCGCTTGGTCAAACCTAAAAAGCTCCAAGGATTCCCACAATCACTTGGTCAACCCCAAAATGCCCCAAAGGTATCTATAAACCCTTTGGTCAAACCAAAAGCTCCAAGGATTCCCATAATCGCTTGGTCACCCCAAAACGCCCCAAAGGTATCTATAAACCCTTTGGTCAAACCAAAAGCTCCAAGGATTCCCGTAATCGCTTGGTCACCCCAAAATGCCCCAAAGGTATCTATAAACCCTTTGGTCAAACCAAAAGCTCCAAGGATTCCCGTAATCGCTTGGTCACCCCAAAATGCCCCAAAGGTGTCTATAAACCCTTTGGTCAAACCAAAAGCTCCAAGGATTCCCACAATCACTTGGTCAACCTAAAACACCCCAAAGGTATCCATAAACTCTTTGGTCAAACCAAAAGCTCCAAGGGTTCCCACAATCTCTTGGTCAAAAACAAATATTCAAAAACAAACAAAAACAAAAGATAATCAAAAATAACAAAAAAATTGCATCTCACTTCCATGCATACTCTTAAAAATAAAAAATATAATAAACTGCATTAGGCATCGCATCCATACATGGCATATTTGCTGGTCATACACGTCATAAGCACCATAGACTGTAATTACTCGGCAATTCCATCATTTTCCACATCTTTCCACTTTGTAAATAGTCCATCAAAAATAAACGCCATCCACATTTTGCACCATATCATAGTCAGTTGTCTTCTAATGCATCTAGGGTTTTTCGTCATTTAGATGTCATTAGATTTCTAGCCAAAAACTATACAAAGTTAGACAGATTTTTTTACAAAGGTAGAGTTTTACTTGGATCACACCTTGTTACGTCGCATCCCAACACAAGTTAAAACACAAAAAAAATTCCCAAGTTGTGTGAACGCAAGAGAAACCTACAAAGCAGTCTAGGGTACCATAGGTAAAAGGTTAGCCTGCTCATCCCCCTATGTGAATGGTTCGAGAATGCTGAGAATTGAAAAAAGGACAAGCTCTTCCCCATCCAATTCCCCATAATAAATAGTGGTTAAAATCCACTATCAAAAAACCCCAAACACATTTGATCACCAAAGTCATAAGGATTCATACTACACACCCCTGACAAGGATGGGTAGTCATCCCCAAGGCCTAAAATATAAATGCCATTACATAATCAGATCTCCAATCACCTTTGGTCCCCAAAGTTGTAAGGATTTGTACTACACGCCCCTGACAAGGATGTGTAGTCATCCCCAAGGCCTAAAATATCAATGCCATTACATAATCAGATATCCAATCACCTTTGGTCCCCAAAGTCGTAAGGATTCATACTACACACCCTTGACAAGGATGGGTAGTCATCCCCATGGCCTAAAAGATCAATGCCATTACATACTAAGATCCCCAATCACCTTTGGTCCCCAAAGTCGTAAGGATTCATACTACACATCCCTAAACAGGATGGGTAGTCATCCCCAAAGCCAACAAGGATCAATTCCATTCGTAAGCCAAAAACCCACGAGCTCAACTTTGAAACCTAAAAATGCAAAATCAAATAACAATGGTTATCACCACTATTCAAACCCCTTGCTCAAAAAGAAAAACAAAAGAGAAAAATAAATAGTGATTTTTATCACTATATATGAGAGCAAGTATCCCAACAAATTGAGCAACCGAAAGACGCTTGATCTTGAATCCCTAGAATTCTTAGCATTCAAAAAACCATCTAGGTGATCCTCATTACGGGTTTGGTGGATAGCCTACCTGGCAATGGCGGTATCCTAAACGCATGACGATATGTCTATCACATTAGCTTTGCGTGTGAGTAGACCAATGTTTGCATGTGGATGAGCTAGCTTATGGTACCTTAGATTGTCCTGTGGATTAATCTTACTAAATACAACAAAGGAGTTAGTGGAGCTAATTAGGTGATCCTCAATACGAGTTTGGTGGGCAGCCTACCTGGCACTGGCGGTATCCTGACAAATACCACATAAACAAATTCAATCGCACACACAGGGATGTGAAATGACTTTGGTCAAACTCAAGTCTGATTCGTACCTTGTTCAAAATTCTTGTGAGATAACTATACAGTCTTGGCTAGTTAGTGAAAACATCTGAATCTCAAAAAAACCTTAATTACATTTAAAAAAAAAACTGGTACATTTCATTACTTACATCACCATCAGAAAATAAAAAAAATACCAAAACAAAATTATCATATGAAAAGTCAATCCACAAAGCAATCACATAGTACAAAAATCCAGTAAATCCTATATAGTCTACGGTGCCACCACCTGCATACCAACAAATCATTCCACCCATTCCATATGCATACATCCATATAATTAGAAACATCTAAATTAATAATTACATATGCATCCATCAACATAAATAAATGTGCATAAAATAAACAATAAATCACGACAAGTGTATACCCAAAAAAGAAAGTCATGTATATATATCGCCAAAATGCCCACAGGCTACAATAAGTCGGTCCTATGACCTTGAAAAAACATCAAAAAAATCAAACACCCCAAGCCTAGGGAGTCGGCCACCATGATCACGCAAGATCGATGCGACTGGAACTACCCCCAGTGTTGTGGGTCCTATGGGACCTCTCATGGCGGCTATTTCCAGCCCCCACATCACACCCACTAGCAATGCCATCACCCACCCACCTGCGATGAGAGGAAGCATACTGCTTAGTATCACTGTCTCTTGTTCAACGCAAAGATCCACCTCCAGTGAGCTCAGGTAACTGTCCATCGAGGCAGATAATATCTGCCTCCAACTCCAACTGGTGCCAGACCAAATCCATCTCTCATCGATGGTATGCAACCAATGCATCATCGTGTTGTGCCAAATGAGTTCGTAGGAGATCCCTCTCCCATGAAGCATCTATGTCACCATACCGTTGGTGGTACATAGCCAAGGTGTTCTCCCGCTTCACTAATTGAGTCTACAGGAGATCCCTCCTATAGAACCTCCTCATGCTCCTCATCTCGTCTTCGTAGTAGATCCTCCAATCATGCTATCTTAGAATGATACCTAGCCTCCATATCACCTAGTACTACCTAGGGTATAGGCATTTTTGGGATGGTAGGCTGCTCCAACACCCACTACTCTGGAACACCTAAGTCATCCCTAGTCAAGTCATCAACCTCCACCATATCCGCATCATTGTGTGGAGCACCCCAAACCTCCCCTGATGCCTATGTATCCTCACTACCTATGGCTGTCGCATCTGCTCCTCCTAGAGGCCCCTCACCTTGCCATCATTGCATCATCCACCATTGGTTGTACTCTGCAGTCACCCTAACATTATCCACATCAGGTACATCGATCACTACATTCGAATCCTCACCCAGTGGCTCAATGATCAGCCAGGCCAGAGTCCTCTCATCACCCCCATATTGATAGATCAAAGGCTCACCAAGAAATCCCTAGTGCACCCCAAACTATCGAGTCACTCGGACATACGAGAAGTACTCTTGCTCGGTCCCATGCCACCCGATCAGCTACCTCCCCCTGTGCACCCACTGAAGCCTCTCCCCAGCTGTAGGCCAGGCTGGATAGTCCCGATATGGATGCCAAAACATCTCCCTTGGAGCAAGTCATGAGAAGGCATTAGCATAGTTCCCTACGACACCGGCCCACTGCCGACTCTGCCCCTGCTCCTTTGACCTCCGCCATAGAGCTGCATACCCTATTTCCATGTCCACCATATTTTCCCGAGTGGTCCATGAAAAAACTTGTGGTCGCTCCACAACTATGTGCTGCCACCCCAGCACTGCAAAAGGTAGCTACATCCAATCCCCTTTCACATTTGGCAGCAAATCTCATACAACTCATCATAAAGCTATGCTAGTAGTGTCTGACCCCACCTCATAAATAGTGGCTCTAAGGTCAGACACTCAACTAGTCTAAAAACTACCTCTAGTAGGTTCCAAGGGAACCTCATATCAGATGAGTCAGGCATCAACATGTTGGAGATGATGGTCATGAGCAATGCATGCCTCACCCCCAACATGCCCTTCTCCAACCACCACCGCACCAAAATCTTGCCAATCAGGCAGTCCCCATCTGCACTCTCCATTAGACTATCCACCCCCATATCCACCCCATGTCCAAAGCACTGTGTCAGCATCGTCGTCTGCTGATCACGAGGAGTATTATGAATGGGAATTTCGTCTATCAGAATTCATAGAATTTGATAAATGTCCTCAAGAGTCACTGTCATCTCCCCTATTGGGATATGAGAGGTGTTGGTGTGGGGATCCCACAAATTGATTAGGGAAGTCAAATATGCCTGATCCCCCATCACAGGCTCTAACCAAGTCACCTACTTGAGCCCAAGGAAATCAAGCCACTCCCAGTCCACCATAGTCAGTGCCTCCTATGCATTTGAAAACACCGTCAACACACGGTACTAGCTCTTCACCACCTGCAAAACAAAAACAACATAAAAACTTTAAAAACATGACAACTAAAAAAAACTATACAGCTAAAAAATTTAACAAATGTATAGCAAAAATATTTAACAAATGTACAACTAAAACATTTAACAAATGTACAACAAACACATTTAACAAACTGTACAACACAAACATTTAACAAATGTATAGCTAAAACATTCAACAAATGTAAAACAAAAACAGTTAACAAATGTACAGCAAACACATTTAACAAACGTACAACTAAAACATTTAACAAATAAAACAAAACATAAAAAAAAAAAAAAACAAAAAGAAGCACAATTAACAAATTTTGACCTAGGGTTTTTAACCTTAGTTTAAAAAAAAAAAAAAAGCAAAATAACAACAAATTTACAGTTACCTAGGGTTTTTAACCTTAAGTTAAAACTGATAAAAAACAAAAAAATACAAAATACACAAATTTTTAACCTAGGGTTTCTTAATCTTAGTTTAACCAAAAAAATCAGTTAAAAAAAAACAAATTTACAGTTACCTAGGGTTCTTAACCTTAGTTTAAAACTGAAAAAAAAAAAAACAAACAAAATCACAATAAAATTTTTTGTCATTAACCTAGGTTTTTTAACCTTAAGTTAAAACTGATAAAAAATAAAAAACAACACAAAATACACAAATTTTTCAACTAGGGTTTCTTAATCCTCGTTTAAACAAAAACAAAAATAAAAATAAAACTTTAAACTAGGGTTTAATCTTAGTTTAAACGCCAAATACAAAAAAAAAAAAACAAGATTTTTTTTTTTTGAAAATTTTGAAAAAACTTGTATTAAAACAAAGATCAATTACAATATGGGAAGAGACTCTTCCCAGCCGAATTCAGAGAGAACACATGCTTACAATAGTAGAAGAAGATTTGCAATGGAGCCAAATCTCCTGAACCATTAACTAGCTAGCAGGGGGGTCGACATGGACAGTTGATGCAGCTTGTCACGAAATCGTGACACTATTCTTCCCCTTAGGCCACGCACATGCAACATGTCACGATATCGCGACACCTTTCCCCTTTGGCCACGAAAAAGCAACATGTCACGATATCGCGACATTTTCCTCCTTTGGTCGCGAAAATTCAACAAGTCGCGATATCGCGACACTTTTCTCCTTTGGGCACGAAAGTGCAACATGTCGCGATATCGCGACACTTTTTCTCTCTCGGCCACGATGAAGCAACATGTCGCGATATCGCGACACCTTTTCTCCTTTGGCCGTGAAAATGCAACATGTCGCGATATCGCGACACCATTTCTCCTTTGGTCACGAAAATGCAACATGTCGCGATATCATGACACCTTTTCTCCTTTGGCCGTGAAAATGCAACATGTCGCGATATCGCGACACCTTTTCTCTCTTGGCCGTGAAAATGCAACATGTCACGATATCGCGACACCTTTTCTCCTTTGGCCACGAAAATGCAACATGTCACGATATCGCGACACCTTTTCTCCCTTGGCCACAAAAATGCAACATGTCACGATATCGCGACACCTTTTCTCCCTTAGCCGCAAAAATGCAACATGTCACGATATCGCGACACCTTTCCTCCCTTGGCCGCGACGAAGCAACATGTCGCGATATCGTGACAACTTTCCACCCTTGGCCCCGACGAAGCAACATGTCACGAAATCATGACAACTTTCCACCCTTGGCCGCGATGAAGTGACATGTCATGATATCGCGACAACTTTCCGCCCTTGACCGCGATGACGCAACATGTCGTGATATCATGACAACTTTCCTCCAGTGACCGCGATGATGCAACATGTCATGATATCACGACAACTTTCCTCCAGTGACCGCGACGACGCAACATGTCGCGATATCGTGACAACTTTCCACCCCTGGCCGTGACGAAGCAGCATGTCGCGATATCGTGACAAATTTCCACCCCTGGCCACGACAAAGCAGCATGTCGCGATATCGTGACAACTTTCCACCCCTGGCCGTGACAAAGCAACATGTCGCGATATCGTGACAACTTTCCACCCTTGGCCATGATGAAGCAACATGTCATGATATCATGACAACTTTCCTCCCTTGGTCGCGACGAAGTGACATGTCGTGATATCGTGACAAATTTCCGCCCTTGACCGCGATGACGCAACATGTCGCGATATCGCGACAACTTTCCTCCAGTGACCGCGACGACGCAACATGTCACGATATCGCGACAACTTTCCTCCAATGACCGTGATGGTGCAACATGTCACGATATCGCGACAACTTTCCTCCCTTTGCTTTTTCTTTGATCATTGGCTCAAGGACCTTTCTAGACCCTGTCTAATCACCTCATCCTCAATATCCATGTCACTGTGCAACTGAACTCCAACCTCCTTTTTCGCACCCATCTTAGCCAAAAAGTCAGCCGCTTTGTTCAAATCTCTACTCGCATAAACTGGGATCACGTCCTCCAATTCCTTCCATAATTATTTAATTTGGGTAACAAGAGCCCTCAACCTCCAAGCTTTCAGATCAAAGTTCCTCATGCAGTCTAGAGCTCCAACCATTATTTGCGAGTCTGATTCAAGAATAATCCTACGGTGGCCATGTTTCACTGCCCAAACAGAAGCAGACTTGATGGCAATGGCTTCGGCTTCATTGTTAGTGGATCTTCCTAGGCCTTGCAATTCCCAATAGAGCACAGTCCCAGCATGGTTCCGGCACACCACTCCAATTTCGGCTCTACCCGGATTGCCTTTTGCAGCTCCATCAGTATTGATTTTAATCCAACCTTCAGGGGGAGGTTTCCAAAAAATTTTGTCCTGTCCCTCTTGCAGTTCAACATGTTCTTCCATAGCTCCAATGTCAATTTGATCTTCCTCCTCAGCATGAACAGCCACAGTTTCGGTGACCTTGCTCCAAATGGTCTGCCAAACCCCGTCTAGAGCAGTAAAAGTTTCTCTAAAAATTCTGGCATTTCTTTCCAGCCATACTTGCCACCAGATAAAGCTTAAACCGAGATCCCAACAAAAATGAAGAGCTTTAGATTTGAATCTACCTTTCTGCCATTTTTCCCAGATATTCATCCGGTTCAGGTCACCACTTACTTGAATTTTAAAGTATGCAAACCAACGCAACCAAATATGTCGGGTGAAAGGGCAACCAAACAGCAAATGGTCAGCAGTTTCCTCGCTCTTGTAGCATAGTACACATTGAGAAGGGCCGATGATACCTTTTGATCTAAGATTATCAAAAGTGAGGATTCCATTGTGCATGCACTGCCAGGAAAAAAAGTTAACTTTCGGCCAACCTTTAGAGTGCCATATTTTCCTCCAGTCCTCAACCTGAAAAGTATGAGGGGGGGGCTCTGGGAGAATGTTGTCATATCCGTCCTTTACTGTATAGACGCCAAGACTCCCAAAGCCCCAGGATAATTCATCCTCCACATCTCCCCCTGTAAGAAATATTTCTATCAGAATTTTAGTCATGATGGGAGTCAAATCCGGAGGGATTGAAATGGGCCACTCATCCAACTTCTTGAACTGCTTAAACTTACACTCCCCTAGCTGAGTAGTTGTGAAATAAATTTCAATACGGATCCATCCCTTGGCTTCAATGGCTGCTTTTATTGGCAGTAATTCTAGAAATTCAGCAATGATGGGTGGGAACTGATCCCAAGAATCTATCCAGAAACGAGCCTTCTCCCCTCTTCCCACTTTCCAAAATAAGCGGTCTTTAACAACCTGAGACCCTAACTTGAGAGCCTGCCAAACTAGGGACCCAGTACCATCCAAGGGGATGCGAGCTACATCGATTGGGTTGGCCTATCCTAGGTATTTGCTAGTTAGGATTCTACTGAAAAGGGAGGTGGGTTGGGAGATCCATCTCCAGTACAGCTTTCCAGCCAAAGCTTTATTATTCAGCTTAGATTTTCTCAAACCCAGACCTCCTTTAACCTTGGGCTGGGTAACTTTGTCCCAGCCCACTAAGGCCCACTTTCTCTCTCCCTTTGCTCCTTCCCATAAAAACTTTCTAGCCATCCTGTCCAACTCTTTCCATATTGTAATCGGGGCAGCCAGGATAGAGAATTTGTAAATTGGCATGGCTTGAATGACTGACTGTAAGAACGTTAATCTGCCACCATAACTTAACCACTTGTGAGACCAGTGATTAATTATGTCCTTGATACACTCCAACAGATTCCTCCATGTGTCTAATTTTAGCTTCTTAAAGTGCAAGGGGACCCCCAAGTAAACCACTGGGAGAGAAGTCCTTGTGAATCCCAAGATTTCTAAAATTCTATTCTGAAGCCTTTGCTCCAGATTAAAAAAAACCACTTTGGATTTCTTGTCATTAATGACCTATTGAGTAGCCCTGAGATAGACATTAAGAGTATCCCTAATCATTCTTGCTTCCCTGAAGCTGGCCACTCCCACCAAACCAATGTCATCCACAAACTGTAGGTGCGTTAAAACTTCGTCACCCACCCTGATACCCAATAATCTACCTTGTTGTCTTCTCCTCAAGAAAATTCTGCCAAGACCTTCAACCAAAATGAGAAAAATATAAGGAGAACATGGATCCCCCTGGCACAGTCCCCGAGTAGCTCCAAATGGTTGTGAAGGAAGGCCCTTGATTAGCATAGAGTAAGTTGGGGTAGAGACACAACTCATGACCCACTCTATCCAGTCCTGAGAGAAACCAAAGGCTGCCATCATTTTAGCCAAGAAACTCCATTCAACCCTGTCATAAGCCTTTGACATGTCTAGTTTTATGAACATCCCTTTATTACCAAAAGTGTGCATTGAATGGATTGCTTCCTGGGCCACAACCACCCCATCCAGAATCTGTCGTCCCTCAACAAAACCCCCTTGCTCAGAGGAGACAATGTTGTGAAGAAGAGGTTTTAGGTGCTCAGCCATTACCTTTGTGATTATTTTGTACAACACATTACATAAGGCAATAGGCCTATAATCTAAAATATGAACCCCCTCCTCCCCTTTTGGAATTAAGGTAATGAAAGTGTGGTTTATAGCTTTAAGCATTCTCTTATTTTCTCTGGACTCTTCTACAATAGCCCTTACATCTTCCTCTAAGTAGTCCCAGAAATCCTGAAAAAACTCAATTGGGAAGCCGTCTGGACCTGGAGTTTTACCAATGCTCATTCCAAAGACCACAGTTTTCAATTCATCTCTATCAATGGGTTTGAGGAGGGCCTGATTTTCATCCTTAGAAATAATAGCAGGTATGACAGAAATAACTTCATTTTGGGCCTCTACATCTTGTACCACACTTTCCTTAAAAAGCTTAGAAAAATAATCCATAGCATGGGAATGCAAACCTGGAAGTGTATCAAAGGAATGACCGTTCTCATCTTGAAGGGCCTCCATATTATTCATCTGTCTTTGAGCACAAGCAGTCCGATGAAAGAATTTTGTATTTCTGTCCCCTTCTAATAACCAGGTGGTTCTTGCTCTCTACTTCCAATAGGTCTCCTCCTGGTTGTCAATGTCCTCAACCATTGTACGCAAGGCATCATCCTCAGCTTTGAGCTGGTCTATAATTACTCCTTCTCTGAACTATTTTTGGACCTCATCCCATCTGGCCACCAATGGAGCTCTTTGGGCCTGGAAGTCTATTTTATTAGCACGCCTCCAATACTTCAACTGAGTTTTGACATATTGTAGTTGTTTGTGGATTCTGAACATTGCTCTCCCATAAGCTGGGCGGCCTTCTTCCCACCACTATGGAATTTTCTCCCGAAGTTCTTCTTTCTGAAGCCAAAAATTCTCAAATCTGAAAGGTTTGTGATGCTGCCCCATCCTAGTCCCACCTTCCAATAGAATGGGACAGTGATCAGAAACTGGGCCTTCTAAAATCTAAAAATTTATATTCCATTTTACAAATGCCTCCTCTGAAACCAGAAAATGATCTAGCTTAACCTTCCTGCTATGTGGCTCCCACATTTTATTAGTCCAAGTGTAGTTAATGCCAGGACATTTAATGTCCACTAAGTGCAAAGCCTGGACTTGGGCAATCATGAAACGGTCCCCTGGGTCCAAAAATGGTGTTCCCCCTTCCTGGTCTCTAGAAGATAATTTAGCATTAAAGTCCCCCACTATAATCCAGTCTAGATCTTCCCTTGAGGTTCGCATGTTATGCACAACCTTCCACTATCGCCTCTGACCATCTAGGTTTTGAGACCCATAAAAGTTTGTGATTAGAACGTGTTTCGTAGTGACATTATTCCTAAAAAGAGAAGTGAGAACACCCCTCCAGGCAAGATGTTCTATTGCAGACCATTCAAGAGAGTTCCATAGAGTAACAATCCCCCTTGAGGCACCTTGGGCAACCACATCCATATGACCAGCACCCCTCCAAATTTTGTTGACTATTTTGGACATAAGATCTAATGACATCTTAGTCTCCTGTAAAAGCAAAAAATTAGTATTACGATTCTCTAAAAGTCTTCGAACAACAGATTGATGGGTTCTGCTATTTAAACCCCTCACATTCCATGATTGTATAATCATTGGTTACCCTAGGAGCAATAAGAGTCTATTGTCCTCACCGATCCTCCCATGATCAGTTTGTCTCCTTGGGCTGCTAGCAACTCCTTATTGGATCTTCTACCTACTCCCTGAGAATTGCTATTTTTTGATATTTTTTCTACTTGGGTTATCCCCAAAGTTGGCCTTTCCCTATTCTTCTCTGGTATTCCCATGCTGACATCCTGAGATACTATCTCGCTCCTGGTTATGCACTACTAAAGCCCCTGAACACACTGGTTGTGATACCTCACAGAGTTCAACTACCTGTTGTATGACGGGAGGAGATGAGAGAGGGAGTTGCCCGAGAATATTAGAATTTTCCTTATTACCCTCCATGCCCTCCATACATTGTTCCTCTTCATCAACCAGTGACTTAAATATCTCATACCTATTGGCAGGTCTGAGATGGGATTGCTCCTTTCCCTCTTTTTTCTTTGTCCGTCTTTTTCTTCTAGGCTGTTCAAAACCCTCTCTTTGAGCTTCCTGGCCCTGAACGGTGCTATTAGAATATTTATTAAGTGTTGCCTTATCCTCTTTAGGCAGGTTTGGCATTCCTAAAGGGGCCTCCATTTTAGCATTCATATTATTAGGGCAAAAATGGGCCAAATGTCCATGTTTGTGACAAACCCTACATCTGAAGGGTAGGGCCTCATAGTCTAGTTGTTGAATCCAGGAGAGTCCTGCCAATTCAATTTCCATTTCTATTGGCAAAGGCTGGCTGAGATCCATCTCCACACATATTCTTGCATACACCACCATGCTCCCTTCAAGTGTGTCTCTGGCAACACCCAGATGTCTTCCAATAGAATTGCCAATCCTTGCCAACACCTGCTCACTCCAGAATTCCATTGGAAGAGCATATAGTCGGATCCATACTGGGACAACAGTAGGTTCAACTCGGGGATCGAATCCCACTCTCCATGGTTGAACAAATAGCCCTATTGGGCCATGATTTTTCTTCTTTGACTCGAAAGCCCTATTTCTATCGACCAAAGACGAAAAGCTAACAATAAAATATCCATTGCTAATAAACCACAATGAATACTCACCGTGAGGCTCCCAATTTTGGCGGATCCAAGAGTGCAAAAAATTCAAGGAAGGACGTATACCCATGAAATTGCAGATTAAATCGTGATTAGCTCTGTAAATGACTGATTCTTCAACCATACTTGGCTCGATGACAATTTTTGGCTTGGTTTCGGCCTACGGCAAACATCCATTCACACGATGTGTTGTCGACCTATTCCTAGCAGCCATGAAGAGCATTTTATATGCCATTTTTTGAGCTTCGTCGTTCTTTGGAGGAGAATTTTCTTTAAACAAATCTACGTATGAGCTGCTACTCCCTGGAAAAGGAGCCGGAGAAGTCCCCATTGGACCCTCCTGGGGCACCAATCTAGCCTTCAGATCCACCGTACCCCGAAGGCACTTCTGCAAACCAGCTGATGCCCTAGATTTTTTGAAGTTCCAAAAACCCTAGTTCAGAGGAAAAAATCGCCAGAGCTCATTTCTCTCCTTTTTTCAACATCGCCCCTTTATTATCTCAACAAACAAGATTTTAAACTAGGGTTTACTTTTAGTTTAAAGCGCATAATACAAAAAATAAAACAAAATAAAATAGGTTAACCTAGGGTTTTCATCCTAGTCTAAATGAACAAAATACAAAAACAAAGTAAAATAGTTTAACCTAGGGTTTTCATCCTAGTCTAAACAAAAAAATGAAATATCAAGTAAATTACGACTTTTGAAAATAAAAACAAGAAAAATAAAGAGGAGCACTCACGGGTCTCGCCTCAGCTCTACCACTGGATGATCCGGTCTGTGAACTCATTGTGTCCACAAAAATTTGATAGTGCTCTGCTACACGAACTCAACCTCATCCTCCTCGCAGCTCCAAATCGCCAAAAAAAACAAATGCAAATGAGCCCAAAACCTAGTTTTGGCCCTTATATAGGCTTTTAGGCCTGTAATCATTCCACCCTAGGATGAGTACTCTAGTTAGTGCTCATACCACCCTGGTATGATTACTAAACTGGTATTTGTCCCACCCTGGGATGATTATAGAGCAATAAAATCAAAAATAGCAAAAATTGCATCCAAAATGCACCAAAAACAGTAATAAAATTGTCGAGCAAAGGCACCTTTGCGCCTGCACTTCAAGGCCTCCAAAATTGATTTTGGGGTCACAAATCCTCACTATCCTACTCCCTAAGAAGGCTACCATATCCGGACCGCTCCACGGGAGGACGAATTTTCGAGAATTTCATCCCCAAATAGCGTCACAAAAAGGGTCCAAACCCACCCAAAAATAGCAATAAAATTTCCGAACAAAGGCACATTTGTGCCTGACATTCTTGGCATGCAAAACCGATTTCAGGACCACAAATTATCAATATCCTACTCCCTAATAATTCTACCATAACCAGACCGCTCCACGGGAGGACAAATTTTTGATAATTTTAGCTCCAAAATGCATCACAAAAAGGGTTAAAACCCACCAAAAATAGGTCATATTGTTGGGAAACTGCATAAGCGTTCAAAAGAAAACAACTAAAGGCACCCTTACAAATGTCATCTTGGGTCAAGTGACTCGTCACTTTTCTCATGTTGGTCATTCCCTCATCGATTCGTTGCTTGAGGGGGTAGTCACACTTAATCACTAACCAACAAATACACACCCAATCAAGGAAATGGCATGCATTTAGAGAATCATTGACAAAGACAATCACGCTCCTACTTGGGGTAGCAAACAAGCAATAATCACAAGCTGATCAAACACTTGGTATTTTAGAATCATGAACTCAAGGTTCCCACAGAAAAAAGTTTGCATCCTTTGCCTATTCATGACTGAACAATATCCAAGATCAAGTAACACCTCACCGAAAAATGTTAACACTTGAGTTAAGCTCCTTAGCTCATCAGAAGTAAGGATTCAAGAATGCATGCCATTTCAAAAATTGGGGCATCAAAAGTTGGTTAGATTACTGAGAAACCTTAATCATTAGTGCTTTGGTTATCTATTTTTGCTCAGCACTGCGCCACACACAGTGCATCCCAAAAAGGGGCATCTATAGACACCAAAATAGCACCAATATGATTATGTAATGACAAGCACTAATCAAATTGACATACATAGCCCCTAGGGCAGCCTCCAGAGGTTAAACAGTGGTCCTAACCACTCCCACAATAGTTTTAGAAGATCAGAGGTCAATTTGGCACCTTTCAAGCACTCTGCTCTCTACTCGTTCCACCCTGGGATGATTACAAACTAGTATTCATCCCACCCCGGGATGATTAGTAGCATTCACTCTAGGGTGGGGCGAATAGCAGGTTTGATGGGCAAAAGGTCAAACCTTGACAAATGGTAGCTCAGATCCACCACTCAACTCCACCTTCAATGCATGGGAGTGTGAGTGAGCATTTTTTAGCTCAAAGGGGCAGTCATAGAGGCAGTCATGGAACCCTTAATCAGGGAGGAATCTTCTCCCTCCAGACAAGGCATGATGGCCAAGTGGCACCTCTGCATGCTCATTCACAAGAGACCCTTAGGTATATAAAATGGTGAGTCTTCTCACCCCAAAAAAGGATAGAGCAGGAGCATTTGGATCAATCGAGTGCTACCGAATTACATCCTCACCCATCGCTTGTGCTTCTTACATCCTTGATCTCTCTTTTGGAAGGGAGGTTGTTGGGTGATCATTAGAAGCACAATCCGGACCCAAAACCCAAAAATTTGGCCACAATACCCCACCCAATTTGCCTACACAACCATCTAGGAGGTTTTGGACCCATCCTAAGTGGATTGCTGCCGAAACCAAACCCCAAACGGTAGGCGTCCTGCCCCCGGGCACCTCCTGCACTACTGTAGTCCTAATTGCCCCACCCTAGAGCGATTAGAAATATATAGTAGATTTCTTTACTATTTCATTTGCATTTCATTTTAGATCAATCATATAGGCTGCCATTCAAATTTTATGTCATTCTGATGAATATTGGTTGTGTTTTCAGTGTTTTTCGTTTCCATTAACATACATGGAGCATCATCGAATACAGGGCAATCAAGGTAGAATTTACAAAATCCGACCTTTTGGGTCATCTCAAAATGCCCCGTTTTGAGTAACCCCAACTTTGCAGGTGTTTTGGAGGCCCTTGTATGGGACATTTAGGAGGTCACTTTCTAACATCTTGTGATAGTCCTAATTGTCCCACCCCGGAGTGATTAGAAATCTATGGTAGATTTCTTGATTATTCCTTTTGCAGTGTTTTCTTGGTAATGTTTTCATGCCTCTGTCCAAATTTTAGCTCATTCTGATATGTATTGATTATATTTTTAATTATTTTATGCATGCATTAATCGGAGGCCTTGGGGATCGCATGTTTCCCTCCATCCATAGGTGCTTTTAATCATTTGCTATTTTTTTGAATGTAGGATCTCGACATCAGAGGGGAAGCAAGGAAGAACATACGCATTCACACAAGTGGTAGTGACATTTGGCCCACCCATTTCACATGTGGGCACGCGGAAGAAAGTGTACCATCCGTGGTGTGACAAAACTATGTTTAGCGCTCCTAGCCCCTGAAAAGGGAGGAGACGTATTGTAACCTGATATCGAGCAAATTAATAAAATAAAGGGCTGCACTTTACATTTTCTTCACATCTCATTTCATTTCGCTTGTTTTCCCCTCTCAATGCATTTTAGTTCGTAGGACTTAGCGTTACATTTTACTTTTGTTTGCATCGCACTCGATACACCATTTTGCTTCCGTATCCTCATGATTTCATGTTCATATTTTTCCTTTTTTTGATAGCTTTTGGTAATTAAAATATGCCTTTCTTATTTCCTGATTAGCTTCATATTTTCTTGCTAGATCAAAAGCAGTAGGTAAATTGATGAGATTGTTCATATTTACAGCCATCTTGATTCTAAGATGTAATCCCAAAATAAATTTTTGAGTTTTATTTTCTTCATTGATTTCATATTTTGATGCATATTTTAGCAACTATATAAAATTTTGGTGGTAATCCCATACTATCAGATTCTCCTGTCACAAATTTGAAAATCCCTAAATTTCTTTATATAATATTGCCTTGTCAAGAATCTATTTCTAAATTAATTGATAAATTTTTCCCATTTAAGGTTGGTAGCTTCTATCTCATACCCTTTCTTATAATATTTCCACCAGTCCAAGGCTATTTTAGTCATATTCATCATTTTCAAAGTAGTCTTAGATTCAGATGATAAAACCACTAGAGAAAAGTAGGACTCTAGTGTTAGTCTTACAATGGCACTGAGAGGGGGGGTGAATCATGAAATAATGAAACCTTAAAACTAAATAAAGCAAGTATCACAAGAGAACATCACACAACACAAGATTTAACGAGGTTCACCAATTTGGCTACTCCTCAAGAATGACTGCTTGGACTACCATCCAAATCCAACCTTTGCAAAGCTACAACTTTACAATCAATTTACCAGCACCCACTGGAAGGAGTACCAACACCTTATTTATCTACACCAATAGAAAGGAGCACCAACCCCTGATTTACCAGCACCTACTAGAAGGAGCACCAACTCCTAATGCCAAGTTGCAACCTGGACATCAATTTTGAATATAGAAGTTTAACAGAAAAATACCTTCGCTTTTACAAGACCCTGAATGGTCTATTGCTTACCCAATCTCTCTCACTATTTATGTAACAGACACATCTGCTACGATCTACAACCGCACTTCACCTTTTGCACTCTCTGTGCCTTTTGCTCTCTCTGTTCAATCACAGCCACACTTGGTCGAACTTCAACCTTTTTGTTGTCTGCACACTTTGCTCTCTCTGTGCACTCACAGATGCACTTAGGACAATTCGACATGACTCTTCGCTCACTTTGCGCACTTCACCATCATCTCGTCGCTTCTGCGCTTTCTATGCTCT
The DNA here is from genome assembly GCA_028583015.1 of Wollemia nobilis. Lineage (NCBI taxonomy): Eukaryota > Viridiplantae > Streptophyta > Pinopsida > Araucariales > Araucariaceae > Wollemia > Wollemia nobilis. The sequence continues at coordinate 3,226,707 of JAQPPZ010001753.1, forward strand.
TACAGCCACATTTCACACTTTGACACCCATTCGACGACATCTACAACACACTTCAAAATTCTCCAAACAACCCTCCTTTTATAACAATATTTTCATGATGAAAAAACCAATCTTAGTCAGCTGTAAACCCTAATCTTAGTCGGCTGTAAACCCTAATCTTAGTCAGTTGCAAACCCTAATCTTAGTTGGCTGTCATCGATCTTTGTCGGCTTCAACTACCCTTGTAACCCTTCTGTTGCTATTGCCGTGAAAACACATGTCGCGATATCGTGACACTTTTTCTTTCTCTATCTTTCTCCTTTCTTTGGCCCGCGAAAATACAACATGTCACGATATCACGACACTTCTTCTTTCTCTCTCTTACTCTTTGCATCGGATCGCAAAAATGCTACATGTCGCAATATTGCGACACTTTTTCTCCTTGCGCTTTCTCTTTGCTTCAGCCCCCGAAAATACATGTCACGATATCGCGACACTTTTTCTTCCTTGCATTTTCTCTTTGCTTCGATCTCGAAAATACAACATGTCGCGATATCGTGACACTTTTTCTCCTTGCATTTTATTTTTGCTTTGGACCACAAAAATACAACATGTCATGATATCATGATACTTTTGCCTCCGTACTCTTCCTCTTTACTTTTGTCATGATATCGCGACACTTCTGCCTTCTTACTTTCTCTCTCCTCCTTTAGTCGTGAAAATGTGACATGTCACGATATCGCGACACTTTTTCTCATTAGCGCTTTATCTTGCCTTTGGGTCACGAAAACATGACATGTCGCGATATCGTGACACTTTTTCTCCTTAGCGCTTTTTATTGCTTTCGGTTCACAAAAACGCAACATGTCGCGATATCGCGACACTTTTTCTCCTTAGCACTTTTTCTTGCCTTTGGGTCGTGAAAACGTGACATGTCGCAATATCATGACACTTTTTCTCCTTAGCACTTTCTCTTGCCTTCGGGTCATGAAAATGTGACATGTCGCGATATTGCGACACTTTTTCTCCTTAGCGCTTTCTCTTGCCTTTGGGTCGCGAAAACGTGACATGTCGCGATATCATGACACTTTTTCTCTCGGACTCTCTTTCTTGTAATATGTCGTGAAATTGTGACACTTTTTCTACTTGCCTCTTTCTCTTCCAACATGTCATGAAATTATGACAGTTTTTCCTGCTTGCACTTTCTTTTCGAACATGTCACGAAATCGCGACAGTTTTTATTTCTTCTCAACATGTCGCGATATCGCAACACTTTTTCCACTTGTCTTTTTTTTTTCTTCCAACATGTCGCAAAATCGTGACAGTTTTTCTTTCTTCTTCTCTCTCTTCCAACATGTCACAAAATCATGACAATTTTTCTTTCTTCTTTTCTCTCTTTCAACATGTCGCGAAATCATGACAGTTTTTCTTTCTTCTTCTCTCTCTTCCAACATGTTGCGAAATCGCGACAGTTTTTCTTGCCTGCTGAATGTGTTGCGATATCACGACACTTTTCTTACTTGTCTTTTTCTTTGATCTTTCGCAAGTGGTCCACTTTGGTCTTCTTGGAAAATCACTGTACATACTTTGAGTAACCTTTGAACTCCTGTCTTCTGCATCTGACTAGCTTTTGAACTTCCTGTCCACTGCATCAACAGATCTATCTGACTGTGTTGACAACAATGACAATATTGTTGCTATACCTTGCTCAACATCTATTTCATTTATCTATTTTTCTACTGATTCCCTATCACCCTTACCATTAAACTTAGATATTACTACTTTTTTATGTTTTTTTCCAACTCCTTACTCACCCTTGCCCTTCCATCACTAGATATCTTTGGTTACCTTGATGCTTCAACTGACCTCTCCAATCCATTTCCTTGTCCATTAGCTAAGTCTTCTATGACCCGTTGTTGTTGGAAAATAAATTCTTGTTGTTGGACCATGTGAGTTTTCTGTTGGGCCATCTCTTCCCTTTGATATTCCATATGTGTTTGCAATAATTACACCACTTTTGCGAGGTTTCCTTCCTCCACACTAGTCTCACTCTCATTTTGAGAAATCTCATCAACCCTTCTTTCATGTTGAGGACTTTTTTGCCTTAATTTTGTTCATGGTCTCCTTACAGGTCTCTGGTTGACTTCCTCCTCCCCATCACCCATGATATTTCTTAAGGACCTAGCTCGCAACATTCATGCTATTCAACTTGTAGGTGAAATAGGTAGTGCATTAGTTTATATTAACTAATATTTTTCACATTTAAGATCTATAGCTTAAAATCTCCTCTGCTTTGATACCATATGTAACAACCCAAATCTAACTACAAACATAGTTTCCCAAAAAAAATAAGTAATTCTTAGAATTTTTTTAATAAAGTCTTCAATCCAAACCTAAAAGTTATTTTCCTAGATTTCAGAGGATAATTATAAGTTAGCATCATTTTGAATCATCCAAATATATTAAAATATTTATAAAAAAATTAACACAGACATAAGAAACCACACTTGGGTTCAAGACTACCACAGCTAGCCACCCAAGTGGATGAGATTGACCAAATCCCGTTGAGGAGCCAATTTATGTGTTTTGTTATCTCCATTTATCATCCATATTTTTTTAGCATGAGTATCAAACCATGGACAATATTATCCTCTAGGGACAATAAAACCTAGAGGGAGGATCCTTACCTATTCATACCAGACCTTTGACTAAATAGTCGACTTGTTTAAAACCAGTACAAAAGAGGTTAGCATATTTATGTCATTGTGACTAAGTGGTTATTAAATATACTTGGAGGTAGTTAGTGCCATGTCAATACCCTGACCTTAGACCTAATTACGCATACTCATTGTAAATTATAGTGGTTTGTCCCATACCAAACCCTATGGCTATTCCAGCTAAGTTTGATGAGTATGGAAACAGTACAATGCTCTTCGAGTCTAGCCTAAAAAAGATGTCCTATACCACATTTTTGTTCTCTACCTGACAAATTTATTTTTGACTCATTCCATCGATCATCAAATGTCTCAAAGCTTGTTGTGTGCATACCCACAACTCAAAATTCTTAGATGTTTATATATTTAATTTTTTCTGGTCAAAGCCTTCTAAGGGTCTCTTGGTTTTTATTTCACTATAAATATTTTTGCAAAATAAATTTGTAAATCTACCTTAAGTATATTATATTTTAAAGGAAAAATCAGTTAAAAGAACAATAATAATTAGTCATAAAAATAACTTGCTATTTAAGACCAAATCACACTATTATCATGAATTTAAACCATCCTAGAGTATAGTTTTGCTCCCTAAACATTTACAGGTTTGTTTATTCACAAAAAGAAAATTCTAAAGAACCAATTGCTCATAAATGCATAACTTTTTAATAACTTTGTTTTATCTAAAGTAAAGTTTGGTGATTCACCTCATGAGTTCCACTACTATAATGCTACTTGCGTTCATAAGTTAAATTACATGTTTTCTTATTTAAAAAAAAAGTCTCAGTTTTCTCTCGCTCACAAAAAATATGATTCATAGTATCAAGTTGGGGTTTAAACGACATTCGCTAGAAGCCTTTAGCTTATTAGCTACAAATGCTAAGATTTAAAAAAATTTAATTACTCTCATTGTTTACCCAAGATTCCTCGAGGTAAAACTAAAGTTTGTTTTATTTAATAACTATCTATGAATTCCCAATTCGTAACAAACCATAAGAGAATTCAAAACCAAAATATTAAATAAATTTATCAAGTTAAATAAAATGCATTTGCTCATCCGAATTTGCCATATGTTCATGTCGTCGCTAGCAAATACAATAGTCTTTATTTTTGGAACATAAATACATGTGGACATCACCCATTTTTTTAACATGAAGAAGGATTCTTACTTTTACATTACGATCTTATACTACTTTCTATCTAAGATTTGGTCTATCCAATTTCACATCTGCTTAAATTTTGAGAATCTGTACTATTGCACAGGCTTGAAACAACCAAACTTCATTACATAGTCTTTTAACTTGAATTCTGGTATCTTTTCCACAACTTAGTAATGGTATAATATTCCTCGACCATGAGCTCTTGGTATTGTTCATACCATGCTCACTCAACACAATATCGACTACTTCCAAGTAGTCAAAAATATAAATAGAGGAAACTTGAAACGCTGATAGGTATCAGATACAACTCATAGAAAATGATCATTAAATTTCCCATGAACACATGCAAACTATTATTTCATAGAAACATATAAAAAATACCCAAGAATTAACCAAAAAATTTCAATATGTTTCTTTTGTTTTCAAACTACCTACTTTTCATAGGGTAGAATTCCACAAAACCTATCTTCCTCATCAAGAGATGTTTCCAGGTTCCAAAGAGGTATAAGTTCGTAAATTGTTTCTTTATTTTTAAAAAAGGATACCAATTTACGCACAATGCTCATCATATCCTTGCTTCCAAATACAAAAACACATAGCAACACAACAATGTTTCTCAACTATACATTGTTTTCAAACAACACAACACTAATTCCCAACTATACATTACTTTCAAGCATGACAACAATATTTTACCAGCATTACTTTACTTCCAATATCACAAATCAATACATTAGCATAAGAGTATTTTACTAGTATTTATGTTGCTTCCATTGTATAAAAATATAATAGCAACATAGCATTATATTTCCAACATTTTTGTTGCTTTCATTATCATAAAATATCACAACATAGCAATATATTTCCAGTAAATACAAATATGTTTATCACACTAAAATAAACAAGGTGAATGCATTCTTTATGATAAAAGCTATCGAAATAACTGACCTATATTCTCATGCTTCCCAACTACAATGTTCGTTGTTCTTCGAATCCCTTCTCTGTCCTCTCGCTCGGATGCTTCTTCTTATTTTTATTTAACCTTCTTTCTTTTGTTTTTCCTTCGCAAAATGATATGCGAGGAACTCAGAAGTTGTTTTCCCCTACATCCATGCATAGCGCTAGATTGTCAAGCCTTTTTTCCTCTACTTCATGCGCATTACCGTGTTATCATGACATTCCAACAATTTATGGTATTTTGCCTTAACTAATAACAAACATTGGAATTGCATTCAACCAACATGAAGATTTATTAAAACTTAGCTCTACCAATCTTTCAATTATTTTTCTAATATTAAGCAAAGCTACATTAATAATGTAAATTATTTCACACAAGTTTTAAACAAAACAAGATTATAAATATTATAAATTATTTTGTTATATTTAATGTAAAACAATAATAATATTTATATAAGCTTCCATACATGGTAAACCCACTACTATAACAAATTCACATAAGAAACAAAATAGCATTCCATATAGTAAACTCACATATGCCTTAACAAGCAACCACACACATGCCTTTCCAAACTAGTGGCTCCCATCATCATTGCCACCTAAAAACAACATTTCTTATTCCTTGCCAAACAAGCAATATTCAAGTCAATTTAACCCACGCAGAGATGCAATATGCAATGCACCTAAATGATATGCAAGCCCAAGTTTCCAAGTTTTCATGTGTTCACAAGCTGAATCATCACTTTTCTTTCTTACCTTCTTCCAATGACTTGTTTCTTCTAGTTATCACCATGCAACTATCTTGCACTCACAGCAAGTTCACAGGAAAAATATAAGTATATATATATTTTACTTTCTTTGATTAACCGGGTGTTGTTTGTTTAGCTAAATGTAGGAATTAAAAAATATAAATTAGTATCTTGAAACTAATGAAAGCAATTTTTTTAGTTGTATTTAATTTATAATTTAGATATAGGCTTTTATATATTTTTGTGAGTTAATGTAATTATAACTAACTCTTATGTATCAAAACAAATTTAGAATTTCGAGGTAATGCAAGGTTATATTTTATAATACCGCCAATTGAAGGTATCACATAGGGAGTTTATATCACGGGGATTCGACCTTTAACTTAACCTTTCCACCAGGGTCCTTGTAAGTGGAAACGAAGACTTCGTGCTCCTTGCTCCTTTGATTCCAGTTGCACGTCCCTGACTCGAATACCACGCTATCCAGAGAGTAAATAATTCATCATCTCATTTGTACAGAATATATAAACATAAAGCTCGGTCTAAAATGGCCCGGGTACTACTGCTATGGAGCAGCGAGGATCCACACCTCGGGGATTGGACTCAATCTCCACCGCTTCAAAGCAGTACAATTGATATACGCAGGCTTTCCATCTATTTTGGTACAGTGGATCAGACTGTATGCATAAACGTCAAACGCCAGGCCTACAGAAACGTGAATCACCATCATATTTTGGTTCCACTGTTGTCTATTATCGATGCAGGTTTGAGCTCCCATGTGACTAGTACTATAAAAGTTTTGCCATTTAAGTCTGGAAAGACTAATCTAGACATAGTTTTTCCTATTTGAATGAGACATGACGAAGAGCCTACATATAGGCTTGTGACAAGCACAATACGACTTTACTGTTGACGAGTCACTCTTCTCATTCGCACTGTACCCTTCTTAATCAGCCTTGTACGCTCATGTAACAAATGTCGCCTCTTCGTAAGTAGGTTATCCGTTAGTACTTGTTTTAGTAACTATTTCAAGTAGGTTATATTGTAGTGTTTTAATAAATATTTAAGGTAGGTTATTTAGTATTGTTTTAATAAAAGTTTGAATTTTTTTAATTTGAAATTAGTTTAGTTTAAAAAAGTTATGATTTATTTATTTTAAATTTGTAGTTTTAAGAGTCTTATAAACTAAAATTTTAAGCCACTAAATAATATAATTATAATTAATTTTTTTAATTTCTCATCCCATTAAGCCTGCTGGGCCAACTAACCCATAGGTACCATATGTTACCCTACCCTTCTTGGGTTGGTCCTTTGGGTGACTGCAGCTTTTGAGTACAAAACATTTGAGACAGCACTACGTAAAATTTATGAGCCCCTCTGGTGTAATTATTGCTTATTCAACTTGTCGTTTCTCGATCTTCTAGTTATCTCTGTTCTGGAAACACCAGTTTTACATGTTCGACTGTTAGAAATATGGGTAGAGGGAAGATTGAGGATCGGTAAGATACTTTTGCCAGGTGGAGAAAAGGGCTTGTAAAGAAGGCAAAGGAACTTTCAATCTTATGTTCTACTGAAGTTGGTGTGATCATTTTCTCCAACCCCGGCAAAAATTTACACATACCCGGATTCTGATGCCACGTAAGACTAGTGTTTTATTTTTAGATGGCTTAAAAAAAAAATTATGTTCAATCTGGATACATGTTGCTCTTGAACTTTAGAGCAAACATTCGTTTTAAAAATTACTTGCTCAGTATAATTGGTTTTAGATAATTATATATTGATTTTGGTTTTTTCCCATATTGCGTCGTTAAAAGGATTCAACGGATATTGGAGAGGCATCAGCGGCTGTCGGGAGGATATGTTCAGTGAAATTCCAAGCAATCATTCGAAACTGTTGCAGTTTTTGAAGGATTTGTGTTTTGATTAATTTTCACAAACTATTTTGAGAAGATTATTTTAGAAGAAATATGAAAGTAAGTAGTAGATTATGAAAATATTTCATTTAGATGCAAAATTTGTGATGAATATGTCATCTAACTAATGATTGTTCACATAAGGTCCAAAAACAGCAACAAAATAGAAAACAATAATTAATTTCACCTAAAACCTTTGAAATTCTCTCCACGGAAGCAGATGAGGATAGTAAAATGGAAACATTTATTATAGAGACACAGTTTGATAAAGAGAGGAAACAGTAAGGATTGCATGATGAGAAATCATTAAAAAAGCTTTATTTAATGCTGAAAAATAATAATAAAAGGGAAAAATAGTATAACAGAAAAACCAACCCAAATGCAAAACGAAAAGTCAGATTCAAACTACAAACAAAATGAGCAAAAGACCATACAAATTCCAATAGTATTGTTGTAGTACCAAGTAACCAGCCTATATTCCCAACTGGAATGAAGCAAGATGTAAAAGGATAAGGATGCCATAATCCTTAGGCTTATAGTCAGTCTCTTTATGGTAATGTTGGAAGCTTAAGCAATTTTTGATTTTTTTTTGGTAATTTGTTTATTTTGTTGTATTTGTTTTTATTTATTTTTTTGTGGTGTATTTGATTCATTTTGTTGTTTCTATTTTGGGATTTTTATATGTGGTATTTTTTTGTTGTTTTTGTTATGGTAGTGTTTTCTTATGGTGAGTTTTGTGGTTTTTCTATGTGTTTTGATGTTTATTTTTAATTTAATTTTATTTATTTTTATTTATATTTTATTTATTTATATTTTATTATTTATATTTTATTATTTATGTTTTTTTTTTTTTTTTGGTTACATAGGAGATTTGGCTACAACCACTATTTTTAGTAACTCCAGCGCAAGGTTCAAACAAGGTTCAAACAACAAGGACTACAACTATCAAAATTATGTTTTGTTATGTTGTTTGTGTGTTTGTTTTGTGTGGTTCGTGGTTTTTTTTTTTTGTACATATGTTTGATTGTGTTTGTTCTTGTCAAAACACTCAAGAAGGATGCTTTATTTGTTTTAGATTTTTGTGTGTTTGTGTTTGTATATTCTTGTTTTGTGTTGTTTCAACTCCTTGCATGTGTCAAAGGTGGTAGGCCACATGCGAGCCCTGAATGTTTTTGGTGGAAGAGATACCCCTATCTCTTTGGGTCTTACCCAAAAGTGACAGCCCAAACCACAGGGCAACTACCAAAATTATGTTTTGCTATGTTGTTTGTGTGCTTGTTCTGTGTGGTTCGTGGTTTTTATTTATTTATTTATCCATGTGTTTGATTGTGCTTTTTCTTGTCAACACACTCAAAGAGTATGCTTTATTTGTTTTATATTTTTGTGTGTTTGTGTTTGTATGTTCTTGTTTTGTGTTGTATCGGCTCTTTACATGTGTCAAAGGTGGTAGGCCACATGTGAGCCCATTTTTGGTGGAAGAGATACCCCTATCTCTTTGGGTCTTACCCAAAAATGATAGCCTTTCTAAAATATTTTTCACAAAACAAAAAATTCAAAGTTCAAAAATATTAACAAACTTCAATAATTGTTATTATTTTTTTATTTATTTAACTATAATATGTAAAATCTTATTTGAACGACTTATTGCAAAGAAAAAAATCTTTACAAGACAAAGTTAATGCTAACAACGATCAGATGCCCTAGTGGATTGAAATATTTACTGACTGTTTATAAGGTTACTATTTTAATAAAAAGTGTGTTAATGGTATATTACTGTTTGAGATATTAAATTTATTTATTTATGGTTAATAATTAAGATTACAATTTGTAGTTGTCTAAGGTAGTGGTATTTGGTAACATGTTCCAATGGTTAAGAGAAGTGATCTTCAAATATTATTATTAAAACTATTATCTAAGACTCATGAGAATATGTTTCATAATTATTGGTAAGGTTATTTTTGTGGGACTGATTGTTATGATTGTTTTTCAAGAATTGTTAAGGTTGTATTTTAAAATTGTTGTAAAGGTTGGTGTCTAATTTTTTTTTTAAGGTTTTTAAGGTTGTTTCATTATTTTTACAATTATTTTTTAGGGTGGTTGTTGAGACTATTTTAAAAATTGTTGTTGAAGTTGTTGTTAAAATTATTTTTTAACACAAGATAAAATATGTTTTAAAACTATTGCTAAAGTTGTTTTTTAAAATTATTATTATTGACTATTAAGTTTTTTTCTTTTTTAAACTATTGTTAATTTTGTTTTTTAAGGTTATTGTTAAAGTTGTTTTCTGAAACTACCACTATAGTTGTATTTAGGACTATTCCTAAAACTCTTTTCTAGGACTATTATTAAGGGTATTTTCAAGACTTTTGGATGAGACTATTTTCAAGTTTTGTAATTCTTTTTAGTTTTGAAAACCTTAAAATTGTGTAAGATATATGATGGAGGGTTAAGGCGATTCTTCTAATACTAAATAAATTCATTTTATCAATCCTTTCAAAATCTTAAATTTACTATAGTAAAAAAATTACTTTTTAATATAAAACTCTTACAAAATAATTAAATTAATTTTTAAATTATACTTTTATAAATAATAAAATTATTTATAATAATTAAATAATTATTCAATTTAATTCTACACATATGTGTATATATGAATTAAAAGTATAATTTATTATATACCTTATCCATATCAATTATTTATAATTATTTTCTATTTGAATTACTACGCCTAATTGCCCACATATTAGTTCTAAGAGTTGAAATTTGATTTATAAATTAAATTCATTAATCCCCATTAAGTAAGTAGAATTAGTTTTCAAATCTACACATCCATGGTTTTACTTAAATTAATTACTATACAATTGCTAGTTACAATAGAAAAGATAATTTCATAGGAAAGTATAAAAAAAGAGATTAATAATTCTCAAAATATTATAGCTATTTTATACTAAATACTCATGTTTTTTAGATTTTTATTCGTAAAGTTATTAATAATCAAATATTGCATTATATTAAATTTAAAAAGTATAAAGCAAACTTTTTTCATCTAGTGTTTATTAAAGAATTTATTTTTATCTCATGGGGACAACTTAATGATTTAGGCTTTGAATTTTTTTTTGAGAGGTGTGAGGGGGTGGATGTGTGGTGAATGTGTGTTAAATTCTCTATTGATAAGCATAGCTTTCGACTTTGGGATTTCTCATACTAACCAAATTAAAAAATAAAAGAATTTATTTTTGATCTAATGATAAATTTAATGTTTTTTTATTAATTTTTATTGAAAGTAATAAGTATATTTAAATATATAAATATATATATATATATATATATATATATATATATATATATTGAATATTTTTGAGTTATTCACGGGCAATATTTAGAAATATTAATAAAAATAATATCTTATTCCTATTTAATTATATACAATTAAAAATATCGGTTTGATTTATACCATTGTTTTGTTAATTAAAATAGATTAAGGATTGTATAAATTAATTTTATTGTCACAAATGACACTTCCATATGTATTCAAATCATATAACCAATATTTTAACATCTTGTTTCTATATTTGATGCTTCCTATGTTTATTACAATGCTTTCCACAAGAGAGGCAATAATATGATTATAAAATTGAGTATGATTTAAATATTTATTTTTAAAACCTTCATTATTCCTTTTAAGTCACAAATTTCCAACTAATGGTGGAACTAATCCTCCATAAAATACATATTGCTTTAGATTTAAAATAATTAATTCAATATTTCATCAACTCTCTTTATTTTGATGAAGTTATCCTCTCTCTCTCTGATATACATATTTCTTATGTAAAGAACACCTAAAAGGTCCATGATATCCTCTTATTTTGGAACTCTCACCTATAAGAATCTTTCTTTGGACTACTAACCAAAAAAAATTTGAGGCCTTAGGGTAGGCCTCAAGTCACTAAATATTATTCTAAGAAGAATATTTAGGAGTATAAAATTATAATTTTTGTAAACCCTTATACACAAACTACATATTTTTTGATAGATTACAAATAACTTATCCTTCCCCATAAAAATAAATAAATAAAAATCTTGGATCTTCATTTAAAACTAATTTGCTATTTTCTTGAGGTTTTTTTTTTTCAAATAGGTTGCTAATAGAAATCCATGATATACTAAACCTTTAAAATTTAAATATAATTGAGCCAAAAACTTCTATTATAGATAATAAATAAAAGGATATAATTTCAACTAAACATCAGATAGAAATTTTTTAGAAATATCCCTGTTGATTGACCACCTAATATATTTTGTAATCAATTAAAAATTATATATTATGAAGTTCGATGTTGCTAAGCTTCTACAAAGGGTAATTTTAATGAATAATTTTATTATATCAATAGAACCTATATATTTTTGAAGTAATAAATTTTTCCAATTATTTTCTTAATCTTTAAAATATCCCCATCCATGTTTTTTCCCTAATGCTAAATGTATAAGTCTATAATTTCACAAGCATCCCTTTAAACTATCATGTGTCTTGAAAACACTACCACACTTACAAAGAAAAACTAAATTTTTCATCATATTGTTTTCAAAGAATATATCAATGTTGCCAGTCACACACACACACATATGTAGTCATGAGGGGGTTTAATGAAAAATTATCATCTTACATAGTTTATTTCACAATTCACTCACCAAAAAAATATCCTCAACTAGAATGGTATGGTGTATTGACTCTTCATTGAATGATACGAAAACTCTTAGCTCGAACAATATTATAACCATTACTTACATGAAACTTAGATTTTAAACTGAATAACACTATTTTAAATCAATAATATTTCATTCAACATTTGAATGATACTTATTTAAATGGTCATTTGATCACTACTTGAATGTTCTTTGCTCACTTGAACAAAACTCTCTCAAATAACACTTCCACTTGAATGGTGCCTTGTTCATCACTCAAACAATACTTTCTCTTGAATTTCACTCTTATTTGAATGAATCTCTTGTCTGAATGGTAATCCATTTGAACATCCTTTTTTGTGAATGACTCTTCAAATATTTCTATGATATTTGCTTGAATGACATCAATATTGCTTATTTGATAAAATATTTTTTTGAATGACAAACAATATCTGCTTGAAAGATAAAATTTTAATTGGTCAATAATTTCCATAGGCATGATATTTTATACTTAACAATTTTATGCACTCAAACAATGGGTTGTCTTGAATGGAAATCCTGGTTGAGCAACATACTAACCTTATCAACAAAAATACTTAAACTATAGGGTCTTGAACTATAATATTTTAAATGATAATACTTGGATAAATAATAATTCAAATTACAATCATTCAAAATATTGAATGGAAACAACACACCTACAATATCTAGAGTACAACAATACCTAAACAATACTTTTGAATTTCTTCCTGCACAAACAAGATTAATAGTACATGAATTTAACAATACCATATATTTTACACACATATAGAATACATTGAAACAAATACCATAATTGTATTATGATATTCTTGAATGACTATTATATTAACCTATTTTACATATATTCTTACATAATACTTTGCATATGCTATATGCCTATTTTATGCTATTATTGTCCTTCTACTCTCTCAACTATGCACTTTATTTTTATGCACACAACCTCTTTTCTCTTCTCCATGTATGATATCTCCTCTTTTATTCTCTACTCTCTTTCTTATATATTTCTTTATGCTTGTTGGCCTCTCTTCTTTTTCCTACCAGTTTCTCTTCATCTCTTTCTCTTACACTTCCACTTTACTTTTCTATTACAAGAAGGGGTTCTTTATATATCAATGGTAGTAACAAATAGGTAGCAAATATTTTTCCTATAATTTTTTTCATGTGTGGATAGTCCAACATCATACTCACTTGGTAAGAGAAATATTTCATGAGCTCAAACTCATAAACATGATTTTATATTCCAAGTTATTATCATTTTAGATAGGATTTCTTCACAAGGTTATCTTTTCTTTCTTATCGTTGATTTATTTTGATATTAAAACCTTATCTTATTAAACCCACTCAACATTTTTTTTACTTTATCCATTCAATTACATCCATACAACTATAATCAACATGTATTTTGTTAACTACTTTCTCTTGGTTTCAATACCTTTTTTTGGAGTGATTAAATCCTCCATAAATATTAGAAGGAAGTAGGTTCCAACACCTAGTTTCCACATGTCAAAATATTCCATACTTTTCATAACAACCCATTATAGGACCTTCATCCCTCATATTGATTTATCTTCTTATAAAGTTAGTCTCAGTATTTCTTGCTTAACATGTCTATCTAGGGATTTTATTATTTGGACTTATATATAGAATTATGGGTATTTTTACACCTAACCCACATCTTCCCAATTCTTGCACAGTATATTCTATTCTTTTCATCAACTTAGAACAAATACCTTTGGTGTATTATTCAAAGCACCCAATTTATTCTTTATTATGTTCTTCAATAATATGGTATTTGTCATATATGATGTAAATTTACTACAATAGACTGATAATGGACTCCAAGGGTAAAATTGCAAGATAAGATATCATATAAAATACACCAGTAAAATAAACCTGCATATGCTCCCTTTCATTAACTTAATTCACATCCCTATTACAATAGAGTCTCCCACTTCTTATACTCCCAAAAAGAAAAAACCTAGCCTACGTTGTCCCCTTACTATTTTTAGTAACTTTCTATTTTTAGCAACTCACTTTTTATTTTTAGTAACCCTAAAAAAACTTGGATATCATGCACCCATTATTCAATAATACCCACTACCCCAAGATAACAACGCCATTCTAATTCTACACTAATAGTTATGATAAATTTTATGTTATAAAATCTAAAAATTACAATAAAAGCTAATTTTGGGCCCCTTAGATGCATTTTAATGTACACAAATATATGGGCCACTTTTCTTAGGTTTTCCATGTAATTCTACACATTATAAAAAAATAACGAGGCAAAATGAACACTCAGAGCAAAAGTTATGGCCCTAGCAAGGTGCATCATTCTCCTCTGGTTGAAAATGAACTCAGCTCTTGTGAATCCTATTGACGAAATACCTTGATATTATCAATGTCAACACTTTTTAGTTCCTCCTTGGAAATCCAAGTGTTGTCAATCTGGGATAAACCTTCCCAGTGTACCAAGTATTTACTATAGTTAACATTGTGTATGGTGATCACTTTCCTATCAAGGACCTGCATAATGTGTTCCTTAATCTTCTTAGGGATTTTCTTCTACCAAGCTATGGTGTTTACCTTTTCAAAAACTCACTAAGTACGAGGTATTCCTAGCACAAAATCCATGCTCAGGTCATTAGTACAGCTTGAGCCTCCTTGCACACTCTACATTTGGACACAAATCAAATTACATCTCTATTAAATCATGGTCAATAGTACTTTTTCTCCACAAGAGCAACTATTTTGTCTATGCCAAAGTGTCATGTCAAACCACCACTATGCAACTCATGGATGATATTCTCCCGCATGAAACCATTAGGTATGCACAACTTTTTCCACTTAAATAGACAGCCATCCTGCATAACATAATCAATGAATATTCAACCAGCCTCACCCACAATTAGAGTTTTATACTATTGTAAAATACTTCAAAAATCTATATTAGATTCATAAAAATGCTTAATCCCCTCAAATCCTACCACTGTATTCTCCATGGTGGTTACCAATAGTACTCTCCTGATTAATGCATTAACAATATTATTCTTCTTATCAGACTTGTGCTTCAACACAAATAAGTTTTCTTGCAAAAAGAAAACCCACTTCACATATCTACTATTTAATTTATTTTGATAATTGACATACCTTAAGGCTTCATGGTCAGTGTATAGTGCAAACTCATTAAATAAAAAATAATATTGCCAATACCTTAGCACCTATACACTTGCATAAAATTCTACATCATAAGTGGAGTAGTTCTTCCTTACCTCATTCAACTTTTTTCTAAAAAATGCTACAGCCCGCCACTCTTGGATCAACATAGTGCCAATCCCCACATGTGAAGCATCACAATCAACTTCAATTTTTTTTTTTTTAAAATTAGGTAATACTAGGATGGGTGCTTTTGAAACCTTCTTCTTCAAGAATTTAAAAATTTGAGTTACTACTTGTGTGCAAGAATGCTACTAAAGTTCCTAATGAACTTCCTATAAAAAGTTGTCAAACCATGGAAACTTCTCACCTCTATTATATTCCTTGGAATAGGCCATTCAAGAAATGCCCTCACCTTTTCCTCATCCATATTTAGGCCATCCTTAGAAATTATAAAATCCAAAAACACTAGACTTTCTTGAAGAAATCTACACTTCTTCACATTAGCATATAGTTTCTCTTTCTATAATAACTCTAACACCAATCTCACATGGTGCAAGTGCTCTTCTTCACTTTTACTAAAAATCAAGATATCATCAAATAAACAACCATAAACTTACCAATGTATTCCCAAAACACTCGATTCATCAACCACATAAAGGCACTGGGCACATTTGATAACCTAAATGACATCACCATCCACTTGTACAACCCATATCAGGTTTTAAAAGTAGTCTTCCACTCATCGCCCTCTCTAATATTGATCTGATAATAACCACTTTGTAGATCAATCTTGCTGAAGTAGCACGCCCCTTCTAAGATGTCAATCATATCATCCACTCTAGGAATTGGAAACCTTTACAAGATAGTAATTTTATTTATGGACCTGCTATCTAGACACGTACTCCTTGAGCCATCCTTCTTTCGATTTAATAAATAAGGAGTTGCACAATGACTCATGGTATCCCTTGCTAATCATTTCCATATCAATTCTATCACTTGCTTATTCAAAAATACATTTTGCATTGGGTTCAACTGATAGGCTGCTTGGTTCAAAATAACTAACCCAAAAATTAGATCAATGTGATGTTGAATATCCCTTAATAATCCTTTCCATATCAATTCTATCAGATACTTATTCAAATATACATTCTGCATTAGACTCAACTGATAGTCTACTTGGTTCAGAAGAACTAACCCAAGAATTAGATCAATGTGATGTTGAATATTCCTCTTTGGTGGTAACCCATCAGTTAACTCATTTGGTATGAAATCAACATACTCCTTCAATAACTTGGATGCTTTCGGTGGTATAGGAGCCTCCTCTACCTCTATCTTCTTCACCATCAATGCATAACACCAACCATATTCTTGTGCCTCTATGATAAAATCCTTCGTAGTCAATAAAATCTCACCCTTCCCTTCTTCCTAAAGAGGTAACAATACTACCTTGGTATAATCCTTCCAAAAGGTGTATGTATTTTGACCCCCATCATGGAGGGTCTTCCTACTATACAGCTAAGGCCTCCCCAATAGTATGTGATAGGCATCCATAGAAATTAGGTCACACCAAACTTAATCTTTATAAGTATTTTCAATTGAGAATTTTACTAAACATCTCTTATCAATATTCACCTCATTTCCTTTATTGATCCATGAAATGTGATAGGGGTATGGATGCTTCTCACAATTTACATTCATTTTATCTACCATTACATTAGAAACCATATTCTCACAACTACGACCATCAATGGTTACTTTGCATACCTTTCCTCCCAATGTGCATCCCATACAAAATATATTTGTTCATAGCCATGACTCACCACCCTCATCTGCTTGCATTTTTTCCTTGTTTGGAGTAATCAATGTTCTCTTTATCATGAGATTTTCACTTGCATCTACAACAAATTCTATCTCAGCTTCATCCTCTTCCTCAACCAGGTTGACTCTAGTATGTCCTCCCTAATTCCTCTCTTCAAAATCATAGTGGGTGCACTCAAATGCTCTGTGACCTTCCTCATCATATCTAAAATAGGTATATGGCTTCCATGATCCATTCCCATTTTGACCTCCTCCATTACCTCAACCTCCCATATTTCCTCTTCCTCTTTGGTAGGTATCGCAACCTTGCTCGAACTCTTCCTATTTTTTTGTACTTGAGGGTTCTCCATTTTATGAGCTAGATCCACCACATCCCCAATTTGGAGAAAATGCCCTCTTTTGTAATTACTCCTATTATAATTTTATTCAACCTTTAAGGTTATATGATACACATATTATACAATAAGGCTATGATATATAGCTTTTAGAAATAATTGGTGTAGTCCTCGATGCTTTGGTCCTTCTATCAGAGGTTCTGAAATCTACAAAATAATATTTGAAAATAGTATACAGGAACAAACTTTTCTTCCAACTTCTTATTTATCTTATCCCAAGCCTTAATATTTCTTTTCCTTTCCTCTATCATTATGTCTATAGATGATCCCACAAAATTAAAGCATAACCTTTCAAATTTGTGCATGCGAGTTTCACATTCTTTTCCTCAACTATATTACTCCATTCAAAATAATTCTCCATACTATTTACCCAATCGATTAGCTCCCTTGGTTTTAAACCACCAGCATACTTGAAAACCTCGATCATGATTCTATCTCGTCTTCCTTTAAGTCCTTCCAAGGCTCGGATCATTCTTCTTTCAAAATTTTCTTATTCTTATTCCACGTGATCCTCAAATCCACCTTCCTCAGCCATGGTCTCATTATCAGATATTAGATCTAGGTCCACATTAGTGCGGGTCTCCATCATGTGATTAATCACACCAGTCAACCATGATATTTCTTCATGCAGATCCTCCATATGATTATTCATTTGGGCATAGATCTTTTGCCCTCTCCTTCTTATATTAATTTTCTTTCCATTAGCGAGATCTCACCTGCTATAATACCAATTGATGTAAATTCACAGTAAGAGACTGACAATAAACTCCAAGGGTAAAATTACAAGATAATACATCATACAAAATACACCAGTAAAAGAAATATGCATATGCTCCCTTTCATTAATTGAATTCACATCCCTCTTAATAGAGTCTCCCACTTTTTATACTCCCAAAAAGAAAAACTCTAGCCTATGCTACCCCCTTACTATTTTTAGTAACTTCTACTTTTAGCAACTCACTTGCTATTTTTAGTAACCCTAAAAAAAACTTGGATGGCATCCAAAATGGAATCATGCACCTGTTATTCAATAATACCCACTACCCCAAGATAGCAACCCCACTCTAGTTCTACACTAATAGTTATGATAATGTTGTGAAAACTAAAAATTACATTCAAAGCTAATTTTGGGCCTCCTAGAGGCATTTTTCATGCGCCCAAACATATGGGCCACTTTTATTAGGTTCTCCATGTTCTAAAAAATAACGGGGTAAAACAGAAACTCGGAGAAAAATTTATGGCCCTGGAAAGGTGCATCAATATCCATCAATAACATGATGAGATTGATCTTCCTCTATTTTCTCTTTATCATTTCTTTTCTCTTTATCCTTCTCTTTATCTAAAATGCCACTCAAGGGTGATTTAAAAATAGAATGTGAGAATTATTGCATTTTAATATTTATAATCATTACTACTAGTAACTTGGGTCAACTAACACTTCCCCATGCTTGTTTTCTTGCTTGTCTTTACCTCTAATTAATTTATATTTTTCAAAACTACTATTTCTCCTTTTTTATTTAACTCACATCCCTTCAATAATTAATTTTTGTACTCAAGCACAATGTAGGATTGTTATCGACTTTTCCTAACTTATCCTTTAATGGAATTAATGTGTACCCTTACAATCCTTATCAATAGTGTAGGTTTTCACCCTACCATCATGCAATACTTTTCTATCAAACTGCCATAGATTTTCCAACAAGAAATGACAAGCATCTATAGGCATAACATCACATAGTATCTCATCCTTGTAAGAATAAATTTAAAAACTTATCATACATTTTCACTTTCCAAAATTTTATGTCCATTTTGTAACCATAAGAAATTGCGTGGATTTGAGTGTTCACTCCTCTTCAACCCAAGATTTTATTCCATCTCCATAGACACTAAATTATATATACTACACTGTTCATAGTGACTTTCCAACACTTACCTTTTGATTTTCATATGATTTTGAATAGACTTCTTCTTTACCTCAATTCATGCACATCCATGGATGATTTCAACAACACCCTCTTAATCATGATATATTATCCTTACTTTAGTTCCTCCATGTGATTATATAAGGCAACACTATCTTCATATGCCTATGAAATCTATATCCTAACTTATCCTCCTTTACCAATATCCTATTATACTATTTGATATTCATGTACCTGGTGACTAGTTTCTCCATATAAAAATAAATTTTTGGGTAATCATCTACCCCTTCCTATACCATAAATACCTCTTCCTCTTGATAGATCTCATATTTCTATAGAATTTTATCTAAAACTACTTTGATAAAAACTAGCTTCTCCTTCTTGCAAATGTTGCCCTCTACCACTATTTGATTGTTCTCTTCCTCTAGTAATTTTTCTCTACTTGCATGTTAAAAATTCATCTACCTTTAGTGCACATTTATATACCTCTTCAAATGCTCTAAGTTGAAACATACCAATTTCATATTGTATGGATAAAATTAATCTATTCATGTATCATGCCACTTTCTCCTTATCATATTCAATATGACATGCTCTTATGGTCAATTTAAAATAATTATTAGAAATACTCTTTCACACCTAAATTCATTTTAAGTGACCAAATTTGATAATAAATATGTAAACATTTAGACTTCAATTTGGATACAAACTTATCCCATGTTTGGATCTTATCCTTTCCTTTTTGTTACCTATCTATTTGGACATGATCCTACCAAATTGAACCATGTAACTTTAGCCATGTGCATGTAAACTTGATCTATTTTCAATCCTCCATGGATTCATAATCGATAAATCACTCCATGTTTGTTATCTAATCTATCAGTTCTTCTATGTTTAAACTTACATTAAAATTAGGAGTATTCGTTTTTGGCTTTTGTCCCATGCTAGATATTTTCTAAATCAACCAATATTATAATTTTTATCCTTTGTATTCATATCAATATTCTATATAATTAGTATCCTCCTCTTCATTATCACTAATATTCACAAGATAAATACCTCTTCTTTGGATAGCCTTAATTGCATCTAATTTGGTGATAATTATCCTTACAATTTAATTTATGTGTATTGGTTAGAGCACAAGACCATGTAATATTCCTCTTCCTTGATGTTCTATATCTCCTCCAACATGTATTATAAACCTCTAAATAAAATCTAACTTTGATACCAAATGATACAATTATAAGGACACAATTCAATGAAAAATTTACTCACACAACAAATTTCAAAATTTGCTCATACGAAAAATATGCTTAACTAGAATGCCATTGTGTATTGTATATTCATTGAATTATAGGGTGACTATTAGCTTGAATTATATTAAAAACATCACTTACATGATGCTTAAATTCCTAATTTAACAACACTCCTTCACTTGAATGAAATTTTAATCAACACTTGAATGATTCTAATTTAAATAGTCATTTGATCATAATCCAAATAGTATTTGATAATTTTAGTGATGCTCTCTCAAATGATACTTCCACTTGAATGGTATCTCATTCCTCACTCAAAAAAAACTCTTATTAAAACAACAATATGTTTGAGCATCCTCATTGTAAATGACTCATTAAGCATTGCTATGATATTTTGCTATGATATTTTCTTGAGTGACATCAATATTGCTTGTATGAGATAACAATATATTAAATGATAGATAAAATTTACTTTAACAATAATATTTTACTTGGTTGGCAATTTTCATAGGTGTGGCAATTTATACTTAATGGTTATGTGCACTCAAATGATAGGTTGTCTTGAATGACAACTCTAGTTTAACAATATTCTAACTTCATTAGAAACAATACTTGAACTATAGTGTCTTGAACTACAATTTTTTAAATTGTAATACTTGGATCAATAATACTTTAAACTATAATCATTTGAACTCCAATGTATTGTTGGCAAAAACATACCTACAATATCTAGACTATAGCAACACCTATGCAATGCTTCAAAAATTATCCCTATATAGATAATATTAATAGTGCACATATATAACAACATAATAAAATACCCCCACACATAGAATGGATTGAAACAACTACCATAATTGCATTATCATATGCTTGAATGGCTATTATAGTAATATGGTCTACATATATCCTTGTAAAATACTTTGCATATGCTCTATGTCTATTTTATGCCATTATTGTCCTTTTACTCTTTTGACTATATGCTCTTTTATTTACACACACATCCTCCCTTATTTGCGTATGTCATCTCCCCATTTTCTTTTCTCCTATCTTTCTCCTATATTTCTTTATACCTTCCAACCTCTCTTTTTTCGTCTTGATTATTTTTCATATTTTTCTCTTCCTATTTCTCTCTCCTTTTCTCTTGCAATAAGGGGTTATTTATATATACTCATGATATTTACAAATAGGTGGCAAATACTTTGTTTACAAATATTTTCATGTGTGGATGCTCGTGCATCTCATATGTACACATATTCAAAGTCTTGTAGTCATTATGACTTGTAGCCTTCTAACATGGTTAAGAACTTATCTTTCCAACTTTCTAAAGAATATTTCATTCTATTCAAAATAAGTACCAAAGTTACTTCATATTTTCATTATAGATAAATAATTACCCTTATATATACATGGTAATTTTTAACTTTAAACCTTAAAATATCCATAACAATTTAAAGTAAATCTATAGTAATACCAATGAAAAAGATCCTAGTTTTTGTATTATTAGCCAAATATCCATCACCCTTCTAATAGCATGATAATATTAATTTAGAATCCATGACCTCACCAATTTAGGGATAACCCAATAGAAAATTATAATAAATAAATCAATGATCAAGTCCATAGGGACCATTTTTTGCAAGTTGAATACCCTTTATTGTTCTTTTATTTTTTCCTTTGAGAATACGTTATATATGCCTCAATAAGAATAATAAATAGAAAATAAGATATTAATTCATGCTTGCAAAGTCACAAGAATGATACAAAGTATCCAATAGAGGATAAATTAATCAAAATAAAATATTTTTTAGTCCTATATCAATATCTAATTGATTCACACCAACCTTAATGAATACCAATGATGCACCTTGCCAGGGTCATAACTTTTGCTCCGAGTGTCCATTTTGTCTCATTATTTTTTTCAAAATGTGCATAATTGCATTAAGAACTTAAGAAAAGTGGCCTAGTTGTTTGAAGATCAAAAAATGCTTCTAGGAGGCCGAAAAATTAGCTTTTAATATAATTTTCAATTTTTGCAACTAAAAATTTATCATAAATTTTAGTGTAGAACTAGAGTGGGGTTTCTATCCTGCAGTAGTGGGTATTATTGAATTACAGATGCATGATTCCATTTTGGATGCCATCTAAGTTTTTTTAGGGTTGCTAAAAATAGAGAGTGACTAAAAAAATAGTAAGGGGATAGTGTAGGCTAGGGTTTTTCCTTTTGGGCAGTATAAGGAGTGGGAGACTCTATTCGAAAGGCATGTGAATTCAGATAATGAAATGAAGCATTTATAGGTTTCTTTTAATGGTGTATTTTGTATGATGTCTTGTTTTGCAATTTTACCCTTGGAGTCCATTGTTGGTCTCCTATAGTGAATTTACATAAACCAATTTGCATGAGACTATCAGGTAGATTTTTTTTTTTAAACACTATCATATATTTTCATAATATCTAATTTAAAAAATAAATTATTGAAAAGAGAAATGTTCAATGCTCCTTTTGCAAAAGGTGTGGTCATTATGAAAGAAAATGTATAATAATTGCAACCAATGAAAGAAAAATAGAAGCAAAAGTTAGAGATCAAAACATATTTTTATCATGTAATATAGTAGAACTTTCAAATAAATAACCTTGGTAATTAGGTTCTAGTTTATTTAAATAATAGGAAGAATAATAAGGATTTTTTTGTGGAGTTGTATGAATTGTACGAGGATAAAAACTAGAGATAATAGAACACTGTAAGTTGAAGAAAAAGGAACCTTACAAATTGACATAAAATATGAAATGAAAAATATCTAAAATACTTACACTTCTACCAGTGTGAATATGCTTGTAGATAAAATATACAAAATGTTATTTAATAATAATTAGTGCATCATCAATGATAAGGAAAATGGGAATCAAGTAATACCAATTATATCTATGATAATTAATGTAATATTTACTTTAAAATGGAGGAGAAGAGAACAATGTATGTAATGAAACCATTGAGAACAAAAGTTAATTATGGGATCAAATGTATGTATACAAATAAATATGAATCTTATAGTCATTGGGTTCTAAAGGAATGGTCCATGGACTACCTTGTGTAGATGCAATATGTTAAGTCTATGAAGGTTGGACAATAGGAAAACATCATAGAGATCATTTTTCAAGAGCAAGAGTATAGAAATATTCATATCGTTCATATATTTTTGGTCCAATGCATACACCAAGTGTTGGTGAAACCTTCTTCTTTATAGTAGAAAGGCTTAGGTATATATATTTTTAAGAATAATACTAATGCTTATTCAATATTAAAGAGACACAAATATACAGTAGAGAAATTCATACGAAAAATATTAAGAACATATAATTGTGGTGGGTATTAATTAGATAAATTCTACTAATAATAGCCTTTACATGGTAAGAAAAAGAAGTGGCATAATAAATGAATAAGACAAAAATGGAAATAAAAATAAACATAGAACTATCAAATGGTTTGGGAATTGTTTGGGTGCTAACTAATTACAACAATAGTGTGTATACTCAACAAAAGTACGAAAAATGTTTTTAATTAATATTAATCCTTCAATTATGATGTGGAAATAGGAATTTGATAAGTTACTTAAGGGTGCTTTTTTTTTTCTTATTTTTCTCATGCTAAAAAAATAAAAGCAAGAAGTTAGATCCAAATTGTCATGTAAGTATTTATGTTGATTTTTAATAATAAAACAATGCATGGAGATTTTTTCATCTTATATATAGATAATACATCATTTTTAGATATGTGATTGAAGATGAAGCAAAAATACATGGGCAACAAGTATAAAAATTAGAATATAATTAGAACTAAATATTGTAGTGTCAAAATAATAAAATGGAGGCACAAATATTTCTCCAAAGGTAAACACAATAGGGAAGAAAGTATTATAATCACATCTAAGTTTTCAAATATTATATCATAATTTGACTAGGATGTTCACAAGAACCCAAACATGACCCTACATTAAAAAGATAAAATAAGTAAGAAGGAAATATGGTGAACTATGCACTATTTCTCAAGATTAAAATGGATTCCTAAAGTTTTGAAGAACCATGGCAAAGCAATTTATGGACTAGATTCGTGAAAAATATTTTAATCAAATTCAAATGAATGATATTTAGGATTTATGTGAACTTCCAAATAAAAAAATATAATAGAAGTGAACTATGAATTAAAGACCAAGTACAAGTTGCCAAGAAAGGCTAGCTGAAAATGGGTATGCACTACCAATTGGATGAGATAGTGATGCAAAATATGCACTTGTTACACAATAGTACATAGTAAAATGGGCCTTAGACTTAGTAGCCAAAAAATGTGGCTTGCACATCAAATTTATGTGAAAAGTTCATTATTAGAAGGTAATATTGAATAAGTGTATATGGAATAACCATAAGAATTTAAAATTAAAAAATAAGGGTATGCTTAGAAGTTAAAAAAATTATTATATGGACTTTAATAGTAATCAAGGGTATGGTAGTAATTGATGCATACTTATTGAATCTTGAACATGTAAAGAAGGGTGAGGCCACATTGTAATACAAAAAGGAAGGTGATAATATTTTGTTTGTTTATTTTATATTTTGATGATCTAATATTCACAAGAAGTCCATTAAGCATGAAATGAGAATTTAAGAAAGTCATGATGAAAGAATTTAAAATTAATGATTTGGTTTTAATGCATTATTTTATTGATATGAACATACATCAAATACATGATGGGATATTATTTCACTACACCAAAAATATTCTTTAACGGTTGCTAAAATAAGGTAGTTTTTTATGGCAGTAAAAAAATGCCCTAATAGATCCTAAGAGGGTGGTTTAAAACTACCCTCTTGGGGTCACCCTAAGAGGGTAGTTTTAAATTTTACTCTTGGAGAAAAGAGGACAGTCTAAAATTGCCCTCTTAGCTCTAAGAGGGTAGTTTAAAATCACCCTCTTAGGTCACCCTTAAATGATGGTTTAAATCTGCCATCCTAAGAGTGTGGTTTTAAACTACCCTCTTAGGATGACCTTAAAAATCATATGCAACAAGTGATAATTTTTACTTTTTAAATGAGTACGAAGTGAGAATATTAAATTTTTAGATGCATAGGAATTTTTGGCTATGACATGTTAAATTATCATGAGGAATGATTATATCATTTTACTATGAAAAAAAATTTCAAGCTGGCCATCAGGTTCTGAGATCCATTTAGGGTGTACTACACCATTGTGTAAGTAATATTAGCACATTTATCACAAGCCTCTAAGTTAGAGTAGTCACTAGTTTGGCAAGAGACTCATCCCCTTTGGTTGAAATTATAGTTCGTTCACCCTAGAATCTTCCCATCATTATATATTTTGGCATGTTCATTGTCCATAATTGACTTGGTTGAAGCTCTTGCTCTCCATCATAGATTTATCCTACCTATTGTGGCTGATCCACAACACACCCCAAAATTGGGGACCCACCTTTTTTGCATGCTTTCAAAGAAGATCTCAGTGACCCAGATGCTAAAAATCAAGAAAATGGCAAAATTGCACAAGAATGAAAAAGTGTCGCGAAATTGCGACATGTTGCTCCGTCGCGGCCGAAAATGAAAAAGTGTCACGAAATCGCGACATGTTGCTCTGTCGCGGCCAAAAATGAAAAAGTGTCACGAAATCGTGACATGTTGCTCCATCGCGGCCGAAAACGAAAAAGTGTCGCGAAATCGGGACATGTTGCTCCGTCGTGGCCGAGAACAAAAAAGTGTCACGAAATCACGACATGTTGCTCTGTTGTGGCCAAAAATGAAAAAGTGTCACGAAATCGTGACATGTTGCTCCATCGCAGCCCAGAGAGGAGAGAGAAAGATAGAATGGAAAATTGTCGCGAAATCGCGACATGTAGCAAAATTGTGATCAAAACAGTCAAATAGGGCAAGGCACTAAAAGCGTCACGATTTCGCGACAAAAAAGCAGCAAAGGGGCACGAAGCAAAAAAGCGTAGCGATTTCGCGACAAAAAGTAGCAAAGGGGCATGAAGCAGAATAGCATAGCGATTTTGCGACAAAAAGCAGCAAAGGTGAAACAAAGCAATCTGGAAGATGAAATGAATCGTCGTGAAAGGAGAAGCAATTTACCAAAACTTTAAAAGTAGAGGCACAGGACAGGTACAGAGGTCGAAAACCGTTGCGAGCAGAGTTGTAGTGCTAAAGGCCAGAGGGTCATTCTGGGCCTGCTTTGAGGCTGTTTTCCTTCCATAGACTGGGTTTGGGGAAACCAGCAGATTCTGCTATTGTAACATGATTTATTTTTAATGCAGAAGTGTTCAGAAATTTGCATCTTGTGGGAAAGAAAGAAGGAGATCTTCTATGCATGCTATAGATTTAATGTTTATTCTTTCATTTTTTAGATTTCGGATTTATAAATAATGTTAAATGCCACTTTTGTGGGTTGCATTAGGCGAATATTCAAAATTTGAATTTTATTTCAAAACCCTTTGAATCAACACTTAGCTTATTAGGATTGTGCGTGTTTGCAGGTCCCATAGGTTAGGTTGCATGCATGGAAACCTCACATCTTCGGTTTTGCCAGGATGGGATAGCGTCAAACTGAATGCAATTTTAATTTCTTTTCTTTTGCATTTTATTTTCTTTTTGCTGCACTTTATTTTTCAGAAGTTCCAACTTTATTTTCAAGCATTAAAAAAAAAAAAAAAAAAAAAAAAAAAAAACTTCAAAATCCATAAATAATTCCATCATTTATGGCATTTCATCAAATTTCATTTTGAGGTTACAGCATGGTCATATAAATATCAAATCATATTTCCTTTATTTGGGTTCAATGAACAATCACTAAACTTTCACAGTAAAATAAACCACAGTGCCCCTTGTTTTTAGTTACTTGCAACCACTAAGGTGTTCCAAGCATTTAAAATGAATATCTTCATTTGAGATCATTAATACACAGATGCAAAATGCTAACATAACAGGAACCTTGGAGAAGTTACTTGTTTAATTTCTTTGCAAGCAGAGGATTTAGAACCCAAATCCTATCGGAGAGTGTGTTTTCACAACTAGGTGAAAATACCACTCAACAGATTGGCGCTAGAAGGAGGGCCTGAAAGGGGTTTATTTTATCATGATTTTAGATGTTGTAGGTTTATAATTGTTTAAGGGCTTTACATTGCTAAATATTTCAAGTCCATTTGATTAGCATCTTCGGCATCCTCTAAACACCACTCAACGGATTGGTGCTAGGAGGGCCGAACGAGTTTATTTTAGTGTTATTTAAATTCAAATTTTTTATGCTTTAGTCCTCTAACACTCAGCAGATTGTAAAAAGGATGGCCTGAATTTATTTACTTGTTCTATTTTAAGAAATTTAGGTATGCTGTACTGTATATTATTCTAACACTTTTCTGATTGTTCATACAGAAATATGTGATTTTGAAAATTTTGGTCTCATGCAATTACTTGAAATTTGATTTTAATAAGTACATCTCTTGGTTGATGCTAACTTGAATTTTTTTTTACCTTGCAGGTTGAATATTCAACAAATTTGGTTCTAAAATTACATTTTAAGTTTCACTAATGGCAACACTTGAGGAACAAATGGTATCTCTGAGAGCTGTAATAGTGTCTCTAAGAGAGAGAATGGTATCAATGATAGAGGATCATTATAAGGGTTTATCTATACCTATGGTACCCTATCAAATTCCTACAATGTTATTGGATTTTTTACGGTGTTTTAATCAAGAGGTGCCACTAGGATACTTGCAAAAACTACATGTCTACAAGGATACATTATGTAAATTCTAGATTTTCTATGAGGAGGTGGCTTGTAAGTTATTTGCATACATTTTGGAATATAAACCATTATTTTGGTACAACCAACTACCCATGGAGGTTAGGACTTCTTGGATACAACTAGAAGCAGCCTATCTTTACCATTTTGGTAATCAGGTTGACTTAGAAATCTTGAAAAATCAGTTTACCTCCATATGCAAGGAGCCTAATGAATCCTTGAGTCAATTCAATGGGAGATTTCATGAGTTGCACTCCCAAATGTGGGAAAATTTTAACACATTAGAAGAGGAAGCCATGGAATTATACCTAGGAGCCATACACCCCATGCTTGCTTCACTCATTGAGGAAAATCTGAATGGCTTGTCTCTAGAGAAAATCCATGAGACCTTAGAAGAGATAGAACGACAAGGTCTTGAAGAAGAAAAGGCACAACATGTTCACATGAGAAATTGTTCTTTTGATGCCAACCTACACCAAACATCAAACTGTAGACACCAAAACAGCACCAATCTGACTAAGTGACTACAAACATTGATCGCATTGACATACACAGCTTTCAGGGCAGCATTCAGAGGTCAAACAGTGGTCCTAACCACTCACACAGCAGTTTAGAAGGTCAAAAATTGAGCAGAGCAAAGTTGGTTGTTTTAGCAAACCTTTAATCAAAGCAAGACAAAGCCTTCGTTCAAACAAACCTTAAGCAAAACTTCAAGAGCAAACAAGCCTTAATCAAAATGGAACCTTGGCCTTAGATGTCACGAAATCGCGACGTCACGATTTCATGCGTCGCGATATCGTGACACCTAAGGCCCCGAGGGAGGCCTCGGCATTAGACGTCGCGATATCGCGCATTGCAATATCATGAAACCTAAGGCCCCGAGGGAGGCCTCGGCATTAGACGTCACGATATCACGCGTCACAATATCGCGACACCTAATGGCCCGAGGGAGGCCTCAGCCTTAGACGTCGCGATATCATGCGTCGTGATATCGCGCATCGCAATATCGCGACACCTAAGGCCCCGAGGGAGGCCTCGGCCTTAGACGTCATGATATCGTGCGTTGTGATATTGTGACACCTAAGGCCCCGAGGGAAGCCTCGACCTTAGACATCGTGATATCGTGCGTCGCGATATCGCGACACCTAAGGCTCCGAGGGCAGCCTCGGCCTTAGACGTCACGATATCGCTCGTCACGATATCGGGAAACCTAAGGCCCCGAGGGAAGCCTCGGACTTAGATGTCACGATATCGCATGTCACGATATCATGAAACCTAAGTCCCCGAGGGGGAACCACGGCCGAAGTGTCACGATATCGCGACGTCGCAATATCGCGACGTCACGATATCGTGACACTTCGACATTTTGCATTTAAAAGCAGACACCTCTCCAATCAAAGGCGAACTTTGGAATGGCCGCCACATCCAAGGAATGACCGCCATGTGGCACCCCTATGTGCCGCTTTTCAAAGAGACCCCGTGGGTCTGTAGAACGGCGGACTTCACCAACTGCATTAATGAGACAAGTAGTGTTAGCAACAAATGCGATCCGAGGCCATGCCTCATAACTACTGATGTCAGTGCGATCCATGTCTCATAAATCATCTGACAGGGGTCAAATCTCAGTGGCCCCTGTAGACTTAGGGTTTGGACATTAATATTTCAGAGGTGAAATCCTCTATAAAAACTAGCTCAATGCAATGTAAAAAAAAAAAAGAGAGGAGAAGCATTTTAAAAACACAACGAAGTGCTGCTCATCTAGAGACCCGATTGCATCAGTTTAGACTTTACCTTCTTCACATCCAGAATCTCTTTCACAAGAGAGGTTGGTGGGTGGTTTTCAGAAGTGTGATTCTGACCTTCAAACCAGACATTGGATTACTTTTTTTTACATTGCATTGAGCTAGTTTTTATAGAGGATTTCGCCTCTGAAATATTAATGTCCAAACCCTAAGTCCATAGGGGCCGCTGAGATTTGACCCCTGTCAGATGATTTATGAGACATGGCTCGCACTGACATCAGTAGTTATGAGGCATGGCCTCGGATCAGATTTGTTGCTAACACTGCTTGTCTCATTAATGCAGTTGGTGAAGTCCGCCATTCTATAGACCCACGGGGTCTCTTTGAAAAGGGGCACGTAGGGGTGCCACGTGGCGGTCATTCCTTGGATGTGGTGGCCATGCCAAAGTCTGCCTTTGATTGGAGAGGTGTCTGCTTTTAAATGCAAAATGCTGAAGTGTCACGACGTCGCGATATCGCGACGTCACGATATCGCGACACTTCGGCCGTGGTTCCCCCTCGGGGCCTTAGGTGTCACGATATCGCGACGCGCGATATCACGACATCTAAGGCCGAGGCTTCCCTCGGGGCCTTAGGTGTCACGATATCGTGATGCACGATATCGCGATGTCTAAGGCCGAGGGGGCCTTAGGTGTCGCGATATCACGACGCACGATATCGCGATGTCTAAGGCGTCTAAGGCCGAGGCTTCCCTCGGGGCCTTAGGTGTTGTGATATCACGACGTTTAAGGCCAAGGCTTCCATCGGGGCCTTAGGTGTCGCGATATCACGACGCACGATATCACGATGTCTAAGGCCGAGGCCTCCCTCGGGGCCTTAGGTGTCGCGATATCACGACGCGTGATATCGCAATGTCTAAGGCCGAGGCCTCCCTCGGGGCCTTAGGTGTCGCGATATTGTGACGTGTGATATCCAAAAATCTAAGGCCGAGGCCTCCCTTGGGGCCTTAGGTGTCACGATATCGCGATGCGCGATATCACGACATCTAAGGCCGAGGCCTCCATCGGGGCCTTAAGTGTCGCGATATCGCGACACGCGAAATCATGATGTCACGATTTCGTGACATCTAAGGCCAAGGTTCCCTTTTGATTAAGGCTTGTTTGCTCTTGAAGTTTTTCTTAAGGTTTGTTTGAACGAAGGCTTTGTCTTGCTTTGATTAAAGGTTTGCTAAAATGACCAACTTTGCTCTGCTCAATTTTTGACCTTCTAAACTATTGTGTGAGTGGTTAGGACCACTGTTTGACCTCTGAAGGTTGCCCTGAAAGCTGTGTATGTCAATACGATCAGTGTTTGTAGTCACTTAGTCAGATTGGTGCTGTTTTG
This sequence comes from Wollemia nobilis, assembly GCA_028583015.1. Lineage (NCBI taxonomy): Eukaryota > Viridiplantae > Streptophyta > Pinopsida > Araucariales > Araucariaceae > Wollemia > Wollemia nobilis. The sequence continues at coordinate 3,258,377 of JAQPPZ010001753.1, forward strand.
GTGTCTACACAAACATAGCACCCTCCACTCCAATGATACCTAAGGTGAATGATCAAGGGGATGAATTTGAATATCCAAATCTTACAACCACATTAGATGTAGTTCACAAGGAGGTGCAAATTGATAAGACAACATCCACTAGTGAGGATCATGTAGAGATACACGATTATCTAGATGAAGGGGTTCTAAATTCAACAATGTTTGATATATGTGATAGGACGGAACCCACTATAGAATTAAATGAAGTGGTTGAAAGTGAAATGGAAAGAAAATCAATAAATAAATTTGAAGATATGATAGAATTTCACCACTTGTTCTTGGAAGATACTATTGATGAGATGTGTAAAATTAACGATCAAGAAATTCTTCACCCTCCAAATTATGATAAAATTGAATCATGGGTTACTAATTTGGACGATGATAGCCTTATAAATTTGAATTCAAGAAATAACCCACTTTTGGAAATAATTGAACCATCTAAGGAAGGTGAAGATGAATTTGATGAGAAACACATTGATGAATTGGAAGATGTTGAAGAAATAGTTGAACGTCACCACTTGATTTTGGAAGATGATTATTATGATGCTTGGAAGAAGTGGGAAGATTTCACTCATTCCAAAACTACTAATGAAACTTGTGTGCCCATTGATATACAGGACAACATAATCACCTACTCAAAGGAAGACCTTAAAACTCCTGTACAATTTGAGGATGTTTTGGAAGAAAGTTTCAAATCTCATCAAATTTTGAAAGATCATGATGATTCTATTACCAAGGACAAAGAAGAAAAAGAATTGACGAATGAATCAAAAGATCATGTCACAAATGCCATGGAGTTTCATCCCACAAGTTTGGAAGATAATTTTTATAATGGTTGGGGAAGATATGATAATGCATTCTTTTCTCACATCCCTATAAATGAAACTCATATTTCACTTGATATGTAGGATGTTGAACCTTCTACATCATACGAAGATCTCATATTCACGAGATTTGAAAAGGTGACAAAATTTGATCATGTTGAATATAAATTCATTGAAAGTGTGGATGCAAGTTTGCATGATGATTTGGAGGATTCAAATGAAGAGATACCATGGATAGTGAACAAAGAATTGGAACAAAATGATAGAGAGATTGATCAAGTTTGTTGCATTGTTTGGTCTTGTCTTGTTTTGGTGGGATTCCCACAACATTTGGCATGCATATCACGTTATATTTTTGTTGAAATGTTCTAATCATGTTTGGGATCCAGGAAAGTGATAATCCAAGCTTTGCATCATCTTGTATTATAGTGTACATTTGTATATAGATTTTGGTTTTTGGCTTTGGGTTTATGTTTTCAAGTTTCATGTTGGGATTGCAGTTTGGTTTCGGATTGAATAAGTTTTAATTTAAAGTTGTGTGTTTATTTGACATGTTTTGTTTGTCTATATATAAAAAAAAAAAAAATGATGATGAAACCTTGAGATGCTAACTTATGTTCTAGATCGGGGAAATATGGAACATTGGAATTATGTGGTAGAAAGCTCCACAAGAAATACAAATAGTTTAATAGTATCGTTTGAAACTTGTGATGCATGAAATAGTCAGTTTTATATGGCAATATTTCATCTGCAATTCAAAAGACAATGCATTCATATTACATCTCACTTTGCACATGCATGCCATCTTAGTTGCATATGCATTTCAAATACAAATCATTAAAGTGTGTCAAATCCTCTTAAGGTTATGCTATCACATAAATAAGAAAAAAATCCTAAGGTTGGGAATTGAGTCTTGAGATATCTAGAACCAAGCACATTTTATACACATTAAAAAGGATTTTGAGCAAAATGATCAAAACCTTGCTTGGAAGAAAAGGTTGGGCGAAGGAAGTATTTCATGTATATCCTATTATGCAACATGATCCTTAAAACAGTGGTTTTGACCACTTCCATAAAGCTTAAAGCCTAAAATCAGAGTAGTAAGGATAGGGCTAAATCCTCATCAAACTTAGGTTGAGGATCCAACTCCCCAAAGCTTTGATTTGACCTACATGGAGTAGTAAGGATAAGGCATAAATTCTCATCTCGCTTAGGTTGAGAATATGATTCCCCAAAGCTCCTATGTCTCATTTCATGATAAATCTTGGATTGGAAGGTTCGTACTACTTGTCCTCTGCAAAGGATGGGTAGTCATACCCAAGGTCCAAGAAATATAATTAATATTCTCCATTTACATCTAAATCTTGGATTGGAAGGATCGTACTACATGTCCCTAGCAAGGATGGGTAGTCATCCCTAAGGTTCAAGAAGTAAAAATTTAATTTTTCCCATCTCATATTTATATTGGATTGGAAGGATCGTACTACTTGTCCTCTGTAAAGGATGGGTAGTCATCCCCAAGGTTCAAAGAAATGAGGATATGTCTTGGATTATGGGGTTAAGTATGCCCATGCATGGCAACATGTCTTGTCTAAAAAACAAGACCACTGAATGTCCAAAGGGTTAGACTAGCATGACCATTTCTTCCATAATTGGTTAAATTATTTTGCTCAAAGTGAGGTAATGAATTCCAAATCAGAATAGTAAGGATAGGGTTAACCTCCCATCTCGGTTAGATTGGGAGTCTAATTCCCCAAAGTTTTGATTCCATGTTCACTTGCACATGGGTTCAAGATAGTAGGGACTCATAACCAACTTTGGGATATAATAAAGCAATTCATTAGTGGATCCTAAGAGGGTTTGATAATCTTGAATGTTTGTGTATGATACTAGAAGAAAGACTATGCCTTTTATAAAAGCAAAATCTCTTAGCATATTTATTAGGTTACACAAATCATTCACAATCTCACATATGCATTTGTGTAAAACTGACGATGGAATGTTGATCAATTTCAAATGATAAGGAATGAAACACATTGCACACACTGAGTTGATACTTAATGATTTGATGATTCATGTATTTCTAATCTATGGGCATTTGTTTATATTTCTTATGTGCTAATGCTGGTTTCCAAGTTTGTATACTTCCAGGTTGGGTTCTCACCAAATGCTCAGGAGCATTTGATAGCAGAGTCACCATTTTTTGTGGTTGATCCACAACACACCCCAAAATTGGGGACCCACATTTTTTGCATGCTTTCAAAGAAGATCTCAGTGACCCAGATGCTAAAAATCAAGAAAAGGGCAAAATTGCACAAGAATGAAAAAGTGTCACGAAATCGTGACATGTTGCTCCGTCGCGGCCAAAAATGAAAAAGTGTCACAAAATCGTGACATGTTGCTCCGTCGCAGCCAAAAATGAAAAAGTGTCACAAAATCGTGACATGTTGCTCCGTCGTGGCCGAAAATGAAAAAGTGTCATGAAATCGTGACATGTTGCTCCGTCGCGACCGAAAATGAAAAAGTGTCACGAAATCACGACATGTTGCTCTGTCATGGCCGAAAATGAAAAAGTGTCACGAAATCATGACATGTTGCTCCGTCGCAGCCGAGAATGAAAAAGTGTCGCAAAATCATGACATGTTGCTTCGTTGTGGCCTAAAATGAAAAAGTGTCGCGAAATCGCGACATGTTGCTTCATCGCGGCCCAGAGAGGAGAGAGAAATATAGAATGGAAAATTGTCGCAAAATTGCAACATGTAGTAAAATCATGGTCAAAACAGTCAAACAGGGCAAGGCACTAAAAGCGTTGTGATTTCATGATAAAAAAGCAGCAAAGGGGCATGAAGCAGAAAAGCATAGCGATTTCATGACAAAAAGCAGCAAAGGGGCACGAAGCAGAAAAGCATAGTGATTTCGTGACAAAAAGTAGCAAAGGTGAAACGAAGCAATCTGGAAGATGAAATGAATCGTTGTGGAAGGAGAAGCAATTTACCAGAACTTTAAAAGTAGAGGCACAGGACAGGTACAGACATCGAAAACCGCTGTGAGCAGAGTTGTAGTGCTAAAGGCCAGAGGGTCATTCTGGGCCTGCTTTGAGGTTGTTTTCCTTCCATAGACTGGGTTTGGGGAAACCAACAGATTCTGCTATTGTAACATGATTTATTTTTAATGCAGAAGTGTTCAGAAATTTGCATCTTATGGGCAAGAAAGAAGGAGATCTTTTGTGCATGCTATATATTTAATGTTTATTCTTTCATTTTTCAAATTTTGGATTTATAGATAATGTTAAATGCCACTTTTGTGGGTTGCATTAGGCGAATATTCGAAATTTGAATTTTATTTCAAAACCCTTTGAATCAGCACTTAGCTTATCAGGATTGTGCGTGTTTGCATGTCCCATAGGTTAGGTTGCATGCATGAAAACCTCACATCTTCGGTTTTTCCAGGACGGGATAGCATCAAACTGAATGCAATTTTAATTTCTTTCTTTTGCAATTTATTTTCTTTTTGCTGCACTTTATTTTTCAGAAGTTCCAACTTTAATTTCAAGCATTAAAATAAAATAAAAAAAATAAAAAAACTTCAAAATCCATAAATAATTCCATTATTTATGGCATTTCATCAAATTTCATTTTGAGGTTACAGCATGGTCATATAAAGATCAAATCATATTTGCTTTATTCGGGTTCAATGAACAATCACTAAACTTTCACAGTAAAATAAACCACGAGTGCCCCTTGTTTTCAGTTACTTGCAACCACTAAGGTGTTCCAAGCATTTAAAATGAATATCTTCATTTGAGATCATTAATACACAGATGCAAAATGCTAACATAACAGGAACCTTGGAGAAGTTACTTGTTTAATTTCTTTGCAAGCAGAGGATTTAGAACCCAAATCCTATCGGAGAGTGTGTTTTCACAACTAGGTGAAAATACCACTCAACACTACCACTCTAGTTGAAGTGGTCCAAGCAGGCCAAACTGTGCATGCACACAGGTTCTCTATCTCAAATTTTGTTATGTGTTTCTATAATAAAAATATGTGTTTAGAAAACAAAAATATGGGCAAGGGTATAAAAAGTAATGCAAGAGAGTTATTTGATTTACCTGGTAGATAGACGCAATGTATGAGTGCAGCCATAAGAACCACCTTAGAATTTTTGTTCTTGCCATGTTATCCGATGGGATTAGAACAAAGCATCATGTTCATGACTTTAAGGAGTAAAAGGGTAGGTATTCGCTTCATGTGCTCTATGCAAGGATTTACTTGGACTTACTTTTAGTGATGCTTTTTCATAATTTAAGTATGATTACGATCATGGCCATATTAAAAATCTAGTGAATTTGATAACACAATAAATATAAATCATTCCTTATGTAAATTACAAATTACACAAAATGGCTATGGTAATTTCTGTTTAAGCACATGTGAAATTACAAATAGATTTCATATATTATCAAAGTGCAAAACTAAGCCTATCAAGTTCAATCAAATCAAGTTCTATTTAATATAATACTCTATAAATAAAGGAATAGCAACTCCCTATTTGATTTAATACAAAATATATATACATTTTATTGTACACAATGTGTTAGCATATTTCCTTCTGGTTTCGATCTACTATTTTCCTTTCATGGCTTGGATGTGTTTTGTGTTTGTTTGCAATAGGATGCATTGGATGGATTTGAGGATAATTTGAATCAGTTGGGTGTCTTTAAAATATTATAAAATTACATTTACCAGTAACGATTGGTTGTAGAATGTGCCATTTATTAAGAGCCTAAAAAAAAATCCAAGAAGCCTACTAAAAATTATAATAAACGTTAAAGATGCACTAATGCGTTCCCTAACATTCCATTCTTCCAACTTTTTTTCTTTTGAAAGTAACACTGGGAGAAGTATTTTGTGAGCATGCCACATACACGACCATTAATTAGATGGACCGAAACAAGATTGCTATATTGGGTGTTGAATAGATGGACCCAAAAAAAACTTGCTAATCTACATGGAGCATGGATGGATTCGAGCATAATTTGAATTAGTTGGGTGTTTTAAACCTATTATAATATGTGTGAGTTATTTGATCCTTTAAAATTTTAAACTAGGTTTTTATTTTTATTAACTATTTTTTCTAACATATGGGTTTTAAACGCAAAAGAGATCAAATTCCAGTGTTAGTGATGTTGTGCAATTGATGGCATAATATTTTTTTATGTTGATGTAATGCCATCTACTAAAAGCTATGATATATTATAAATTTTTAGACTTAGTAACAATAACAACAATGATGTGGTATGGAGGAGCATATTTTGCACATCCTAGAAAATCACAAGAAATACGTAAAACATAGCAGGTTTATATTTACAATAGTTGATATAGCATTAGCCCTTTTAAGGCACATGCAAAATGTGTTTTACTGGGTGGATACATTTTCATCCTATCCTTCTCTTTTGATGGTGCATCCAATCTACAATGGGATTGGAGCACATATATAAGTGGTCTTGCATCATGAAGATGTAGTATTTTCATACTTACAACGGGAAATATATAATGAACCTCTCTTCTCATTCCATAAATCATTCACCAATATATCAAAATATTCAAAATGCATCCACATAAATTAATTGCACAATAAATTTCTCAATAAAAGAGAGAGTGATTATACCCTTGAGGTAGGGGAACACCATACAATGTTCATTTTTTAAGGAAACCACTCCACAAAATATCTATATACATGAGCCAAGACTTCTCCAAGAATACATCATAGATTTTATTTCTTTCACAATGGGGGTAAATATCTCTTTATACAAGAGTGTGGTGGTTCACCTTCCATGAGTTACAAGATCACATATGTGGAGGTTCACGTTCCATGAGTTACAAAGTGCATATTAATATGACAATATTCCTTGTGGTTACACATGACAATATTCCCTCAATGGTTATAAATATGATTATATGAGATACCTATTTCTATTTTAACATGTGCATTTCCTTACTCAATTAATTAATGGCTCATACCATTGTACAATACAATATTAAATTATTAAATATTAAGTACCTATATTGGTACCTAACATTCCATCCCCCTTACAAATGTTTCATCCTCGAAACATTAGAAGAGGCTAAATAATAAGTTATTTTGAGCCATGTTGTGTATTGGTACCAATATCGATCATCCATCCATCCCAATAAAACAATGATTGGTGGTGGTCTTCATTGATGCCAATGCCATGTGTTGGAAGCATAAATTTCACTTTTTTCATTCATACCTGTTTGTATTTATGACTTGTAGCATATCCAAAGGGTTGGCTCCTTTGGTTCCTTGTATGTTCCTCATTTTTCTTATGTTGCCTCAAGCCCTGTCTCCATGATTTTTGCCTCTCATGGTGGTGTGGATGGTGATATACTCCAACCTTATCCCGATGTTCAACATGTTTTTGCTCTTCTCTCTTACTCGCTTTCATTAATTTTTCTCTTACTTTTGCTATATTTATTTTTTCTACTACCTCCTCTTGAGATTATATTTTAGGTTCTATTGTTTGCTCTTGACTTTGTTCCTCTACAATACCTACCTATTTTTCCTTACATTAAGAAATATCCTATAATGTTATCTTCTTATTTCGATACCATAACTTCATGAATTTATTTTACACATTAATGTTAATAGTACCCAAAGAAAGCAACCAATGATAACCAAGAACAATATATACATCATTCATCTCAATAGCATGAAAATCTGAATGTAAAACATATTTATCCATGGTGAGTTTTAAATTTTCAAAAAATTGAACATTGCCTCCCTCAATTTGCATGTCTTTGATTTTCTTTGTTTGAACTTGCAACATCTTAGTCAAAGACATTGATAACATTATATTTACTGCTAGGACATTTGGAGACAATAATTTTTTGATTTTGAATGCACCCATGAACTTGCAAAATAAAATTTTTACATTCAAACAAATATTTTTTACCATTGTTTGGCTCTGACACAAAAGTTGTAGTTTCTTTAGCTTACACATTATTATCAATTTTCTTTGATCCCCATTTTCTTGAAAATGCAACTTCAAATTCTTCCTCTGTATATATAAAATTGTGGGCATGAGAAAAAATCTTAAACCAAGATAAAACTTCCCCGTCTAAATAATCATAAAGCTAATATATCCATAAAAAATTAGAATTATAGAAACAATTAAAAAATTTCCACCATACCCCAGCATATTTATCATCCTCTCCATTGAATGTTGGCAACTCCATGATTTTTTTTTTAATCAACTAGGGTTTTAAATAACTGAAAACTTTCAAAAATTAAAATTTCTGAAATCTCATTTATTCTGTTCTTCAACAATTAAATCTACATTTTTTCTTAAAAAAAAAAAAACAACAACTGATTTGCTTACATAGATTAAAAGTTATGATTTTTTTTCCTTTTTTACTGGTAACCCAAAAAACAACATCAAATACCCAACTTAAAAAAACTATAAATTCCTCAATACTTATCAAAATTTAACAAGTGAGTACTCATTTTTTTAGTACTCAAAATAACCTGCATGCTGATGTGAAAACATTTTAAAAATGACTGATAACAAATTTAATATGATTTTTTCCTTTTGAGAAAAAATTTGCGTGGCCAAAAAACAACACAAATAACCCAACTTCAAATAACTATAACTCTCTTAAAAATTTATCATAAATTCATAATTGAGTAGTTGTTTTTATAGTTCTCAAAATAATCTATATGCTGATGCCAAAATATTCTGCAAATGACTACTAAAAATTTCAATATGAACTTCTTTATTTTGAAAAAAAATTACATGGCAAAAAAATAGCGAAAGTAACTCAAATTAAAATAACCATAACTTATCAATACATATCACAATTTAAAAAATGAGCAATATTTTTTGTATTACTCAAAAATATCTACACAATGGAGTAAAAACCTTCTAAAAATGACTGCTGAAATAAAAAATATGGCCTCTACAAAATATGATATTTTCTCTAAAAAATATTCCCTAGCTCTGCAAAAACAAACCCACTTTTTCCAAATCACTGCTTTGATATAAAATATAATGAACCTCTATTCTTATTCCATAAATCATTCACCAATATATCAAAATAACCAACATGCATCCACAAATAAATTAATTGCAAGATAAATTTCTTAATAAAATAGAGATTGATTATACCCTTGAAGTAGGGGAACACCATACAATGCTCCTTTTAGAAGGAAACCACTCCACAAAATATCTAGCCCCATGATCCAAGGATTCTCCAAGAATACATCATATATTTTATACCTTTCATAATGGGGGTACATTTCTCTTTATACAAGAGTGTTATGGTTCACCTTCCATGAGTTACAAAGTAAATAGTAATATGACAATATTCCTTGTGGTTACATATGATAATATTCCCTCAAATGTTACAAATATGATTCTATGACATACATATTTATATTTTAACATGTGGTATTCCTTACTCAATAATTAATTAATAACTCATACCATTATACAATACAATACTAAATTATTAAATATTAAGTACCTATCTTGGTACCTAACAAAATCTATGTGGTTAAATGAAAGAAAACACAGGGTGACAAGAGGTGACTGAAAGGTTAACCTACTCTCATGGAAATCCAACAGTGCTCGAGAAGTTTTGGCCAAAATTATATATATATATATATATATATATATATATATATATATATATATATAAAAGTAAGAAGAAGATGATAGTTTTAAACTGCCCTCTGGGGTTATGCATAGTGGTGAATATTTGCCATTTGGGCTAATATGTGAATTTTTGAAAACTTAAATTTGTGATTTTAGGGGACCTAGAGGTTGGCCCTTTCACCCAAATTTTTTGAATTTTTTTTAAGGTGTTGATTCACCGTCCGTTGATAATAGTATTACAGATTTTTATAAAACTTCACCATCATTTTTCACCAGAATGAGGACACTTTTCGCCCAAAATTTTTAAAATTTTAAAATTATTCCGTCAAGTTCACCGAGTATGCCACTATATATAACTAATAGACCAGCGATACTTTTCCACTTAAAACATTCAAAATATTACAAAATCGATAATTCCACCAAACTTTGGTTGTGTGTAGAAACCAGTTGATCTGGAACAAAAATCTAAGTGGACCCAAACCAGAACTTGATTTGCATTAGATCGACATCCAAATTATGATCTGTAACAAACTGGACCTAGTTCTACAATAAACTAATATCCAAACCTAGTTCTGTAATAGATAGATATTCAAACATTGTTCTACATCAAACCAGACCTAATTTCATAATAGATCGAATCTGGGTTTAGTTTCGTAATAGACCGATATCTAGACCCTATTCTAGAGAAACCCAATATTCAAACCCTATTCTATAGTATATAAGACCTTGTTATGCAATAGAACATACCCATTTTTTGAATAGATCAAACCTTGTTCTACAACATTCTGAACCTTGTTCTACAAAAAATTGCTACATCAGACTGGACAGTTTTGCACAAGGCTAAACATCAAAACCTATTCTACACTAGTCCAAACACCAAAACCAGTTTTGCACAAGGTCGATTCAGGATCCCAATTTGCACAAGTCCAATTTTTAGATCTTGTTCTACACCAGGATTGACTTCCAGATTATGTTTAACACCAGATTATCTATTTCTATTAAGACATTTTGAATATAATTTGAATCACTTATAGTAATAAGATTTATTTTTCTATTAGCTAATTGTAGGTTTTTCTTCTGCTATTTTTCCATCATTTATTGAAAATATGTCAATGCTCTATTTTTCTATACTATGCTCTATTTTTTTGCTATTGTAAGTTTTCTTTTGCTACTTTTGCATACTATAATATGATATTATTCCATATATGTCTCTCTAGTTATTTTTTGCATAGAGAAATTATTTTTTGAATTTAATTTGAATTTGAATATTGCATTTTTTTTGCTCTTATCAGTTACAAGTGTTATCACCACAAAACGTAGTAGTGGCATACACTAACAAAATCATAATAAAACATGGCAGGAAACATGTATTTATTTCTTACCGACTTATCATCTATTTATTCTAATTACAATAGTATCTTAAGGCCTAAGAGAAGTAACATCTCTTTAACATTTTATTACTTTTCTAAAATGAAAAACACTTTCTTTACAAGTAAAATGTCACCCACCGAAAATGGAAATAGGAGGGCCACATATTCTTCTAAAAATAGTATCCTCAAATATTTTAGCCATACACCGAAAACAAACAAGCCATCGACATCCATAGAAATTCCAGGTACAAATTACTTTTGGCTTATAAATAGTTGTATATTTTGTAATTATTTTCAATACTACTTTCTTTTTCAACAGTTAGTTGTCATTATATTTTGTATCTATTTTCAATATGATTTTTTTTCTGAATGTAAGTTAGTTTTTTAAAATCCAAAAAATGGTAAAGAATATTATTGTATGCTACTATACAAAAAACCCTGTTGACCCTAAAAAGCATTCACTTGAATATATTCCTCACCAAGAGATGTCTTCTGAAGAAAATTCTTACCAATAATATCGAACAATCACTTGAAGATATTCTTGACCAAGATATGCAAGTTGAAAATGAAAGTGATAAATCAAATACACTACAAACTTCTTATGAATATTAAAGCAAAAATTCTAAAAAGAGCAAGACAGATTCTAACTGGATTATTGAAAGATCATTTAATAATGAATGGGTAAAAAACTTTCCATGGATTGAGGCAATCTTGACTGTAGAAAACCAAGTCAGTAAAAAAGAATTTAGATGCAAAATTTGTAGTTGAAAATTAAGAAACATACAATAGAAAAACATGTTGGTAAAGTATATGTAAATGTTATAGGAAGTGCTGGTAAATTTACAAAATATGTTAAGTGGAAGGATGCATCAGAATGTATGTATATTAGATATGCAATAGATTATGAGAATCACTTAAAGCAATAAAATTCCCTTGTTGATAAAGGTGGAATAATTGAAATCCAATTTCATAAAATGCAAAAGATCATTTAAACTTCAAAAAGTTTGTAGTTTTTTGTTGTATTTAGTATTCTCAAAAAGGGTAGACCCATGTATGATTTTATTTATTATAAGCACCTCTATCAACTAGATGATGTGCAAAACCTTCTTAGTTCCCATTGGTCAGATCGAAGTGGTTGGGAAATGGTAAAATATCTATCTTTAATTGAGAAGGAGGAACTAAGGGAGAAAGTAAAACTTTTTAGATTCATTTCACTTTCTATTAATGAGGTGATGACTATAGATAACACATCCTAGATTTGCATTCATGTGTACACATTTAAAAATCATGTGAGACAACCTAGTTTTCTAAGATTACATAAGATGGTGGAATGTTCAAATACAAAAAATATCTATAATGTTGTTTTGACCAGTTTAAAGGAAATTGTAGGAATGAATGATATTGATATAGCCACAAAGTTAATTTGCATTGGAGTTGATGGTGTTTCTATAATGCACGGATACAAGAATGACCTATGTGTTCAAATACAAATATCAGTTGTCCCATATATGATACCCATTAATTGCATGGCTCATAGAGTGAATGTTGCATATAAAATGGTTAGAAATTTTGAAAATATTGCTAGAGTGGAAGACCTCATTCGTGAAATACATTCTTATTTTCTTGCAGTCCTAAAAGGTTTTTAGAGTTTCAATAGTTTGAATTAGGAGTTACAAAAGGAAAATTATTGTTTAAAGATGTGGATACAAGGTGGATTTCATTGTACCAACCTACACTTAATTTTTTTATAGAATATAAATCTTTAATAAGGTTTATGTACATAAATAGTAGGGCAATTGATTCTATTTGACTAAATTGGAAACACTTTTAACATTATGTGGTGTTATTCCAATGTTACAATAAATGAACATATTACCTAAACTTGCACAAGAGAGATCCATCTATATCATTGATTTCATCAGGATGAGAAATCAAATATATTTAATTATTGACAAGTTATATGTGTTCGAACAAGATTTTATTGATCACTTATTTGAAAGTTGAAAAACATTGACAAACATTAAAGATGCAAATAGTTTTTTGAATTTTGATTTTAATCATAATATTTGTATTAATTTTCATGAAAATATTATACCCCTATATTGTTATGAAAGACAATCAAGTATAGTTACTAATGATGTTGAAAAATTTTGAGTAACACACAATAGATACAAAGTTGTTTTACACAATACAAAGAAAAAATTATTCAACATAGCAAAATCATTGACAAAAGAGATAAGATATCAGTTTGAAAGACATGAGTTGTTTGAGTCCATTGGTTTTTTTAATCCTTTATTTTGAGATTCTTGTAATGATAAAAAATATACACAAAAGTTTTTTATTAAATATATGGGTAAAAGTGTGGAAGTCAATGGTGTTGAAATAAAATATATACTCAACAAATATCTTCTAATACAATAGTCACAAAATTTTGTACGAACAATGGTTCATCAAGCATCACTTTTGAGTAATATCCATGAGACTGATTCCATTGCATGTTTGTGGTAAATGTTGTATCCAACTAGTATCTTACAATATATGATTAGTGAATATATTTTTTTATATGAATTATGTCAAACAATGATTATGGGATATGTAGAAGATGAGAGGGTTTTTAGTGCACTATATTTTTTTAAATCTAAGCTCTGCAATAGGCTAGACAAAAATCTAGAATTTTTTTTTAAGAATTTATGTGTCATCATATCAACTAGACAAATTTCCATATGATAGAGCATTAACATAGTAGAATTTAATTGCAAACATAAGGGGTATCACGAATATGACCGATAAGGAGGATAATTATGCTTTTTGTGATAAAATGGTGACTTCACATATTGATTCTAGACAAGTTGAAAACTATTCATTTCAACTATCTGAATTTTGATTTTTCTAGTATTTCACAACAATGTAACATTTGACTTTCTTTCTTATCATATTTCACAACATTTTTTTTAAAATATGCTATGCTGAATATTTATTTCACAAGTTGAGAATTGTTCATTCCATATTTCATAATTGTTCATTCTAGATTTCACAATGTTGTTTTAGATGTACAAAATTTCAAAAATTTACTTTTTCATAAATTGTATATTTTACATCACATAATTCTTTAAAATATTGTATTTTTTATATCATACCATTTCAACTCTTTTAATAAATTGTTGTCTTATATTTTATATCATAGTATTCGTATTGTATTGTTAATGTATGAATTTTGATCAACAAAAATATTATTTTCTTATTTGAGATGAAAATAGTAAATTATATTGATGAGTAATACTAGAAAAACAAAAAAAAATTATAAATGCAAAAAACCTTTGAATTAATAAAGACACAAAATTTGAAAATATAGTTTTCATTAATATGATTGGAAATATAATACATTGTATAAAATTGTTGATTGCAATCAAATTCAAAACTTTTTACATTGTAAAATATATTAATCTGGTATAGCTAAGTCAAATTCACTTGCAACAATGGCTTATTTTTATTTATCTTCATGCTTGATACCTTGTTTTGGTAGCGCACCAAGTATGCCTAGGTTTTCTTGAAATTTCACAATACTCCCCAACAATGCACTTTCTTGCAAATTTGGATCTTCGAGTATTGTTGGAAGTTTTTATTTTTCTTTCTGGTATTGTAGTATGATGTCCAGATCTTCATGGAGCTTATCCCTTATATATATTCATAAAAAAATATTATCCCCCACTTTTAATTATATGTTTTCTTAATTTCTATTGCATTTTGTAAACATATTTTTACCACATTGATATTAATTTAATTCTATTAAATTACATTTTTAGGTTTTCAAAATTTAACTACAAAAAAGAAAATGAAAACATCATTCAAAATAGTTATATAAAAAATTATTACTTGTTTTAAATAAAATTGAAATATTAAAAATAAAATGCAAAAGCAAATTAAAACATAAATAAATATTTTCTTACCTCAATCACATCCCTGGAAGACTCAAAAAGTGCAACTCTTTCCTTATCAACATCCCATTGGTTATAAAAATCTTGGGCTTTAGCATTAATATTGTCTAATCTACTGAAAACAATATTTAAAACATCATTATCATACATAATTTGAGAATTTACTCTTCCTATTATGGCCTGCTTCAATAGGCCACTACGCTTTTTGGTTCATACTGAACCAAAGAATAAATTGAATCTCTTTTTGCATAATTTTCATATTGGGTATTTATTTTCTTTATTAGGACCATGGTCCGATATTCCCAATCCTTCATTTCTTGCAAATCTTGAAGCACAATTTGTTTAATTGTTTCTTTCATCTTTTTAACAATTAAAATATTATCATAAAAATTAACAATGAAATTCTTAGTTTGAGGATAAGGTTCATTTCCTTCAGGATCTAGGAATGATCTCTGATCAGATGCAGGAGCTTCCTGTTGTTGTGCTTGAAAAAGTGAATCGTTAAGTACATATGTTGCCTTAAAGCCTAAAATATTACCTTGCAACAAAAAATCATCATCAATTTAGATATTATCCAATCCAACAGATTAAACTTCTAGTGCCTATGAAGAAGTGTGAAGTAAAAAATATGAGAACCGAAGCTTGAAACTTTGTGCCGACTATGATATCTATGAAAAAATTTGTTTTAATCTCAAACCTGCATTTGGCCTCTCATTTGTGTTGAATGTGCTTATCATTGTTATTGTGAATACAAAAATTATGATGGAACCTGTTGCTACTATTGTGGAAATTGTTTTTGCTATTGTGGAAACTGTGGTTGTGGTATAAGTTGTGTCTATGGTGGAAGCAGTGGTTATGCTAGAAGGGGTGGCGCCATATGGTCTCTCATTCTCATAGTTTGTTGTTGAGATGTGGCTGAAAACACAAAAAAAAATATTAGATTATTCTAAAAATTAAATAGAAAAACCATAATTAAAAGTAAATACACATTTTTTATCTAAAGATGATAAAATCTATTGAATTTGGGCACCAATGGGGGATTGGGAGGGGGTGGCCACACTAGATTTAGCCTACATATTTTTTGCATACCTAGGTGTATGAGATCCATGAGGTGAAGGAGCTTACCTCAGACATTTTGGTGGTCACTATAATGGTGATATTTCTGATCTAGTGTCCTCAAAATCACCAGTTTTCTCTGGCCTATGACTCTTATTGGCAACATATTGCATAACCCTTATTGTGGTTGCCCTACCCTACGTTTAAATGAAAAGAAAAATTTAAAAACAAAAATATGCTAAAATATAAAATACTTTTTACTGTCAAAGATGGACTGATTACCTTCAACTCCTTTGGTGTCAAGGCAATGGCTTGTAGTGTTGCATGTACTACAATAGGAATAGGATTATCTTGTAAATTATGAAAATTTTCAAAATAAGGTGCTAAAATATAATTAACTGTACCCACAATGGGTTGTGTCTTACTGGTTTGCAATTGCATTGCATCCAGCTCAATATTGATGTAATCTGAAATATATGTGCACCAAATGAACCTCTCATGATGCTCAAAGTGAATAACATATGATAGTACCCAAAATAGAATTTATGATCTTCCAAGAAGAATCAGTATTGCCTAGAATAACTCAATAATTGTCTTCAGAGTTGGATGCTTACCATAAATGATTTTTAACCCCCTTTTTGACTTGGCAGTAAAATATCCAAAAAATAGATAACAATTTACAGATTTGAATTTTTTAGCATTAACATATTCTAAGACACAAGAATTATACCTGTCAAATCTTCTATGGTGAGTTGGTACATTTTCTCAAGGTAGTATTTCTCTTCTATAGAGAGTTGGCACTTCATTTTAACTAGAGGATAAGCACCGAAAGGAATATTTGTCAATATGTGAATGTCTGCATTTGTGGTGGACAACAAATTTCTATTTTGTATTTTTTTTTTGACAATGGTCTTGTCATGGTTATAACTGACAATAATATGTTGCAAGAGGACTTTATAAGTTTTGAAATGTGAAATAAACACCAAGGTTGTCAAACCTACATCTTCTAACCATGAAAAATCCATACTTGGGGTTATTGGAAAATCTAAAATTAAAGAGCAAGAATATTTCTTGAACTTTGGAATAGGGGTGGAAGTGGCAGCCATTGCTAGCAGTTAAAAACTTGGAAACAGGATAAATAGGAGAAATTGATTTCTTGTGCTCAATAAAGATTCACTTTGGTTGGGTGTATTTTCAAACATCAACTCAAAAAATCATAGTTGATACTCTTTTGTAGACATAATGGATGGATTCAGCACATGGTAAAATTGTATTGGACATGCATTATGGATGACTTATTCTGTGACACATGGCAGGTGGTCAATGGTGGACCATTTTCTACATGTAGACCGTATTCTACATCAGACCTAATACCAAAATTTTTTCTATATTAGCCCACTTTTTAGACCATATTATACATCAAATCAGATTCCTAGACCTTATTATGCATCATACCCATCACCCATACCTTATTATGCATTAGATGTGACACCCAAACCATAGTATACATCATATTTGATACCAAATCTTATTATGCACTAGAACCAACCCTAGACCTTATTATGCATCAGACTTGACCCATAGACCTTACTATGCATCTGAACTAATCCTTGGATCTTATTATGCATCATACCCGATGCTCAAATCTTATTATGTATTAGACCTGACCCCGGACCTTATTATACATTAAGATAGATCCTCAGACCTTATTATGCATAAAATCAAACCCCATAACTTATTATGCATTATTATAGATCCCCAAACCTTATTATACATCATACCAGATCCTCGATCCATATTATACATCAAATAGGACCCTCAGAATTTATTATGCATTAGGCCATATCGTCGGATCTTATTATGCATAAGAATGAACCATGAATCTTATTATACATCAAGGCATATCCTCGGACCTTATTATGCATAATATCGGACCCCAAACCTTAGTATACATTAGACCATATCCTAGACATTAGTATGCATCAGACCAAATCTAGATCTTACAATGCATTCGACTGGGTCCAAAACATGTTTTCCACGTGGTCTGACCACAACTGTCAAAGTCATAATTTTTTCCCATTTTTTTCAAAAATAAAATTAACTCACCATTTCCTTCGATGTGAGGTTGGCGAGGATTAACCAAGTATTAAAACAAATTCACTTATTTTTTACAAGTACGTTTTGGATCCAATCCCTTATGCATAACCCTAGATCCCAATTATCAAATAGGCTAGTAGGTGACAAAAATTTAGGATTCATATCAATTCAAAATAGTTGATAAAACAATAATAAGAAGTTATCTAATAAAATATAATATCCCCTTCATCTCCAAGGACATGAAAGAGGAAAAGTATTTGAGTTAGAGGTGGAATGTGCACCTTGACAAGGCCAAAATTGGAAAGAGGCTCAATATTGGTACCAGTTTGCTTATACGAAAGAAGTTGTTAATCCTTGTTATCAGTATTCCTAAACCAAAGGACTTTTTCAAGGGTCATAGTTATTTAATGGTAAAGGTTTTTTACCCAAGGATTTAAAAAGAGGAAGAAATAAACAAACAACTCAAGCAGTGATTGGGAGACCTTTCGACTCCATGTTCAATGGATAAGTCCACCCATACAACCATTGTATATATGTATTATATGTAACATATATTTTTTTATAGCAATTTTAAGGTGCTAAAAATTGGGGAATAATCCCAATTTTGTGAGACAATCAAGATTTCAAAATTTCTAGAGATAAGAGTCATAAACCTACAATTCAAATTCCCATTTTGGCTTCCATTTCAATTTTGGTACTTTTTTACTGTATACCCATTGGACAAGGCAACTATTTTTGTGTTTTTTATCTTCATTAAGTTGAAAATAACTTATGAGTTTCTAGAACTATAGTTAGGTCTCACTACACTCAAAGGAGTTTCCATAGGAAAATTTTGAAAAATGACCTGAATAGAGAAAAATTAGGTATGAAGTAGAAAATGTAGTTGTAGAGAAGTATATGAAAGAGTTCCGATCAAAAGTTCCAAAAGTTAGAAGGTAGATAAATTTTTTGGGGGGAATGATTCCTCTTATATAATGAAAAATATACAATCAAAGGGTGGCACTATTTTCCAAAAAAAATTACAAGGGAAAAATAAAGTTTCGATGACTTAAGATATCTACAGTCCTTAAAATAAAAAAATGAAAAAAGTTACTAAAGGCTCAAAGAAGAGCAGAATGTATAAATATCAAAATTTTTGAGATATCCAAAGGAGAAGAAAGAAGAAATGTTCTAACAATTGTAAAAAATTTAAAAGTTCTAAGCACATATGTCAGGGGTGATATTTTATCAAATGAAGTTAACTTGCATGTCATAAGTGGTTGGCATTTAAATTCTATAGCATGACAGTTGCAACAAGGACAATATGAAACCTAAGGCGTTGATTACAAATATTTCCCATGATCAAATTTTTGGATTTTCCAAGAAGGATAGATGGTAATGATGATAGTAGTTACATATCCTAAGGCTAAAAACCTTGCTCTATTAATCAGCATGGATTTAAATAACACAAACTTATACTGTGAGGGGGTTGAATAGTATAAGACAAAATTTTACTTTTCTTTCTCAAACAATATTATCCAATGTTATAAATTACAATATCTTTCCATAGCGGTTTTAATAAATATCACCAATACTAGTACCAAAGCAATGCACAAATCATAACACACATGAGAGACATAAATTTAACATGGTTCACCCATTGTGGTTTATGTCCATGGAGAAAATATTTCTTCTAAATTTTTTCGACAAATATATTGGGAACCAAATCCTTATTACAATGTTTGTGGACCTCCATCCAAAGGAGATCTCAATCCCCAATGCTCTATTTTGTGGATCTCTCTCCACAATATAACTCTATCCCCTTTTCTCTGGTTTGTGGATCTCTCTTCACAAGAGAACTCTATCCCATTTGCTCTAGTTTGTGGATCCCTCTCCACAGGAGAACACTATCCCATTTTCTCTAGTTTTTGGATCTCTCTCCATAAGATAACTCTATCACATTTGCTCTAAATTTGTGGATATATCTCCACAAGATAACTCTATCCCATTTTATTTGGTTTGTGTATCTCTCTCCACATGAAAAATCTATCTCCTTTGCTCTGATTTGTGGATATATCTCCACAGGAAAACTCTATCCCCTTTACTCTAGTTTGTGGATATCTCTCCACATGATGAACTCTATCCCCTTTACTATGGTTTGTGGATTTCTCTCTAAAGGATAAATCTATCCACTTTACTCTTTTTTGTGGATCTATATCTATAGTATAAATCTATTCACTTTGCTCTAGTTTGTGGATCTCTCTCCATAGGAGAAATCTATCCCCTTTGCTCTGGTTTGATCCAAAGCCAACTTTCAACTTTGTCTCAACTCTACACTAAACCTCGTCACAAGACTAGAACAAATTTGGTCTAATTTTTCTCACAAACTCTACCTCAAATCTACACCAAATATACACCAAATATCATTACAAGGCTAGCACAAATCTTCTTCAACTCTGCTCACAACCTCTACCTCAAATTTACACCAAATCTACACCAAACCTTATTACAAGGCTAGCACAAATATGCTCCAACTCTATGCTAACAAATCTCCTCCAAATCTACGCACACATTACATGCATAAATTTACCTCAAACCTACTCATAAATATGTCCAAATTTACGAAAATACATGCAAAAATATGACTCAAACCTGCTCATAAATCTATTCAAATATACACACATTACATGCAAAAATTTACCTCAAACCTACTCTTTATCTCTGCCCAAATTTACACCAAATCTCATTACAATGTTAGCAAAAATCTATTTCAAACTTGCTCTCTATTATTGCCCAAATATACTTCAATTCTTCTCACAAGACTTGCTCAAACCTACCTCAATGCTGCTTACCAAACTTGCTCAAACATTCCCAAATCTTACATACAAACAATGCTTATATCTCTTTCAAAAATGATTTCTTCAATTAGGCAGCTCAAACATATTCTCCCTATAATTTGTTTAACCTCTCAAACATATAGAGAATGATATTATCAAATACCCAATATGTTCTTCACATTCACAAATATTTCATTCATCCAATCCAATCTCTACCTCTTGCAAATCCCTCTCAAATCAAATCAAACTAGTGTATAACTTCTCTTCACAAAACTGGTCTCTAACAATTACCCATTCACATTAAGTGTCACTCACATCAATGAACAAATTCTTCATAAATTATTTCAAAAAGAATGCACAATTTATTCTCAAAAATCCTAACTCAATTGTTTCCAATTTCACTAATCAATGATGCACAATTTGTTCTTAAATCCTAGCTCAAAAAATTTCAACAATACACATTAATCAACCCTTTTATCTCCACCTAAAAATTACTTTCTAAAAACACAACCACCTAGAGAAAGAATGATGTCACCATACCTCTTAGTTTACTTTGATGAAGAAGTGTCCTCAAAGACCTATCTCACAAACAATTTATCTTTCTTGTGCCACTTCAAGGGTTAGATAGCAAAATATTTTCTCAAAACATCCACATGAACTTTCTTCTCAAAAATATGTGCATAATGAAATCTAAAAATTATGCTCTATGACCCTTCTTTTATTCTCAAATATGAAGCATTAACACCCAACAAAAACCCCTCATATTTTCCTTTCACCATGCAAGAATTACAATAAAATATCAAGCCACTATAACACCTTATTACTCTTATTCTTGCAAAATAATATTCAACACAACAAGGTACAAATTACACAACCATATATCCTTTGTCACACCTTATTACTCCTACTAATTTTGAATTTCAAAAATTAAATATTTTGCCTCCCTTTTACTTCACATGCACAATAACCTTAGACATACACTTTTAAACAAAACTTTGTACCTTACTTTTGAGCGCACGAAGACCTCATTTGTTTCACCTTATAAAATTTCCCTCCATGACAATCAAGCTAGCAACTAAATCTATCACAGTGCCTTATCACTGCCTCTTTGACCAACTGTGCTAGCCTACCAATTGTATCTAGAATATGTGGTGAAACCCCTTTGTCTCCTTGCCAATTAATGTGCAAAACATGCTCCTTTTACTACCTTGCAAAAACCTCCCTCCAAGGGAATTGAACCAAGTGACCTATTCTTCACCAGCACCTTAGTGATGCCCCTGCAACTAGCTACGCTAGCCTGTGAGATGTATCTTCTTGACTAGCACCTCACCTTTGACCTTTCTATCATTTTCACCTAAAATTGTGCCCTTTGTCTTCTTCTATTCATCAAATGAAATGCACGAGAAAATATTCAATTTTTCACACAACACACCTTTGCCAAGGTTTTGAACCTTGATTTATATGCAAATCGTGTCCTCCCTTTGTCATGACATCGATGCCTCCCATTGAAATTATTTTTTAATATTTTCAAATGCCTTCCTTTGGATTTTTATGCCCAAACTTTTTATTT
This sequence comes from Wollemia nobilis, assembly GCA_028583015.1. Classification (NCBI taxonomy): domain Eukaryota; kingdom Viridiplantae; phylum Streptophyta; class Pinopsida; order Araucariales; family Araucariaceae; genus Wollemia; species Wollemia nobilis. The sequence continues at coordinate 3,280,761 of JAQPPZ010001753.1, forward strand.
ATGAAATGTTTAAATCTTAATAAGATTTATATTTTACAACCTTAGAATTCTATGCCCATGGTGGTGTTATAAATATTTTTCCATAAAATTTTAATCCTTTTCCATTATAATATTTAAATTTCACATTTAAATATTATTTCCACCATATCTTGCTTTGCTATCCATGGAATATATTATTTTTTCCATGTCATCTTGCTTTACCTTGACAAAAATAATTTTGCATCATATATCCTTTGAAGATTCTTGACTTGAACTATAATATTTCAACCTTTTCACCTTTGGAATCAATGACAACCAATGTACTCAAAATTTCCAACAATCTCTCCCTTTGTCATTGATGGCCACCCTCTCTAAAACATTTCTTTTGCAACCACTGGATTCCAAATCTGCTTCACCTGAGAAGTTGCTCCCCCTAATGGAATGCTCTCCCCCTTTGACATAAATGGAAAAGGGACCCCTTTGGGGCTAAATATAAGACTCTTAGCTCATCCCCTCCACACCTCCTCTCCTTGAGGTGATTAATTTTGGGGTGGGAGTAAATATACTCCTAGCATACAATGCTCTTTTCTTTTTCAACCTTCCTTTTCAAATCCTTTGTAATCATACCCTTTTGATCATTTTGAGTGTCCATGTTCTTGTTTGACTCTAAAAGTTTTGAAATATTTGTTCGAAACCATTTGGCCTTATACCCAATATTATTACACTTGTAAAACCTTATGTTGTAGTTCTTGGAAGGTGCAAATGAATTGAAGTTCCTCTTGGTGAAGCCATAATCATTTTTATCCTAAATACTACAATGGATTGTTTTATTACCAAAGTTATTAAATGTGTAGCATTACCCTTGAAAGAAATATCCATATTTTAATTAGTTGAAGTTCCTCTTAGTGAAGTCATGCTCCTTCTTTCCATGTACCTTGCAATGCATAGCTTTGTGACCAAAACGATTACATGAGAAACAATGCCCTTTGAAGAAATATTCATCTTGTCTCTTAGTCCTTTCTTTGCCTTCTCTATGATGATCCATTTTTCTTGTTTTTGCATTATTTTATTTCTTAGTGAAGCTTCTATTCTTCAACTTATCCACATAGGCCTTCGTTTCTTCTTCAATCTCTTCCTCTAAAAAGGCCTTAGTTTCTTCTTCAATCTCTTCCTCTAGAAAGGCCTTAGTTTATTCTTCAATATCTTCCTTTGAAACTTCCTTTCATTTTGATCTTGAGATTGAAACTTCTTTTTTCCCTTGTCCTTCTTCAAAACCAAGTCCTATTTTGACAAATTAAGATCTTTGTGAATTGATAATTTTATGCAAATCTTTTGAGTTTTTTCCAACCCTATGCATCTTATCCTTAGAATCTTTCACTTCCATATTTAGATAAACCACTTCATGTTCTAATCTTTGAAATTCCAACTCTTTTGTCTCTAAATTTTCAACCATAACTTCTTTAAATCTCCTTGCCTTAGCTTTTGAGTTTGTGAGGTCTTGTAGAAGATTTTCTTTTATTTCCTCATGTTCTTGAACTTGAGCCTTTAGTCTTGAATTTTTATTTCTAACTATTTTCAACTCTCTAAGACCATCAATAAGTTTTTCTTCTAGATCAACTATGCCTTCTTCTTCTTTTTTTGAACCTTTATCTAGGTCTTCAATTATAGGAGCATCTTCTACTTGGTCTTCAGTAGGAGTGTTTTCTTCCTCTTCTATTACCAAAAATAGAATCTCTTCTTCTTCACTATTTAAAAGTCCTTCATCACTATCACTTGAAGTACTTCTTGCCTTTTTAATATAGAAACTCTTCTTGTACCTTTGAAATAACGTCTTTCCATGTTTTCCTTGACCATACCCATTTTTTGTTTCATGCTTGAATATTTTTCTTCCTTTTTCTTACAGTCCTGTTTCTCTTCACTGCTACTGTTTCCACCTTGTGGATAATTAGATGCATAGTGACCAAAGTCACAACAATTAAAATATTTCACAATATTTATATATTTGTGTTTTCTTGAGTCCTTATTTCTTCTCACATAGTTAACTTCTTCATTATTGCTTGACTCATCACTTGATTTTGATTTCTTATATTTTGTCTTCTTTGAATCTTTGAAAGCTGCCTCTTTCTTGGAATTGTGATCTTTTTTTTTTCTCATCTCATAAACTATGATAATTCCATGTAACTCATCCATAGTCAACTTATAAATATTCTTCATATATTCTATAGTTGAAACCTTTGCATCATACCTTATAGGGAGTGATCTTAATACCTTCTGAGAAACACTAGAGTCCTCAATTTCAAATCCAAGTACATGCATGGTATTAACAACTTTATCAACATGAAGTAAGTATTTAGAAATATATTCCTAATCTTCCATATTCAACTCTTCAAACATTCTTTTGTGAGTTTGTAGTTTTTCCAACTTGACCTTTTTATCTCCTTCATATGTTTACTTCAATTTGTCCCATATCTATTTTTCTTATTTGCATTGCATAACTTTCACAAATTTTGATTCACATAATCCACTTAATATTACATTCATATCCATGGTATTATTCACATGTAATTACTTACCATAATTTTTTGTGGAAGGAGTATTTGTAGGTGTGAACCCATACTCAATAGATTGCCATATTTCATATCCTTGTGCCATCAAATAAGTCTTCATCCTCATACTCCAGAAAGCATAATTATTCCCATCAAACAATCGAGCCTTATTTATTGAAGATCCATTCTGAGATGTCATATGTGTTCCTCTAATATCTTCTTTCAAGCTATTATACTTTCTTAAGGATCTGATACCAATTTAAGAACACAAGCTTATACTGAGGTGGGATGAACAATATAAGACCAAATTTTACTTTTTTTTCTCAAATAATATTATCTAATATTATCAATTGAAATATATTTTAATAGCAGTTTCAATCAATATCATCAATAGTAGTAGCAAAGTAATGCATAAATCATCACACACATGAGAGAAAAAAATTTAATATGGTTCACCCAATGTGGGTTGCATCCATGGAGAAAATGTTTCTTCTAAATTTTCTCAACAAATCTCTTGGGAACCAATTCCCTATTACAATGTTTGTGGACATTTGTTTAAAGGATATCTTAATCCCCAATAATCTAGTTTGTGGATATCTCTCCACAGGAGAACTCTATCCCCTTTGCTCTAGTTTTTGGATCTCTCTCCACAAAATAACTTTATCCCTTTTTCTCTAGTTTGTGGATCTCTCTCCACATGAGAACTCTATTCCTTTTACTCTAGTTAGTGGATCTCTCTCCATAGGAGAAATCTATCCCCTTTACTTTGGATTGTGTATCTCTATCCACGGGAGAACTATATCTCATTTGATTTGTTTTATGCACCTCTCTCCACAGGAGAACTCTATCCCCTTTGCTCTGGTTTATGGATCTCTCTCCACAGGATAAATCTATTCCATTTGCTCTAGTTTATGGATCTCTCTCCATGGGATAACTCTGCCCCCTTTGCTCTGGTTTTTGGATTTCTCTCCATAGGATAACTCTATCCCATTTACTATATTTTGTGGATCTCTCTCCATAGGATAACTCTATCCCATTTACTATGGTTTATGGATATATCTCCATAGGATAAATCTATCCTCTTTGCTTTGGTTTGTGGATATATCTCCATAGAATAACTCTATCCCCTTTTATCTGGTCTAATCCAAAGCTAGCTTTCAACTTTGTCTCAACTCTAAACAAAACCTTATCAAAAGACTAGCACAAATCTACTCCAACTGTGCTCACAATATCTACCTCAAATCTGCACCAAATCTACACAAAACCTCATTCCAAGGATAGCACAAATATGCTCCAAATTTTCTCACAGAATATACCTCAAATATGTACCAAATCTGAATCAAACCTCATTATAAGGCTAGCACAAATATACTCTAACTTTAAAAACAAATATGTCCAAATCTGCACACATTACATGCACAAATATTCCTCAAACCTGCTCATAAATTTATTGAAGTCTACACATGTTACATGCACAAATTTACCTCAAAGATACTCTCTATCTCTTACCAAATTTGAACCAAACCTCATTACAAGGTTAGCACAAGTCTATTTCAAACCTGCTCTCTAATCCTGCCCAAATTTGCTTCAAGTATTCTCACAAGACTTTCTCAAATCTGCCTCAATGTTGCTTATAGAACCTATTTAAACATTCCCAAATATTACATACAAACAATACTTATATCTCTTTTCGAAATATTTTCTTTAACTAAGCAGTTCAGAAATACTCTACCTAGAATTCATTTAACCTCTTGAACATATAGAGAATGATATTATCAAATACCCAATATGTTCTTCACATTCACAAATCTTGCATTCATCCAATCCAATATCTACCTCTTGCAAATCCCTTTCAAATAAAATCAAACTAGTGTATAACTTCACTTCACAAAACTAGTCTCTAACACTTGCCCATTCACATTTAGTGTCACTCACATCAATGCACAAATTCTTCATAAATTATTTCAATAAGAATGCACAATTTATTCTCAAAAACTCTAACTCAAGTGTAACCAAATTCTCTAATCAATGATTGTTGAACAATTTGAGTCCCTAAGCTAAAAGTTGTCATTGATGTCAAAAGGACCTATGTAAGTAAGCACTATGATTTTTCTCCACAAAGAGCTTCATGAGAAGCCAAGGTTTTGATCAAAGGTTCTAGAATGGATGCATGGCATTTGGTTCCAAAAGGAGCTTCAAGGGAAGCTTAGCAAAAGGTTTTTATGAAAACCAAGGAAGGTAAGGAAAGGTTTTATTTAAAACCAATGGATGACAGATTTGAAATGGGTTTTTCTTAAAACCCAAGTTGGATTTTCATTTCATCGAAAAATGTGCCCCGATGATGGAGAAATTTAATTTTAAAGGTTTAGTTTAAATTTTAATTTATTTAAAATTAAAATTTAAATTTTAAAATTAAATAAAATGTTTTTCTCTCCTTTCTTATTGTCATCACCTACACCATAAGGTCAATGTTAAAAAGGCCAAAGTATTCGCATTGAAGGAAGGCTTATATAAATAAGCCAAAGGTTTTCCATTTAAAAGTCTAAGTCATGTTGCATGATTTTTGAAAACCTAAAGTGCTTGGCATCTGAATATTGCGTAGTGAATTTCGTAGAGTGTGATATGGGCAGTCAAGTTGTGGACGATCAATGTTTTGGTGCCTTGTGAGGAAAGTACACATGACTTAAGGAAGAGAGTACACAAGGCACTCGCGTGGGCAGTGTTAGCTCACGCAGCTTAGCTGTCGCTTGGTAGCACGGTGAGCAGAGGTTCGAAATTCCAAGGCCCTTCGAGGTCTCCTTTAAGGTATGCGCTTCAACTTCGATATTTGTGGGGGTTATTATTTTAATTAAAATAGTTGCTTGTTAAGGTTTCATTATGATTTTTGTGGGAGATATAAGGTTGAGCAAGCTTTAATATTTTAATAAGGTTTGATATTTGATTAATGTGAGATATTTCCTAAGAAATATTTGTGATTATTTTTGAGTGCAAAAGTGTTGAAAGGAAGGATATAAAATATTTGATTTATTTTATGGTATAAGTGGTTTGTGGAGTGACAAAGTTATGCAATGATTTGATTTATTTTATTTTATGGTACAAGTGGTTTTAGGAGTGATAAGGAAGTTGTGCATTAATTCTTAAAAATATTTTCTAATTAAAATCCTTGGTAAATATTATTGTGAAGTGGAGTAATGTTGATTATTTTGTGATCTTCTAATCCTTGTGAATATTGGCAAAAGAATATTATGATTATGGCATATTTCCAAAGAGGCTTCTTCATCTTCATAAAAGGTATGGGCACATTCTCCTATTTATTGATTATGGTGGTTGATGTTTAAAAATATCTTTGGAGTTGAAAGCACGAGATTCCAGAAGTTTTGAAAGGAAAACTATTGTAATACATCCAAAATCTAATAAACGCTTAAGTCCCAAAATGTGAAAAACATGAAATGAAAAATACGACTTTGAAAGGAGATAACAGAAAGTGCTGAAAGAACAACACTTTTATTTAACTCTCTTAATCTCGATTACAAGGATGCCTCCTCCATTTTCAGGGGCTAGGAGCGTTAAATGAATTTTGGTTACAATTGTGACTTAGTATTCCTCCTTTCGTGTGCCCACATTTGAAATGGGCGGGCCAAAGTGTTGCCGCCGCTTGCGTTGATGAATCCTTGGTTCTTGCTGCTTCTCCTGCGATCAAAGAAACAAAAAAAACATGAATAGCACCTGCTGCAAATATGAAACATTAGTTCTCTAAAATTAATGAAATATGCATGTAAAATATTAGCTAAATCGATAAATAAAATGACTCCAAATAACCTGCAAATTTGACAGAGACCGAAAAACATTACCAGAGGGCCATTGCCATCGAAACAGTCGGCCAATTCGTATTCAAATAAAATTCATCCCTGGGCAGGATGAATTATACTGTAATTCATCCCCGAGTAGGATGAATTCGACTGTGATAAAACGCTGAGGTGATGCTGCCCAAATGTCGCATCTCGGGATCTCCAAAATACCTGCAAACATGGGGGTTAGCTAATTGGAGGCATTTTGGGATGACCCAAATGGTCAGATTTCTCCAATTTGACCTCCATCAATGGGAATTTGACGTCGCTATCTACAAGTTAGTAAAACAACAAAAGCAACAAAAACATGATGATATCTGATCAAAACATTATGAAATTGAAGTTATAAACAACATAAAATGCAATGGAAGATAAGAAAATGATAAAAGAACAAACTAAAATAAAACTTAGAAAGTGTGGGGTGCCCAAGCAGGCTGCCCACCATTAGAACTTTATTTCGACATCAATCCACTTGGGATCGGCCCAAAATCTCTTATGATGGGTTGTCGGAAAATTGGTAGATCAATGTGGTCAAATGTCGGGTTTGGGTCCAGATCCACACTTCCAAAAGCCACCCAATAACCTCTCTTGCGAAAGAGATCAAGGATGTAGAAGAGGTGAATCAAAGGTGTATAATGTGGTGTTCAATTTGGCAGCACTTCGTTGCTTGAAAATGCCTCCAACTTCTCTTTTTTGGGTGGGAAAGTCCACCATTTTATAGACCTAGGGGGTCTCTTTGGAGGGGCATGCATAAGCGCCATGTGGCGGCCAGACCTTCCCATGAGGGAGGAAAGTCCTCCATGACTTGGGCTTCCATGACTACCCTTGTGACAGTCCTCTAATGCCTACTCTGCCCACCTACACGCGCATGCAAGGCAGGAGGCATTAATTGACTATCCTCGACTGCCACTTGGTGCCATTTTTCTTTTTGCCTATTGAACCTGGAATTCGTCCCGACCAAGGATGAATTCAAAATTCATCCTTGGGTAGGACGAATCCTAATTTGAATTCATACCTAGGTGGGATAGATTCTAAGCAAAGTTCCTGGATGTGCCAAATTGCCTTTTGACCTTACAAAATTGCTACAAAAGTGGTTAGGACCACTGTTTAACCTCTGAGGGCTGCCTTGGGAGCTGTTTTGGTGTCTACAGTCACATAATCGGATTGGTGCTATTTTGGTGTCTACAGATGCACCTTTTTGGGATGTGCTATGCATGGCGTAGCGCTGAGCAAAAATAGATAGCCAAAGCACTAATGATTAGGGTTTCTTGGTAACCTAGCCAACTTTTGATGCCCTAAGTATGGAAAGAGCATGCATTCTTGAATCCTTGCTTTTGATGAGCTAAGGAATTTGATTTCAAGTGTTAACCTATTTTGGTGAGGTGTGACTTGAGCTTAGACATTGATCAGTCATGATTAGGAAAAGGGCACAACCTTTTGTCCATAGGGGAACCTTGTGTTCATACTTCGGGAATGCCAAGTGTTTGATCAATTTGTGATTATTGCTTGTTTACTGCCCCAAGCAGGAGCGTGATTGTCTTTGTCAATGATTCTTTGAATGCATGTCATTGCCTTGATTGGGTGTGTGCTTGTTGATTGGTGACTAAGTGTGACTACCCCCTCAAGTGACGAATCGATGAGGGAATGACCTTTGTGAGAAAAGCGACGAGTCGCTTGACCCAATATGACTTGTGCCAGGGTGCCTTCAGAGATTTAGCATTAAGCATGTGCAATTTTTTTGACATTTAGACCTATTTTTGGTGGGTGGTAACCCTTTTGGTGATGCCGTAATGGGGTGAAATCATCGAAAACCTTTCTTCCCGTGGAGCGGTCCAGCTATGGTAGCCTTCTTGGGGAAGTAGGAGAGTGACAATTTGAGCCCCGACATCAGTTTTGCTATGCCAAGAGGTTAAGTGCAAGAGCACTTGTGTCTGGCAATTTTTATTGCTTCTTGTTTGTTTTTGTGTTGCATTTATTGTTATTTTTGTTGTTTTGATTTTTTTTTGTGACACCATTTGGGGATTAAATTGTCAAAAATTCGTCCTCCCGTGGAGCGGTCCGGCTATGGTAACCTTCTTCGAGAGTAGGGTAGTGACAATGTAAACCTCGACATCGACATCAATTTTCTATGCCAAGAGGTTAAGTGCAACAACACTTGTGTCTGGCAATGCTTATTGCTTTGTTTTTTGTTGGCAATTTTGGGTACCTTGGGTACATTGCCTTTGCTCAAGTGTAGATGTTGTCATTGATGTCAAGAAGTTCTTGACGTAATTTGATTTGATGTCAAGGAATTTGTTTTGTTGAAATATTATTTAGAGCATGATCAGTGAGTTTCCAAGAAGTTCTTTGTGGCCCATTTGCAAAAGTTCAAAAAAAAGAAAAGTAAGAAAAAGTATGCAGCCGACTGGAAAAACTGTCACGATTTCGCGACATGTTTGAGGAGAGAGAAAGTTCTGGAAAAACTGTCATGATTTTGCGACATGTTTGAAGAGAGAGAAAGTTCTGGCAAAACTGTCGCGATTTTGCGACATGTTGGCAGAGAAGGAGAGCAATATGGAAAGTGTCACGATTTCACGACATGTCACATTTTCGTGACTTGAAAAGTGCAGGAAGGTAGAGAAGGAAAAGTGTCACGATTTCGTGACACATTGCCAAGAAAGTTGTACGGACGAAAAGGTGTCATGATTTTGCAACATAATGCAGAAAATAGAGTCCGTAGTGTGAACTGTCACGATTTTGTGACAAGTTAGAAGAGAGAGAAAGTTACATGAAAAATGTCATGATTTCATGACATGCTGTAGAGGTCGAGGTGAGGGCTGTCATGATTTTGTGACATGCTAAAAAGCTCGAAGAGAGAACTATCATGATTTCACGATACATAGCAAAGGGTAAGAGTCTGAAATGAGAAGCGTCATGATTTTGTGACAGGCTACAAAGAAGTTGTACAGATGTATAAACTATCATGATTTCATGACAAGTTGAATAGAAAGCTTGCTAATGCAGAAAGTGTCACGATTTCATGACAGGATGAGATGGCAAATTTTAGTTGGAGAAAGTGTCACGATTTCATGACAAAAATAGTAAGCAAGTCTTCAACAGAAGAAGCATTGTGTTTTCACGATGAATTTAAGAAGGAATATATCGAAGGTGAAAGCATCGTGATTTTGTGACATGTTCTAGTTTCACGGGTGTAAGGCAGAGAGAAGCTCAAGGCAGCGAAAATGTCATGATTTCGTGACATGTTTCATTTTCGCTAGTGCAAGCAGAAAAGAAGGCCATGAAGTCAAAAGGGTCACGATTTCATGACAGAGTTGAAGATGACATCAGCAAAAGCAGATGTGTCATGATTTCATGACAAAAGCAGAGAAGGCAATGAAGACTAAAGTGTCACGATTTCACGATAGGAGTGAAGATGACATCAGCAAAAGTTAGAAGTGTCACGATTTTGTGACAAGGATGTTGTCAAGGCAGACAAAAGCAAAAGTGTCACGATATCACGACAATAGCCAAATGAAAGTGTATGGCTACAAAAATGTCACGATATCGCGACATGTTGTAGTTTCATGATAGAAGCTACAGGAGAGTTGCAGAGGCGATTGAAGCTGACAGAGTTAACTTTGAGCCAACAATTAGGACGTGCAACCGACGGAGTTAGGGTTTGCATTTGCATAATAGCCGACTAAGACCAAGGTTTAGATCTTGATTGTTAGTATAAAAGGAGGGTTGTTTGAAGAGATTAGGCATCGATCGAAGTGTGCGTTTGAAGTGTGACTTTCATAGATAGAGTGCGGGGTGAAGTTCGATCGTCGAGAAGTAGAGTGCTGATGTGATTGCATAGAGGTGCAATTTCAAGGACATTTGTGCCAGACCGAAGGACTATGTTTGGTGCAGAACAAAGGAAGTGAACGAGGACATTTGCACTAAATCGAAGGACTATGTTTAGTACAAATTCAAGGACTAGCTTTGGAGGTGAAAGTGTTGAGGACAAAGGTCTCCAGTTAGAGCATAGAAGACAGGTGTCCTCTGTGGATAGATTTCCACTTGCTAAGGGCAGAGGGGGCAGATGTTCTCTAGAGGATCACCAGCCAGAGCAGAGCTAGGGGATTGGTGTCTCCTTTGGGTTGGTACCCATAAACTTTGTAATCGGGAAAGGTTTCCCAGAGTTTGAGGTGATAAAATTTAGTGAAAATTTTATCCGTGGAGTAGCCCGCATTGGGTGAACCACGTAAATTGTTGTGTCTCTATTGTGGATGGTTTTTGTGCATTGCTTTGATTACTTCTTTTAATACTGCTATCTATACACTGCATAATTCTAATTTGAAAGTTGTTTTGAAGCAAAAGTAAAAAGTGGTCTTATACTGTTCACCCCCCCATCTCAGTATAAGCTTGTGTTCTTCAATTAGTATCAGAGCCGATTCCTTCAAAAATTTTAAACAGCTTGAAGGAAAAGATTTGATAAGAACACAATGGATTATTCAAGCAAAAATGCAGCACCTATTCTTGATGGATCATATTTTGGTCTTTAGAGTGCAAGGATGAAGGTTCATCTAATGGAACTTGGGAATGAGGTGTGGGAAGTGATTGAATATGGGTACACTATTCCTATAAATGGTCCATATACTAAAGAAGATAGGCTTCTACATCATAGCAATTCAAAAGCAATGAATGCAATCCTGAAAGGCTTACAGAAAGCAGATCTCACCAAAGTAATTCACTACAAAATAGCTAGTGAAATGTGGAAACAGTTGCAGGTGGTTCATACAGGTGATGCAAATGTCAAAAAGGCCAATTTGAGACATTTCAAAGGTATGTTTGAACAACTCAAGATGAATTATGATGAGAATATTAGTGATTACATGCTTCGTATGGATGAAGTTGTTAACTCCATGAAAGACTTAGGTCTTGAGCTTGCTGAAAATGATGTTTGTGATAAGATTTTAAGATCTCTTCCTAATAGATTTAGTGAAAATATTTTTGCTATTGAGGAAGCTAAAGATTTAGATAACTTGAGAAAGGATGAGCTTCATAGTATTCTTGCAGCATTTGAGCTGAGAACTCAAGTGAAAGTTGATGTCAAGAAAGAGGCAGCTTTCAAAACTACCAAGAAATCAAAGGGCAAATAGATTCAAGAGAGATGAGTCTTCTAGTGATGAAGAGGCATATTACAAAAAGAAATGCAAGTTATCTAGAAAGCACAAAAGCATGAAAAACATAAGATGCTTCAATTATGGAAAGTTTGGTCATTATGCTACTAAATGTACTATTTCCAAGAATGAAAGTGATGAAGATATACAAGATTCTAAGAGCAAGGATTCTAAAAAGCACAAGCATCACAGGAAGTACAAAGATGAGCACAACAATCACAAAAAGAGGTATTCTCACAAGCCCAAGAAGATTTTTTACCTAGACAAAGCAAGTAAGTGTTCTAGCAGTGATAGTGAAAGTTCTTCTAGTGATGAAAGAAATGAGATGTTATTCATATCAGAAAAAGAGGAAGAACCGAAACATAGATTCATTATCATGAAATGTTTTAGATGTGGAAATTTTGGGCACCTTGAGGATGACTGTACAAATAATGATTTGGTTTCCAATATGTATAATGATGCTTCAGAAAACTATCAAGAAGATGCTTGTATGGTTTTTGAAAAAGGTAGCACCTCTAGTGATAAGAAATCTAGAAAAGGCCTTGAGGATTCAGAAAGCAAACAAATAAAATATCTTGAAAGTGAACTTAATAATGCTCTTAGTGTTTTGAAAAAGGAAAGAAAGAAGAATGATAGACTTAAGATTAAGTTAGATGAATTTTGTATGGAGAGAGACGATCTTATAGAAAGTCTTGACTTCTCTATAGCTAAAACACAGGAACTCAAGGATGAGTTAGAGTCTAATATTCTTGAGTATAATGAGTTGGAACAGAAAATGGCTTCTCTGGAAGTGGAAACTAAAGAATACAAGGATAAGCTATACAGGTTTCAAGATAGCTCCAAAAGGGTTAAATCTCTCATCAAAGATCAAAGAAATCCAATAGATAAAACATGTCTTGGTTTTGTTAAGCCACTCAAAGAACAGGTTGGGAAATCTAGCAAGAGATTCCAAAAAGAAGAGATTTCTGATGAAGAAAGTACTTCAGAACATGAGTCCATGAGTGATCGATGCGTAGAAATAGAAAAGAAAATTCAGAATACGAAGAAAATTTTTTTAGGACCCAAGAGGTCGTATAAAGAAAAATTTCACGACAGATGTTTTGTGTGTTACAGGTTTGGTCACATGGCTGCACATTGCATATCTCAAATGAAGAAGGTTAACAACGATTTCAGAAGTGGTAATTTCTTCCAAGGGTATTGCTACTCTTGTAATCGGTTTGGGCACAAGGCAATTGTCCGCAAGGCTAATATCAGGTTCACGGTTAGTCAGAACAGGTGGATTCAAAGAACATGTATGCCTAAAAGAAATTACAGTGTTACTTGTTATAAATGCAACAATGCAGGTCACACAGCTAGACAGTGTAGAATTGATCTTCCAAGGTACAAGAACAGGAATAGTGGCATGATTAGGTCCAAGGATCAAGGCATGAAAAAGGATAGGGATGAGAACAAGAACAAGAACAGTGACAAAAATAGGAATGCGGGCAAAAAGTTCAAGAAAAGGTCGGGCAAGGAAATTATAGACACTGATGATGATCAGTGCCTAATGGGAGTTTTACTCCCATCCTAGTTTTAATCTCCTCATGAGGAGGTGGGGGAGGGACTAAGCTAAGAGGCTCATTCTTAGTCCCGAGCCCCAAAGGTGACCCTTTGCCATTGATGACAAAGGGGGAGAAATATGAGTAGGGGAGAGTTTCAATGTGAAGAGGAAAGCTTCAAGTCAGGGGGAGCAAAAATTCAAAAGTAATTCTCAGTGTTGGCACAGTTGGCTTCAGTTTTGGCTCTTAAGGTGTGTTTCAGTAAAGGTTTGCCATCAATGACAAAGGGGGAGATTGTTGGCAATTTTGGGTACCTTGGGTACATTGCCTTTGCTCAAGTGTAGATGTTGTCATTGATGTCAAGAAGTTCTTGAAGTAATTTGATTTGATGTCAAAGAATTTGTTTTGTTGAAATATTATTCAGAGCATGATCAGTGAGTTTTCAATAAGTTCTTTGTGGCCCATTTGAAAAAGTTCAAAAAAAAGACAAGTAAGAAAAAGTATGCAGCCGGCTGGAAAAACTGTTGCAATTTCATGACATGTTTGAGGAGAGAGAAAGTTTTCGAAAAACTATCGTGATTTCGTGACATGTTTGAAGAGAGAGAAAGTTCTAGCAAAACTGTCACGATTTTGTGACATGTTGGCAGAGAAGGAGAGCAAGATGGAAAGTGTCACGATTTTGCGACATGTCGCATTTTTGCGACTCGAAAAGTGCAGGAAGGCAGAGAAGGAAAAGTGTCACGATTTCGTGACACATTGTCAAGAAATTTGTACGAATGAACAGGTGTCGTGATTTCTCGACATAATGTAGAAAAGAGAGTCCACAGTGTGAACTATCATGATTTCATGACAAGTTAGAAGAGAGAGAAAGTTGAAGACCGAGAGCAGTGTGATGTCAAAAAATACAGTCGTAGCAAAAAATGAAGAAAATATTTTATTTAAATATATATGCTCCACCTTCTAAAAAATATTTACAAACTGTGCATAAATAAATAGTATTAGGATGTGGGAGTTGGCGGGAATAATGGGAAAGGTTGGAGCAATAAGGGAAGTGTGGGCGGAGGGATAAGGGGATGAGTGTGGAAGGAGATGGAGGGATAAGATTGGAGAGATAGTGGAGAGGGATCGGAGGGATAAGGAGATAGAAATAACGGAGGAAAATGAGGACATGAAGGGAATATAGGAGAAGAAGTAGGAGTTAGGGAGAATAGGGAAACAAATTTCCGACAACATTTGCTGACAAAGTGAGGGAGTTTTCACACTGGAGGCTAGAAACTAGATTTTTCTAAGCCTCCTTTGAGATGATCTATTCACACTTACAACATTCTCCCCCTTAAAGTTGAGAGAACTGAATACACAGTCTCTCAGCTTTACAAATTGAGCTTTAGTCATTGCCTTGGTGAAGATGTCCGTGACGTTCTCCAAAGTGTGACAGTATTGAAGCTCAACAATTTCATGTTCCACCATATCTCTGATGAAGTGATACTTCATATCAAAATGCTTTGTTCTGCTATGGTGGACAGGATTATATGCCAACTGAATGGCACTGATGTTGTCGCAGTAGATTCTGGTCGGACCACTTTGTTGTTCTCCAATCTCTTCCAGTACTTTCCTTAGCCACAAGGCTTGAGTACTTGCATAAGTAACCGCTATATACTCTGCTTTTGTTGAAGATAGCGCTACTACTGTCTGCTTTTTTGAACTCCAAGTTATTAGTCCTGATCCAAGACTAAAACAATTTCCTGATGTTGACTTCCTGTCATCAATATTGCTACCCCAATCACTATCACTGAAGCCTACAAGCTTGATAGTGTTACATTTATGGTATTGGATTCCAAAATCCAATGTACCCTTCACATATCTCAAAATTCTTTTAGCTGCCTGCAAATGCAACTCAGAGGGGTTAGACATAAATATTGAAACAAGAGATACAACATACTGAATATCTGGTCTGGTGTTGGCGAGAAACATCAAACTCCCAACCATACTTCTGAAAGTGGTCATGTCAACTTTTGGTGCTCCATCATCTTTGCTTAATTGGATTCCATGTCCAACTGGAGTTGCAACTGGTTTGCAATGCTCCATAGCAAACTTCTTGATCATATCCTGGGCATACTTATGTTGACAGATGAAGATCCCTGTATCTGACTGATGAATCTCCATTCCAAGGTAATAGTGCATTAAGCCAAGATCTTTCATCTCAAACTGCGTCATCATGGAGTGTTTGAACTCCCTATTCATTTTTTCATTACTACCCATAAAAATGAGATCATCCACATACAAACAAACTGAGGATGTCATTACCTTGCTTTAGGTAGTAGAGTGTGGGTTCATTTTTGCTCTTGGTGAACCCATAATCTTTGAAGTACCCATCAATGCATGAGTACCAAGCTCTTGGTGCCTGTTTGAGGCCATAGAGTGCCTTCTTCAATCTGTAAGCAAGGTGTTCCTTACCTTGCACTTCAAATCCCTGTGGTTGTTCAACGTACACTTCTTCTGTCAAGTAACCATTGATAAATGCACTCTTAACATCCATGTGTTGGACTTTCCACCCTTTGTGTGCAGCTAAGGCAAGAACTGTTCTGATAGTCTCCTGTCTGGCTACAGGAGCAAAAGTCTCTTCATAATCTATGCCATACTTCTGAGTAGAACCCTTTGCCACTAATCTTGCCTTGTGTTTCTCAATGCTTCCATCAACATTAAACTTGGTCTTAAAGATCCATTTATAGCCAACACATTTTTTTCCTTTCGAAAGCTTCACAAGCTCCCAAGTGTCGTTGTTTTTTATAGAGGTTATCTCCTCTTTCATGGCATCTTGCCAAATCTTCTGAGTACATGCCTTCTCATAACTAGAAGGTTCAAGCTGTGCACTAGTTAACAAAGCATAATTAACTTGATCTCCCCTAGGTTCTTGCTGGGATTCATCATCACCATACAAGTGCATACTTTCTAATCTGTGTAAAATAGATTCCATTTCACTAGCTTGACTCCTAGTATATCTTCTTGAAAAAAATTTATCCAACATCTAAGATGATGGATGATACTGTAAATTTCTCTTACCTTTGGAAGGAACATCAATGTCCATTGGTGAGAAACTTGCTGGTCTCTGTGGAGAAGGACTTGGTGAGGAAGATGAACTAGAAGAACTTGGGCTTGAAGGTGGATATTTCTTGCCTTTCTGTGGTATCTATTGCTGCACCTGCTGAGAACTTGAATCATGTGACTCAACATCACTGTATATTTGGGGCTTACCCCACTCTCCCCCTTCATCAAAAATCACATCCCTTGAAACCACTATCTTTCGAGTCGTAGGATTGTAGAGTCTATAATCCTTTGTGTTTTCATAGTATCCTACAAAAATGCATGCCTAACTCTTTGGATCCAGCTTCTTTCTTAGATCATCAGGAATGTGAGCATATGCCATTGAACCAAATACTCTGAAATACTTCACATTTTGTTTCTTACCATACCAGGCTTGGTAAGGTGTCTTCCCTTTCAAAATTGAAGTAGGACTTCTGTTCAAGCTGTGAACACTAGTCCTTATTGCATCTCCCCAATATGCATTACTCAAATGCTTTGTCTGAAGCATTGACCTTGCCATCTCCACAATGGTGTAATTCTTTCTTTCTGCTACACCATTTTACTGTGGAGTGTAGGCAGTTGTGAACTGCCTATTGATGCCATGATGTTTACAAAAATTCAAAAAATGATTAGAGGAGTATTCTCCTCCTCTATCTGATCTAAGACATTTTATAGAATATCCACTCTCACTTTCAACTTTTGCTTTAAAATCAACAAAACATGCAAATGCTTCATCCTTATGCTTCAAAAAATATATCCAACACATTCTTGTGCAATCATCAATGAAAAGTAGAAAGTAAGAGTGGTTACCTAGACTCTTGGTCTGCATTGGACCACAGATGTCTGAATGCACTAACTGAAGAGGATAGCTGGCCCGCCATGCTTGTCCATGAGGAAATTTTGATCTGGCATGCTTGCCCAAGGCACACCCTTCACACACTTCCTTACTATCTTGAATTTTGGGAAGTCCAGTCACCATTGCTTGTGAAGTTAGCATCTTCAAACTTGATAAATTCAAATGACCATATCTCAAGTGCCATAGGACACTTGGATTGGTAATTGCAACATTTGCTAATTTATTTCCTCCTGGATGGCAAAAATTCAAAGGGAATAATCTATTCTTCGACATTGGCACTTGTGTAATTATTCTATTACTATTGTTCTTGTCAAAAATGGTGCATTTACCCTCATCAAAAATCAACTTATAATTCTTTTATAGCATCTAACCAACACTTAAAATATTGTGTTGAAGATGAGGTGTGTAATAGATATCACTTATTTGCTTGATGCCTTCTTTTGTTGGAACCTCCATGGCTCCAATGCCTTCAACTGCCAATGACTTGTCATCTCCCAATCGGATGCTAGATTTGTATGAGGAGTCTAACTTAGCAAAGAGTTCTTCTTTGCCACTCATGTGATTTGAACACCCAGTGTCCAAAATCCATGTATCATTCATATTTTGCTCTGTTTGGCCATAAGAAAGAAAGAGATTTGAGGACTCTTCCTCTTCTCCAAAATTCCCAAACTGACTGCTCTGATTGCTGCTGCTTCCTTGTGAAGTCTTTGAACAACAATCTCGAGCATAATGACCAGGTTTGCCACAATTGTAGAAAACTTGTTTTGATTTGTCTCCTCCTTTTCCTTTGCCAGATTGTTTCCCTCTATATTGCTGTTGTCATCCTCTATTCTGATTTCCACCTTTGTTGGATGATCCTCCTCTGTTAGGAGTTCCCCCTCTTTGATTATTCCTACCTCTGCCTCTTTGTTGACCTCTGCCATGGCCTCTACCTCTTCCTTCATGTGTGGAAAAAGCTTTATCATCTCCTCCATAACTAGTGGTAGGAGTTTCCTGCAACCTCTCTTCATGTGAGAGAAGTGAACCAGTTAATGCATCAAAATACAATGTGGTTAAGTATTTAGATTCTTCAATAATTATTGCTACAGAATTCCATTTAGGAAGAAGTGTTCTCAACACTTTCTTCACCATCATCTCCGGCTTAATATCTTCCCCTAGT
Source organism: Wollemia nobilis (assembly GCA_028583015.1). NCBI lineage: Eukaryota > Viridiplantae > Streptophyta > Pinopsida > Araucariales > Araucariaceae > Wollemia > Wollemia nobilis. Next base: position 3,298,912 of record JAQPPZ010001753.1, read on the forward strand.
GTGACCATCTTGTCGACTACGACTTTCACTCGCACGCAGTAATCTCCGACTCTTTCATTCTCTTGCATCTTGAGATTCTCAAAATCTCGTTTCAAAGTTTGCAGTTTTACCTGCTTCACTTGGTCACTACCTCTATAGCTTTCTTTTAGGGCATTCCAGGCATCTTGTGCATTCACATATGAGGCTATTCTAGGGAAGATACTTCTATCTAAGGCAGCATGTATATGATAAAGGGCAAATGAGTTATTTTTTTGGGCTTCCTTTTTAGCCCTTCTATCAGCAGTTGAAAAAGCTGCCCATTCTACAGCAGTTGGTTCTTCATAGCCTTCTTCTACAACATCCCAAAGGCCTTTTCCTATCAACAAGGTCTTCATTTTTATAGACCAGTAATCATAGTCGCTACCATTGAATTCAGGAATTGGCAAACTAGTATTTGCAGCCATTTCTGCTACTTAAAAGCAAACTTTGATTTCACTGAAATAAGCAATTACAAAGCAAAGTAATTCTCTTACTGATTGCTTGTTGTGAGACTCCCAATACTGGCTCTAGCTCTAGCTCTGGCTCTGCTCTGGCTCCACTGGCTCTGGCTCCGCTGGCTCTGGCTCTACTAGCTCTGGATTTACTGGCTTTGGCTCTGTTGGCTCTAGCTCCACTTCAATATTGAACCCTTAAAGGTAATTTTGGAGGTGCTAAACGGGCGCTCCGGAAGACTTCCCGTCACTTTTCCAGGTTCACAATATGCAAATTTTCAAGCCCCCTTGGGCGAGTTTTAATTGGCCACAAAAAAATCTTCAAGGTTTGCAAATTTTTATAAAGGTTTTTTTTTTTAAATAAATTTAATAACTTTTTATTATTTTTAAATTACATTTTTTTTAAAAACTATTAAAAAAGATAATTTTAAAAAATAATATAAAAAATTATTAAATAAATTTTAAAACCTTTAAAAAAAATGCCAAAACCTTTTTTAGAAAAATTTTACCTTGTTTATCCTTGGCGCGAATCGAACGCGCGACCTCTGTATGCGCGAAATGCTCCTTAGCCGCTCAACCACGTGGCTTCGCTGCGAACCAAAGCGCAACACCCTCCTTTTAATCCTCCGGCGGCGCGATTTGTTAAAAAAAAAACTTTGTTCGATAGTCTCCGACGGAATTCGATCCCCGGACCTCCTCTGGGCAAGTAAACGACCCTAGCCACCTCCGCTAGGCGTCCGGTCGAGCTCAAAAGGGAATGCGGCCCGTATAGAATTCGACGGGCCACGATTTAAAAAATAATAATAATAATAATGCGGGTTTTATCCCACATTCGCCCGGAGATGGGCACGATAAGGGTTTTTAACCCTTACTTCGCACAATAGACGTCGACTGCCTTCGGGCAGTCGATCCGCAACTGCTGCCTTTTACAGCCGCTTCGACCAATTACAACCTGACACCTCGCTGCCACGTTGACCAATGCCGAATCGCCACGTGGCAAAATTTTGTCCGCCTCGATTCACTCCTCTACCAGCTCAGTTGCCACGTCAGTTACCTCGATCCGTGTGCTGCTCAGTCAGCATGTCTGCTCTACTGCCATGTGTCACTTCCTCGTACTGCCATGTGTCATGTCCTCGAGATTTGAGCCTCCAATTGTCTGCCTGACATCACCTCAAAAAATGTGTCGCTCCTGCCCATGATCCACCTCAGGATTCGAGCCGATTCTGATGACACCTCGAATGCCGCATGCCTCAAGATTCGTGCCTGACCTGGCACAGTCTCAGCCTCTACGCTCTGATACCAAATGAAGACCGAGAGTAGTGTGATGTCAGAAAATACAGTCGTAGCAAAAAATGAAGAAAATATTTTATTTAAATATATATGCTCCACTTTCTAAAAAAAATTTACAAACTGTGCATAAATAAATAGTATTAGGATGTGGGAGTTGGCGGGAATAATGGGAAAGGTTGGAGCGATAAGGGAAGTGTGGAGGGAGATGAAGGGATAAGGTTGGAGAGATAGCGGAGAGGAATCGGAGGGATAAGGAGATAGAAATAACGGAGGAAAAGGAGGACATGAAGGGAATATAGGAGAAGAAGTAGGAGTTAGGGAGAATAGGGAAACAAATTGCCGACAACATTTGCCGACAAAGTGAGGGAGTTTTCACACTGGAGGCTAGAAACTAGATTTTTCTAAGCCTCCTTTGTGATGATCTATTCACACTTACAACAAAAGTTACATGAAAAATGTCACAATTTCGTGACATGCTGCAGAGGTCAAGGTGAGGACTGTCATGATTTTGTGACATGCTGAAAAGCTCGAAGAGAGAACTGTCATGATTTCACGACACGTAGAAAAGGGGAAGAGTATGAAATGATAAGTGTCATGATTTTGCGATAGTCTACAAAGAAGTTGTACGGATGTAGAAAGTTTCACGATTTCACGACAATTTGAAGAGAAAGCTTGCTGATGCAGAAAGTGTCACGATTTCGTGATAGGTTGAGATGACAGCTTTTAGTTGGAGAAAGTGTCACGATTTCGTGATAGAAACAGTAAGCAAGTCTTCAATAGAAGAAGTGTCACATTTTCACGATGAATTGAAGAACGAAGATCTTGAAGGCGAAAGCGTCACGATTTTGCGACAAGTTCCAGTTTCGTGGGTGTAAGGCAGAGAGAAGCTCAAGGTAGTGAAAATGTCACAATTTTGTGACATGTTTCGTTTTCGCTAGTGCAAGCAAAAAAGAAGGCCTTGAAGTCAAAAGGGTCGCGATTTCACGATAGAGTTGAATATGATGTCAGCAAAAGCAGATGTGTCATGATTTCGCGACAAAAGTAGAGAAGAAGGCACTGAAGACTAAAGTGTCGCAATTTCACGACAAGAGTGAAGATGATGTCAGCAAAAGTCAGAAGTGTCACGATTTCATGACAAGGACGTTGTCAAGGCAGACAAAAGCAAAAGTATCACGATATCACAATAGCCAAACGAAAGTGTACGGCTACAAAAATGTCGTGATATCGTGACATGTTGTAGTTTCACGACAGAAGCTACAGGAGAGTTGCAGAGGCAGTTGAAGCCGACAGAGTTAACTTTAAGCCGACGATTAGGATGTGTAGCCAATGGAGTTAGGGTTTGCATTTGCATAATAGTTGACTAAGACCAAGGTTTAGATCTTGATTATCAGTATAAAAGGAGGTTTGTTTGAAGATATTAGGCATCGATCGAAGTGTGCGTTCGAAGTGCGACTTTCATAGATAGAGTGCAAGGTGAAGTTTGATCGTCGAGAAGTAGAGTGTTGTTTTGATTGTGTAGAGGTGCAATTTTGAGGACATTTGTGCCAGATCGAAGGACTGTGTTTGGTGCATAATAGAGGAAGTGAATGAGGACATTTGCACTGAATCGAAGGACTATGTTTAGTACAAATTCAAGGACTAGCTTTGGAGGTGAAAGAGTTGAGGACAGAGGTCTCCAGTCAGAGTAGAGAAGACAGGTGTCTTCTATGGATAGAGTTCCACTTGGTAAGGGTAGAGGGGGTATAGGTTCTCTAGAGGATCACCAACTAGAGTAGAGCTAAGGGATTTGTGTCTCCTTTGGGTTGGTACCCATAAAATTTGTAATCGGGAAAGATTTCCCAGAGTTTGAGGTGATAAAATTTAGTGAAAATTTTATCCGTGGAGTAGCCCGCATTGGGTGAACCACGTAAATTGTTGTGTCTCTATTGTGGATGGTTTTTGTGCATTGTTTTGATTACTGCTTTTAATATTGCTATCTATACATTGCATAATTCTGATTTGAAAGCTTTTTTGAAGCAAAAGTAAAAAGTGGTCTTATACTGTTCACCCCCCCCCTCTCAGTATAAGCTTGTGTTCTTCATTTTTATGTTGCATTTTTTGTTATTTTTATTGTTTTGATTGTTTTGATTTTTTTGTGATGCCCTTTGGGATTAAAATTGGCAAAAATATGACCTCCCGTGGAGCGGTCCGACTATGGTAGCCTTCTTAGGGAGTAGGATAGTGACAATGTAAACCCCGACATCAATTTTTGCTATGCCAAGAGGTTAAGTGCAAGAGCACTTGTGTTCGGCAATTTTTATTGCTGTTTGTTTTTGTGTTGCATTTATTGTTATATTTATTTTTTTGATTGTTTTTATTTTTGTGTGACACCCTTTGGGATTAAAATTGGCAAAAATCCCACCTCCCGTGGAGCGGTCCAGCTATGGTAGCCTTCTTAGGGAGTAGGATAGCGACAATGTAGACCCCGACATCAGTTTTGCTATGCCAAGAGGTTAAGTGCAAGAGCACTTGTGTCTAGCAATGTTTATTGCTTTGTGTTTGTGTTGCATTTTTTGTTGTTTTTGAGTGGGTTTTGACCCTTTTGTGACGTCGTTTGGGGGTGAAATTGTCAAAAATCCGTCTTCCCGTGGAGCGGTCCGGCTATGGTAGCCTTCTTTGGGAGTAGGGTAGTGACAATGTAAACCCCGACATCAGTTTTCTATGCCATTGAATGTCAGGTGCAAAGGTGCCTTTGTTCGGCACTTTTATTGCTATTGTTTGTGGATATTTGTTGTTTTTGTTGTTTTGATTTTCTTGCTTTGTGTATATGTCATAATTTCATGTTATGCACAATGATTGATGTTGATGGATGCATGATACTTTATATTGATGTATGCATATGGTATGATAAATGCGAATGTTGTTTATTTATATGATAGGTAATGGAATGGATGAAATGATTTGTTGATAACTTTGCATTGGCACCATATACTATATAGGACTTTGTGATTTTGTTTTTAGGTGATTGTTGTGGTAAATGACTTTGTATGTATACATGTGGTTTTTTTGTATTTTTTTATGGTATTTGTAAGGATGAAAAGTAGCGTAGTTGGTTTAGAAATGTAGCTAAGGTTTTTTGAGACTCAGATGGTTTTAACTCACTAGCCACAACTATACTTTATCTTACAAGACTTTTGAACAAGGTATGAATCGGACTTGTTTTTGACCAAGTTATTTCACATCCCTGTGTGTGCAATTGAGTTCATTTATGTGGTATTTTTCAGGATACCGCCAGTGCCAGATAGGCTGTCAACCAAACCTATACTGAGGATCACCTAATTAGCTCCACTAACTCATTTATTGTATTTAGTCAGATTAATCTGCGGTGCTATCTAGGATACCATAAGCTAGCTCATCCACATGCAAACATTGATCTGTACACAAGTTAATGTGATAGATATATCATCATGCGAGAAGTTTACCGCCAGTGACCGATAGGCTATCAACCAAACCGATACTGAGGCTTGCCTCATGACCTGTCGAAATGCTGAGAGTTCCAGGGATTCAAGTTCGACTCCCTTCTTTTCTTCAATTGTATTGGGATACTTGCTCCTTTGTAGTGATAAAATCACTGTTTATTTTTGTTTTATTTGTTTTTATTTTGAGCAAGGGATTTGGATATGGAGTGATGAGAATCACTATTGTTTGTGCCTTTTGATGTGTGCACTGTGGGATGTCAAATTTTGGAGTTTTGACCTTTGCAAATTTTTGATGTTTTGCAACTTTTGAGAACTTGGGATTCTTGGGGAATTGGGTAGGGAGGATGCTTGTCCTTTTGCCAACTCTCAACATTCTTTGGGTCATTCACACAGGGGGATGAGCAAGATAGCATTTTTGCTTATGGTGACCTGGATTGCTTTGCAGATGTCATCTTTCGTTCACACAACTTGGGAATTTTTATATGTTTTAAATTTGTGTTGGGATGCTACGTAACAAGGTGTGATCCAAGTATGACTCTACCTTCGTAAAATATTTCTGACTGTGTATAGTTTTGGCTAGAAATTTAATGACATCTAAATGACGAAAACTCTAGATACATTAAATGACAACTTGACTTATGATATGGTGACTCTATGTATGGTGTTGTTTTTGCGATATTGTATGGAAAATGTGAAAAATGGTATGCTTGATAAGTAATGACAGTCCATGGTGCCTTTGACTTCTATGATCAACAAATGTGTGATATATGGATGTAATGGTTAATGCAGCTATTATGTAGTGCTTTGATTGATGAAGTATGCATGAGAATGAGATGCAGATTTCTTTTTGAGATTTTGATGGTTTTTGTTGTTTTTGAATTTTCTTGATGGTGACCAAGGGATTTCGAGAATCCTTTGGGGCCTTTTTGGGGTGACCAAGCGATTGCGATAATCCTTGGAGCTTTTGGGGTGACCAAGTGATTGCGATAATCCTTGGAGCTTTTGGGGTGACCAAGTGATTGCGATAATCCTTGGAGCTTTTGGGGTGACCAAGTGATTGCGATAATCCTTGGAGCTTTTGGGGTGACCAAGTGATTGCGATAATCCTTGGAGCTTTTGGGGTGACCAAGTGATTGCGATAATCCGTGGAGCTTTTGGGGTGACCAAGTGATTGCGATAATCCTTGGAGCTTTTTGGGGTGACCAAGTGATTGCGATAATCCTTGGAGATTTTTGGGTTTTGACCAAGCGATTGCGATAATCCTTGGAGATTTTTGGGTTTTGACCAAGCGATTGCGATAATCCTTGGAGCTTTTGGGGTGACCAAGCGATTGCGATAATCCTTGGAGCTTTTGGGGTGACCAAGTGATTGTGATAATCCTTGGAGCTTTTGGGGTGACCAAGCGATTGCGGTAATCCTTGGAGCTTTTGGGGTGACCAAGTGATTGCGATAATCCTTGGAGCTTTTGGGGTGACCAAGTGATTGCGATAATCCTTGGAGCTTTTAGGTTTTGACCAAGCGATTGCGGTAATCCTTGGAGCTTTTGGCTTGCTCTTCAGGGGATAGATGTACCCCCAGCTTGATGATATTTGTGCTCTGGATCTGGCTCTGGAGGTATTGGCATGAATGGATCGGCCCTATGCACGGATAGGAGGACAGGGTCTACCCTCGGTATTGATATTGCTATGGGGTCTCTGGGCAGAAGTTGATCTTTGTGTGCCCAAAGTGGTGGATTCAATAGTTGGTTCCACTGCATTGGGTTAACGCGCCACTCATGCCCTAGCCTTATGTTTAGCTGTTGAAGTGCGTCATCAATATCCATGGGGTGTTGATGTTGTCGCATGTGATTGTTGTGGGCCATCTCTGTTTTATCCTCACCTTCGGCTAGTGAGTCCAACTCATCAGAATCTAGCAATTTTGAGACATGGAAGACTGCATCATCAGGTAGCCCTACGATTAGAGGTTGATCCTCTTTGAAAGGAGCCTCATGTAAGTTGGGCCTTGGGAGCTCCAAAATCTTGGTCTCTACCGACTCTAAGTGCTCTAGCGCTTTGCATGTATCGGGGGATTTGAGCTCCTCCTCTTTGGTTGGTTCTTGTTGAGGAACTTGGGGCCTATGGAGGGGTGGCCAGATAGCACCCCCCATGCCTTGGTAGGGCATTTCATCCTGCTCTTCTTCTCGCTCTGATTCCTTAGAGGCTTCTTGATGAATTTCTAAGGGTGGCCCATAAACCTGAGTGGGTTCCCGAGGAAGGTGCCCGTCATTGGTTATAGGAGTAGCCTCCCGCTCATGTCTAGGAGGCATCGGGGGTGGTGCTCGATAAGGTCACGGAGACTTGTCTCGCACCCAGGGGTTGTGCCTCTCATAATGTTTTGTCTTATGTGTGTGAGGGGTTGGAGTCCTCTCCTGCATAGTGTGTTGGAACAACTCATCCTTCTGGCACTGAAGGTGCTCTTTTTTAATATGGTACAGTTCCTCTAAATGTAGTCACTCTAGCTCAAGTTGCGTGAATTGCATCCGACGTGCGATATGCTTGGCAAATTCTAAGATAGTTGGTCCTGCCGCCTCATGTCTAGAAGGCCTAGATGCCTCTCCTAGATATCTATCTCGGTTGTAGTGATCCAAGATCTCTATAGGCCGCCTCCCTCTGTTGGGGGTAGTGGCATTTATCCGAGGCTCTGGCCTCAGTAGGTGATCCTGATAGCTAGCATTTGTGGAGGCGTATTGCTCCCATGATGTATATTGCTCTTGAGGAAGGTAAGGGTTTTCCTCATGCTCTCTTTCATAAGTGAAAAAGGAATGGGCGGAGTTGGCTCGCCTCGCCTGAGGAGCCTTGTGCTCTGGATTTGTCCTTGTAGTCCTGACAACTAGAGGGGGTGAAGGAGGGATAATGTAATCATGTGGTTCCTTCCATCGAACCCTATGTTGACCTAGCACTTCATCGCGCGGTGACCACTCATAGAGAGCATCTAAGGGAGCTCTCCTACGGATGTACCCCTCATGGAAGGGTGTGTGCTGGGTGCTATGCTGAACAGGAGTGCCCCTAGAAGAGGTGCCCCTATAGTCCCTTTCCGTTAAGGTGTGGAGGGGACTGCCTTGTGTGTCAGGTCGCCAAGGTGGTATGACCAAATCCTTGGGACTATAACGGAGGTGACTTGTACCTCCTTGGATATTCCCCATAGCATCCGCCCATGATTGGGCTTGGCTATGGGTGAGCACCATGACGATGTCTCTCTAAAAACCCTAAAATTGAAAATGAGTCATATGGGGCCCAAAATTGGGGTGCGCATCCCTCTTACAATAGATAAGCCATAAATAAAGTTTCAAGTCCTAACTCTAAATACATTAGGAGATATTAACCTTCGAACAACTCAAAAAGCATAAAAAATTAGGTGAGCAATTTTAAAACCTAATTTTGGGGCACTAGATGATGGAATTTGGCCCCGAAAACTGGTTTAAAAATCTCCCAACTAGCTCCCTGTCAAATTTCACGTCAATCGGAGCTACGGTTGAGAAGTTATGGCCCCGAAAAAATGCACTAAAATTTAGGAAGAAAAAAAAATAAGATTTCCCATATTTTTTTGGATGCTCCTGCATCACTTATGGGCACCTTTGGGGCACTTTTGGGTTGACCAAAGGGTTCATGGACACCTTTGGGGCATTTTGGAGTGACCAAGCGATTGCGGGAATCCTTGGAGCTTTTGGAGCGAGTGACAAAATGCGTAGGTTTTTATCTTTTGTTTATGATTTTTCTGATTTTTTTGTTACACTAAGCAGAAATGAACACACGCATACACAAACGGTGATTATCTCTTTTAAATATTAATGGTGTGTCCTAGACTGGTTTTAGTGTGTTTTGATGATTTTGTTTTTTTTTGAAAGTTTTGAAGAACGTTTAAATGCATAATGAAGGCTCATATGACTCCCATAAATGGTCGCCCCTTCAATATACCATTGCCCGGCCGATATACCAACCTCTCTATATACCCGCCCTTACGAGAGGGAAACTATAGGTACGTGAGAGCAGATGGTACATGGTACGTAGGCGGTACGAAAGGGGGATTGTCCTGTTAATGACACCTACCATAGAAGACTTATCCTCACGCACTAGGAATCACCCCAGTGACACTCGGTCAGCTTTCATCAGGATTTACGCCTAACAACAGTGACAATCGGGGTAAATGGATGCAAAAATCAAGCCAAGGTGGTGATGAACCCACCGTTGGTCTTGATCAAGGGTTGGGGTCTTACGACCAGCTCCTTGGTTTAAAAATGCCACGTGATGTGTGTGTGGTCTTTTTATTAAAAATGAAAACAAGCAGAAGCAACTACTTTCCTTAAGAAGGCAAAATTGACAAAAACATAAATGGAAAAAGCAAAAAATGACAAGAATAGTTTAGAACCCTTACCTTTCTTTGCCTACACCTACTGTTTTTGATCCTCGGCCCTAAAAATGTATAGACAGAAATTCGTCCCTCTGTGAGATGAATTACAGAACAAAATTTGTCCCTGTCTGAGATGAATTTGAATTTGTCTCAAGGTCAGATGAATTACAGTAAGGTATTCGCCACAGGCAAAGACGAATAACAGTTAGAGCTCGAAAAATGGTACTTGTAAGCACAAATCACAAATTTTTGATCAGTTTCTCGATCTTAAAAAAACCAGGGGACAGGGTCCCACCGTGATCGCCACTGAAAGCACGAGATTCTGGAAGTTTTGAAAGGAAAACTATTGCGATGCATCCAAAATCAAATAAACGCTTAAGTCCTAAAATGTGAAATACATGAAATGAAAAAGACGACTTTGAAAGGAGATAACAAAAAGTTCTGAAAGCACAACCCTTTTATTTAACTCTCTTAATCTCGGTTACAAGGACACCTCCTCCCTTTTCAGGGGCTAGGAGCGTTAAATGAATTTTGGTTACAATCGTGACTTAGTATTCCTCCTTTCGCATGCCCACATTTGAAATGGGCGGGCCAAAGTGTTGCCACCACTTGCGTTGATGAATCCTTGGTTCTTGCTGCTTCTCCTACGATCAAAGAAACAACAAAGGCATTAGTAGCACCTGCTGCAAATATGAAACGTTAGTTCTCTAAAATTAATGAAAGATGCATGTAAAAGATTAGCTAAATCGATAAATAAAATGACTCCAAATAACCTGCAAATTTGACAGAGACCAGAAAACATTACCAGAGGGCCACTGCCATCGAAACAGTCGACCAATTCACATTCAACTGAAATTCATCCCTGGGCAGGATGAATTCTATTGTAATTCATCCTCGGGTAGGACGAATTCGACTACGTTATAAAACGTTGAGGTGATGCTGCCCAAATGTCGCGTCTCGGGATCTCCAAAATACCTGCAAACATGGGGGTTAGCTAATTGGGGGCATTTTGGGATGACCCAGATGGTCGGATTTCTCCAATTTGACCTCCATCAACGAGAATTTGACGTCGCTATTTGCAAGTTAGTGGGACAACAAAAGCGACAAAAACATGATGAGATCTGATCAAAACATTATGAAATCGAAGTTATAAACTATCTAGACAGCATAAAATGCAATGGAAGATAAACAAATGATAAAAAAACAAATTAAAATGAAACTTAGAAAGTGTGGGGCGCCCAAGCGGGCCGCCCACCGTTAGAACTTGATTTTGGCACCAATCCACTTGGGATGGGCCCAAAATCTCTTGTGATGGGTTGTCGACAAATTGGTAGATCAATGTGGTCAAATTTCGGGTTTGGGTCCGGATCCACACTTCCAAAAGCCACCCAATAACCTCTCTTGCGAAAGATATCAAGGATGTGGAAGAGGTGAATCAAAAGGGGTATAATGTGGTGTTCAATTTGGTAGCACTTCGTTGCTTGAAAATGCCTCCAACTTCTCCTTTTTTTGGGTGGGAAAGTCCACCATTTTATAGACCCAGGGGGTCTCTTTGGAGGGGCATGCATGGGCGCCATGTGGTGGCCATGCCTTCCCATGAGGGAGGAAAGTCCTCCATGACTTGGGCTTCCATGATTGCCCTTGTGACAGTCCTCTAACGCCTACTCTGCCCACCTACACGCGCATGCAAGGCAGGAGGCATTAATTGACTGTCCTCGGCTGCCACTTGGCACCATTTTTCTTTTTGCCCGTTGAACCTAGAATTCATCCCGACCTAGGACGAATTCAGAATTCGTCCCTGGGTGAGACGGATCCCAATTTGAATTCGTCCCTGGGTGGGACGAATTCTGAGCAAAGTGCCTGGATGTGCCAAATTGCCTTTTGACCTTACAAAATTGCTACAAAAGTGGTTAGGACCACTGTTTAACCTCTGAGGGCTGCCCTAGGGGTTGTGTGTGTCAAAGCGATCAGTGTTTGCAGTCACATAATCGGATTGGTGCTGTTTTGGTGTCTACATGAGTGAAAAGGATTGATTGTGGTTTCCTTTTCGAAAGTGATTGGTTTAATGCTTCAAGGTTTTCTGGATTGAGAGTTGTGATTAAACCTTGTTTTATAAGCATTGTTGTTGGAGCCCATTGGTTGTGCAAAGAACTTGAACTTGAGTTAGAAGAGAACATGAGTATCATTGTTATGTGAGATTTGTTGTTGAGCATTGTTGGAAACATTTTGAGTTGGTTGATACATGCTTGGACTAGGGTTTGTGAGAAAGGGTTGTTCATTGAGGTGATTGGTTGAGTTGAGTTGATTGAGCCTAGTCAAGTGGATGCATGTGGTTGTTCAAGTTCCATAAAACAAACTATTCTATATTCTGGATTTGAGTTGAGATTGAGATTTGAGAATAGAACATATTGAGTCTCTAACAATTCTCTTTATGATTCTATGAGATTGGACAAGTTCTGTGTGAGCTTGTTAAGCAGATTTGAGACAAGTCTTTGAGAAGGCTTGTGGACTGATTTTGAGTAAGCTTTTGTGGAAGCTTGCTATGCAGATTTGAGCAAGTCCTAGAGAGGACTTATTGAGCAGATTTGGACAAGTTCTATGTGGACTTGTTGAGCAGATTTGAGCAGGTTCTATGTGGACCTATTGAGCATATTTGAGCAGGTTCTATGTGGACCTATTGAGCAGATTTGGATAAGTTATGAGTGAGCTTGTTGAGAAGATTTGAGAAGGTTCTAAGTGAACCTATTGATAGAGCTTTGGAGGTGATAGATTATAGAGGATAGAGTCTCAATGGATAGAGATCCAAAATCTAGGACAATTGAAGATAGATCTGAGTGAGGAGTCTTCAAGTGGAGAGAGATCCACCAATCAGTGCAATAGAGAGATAGAGTCTTCTAGAAGATCACTAGCTAGAGCAGAAGGGGAAAGAGTTCTCCTATGGAAGAGATCCATGAACTTGATATTAGGGGATCAACATCTCCTTTGGACAGAGGTCCATAAACATTGTACTTGGGAAGGATTCCCAAAATATTATTTGAGAAATATTTAGAAGAAATATTTTTCTGTGGAGGTAGCCCACATTGGGTGAACCACGTTAAAAATGATGTCTCTCATGTGTGTGATGCTTTGTGTGATGTTCACTATTTTATTAATGTTGATGCTACTATTTGGGGAAAAGTTTTATGTTATATTGTTCACCCCCCTCTCAGTATAAGCACATGTTCTTCAATTGGTATCAGAGCGGGTCTCTCCGTGAAGAGTCTAACAACTTGGAAGAGGATCCTTCGATAGCACACATGACTTCAGAAAGTGAAGAAGAGAGTAGGTTTGATATAAAAGAAGAATTCTTTGCTGCTCTTAGAAAATTGGAAAGACTTAGAGAGAAAAATTCAAACTTGAAAGAACAAATTCAGGAAGATGAAGAGGCAAGAGTGGAACTTATACAGAACCTTACAGAATTCAAGATTAAGGTAGAAGAAGGAAAGAATATTGAGCAAGATATGTCAGATCTATTGAGAGCCAAGGAAACAGAATGTGGAATATTGGAAGCAAAAATTGTTCTCCTAAGGAACAAACTAGAAGGGATCAAGATACTACAAAATACAGAATATGTGAAACAAAAGGAGGAATCAAGCTTCCAAAAGGTAGAAACTTCAAACAAAGAAAAGCAAGCAAAGGACATCAGAAAGGAGGAAAGCAAAGAGGAACCCTGGATAAGAGTTAATTACAAGAAGAGGATGACTTCTTCACAATATCCAAGACCTCCAAACAGGTTACATAACTTCTTTCATGGTCATTGTTTTTCTTGCAATAAATATGGTCATATAGTTGCACATTGTATTCATCATGCAAGATACAATAGAAATTTCAATTCCTTTGCACCTCTCATGGATGATGATGTTATATGTTACAAATGCAATAATTTTGGGCACAAGGCTAGGTGGTGTAAAATGATATTTCCTGAGTCTAGAAAAACAATTCCAACAACTAGGAAGGATGAAAGAAAGAATGTCAGGGCCAGATCTATGTTAGTCCAAATAGCCCTGCATGCTCAAAATAAAGAAGAACAATGGTATCTGGATAGTGGTTGCTCTAGTCACATGATAGGAGACAAAGACAAATTCATTGTTCTAAAGGAAACAAATAGAGGATCAGTAAGTTTTGGTGATAATGGATCAACTAGGATTGTTGGGAGAGGCACTCTAAGTCTAGACAATGGAAAAACAAAAACAGAGAATGTTTTGTATGTCAAAGGGTTAAAACACAATCTACTGAGTATAAGTCAACTTTGCGATCAAGGATATATGGTTACCTTCCATCCAGATAGATGTGAGATAAGGAAAATAGAAATAGGAAGAATCATTGCAAATGCAAGAAGAACCCCAAACAACTTGTACATGCTCAATGAGATCAAAGGGGAAAAGTGTTTTCTATCACAAGAAGATGAGAGTTGGTTGTGGCATAGAATATTGGGTCATTTGAATTTTGACAACATAGTCAGCATAAGCAATAAATAGGTAGTCAGAGATTTACCCAAGATAAGAAGACCTCAAAACACAATTTGTGCACCTTGCCAACATGGAAAGCAAACTAGGACAACTTACAAACCAAAAGGTTATATGTCATCTGAGCCCTTGAGTTTAATACATACTGATTTGTGTGGTCCTACCAGAACACAAAGTATTCAGGGTGAGAGTTACTTCATGTTGTTTGTAGATGATTATTCCAGAATGGTTTGGGTAACTTTCCTAAAAGAAAAGTCAGAAGCCTTCAAAAAATTTAAAGCATTCAAGAAGTTGGTTGAAAATGAAATAGGCAAAAGGATTAAGTGTCTACGATCTGATAGAGGAGGAGAGTTTACTTCAGATGAGTTTGTAGAATTTTGTGAACAACATGGAATCAAGAGAGAATACTCGGCAGCAAGAACTCCCCAACAAAATGGAGTAGTTGAAAGGAAAAATAGGACTATTGAAAACATGGCTAGAGCTATGTTAAATGAATCTAAATTGTCAGATGGTTTTTGGAAAGAAGCAGTATCTACAGTTATGTACATAATTACTAGGGCTCAATTAAGGGTAAATCATCACAAGACTCCTTATGAGCTTTGGAAGGGAAGACCTGCTACTGTAAAACATTTCAAGATTTTTGGAAGCAAATGTTACATAAGACGGGAAGATCAGAATTTAGGCAAATTTGATCCAAGATGTGATGAGGGAATATTTCTTGGTTATTCCACAAAAATCAAGGCTTACAGATGTTACAACAAAAGAACACGCACTATGGTGGAAAGTATGAATGTAACAGTTGATGAGAAGATAGATTCTAGAGAGCCAATTCAACAAACGATATACCAAGAAGATGGATGTTGTCAAGAAGAATTTTGTGAGGAATCAGATAATGATGAAGAAGAAACACAAAGGCTTCTTCCTAAGACTCCTTCTAGGTATGTACAGAAACATCACCCAAAATATCAGATCATTGGGAATCCAGATGAAAGACAGACAAGGAGAAGAATAATAAAACCATCTCAACAAGCTAATTTTTCTTTGCTATCTAAGATTGAACCAAAATATTTCTCTCAGAGCTAGTGAAGATGAATTTTGGGTTAAAGCAATGAATGAAGAATTAGATCAGATTGAGAAGAGCAAAACTTGGGAACTTGTTCCATGACCAAAGGATAAAAATGTGATTGGCACAAAATGGGTCTTCAGAAATAAGTTGAATGAAGATGGACAAGTTGTCATAAATAAAGCAAGGTTAGTATGCAAAGGTTATGCACAAGTAGAAGGAATTGATTTTGATGAAACCTTTGCTCCAGTTGCACGACTTGAAGCTATAAGGATGTTTTTAGCTTTTGCAAGTTTCAAGAACTTCAAGGTATATCAAATGGATGTTAAGTCAGCTTTTCTAAATGGGATTCTAGAAGAAGAGGTCTACATTGAACAACCAGAGGGATTCATACTGGAAGATACACCAGATCAGGTATGTAGATTAAAAAAGGCATTGTATGGTTTAAAGCAGGCTCCTAGAGCATGGTACTCAAGATTGGATAAGTATCTACAAGAACAGGGATTCAGGAAAGGAATAGCAGATAGTAATTTGTATATCAGAAATAAAGGAAATGATCTTCTAATAGTGGTTGTTTATGTTGATGACATAATTTTTGGGGGAAACAATGACAAGATGTGCAAAGAGTTTGCTAAGAATATGCAGAGTGAATTTGAGATGTCAATGCTTGGTGAATTATCCTTCTTTCTTGGTCTTCAGATTTCACAATCAGGGAAGGGAGTGTTTCTATCTCAAGCCAAGTACATCAAGGAGATGTTAAAGAAATTCATATTAGAATATTGCAAACCAGTAAGTACTCCTATGGTCACAGGGTGCAAGTTGAGTAAGGATGATGAATCTCTAGAGGCAGATCAGAGACTATACAGATCCATGATTGGCAGCTTATTATATGTCACAACTACAAGACCAGACATAGTACAGTCAGTGGGATTAGTGGCAAGATTTCAAGCAACACCTAAGGAAACACATGTGGCAGCAAGTAAAAATAATTTTTAGGTATCTAAAAGGGACTATGGATTTTGGACTTTGGTATCCCAAAAGTGATAGTTTCACACTCACAACATATACAGATGCAGATTGGGCCGACAACATTGATGATAGAAAAAGCACAAGTGGAGGAGCTTTCTTTCTTGGAGAAAGTCTAGTCTCCTGGTTAAGCAAGAAGTAGGTTTCAGTATCACTATCTACAATAGAGGTAGAATATATTGTAGTAGTAGCTAGTTGTACATAGGTGTTATGGATGAAGAGAACTTTAGAAGACTTCAAGATAAAGCATGATCAACCCATTCCTATACTATGTGATAATACCAGTGCCATATGTATCTCAAAAAATTTGGTAATGCACTCCAAGATGAAGCACATTCCAATTAAGTATCATTTTCTAAGAGAACAAGTGTCAGATAAACAGGTCAGATTGGAGTATGTCACTACAAAGGAACAGATAGCAGATATTTTCACTAAGCCACTCTCAAAGGAGACTTTTGAGTATCTTCGAGGAAAATTGGGAGTGAGACTCCCACCCTAGAATTAACCACCTCATGTGGAGGTGGGGGAGGGGCTAAGCTAAGAGGCTCATTCTTAGCCCCGAGCCCCAAAGGTGACCCTTTGCCATTGATGTCAAAGGGGGAGAGATTTGTGTATTGGGGAGAGATTTGATATGAGATTTGATATTTGAGAGAGCATTGAGCCAGGGGAGTAGAAAAGAAGGTCAGGTTTCAATAAAATGAATATGGGTTGCCATCAATGACAAAGGGGGAGATTGTTGGACATTTTGAGTCCCTAAGCTAAAAGTTGTCATTGATGTCAAAAGGACCTATGTAAGTAAGCACTATGATTTTTCTCCACAAAGAGCTTCATGAGAAGCAAAGGTTTTGATCAAAGGTTCTAGAAGGGATGCATGGCATTTGGTTCCAAAAGGAGCTTCAAGGGAAGCTTAGCAAAAGGTTTTTATGAAAACCAAGGAAGGCAAGGAAAGGTTTTATTTAAAACCAATGGATGGCAGATTTGAAATGGGTTTTTCTTAAAACCCAAGTTGGCTTTTTGTTTCATCGAAAAAGGTGCCCCGGTGATGGAGAAATTTAATTTTAAAGGTTTAGTTTAAATTTTAATTTATTTAAAATTTAAATTTAATTTTAAAATTAAATAAAAGGTTTTTCCCTCCTTTCTTATTGGCACCGCCGACGTCATGAGGGCAATGTTAAAAGGGTCTACATATTCGCATTGAAGGATGGATTATATAAATAAGCCAAAGGTTTTCCATTTAATAAACCTAAGGAGTGTCGCATGATTTTCGAAAACCCAAAGTATTTATGCATCCGAATATTGCACAATGAATTTCGTGGAGTGTGACGTGGGCAGTCAAGTCATGGACGGTCAAAGTTTTGGTGCCTTGTGAGGAAAGCACATGCGGCTTAAGGAAGAGAGTGCCCAAGGCACTCACGTGGGAAGTGTTAGCTCACGCGGCTTAGCTACCGCTTGGCAGCACGGTGGGCAGAGGTTCGAAATGCCAAAGCCCTTCGAGGGCTCCTTTGAGGTATGCACTCCGACTCCAATATTTGTGAGGGTAAATATTTTAATTAAAATATTTGCTTGCTAAGGTTTGATTATGATTTTTGTGGGAGATATAAGGTTGAGCAAGCTTTAATATTTTAATAAGGTTTGATATTTGATTAATGTGAGATATTGCCTAAGAAAGCTTTGTGATTATTTTTGAGTGCAAAAGTGTTGAAAGGAAGGATATAAAATATTTGATTTATTTTATGGTATAAGTGGTTTTTGGAGTGACAAGGTTATGCAATGTTTTGATTTATTTTATTTTATGGTACAAGTGGTTTTAGGAGTGATAAGGAAGTTGTGCATTAATTCTTAAGAAGGTTTTCTAATTAAAAGCCTTGGTGAATATTATTGTGAAGTGGAGTAATGTTGATTATTTTGTGATCTTCTAACCCTTGTGAAGATTGGAAAAAGAATATTGTGATTGTGGCAGATTTCCAAAGAGGCTTCTTCATATTCATAAAAGGTATGGGCACATTCTCCTATTGATTGATTATGGTGGTTGATTTATAAAAATATCTTTGGAGTGAAAAGGATTGATTGTGGTTTCCTTTTCGAAAGTGATTGGTTTAATGCTTCAAGGTTTTCTGGATTGAGAGTTGTGATTAAACCTTGTTTTATAAGCATTGTTGTTGGAGCCCATTGGTTGTGCAAAGAACTTGAACTTGAGTTAGAAGAGAACATGAGTATCATTGTTATGTGAGATTTGTTGTTGAGCATTGTTGGAAATATTTTGAGTTGGTTGATACATGCTTGGACTAGGGTTTGTGAGAAAGGGTTGTTCATTGAGGTGATTGGTTGAGTTGAGTTGATTGAGCCTAGTCAAGTGGATGCATGTGGTTGTTCAAGTTCCATAAAACAAACTATTCTATATTCTAGATTTGAGTTGAGATTGAGATTTGAGAATAGAACATATTGAGTCTCTAACAATTCTCTTTATGATTCTATGAGATTGGACAAGTTATGTGTGAGCTTGTTAAGTAGATTTGAGACAAGTCTTTGAGAAGGCTTGTGGACTAATTTTGAGTAAGATTTTATGGAAGCTTGCTATGCAGATTTGAGCAAGTCCTAGAGAGGACTTATTGAGCATATTTGGACAAGTTCTATGTGGACTTGTTGAGAAGATTTGAGCAGGTTCTATGTGGACCTATTGAGAAGATTTGAGTAGGTTCTATGTGGACCTATTGAGCAGATTTGGATAAGTTCTGAGTGAGCTTGTTGAGAAGATTTGAGAAGGTTCTGAGTGAACCTATTGATAGAGCTTTGGAGGTGATAGAGTACAGAGGATAGAGTCTCAGTGGATAGAGATCCAATAACTAGGACAATTGAAGATAGATCTGAGTGAGGAGTCTTCAAGTGGAGAGAGATCCACCAATCAATGTAGTAGAGAGACAGAGTCTTCTAGAAGATCACTAGCCAGAGCAGAAGGGGAAAGAGTTCTCCTATGGAAGAGATCCATGAACTTGAGATTAGGGGATCAACATCTCCTTTGGATAGAGGTCCATAAACATTGTACTTGGGAAGGATTCCCAAAATATTATTTGAGAAATATTTAGAAGAAATATTTTTCTATGGAGGTAGCCCACATTGGGTGAACCACGTTAAAAATGATGTCTCTCATGTGTGTGATGCTTTGTGTGATGTTCACTATTTTATTAATGTTGATGCTACTATTTGGGGAAAAGTTTTATGTTATACTGTTCACCCCCCCTCTCAGTATAAGCACATGTTCTTCAATGATGCACAATTTCTTCTCCTAGATCAAATATTTCCAACAATACACACTAATAAACCCTTTTATCTCCACCTTAAAATTACTTTCTCAAAACACGACCTAGAGAAAGAATGATGTCACCATACCTCTTAGTTTATTTTTATGAAAAAGTTTTCTCAAAGACCTGTCTCACAAACAACTTATATTTCTTGTGCCACTTCAAGAGTTAGATAAAAAAATATTTTCTCAAAACATCCACATGAACTTTATTCTCAAAAATATGTGCATAATGAAATCTGAAAATGATGCTCTATGAACCTTTTTTTTTCTCAAATATGAAGCATTAAATCTCAGTAAAAACCCCTCATATTTTCCTTTCACCATGCAAAAATTACAATAAAATATCAAGCCACTATAACACCTTATTATTCCTATTCTTGCAAAATAATATTTAGCACAACAAGGCAAAAATTACACAACTATATATCCTTTGTCACACCTTATTACTCCTACTAATTTTGAATTTCAAGAATTAAATATTCTACCTCCCTTTTATTTCACATGCACAATAGCCTTGGACATACAATTTTAAACAAAAAATTGTACCTTATTTTTGAGCACTTGAAAAACCTCCTTTGTTCTACCTTGTAAAAGTTCCCTCCATGGGAATCAAACCAGCAACTACTTTTGCGATAGCTTATTAGCACTGCCCCTATGACCATTTGTGCTAGATTACGAGCTATGTCTAGAATATGTGGTGAAACCCCTTTGTCTCCTTGCCAATCGATGTGAAAAATGTGCTCCTTTTACTACCTTGCAAAAACCTCCCTCCAAGGGAATCAAACCAGCGACCTATTATACACTAGCACCTTAGTGGTGCCCCTTCAACTAGCTACGTTAGCCTACCAGTTGTGTCTTCTTGACCAGCACTTCACATTTGACATTCTTGTCCTTTTCACCTAAAAGTGCGCCCTTCGTCTTCTTCTATTCGTCAAACGAAATGCATGAGCAGATATTCAATTTTTCATCGAACACACATTTACCAAGGTTTTAAACCTTGATTTATATGCAAATTGTATGCTCTGTTTGTCATGACATCGGTGTCTCCATTCAAATTATTTTTTAATATTTTCAAATGCCTTACTTTGAATTTTGGCACCCAAATGTTTTCTTTACGAAATATTTAAATCTTAAGAAGATTTAAATATCATAACCTTAGACTTCTATGCCCATGGTGGCGTTATAATGTTTTTCAACAAACTTTTAATCCTTTTCCCTTATAATATTTAAATTTTGCATTTAAATATTATTTCCACCACATATTGCTTTGCTATCCATGGAATAATATTATGTTTTCCATGTCACCTTGCATTGCCTTGACATTAAAATTTTTACCTCATGTATCCTTTGAAGATGCTTGCCTTGCACTATAATCAACCTTTTCACCTTTGACATCAATGACAACCAATGTACTCAAAATTTCCAACAGGATGCATAAATATTAAAGGAACTATTGATTTGAATCAAGATATGACTTAGCACACAAAAGAACAATAATTATTAAAATCTATGCATAAATTATAGAGGGAAAATATTCCCCTTGGTATTCTATAAATATAAGTTTTTGAACTGTAAAGGATTGACAAGTTATATAACTTCCCCTTCATCTTCCTATGTATAGCAATAATTGGATTCTTTAGTGATCTTTTATGCAAGCTTTTAATCCCATATTTTTAACATATCTTGTAATTTTTCATATTTATATATACAGGCTTGAGGTCATGACTACTTCTTTCTATTCCATTTTATGAATGTCTATGCATTTATGTGTTTATATTAGAGGCCATGACTAACAATTATCTATCCAATTTTCTATATATGTAAGTGTGTGTTAAATATTGTTAGAGGAGGAAGTGTTCATCTTAGGGATGTCAATACATTACACTTAGAAATATTTTGCAAAGGGATATTATCTCGACCATGGTGCATAACCTCCCTTGTTTTTTTTTTTTATAGCGAAAACCCCTTGTGAGGATGCCTTGGTCTGTGAGACCACGAACAGGGGATTATACACCGTCAAAGTCACCCAAGAGTTGCACCCGACCCTGCCCGCACCAAAATTATCAATTGGATTTTAGGTACCCAATTCAAATTTTTGGTAGGGTGGAGATTCGAACCTGGGACCTCCCTTGGAGGATTACCCTCTCCTCTCCAATTCACCTACAACACATGGGTACATAACCTCTCGTGTTAGCTTAGGATTTTTTCTTTCTATTATGTTTTTTTTTGTAATTTCCCTACAAATTTACCACCTAAAGCTGGTGGATAAAGACAGTATAAAGTATGCTCATGAACACGTCTTAAAAGGATTTAACCTTGTGAAAAACCATGGAGGCACCTGATTGAGCCAAAACCTATGCTCTTGGAGTTGCCCTATTGTTTCACTCTATTTAAAGCATGATAGTTTCAATTTTCTAGTCCCTACATTTGATAAAAAAGACAATTGAAGAGGATAACATGATTTATCTCTTCCCTCGAATTGTGGCATGTTCTCATGCCACATCCTACTTGATAGTAAAAATATAAATAGTATACTATATTGTTATGGTCTTGTCTATCCATTTATATCTATATCTTAGTAGCTCAACCACCTACCTATCTCTCTCCACCTTTAATTGATCCCTCTCTAATTATAGTTGGACTATCTTTATAACCATTTCCTCTTCCTATAGATAATAGGATGCCTTGAAATTTAGCATATATCATGCCAAGTCATATCTCTATGACTCTATATTTTTTATTTGTCATAGTAATCCCTCCCAATCTCACTCAAAATTAATATGAGGTAACCTACTACCCCTACCTCATCTTCTACACCCTTTTGTAGTGGTAGTATATGAAGCAATGCTACTAATATTAGAAATTGTCTTTACCTCTACCTAGTCATTACCTCTTGTAGATGTATCTACAAGACTAAGTTAGTCCACTACCTTGGTCCTAGTGTCTACTTACTAGGTATTATTAGCTCTTGTATCTTAATAAATCATACCAATAATATTATTCCTTGGTCACACCTAGATCATACTATCGAGGATCTAGGATCATGGGATTTTCCTTGTCCTCCTTTGTAAAATTATCAAGATAAAGAAATCACTAACTCCCTACTCCTATATAGTTATCCTAAACCACACTTGCCCACCCAATACATACTTTATCCTACCAAAATACCTCAGAATGTAGTCATAGTGTAGCTTCATTTAGCCCCTTGATCCCACCAACTACATAATATACCTGACTTAAGTGAGGTGATACCCATCATCACTCCACCCTAGATGTACATGATATGACTACCATATAAACTACTTAGGGTAGATATCATCAATCACCATCCTCACTATTGCTAGCCATTCCATGTCTAACTCACCTTACCTAGTCTTTAAATAATAAATTCATCTAAAGGCAATGTGTATTGACCAATCATCCGCTTTTCCTAGAAGCCTTGGTGGTTACATGATTTTCATATGTTGCTACACCTATACATACAAAATGTATAGCACACCAAACTATGTCCCACTATAAACACATCTTGGTGTAATGTATGAAACAACCACACGTACCATAAGTCCCATGCAAATATCACCTTCTCATTTGACATGGTTGCTACCATGTGAAGAAGCATGAAAAATGGCACACCTAGATGATTAAAACCAAAATGATATCTATTGTTTCTAAGCAAGCATGCAAAGGAAAGATGTAAAAGATGTAAACTATTGAAATTCCAAATAATTTGTATTAAAAGGGGGGGTTTATCCTTGAATTTATAAATTCATAAATTTCAAAAGGTTACAATACATCCCATTTGAGGGATTATCATTTTGATACATTGCAGATTACAAATTACAAGGGAATGAATCCCTCCATGAGCTTAATGGTGTGTTTCAATGTTATTCTTGCAACCCAAAATTGAGAGATAATATTGGGCTTCTTTTAATTTACCTCTTAGATCCTCCCTAATACCTAGAATACCTGCACCTACACACAAGATATTGGAAATTGTTAATAGCATATGTATTTTATATTGAAAACCTTAAAAAGTATGTACTAGAGAAAGTAAAACTTATTTAAGACAAATCAAAACAACTCCAATGACTTGAAAATATAATATGATTTTATTAAGATGATTTGGGAAGGATATAAGCATAAATTAAAGTGCAATTGTGATCAGAACCTATGGCCATCCCTGACAGGAACAACTAAGACTGCAATCACAAAAACATAAATTGACATATCAAATCTACTCAAAACTTAACCAAAATTTAATAGAATGCTAAACTAATTATTTATGATTTATCTATGGTGAAATTTAATCAAAATTATTATCCATTTGGTGGTCATCCCTGGAAAATGCAACTAGGACTGTTATCCATCCCTGGTAGGGATGATCACACAACTGGGTGGTTCTTGCCACCAATTCCAAGGGGATCTGGTTTAGAACTCTCCTAAATATGTTGTCATAATTTTTTTTCAAATAACTCTCAAAATTGACAAGTTTTGGAATCGATTAGCGTATTATAGGATGCCCCTAAAAGTGCCTTCGAATGAAGAGATTTTAAAGGAAAATATTTGGGTAAATGTTGAGGATAAATGTGAGCAACACTTTGTGACCAATGCTTGTTATTGTCTCCGTTTAAATTCAGTGATATAACCTCAATTTATAGCTCAAATAGGGTAAAAGGGGCAAGCTCTAGCATGCAAGTAAAGCACTACCACTTTTCCATTCCTTTGCCATGCTCAGGGTGAAATAGGATGCCCATTTGGGACTCCAATTTGTCGGTACCAATGCTTATCATAGACTCCCAATCAATTTTAGGTGATTGGATTGGATAAATGGTAGTAATTGGTTGCCATTTATCCCACCCTTTTACTCTTTTGGGGTCTATTTCATGGCCATCCCACCTAGGTACGGCTGCATTTGGCCATCCCTGGTGGGATAACCATGAACTGTGGCCATCCTTGGGTGGAACGACCATGGCTACATGGACCAAAACCTTCGAAAAGTGGGATGAACCTTCCTGAAAGTGGTTGGGAGCCCTAATTAACCCCTGAGGGTTTCCCAATTGGGCCATATAATATTTATAAAAGTGGCACATAGTAGTATTATTCAATTTACATGATTTTAGTGTCTATAGATACCCCTTTTTGAGATGCGTTGTGTGCAACAGAGCAATGAGCAAAAATAAATGACTAAAATCATTAAATGATTGAGGTTATTCATTAACCTAACCAAATTACGATACCTCCATTATGGAAATAATATACATTCATGGAATAACTGATAAAAGCAACAATTTTCTTGATACATATGACTTAATCGGGATAACTGCCAGTTTTTCCCATTGCAAACCCTATCAATTCTTCTAGGATTTTGATTGTTTTGATGGTGTTTTATGGAAGAAAAAGGTTAAGTACTTCATTACCATGGAGAAATATAGCCATAATGGCCTTCTTGGAGAGTGAAATAGAGAATTTTTAGAGCATCCATAAATACTTTTAGTTCAATCATGATTCCATGTTAATTTTAACCATTTTTTACTTGTTTTTGGTGGGTTTTTGGCCCTTTTTATGAACTTTTTTAGTTGTTTTTGTAGGATTTTTTTGGTGTTTTAATTGGTTTTTAATTTTTTTTTTTATGAGATTTCATAGAAGAAAAGAAAAGAACACCTCATTCCCATGGAGCAGTCTGACAACAATGGCCTTCTTGGGGATTGAAGTGAAGACATTTCAATTCGACTATGAGTAATTTGGTTCAAGTAGCCTTATGGTAATTTAATCATCTTGCTAGATTGCATGGAGCACAAGTCAATGCAACTACCAAGTGTATAGGGTAAATAACTAGGTACGATGTGTACTTGATATTTTCCTTTATCTAATTTTTTGTTGATTTTATGATTTTGGGAGCGTGAGGTCTAAGGACCTACTTTATTGTGACCTATGAGCAGTTTATGGATGATGATGTAGCTTTTTACCCCATATATATATGAATTTTTTTATTTGTCATCATGTATTTATTTACTGCTTTGTGAGATGTATGCAATGCTTATATTTGATTTTATGATGTTGTGATGGATGCCTAACATGGATGCATGTGTTTGTCCTTTGATGTGATTTGATAATATGGATAGTTATGTTTATGCATAATGAAATGGATGATTTATTTAATGTGTATGATGTATGATGATTATTATTTGAAACATTAGATGCTAGCACTATGGATTCTACGAAATTTATCTCATCATTTTCATGACATTATGTAAAGACTTGTGTATATGTAAACGAACACACATGTTATGACATTATGTGAAATTAAATGAAAAATATAATATTTATATGATGTGTTTGGGATTTTTAGGAGATTCAAACACTCTAGTTACCTAATGAAAAGTTGTATGGTAACCATGCAAGATTTTTTAACAAAGTATAAATCTATGAATATAACCAAGATATGCAATATCCCTATGTGTGCTTGTGAGTTCATTGTTATGATAACGCATAAAGATATCCTAGTGCCAAACAAGATTGATTCATCCCATCTGTACTAGAGATCATCCTACGAGTCTCATTATCCTAAGTTTTTGTACTTAGTTAGATTTGACCACTAGGCAGTATAGGCTACCAAAAGCTAGTTCATCTGTATGCAAACATTGGTTTGTACAAGAGCAAGTTGCTTATGTAACAGATATATCATCATGCGTAAGGATCCCACCATTTCTGGGAGGGCTTGATGTCACCCAACCTATAATGAGGATCACCTTATGGTTATATAATGTCATAATTCTAGGGATTCAAGTTCAATATTCCCTTATTTTATTTTAGCTTTGAATTATGCAAGGGAGTTGCTCATTTTTGTAATGGTGAGCAATGGATTTGGTGAGAACAATTGTTTATTTTACTTTTTTCTAATGATGAAAACCACTCTTTCTTTTGAATATTTTTAAGTGATAATAATCACTGTTTATTGATGCCTTTGGGGCATTTTGGAGTGACCTGGATGGTCGTAGATCACCTAGGAGATTTTTAGGGTGACCAAAGGGCTTACAAATGCCTTTGGAGAATTTTGGGGTGACCTAGATTATGGTAGATCACCTAGGAGCTTTTTAGGTTGACCTAGATGGTCGTAGACTACCTAGGGGTATTTTAGGTTGACATAAATGGTCATAGACCATATAGGGGTGTTTTAGGTTGACCTAGATGGTCGTAGACTACCTAGGGATGTTTTGCATTGGCCTATATGGTTGTAGATCCCCTAGGGGTATTTTAGGTTGACCTAGATGGTTGTAGACTACCTAGGAATATTTTGGGTTGACCTAGATGGTCGTAGACCACATAGCAATATTTTAGGTTTACCTAGATGGTCATAGATCTTCTAAGGTTATTTTAGGTTGACCTAGATGGTAGTAGACTACCTAGGGGTATTTTGGGTTGACCTAGATAATCGTAGACCACCTAGGGATGTTTTGGGTTGACTTAGACAATCGTAGACCACATAGGAGAATTTTGGTTTGACCTAGATTGTTATAGACCACCTAGGGGTATTTTAAGTTGACCTAGATAGTTGTAGACCACCTAGGAGCATTTTGGGTTGACATAGACATTTGTAGAACACCTAGGGATGTTTTAGGTTGACCTAGACTATCATACATTGCCTAGGGGTATTTTTGATAGACCAAAGAGTTTATGGATACCTTTAGGGCATTTTGTAACTTTTATTACTTTGTGATTCTAGGAGGAAGTGCAATACCTTGTGTAGCCCCAATATTTATGGTGATCAAAGGAAGGGAGAAATGTGTAATACCTTTAGTATCGTCAAGTTGCTTCATTTCTTGGGATGTGACTAGTGGGGAAGGTGTGACACCTTGGATATCCCTAGTATGTACTATGATGTAATGTTATTGACTTGGTTAGGAGGAGTGATAGACACTGAATCCCCTAGTTGTAGTTGGGAATTTTGGGTAATACCACTATCTTGATGGGGTAAAATAAGTGACCCATTTATGGATAAATCTTCCCTATCAATAAGATCTTTGACCACATGTCTAAAATTATAACAATCTATAATGTCATACACTTTCATTCGATGATAGAGGTAAGAATGACCCTCGTATCATCTAGGTCTGGAATTATTTGGGTTGACCAAGGGTACATCTGGTAAGATGATTGTCTTTGTTTCTTGTAGGTTGTAAAAATGGTTGACATGGGCTCATATAATGGAGTCCAAGTGTGATGTTGATGCTCTAAATAAGGTGAAGGTCACCTCATTTTATGGGGTGATAGGATTGTATTCATATCAGTCACCTGTTTAGGTTGATCTTATTGACTCCCATCTATAGGTAAAAATTCTTGACACTCCCATTTATAGGTAAAAAGTATTGGTATATGCCAATTTGTTTATTATTGATTTGAAGATCATTCTTGTCAAGAATATCTTGTACCTCATTCTTGAATTATATACACCACTGAATTTCATGACCATATACTTGATGACAATGACACTATTGGCATTCTTAATACCACCATGGTCTAGACTTTATTGGATCCAAGGGGTAGATATATGGTGATATGGTTGTCTTGGCCTTGTTAAATTGATTAAAGAGTGACACCATGGATTCAAGTAATGGTGTATAAGTGGGAAGTTTATGATATTGTTGCCTTTGCTCCTACTTCTATTGAGACTTGGTATTGGACTACATAGGAGGAGGTTGATCTTGACAATTAGGGGGTTGAGTTTTTGGATGACTCAACTATAACTCAATGCTTGTGAGTCAATTGAAGATCTTTTGTGAGTCATTGTGTTGATGACTCGCTTGTAACTCAATATTGGTTAGCCTATCCAAAATTTTGAGTATATATGGATGGTGCATGATGATCATGGCTAGTGAATATATCCACATGATCTTGATTTTTACTTAGCTCATGCTCTTGTTCCACCTCATAATTTTTAATTGTGGCAGTTGGATTATCCCCACATTGGTGTAGGGGGTACACCTATTCTTGATTTTGTGGATATTTTGAATGATATGGAGTAGGTGTGACTAAATAAATCAATGGTATCTATTTTGATATGAATGGAATGTTGTATGGAGTAGGTGTGATCGAATCCATCGATGGTATCTCTTACAATTGCATAAATGGGTTCAAAGGGATTTGTTTCTCTGTCATCACATTTATCATTCCCACAAACTCATGATAAGATGGCTACCTCATCAACTTGTCCAAGGTGATCTATTTCGCCCCCATGTTGAAGGGGTGCATTAGAAATGCTATAAATGAGTGGTTACTTGGTAAGAGGATGACCTAGGTCCTTGATCGACTCAATGATAGGTAGGAATGTAACATTTTGTACTATGCACTCATCAAGTTTTGGATTGGTGAAGTGAACTGAATCCTCAAGTGTGGTGGAGGAAGGTGGTATGATATGATCTAACTCATCGATATCAACTGTAGGTTCCTAATTATTGGTAGGAGTGGGAAATTCTTATATTGATGTGTCAAATATGACTGTGGGAGCCTTTATAGTTGACTCTTTTGACTCTTCCTCACTTTAAGAAATAGAGGATGGCACTAGTGATGGTGGTGAAGGTAGCTTCACGACTAACCATAGGGTTGAATCTGGACTCTGGATAATATCCTTGGGTGTAGTAACCAAGTGTGTGGATGTACGAGTAGAATTCTATAAATTATCCTCCACATTGTAATACTTGAAGGAGTCTAGGTCTACCTCAACCATATATACTTGGCGTTCATGAATGTATTTGATGAATTGGTGCACAATGGATGGGATGCACTCCATGTCTCTCATCCAAGGTATTACTAACAATATGTTGCATTGTATTTAACCTTCTAATATGTAGAACAATGTAGGCATAGTCTTTTGTCCAAATTGAATAGGTAGGATTATCGTACCCATAGTGGAGGACAAAGCATCATTTAATACTTTCAATATGAGTGTGGATTTTTCAATGTGTGAAGATGGGATGTTGAGATGTTTTAGTGCAAATGTGGTAATCATATTTATTGTGTAATCTATGTCAACCAACACTTAAGTATAGGGGATCCTATTGATGCACGTGATGATGTACAAAGGAGAGTCTGGTAAATTGGCAGACCTAGTTTGATATCCTAATTTTGAAAGGATATAATAGGATCTTTATGCATTTGTACGTATCCTACAAATTTTGTGAAAGCACCAAGATTGTAAGGTTGTAACTTGATTAAATTTAAAACCTCCATGAGAGTTTCCCAATGCTTTGGAGATTTTTGTATTAACTCTCCCATGGTCATGTTGGCTGATGACGTATGTGAACTTTGCATAGGCCTACTCTGGCTTGTTACTAGTTTTTGGATGGGATTTATAGGTGGTGAAGAGGAAGTGTAGACTTCCTTAATAGGCCTATTGGTAGGATGATTATTCTCTTGTTTGGGATTGGAATCGGTGTTAGCTAACTAAATAGTCCACTTGATGACATGAATAATCCATTGGTATTCTCTTGGAAGATGCACCTCATGCTTGCATGGAATAATGTGATCGAGGGTAATTAGGTTCTTCCTTAGGTATTCCTTCACAAATGAGGAATGATAGGGTAGAATTGACTCACCACTACGATGAGTATCATACTTGTCTAGGTTTTAGTACCTTGGGGAAGTGTGATTTGAAAGTATAATATGATAATTTAACCCTACCCTAGGTGTATGGTCTTTCTCTTGCACACCAGCATCTGGAATAGACCGAGTAGGCACATGAATGTGTGGTATTTCTCTGTGTAGGCACCTCATTGTGTGGTTGATCTTCTTGAAATAAGACATTTGAAGTATCCATATTAGGGAAATGATTTCCCATATTGAGACTATGACTTGTGGGGGTATCCCATATAGGTGTCCCTTGTAGGCTATGTCCCCTCTCTGACCTTCTAGGACTAGGGATATTAGTTTGCCGCCAAGGAGGTATACCTATTTTCTTAGGGTCAAACTAGATATTATCTATGTCTCCTTACCTACTCCCTATAGTTTTAGCCCTTAAGTGGGCCTGGCTATAGGTATATACCATAGCTACTAAATCTAAATCTCTATTTTATTATATCCTTTACAAGTTTTATATATTCAAATACACAATCAATAGAAACATGCAATAATACAAATTTTTATCTCTTTTAAATATTATGTGTTCCTAAACTATTTGATGTGTTTCAAATTTGTTGCTTTTGTAAAGAATTTATTTCATGTGTTTTGAATGTTGACGTAGTTCTCAACTGTTTAAAGGTTCTCATCTATTTAATCACATCTCAACAACCAACAATGAAATTTTGATCATGTGAACCAACCAAATTATGAAGATGAAATCCAAACCTGATCAAGGAGCATAGGTCCTACCATTCCTCACCTAGTACTCACTTCATCAGTGTTATACCCTTCGAACATAAATACATACAAATTTTCCAAGATATATCATATATTGAAGCCAAATTTGGCTAAAAATATATGGTACATGGGATTTGAGCCAATGGATGGAGATGAAACCCACCATCGTTGATATTTATCAGTAGTTGGGAATGAATTCCAACTCACTAACATTAAAAATAAGCATGGTGTGTGTGGTTTCTTTTAAAATGATTGAAATTAAACAAGATAACATTCAATGATTATTCACTAAATGCATGAAATTATGTTTCACTTTCAAAATCATAAGCATATATGTAAAAGGAAACTACAAAATTTGTAAACTATATGAAAACCTAACCCTTAGGTAGGTCACACGCAAGCAAACCAAACAAATGCATTTTGAAAGGTTGTTCTTTTTTCTATTTTTATTTTATTTTGTTAATAAAAAATTTATAAATATGAAATCTAACTTTCAATTGCACACAAAAGATAAGAAAAACTAAAATTTAATCTTTTTGAAACAACCTAGATGCAAATTGAAGGTTTGGAAGATTACCTTTTTTGTTCTGAAACTTGTTGTTTCTAGAAATTTCTATAGAAACCCCCTAGTTTGGTGGCCATACCTAGGTGGTATGGCTGCAAATTTGGAGGCCATCCCTGGTAGGGACATTTACAGTGGTCATCCCTGGAATTTCCAACTAGGAATTTTGTAGTTGTTTATGTTTAGAACGACCAGAACCTGCAACACACAAAACACAAAAAGGATGTCAAAAACTACAAAAATGAAATGGAACAAGGTACAAGGGTCCCACCATGATCACCACTACATAATCATGAAAAACGGAACACCTAGATTATTGAAACTGAAATTATACCTATTGTTTCTAAGCAAGCATGAAAAGGAAAGATGCAAAAAATGTAAACTATTGAAATGATAAATAATTTTCAATATAAATAGGGGGGTTTCTCATTGTATTTATAAATTTATAAATTACAAAAGGTTACAATCCATCCCATTTGAGGGCTTATCATTTTGATACATTACATATTACAAATTACAAGGGAATGAATCCCTCCATGAGCTTAATGGTGTTTTTAAATGTTCTTCTTGCAACCCACAATTGAGAGCTAATATTGGGATTCTTTTAATATTTCTCTTAGAACCTCCCTCATTCCTAGAATACCTACACCTACACACAATATATTATAAATTGTTAATATCATATGCATTTTATTAATCCAATAAAAACAACTCCAAATGACTTGTAAATCTAATATGATGTTATTAATATTATTTTGGAAGGATATCAACATAGATTAAAGTGCAATTGTGATAAAAAATTGTGGTCATACCTGGCAGGAACAACTAAGACTATAATCACAAAAATATAAATTGATCCATCATAGCTACTAAAAACTTAACCAAAATTGAATATAATGCTAATCTAATTCTTTAATATTTATATATGGTGAAATTGCATCAAATTTATTAGCCATTTGGTTACCATCCCCAACAAGTGCAACTAGGAGTGTTATCCATCCCTCGTAGGGATGGTCACACAACTGGATGGTTTTTACCACCAATTCCAAGGGGATCTAGTTTAGAACTCTCCTAAATGTGTTGTCATAAAATTTGGTCAAATAACTCTTAAATTTTATAGGTTTTGGAATCAATTAGCGTATTTTGGGATGCCCCTAAAAGCACCTTCGAATGAAGAGGTTTTAAAGGAAAATACTTGGGAAAATATTGAAGACAAATGTGAGCAGCACTTTGTGAGAAATTCTTGTTATTGTCTCCTTTTAAATTGGGTGAGGTAACCTCCATTTATATCCCAAAAATTGAAAAGGGGGAAATAAGCAAGTTCTAGCATGCAAGGAAAGTACCACCATTTGTCCATTCCTTTTCCATGCATAGGGTGAAATAGGATACCCATTTGGACCTCCAATTTGTAGGTCTTGATGCTTATGATAGCCTCCCAATCAAATTTTGGTTGATTGTGTGGGATAAATGGTAGTAATTGATTGTCATTTGTCCTATCCTTTAAATTTTTGGGGGTCCCATGCAGGGATGGTTGCATGTGGTCATCCCTAGGTGGGATGACCATAAATTATGATCATCCCTAGGTGGGACGACCATGGCTACATGTCCCAAAACATCCAAAAAGTGAGGTTAACCTTACAATAAGTGGTTGGGATCCCTAATTAACCCCTAAGGGTTGCCCAATGGTGCCATATGATATCGATAAGAGTGGCGCATATCAGTTTTATTCAATTTACATGATTTTAGTTTCTACCACAGGGTACCCCATCCCTAGTGCACTAATATCTTTCTTATGTACACAACTAGGGATATTGATACTAACACACATAAGAGAGTGGTCAATTAATCTAACTAAACTCTAGGTACATGACATCAATATCAATGGTAGACCATACTACTAAAAACTTTGGAGCTACCTCTATAAAAAATACCTTTGATCCTATCCTACCTCCACCATGGCATCCTTGATTGATATTTAGAGGATCCTCCATATGCCATATAGAGTAAATATGATATCCCCTGTAGAAATACAAAATTTATGTCTCTATGCACCATCACTCTACTAAAGCCATCAATAATACCCAATCAAACTCTACCTTTAACATACATACTCTATGGTACAACCCCATAACTACAACAAGACCATAATTATTTCTATATAGCAAGCCTTGGATGGTTCCTAATCCATGAGACCACCTATCTAAACACTCTAAATTTGTATATCAATCCTACATTAGAAAATATATAATATGCTAGTTATTCCTAATAAAAAAACTAAAATTCAAGTTAAAATATGGTGTATGACTATAGAAATGTTCTATTGATGTAATAGCATTGCACAGATGTGTCTACAATCCTTTTTTAAAAAATGTATGGACATATCAGTGTAAAAATTAGCTAATGTTTTTTTTCTTAGTACACAACTACCATATAGATGCAAAATTTCTGACTCATATATATGACATGTTTCCCATGGCAAAAAAATGAAAGGAAATAAAATAAGAACAAAATAAGTAGAACAATTCTAGTCATTTATAAGTGAACCTATATCACCTCCAACCTACGATCTTCAAATAGCGTCGACATAGTATATTGATCATCCTTGCTATGTTTTCATCCATAAACACTAGTAATATACTCTCTAGAGTTACTTTCTTCACCATATTATGGTTAAAATGCTTCACTTTACCTCCATTTCTCTCTTCTAAACCCCTTCTATCAATTTTTACCATTTTATGATCTTTTTACCATTTCTATTTGATCTTTTCATTGTTTTTACAATATGTTTGGTTCTTTTTAAGCCTTCCCATATTTTTCTAGACTTTTTGCACCATCCATCTCCATTTTATTGCCATTGCTCCTATGTGAACCATAACTAGGTCAAGTTTCCTCAATTCAATCTTAGTTTTTCCTATGAAACACAAGGGAGAATAATTCGGGTATGGTTGTAAGTAGTATATTAAAACATTAATATTTATATTATTATCATAACTTTGACCTTAGGTAAACAAGAGATTTTTACCTATCATAAAATTGGGGTATCTATGATGGTTATTGATGCATATATTTTATAATAAATGAATCAAAATGGAGTAAAATATAGACACCCAGTTTGCATACTAATTAATCATTATAAGGGTAATTTCACTCACCAACTATTTTTATAAACAAATAAAGTTACTTCCATTGTAGCATGCTCAAAATTATGGTAAAAAATAATATTATCTTTGGACCTCATAAAATCCTTGCAAACCCTCATAAAATTTAATAAAATATCCACCATTTGAATAATCTTGAAAATATATTTCCAATGAGTATAAATATTCCTATGCTAACACATGAATTGATACCTCAAAATGACCTAAAAGTAGAAGCATCATAACAACATGAAAGTATCATTGTGCTTCTACTTCCCTATGGTACTTTTTCTATTCAAATATATTAACTATTTGCATACCTACCTTTCAAGGAGTAGTAGAACCATGAGAAAAAGTACTATGTTGCTTCTGCATTGCCATGTTGCTTCTACTTGGTCACTATAAAAGTTAATATTTTGATAGTTTGACTATATATCACTATCTAATCCACCATAAATATCATCTCACTGATCAAATTCATGTATATCAAGGTAGAAAATTTCCAAAAACATCTCCTTTATTGGTATTTTAATTACACTTCACTCCAATCAACTCTAAATCAACCCCATGTAACTTCCAATCAAGCCTTGTCAACTTTTTATAACTCCCTTTAACTCTCAATCAATTCCATGTAAATTCCAATCATTTTAACTTGCTCCATATACCATGAAATAATTTATGGATTCCCTAAGTACAACTACCTTTTCTATAAAACCACACCTTGGGAAGGCCATTCCATTAGGGAAGATCCTCTACACATCGACATGTTGTCAAAATTTCCATAGCAAATACCTTACTAATATGCTAATAAAATTAAGTTTGGGATTGAAGATATTCATGATATTGTGTCATTATAAGTCACATACTAAATAATTGAGGCCTTGACAAGTATTAATTAGGGCATCACATAAATCACATGGTAATTTCCCACAAGCATTCATTAAGCATTGGATCAAGATTGAAGCAAATTTACATGCCTCCCCATTGTGATATCTTTACAAAAAAGGGGCCAAATCTTATTTTTGGGTTGTATATATTTCCTCTTTTTGGATTTATTTAGCATCATGTCCTTTAATATATCATATTAACATTTTAATTTTTTGAATGTTTGTATCTTTTTGCACCAATTACTCCCTTTTGATTTACATTCTTTTATTCTTTCATATTGAAAATATGAGTTTCATCCTTTTGAACAAGGATTCCTATCGATCCTTTCCAAAATTGGATATACCCCTCTACATTGATTACCTATTTTCTCTCTTCACTTATAGATTTTTTTTCTTGTATAGGTAGAATCAAAAGCAACGTATGGGAGAAAAAAAACCATATAATTTTACCTATGATACTTTTGCCTCTGTGGAACTTCTATGCAATGCTTCTATGTGGTGCATCTAAGTGACGTTTCTACATAATGCTTCTATGTGGTATTTCTACCTTGGCCAAAAAACAAGGTGCTATATTTTTTAGTTTATTTTATTTTTATTTTAGGATCTTCAATTATATGATTTTCTTGATCCATTGTGTCTACTTCTATTTTGTAATAAATTTTTACAAAGAGGGTAGAAAAATTATCTTTTATTACAAAACTATCAAAGAAATAGATATAGGTATTAATTTCTGCATTAGGATTAAAACTAAAAGTACATTTAGTTGTATTTTAGAATAAATTTATTAGATTCACTATTGTTAGTCTCCCATTTTGATTTGTAAATATTTTTTTATGAAAGTGATATGAAATTGGTTTCTTTGAAAATTTTTAAAAGTGGATAGATCTTGTTTGAATATGAAGCACTAAGCATAAAAAGTGAAGCACATGTAGCTAGATCCTAGGATAAAATTACTTGTTTGCACATTCCCCAAATAATATTTCTAAAAACAAGGGATTTTATCACTTTTGCATGCATTTTGACCAATCAATCACACAAAATAGAGATTTGTATGCTTGCATTTGTTTGCATCTACATTTTGTATTTTAAAATTAGGTTTAGGCATTTATTATTGGATAGGATAGGATATTAGAGGAGAGGTTTTTATTCCCTTTAAATCCTATGTGTTTATGAATTTAAAAATCAATCTAGCTTCTTAGGGTACAATAAGAGATACCCTAGTCATGAGTATGATCTAAAGTGAAAGTGAGTACATGTTTGGTGGTACCGTTGTTGCCATTGCACAACCCACCCCAATTGGGGATCCACTTGAAATTTTAAGTTTTATACAAAGGTATTTATATATATATCCATTTTACACTTGCTCACATTGAATTTCAATTGCTTCTTAGAGCTTGGAAATTTCTGTTTTTAATCTTCTTTTTTAGGGTTTTCTAAATTATGTCACTTTATTTTCCATAATTAGCTATTAGACTAAAACAACCATAAATTTTTGGAGAGTTATTTTTGATGTGATTCAAATATTTATGGAAATATCCCAATATTATATTTTTAGTAACATCAAATTTGTATACACAATATTAATATTTTAGAGTGTTAGGTAAAAATACCATCCAATAACATCAATTCCCTATAGCAGTCTGTGAATTTCAAAAGGATATAAGCATATTTAAAAATATAAAAAAGGACATATTTTCCCACCAGATATAAATTTGAATTAATTTTTACTTATTTCTTGATTTATAGGTGATGGAATAATAGATTGAAAGGTCAGGAAAGATCCATACGAATATTTAGAAGAAATACATTGTACCTATATTGAATATTAACCACTAGTGAATGACAATTTAGACCACCTAGAATGTGATAATTCAACTACTTAATATTCATAGATATGCTACCAAAATAGTTAAGTATCCATGGATAAAATAGAAGATCAATCTTAAGAAGAATCTTAAAATGCCACAACATCCAAGAAATGACATATAGCTCATCATCCATACAATTGTAAAATACTGAAAGTATAGCTATAAACCAATGAAGTACAATTGTAAACCATTAAAATTTTAAAATTATAAGGTTATAAAGAGCCATTGAGACCCCATTTCAAGAGGTCAGATTCCACTTTTAGCAAAGGTCTTATAGATTTTTGTTTTTATATGGTGGACATCTACATCCTTGTTATTGTAATTGGAGAATTACTCTCGTAATCACATGATGTTAGCAAGTTTGAGAATGTAATTATTGAACATATTTTATCAATACAAGATACTAGAATTCTTGGTGTAATTTGTGCATGCTGATGGTGGTTGCATTTGAGTCTATTCTAGTATTTTGCTTCTTTTCCCTTTGAATATAGCACCATCTTGGTCTCATATTGGGTGAATATTGACTGGCTAAGTTTGGTTGGTTCATAATTATTGCTTCAACAGATTCAATTTAAGGTTCAAAATTCAATGACTTGTTTTATTTATTTCTTTAGCCCTTTTCTTTTAAATTTTCTTTGAAGTGATTAGAATAGGAGTAAAATAGTTAAATTTAAATCTCTAAAACTTATTTTATATGTTATATTTTAGAAGTTTTAGAATATACATTGTGTTGTGCTACAATATCCATAAAGTGATGCAATGAATGATGTATGCTGATACAGTTTAATTCAACAAACCTAGAATCTTGATTTTCTTTATTTCATTAGCATAATATTTGATATTAAATATTTATATTTTGATAATTTGATGAACAATTGAATCAGATCTATATTTCTTAAATATTAGACAATTAATTGATGGTCACCCTTGTAATAGTTAAATGTAACCCTGAGTTATCCATCTACCTTCCCTTTTTATTATTTCTATTTAATATTTTACAATAACATACCCTATCACCTGAACCTTGGGGGATCAATGTTCCCTTTCAAAATAGAATAATTATTGTTCTAAATTTTGGTGTATGTTGGCAATTGGACTGATGTACCACTCAACAAGAAATGACTCTAGAAGGACGGTATAAATTGTTCGATTAATTATCTCTTTAAGCCATGAATTGCTAATTTTATAAGTCATTTGAGCCCTCATCATGCAGTAAGAAATGGTGCTATAAGGACGATGGTGAATTATTAATTTATTATTACTTTAGGGTAGTGAATTATTGATTTTTCTATGCCCTCAGTGCACAACATGAAATGGTACTAGAAGGAGGGCTTGAATTATTTGATTCATTGTTACTATAGGTCTGACTAGTTTAGTAACCTTAGTATGAAAGATTTAATTCATTTTTCTATTGTAAATTGCTTGGATCATTACTATTAATTATCATATAATACATTTCTTGATTTTTAAAATAGGAATCCAAGATTATAATAACTACGTCTAAGTCTTCTGAAGGTGATAAATTTTTTTACAATATTTCTCCTCCTAGAAGACCCAAAAATAGTAAACCTCATCCAAGCACTCTTCCTCTCATTAATACCTCATCCTAGTCTATCATGCCATCCATTGGTATATTTATCACTTCATTAAGTACACCAATGGCAAAATGTTTACCCTAGTTAGGTGGTAGTAGTCCACTAAATATACCTAGACCATCATATGATATACCCAATAATGTTGAAATGTATTTACCTAGATATAGAGATGATGGGGCTAGAATACCGAAAGAGCATATAGACACTTACACTAATGCTTTAATTTTATTTTAGGTTTAACATGAAGATTATGCTTGTAGAATGCTTCCCCTCACTCTGTATGAATTAGCGTATGACTGGTACATTATTCTACCTATGAATTGTATTAGTTCTTGGGCTCAACTTGAGATGACTTTTATTAGTCATTTTATGTTATCTATAGATCGTACTCTCATATATCACTAGTTTTCCTTGGTAAAAAGAGAAGCTAATGAATCTTTAAGGATATTTAACACTAGGTTTCATAAGGTTTACAATAGGCTCACTCCACCTTATCATCTCAATGTAGAAGGAACTATTTATATGTATTATAGAGCTCTAGTCCCTCTCACCTCTATGTTTGTAAGGAGATAACCTTAAATAACCACTCTACCCATGTTATATAGTGAGGTATTGATCATAGAGTAGTAATTAATACCTCAAGGTTTTGGAATTAGTCAATTACCTTCACTGGGATAGCAAGGTATATATAATCAGATTCCAATAGTTAATCAATTCCTTTCATAGAAGCTACCAATATTTAAGGCTTCACCATACCGTAATTATAATCAGATATTTAATATCATTATCATCCCTACCCACCCTATTACTCCAAAATAATTAGATAATTCGTTTATTGCTCATTGAAATACTTATACCAATGCTCAAATTACACCATCATTTCTATATGCTACTTTAAATCATAATATGCCAACATTCCCAAATATTAATTAGTCTTAGAATACCCCAATTTTTTTGAATAATAATCCAAATGAGACCATACCAAGTTTCTTAAATCCTCTTTTATCTACCAATAATACAACAAACTAGACTACTATAACCCAAACCAATAATGCTAATTCTTAATTAGATAACCTACAGATATTAGTCCAAAATCTTAGTAGTGATATGATCCAGTTATAGAAGCAAGTACCCTAGAATACACTTCCTAAAAATAATATTTAGAATAGGAATTTCAATGTCCAAGTGACTAATAACCAATGGGATACTCATCCATAAAATGGAGGAGTCCGAAATCTTACTAGCAATAAATTAAATGGCAACCTATAAGCTTTCATAAATTTTATTGAATCTGATCATCCAAAGTTTAAAACTACTTTATATATCATCCATAAATAGGAAGATTTTGGAATCAGTACCCACCAATGAGGATTGTAGAAACCAAATTAAACAAAATATTAATACAAGGAGAGGTGAATGAATATGAACCATAAAAAGTGGATGAATATGAATATGAAGAGGAATTTGAAGAAGAATATAAAGAGGATATATAAGGGGAGGTGAATGTTCACCAACTATTTTAGAAGAATAAAGATTATATTCTTTAGGGTAAAGGAGAAGAATCACTAATTTCTTTCACATATTCTAAAGAAACTGCCATCCCACTTGAGGTGCAAGATATTGAAAGCCCTATCCTACCCAAAGATATTACAATCAACATGTCATTACCACAAATAGAGAAAAATTTAGAACCAAATAATTTTAGATATGATATTATTGAAGACCTTAATAGAACCAAGGAAAATAGTCCATTGATTGAGAAATTTTAGTTGACTAATCATAAGAATTTCTTGCTTGAAAAAGAAGAAACTACAAATGCTACTCATGATATGGTGGCTATAAAAAATAAAATGTAGAATCCCCACATTTCCTCCTGACTACTAGAATGTTTGGTAAAAGTTTCCATAACTATCTTGTGAATTAAAGTGTTGTTAGAAATGAATGTCATATGTTGTTAACAAGAAATTAGGGTTGAATCCTACTCACCCAAATAATAAGGTTGTTACATTGGACAAGATAGAGGTAAATATGGTTGGGGTGTTGAATCAAGTCCATAAATAGTTGGATACTAAACCTAGGATACAAAAATACACTGATATTCAGGTTGTAGATATTCCAAAAGTATTTAGGATGTTGTTCAACGATTATTGGTATAAAATACTAAATGGCTATATGTCAATTGAATTTTAAAGTAAAGAGCCAATGTTGAACGATTTCATCACTGATCACAAGAAAGATAATAATATCCTATGCACTAAACTAAAAATGAGAGTATACATCATGGTAGTTGAAATTGTAAGTAAATATAATGACTCAGTAGTAGATATGTTTGGCATATCAAAGTCTATGTATGGCAGTAGTGATGGAATTATATCCAATTGGTGGAGTGAGGGAGGTAAAATAAGAGCTTTATATTTTTCTAGATCTTGTATTACTATGGGATATGGCATATGGTATCCAATATGCTTGTAATTACATGCATATCGTAAATTATAATAACCGTGTATGGGATCTTGGGAAATTCAATCATAGTAAGACAATCATGTATTATAATTTATTCTATTTTAGAATTTCTTTTGTTTCTTATTTTATATAATTTTTTATTTTATTCAAACTTATATTTGTTCTATATTTTTTAGCATTTTAGGTTTGCTTACTCTTTAAATGTTTGGTTTTGATTTATTTGATTTTTTTATTTGCTTTCACTTGTTTTGTTTGATTAATTAGAATTTTTTTTTGTGAGTTTTCCTTTTGCTTTATGGTTTTAGTTCCCATATACATTTTTCTAACTTAGACTTATTCCTCTAATTTTGGTATGTTCATACAATTGCAATCAACTTTTCGTCCTTCTAAAGTAAATGTTTTTTATTAATAAAAATGGTGGACTTGTTTGAAATTAGGTGAAACTAAAAGTTAGTGAATAAAATTATTTAGTAGTCATCCTTGGATTATGGACGAAAATATGTGAAACTAAAAGAGTGTAACATCTTGCTAAAGCCTCACATATATCAATCATATTTAAATAATTTATGGATTTTTAAAAAATTATATCCTAGTTTGATAATTAGGTAAACATATATACACTCTATTATTAGCCTTAGAGATATCTAACAAAAAAAGCACATATAATGCTTGCAATATATCTAAATACTTCTTAATCAAGAAGAAGTAAAATAATAATAATGTAAATTAACTTAAGTGGTTGGGTGACCTAGATAACCTCTACAAAGGCTATAGATTCTTGGATAGGAATAAAGCAATGTCCAAAAGAGAACAAGGTCATCTCCACCAGTGTTGTGGATGCTTGATTGGATGTGGAGCAATGCAAAAGCAAATATTTATGAGTGATACCCCTAATAGCCTAATTTTTAACCAAATGATGAAATTCTGATAAGATTCAAGAATAAGGAATGAATGCACAAAGCACACACTAAGCTAAGGTAAATGGAACATCTATTTTTAGTTGAAATTATTTAATCCCATATTTTTTGGATGTTGCTAGGTGGTTTGCATTTTTATAGTTTAAGTTTAATTTATTTCAAGTTGGGTTGTTTATAAAAAATACTCAAGAACATTGTCCAACAAAGTCACCATTTGTTGTTGCCAGCACACAACCCACCCCAATTAGGGACCCACTTGAAATTTTGACTTTTATAAAAAGGTGTTTAAATCTATCATTTTTAAGCTTTCTCACATTAAATTTCAATTACCTCTTAGAGCTTGGAAAATTCTATTTTTAAGCTATTTTTAAGGGTTTTTTTAATTCCACCACTTTTGTTCCTATAATTAGCTATGAGCCTAAATGACCATAAAATTTTCTAGTGAGCTTAATTTGATATGATTCAAATAATAATGGGAATATTCTAATATTATCTTTGGAATGTTATCAAATTAGTATACACAACATCAATATTTTAGAAGATTAGGCAAAAATACCAATTAGTAACATTAATTCCCCATAGTAGTCCAAAAATTTCAAATGGCCATATCTTCAATACACAATATATTTTCTATTTATTTAAATTATTTTGGATATCCATTTTGTCCAAGTAGAAATTTTGAATATTTAATGAAATTCTAGGCACTTTGAAATTTTATCCTATTTTTACACTATGGAACTATTTGAGCTCCTAATCATGCATTAATTTTATAGCTTCAATAAAATAAGGTTCATTGTCCATTAAAACATGTTTGAAACTAGAATTTTAATTAATATAAACATGTCTAAGTTAATTTTCTACCTTATAACTAGCTAAATCACCCATTTTAAATACTTGTTGGCACCAAAAAATCAATGTAAAGTTAAAATTCAATTTTTTTTACCACTAACAATAACATCACATATCCCTCCAATATCTCATAAATCCATATAAACCATTTTTCAATCATCTAAGGTGAGGTTCTCGAATAAACCTAAGCTTTCGAGTACATGCACCTCCTTTTCCTTAGCTAAAGAAGGGAAGCCATTAAGCTTAATAAAATTCAAGCTAATATCTTAAAAACAAATTGTGACTAAGGTCTAAATATTTAAATCCAAAAAAAATAAAGTCATTTTACTTGACTTGGATGAGTTTTTGAGCAAATAAATGAGTGGCTCATATTTCATTCGGATCTTGCAAGATATTCTTGACAAAATCTCTTATTGGCTAAGAAATAGATGGCAAGGAATCATAACCAGGATATATTAAGTTATAGTTAAGATATATCAAGTGAGATCCATGAGATGTTAAGTTAGATCTATAGGATATCATGTTATAGCTATGAGATATTAAGTCAGAGTTGGGAGCCATCAAGTTAGAGCAAATAAATATCAAGTTAGATTCATGAGGTATAAAGTCAAAACTAGGAGATAGAATCATTGATGGTAAGCACTAAGATATAATTTTATTGGCTAAAAAATGGATGGCCAAGAAGCATAGC
Organism: Wollemia nobilis; assembly: GCA_028583015.1. Lineage (NCBI taxonomy): Eukaryota > Viridiplantae > Streptophyta > Pinopsida > Araucariales > Araucariaceae > Wollemia > Wollemia nobilis. The sequence continues at coordinate 3,342,732 of JAQPPZ010001753.1, forward strand.
CAAGATATCTAACAGTTGGAAATATTATTGAAGTCAAAAATCCCTAAGCTATAATTTACTTGGCTAAAAAATGGATGGCCAGGGAGCACATCTAGGAGATCTTATAGTTGGAAATATTTTTGAAGTCAAAAATTACAATACTACAACCTTATTGGATGAAGAAATCTAGGGCTAGGAATCATAGTTGGGAAATCTAATGGCAATGAATCATAACCATGAAAGCACTAAACTGATATCCTATTGGATGAGGAGATATAGGGATAGGAATCATATCTTGGAGATCTAATGGCTCAAAGTGTTACCAAAAGTCATAACATACTAATACGACATCTCATTGGAAGGTAAAATCAATGACCCAAAATTAGATGTAGTAGATCTACAACTAGGGTAAGCCCGAGAAATTGATGAATAAAAAATATATTCTAGAGATTAATGACCCAAAATTCTTCATTAGGAATGAAGTGCTTAAATTTGAATGGTGGTTATGACATGATTTATTTATTTTTAATAAGGTTTGAACATTAAAAATAAATATCCCCTTTTAATACACCGATTATTCTAAGGATTTAAGTTTTTTTCTCTATCAACACTAAGGATTAAATTTTCTTATGCACTCATATATCTTTGGTACCAAGGTTTAGAAAACCTAAGGTAATAAAAGAAATAATTTTACCCCTTCATCCTTATGCTCTCATTAAAATCATAAAAATTATTGAATAACCTAAACATTTGACTTAATACTTGGGATATGAAATTAAAGCAAATCAAATAAATAATAAGAGCTCATTTTTTGAAAATGAATTATTTGAAAGATTAAAGCATGAGAAAGAAAATTAAAGTATATAATCATGAAATAATAACCACTTATTTTTTTATGGAAGCAAAAATGTAGATTCAATGGCTCAAAGAAGGAGATCGAAAAACAAATTTCTTCCACAAATCTCTTCTAGCTCAAAGATCTCACAAATTTATTTCTTCCTTAAAATAAAATTCTCGAGATGTTGTTTATACTTAGGATGACATGAAATCTATTGTTGTTGATTACTTTTCCAATATTTTTGCTGCTAATCCTCTTGACTCAGATTCACAACAAAATATTGTTCAAGTAATCCCTTCTATTATCACTTCTGAGGAGAACTCTATTTTGACTGCTCTTGTTACTATCAATGAGATTCAATAAGTAGTTTTTAAAATGCAAAAAGGGAAAACCTTAGGTCCTAATGGTTTTCCCATTGAGTTCTACCAAGATTTCTAGGATATCCTTCATGTTGATTTATTAGAGGTGGTGGAAGAATACAGGAAAACCAAAGAAATTTTGAAGGTTATATATAAAACTTATATTACTCTAGTTCCAAAATCTCAAGAGCTTGATCATATCTCAGCTTTTATACTTATTGCTTTATGTAATGTTCTTCTCGAAATCATTACTAAAATCATGGCAGAAAGGTGGAAGCCTCTTTTGCATAAGATTATTTCCCCAGAGCAAGGGGGTTATGTGGATGGACATCAAATAGTATATGAGATATTTCTTGCTTAGGAAGCCATCCATTCCATGGATATGCAAAAATATCCTTCAATGTTCATTTCATTAGACTTATCCAAAGCTTATGATAGAATGGATTGGCACTTCCTTATCAAATTTTTGAGGAAATTTTTTTCTCTAAGGATTGGATGGATTGTATTATGGTATGTATCTCTTTAGTTTCCTACTTAGTTATTATCAATGGCAGGCCTTCTTAGTCATTCCCAGCTTCCAGAGGTATTAGGCAAGGTGCTATCCCCTTATTTATTCATCATTCTTGCTGAATGCTTGGGAAGGACTATAACCAAAAATAGGGAAAACAAAACCCTTGAGGGAGTTACCATTGTTCATGGAGCTAGACCTATCTCTCATATTCAATTTGTGTATGACTCTACTCTTTTAGGTAAAGCTACAGTTAAGGAAGCTTCTAATATTAAGTAAATCATTAGCTATTTTTCTAAGGCTACTAGGCAATTGATCAATGAAGACAAATATAAAGTTATTTTCTTTCACTACTCTACTAGACAGGAATCCATGGTCTTAGATAAATTAAGATATAAGAAGACCTCCCTTCCAATCACTTATTTAGGTATTCCCATAACAGAAAAATAAATATTGGAATTGGTTGTTGGACAAAGTCAAGAAGAAAATTGGAAAGTGGACCAATATGTGGCTTTCTTCTGGGGGAGAATCACCTTGGTAAAATCAATCCTTCAAGCTATTCCTATTTATGTTTCTTTTTTTTTTAATATCCCAAAGGATGTTCTTTGAGAATTGAATCAAATCAGTCATCGTTTCCTTTGGAGTGGTACTAAGGAGAAAATAAAATTAGCCTTGGTGAAATGGGATACTTTATGTCTTCCTAAGAATGAATGGAGGTTAGGATTCTGGTCTTCTATTAATAACAACAAATATTTAGCTGCTAAATTACATTGGAGGATGTTGAATAACCCCAATGCTCTTTGGGCCAATAATCTCCATGCTAAATATGTTGAGAAAAAAAGTCCTGAAGACTTTGTTCGCTATCAACTTCCTACCAAAGGTTCTCCCATTTTAGCAGTTCTTAATACTGGTGAGGATTTGATAAAGAAAAATTTACTTTGGATCATTCATAATGGTCAATAGGCAAATTTTTGCACATATTCTTGGGATGGTCACAAGCCTTTGATAACTCAGTTTCCCGATTAGAGTCCTTAGATGGAAGAGCTTCACCGAGCTAACTGTATAAAGATGGTTAATTACTGTGGATACCATACTGGTAATTCAAATTTTGGTAGATATTGGATCCCTATTGAGGACTGGCCTATTCAAATCCTAGAAAGGCAAAGAAAATATATCCAAGGCATCCTTCATATGAGATCCCTCTCTTGGTCCCATGAAAAAGATTGTCATGAATGGAATAACACTACTAAGGGTGAGTATTCAATTTCTCAAGGTTATTTGACCTTATGCCATAATAATACCAACCATTCTTCTGACATATTTTCTCGATTGTGGGCTCAAAAGCTCTAGCCTAAGGTGAGGTTATTTAATTGGATTTTATTGCATCGTAGGGTGATTACTGCTAAGCAACTTATGAAGCGTGGTTTTCATGGCCCTTTCAGGTGTGAAATGTGTGAAGAGAATGTAGAAACTCTCAACCATATTTTTATTAAGTGTACTTTAGCCTTTGAGCTATGGAAGAGAATGGCCACTTTACTTGGCTTACAGTGGTCCAATTTTTTTTACTTTTGAACAGCTTTGGAGGGATTGGCCTAATCAAGAGGGTGTTGATCATTTTATTAGGCAGTTAGTTTGGATGGGTTCTACCATTCTTCTTTGGAATATTTGAAATGAAAGGAACAACATATTTTTTAATCAAGATATGAAGGATATTCACTATATTTTCTATGTTTTTTGTTTTTGTTTATTGTATTTTGTTGGTTGTTTTCTATTTTTGTTTTATTTTATTTTTTTAATTTTTTTGGTTTTGGTTGTGTTTATTTTTCATGTTTATTTTTGGGTTATGTCTTTGTAGTGTTATGTTGTTTTTGTCTTGTTTGTGTTTTATTATGTGGTTTTTGTGTTTTTATATGTAGTTCATGTTGTGATTTATTTTATCTTATTGTGCGTGTTTAGTTGTGCTTTTGTTTTTGACACACTCAAGGTGCATGCTTTTTATTTTATTTTATTATTTTTGTTGTTATTTACTTGTTTATTTACTTATTTTTAATTTTTTTTTGTGTGTTTGTTTTCTCCTTGAGTATGTCAAAGGTGGTAGGCCAGGTTCGAGTCCTGGGCATTTTTGGTGGAATGGATACCCCTCCCTCCTTGGGTCTTACCCGATAGTGGCATCCATTTTGGGATATTTTCCATAAAAATAAAAAAATAACCACTTATTTTTCTTAAAGAATTTAAACCTTATGAAGGAAAAAAATTAATAAATTTAAGATGACTAATGGAAACATGTTTTAGAAATAAATTATTTGAATTGAATAATTTGAAACTTTTAATATATAAAGGAAATTAAAGTTTTCATAAAGGAAATTAGTGGATAAAATAAGAATTAAAATATTTTAAAAATATCAAAAAGTGTATATTTTCCCATCAAATATAAAATTGAGTCTCAAAATTCCACATCATCCAAGCAATAACACACAACTCGTCATCCATAAAATTGTAAACCACTAAAAGTATAACTGGAAATCACTAAAGCACAACTATAAACCATTAATGTTTCAAAATTGTAAGGCTATAAGGATCCATTGAAACCCCATTTCAAGACGATGAATTCCACTTTTAGAAATATGCCTTTTAGATTTTTTTTTTTTTTTTGTAGATGGTGGACATTTGCACCCTTGTCATTGTACTTGGAGAATTACTCTCATAATCACATGATGCTAGCAAGTCTAAGAATGTAATGATTGAACATCTTTTATCAATACAAGATACTAGAATTCTTGGTGTAATTTATGCATGCTGATGGTGGTTGCATTTGAGTCTATTCTAGTATTTTGCTTTGTTTCCCTTTGAAGATAACATCATATTGGTATTATATTGTGTGAATATTGATCGGGCTAAGGTTGGTTGATTCATAATTGCTGCTTCAACATATTTAGTTTAAGGCTTTAAGATTCAATGAATTGTTTTATTTATTTTACAAACCCTTTTATTTTGAATTTTCTTTAAAACTTGATTAGAATAGGAGTAGAATAATTGAATTTTGATCTCTGAAACTTATGTTATATGTTATATTTTAGAACTTAAATAATATACATTACTTTGTGCTAAAATATTCATAAAATTATACAATGTATTATGTATGTTGAAATATTTTAAGGTAGCAAACCTAGAATCTTGCTTTTATGTATTTCATTAAAGCAATATTTGATATTAAATGCTTATGTTTTGATAATTTGTTGAACAATTGAATCAGATCTATGTTTCTTAAATTTTAGATACTGAATCAATACTTGTCCTTTTCATAGTTATATGTAACCTTGAGTTAGCCATCTACCTTCTCTTTTTATTCTTTCGAGTAAATATTTGACAATAACATACCCTATCACTTGAACCTTAGGGGATCAATTTTTTCTTTCAAGAGAATAATTTTTGTTCTAACCATTGGTTTATGGTGTCAATTGGACTGATGTATCACTCAACACCACTCTTGCAATCATCTTGATTTGTACAATCATATCTAGAAGGCAACTAGCCAAGTTCTATTTTATCTATTTTTTCAGTGAGTTTATAAATTTTTTTATGACTGGTCATGGTCCCCTCATAATGAGGGGGATTGAATCTTGGACCTCTCAAAGAGAGGCCAAAACCCTTACCACTGTAGTAAAATTTTATTCTATCTATTAATGAAAATGATGTCAAGGAGTTGATTGTTGAAATATAACACTTTGAGTAAGAAGAAGAATATATTTGATAGAAATTGAAATGAAAAATATCTATGATAGAAAGTCATCTTGGATATGGTTTAGCTTACCTAACAACAAAAATAGTAGTTTGGTATTTTGATAGGAGTGTCCCCCAATAGATGTACATATAGGTTTTTCATAATTTTTATAAAGATATGGTAAATTAATAAAAATGAGATTATACTTATACAAATAATATACTCAAATAATTGAATATGCATTGTTAGTTTTCAAAATATGCTTGATATAATAATAAAAATTAAAATACATTACAAAATATATCATTTTTAACCATATTATAATTTTAAAAATAAACTTAAGAATTAAGTCTACTTAGTGAAATATAAACCTTGTAACAAAATTTTAAAAAATACATCATGCAAAGGTAGGATTCCTTGTATATGTTCCTCAAATAATTATTTATTTACATTTCACTTAATATATTTCTCATTATCATTAATATATTATAATATCTTATTTAAAAGCTATTATCTTATTTTTTCTTGGCCAATCTAGATACCGCCTATTCTAGTCTCACAATTTGGACAACTAATTTTCCAATAAATCTCCTAAATATTTTCAATGTAGAGACTTATTAATGTTTTTCAGAATCATAATCGAGGATTGGGTAGAATGTTCCATTGTATTAATGTTTTTTTGGTGGCCCAAAACTCTCACATATGTAAATGCTTAACTTTGATTTTGAATTGGTAGATTGGTGCCTCACCTGGGCATGAATCTCACAATACCTATTGGTTATTTAAATTTCTTAGGTTGAGGGAATGCTCAGGCGGTAATACAATGGCATCACCTTTCCTAATATGATTGACCCATGCAAGGGCTCATATTTTGTTGTTAGGTACCTTGTCAATGTAAGAGCAAGATGATTGAGGATCTCAAAATTAGAATTTAAAGCTTTTGTAACCCTTTGGTTTCATATGATGCATTGTCCTTGCATGGGTAAGTCCCAATGGCTAAGATTTTTAAGAATGGACCTTTAGTGTTATCTTCTATTTGTGGTATTATTATATGTTTATAGTAAGTTTGTTAATTGTCTTTAGATCCTGGAGTGGATCTTGATATGAGGTCCCCAATTTTGGGTTAGTTTAGCTTGAAGTGTGCCTATCATCTTCATGTTTTTGTTTGGTCTACTCCAACTGGAGATGATGTAAAAGGTTGAGGGACCCCTTTCAAAAATCTCCTTTCAAAATCTAACCCAAAAAAAAGCTATTATCTTGTTTATTTGTTTGATTGAAAATAATCGATCCATTTTAAAATTTTATAGTATATCATTAGTATTGCATTACTAATTTCACAATATCAAGATATTATCAAATACATTATCTATTACTATAGGAACTGGTCAATATGTGGCCTTACTAAAATGTAATATCTAATTAACTTATTTTTAAAGTAAAGAAGTTAAATATAACCTGAAAAGATGCATACATTGAGCAAATAATGAATTTTAAATAAGCAATCTATGGAGTACCACCTCAAATAGGAGGGAAACACAATCAACGATTTCCATGAAAACCATTGAGAATGTCAATGGTTGATTCAAGGAAAACAAATATGGGTTCCATGAAAGCAACTAATGGATCTCTATTAGTGAAGTTGTAAAAAATGAATCTCCAGGAAAGAATATATAAGATGGAGAGGAGAGGGCTAATATGTTGATTCATGGGATTTCGATCGACTCTTGCTACCTTCAAGCAATGGGATGCCAAAAACTGGAGCACTAAAGGTGAGTTCCAAATTTTTACTTACCCTAATGGCTACTTTTTTATTTTTTTTACAAATAAAGAAGATAGGGAGGACATTTTTCAAGGGAAGCCATGGTTTTTTGGTAGGGTATGGCTCTTCATGAAGACCTGACATACCAAGTTTAAATCTAAGGAATAAATGCCATAAAATACCCTTGTTTGGGTCCATTTATTTGGTCTTCCAATAGAATACTGAAATCCAAAGATATTCACAACAATTGGAAATTATTTAGGAGTTTTCATGATTATTTTTGATAGCACCCAACACTTAGAGCATATGATTTATGCAAGAAATTTTATTTTGATTTATTTTTACAAACTACTTCCAGAGAATATTACTTTACAATATGAGGAAAAAATATGGAAGCAAGTACTAGATTATGAAAATATTCCATTTAGATACAGAATCTATCATGAATATGGCCATATAGCCAATGATTGTCCACATAAGGTCCCTAACAAAGAGAAAGAATATGGGGACTTGGTAAGATTTAAAATCACTAAACAAAAAAAAAACACAAAAAATAAAATAGTAATTTCACCTAAAAAATTTGAAATTCTCTCCACAAATGAGCAAGTAGATGATGAGGATGATCAAATGGAAAATGAGCAAGTAGATGACGAGGATGGTCAAATGGAAATAATTAGTATGGAAACACAATTTGATGAAGAGAGGGAAGAGGAAGGATTGTATGATGAGAAATAACTAAAAGAGCTTGCCTTGATGTTGACAAATAACAGTAAAGGAAAAAAAGTACAATGTAGAAAACCAACCCTAGTGCAAAACAAAAGGGTAGACTCAAACTACAAATAAAATGTATCCTCAAAAAGACTATACAAATTCTAATAGTAGTGTTGCAGTTCTAAGTAACCAACCTATAGTCCCAACTAGAATGAAGCAAGATACGAATAAAAATATGAGGATGCCATAATCCTTATGGTTTATAGGATGGGTGTTATCCTTCAGTCTCTTGATAGCAATTCTAGAAGCTTTGGCTATTCTTCTAATAAATTTATGATATTTTTGGTAATTTTTAAGCTTTGGTTTATTTTTAGTATTAATTTTTTTTGTTTGATTTCATAGATCTTTTTTGATGTATTTTTTTTTCATGTTTTTATTTGTGGTGTATTTGGATCATTTTGTTGTTTTTTTTATTTTGTTATATTGTTTTTGTGGCTTTTTCTATGTTTCCTGTTATGTGATATTTTGTTTGTGGTGTATTTGTATCTTTTTGTTTTTTTTGTTATGGTAGTGTTTTGTTATGTTGTGTTTGTGATTTTTTTGTGTGTTTTGTGTTTTGGTGTTGTTTATTTTTGTCTTTTTTATTTTATTTTATTTTATTTTTATTTATTTATTTATTTATTTTTTTGTGTGCTTTTTTTGTTTGTGTTTTGTTATGTTGTTTTTGTGTTTGTTTTGTGTGGTTCATGTTTTTTTTTTCATTCTTATTATGCATGTGTTTGGTTGTGATTTTTCTTGCTAACACACTCAAGGAGTATGCTTTATTTGTTTTAGCTTATTGTGTGTTTATGTTTGTGTGTTCTAATTTTTAATGTTTTAGGTATACTCATTGCGTGTGTTAATGGTGGTAGGCCAGGTGCAAGCCCTGGGATTTTTTTGCGAAAAGGATACCCCTGCCTCCTTGGGTCTTACCCAAAAGTGACATCTCTTCTAGGATGTTTTCCACAAACAAAGAAAAGAAGTTCAATATAACCAAATTTCTTATTGTAAGCATGTTCATAAAAATTAAAGAATCATTCAATTTTATTATTTCCTCTATGTATCTTAGATTATGTGGTTGTATTAAAATGTAATATCTAAATAACTTATTTTTTATGTAAAGATGTTTGATATAGCCAATAGATTATTGAAATTATTTTTAAAAAAATTAAAGAAGCATTCAATTTTATTATTAAAGAAGTAATATTCATTTGTCCTTGGTGAAGTCTTTAGTTTTGTATAAAAAATAGTTTCTAAATATGATTCTTCACCATGGAGTTGTATTCCTCATGCATAGTAAACTTACATTCATATATTTATTAAAATAATTAATTAGTCTAATATGCAATGACATTAGTGCTCTCAATCATTAATTTAGTTTACTCTACTAAAATATGCTAACGTCTTCTATGATAGTAATATTTCATGTAAGAAAATAATAATCATAATTAGTAAACAATTTTAAAATCCTCTTCCTTGAATTTAATTTTATGGTAGCATAATGATTATGGATATCATCCTCCTATTGTCTAATATGATGATGATACTAATATAATTCATCTAAAATATTTTAAATATTCTTGCACTTGAATGGTTTCCATTCACTCAAAAAATTCATTATACGTATTCTTACTTGGAAATTATGTTGAATGACTTGGTCTCAAATAATTTGTTGAGGTTCGAGGTGTAGACCAATTGGTTCATCAAAACCCCATAAGGGGGCGGAGGTCCAAGGTTCAAATCTCGGGCCTCGTCGGACTAAACGCTTGTCTCTTTCTTAGTGCTTTCAGCAAAAGGTTTTAAATGATTATGACATGGTGGTTATAGGGGCGGACTATGCGAAGATCTATATGGAAGCTTCTGGGATGGACAACATAGAATACTGTGGCGGCCATAAAAGCTGGACAGCCTACCCACATTCATGGCAGTTACGGATTCCACCATGTAAATTCAAATAATAATAATAATTTGTTTAATAATCATATATTTTATGCTAAAATCCTAGCATTTTATAAGTAGTCAAATGGTTTTCATCTATAATAGACAACCCTCTTATTCTAATTTTAACAATCCTCCAACTCATATATGTATTTTTCATATATATAAAACTAATAAAATACTTATATAAAATAAAAAAATAACTTGGTAATAAACCATATAAATTCATAAAATACCAATGTGCTTTAAATGAAATAATCTTTCACATGGTACATGTCCTTTTATATTCCTTTGATCACATATGACATCTAAAATATTAATTGTATTCGTGTAGCTATATCAAAATTCTTGTTTAGGCATATAATATTTTTTATTATTACATCATCATATAATCATGTATTTTAATACCTAGTTTTTCTCTTATAATAAAAAACATGGATATGTGTTATGAAAAAAAAAACAAATTTAATGTTAAATTTTTAGACTATCCATTAAAAGTTAACTATAGCTCTCTAAATAGCCTCAACACAAATAATACTATGTATATGATTTGAATAGACATTTACCTTTCAAAATTTTCATTAAACCAATATTTTGGCACCAATAAATTTATTATTTTCACTACTCTTACATTATTTCCCCTATAAAATCAAATTTTAATGAGTATAATTTTTTTCTTTGTCATTTTATCTTATTATTAAATAAAATAAATGAAAAATATGTATCTTATGATCCATACCTTTATTAATGAAGAGACATGATATAAAACCCATCTTAATTTTTATAAATGAATTTCAAATAGATAAACATTCTATATACCAAGTCCTTCATCGTTAGAAGGTAGACATATTAAAATTAATAATCACACTATAAACTAATATTTCCTTAAAATATGTTAAATATAAATTTTGAATGTTGGAGATATTTCTCATAATGAGTTCTAGTTCCTCTCTTTACCTTTTAAAAATTTAGATAGTGGTGTATTCCAAATATACATCCCTTATAAAATCCTTCTTGTATAACCACAAATGGAAGTATTTATACCATTTCAACCTTATCATTATTTTCGTTAGAAGGTAGACATATTAAAATTAATAATCACACTATAAACTAATATTTCCTTAAAATATGTTAAATATAAATTTTAAATGTTGGAGATATTTATCCTAGTTCCCCTCTTTCCCTTTTAAAAATTTATATAGTGGTGTTTCCAAAATATACATCCCTTATAAAATCCTTCTTGTATAACCACAAATGGAAGTATTTATACCATTTCAACCTTATCATTATTTTAAGGATTTATATCATTACATTATATCTTTATATTTTAAACCCAATAAACCTGTACATATTTTTGAATTTAGAAAGTGTACCCAAAAAATAATATTTTAATTTTTATTTTAAATAACATTGATCTTAAGGTATTATTAGCAAGTTTAAGCATAAGGGGTCGGACCCAAAACGTACTTGTGAAAAAGAGGCTAATCCATTTCAAAACTGCGGTGAATCCTAGCCAACATCACATCGAAGGAAATGGCGAATTACTTTGGTTTCTAAAAAAAAATTGGGAAAAAATGGTGACTTTGACAAATCTGGTCAAATCAAGTGGAAAATACATTTCGAACCCGGTCAGATGCCTACTAAATTTTGGATTTGGACTGATCCATACTAAGATATGGGAGCTGGTCTGATGCATATTAAATTCTAGGATCCAATATGATGCATAATAAGGTTCGAGGATATGCCCTGATGCATAATAAGGTCAAGGGTCCAGTCTGATGCATAATAAGATTTTGGGATCTTGTTTGATGCATAATAATATCTAAGAGTCTAATATAATTCATAATAAAAATCAAGGGTCTAGTATAATGTATATTAAGGTTCAAGGATTTGGCCTGATGCATAATAAGTGAAGGGATCTGATCAAATACATAATAAGATCTGAAGATATGGCCTAATGTATAATAAGGTCTAGGGTTGGATTTGATGTATACTAAGATTTGAGCTTCAAGTATGATGCATAATAAGGTCCAGGGGTTGGGTCTAATGAATAATAAGGTCTATGGATTGAGTTTAATGTATAATAAGGTGTGAGGATTGGGTCTAATACATAATAAGGTTTGGGTATCAAATCTGATGTACAATAAGGTCCAAGTGTTAGATCTGATGTATAATAAGGTTTTGGTGATGGGTTTGATGTATAATAAGATTCAAGGATCCATTATAATGCATAATATGGTCCGAAAAGTGGCTTGATGTAAAAAATGGTCAAGTATTGGGCCTGAAGCAGAATACAATATGCATGGAGAAAATGGTCCATTGTTGACCACTTGCCATGTGTCACACAATCGATCACCCATACTGTATATCCAATACAATTTTTCCACATGTTCATTCCATCCATTTTGCCTATAAAATGGCATCAACTATCATTTTTCAACTTCATTTCTATGATTGCATCCAACCAGAGCAAACTTTTATTGAGCATGAGCAACCATTTTTTCATATTTCTTATGTTAATAACCCTAGGTACGGACTTATCATGGTTAGAAAATATAGGTTTGACAACCGTGGTGTCAATGCCACATTTCAAAACTAATAAATTCATCTTGCAACATATTATTACCAGTTATGACCATGAAAATGCCATTGTCAAAATGAAAATATAGAATAGAAATTTATCGTTTACCATCATAGCTATAAACATTCACAGATTGAAAATTCTTCCATTCAGTGATTGTCCTCCAGTTCAAGCAAAGTGGCAGCTCTCTATAGAAGAGAAAGACTACCTTGATAAAATGTACCAACTTGCCATAGAAGATTTGCAAGGTATAACTCTTGTGTCTTAGAATCTGTTATTGCTAAAAATTTTAAATTTCTAAATCGTTATCTAATTTTTTTTGTAGCTTCCACTGCCAAGTCAAAAAGGGGTTAACAATCATCGGTGTTAAGTATCCAAATCTGAAGGCCATTATTGAGTTCTTCTAGGCAAGAATGATTTTGCTTGGAAGATCAAAAATTTATGTTTTGGGTACTATCATATGTTATTCGTTGTGAGCATCATGAGAGGTTCGATTGGTGCACCTATATTGCAAATCCCATCAGGGTCAAGTTGTATGTAGTGCAATTGCAAACCAAAAAGAAACAACCCATTGTGGGTATATTTAATTACATTTTAGTATTTTATTTTGAAAATTTTCATGATTTGCAAGATACTCCTATTCCTACTATAGTGCATGCAAAAATACAATCCATTATATTGACACTAGATGAATTGAAGGTAATCAAGCCATATTTGACAATAAAAAGGTTTTTTATATTTTAGCATGTTTTCATTTTTATTAATTTTCTTTTCATCTAAATGCAGGGTAGGGTAGCCACAAAAAGGACTAAGGAAGATGCTACTAATAAGAGTCATAGGCCAGAGCAAACTAGTGATTCTTAGGACACTAGATCAAAAATGTTACCATTACAGAGGCCACCAAAACATCCCAGGTAAGATCCTTCACCTGATGCATCTTGTACACCTAGGTATGTAGAAAATGTGTAGGATGAATCCAGTGTGGCCACCCATTTTTGGTGCCCCATCGGTGCCCAAATTCAACATATTTCATCATATTTAGGTAAAATAATGTGTATTTACTTTGAATTATGATTTTTTCTATTTAATTTTCATAATAATGCTAATAAAACATTTTTATGTTTTCAACCACATCTCAATGATAAACTATGAGAATGAGAGGCCATATGACACCACTGCTTCCACCACAGCCATAGTTTCCACAATTGTAGCAATAATTTCCACAATAGCAACAATAGATTCCATCGTAGCATTCGTGTTCACAACAACAATGACAAACATAGCCTACACGAATGAGAGGCCAAACATGGGTTCAATGTGGAAAATATATTTTTTCACAAATATCGTAGCCGATGCAAATTTTCGGGCCTAGGTTCTCATATTTTTCATTTCACTCTTCATCATAGGCACCAAAATTTTCAACCATTGGATTGGATAATATTCAACTTGATGATTATATTTTGTTGTAGGGAAACATTTTAGGCTTTAAGGTAAAAAATGTGCTTCATGATCCACTGGGTCAAGAAAAAAAATAGGGAGCCCCTGCACCTGAGTAGAGATCATTCTCAACTCCTAAATAAAATAACCCTCATTCTCAAACCAAGGATGATATTGTTAATTTTGATGAGAATGTTTTAATAGTTGAAAATATGGAAGCAACAATGAAACAACTTATGCTTCAATATTTGCAATAAATGAAGGATTGGGAATATTGGGCCAAGGTCCTAATAAAGCAAATAAATGCCCAATATAAAAATTATGCAAAAAGAGATTCAATTTATTCTTTGGTTCAATATAAACCAAAAAAGCTTAGCAACCTGCTAAAGCAGGCCACAACAGGAATAGTGAATTATGAAATTATGTATGGTGATGATGTTTTAAATATTATTATTAGTAGGTTAGAGAATATTAATTTTGAAGCCCAATATTTTTATAACCAATGGGCTTCCTATAAGGAAAAATTTGCACTTGTTGAGTCTACTAGGGATGCAGCTAAGGTAAGAAAATGTTTATTTATGTTTTAAGTTGCTTTAGTAGTTTATTTTTATATTTCAATTTTCTTTAAACAAGTAATAATTTTTTATATAACTATTTTGAATGATGTTTTCAATTTTTTTTTGCAGTCAAATTTTGAAAACCTAAAAATGCAAGTAGCATGCAACTTAATATCAATGCGGAAAAGACATTTTGTAAAATACAATGGAAATGAAGAAAAAAATGCAATTAAAAGTAGTAGATAATAATCATTTGTGAAGATATATAAGGGAGAAGCTCCATGAAGATCCATACATCATACTATAGCACCAAAAAGAAAAAAAAAACTTCTAACAGTTTTCAAAGATCCAAACTAGCAATAAAGTGCATTGTTGGGGAGTATTAGGAAAGTTCAAGAAAACCTAGTTAGACTTGTTGCACTGGTGGAACAAGGTATCAAGCATGGATATAAAGGAAAAGAAGCTACTATTGCAAGAAAATATGATGCAACTATCCTGGAATAAGATATTTTACAATGTAATTTTTTTTTTTAAGTTGACTATAGTCAATAATTTTGTACAATGTATTATATTTCCAATCATATTAATGAAACTATATTTTCAAAATTTGTGTCTTCAGTTATTCAAATGTTTTTTGTAATTATAATTTTGTGTTGTTTTTCTAGTATTACTCACCAATTTACTATCTTCATCTCAAACATCAAAAGAATATTTTTGTTGATCAAAATTCATACATTAACAATACAATACCAATACTATGATATAAAATATAAGACAACAATTTATCATGGTAGTTGAAATAGTATGATATAAAACATACAATATTTAAAATCACAATGTGATATAAAATGCACAATATTTAAAACCATTATGTGATGTAAAATATATAATTTATGAAGAAGTAAATTTTTGAAATCTTGTACATCAGAAACAACATTGTGAAATCTGGAATAAACAATTTTGAAATATGGAATAAACCGTTCTCAACTTATGAAACAACATTGTGAAATATGGAATGAACAGTTCTCAACTTGTGAAACAAATATTAAACATAGAGTATTTCAAAATAAATATTGTGAAATATGATAACAAAGAAAGTAAAATGTTACATTGTTGTGAAATACTAGAAAATTTTGAATTTAGGTAGCTGAAATGAATAGTTTTCAAATTGTCCATAATCAATATGTGAAGCCACCATTTGATAACTAAAAGCATAATTATCCTCCTTATCGGTCGTATTCATTATACCCCTTTTGTATGCAATTGAATTCCAGTATGCTAATGCTCTGTCATATGGAAATTTATCCAACTGATATGATGACACATAACTTCTTAAATAATTTCCTAGATTTTTTCTAGCCTGTTGCAAAGCTTAGATTTAACAAAATATAGTGCACTAAAATCCCTCTCATCTTCCACAAATACCAAAATCATTGTTTGACATAATTCATATAAACAAAAGTGCAAGATACTACTTGGACATAAATTTTACCACAAACGTGCAATGGAACCATTCTCATTGATATTACTCAAAAGTGATGCTTGGTGAACCATTGTTATTTTAAAATGCTATGACTGTTGTCTTAAAATATCTTTGTTCAGTATACCTTTTATTTCAACACCATTGACTTCCAAAATTTTACTAAAATGCTCAATAAAGTTGCTTATATATTTAATAAACAACTCTTGTGTAGACTTTTGATCATTGCAAGAATCCCAAAACAAAGGGTTAACAACACCCATGGCCTCAAGCAACTCATGTCTTTGAAACCGATCTCTTATCTCTTTTGTCAATAATTTTGCTATGTTGAACATTTTTTTCTTTTTATTATGTAGAACAACATCGTATCTATTGTATGTTACATAAAAATTTTCAACATCATCAGTAACTATACTTGAATATATTTCATAACAATATAGGGATATCATATTTTCACAAACATTAATACAAATATTATCATTAATGTTAAACTTCAAAAAACTATTTGTATCTTTCACATTTGTCAATGTTTTCCAACTTTCAAATAAGGTATGTATAAAATCTAGTTCAGACACATATACCATGTCAATAATCAAACATATTTCCTTTCTCATCCTTATAAAATCAATGATATAGATAGATATCTCTTGTGTAATTTAAGTCAATTTGTTCATTTCTTGTAACATTGGAAGAATATCTCATAATTTTAAAAGAGTTTCCAAGTTAGTCAAACATAACAACATATCATTTGCCTTATCAATTACCCTTCTATTTGTGTACGTAAACCCTGTTAAAGATTTATATTCTATAAAAACTCTAAGTGCAGGTTAGTACAATGAAATCCACCTTGTATCCACATATTTCAACATTTTTTTTCCTTTTTTAATTCCTAGTGCAAACTATTGAAACTCTACAAATATTTTAGGACTACAATAAAAATAAGAACATATTTCACAAATGAGATCTTCCACTCTAGATATATTTTCAAAAGTGCTCATGATTTTATGCAAGATTCACTGTATGAGCCATGCAATGAATACGTATCATATATGGGGCAACTAAGGTTTGGAATTAAACACACAAGTCATTATTGTGCTCTTGCATTATAGCAACACC
This sequence comes from Wollemia nobilis, assembly GCA_028583015.1. NCBI lineage: Eukaryota > Viridiplantae > Streptophyta > Pinopsida > Araucariales > Araucariaceae > Wollemia > Wollemia nobilis. Next base: position 3,359,755 of record JAQPPZ010001753.1, read on the forward strand.
GTCAGCTCTAACATAAATTATCTTTGTGGCTATGTCAATATCATTCATTCTCACAATTTCCTTTAAACTGGTCAAAACAACATTATAGATTTTTTTTGCATTTGAACTTTCCACCATATTATGTAATCCTAGCAAAGTAGGCTACCTCACATGATTTTTAAATGTGTACACATGCATATAAAACTAGGATGTGTTGTCCATATTTGTCACCTCATCAATAGAAAGTGAAATGAATCTATAAAATTTTACTTTCTTCCTTAGGTCCTCCTCTACTAAAGATAGTCATTTTTCCATTTCCCAACCACTTTGATCTGACCAATGTGAACTAGGAAGGTTTTGCACATCAACTAGTTGATAAAGGTGCTTATAATCAATAAAATTGGACATGGATCTATGCTTTTTTAGAATACTAAATATAACAACAAACTATAAACTTTTTGAAGTTAAAATGGTCTTTTGCATTTTATGAATTTGGATTTTAATCATTCCAATTTTCTCAATAAGGGATTGTTGTTGCTTTATGTGATTCTCATAATCTATTGCATATCTGACACACATACATTCTGATGTATCATTCCACCTAACATCTTTTGTAATTTTACCATAACTTCCTATAAATTTTATATATTCTTTGCCAACATGTTTTTCTATTGTATCTATCTTAGTTTGCAGCCTATAATCCTTACCTAGTTTCCAACTATAAATTTTACATCTACATTCTTGTTGATTGAATTGGTTTTCTGCAATCAAGATCACCTCAATCCAGGGAAATATTTCTGCCCATTCATTCTTAAATGATCTTCCAATAATCCAGTTAGAATCTGTATTCTTCTTTTTAGAATTTTTGCTTGAATATTCATAAGAACTTTATAGTGTATTTCATTTATCGCTTTCATTTTCAACTTGTATATCTTGGTCAAGAATATCTTCAAGTGATTGTTGGATGTCATTAATAAGAGAATTTCTTCAAGTAAATGTTTTTCAGGATCAACAGGGTATTTTGCATAGTAGCATATAATAATATTCTTTACCATTTTTAAATTTTATAAAATTAACTTATAGACAAAAAAAAAATTCATATTCAAAATAATTACAAAATTTAATGACAACTAAGTGTTTGAAGAAGAAAGCAGTATTGAAAATAATTACGAAATATACAACTAACTACTTATAAGTCAAAAATCATTTGTACCTTTGCCCTCCCGTTTGGTATGTGGATCTCATTATGACATGTACCTTTGGAGATGTTGGTTATAATGGTTGTACCTTTGTCCTCTTGGTGGGTACATGGTTCTCCTCATGACATGTGCCTTGTGGAGTCGTTGGCAATTTTTAAATTTGAATCCTTTCCCTTGAAGCGATGCGATGGATGTGGGATTATTCCCTTGGTACTTTGGAGTAGAACTTCCTTGGTTCTCTCTAGCCATTTCGTTTATTCCTCTTGTCTGCTCTTTTCTCTTCAATTTTTTTTTTGGTTCACCTTTGGGGTGATTGTTTGTGTTATTTGGTTGTAGCCCCTAGGGTTTATCTCTTGTAAAAAGTTGTGGGGTTCATTTGAAAAACCTTTTTTTCTTAAAAGTATATAAAAAAATTATTTGTACCTCAAATTTCTATGGATGTCGATGGCTTGTTTATTTTTGATGTATGGCTAAAATATTTGAGGATACTCTTTTCAGTAGAATAATTGGCCCCCTTATTTCTATTGTCGGTGGGTGACATTTTACTTTTAAAGAAAGTGTTTATCATTTTATAAAAGTAATAAAATATTAAAGAGATGTTACTTCTCTTAGGCCTTAAGATAATATCATAATTAGAATAAACATATGGCTAGTCACTAGAAAATAAATACCTATTTCTTGCCATATTTATTATAATTTTGTTAGTGTATGCAACCACTGCATTTTCTAGTGATAAAACTTGTAACTTATAAGAGCACAAAAATATGCAATATACAAATTCAAATTAAATTCAAAAAATAAGTTTTCTATGTGAAAAATAACTAGAGATACTATAGACACCAAAACAGCACCAATCCGATTATGTGACTGCAAACACTGATCGCTTTGACAAACACAGCCCCTAGGGCAGCCCTCAGAGGTCAAACAGTGGTCCTAACCACTTTCATAGCAATTTTGTAAGGTCAAGAAGCAATTTGGCACATTTAGACACTTTGCTCAGTATTCGTCTCACCCAGGGACGAATACTAACTAGAATTCGTCTCACCCAGGGACGAATTCTGAAATCGTCTCACCCAGGGACGAATTCCAAGTTTAACGGGCAAAAAGAAGAATGGTGCCAAGTGGCAGCCCGAGACGATCGATTGATGACTCCTGCCTCGCACACGTGTGTGGGTGGATAGATAGGCCGTTAGAGGACTGTCACAAGGGCAGTTATGAGAGCCCAAGTCAATGGAGGACTCCCCTCCCTCATGGGAAGACATGACTGCCACATGGCACCTATGACCAACACATGGCATTTGTGCTTCCCTCTCAAAAGAGACCCCATGGGTCTATAAAAGGTGGGACTTTTCTCACCCAAAGGGACAGATTGAAGGAGATTTCAAGCAACGAAGTGCTGCCGAGTTGAACACCCACTTGCATCCCCTTTGATTCACCTTCTCACATCCACCAATCTCTTTTGCAAGGGAGGTTGTTGGGTGGCTTTTGGAAGCTTGAATCTGACCCAAATCCAACATATGGACACCTGAATCAACCAATTTGCAGACATCCCAATCCTAAGAGGTTTTGGGCCCATCCCTAGTGGATTGGCGCCAAGATCAAGTGCCAACGGTGGGAGGCCCACTTGGGCACCCCCGCACTTTCCAAGTTTTGTTTCAAAAGCATTCTAGATTATTGTTTCAGGTTGCATATCATGTTATTCTATTTGGTTAACTCATAGCTTCAATTTCATAACATTTTGATCAGATTTTATCATGCTTTGTGTCGCTTTGTTGTTTCACTAACTTGCAGGTGGCGATATCGAATTCCCGAGGATAGAGGCCAAATTGGGAGAATCCGACCATCTGGGTCATCCCAAAATGGCCCCAATTACATAACCCCCCTATTTGTAGGCGTTTTGCAGGTCCCGAGATTCGACATTGGAGCAGCAGCAGGTCGGCTTTTCCAACACAGAAGAATTCGTCCCACCCAGGGACGAATAGCAGTCGAATTCGTCCCGCCCAGGGACGAATTCTAGTTGAAGGCAGATTGGCCAACTGTCTCAATGGAAAGTGGCCCTCTGGTGATGTCTTCTGTCCTCTGTCAGGTTTTTAGGTCATTTAGAGTCATTTTGTCTATCGATTTGGCTAAATGTTTACATGCATCTTTTGGCGATTTTAGAGAACAAACACTTACTAGGTGCTACTGACATCTTCGTTGTTTCTTTGTTCGCAGGAGGAGCAGCAGAGGTCAAGGACTCATCAACATCAGCGACGGCATCATCTTGGCCCGTCCATTTCAAGTGTGGGCACGCGGAAAGAGGAACCTTAAGTCTCGATTGTAGTCAAATTCTTTTAACGCTCCTAGCCCCCGAAAAGGGAGGAGGCGTATTTGTAACAAGAGATCAAGAAAGTTTAATGAAAGGGCTGTGTTTTCTCCATTTGCTTGTGTCTCTTCCAATGCGTTTCTTTCATTTCATGCAATTTACATTTCTAGGACTTAAGCGTATTTGATTTTGAATGCATCGCAATTAGTGTTTCCTTCGCCCGAAATCTCGTGCTTTCAGTGGCGATCACGGTGGGACCCTGTTCCCTAGTTTTTAAGATCACAAAAACTGATCAAATTTTTGTGTTTTGTGTTTGACAGGTACATTTTTGGTTTCTGACTGTTATTCGTCCTTGGCTGTGGTGATTGCTTTACTGAAATTCGTCTGACCCTGAGACGAATTCAAATTCGTCTCTGGGAGGGACGAATTATGTTCGTAATTCGTCTCACCGAGGGACGAATTTCTGTCTGCAAATTTTCAGAGCAGAAATTCAGAAGCAACCGGTCCAAGGTAGAGAAGAGGTAGGGATTTTTATAATCTCTGTTAAATTTTTTGTTTCTATTTCTGTTTCTTTAATTGTTTTCATTTAATCTTGCATTGCATTAGGGAAAGTCATTTATGCTTGTTTCATTTTCGTTAAATAAAATGAATCCCACACACTTCACGCAATAATTTTAAACCAAGGAGCTGGTCGTAAGACCCTAGCCCTTGAGCAAGACCAACGGTGGGTTCATCACCACCTTGGCTTAGCTTTGCATCCATTTCCCGATTGTCAACTGTTGTTAGGCGTAAATCCTGACGAAAGCTGACCGAGTGTCGCTGGGGTGATTCCCATGCGCGCGAGGATAAGTCTTCTATGGTAGGTGCCATTAACAGGACAATCCCCCTTTCGTACCGCCTACGTACCACGTACCTTCTGCTCTCACGTACCTATAGTCTCCCTCTCGTAAGGGCGGGTATATAGAGAGGTTGGTATATCGGCTCGGTTGGTATATTGAAGGGGCGACCGTTTTGGGAGTTATATGAGCCGTCATAATGCATTTAAACGTTCTTCAAAACCTACAAAAACAAAACAAAACATCAAAATGCACTAAACCAATTTAGGACACACTATTTAAACCCTTAAAAGAGATAATCACGGTTTGCGCATGTGTGTGTTCATTTTTGCTTAGTGTAACAAAAAAAAAAAATCATAAACAAAAAGATAAAAATTTACGCATTTTGTCACTTGTTCCAAAAAGCTCCAAGGATTCCCGTAATCGCTTGGTCACTCCAAAATGCCCCAAAGGTGTCCATGAACCCTTTGGTCAACCCAAAATCACCCCAAATGTGCCCATAAGTGATGCAGGAGCATCCAACAAAATATGGGAAATCTTATATTTTTCCCTAAATTTTAGTGCATCTTGTCGGGGCCATAACTTCTCAACCGTAGCTCCGATTGACACGAAATTTTACAGGGAGTTAGTTGGGATAATTTTAAACAAATACGATTCCCTAGAATCCTATTTGCCCAGAAAAGTCAGTTTTCGGGGCCAAATTCCATCATCTAGTGCCCCAAAATTAGGTTTTAAAATTGGGCACGCATTTTTTTGCACTTTTTGAGCCGTTCGGATGTCAATATCTCCTAATGTATTCAGAGCTAGGACTTGAAACTTCATTTTTGTCTTATCTACTATAATAGGGATGCACACGCCAATTTTGAGCCCCATCTGACTCATTTCAATTTTTAGGATTTTTAGAGAGACATCGTCATGGTGCTCACCCGTAGCCAAGCCCAATCACGGGCGGAGGCTATGGGGAATGTCCAAGGAGGCATGAGTCATCTCCGTTACAATCCCAAGGATTTGGTCATACCACCTTGGTGACCTAACACACAAGGCAGACCCCCTCCACACCTTAAAGGAAAGGGACTACAGGGACACCTCTTCGAGGAGCACTCCTATTCAGCATAGCATTCAACACACACCCTTCCATGAGGGGTACAGTCATAGGAGAGCTCCCTTAGAAGCTCGCTATGAGCGGTCATCGCGCGATGAAGTGCTAGGTCAACATAGGGTTCGACGGGAGGAACCACATGATTACATTATCCCTCCTTCACCCCCTCTAGTTGTCAGGACTACAAAGAAAAATCCAGAGCACAAGGCTCCTCAGGCGGGGCGAACTAACTCCGTCCATCCCTTTTTCACTTATGAAAGAGAGCAAGAGGAAGATCCCTACCTTCCTCGAGAGCAATATACAGTGCGGGAGCAATATGCCTCTGCACCTGCTATCTATCAGGACCACTCACCGAGGCCAAAGCCCCGAGGGAATGCCGCTACCCCCAACAAAGGGAGGTCACCTATAGAGATCTTGGATCACTACGATCGAAAATATCTAGGAGAGGCATCTAGGCCTTCTAGACATGAGGCGACAGGACCAACCATCTTAGAATCTGTCAAGCACGTCGCACGCCAAATGCAATTCACGCAACTTGAGCTAGAGCGACTAGAGCGACTACATTTAGAGGAACCTTACTATATTAACAAAGAGCACCTTCAGCGCCAGGAGGATGAGTTGTTCCAACACACTATGCAGGAGAGCCAACATGAAAGGGAGTATGAGGAAAATCATCGCATTCCTCGAGGACAACAAACAGATGCGGCCTCAAGTACATGCCGCCTACATCGACAGAGGGAAGCGACCCATTGAAATTTTAGATCATCAAGATCGAGGCCAACACATAGGAGAAACATTCGAACCTCCTGAACAAAATAGGGTAGACCGAACTGACCCGATAGTCGCCAGACATGCCACCCGTCAAGCCCAAATCACGCGGCTTAAACAAAGTCATCAGGAAATAGAGTATCGACACCGCTTGGATAGAGAGCGCATGCAACGCGAAGCGGATGAGTTACGCATAGAGCAAGGTCGTCAGGAGTTAGAGGACTTATACATGCAGCGTAAAGCAGATAAGTTGCGCTATAAACTACCTGAGAGGATTCCAACCCCTCACACACATAAGACAAAACATTATGAGAGGCACAACCCCCGGGTGCGAGACGAGTCTCCGCGACCTTATCAAGCATCGCCCCCGATGCCTCCCAGACATGAGCGGGAGGCTGATCCTATAACCAATGACGGGTGCCTTCCTCAGACATCCACCCAGGTTTATGGGCCACCCTTAGAAATTCATCAAGAAGCCTCTAAGGAATCAGAGCGAGAAGAAGAGCGGGATGAAATGCCCTATCAAGGCATGGGGGGTGCTATCCAGTTACCCCTCCATACGCCCCAAGTTCCTCAACAAGAACCAATCAAAGAGGAGGAGCTCAAATCCCCCGATATATGCAAAGTGCTAGAGCACTTAGAGTCGGTAGAGACCAAGATTTTGGAGCTCCCAAGGCCCAACTTACATGAAGCTCCTTTCAAAGAGGATCAACCTTTAACCATAGGGCTACCTGATGATGCAGTCCTCCATGTCTCAGAATCTCCAGATTTTGATGAGCTGTACTCACTAGTTGAAAGTGAAGATGAAACAGAGATAGCCCACAGCAATCACATGCGACAACATCGGCATCCCATAAAATTTGAGGAAGCATGTCAACAGATAAACATAATACTAGGGCATGAGTGGCGTGTTAACCCACCGCAGTGGGACCAAGCATTACATCCACAACTTTGGGCACATAAAGATCAACTTCCACCCAGAGATCCCATAACAACATCAGTGCCGGGGGTAGACTCTATCCTCCTATCCGTGCATAGGGCCGATCCATTCATGCCCATACCTCTAGAGCCAGATCCAGAGTGCAAAGACCATCAAGCTGGGGGTACCTCTATCCCTTGAAGAACCATAATCCAAACCAAAAAGCTCCAAGGATTATCGCAATCACTTGGTCACCCCAAAAGCTCCAAGGATTATCGCAATCACTTGGTCACCCCAAAAGCTCCAAGGATTATCGCAATCACTTGGTCACCCCAAAAGCTCCAAGGATTATCGCAATCACTTGGTCACCCCAAAAGCTCCAAGGATTATCGCAATCACTTGGTCACCCCAAAAGCTCCAAGGATTATCGCAATCACTTGGTCACCCCAAAAAGCTCCAAGGATTATCGCAATCACTTGGTCACCCTCAAAAGCTCCAAGGATTATCGCAATCACTTGGTCACCAAAAAGCTCCAAGGATTATCGCAATCACTTGGTCACCCCAAAAGCTCCAAGGATTATCGCAATCACTTGGTCACCCCAAAAGCTCCAAGGATTATCGCAATCACTTGGTCAAAACCCAAAAAGCTCCAAGGATTATCGCAATCACTTGGTCATCCCAAAAGCTCCAAGGATTATCGCAATCTCTTGGTCACTCCAAAAGCTCCAAGGATTATCGCAATCACTTGGTCACCCCAAAAAGCTCCAAGGATTATCGCAATCACTTGGTCACTCCAAAAGCTCCAAGGATTATCGCAATCACTTGGTCACCCCAAAAGCTCCAAGGATTATCGCAATCACTTGGTCACCCCAAAAAGCTCCAAGGATTATCGCAATCACTTGGTCAAAACCCAAAAAGCTCCAAGGATTATCGCAATCACTTGGTCAAACCAAAAGCTCCAAGGATTATCCACAATCACTTGGTCAAAATAAAAAATAATCAAAAACAACAAAAATTTGCATCTCATATCTAGGCATACTCAAATTCATCAAAAGAGAGCTCTTCTCGCACCTCATCTTCATATTCACAAAAATCAATCCATCAAAAATACAAAAATATGTAGCTGCATTAAGCATTGCATCCATACATTGCATATTTGTGGTCGAATAGGTCAAAGGCACCATAGGTTGTAATTGCTCTGCTAGTCCATCTTATTCCACACTGTTCCATTTTACAAAAACAACAAAAACACCATGCATTGCTTTTACCACACTAGAGTCAATGGTCTTTTAATGTATCAAGAGTTTTCATGATTCAGTCATCATTTTGCTCTTTAGCCATGTAATGTATCAAGTCAGACAGATTTTACGAAGGTAGAGTCATACTTGAAATACACCTTGTTACGTAACATCCCAACACATATCAAGACACATAAAACAATTCCCAAGTTGTGTGAACGAAAGATGAAACCTGCAAAGTAATCCAGGTCACCACAAGCGAAACGGTTATCTTGCTCATCCCCCTGTGCGAATGACCCCAAGAATGCTGAGAGTTGGCAAAAGGACAAGCATCCTCCCTACCCAATTCCCTAAGAATCCCTAAAGTTCTCAATAATTGCAAAACATCAAAAAATTTGCAAAATGTCAAAACTCCAAAATTTGACATCCTACAGTGCACACATCAAAAGGCACAAGCAATAGTGATTTTCATCACTCCATATCCCCAATCCCTTGCTCAAAAGAAAAACAAATCAAAATAAACAAGTGATCTTATCACTACAAACGAGCAAGTATCCCAATACAATTGAAGAAAAGAAGGGAGTGAACTTGAATCCTTGGAACTCTCAGCATTCTAACAGGTCATGAGGCAAGCCTCAGTATCGGTTTGGTTGATAGCCTATCGATAACTGGCGGTAAACTTCTCGCATGACGATATATCTGTCACATTAACTTGCGTACAGATCAATGTTTGCATGTGGATGAGCTAGCTTATGGCATCCTCGGATAACACCGTAGATTAATCTAACTAAATACAACAAAGGAGTTAGTGGAGCTAATTAGGTGATCCTCAGTACAGGTTCGGTTGAAAGCCCATCTGGCACTGGCGGTATCCTGATAAATACCACATAAATGAACTCAATTGCACACACAGGGATGTGAAATAGCTCGGTCAAAAACAAGTCCGATTCATACCTTGTTCAAAAGTCTTGTAAGATAAAGTACAGTCATGGCTAGTGAGTTAAAACTGTCTGAGTCTCAGAAAACCTTAGCTACATTTCTAAACCAACTGCGCTACTTTTCATCCTTACAATACCATCAAAAAAATACAAAAAAGAAAAACCACATGTATACATACAAAGTCATGCATCACAGCAATCGCCTAAAAACAAAATAACAGAGTTCTAAATAGTCCATGGTGCCATAGCCAAACATCACAAATCCCATTCATCCATTTCATATCTGCATATCACATATAAATCAAAACCATTTGCATTCATCATAGCATATGCATCCATCAAAATAAATCAACATGCATACATCCATATTCATCAACCATCATGCACAAGATCAAAGAAAATCAAAACAACAAAAACAACAAATAAATGCAACACAAAAACAAAAAGCAATAAACATTGCTGCACACAAGTGCTCTTGCACTTAACCTCTTGGCATAGAAAATCAATATCGGGGTTTACATTGTCACTATCCTACTCCCTAAGAAGGCTACCATAGCCGGACCACTCCACGGAAAGACGGATTTTCAACAATTTCATCCCCAAATGGCATCACAAAAGGGTCAAAACCCCCCAAAAACAAACAAAAATGCAACACAACACAAAAAGCAATAAACATTGCCGGACACAAGTGTTCTTGCACTTAACCTCTTGGCATAGAAAATCGATGTCGAGGTCTACATTGTCACTATCCTACTCCCTAAGAAGGCTACCATAGCCGGACCGCTTCACGGGAAGACGGATTTTCGACAATTTCATCCCCAAATGACGTCACAAAAGGGTCAAAGCCCACTCAAAAACAACAAGAAAATCAAAACAACACAAAAAGCAATAAACATTGCCAGACACAAGTGCTCTTGCACTTAACCTCTTGGCATAGCAAAATTGACATCGGGGTCACAAATTATCACTATCCTACTCCCTAAGAAGGCTACCATAGCCGGACCGCTCCACGGGAGACGGATTTTCAAAAATTTAATCCCCAAATGGTGTCACAAAAAAAAACAACAAAAACAACAAATAAATGCAACATAAAAACAAAGCAATAAGCATTGTCGGACACAAGTGCTCTCGCACTTAACCTCTTGGCATAGAAAATTGATGTCGGGGTTCAAATTGTCACTCTCCTACTTCCCCAAGAAGGCTATCATAGCCGGACCGCTCCACGGGAAGATGGGTTGTCGACGATTTCACCCCATTATGGCATCACAAAAAGGGTTAACACCCACCAAAAATAGGTCCAAATGTTGGAAAAATTGCACATGCTTAACGATAAACCATCTAAAGGCACCCTTGCACAAGTCATCTTGGGTCAAGCGACTCGTCGCTTTTCTCATGAAGGTCATTCCCTCATCGATTCGTCGCTTGAGGGGGTAGTCACACTTAGTCACCAATCAACAATCACACACCCAATTAAGGAAAATGACATGCATTCAAAGAATCATTGACAAAGACAATCACGCTCCTGCTTGGGGCGATAAACAAGCAACAATCAAATCAATCAAACACTTGGCATTTCGTGAATCATGAACACAAGGTTCCCCTGTGGATAAAATGCCCTTCGCCTATTCATGACTGATCAATGTCTAAGTTCAAGTCACACCTCACCAAAATAGGTTAACACTTGAAATCAAACTCCTTAGCTCGTCAGAAGCAAGGATTCAAGAATGCATGCCCTTTCCATACTTGGGGCATCAAAAGTTGGTTAGGTTACCAAGAAACCCTAATCATTAGTGCTTTGGTTATCTATTTTTGCTCGGCGTTGTGCCATGCACGATGCATCCCAAAAAGGGGCATCTGTAGACACCAAAACAGCACCAATCCGATTATGTGACTGCAAACACTAATCGCTTTGACAAACACAGCCCCCAGGGCAGCCCTCAGAGGTCAAACAGATGGTCCTAACCACTTTCATAGCAATTTTGTAAGGTCAGGAAGCAATTTGGCACATTTAGACACTTTGCTCGAATTCGTCTCACCCAGGGACGAATACTAACTGGAATTCGTCTCACCCAGGGACGAATTCTGAAATCGTCTCACCCAGGGACGAATTCCAAGTTTAACGGGCAAAAAGAAGAATGGTGCCAAGTGGCAGCCCAGGACAGTCAATTGATGACTCTTGCCTCGCACACGTGTGTGGGTGGATAGATAGGCCGTTAGAGGACTGTCACAAGGGCAGTTATGAGAGCCCAAGTCAATGGAGGACTCCCCTCCCTCATGGGAAGACATGACTGCCACATGGCACCTATGACCAACACATGGCATTTGTGCTTCCCTCTCAAAAGAGACCCCATGGGTCTATAAAAGGTGGGACTTTTCTCACCCAAAGGGATAGATTGAAGGAGATTTCAAGCAACGAAGTTCTGCCGAGTTGAACACCCACTTGCATCCCCTTTGATTCACCTTCTCACATCCACCAATCTCTTTTGCAAGGGAGGTTGTTGGGTGGCTTTTGGAAGCTTGAATCTGACCCAAATCCAACATATGGACACCCGAATCAACCAATTTGCAGACACCCCAATCCTAAGAGGTTTTGGGCCCATCCCTAGTGGATTGGCGCCAAGATCAAGTGCCAACGGTGGGAGGCCCACTTGGGCACCCCCGCACTTTCCAAGTTTTGTTTCAAAAGCATTCTAGATTATTGTTTCAGGGTGCATATCATGTTATTCTATTTGGTTAACTCATAGCTTCAATTTCATAACATTCTGATCAGATTTTATCATGCTTTGTGTCGCTTTGTTGTTTCACTAACTTGCAGGTGGCGATATCGAATTCCCGAGGATAGAGGCCAAATTGGGAGAATCCGACCATCTGGGTCGTCCCAAAATGGCCCCAATTACATAACCCCCCTATTTGCAGGTGTTTTGCAGGTCCCGAGATTCGACATTGGAGCAGCAGCAGGTCGGCTTTTCCAACACAGAAGAATTCGTCCCACCCAGGGACGAATAGCAGTCAGAATTCGTCCTGCCCAGGGACGAATTCCAGTTGAAGGCAGATTGGCCAACTGTTTCAATGGCAGTGGCCCTCTGGTGATGTCTTCTGTCCTCTGTCAGATTTTTAGGTCATTTAGAGTCATTTTGTCTATCGATTTGGCTAATTATTTACATGCATCTTTTGGCGATTTTAGAGAACAAACACTTACTATTTGCAACAGGTGCTACTGACATCTTCGTTGTTTCTTTGTTCGCAGGAGGAGCAGCAGAGGTCAAGGACTCATCGACATCAGCGGCGACATCATCTTGGCCCGCCCATTTCAAGTGTGGGCACGCGGAAAGAGGAACCTTAAGTCTCGATTGTAGTCAAATTCTTTTAACGCTCCTAGCCCCTGAAAAGGGAGGAGGCGTATTTGTAATAGAGATCAAGAAAGTTTAATGAAAGGGCTGTGTTTTCTCCATTTGCTTGTGTCTCTTCCAATGCGTTTCTTTCATTTCATGCAATTTACATTTCTAGGACTTAAGCGTATTTGATTTTGAATGCATCGCAATTAGTGTTTCCTTCGCCCGGAATCTCGTGCTTTCAGATACATATATGGAACAATATCATATTATAGTACATAAAAATAGAAGAAGAAAACCTATACTATAAAAAAAATAAAGCATTGACATATTATAGTACAAAAAAAAAAAAATAGAGCATAGACATATTGTCAATAAATGATAGAAAAATAGCAACATAAAAACTTGCCATTAGCTGACAGAAAAATAAATCTTATTACTATAAGTGCTTCAACTTATATTAGGAATGTATTAAGAGAAATAGAGAACCTAGTGTAGAACGCAATATGGTAGTTAATCCTGGTGTAGAACAAAGTCCAAAAATTGGCCATGTGGAAATTAGAATTTGGTTTTGGTCTTGTGCAAATCAGGATCCAGTGTGAGCCTTGTGCAAATCGGGACCCTATGTCAGCCTTGTGCAAAAATGGTTCCAATATTTGGACTGGTGCAGAATGGAATCCAGTGTTCGGACTTGTACAAAATTGGATCTGGTCTGATGTAGCGATCTTTTGTAGAGCAGGGTCTAGACTGTTGTAGAACAAGCTCCAAACTATTGTAGAATAGGGTCTGGTCTACGACATAATTGGTTTGGTCTATTGGAGAACTAGGTCTGGTCTACTGTAGAATAGGGTTTAGATATTATCTAGAATAGGGTCAAGATATCAGTTTATTGCATAAATAGATTTGGATTCAGTTTATTGTAAAACTAGGTCTAGTGTACTCCAAAATAGGGTCCATATATCGGTTTATTGCATAACAAGGTCCGAATACAGGTCTCTTACAAAAGTGGATCTGGTCTGTTGCAAAATATAATTTGAATATCGATCTGATGTAGTAGATCAAGGTCCGATTTCAGTTTGCTTATATTTTTGTTCTAGATCAATTAGTTTCTACACATGGATGAAGTTTGATGGAATTCTCGATTATGTAATAGTTTGAATGATTTAAGTAAAAAAGTATCACTGGCATGTTAGTTATGTATAGTGGTATACTTTGTGAACTTGACGTGATAATTTTAAAAATTTTGGTATAATGATGACGAAATTTTATAAAAATACGTAATACTATTATCAACGGACGACGAACCGACACCTCAAAAACAATTCTAAAAATTTTGGGTGAAAGTTCCAACCTTTAGGTCCCCCAAACTCCAAAATTTGAGTTTTCAAAAATTTAAATATTAGCCAAAATGGCAAATATTCACTGTTGTGCATAACCCTGATTATTAGCCAAAATTTTACATCATTTTTGAAAATTTGTACCCTATAAAAAAATACAATATAACATGATACACATCCTTAATAATCACATTTCTTCACTTCGAATCATTACATATTTTAATATTAATCATAAGTGTTTTATATGAAAATATTGTACCATTTAACTTAGAAAGTAAAAAAAAAATTAATCCATATGGTGTGTTCATCATTATCATTATTTATTTTTTTTAATATCATGAACTATTTTAACACATGCCAACACTTAGTTCCTTTAATTTTTATGTCATAATTATCAATCTAACATGGTAATTATTTATAATATCTATAATTTTATAATAGCAATTTATATCCATTATTCATTTTTGGAAAGAGAGACTTCCATTTTGGATCAATTGTTATCATTGCATATTTCATTGTAATGAGTGCTCTTTTTATAGTCAAGTGCACATTCACACATTTCCTAATTTACCAGGTCTATCTAATAATTATTTTTGAAGGGTAAAAATCTTGTAGAACGTCTAGAATATTTATTTTTATTCTTAACTTTGTATTGAATTACGTAGGTCTTCTCACTGGTTTGTAAAACATTGAAACATTATTTTAACTTTTTATGAGTATATAAATGAGATATGAATCCTAGATATAGTCTAGAACTTCATCAATATAGATTTAATCTCATTCATACATGTAATAAGACCTCCATTATATTGTATTCATAGAGATATAATTTAATTACATCTTCCTCTAAGTAAATATTCATTTCCTAGTTTATCTTAGGAAATAATTGTCATAATTGTTTAAAATGTATATTGAATTAGTTATATTTTTTATATAAAATTTGATTTCTTGTCATACTTATAAAATTGACACGCTTCCAAAAATACTTGTTGACCATTTTTTTCTTTTTTCTCATTATTGATGGTAACTTCTACTTCACCCATCACAATCCTTTAAAAGAACTATCTATAAGATAAAGTATGATGTTCTTTGTCTAATTTTTCTAATTACATTAACGGCGCATTGGAAATGGTAAAAACCATAAACACTTTAAAATTGTTATCATAATGATTCTTATAAACTAGTTAAATGTATGTTCTCTCTATAAATGTCTCATAAAATTATTTAAATATGAAATATTAAGTGTCCCTTATGTTTATTTTAACTATATATTTTATTATAGGATAAGTAGTTTAAAATTTAAAAAAAAAATTGTACATCAAACAATCTAATATGAAAGACACATCATGAAAGGAACAACTTGAATAGAGAATATGGATGATCAAAAACTAGTTCTAATGGACTTCATTATAAGTGAATATCTTGCACATTGACAAATATTTTACCACTTTATCTATGTACTATATTGCACTTATTTTATACAATAAATGCTTCATACATTATGTATTGCTTTTTTATTTCCTCAAATACAAATTTTCCTTACATTTCATTAGAAAATGATATGTTTAGAGTTACTCAAATATAAATAACATCTATGTTATAAAAAGAAAAAAAAATGATTGATTAGAGGAGGGGTTTTTGAAAGGATCCCCCAACCTTTTACAAAGAGAGACTCAAAACCAAAAAGATCCCCAAGGGATACAGATTTGGAGTTTTTCACCCAATCAAGAATGTCATGCAAACAAGAATTTAAAAAATGAAATACACTCATAAAAGTAGGGGAATCCCACTCAAATAAGTAAATTTCAAATTTCTCCTCCCTAAAGGCTCTCTCTAGGATCAAGCAAACAAGGTGAGGTCTCTCCAAGATCAAGCAAACAAGGTGACCACAAACCACTAAAAGAAGATAGTGGATCCTCCTAGCCCCTAGAAGAAAAATTTCTCCAAGAGAGCAAATAGCTACAGGGTGTTCTTGGATGAAGAGAAATCCTTTGTAGACTACTATAGGAAGACAAGGGGCCCTCCTAACTATTAGAATAAGTGAATATTCTCTTAAGCTCTACTAGGATAGACACACTTGAGTTTATACTCCTCAATGTGTCAGGTGAACTCTCAGTGGTGTCTTCATTAGGTTTGATGATTTGTTGTTATCCAATGGCTCTCAATGATCAACTTTTCTATTTATACAAAGTTTATCCTTGGTATAAATCAATCAGTTGTACTCTTTATTCATATTTTATGTAATTCTATACATGTCTATTTTAGGAAATTCTAACATGGTACAGAGCAGGATATATCTTGCTAGCATTCCTTCTTGGAGGTTCTAGGAGTTGGTTCTTTGATTCTTATGTTGGCTTCTCCATTTTTTTTCCTTGGATTTAAGCCCTCAATAAGTTCTTCTCATATATAGTTTTCTGCTATATATATATATATATATATATATATATATATATATATATATATATATATATATATATATATATATATATATATATATATATGTGGGTTATTATTTCTCATGTTAAAAAAATAGAAAAGTTTGATTGACTGTTGAAGTAAATATTTTTTCTGTCCAGATTATACCCATTCTAATATATATTAAAAAAAAATTCTCCAAAAAGGAACACCTTATTCAACCATTTATTTAAAAAGTTTGATTAAAAGAAATTTATTTTCCTTTCTTTACGGTCATTTATATTTGTAGGAGAAGGATGTGTTTTGGTTGCTACCCTCACACTACTCTCAGAGAAGCATTTATGTGTTCTTGAATCGAGGCACCCATATTTTTTGGGTGCCATCGATACATGATGCCAACGATTTCCATATCTCCTTTCATAGATATATGAAATTGTAGCTCTCCATCTATAACACTTGGTGCACCTTAGAGTCTCTTTTAGGTTTCAGTTGATTCCTACACGTTTCTCTCGAAGAAGCATTTCGACTCTCTCAATCGAGGCAGCCATATTTTTTGTGCACCATCGATCATGATGCCAATTATTTCCATATCTCCTTTCATAAGGATATGAAATTGTAGCTCTCCATCTATAATATTTGGTGCACCTTAGAGACTCTTTCAAAATTTATTCTTCAAATATTTATATTTTTATTTATTTTCATCACGTTAGTTGCATTTACTCTATCTTTAATCAACATATCTTGCTCTTCATTGTTGTGACCTTTGCATATCGACGATCTCCATAGGAGACACTCTTAAACTGGGATACCTTTTAATCATCGATAATCGGTGGATTTGTTCTCTATTAATGATTTGCAACAACTCTCCTTCCTCCTATTTAAGTTATCTTTGTTTCTTTTCGATTCACATTGTTTTATTTCTCTTGAGCTTAATTTCTATAACGAATATCTTTGCAGAGAAATTTTTTTAGATTTCTCAAGATATTGCATCCAAATGCTAAATGAGTATATAATAGTTTTTTAATATATTTCTTTTTCCTTATTCACCTATCCTGCCCTTTTTTTGTACGTTTCATTCCTCTCTACCGAGGCTCTGCGGGCTGGTATCAAGTTTGATATAATTTTTATATAAGTCATTTCATTTTTTTGTTGTTCTTTCCCTTGTTCGCCTCTATTATTTTTCTTGCAAGTTTCAGGGTCCTCTCTCTACTGAAAGTTGCATCTTTGAGACATTTATCTATGATTTTGGCATCACCAAAAGAATAAGCACTCAACCTGCATTGGACAGTCTGGTTGAATGGTGCTTTCACCAATGAAAGCTACCTCTTCAAAATCTATGTCTCCGAGATCCGCATCAGCAAAGGCAAAAAAGGGATTACCAAAGGCATCGTTTGTCATCAATTAATGCTTTATTCCCTCAGCTTTCATCTTCGTGCGAACAATGAAAAAGTCTTCTCAAAATGCATCGAAGTGTAATGGTCTTATTTTAATTTCATTCGTTCTATAAAATATTTGTACGGGTTTTTTCTTCATTTTCAAAGGAAAAAATCCATTTATTTTCCTTCCTTAAAGCTTTATTTTAGCTTTAAATTATCACTCGTTTTTCCACTTCACCTCCTTCGAGGGCAAATAGTGAAACGAGTCCTTTGTAAGCTAGTAAATAAATAAAACAATTTGGGGAAGGGAGGGTTTCAGGTGCCTTTTTGTGCACCTTATGATTTTTTTAGGGGGGTGTTCTTCTATGTGATTTTTAAAAGTCTTCCTTCTTCACATCTCTCTAATCAAACCCAATATATTGCTTATAGTTAATCATACAATATTTTTTTTGCTAAAATCATTTGATTCTAATCAAAGATTTCAATTCATAGCTTACTTATTATTATTATTTTGAATCATTATTTTAGTGTTGTGTTCAAATTAATCCTAATATATTTTATTAGTAAGCAAATAATTATATGAAAATGCAATTTTATTGATTACAAAGTTTCTTACAAAGAGTTATTATTCAATTATTTTTTACCTCTTTCTCAAACTTTGAAATCTAATCTAAAAATATTTTTTGAATATTTCAAGAGACAAGTATTTTATCTCCTCTCAACCATATTGGTAATCTAATATAACTTATAGTTTCCCTCACGTAAGGGTGGGTTATTAATATTACCACTATAGGTCTGGAAGATATAGCCTATGTTCCAAGTATCTTATCTAATCAATACTTATAGTTTCCCTCTCATCAGGGTGGGTATTTGAGATAGATAGATATATATTTTTAGGGTGCAAAATGTAGCACCCTAAAATTGGCGCAGTAAAATTGGAATAATTACATTCACATTAGTAAATAAATTTAAATTCAAATTTAACCTCCCAAACCGCCCGTTAACCGCCGAGAAACCTGTTTCCTCTTTTTTCGTGCAATTTTTAGCAGTTGTTTTGACCGTTTGACGATATCGTCTCCGATCAGACGATATCACCCCAGATTTGACGATTTCGTCTGGACTAGAACGTCTAGACGATTTTGTCACAAAATTGAATTTGCATAGTTGGAATCCATTCCAACGGGTCTCCAATCCGGGCAGAAGCGTGTCTGCGCCGTTGGGACCCTTCCCCCGTTGGAGATCTCCCAAATTGGGATGATCTCCAACCTCCCATCAACTATCCTATGCCTATTTAACTCTAAAAATTTTCCTTCCCCAACCCCTGGCTGAATTTTTATGTAAATCAACTCCGTATGCGCTAAAACACTTAAAATTTACTCTTGCACTAGTCCTATATTAATTTTATTGTAGGTACACCACTAGTTTTCAGTCGGAGCCAGCACCTATCGCAGCCGACGAACCTGTCAAGATAGGAGGCGATCTCATCAAATTTGGGACGATCTCGTTCTGATGCGAGACGATTTCGACTGTAGCACACATCGAGGCGATAAGTGCCTGGAGTTTGCTCTTCTTTCTCTTTTATCTGTCATTTCATGCTCTAAATTAGATTGTTTATTCAGTTTTTATACTATATTGCATCTGGAGTTCACCCATTTTGTCTAGTTTGCATATTAAGATCATATTCTGCTATCTAAACACAGTGATTTGCATTTACTTTTGTTCTTGTATATTGTTCAATACTCAAATTACTTTTTCATATAGTTTGCCCCTGTTTACAAAATAGAATTTTTTGTATTTTGCATCTGTTTGTTGTTTTGCAGGTCTTTGATGAATTCGTCTGACGAATTCGTCAGATTGCAGACGATCCTGTCAGTTTAGGTGATTTTATCAAATTGAAGGTGATTCTGTTGAATTGCAAACGATCCAGACTGCTACAAGTAATCAGAAACTTCATCAGACTTTCGGATCAGGTAATCTTCATTGGCCTCCTGCAAATTCTCTATTTCTACTTTCTTTTTTGTTTGCTGTATTCATTTAAATTGCATTTTCATGTAGTTTAAGTTAGAATCATTCGGCCAAACCTAGGATGAATGCTTAAAAATAAAACGAACTCATCTAAAAATCATTCCCAAAACCTAGGCATGGAAACTGCCGCCAAATGTTTCCTGGTGAACCCACCATCCATTGAAAAATCACCAAAATACACCTCCCTTGAGATGCGGGACCTTCGTGAAGTCCTCTCGTCCGAGGTACTGCACCATCCTTTTCCCATCCTCCTTCCAGGCACGGATCCAATAGCCTGAAGGTAGGGATGCGAAAAATTTGGAGCGATACATTTTGGTGAACCCGACGTGAATGCATCATAACCTTTTGAAAACAAAAACAAATATATATATATATATATATATATATATATATATATATATATATATGTATACAAGAAAAAAAAAACAAAATCATCATTTCATGTTTTAGATTCAATTCTAAATAGTAGATGCTAAATATTACTTTTAGAAGCACTAAACAAACCATGAGTTTTTACTCAAATAAATATGAGCCCATTAGTAATGTTGGAAGAATTCAGCTAAATACATTTTTTGATTATGACCAACATCATCCCTATTCAACACCACCTCCATCACACTTCTCTCATTTTTCATCCATAACTCAACAAAACAATCCCTTTGCCAATCCTCTTCATAATTATATTATCTATTCTCCCATATATCCATATTATGTCTATCAATCCACATATAATCCTCCACCACCTTTTGAAAAATCTTCTTTCAATACAACACATCCATTTCAACAAGAAAATACTTATTCTTCCAATTCTACCATTCACTCACCTCCTACATCGCAATCTTCCTATCATAATTCTACCCAAAATGAAGAAAGTAGAGGTGAGAAACCATTAGGTCCTTTTATGATGAAATTCCTAAGGCATTTATCAAAAACCTCTCAAAAACCTTCATCACGTAAATTTACTAGGCTTAATCAACCAATGGATATAATTCTCAAGTATTTACTTGACACAAATATTATTGAACATCCTTCCATAAGAAAACCTGATACCACATCAGATTGGTTTAAACTTGAGCTACATTGTGAATATCATAGAGTAGATGGACATATGACACAAAATTGTAAGATTTAAGATGTGCAATTCAAGATTTTATTGATAAGGATCTTTTTAATATAAAGTAATTACAATCTACAACTGATTATAAATCTTCAGTAAACAATCAAACTCCTACACAACAAATACCAATAATCAATCAAGACATGGGGATCTCCCAAGAACCCTTATTCAATTATCAACAACAAGATACCAATCAAATATTGCATGTTAATGTGTCCCTTCATGATGATATTACTAATATTGTAATAGAAACTACAAATGAGCAACCTCAAATTCAATCAACCCAATCTGATATTCAAGATATGGATTCCTCATTTGACCAGCCTTCAAAACTATCTTTGAATCTATATAATGATCCAAAATGGAATGTAAGCATAGAAAGATCATATTTAGAATCAAAATCTCAATTTGAAATCCACTTTGATAGCCAACAACAAGTGATTAATCCTCAAGCAAAGATATCCCTTTTAGAAGTATTACAAATTTCTCATAAGGAAATTTTGTTCAAAATACCTAGCCAAAAATTTGTTCCTCATCATATTTTCTCTAAGAACATAATTAATGTTATAAACCCTCTTGAGGTTAACCATATTTCATTCTATGATGAGGATATTCCTTCCTCTACTCCACAAGAAGACTCCTGTATTTACATTATCGGATCTCGTAAAGAAACACTTGTTAGAACTATCATGGTAGATAATGACTCTTCTCTTAATTTATGCACTTATCAATTATTTCAAAAACACAAATTAAAGGAAGAAGATATTTATAAATCAAATGTTATTATAAAATATTTTAACAATCAAATTCAAGAAGCTCAAGGTACTATAATTTTTCCCCTCAATATTGGATCCAAGATCCTGGATACTCTGTTTTATGTGGCATATTGCCCTTCACCTTACAACCTATTTCTCAGAGTCCTTGGATTCATACGATGAGAGTTGTCCCTTCCACTCTTCACCAATGTTTGAAGTTTGAAATTGTAAATAAAATTGTTACCATACATGGGGACCCAACACCATTTGAAGAATATTTAATGGTTGAAACATCAAGTTCTATATATTATTTATTATCACAATTCTCTTCTATCCATCACTTTTTTTTATCCATATATGATCATATTTGTTTACCAAATAACATCCATGCATATCTTTCACATATACTTTCTCTATCTTATCAATATTTGGAATATAGTGATAAGAATGAAGAAATTTCTTATCCTTCTTACATTTTATTTTGTAATATAATCAATTTTACACATATAAAAGCCAAATATTTTTCTACATTATTCTACATTATAACAAAGCTTTTGTTATCACTACCTTTTATTCATCACCTTCTATTCTTACCTTCACCTCAACCAGATTATCCTTCAAAACCTCCTTTGATTTTGAAGCAACCTTAGACATGCTATACTCAAATAACCTTGTATATTGTATATAGATAATCTTGTATATACCCCCAATTTCAATTCATAAATTAAAATCAAAATACAAAAAAATCAAAATCCTCAAAAAAAAAAAAAAAAAACACAAATGCAACCAAAGAACTTAAAGGTAAATTTGAGCCCAAATGGCTCGGAACATACATCATTACTGCTAAATTTGAATCAGGAGCATATAAATTATCTACCTTAGATGGTAAAGAACTTAAAGAACCCATGAATGTTTTGCATCTTAAACGTTACTATGCATAAATCTGGTCATTTCATCCATGTATATATTTGTTCAAAATTACTATCTTGTATTTCTTTCAATTTATTCAAAAACACCCAAAAACATTCATAAATCTCCAAAAATCTTCAAAAACTATCTATTGCATTTATTTAAATCACTTGTTAAATTGTTTGCTCAAAAACTAAAATCAAAAATAAAAATCTAAAAATAGTTATATGTTTGACTCTTTCGAAACCAAAACACTATACAGAAGAAAGAGAGAGTCAACATTCTCAAAACTTCTCAAAAATCATTTATATATATTTTCTTACAATTATTGCAGTTATATGTTTCAACTTATTTTGGGATAAATTAGCATTTATTTCGAATCCCTCACTTGCACACTCACAACAAATAAATATCTTGCTTTTATCTCGTATGATTACTAATCTCTCTTATATCAAAGTCCACAAAAGTCAATTAAATAAAGTTTGAGCATAGAGAATTGATCTTGTTATTTACTTAAACCAAGCACATATTTTCACAATAAAATGATTATATTTGTAATTTCCATGTTTTGCTACATAGTAGAACTGATTTCTTGAGCAAAAAGTTTCCCCTGCTATCCTATCATGCACATGGTCTAGAATATTTGAGAATTGGAAAAAGGACAAGCTCACCCCTACCTAGAATAAAAATCCCTTGCTCTACAGCTAATCTGAGCAAGTATCCCTAGCAAAGAAAAAGAAAAAGAAAACAAAAAATTCAAGAAAAAAGAGAAAAGAAAAATGTTCTTTTATATCATTATAGCAATGTTCCAAGCATTATCAAGCAAAAGAAATACAAAAGAAAAATATGCAAAGTTCAAAAGAAAGCAAGAAAAGCAATAAAATCCCTTTCCCTACCCTTTGAAAAGAAAAGAAGGGTGAATGAGCTTGAATCCTCGGAATTCTCAATTATTCGAAAACCGTGAGGTAAGCCCCATAACAGGTGGTTTGTGCCCAACTTGCTTGGCCTTGGGTAACTCCTAGCGTGGCGATATGTCTGTCACATTAGCGACCTTCTTTTGTATAGACCTATGTCTGCTTATGGATTAGCTAGCTCTTGATAATCCGATCTACATAGTAGCCTAGTATGGTTATATGCATCTACATCATGGTTAATGAACACTTATTTGGTTTCTTCAAATCACTTGTATCATAGTATCTTGCTCAAAACTGGTAAATGAACAATGCAATTGCACACACATTTGTATTTGAGAGATTTTGTCTATCATTATGATAAATAAAGATTGGCAATGAATTCACTTATGCACATGGGATTCCTTATAAATCTAACTTTTTGTTTCCAAAATACTTTGAAATATTATTTTTGCAAACTTGTTTGGAATAAACCAAGTACAATTATTTACCACAAAGACAACTATATAATAGAAAAAATCAAAAATTTCAATCAAAACATATCATATATATCTTATCGACTTTCGCAACGATGGTATAGTTTCAAAACCAAAATTGGAATTTTATGCTTAGCGCAAGTCCTCATTATCATATTTTTTGTTCATCAAAAATTAATCATGCAATAAAACTATCCTTTCTTTGATCTTCGCGATGATGGTATAAGTCTATACCTACATATTCTATGCCTAGTGCAAACCATTGTAACAATTTTATTTCTTGATTTATCAAAGATCATACAAAACATATGACTTCATTTTTTTACAAATTATGCTTTTCAAAAGAAAACACATTTTTATTATTTCATATCATTATGTCAACCTTTGCATTTTGCAATGATGGTATAATTCTTAAGGAATTATTCAACAATTTTTATCACACTTAGGAATTTATGCCTAGCAAAAATTATTTTACAATATTTCATGCGTAATATTTTCATGGAAATCTAAAAGCAAACCATCATCATCATCATTTGCATCATCACAACAAAGTCTTAAGACAGTCTCTTAAGCACTTTTTTCTTTTAACAATATTTCTATCTTGGGACTAGCTTGACGACCGAGTGAGCAGCGACTCCATGAAATGGTCTATAATAGCGACAATGTCCTTTGAAATTATTGTTAGAAATCTCTTTTTATTTTTATCACATTTCATTACAACCAATCAATTTGTTACATCAGATTATTTCATTTAAAATATTTAAAGCATGATATCCAAGTTATAATATTTTCCAAAATGACATAATTACATGAATCATCAATAAAATCATTACATCAATCAACTCAATCAATCAATCAAACATAAAAAGCATCATAAGCATCACATAAGACAAGTCATATGATCAAAAAAAATATCTCATCTATATATATCAACAGAATATATACATCATCAAAACTGGATTGGTATGCCATAATCTGTACCTCGGCATACTCAACCCTCTATCAATACAAGTATAATACAATATCAGTGGCAATATCCTGCCATCTAGCCTCGAGAGCCTTTAGAGCTCTCGGCCTCATCTCCTCCCCCGCCCTACGGAGGACGAGGTGGTCCCATCACAGTATGTGTGGTACTGCAAGTCCTCATCATCGATCGAGATGAGCTCCTCGTCGACCCTGTCCTGATAGGATCTGCTATGGTAGGTGGCACCTATATCCTCTGGCCCTCTGGCACCGCCTGGTAGTATAGAGCCTGATAGAATGCGATCTGAGAAACCGACCACATCAGCTCCTGAGTGCTCACCCCTCCGCCTCATGCCCTGAGACGAGCATTCTCATCTCGTAGCTGCGACACCTCAGCCTGGTGCTATGCAGCTGCATCCTGTAACATCTGCACCTGAGCTCGTAGATGATCTCTCTCTACCCGGAGAGTAGCCATCTCGCTACTCTCGCCTATGTCCACGCCCTTGCCCTTATCGGGCGATGGTGGCCTCTGTGGAGATGGGGGTCTCGCCTCCCTCCTCTCCCTCTCCCTCTGCCATGGCCTCTCCTGTGCCTGTGGCCTCCTCTGCTCTCCTCTGTCGTGACCTCGGGTTGCCTCTACCGCCGCCTGGCATCGCCTCCCTATCCGACGCACAACTACGTGGATCGGTCCCTGTGCCCTCATCATCCGAGGAGGGTGAATGCCTACGTACCAGGCATCGTAGCCATCGACTACCCCTGCATCGTCCCCATCCACTGGCTAAATGGGGGCATCATCCGTGTCCTGGCTCCAGAATCGCTGCATATCTGGAGCCCCACTAACTGTGGTGTTATCTCGAACAGTTCAGGAAAACTCATAATCCCTGAGATATGGGATCCCCTACTATAGATTGAACTATCGCAAAACTCGGTCGTAGCGGTGGAGCTCCACCTCTCCCCTCTCCATCCATAGCCATTAGACTCGCCTGATGCGAGCCAGCTCCTGTGCATCCTCTGCCCACCCTGGATGCTGCCTCCATGGCCTCCAGGTGATCTGGTCTGGGACCAAGTCATCCAGTAGTCTTCGGGACACCGACAGGTCGATCCATCGTTGTGCCCCTCTTCGGAGCCACCAGTAGAAGACTCGGGGCCTCTCCCCATCAACCCCTGTCAGTGGAAGCCCTATCGGCCTCCGCACAGCAATGTGCTCCGAACACAAAACCTGTAGGAGCGATGTCATGACCAGACATCGCTCGCCCTTGTACACGACCCCTTAAAGGATCCTGTACAACCGGCATAGAACAAAGCTACCCCAAGAAAATCTATAGCCATGGTCGTGCATGTCGTAGATCACATCTGCCAGCATCCATGGTACCCTGCATCCGCTCTGGTGGCACAGCAGAAGTCCACCAACCACCCCAGCCAAAACTTGTGTCAGTGTAGATGCCCCAGGGAATCTGGCGCAGTGCCTCGATGTTCACTCCGCCCTTCTCCAGGGCGAAGCTCGGGTCACCACAGAGTCATCCCATCGCGTGGCCCTGATTGGCCATAGGTGTGATCATCCTCCCTTGTATGGGGATTCTAAGAATCCTCCATACATCCTCTAGTGTGGGAGTCATCTCCCCTGTCGGTAACCGGAAGCATGAAGAGCCAGGGTACCACCTCTCTGCTAGGGTCGTCAGTAGCCCCATATCAGTAGAAACCTGTGGCATCTCTGCCACATGCTGCAAGCCAGCCTGTGCCAGCAGATCCCCCTTTTCCTGAGTGAGAGCAGCCAAGTCGTCTCTCAGTCTGCCGTATTTCCATTCCCTGCTCTTTAATAATCCTCTCTGCAAGCATAAACAATCAAAACAACAAATAATCATTAATAACAATTTCAGCAATCAATAATGCAACTTAAAGATCAAATTTTTGCAATTGATGATATCACCCACTATTGGCCGATATCGTCCGAAATTTGAGAAAAATCGTCTTCGATTTTGCGTGTCGAAATCGTCTCTAATTTGACGAAATCGTCCCTTTTTCGTCGATTTCACCCTTGGGCAAAATTGACGAACTTGAGACGATTTCTTCGAACTAGGGATGATTTCGTCCGGACGACGTCGATGGCCAAAAACGGCCGCGATGCTCAAAATTCCTTCTAAAATTCATTTACAAAGCATGTAAATTCAAATTAAATCAATCTAAACTAAGTTTCAACCCCTACCCGTAGACCGCGGCGGACCTCTGCAGATCTGTGTGCTATCTCTACCATTTTTTGCTCCAGAGCTCTAAAAACAGTAAAATGAACAGTAAACAATGAATTAGGGTTTTACCCTATTTTTCTTAATTTTATTCAAAATAATTCACAAATAATTTTTTGCTTTTCCGTGTTTTTACCTCAAACGCTCGATTTGGGTAAAAAACGGAGGCGACACCATAATAAGTCGTCGTACGATTCGACCAAGAATCGTCGCCTAAAAATGGGAATAATTTTTTGCTTTCTCGTAGATCGAGAAGAACTCATCTTTAACGCATTTTCTTCAGAAAATTCGCTAAAGAGGGGGCAAAATGTAGCACCCTAAAATTGGCGCAGTAAAATTGGAATAATTACATTCACCTTAGTAAATAAATTTAAATTCAAATTTCACCTCCCATATCGCCCGTTAACCGTCGAGAAACACGTTTCCTCTTTTTTTGTGCCATTTTTAGCAGTTGTTTTGACCGTTTGACGATATCGTCTCCGATCAGACGATATCGCCCCAGATTTGATGATTTCGTCTGGACTAGAACGTCTAGACGATTTTGTCACAAAACCGAATTTGCATAGTTGGAATCTATTCCAACGGGTCTCCAATCCGGGCGAAGCGTGTCTGCGCCATTGGGACCCTACCCCGTTGGAGATCTCCCAAATTGGGATGATCTCCAACCTCTCAACAACTATCCTATGCCTATTTAACTCTAAAAATTTTCCTTCCCCAACCCCTGGCTGAATTTTTATGTAAATCAACTCCCTATGTGCTAAAAAACTTCAAATTTACTCTTGCACTAGTCCTATATTAATTTTATTGTAGGTACACCACTGGTTTTCAGCCGGAGCCAGCAGCTATTGCAGCCGACGAACCTGTCAAGATAGGAGCCGATCTCGTCAAATTCGGGACGATCTCGTTCTGATGCGAGACGATTTCAACTGCAGCACACATCGAGGCAATCAGTGTCTGGAGTTTGCTCTTCTTTCTCTTTTATCTGTCATTTCATGATATAAATTAGATTGTTTATTTAGTTTTTATACTATATTGCATCTGGAGTTCACCCATTTTGTCTAGTTTGCATATTAAGATCATATTCTGCTATCTAAACACAGTGATTTGCATTTACTTTTGTTCTTGTATATTATTCAATACTCATATTACTTTTTCATATAGTTTGCCCCTGTTTACAAAATAGAATTTCTTGTATTTTGCATCTGTTTGTTGTTTTGCAGGTCTCTGATGAATTCGTCTGACGAATTCATCAGATTGCAGATGATCCTGTTAGTTTAGATGATTTTATCAAATTGAAGGCGATTCTGTTGAATTGCAGACGATCCAGATTGCTACAAGTAATCAAAAACTTCATCAGACTTCCGGATCAGGTAATCTTCAATGGCCTCCTACAAATTCTCTGTTTCTACTTTCTTTTTTGTTTGCTGTATTCATTTAAATTGCATTTTCATGTAGTTTAAGTTAGAATCATTCGGCCAAACCTAGATGAATGCTTAAAAATAAAATGAACTCATCTAAAACTCATTCCCAAAACCTAGGTGTGGAAACTGCCGCCAAATGTTTCCTGGTGAACCCACCATCCGTCAAAAAATCATCAAAATACACCTCCCTTGAGAGGCGGGACCTTCGTGAAGTCCTCTCGTCCGAGGTACCACACCATCCTTTTCCCATCCTCCTTTCGGGCACGAATCCAATAGCCTGAAGGTAGGGATGCAAAAAAATTGGAGCGATACACCAGGACTCTTGTAAAATCAAGCAAATCCACACAGATAATGGGGGGAATACTACAGTAATAAGTTCTCCATATTTTTGTCAAGTCATGGTATCATTGATCAACATTCTGTCTCCCGTAATCCTCAACAAAATGGTATTGTAGAGAGGAAAAATAGGATATTTAAATAGATGGGTAATTGCATGCTCCATTGAAGAGATCTTCGAAATTTTTTTTGGGCAGAAGCTATTAATTGTGCCAATTATATTCAAAACCACACACCTCATAAAGCTCTTGATTATTTAACTCCTAAATAATCATGCACTGGTTCAAAATCATATGTTTTCTTCTTTAATATTTTTGGGTGTACAGCTTGGGTGCACATGCCAAATGAAAAAATGAAGGCTCTAGATAAGAAAACTAGAAAGCTCATATTTTTTTGTTATTGTGAGGAAATGAAAGCATATAGGCATCTTGATCCCTCAACTCATGAGGTATTTTTCATAGGAATGTATAATTTGATGAAAAATTCCCTTAGAAATATTCTCAACTCTCCTCTTCCTCCATTTAGCCTTATCCTATAATAGAACCTAAATATTATGAAGAACCAACTCTAGAGGTTAACTTAAATATTGATAATCAATATGAAGAACCTATAACTCCAACTCAATGTATTTCCACTCCTTCTACTCCTTCATCTATGCCAAAATGGGCCTAAACCATTATTAAAGAAGCTACTCCTTACATCCAAAATATTCCATCATCCAGATCAACAAACTCCATAGGCACTGGTCTTGTCTGTCAATCTATTTCCTTTAATACTCAATCGTTCATAAAATCATTTGGTATTAAATAATGGGATGATGCCATGGAAGATGAATTATGTTCCTTAATCAAAAACAAAACTTGAGATTTAGTTCCCTTAACTAAAGGAAGGAAATTAGTTCATTGTAAATGGATTTACAGAACAAAGTATTGTCCTAATGGAGAAATTGACAAACACAAAGTTCACCTAGTAGGCAAAGGTTTCTCTCAAATTAAAGAAATTTATTATGCTGAAACCTTTGCTCTAGTTGCTAAAATGGATTATGTAAGATTGGTTCTTGCTTTGGCTGCTTTACAAAAGTGGTATGTCATTCAAATGGATGTAAAAAGTTCTTTCTTACATGGGTATTTAAAGGAAGAGATATACATGGAATAACCTACTGGTTTCACTCAAGACTCCTCTCTTATTTGTAGGCTAAAAAGTCTCTCTATGGTCTCAAACAAGCTCCTAGAGCTTGGTATGAAAATATGGAATCCTTCCTTCTTTTCGTAGGTTTTTCTCATTATGATTCTGATAACAGAGTCTACATTGGGAGAGATAAAAGAAAAATCACCATTTTTTTTATATGATGATGATCTTCTAATCACTAGTAGATGATCTTCTAATCACTGGTAGTACCTTTGATCACATTTAGACTATAAAAGACTCCCTCTCTGAAAAATTTGATATGGCTGATCTAGGTTTAGCTCATTACTTCCTTGGGATCCAAATAAATCAAACAAATGTAGGTATTTCATTGTGTCAAAAAAAAATACAATCTAGATCTTTTTCAAAGGTTTAAAATGTCAAACTACAAACCTTCTCCTACACCTTTTCAATCTGGAATAAATCTAAGTACTTCATCCTCATCCCCTCTATGTGATGCAACTCTATACCATCAACTTGTACGGAGTCTGTTATACCATACTCATACTCGTCCATATATCTCATATGTTGTTGGCCTCATATCTATATTCTCCCATCAACCTCACTTTAGTCATTGGCAAGCAGCAAAAATAATCCTCCGCTACTTACAAGGAACTACTCCATTTGGGCTCTTATATAAATGAAAATCCATGGATATCATTGGGTACACAAATTTGTATTGGAAAGGTTCAATAGAAGACATATGTTTAACTTTTGGTTATGTCTTTTGTCTTGGTTCTTTGTCAATAGCTTGGTTATGCAAAAAACAACAAGCAGTAGCCTTATCATCTACAAAGGAATAATAAAGGGCAACAATTTTAGAAATTTAGGAAGCTCTTTGGCTTCATCAAATTCTAAGGGAATTTGGTTTATCCAATGACAAAAGTATAACTCTTTAGTGTGACAATCGAAGCACAATTCACATTGCACGAAATCTAGTTGAGCATCGGTGCACCAAGCACATTTACATATGCACTTCATTTGATAGAACATTCAAAATGAGGACATAGACTATATTCCAACTGAAAATAAAATTGTAAACATCTTCACCAAGTCATTTCCTTCTCTACGTTACCTTTAGTTGCAAGATAAACTTGGAGTAATACAGCTGCATTGACACAGAGGTCTTCCACCTCTCATTATATTCTTTGGAGAATGGTTTTTTCCCTTGTGGTTTTTTTTATCACCATTCCAAAAACATTTATATTATGAGGACAATCTTCGCCATCCGAAGACATACCTCTATCTTATATATTTTTTGTGACAGATGGTTTTTCCCCACGGGGTTTTTTCACCATCTATAAATTGTAAATGAGTACCTAATCAGGACAAGTTGTTAGGACTCTATAATTGTATGAAAAAAAAATTCACCATCCGAAGACATGCCTCTATATTCAACATTTTCTTGTGATAGATGGTTTTTCCCCAAGGGATTTTTTCACCATATCTATAATGTAAATGAGTACCTCATCAGGCCATGTTGTCGGGACTCATCATTATTTTTTATTTAAGGGGACAATCTTCACCATCGAAATACAAGCCTCTTCCTTATTCCTTTTTTATTGATGGCTTTTCCCATAGGGTTTTTACCATCTCTTCTAAAAATAAGGCCATTGTAGATGAGTACCTCATCAGGACTTCTTTTCAGGACTCATTTGTAAAACCACCCCTAGTATCACTTAAGGGGGGGTTTTAGAATAAGTGAATATTCTCTTAAGCTATACTAGGATAGACACACTTGAGTATACACTCCTCTATGTGTTAGGTGAACTCTCAGTTGTGTCTTAATTAGTTTTGATGATTTTTTGATATCCAATGACTCTCAATGATCAACTTTGCTATTTATACAAAGTTGATCCTTGGAATAAATCAATCAGTTCTATTATTTATTAATATTTTGTGTAATGATATGCATATATATTTTAGGAAATTCTAACACTAACCCTTTGTAGGATATGCTCTTTGAGAGAGCATGCATTCACAATAGGTTTTCCAATGAAGATAAATCTACCACATACCATATAAGGAAGACAAGGGCCCTCCTGGACCTTAGAAAGATAATATATAGGAGAGAAAGCATTCATAGAATGCTTTCCTAGGAAGGGAAAGCCAATGTAGATTACAAAAGGAAGACAGGGCCCTCCTAGCCCTTGTTAAGACCAATGAGTTCATTAGCTCCAGTAGACATAGAACTAACAAATCAAGCACCTTTGAAGAGGATAAGGATAGGTAGAGGACCATATCGCCAAGGACTAAAGGGGAAAGAAGTGATAAATGGAACCCTCACAAACCCTCACATGATCAAGAAGAAGGCCAAAGAAGGGGGCAAAGGGAAAGCTCTAGAGTTTTTATAGCCAACGGTCAGGAAAGAACCTCTATAAAACCCTTTTAATGGAAGCCTAAAAGAATTTATTCTAGTAGGCTCCATACCATCGGGACCACAAAATAAGATATGACACAACTGAACCAAAGTAAAGGAGAGCTCCTCCAAACAAAATGGATCCTACAACTCTGTCCGCTCCCTTGTGTGACCACTCCTCTGGCTCCTCCATTCCCCGCATAGGTAAAACTTAGTTATGATAAAAATATATATAATTATTCTTGTAGATCCTTAAATATGCTTCTTC
The DNA here is from genome assembly GCA_028583015.1 of Wollemia nobilis. NCBI lineage: Eukaryota > Viridiplantae > Streptophyta > Pinopsida > Araucariales > Araucariaceae > Wollemia > Wollemia nobilis. Next base: position 3,392,461 of record JAQPPZ010001753.1, read on the forward strand.
ATTGGTATTTCTCAAGCTAATTTGGCTTCACATATATATCTTGAAAGTGATAAACTTTTGTCCATGGTTTATTATTTAAAATTAGTTTTGATTTCATAAGCATATATTCAAACTAATGAATTTTCATTAATAGATTAGATTATAATCCTATCAATTGGTTAAAATATATATTAAAAAAAAATAGTAAACAATGTTCATTTGTTTTGATAGTTAGAGTAAATTTAACATGTCATATACAAAATCAAGAAAATACAAATAACGAATTAAAAATGTGCAAAGATAAAAGTTGATAAATGTCATACAATATAAATGATATAAGTGTCAATTATTTTAAAATAAAAATTAAAAACAATGTTATTAATGATTACATGCATATATATTTATAAATCCAGTCATAAAGAAGCATTAATTCCAATTAACCAAGTAGACAATGTTATAGTAATCAACAAATAATAATAATCCTTAATCTAGCAAAATGCTTTATAATATAAATAAATAAACTTAAATTAACAATAAATATATATTTTAATATTATTTTATATAAAATAATTATATATCCTATTATAGCCTAAATATTATTTGTTTTAAAAATGTGAGCTTATAAAAATAGAAGTACTCGAAGCCACCTATGAAACAAATACATATAGTTGTAAGTTGTTTGAATTAGAAAATTATTCTATCAAGTCTTATATTAGATGGTACGAAGAATTCCCTTGCATTTTAATACTTGGAAAACTACATCTTTTAGATTTTATTGTTTTGTTAGTTTATGTGAAAATGGTTATATTTGAATAGGGTTCTAGTGTAAATCAATTGATGTGTGAAAATTCATAAGGAGATAGAAGTTGTAGATTAAACATTTGTCTTTTATTGGTGTTTTTAGTAGTGTAAAATATTTAAAATGAATGTAGTTATAGGAGTAGACTACTTGCGAGGGCTACCAACTCCATTATGTAAACACAAAAAAATATTATATTTGAATAATGATATAATCTAATTAGTTTCTTTTTAAATGATTAACTCAAAAAATCAATAAATAAACTATAATAATATCCTTATACTAATACGTAATATACTTGTCTCTGCTTTGTCTTCTTTTCTTTACTCAATTTTGATGTAATATTGGTTTTTTGAGTTGATTCATGTGATTCTGTAATTTTTTTGCGTGCCACGGGGTGTGTTAATTCCACCCAACATTTTTGTATGAAAGTGATTATTTCCAATTAATATAAGGTCCTTTCATTCAAAAAAAAAAATATAATAATTTTTTAAAAAATAAAAAAATGTTATAAGCGATGTCAAATATTTAAAATGAATGTAGTATGATAGTTATAGGAGTAGACTACTAGAAATATTGTGCGAAGGCTACCAACTCCACTATATAAACACAAAAAAATATTATATTTGAATAATAATATACTCTAATTAGTTTCTTTCTAAATGATTAACTCAAAAAATCAATAAATAAATTATAATAATATACGTTTGAAATGGATATTAATATGTAAATTTAAATATAATAATTTTTTTTAAATAAAAAATTTATAAATCAAGAATTTACACGTAATTCGCTATTGATGTTTATATGAGATAAAAAAAATTAAAACACAAGAAGCTTATGCTATGATTAAATCATACGTTTATGATCATTATGTGAGTTAATAATCTTCAATTTCTCAAATGATAAAAAATGGCTTTAAAGTTAGGTTGGTTGTATTACCTTAAAGTATACTCTTTTTTATTATTATTATTGATCATCGTTTACAAATATTTACAAATATCAGCGCTTGTTCAGTAAAAAACAAAAGAAATCCACCTCATAACCACATGGATGATAATAACTATGCAACTGTCATTACACCAAATGTCATTCAGCTTACAATACACTTTTCATTATAATTACATTAAAAATAAGAATTTACTTTAAATATAAATACAAATTTATACTTATTAAAAACTTATAACACATGTGACTTTATTTATTAAACAAATATAATATTTTATATTTAAGTTTCAAACTTTTATATTTAAATAAATTATAATGTTGTAAATAAAATACGTTATAATTATGATTGTTAACAATGACTATCTAAAAATATCATTTTAAATCCTGGTCAATCAATAATTGAAAACCAAAAATAAATGGGGTGTTGAATTATAACTTTCGTAAGGACTATCATTGGCTTAGTTAATCTCGTTCTATTAAAATTTTGAAAACTTTCGTTCTATTAATACAAATGCTGGCCAATAAATAATTGAAAAGTAAATTATATGTTGTGTTGAATTGTAATATTTCTAAGGATTGTCAATGGTCTAATTACCATGTTCCATTAGTTTCTTTTGTATTTTTTATTGTTCTTAGGATTAATGAAAATGCAATTGCAAGTTTATAGAGCTTTTCTAATGCTAAATTGTTATAAATATTTGGAATTAAGTTTTAATATTACTCTCAGCTTGGATAGGCTTATAATACAAACTTTTCCATGAGCTTTATTTGGATTAAATTGGTTTAAGTTCTTTTTATTTTGAATGGAGTTGGCATAACATATCTAGGCATATATTTTGGATTTGTAAAACTACTAGACAAGTTTGGAAAGATATTTTAGCTGTCCATAATGTTTATAGTATTATGTTTTATTTTTCATTTAATTGGATTGTTCAAATTTTTATACAAGTTATTTTATAATAGTTATATTTTATCATACATATTTTTTTTTTGCTTTTGCTCCTTTCCCTTTAGTAGTTGCAATTCTTGCATTCTATATTAATGTACACTTGTAAATATTTATGCTTGTGAAGGAATTCTATGAAGATGCTAAAGAGAATGAAAATATGATGAATATATTGACTTAGTTTAAAATAGTACTCATAGCTACTTAATTTGACATAAACATGGTTAGTGGAATTTTTGGTAACATGAATTTGATTACATTAAAATAAGATTAGTGTGAGAAACTCTTACGACTAATAAGCTATGCATCCCCATTCCAACCATAACCTCTAACAAGGTGAGATTTGAACTTATCAATAGGGGCTAAACACACAGTCATAGACACCCACTCCCTCACACACTCGTCCACATGGTTTGAACCTTGGACCTTCCAAAGAAGAGCCAAACCATGAACCATTGCACTATCCCACTAAAACATATAAAAGGTAATATTACTATTAGAGTTATTTTTAAATGAGGACCTATTGTTAAACATTTATTATATATATATTATTAGTTCAAAAAAGAGTTTTTGAAAGGATCCTCAAACTTTATTACAAGAAGAATGACTAACACCTTATCAAAGATAAGGATGTTAGCAAGCTACACAAAAACCAGCATCCTAAACCCACATAGGGAAAACCAACACAACCACCATAAAGGTAGACAAAAAGGAAACAAATAGGTATAAGGAAGAGTAGATAACCTACAACCAGATCCCATAACCCATACAAATAAACCCACATAAGGACACCCAAGCATAGATAACAATCAAAACAAAAATAGAAAAAACAAAGAAAGACCCATAAAAAAATAGCCCCCAGCCATTACTGTTTGTTGATACCTAAGTTGTCCTTCTTGGTACCTTGCAAAAGATGACCCACCTATCCCTAGCTTAGCATAGCAGTCGAGAGAATAGACATTTCACTGCACTAGTTATCATAAAACCTAGTGAATTTCACTAGGGCCTAAAAAAAATTATACCACTCATGAGATAGGGGCCCCACAAAAACAAGTGAAGAATTTTAAAAGATTCAAAAGATTAAACTTGGAAAAAATGGATGGACTATCAACATCCCTAATGTTAAAATAGGAATAATTCAAGCAAAACCTCCCCAGCCTATGGAAATAATGAAGGGATTTAAAGAAACAAACCTCTAGTCTCGGAATCATTGATACATAATGATAAATCCTCTCTCCAAATAGTCTCCATCCTCGCTCGACCCCAAAGTTACCAAGAAATTAGAATATTTATTACTTTCCCTATACACACAACCACATTCTTAAAGACCGAAAGGATATTTTTACCTCAAAAATCATATTAGCCATAAAAGGATTAGGATTTTGAGAGGCTTTCACTAGATTGATGGTATTAAGGGAATCACCTCAATGATGACCTTACTCCAATCGAACACACTCCACAGAGAAATCCCTTGGAAGAGAGCACGAACTTCATTAAAATAACTCGATTGAGGTCCTAACTTCTCAGCAAAGGCGAGAAGGAGTTTTTTATGGTGTTCTGAAGTAAACCACCTGCACCTACCTTGCTTGGGTTGTCCTTGGAAGCACCATCAAAATTGAGTTGAATCCAGCCTACTAGGGATGGTTCCTAGGAAATTTGTCTTCTCCCACTTGAATCCAAATGGGTAGTAAACCTTGAAAAAAAATTAAATCCCGAAGTACGCTCCAGAACTAATTTCTCATTAAAAAACCTGAATCGAAAAAGATGACAAAGAAGTTAATATATTTATATAGATAATTATATAATATTTTGAATATTATTTTTATTTAAAATATAACCATATTCTTTAAAATACCTTTAATAAATGTTTTCTAAAATTATGTTAGTATAATTATTTTCAATTTTTTATTTCTGGATACACATATATAAAAAACTTATGTGCAACACTCAAAAAGCTATATATATATTAGCGGCATAGTCCCAGATTATGATCTCGACTATTAAATACGAAGTCTTCTAAATCTTTTAACAAGAGGGTCAATGCAATAGTATCCCTTCGCAAATGTGAATCCTTTAAGAATTGATGAAAGGTATTTTGACGGCGGCTTTTATTGTAAATTCTTATTCTTGATATATTTACATATCAATTTACTATATATGATTAGTTTTTTAATGTCTAGTTTCTAATATTAGTTAAAAGTTTTCCAAAGGAAAAGACACAAAGAGAACAACCTCAGGGTAAAATTTTATTAACCGTATATCTTTGTATATTTTTTTCTTAAATAAGAAGAAAATTATAATAAAAGGATTTTTAATTTTGATATTTTATTATAAAAAGTTTAACAAATAACAAGATTTAATTAAGAAATAAATGGTATTAAATTTCATTATAAAAGTATACAACAGTTTAAAAAATATATACTATACTAAGTTTTACAATCCATTAAAAATTAAGAACAACTACCACTTACCTGTACTGCGGCTACTGTATGTTAATAATGATAAGAAATCCTCGTGAACAGGACCAAATATTTATACCTGTAAACTTGTTACCCATCAATTTTTTTTTTTTAAATAAAACTCATAAATTACTCGGAGTCTTTTTGTTTCAATTAAATTAAAAATCAACCTTGTTATCTTTCCTACTTTTTCTGTTTCGTAGAGTAATGCCAGTTGTACAAACACCGTATGGTGGTCATCCATTGCAATTCTAACGTCGTGAAAGAAAACGTCCAAAATTCTGTACTTTTAAAAGCTAAATGCACATTCATGGTTCCATACTTGCAAACTTTCGCGAGCTTAGCCTCTCTTAATACTTCACACTTACCGTCTATTACGACGTGGTTTTGCTCAAAACAGTATAGCCACTGAAGTATGGGGAAGTGTTCATGCGACGAACAGTATGGCGCTCTACTGTAAGGAGCGCAGAGATGCTGTACCGAAAGGCTCCACTTGTCTTAAACGACCAATCTCATATTAGTCATCTGCCAAGAAGAAGAGGATTGTCAACACTGCAATTGTGGAATACAGGTCGCAGTAGCACGTCATAGGTCGCAGCGGGTTTGATTAAGGAGTTATAGTCATTATTTTTAGTAATTGGTCAGCTTAGAAGATTACTTTCAACAAATCTATCCATCTATCTATCTCGTTGTTGCACACTCAGAGGATTTCAAACAGACTATTACTTTGCAAAGGGTTGGCTTCCCCTAAGGTTTGGATGGTGTCCACTGCAATTGTGGAATACAGGTCGCAGTAGCACGTCATAGGTCGCAGCGGGTTTGATTAAGGAGTTATAGTCATTATTTTTAGTAATTGGTCAGCTTAGAAGATTACTTTCAACAAATCTATCCATCTATCTATCTCGTTGTTGCACACTCAGAGGATTTCAAACAGACTATTACTTTGCAAAGGGTTGGCTTCCCCTAAGGTTTGGATGGTGTCCACTCAGAGGATTCGAAGCAGACTACTACTTTACAAAGGGTTGGCTTCCCCCAATATTTGAACCTAGATCTCTTCTTGATAAATGTCTAATCACACCTACACTTAACAATTCACTAACCCTTAAAAATAGGTTTACGTAGAACACATATACTTAACAATTTAACTAACCCTTTGAAAATAGGTTTAATTAGAAAATAGGTAAGACAAGTTCCATCGGTGCGTTAAGAGAAACACCCTTTAGCATTCAGCCTAGGCATATCAAAAAGCTCGTTACACTAAAGATTAGACAATAAGGATAAATGGAATTTAATATTAAGTAAAGACAACTTTAAACTTATAAAGGAGTTTTAATGACATATATGCATATTCATATTTTTAATGTTTATTATCTTATTTGATTCTAGTTATAAATAAAATATTTTTTCTTGTTTTTATAATTATTTGTATTTATGGTTAAATAATTTTTTTTGATTAGTTTATGAAAGGGGTTTTGAAATAGTTTTTGAACCTTTTTTACATTATGAGAAATATAAAGAGATAGTTTATATAGGACAAACGAGAAACCAACACATACAAGGTAGATATTTTTTAGGATAAAACACCACGAAGAGCCATCGAGGAGCTAAGAAAACCTGCCAAATTAAAACCCAAGTACATCACTAAGCACCAAAAACCAGCAATGGTTTCACAAACAAAACTATAGTGAGAACTTGGACCATTTTGTAATAGATTAGAGGAAGATAAATGTCCCACAAAAAGACCAATCCTATCCAACCAAATAACATCCCACACAACGACATTAAAGCAAAGTATTACCATCCAACATACTCAAATCATATATTTCATTGGGAAAATTATCGTGCCACACATGATGAAATTTCGAGAAAGGCCCAAGTTGGCAAGAGTTTTCACTGCTTTGTTTTATTCCCTGTATACATGTTGAATGACCTTGCTACTGAGATTTTTTAATGCTTTCCTTGACTCCACAATGAGATTTTGAACATTCCATGAAGGGTTTTGGGATCCCTTAAGGTAGTTGATAATATTAAGCAAATACTCCTCTATAATGAGTTTAGTACAAGGAATGTAGGTGAGAAGGGACAAACCTTGATAGAGCACTCTTGCTTCAACAACATGATTGGTTTGAATTCCTAGATTTTTTGCATAGGCAAGGATAATATTTCCATGGTCATCTCTAAAGATACCACCAACTCCTACAATCCCTAGGTTCCCCTTAGCAACATCATCAAAATTTATCTTTACCCAACCACTCGGTGGAGGATTCTAGCAAACTAAATATATGTCAATAGGGGTCAGGAAATGAAAGGAGGGAGACAAAGAAAGGTTCAATGAAGCAAAAAAATCCTAACCTCAATAGGTAAGTCAATAGACTCTTGAGAAGGGACCAATTTAGAATTTTTAATAGCAACAACAAGCACTCGATTACTAATAGAGAGAGGGTCCTTAGAAGCATTGGAAAAGGCTCAAGAATTTCTCTCAATCCAAATTTACCAGAGATAGTGAGGAAGGTAGAAGACCCAAAGAGACTTGATACGAGACCCATAAAGGATTGGGTCACTAGATACAAAGGTCTAAAATAAATTTGGGATGGGTCCAAGAAATACTAAAAACTTTGAAAATAGAATGGAGGACCTTTAACGAAAAGTAGCATTCGATAAATATGTTGTGGGATGATTCTAGGTTTGAAAGGTATATATAGAAGCATTTTGAAATGATCATACCTCTAGTCAACAGGTTGTCAATGGTAAGAATTTTATCTTGGACAACAAGCAAAAAAAAAGCCAATCTTAGGGATAAGATGTTTGAGCTAGATGATATTGGTAGGAAACCATTTCTCTTTAAAGCCCTCAACTAAGAAATAGGTAAACTTGACTGTGAATTACCCATCCTCAACGACTTTCTAGATGAGATAGTCACCATCATTTGAAATGGAAATAATGTAAGTTCTAAGAATATTGGAGAGTGTTCTTATTTTTTGAATTTATTCCTCATTCATATTTCTAGAAGGAATGTTTTTCCACATATTTCTCTATCCAGAAGAATTGATGAAGTTGCACACCATATCACCAAAAATATGGTTTATAATGGGTTTGATGGTGATTAAGGTGGATTCTTCCATTAGAGAATGATCTTTTACTCAGGGGTCCCTCAAAAAGTCTATACTTCTTCCATTACCTAGCTGTCATTTGAGTCCTTTCTTGATTATAGATTTATATTTATGAATGGATTTCCAAAATGCAAACTTGGTTGGAAGAAGATTTTCAATTAAGAAATCCTTATGTTGAAGGTATGTTCTTTTGACTATTCCCACCTACATGGATTTTGCATCTTTTAGGAGCCTCCAACCATATTTTTCTATAAGAGATAAGTTCATATTGTCAACCTTTCTAAATCCCAAACCACATTGCTCTTTTTTGGAGAAAATTTCATTTTAGGAAACCACGTGGAAGCATTTACAATATTTAGAACCTAACCAATAGATAGAAGCTTTGAAAATATATAGGAAAAAAAATTTGAATACTTTGGAGATAAGATTAAACTAAAGTTGATTTTCTTGCTTTGCTTAGAAGAGCTCCTTTCCATCTAGTGAGATTCTTGTGTATTATTTCAATAGCATTGTTCCACATATTATTATATGGTTTTCCAAAGGACAGAGGAAGGCTGAGATAGATGGATGGAAATATAGAGATGGTGCAACCAAGAATCTTAGCACTTTTGACTTGCCTACCAAAAGGGGTGTTGAGGAAGTATAATTTTATTTTAATAAAATTAACATTTTGACCTATAAATTTCTCAAAAATATTGAGAATATCTTTCATGGTTTTGTCTTAGGGAATGGAATACATAGTGTCAAGGATGGTATCATCAACAAATTGTTAATGAGTTATGAGGTGTAGAATAGAAGAGGTCTTTATACCAGAAATGGATCCTTGGGAACAAGTAATTCTAAGGGTTCTTCCTAAAAATTTGGCAAGAATAATGGAAATGAAATGGAAAAGGGGGTCCCCATGTCTTAGCCCTCTAAAATTCTTTACATATCCAGTAGCTGATCCATTAATGATAATAGAGAACCAAGCAATAGATAAGCATTATTTAATAAGTGCAATCCAATCTATGTGGAACCCAAACTTAGATAGAATAGAAATGAGGAAATCCCATGACACCCTATCAAAGGCCTTGTTCATGTCAAGTTTGAGAAAAATGTCAACTTTGTTACTTTTGGAGATAGAGTGGATGAGCTCGTGGATAGTGATGATTCCATTAGTAATAAATATTTCTTGGAAAAAACTTCCTTGCCAAGGATCAATAATAAGGTGGAATATGTCCATTATTTTGGCTAAGACCCTTGATAAAAAATTATAAATTGTATTGCAAAGGCTAATGGGTTTAAAATAAGATAAAAATTTGGCTTTAAGAGATTTGGAAATAAGCGAAAGAAATGTAAATTTAATGTATATAGGGATGTATTTGGTTTTCTAAATATCTTTAATGGTAGTAGTGATGTTGCGACCAAAGATGTTCTAGAAGGTTTGAAAAATGAGCAGGGAAGCCATTGGGACTAGGAGCTTTATCAGGAGGTATAAAAAAAAGTGTATTCTTGATTTCCTCTTGAGAAATGGGGTTGAAAAACCTAGAATTAAGCTTAGGAGAAATAATATGAGGAATATTCTAAAGTAAAATATTAGAAACATGATTAGGACAAGGTTGGCTATGACTAAGAAGACTTTCAAAGTGAGAAATAGCTTCAGATTTGATTTGAGTAAGGTCACTAACAACCAACCCATCATATTTTGATAACTCTTTGATTTTGTTATGGCTTCGGTGTATGAGAATCATTGCATGAAATAATTTAGTGTTAGAATCTCCTTCTTTCAACCAAATGGCTCTAGATTTTTGCCTCTAGAAAACTTCTTCCTCTATGATAACATTGTGGAATTTTGATAGTAGATTTCTTTTATCTTTTATAAGATCTAGTGAAGGGTTCCCATCTTGGATCTCTTTATCAATATTGTAAAGTTAGATACAAATGTTTTTATTTCTCTAAAAAATATTGCCAAACACTTCCTTGTTCCAAATTCTAAGATTATTTTTTATGAAACACAACTTTTTTACCACTTGATATATGAGTGTTCTTGAGAAGCTTTTACTCCACCATTCGACAATGATATTTTTGAGATCTTGGTGGTGTATCCACATTGATTCAAATCTAAATAGATTTTTGAAGGTAGAGGCTGGTTGAAAACCTTCCAAGATGAGTGGGTTATGATCAGAACCTATTTTAGGGAGAGCTCAAAGTGTGGCTTCACCAAAAAGGTGAAGTTGACTATCAATTCTCCTGTTATTCCATGTGAACCTAGTTTCTTGATATGGATATCCATTAATTCATTATTATCCACAAAATTTGCAAAATATTCAAATCATCTAGGTGTAATGCCTACCCCTTAACTTTTTTCAAATGGTAAGAGTAGGGAGTTAAAATCACCTACCAGCATCCATGCTTCATTTGGAAAAAATGTGTCTCATCTAGCTAAGGGTATCCCATAAAATTGATCATTCGGTTAGAGTATTGGGAGCATAGATGTTTGATATAACCCACCTTGCTTTAGTATCTTTGCAATATTAAATAATATTTATGATGTGGTTTGAAATTGATAAAAGTATGCCTTCCACTCTTGATGGGTCTCAAAGACATAAAATTCCTCCAAAGGTACCTTGAGTAGGACTAGCAATAACTAGGGTTATGCATAGTGGTTATTTATTGCCAAATTGGCTAAAATTAGGATTTTCAAAATTTGAAATTGGCTAATATTTGGTACCCTTGACTAGGGCCCATTAGCCAAAAATTTCTGGTGCAATTATTTTTGGGTGAATTCACCGTAATTTTATAATAATTTGACCATTTTAAGTTTAAATTTCCAACATTTCCCCTAATAATAGTGAATCTTATACATGCATTTGGACACTATAATCATGAATTTTGAAATTGATTCATCAATTTGTTTATAAATACATTTTGGGGCCGACCTCTTATGCATAACCCTAAACTTCACTATTTTTTCATATCATGTTAGAATTTTTTTGCACATTATCCTTATCAATATTGGTTTCATAAAGAAGAAAAATGATGGGTTTCAAATATTTCCTCATGGACCTTACTAAATTTTGCTTAGTCTATCCATTGAGTCCTCTCATGTTCCATGAGAGGAATTTCATTTATTAGATTTGGATGACTTCTTTTCCCATATCCCATGGGATGAGAGGGGTTTGAATAATTTTTCATCTTCTTTTTTTGGATCATTTGAGGAAGGCTCTTTAAAATATAAAAAAAGTGTATCTTGGGTGCCATTGGCTATGTTATCTTTGGTATCTTTTTGTCTTAAATATTGGTTGGAAGGTATACCTTCCTTTGTTTCACTGATAATATCAACAAATAATTCCTCTTGATTTCTAGTTCGAGGATGACTTGGGGAGGCAACATTGATGTCATCATCAAGGAAAAAGTATTTTCCAAGATGTATAGGGATTCTTTGGTGGGGTGTAAGGTCGAAGGCCTATACCTAGATGAGGATATATCATCCCTACTAGGGGATTTGAGAAATTTTCTATCAGTAGGTGCTTTAGAAGGGAAAGCAATAATTCCAAGGGGTAGTAAAGACTTAGATAGAAGAGATTCAGGAGATAAATTAGTGGGGATAATATCATCCTACTAATGGGAAGACTTTTAAAAGATAAAATAAATTGGAATAACTAAAAGGAGAGCATACCTGATTTGAGGTGTCTTCAATGAGGGTGGAGATAGGTTTTTTACCCTTGGCCTCCATCTCCTTGTCAATAGGGTTTGGGGGAGTGATGTCCTTTTGCAGAATGTAATTTTCATGAAATTTTTTATTGCTTGAATGCTGCCATTTTTTTCTTCTATTTTTCCCACCTCATCTTCCTCAAAGAGGGGCATTGTGATTTTAGGTAGCCTTGTTTCTAATATTCCATGTAGATTTTTTTTTTCTCATATTCTATGGCCTAGCATCTATGATATGATTCAAAAACTAGATCTATGTAAGTTGGAAGCTCCATATCAATACTTGCATTGATGTACATGCAAGCATACACCATCTTGGATTTATCTTTAGTTGTTGAATTGTATGCAGTGATATCCCCAATTGTTTGTGCTATTCCCCTCAAAATTTCATCATGTCAAAACTATATGGGAAGGCCCAAAAGCCTAATCTAAATAGAGGTTAGGTTAATTATCTAGGTTGTTGGGTCAAATTTAACCCTCCATATCCCAAGAAAGAGACTGTATCGGTCCAAAAACCATGGCCAATTGGTGAGGATACGTATATAATATTTTGGGTTATTCAATATAATGAAGAAAAAAAACCCCTCAGAATGGCCACTAGCTCCATATTACCATGCGGGTGCCATTTGGAGAATGGCCACTTTCTAATTAATTCCATATGTCTAGGTGTGATCCCACAAACTTCCCAGTAAGGAAGTACGGATCCTAGGAAAAAAATGAGGCCATAACACTTGGGGGAATAACCATCTCTATATTGCTCAGTTGTAGTGTGATAGAGCCCTATACAGGAGGGGAAACACCTAAGCTTTTTCAAATTGTTTTTGCAAAGAAGACAGGGTTATCCTTTTGAGAAGGAAGGTTAAAGGCAGGAGGAGGATCCCTTTCCACACTCTTAACCTCTGGTTAAATAATAGTATTTAGTTAGTGACAAAAAATAATTTAATTTTGATTGTATAGTTTAAATGATTTAATTTTCAATTTGGAATAGTAAAATAATAAATTATTTCAATGTTTTAAATTATATTTTTTAGGTTTTTATAATAAAAAAAATAGATAATCATACTATGATTTGATTGGTTTCTTATCAAAGGTAAATTATATTTTTCAGGTTTTTATAATAAAAAAATAGATAGTCATATTATTATTTGATTGGTTTCTTATCATAATGGTAAAACTAGGAGTTAAAGTTTAGACCATTTGTTGTTTATGTTATTTTATTTTTATAATAATATATTGTATAATGTTTAAACCATGTTTATTTTTTTTATTAATATAAGGCTATTTTGCATTTGTTTGATTTTTTTTTTCTTATACATATTTCGAGTTCTTTGTAAAAGTTCAGGGCCCTTCAACCCCTTTTATCAATAAAAAAAATTAATTGCATAAAGTTGAAATGAGCTTACTATTATCATGTTTTAGAAATGTTTCAATGATGTTAATGATCATCATATTATAATGGTATTTCAATAGTATAAAATATCATGAACCTTCCATTGTATTATCTGACCTATATGCCTAATGGTAAAGGGTTGTTCTAATTTAAAGGGGGTATGACATATACATCCTATATGTAGATAATACAACATAAATACTTATTTCCATGCATAATAGAAAAGCAATAAACAATTAAATTTTAATTTAAGATTAACTATATTGAATCCATATAACCTATCAATATTTTGGAGGTACAAGGTTCAAACCGTGTGGTGTGGGCGAGTGTGTGAGGGGGTGGGTGTGTGGTGGCTTTGTGTTAAATTCCCTATTGATAAGTATAGCTCTCAAATTTAGGAGGGGTCATGGTTGGGAGGAGACTACTCAGCCTTGTACGTCGGTCATAAGAGGTTTCTCACAATAACCAAATAAAAAAATTTCTATTATTAATTAATTAATAAAAATATATATATATATTTTAATAAAGAAATTTATATCTCAAAATTATTGGATTTAATTTTCCTAATTTAAGTTTTTAATATAAAATTTATTGTATAAAAATACAAATTATGTGTAACTATATTATTTTCTTCTTTTCAATTTTCTAGTGAATTATGTAGCTTTTTTTATTACTTTAAATATATCATAACATCCTTTTATTTGTATATTTTTTAATAGGTTGAAAATTTAAGGTATATTAAGGCCAGTATTCTGATGAATTAAACTCGGATCTCTATTATATCACTTATGAGTAATTTATTTTTGATATAACATCTTACACCTCCATGAATATGATTTGTATGTGATTTAGAAAACATCTATGAGACTATACTCAACATTATACAATGTTATTAGTTATTTCTCTAAAGAAAGGATCTTTTTTTAGTTTTCTTGCCAAATAATTCCCAGTATTAATATTTCTCTAAAATGTTTGCATGATTATTATTTATACAAATTCATTCATTACTCATTTTAATCATCCATGGAGAACTATCCCTAAATTGAACGCAATTGAACGCACTAAATTCTCAGACCTAATCTCATGTCATTACATTGTCAATGAGTTACATGTATCTTAAACTACAAAATATATTATAAATAAAACATTTTCATACACAAACAATTCTCCTATATTAAATAACCTTTATACTAATTTTCAAATCAATTTTATTGTACATAAAATAGTCTAAGCTCAAAGGGATAACTCAAAAAAATAAGTTATAGGGCCAACATGGAAGTTCATAAAAGAACTATAATAGTATAACTTGCATGTGAATGTATCGGATAGTTGTGAATGCTTTATCATTTTGCATAATAAATTTGGTACACCTTAAGTTAGGATAATTGAATTCTATTTAGCTTAATTTTTTATCAAATAATTTAAAAATATTATTTTTCTGAATTATATATTCTCTAAAATAATAAAGATAAGATAAAATATAGTATAAGATCTAAGACTCCATGTATTCAATATTTCTAGATAAATTCTTACATTAGCACCCTTTTCAATTTGGAAGTCCATCTTGAAAATTCTCAAGTAAAATTGGTAAGAACCTCAAATTCTGATCCTTTTAATCATTCATTATATAACAAGGATATATCATTTGAAACTAGTATGTATAAATTTTAATTTTAAGCCATGAATTTAAAGTATCACTAAATTTACTATAAATATTTGAATTTACTAAATTTAAAAGATACAGTTTATTTATGTATTGAGAGATGAATGTTATAATTAATTGTTAATAATTATGTAACTTTTAACTTCATCACTAATGAATTTACAAGTCTTTGCACATTATTTTTATAATATATATATTTTTTTAAGAAAAAATTATGAATACAACATAATATCATTAGTAAATATTTTAAAACATATAATATACACATATTAAAATATTTTAATAAAATAAAAATAAAAATACTATTGATAAATAAAAATAAGCATTACATAGTGGTATTTTTTAATCATTAAATATGAATAAAGAATTAGAATGACTATTATAACTTGATTAATTAATACTTAATAATATTATATGACTTTGATTGACTAATATGATATTAATTAGTCATTTCTATTGACAATAACATAGATGTTGAATACAAGGTTTGTATAACCATTCATATAAATACAATATTATCATAATAATTTAGTATATATAAAAGCAACCATATCAACTTAAATGCGTTTAGTAATGTTATTTTAAAAATATGACCGTAATAATAAAAAATAATTATATTCTATTTCAATATAATTGTATTTATTAATATTATTTTTAAGTCTATAACTAAAACTATGGAGGAGCAGAGGAGCAGCAACGGTAGGCCAGGAGGTGAGTAGAGGCGGACCAGTGGAGGGTTAGGTGGGACAGGTAGGAGTAAGGAGCAAGGGGCAGGCGAGGATTTAGAGGATGGAACCGAGGCAGAGGATGGTCGAGATCCAAAGCCTGAGACAAGAGGATCCGACCCGCCCGATAAATAACCTGACAAGGGGATCCAGTAAGGAGCTACGGGACCCAAAAAGGCTTGGTCCTTTGCGGAAACCCTAAAAGGTTCTAGGGAGGATTTCTGTAAAAATCTCCCTTCATTGATTCTATAAAAAAATAGGATCATCGCTCCTACAATTATTATGGACGGGTTTTTGGCTATGGAAAATCATTCGTTGATTGGAAAGTTCCTGGGCGGTAGGCCTGACATAGAGACCATAAGGGCATGGGCTTGGAACAAATGGAAAATGATAGGTAACCTAGATATAGTTGCCCTTGCAAGAGGATTTTCTTTATAAGGTTCAACAACAAGGAAGACACGGAGTAAATTTTAACAAGTGGGTTATGGTTTCTAGGGAGGCGTAGCCTATTCCTAAGGTACTGGGGAGAAGATTTCAACCCAGAGACACAAAATATTAACACAACCCCCATTTGGGTTTGTTTTTCAAGTTTACCTGCCTAGTTTGTGAACGAATACTAGCTTCAACGAATAACAAAAACTATAGAGTAACTGATTGCTATCGACCATTACACTCTAGCAAGAACAAAAATGACCCAGGCAAGGATTTGTGTTAACGCAAATTTAGAATGTGAACTACCAACCTTCGTTTAGTTGGGTTATGGAAAATATCTAAGGAAACAAATGGTAGAATATGAAAATAAACCTGCATTTTGCACGAAATGTAAAAACCAAGGTCACCTTCCAAGACAATGCCCAACTATGGCTGCCAATATTCAATGCTCGAAGAATCCAAACCCTTTAGGGTTCAATGGAAGAAGGAATGCCAAAAACCAAGGACCTCAGGTCCCACATGGGAGAGGAGTTTTTAGGAAAGCTAGAGCAAATCCTACTACCATAGAAATTCAAGACAAATCCAGGGAGAAAGGAAAGCAATAAATTGAAGAGGATGATAAGGTAAGCCCTAAAATCCTAAGTTTAAATAGATTTGAAGCTTTAGGTAAAAATAATTCTAAAGAAGAAAATTAGAAGAATGAGGAGCCTCAGATCATGTGGCATGAAATCCTTGAATCCCCTTCAAAAGTAGTGTCATCTCTAGATATATCCATTGCCCTGATCAATCCTCAAGGTTTGGTCCAGAATCCAAATGAATACAGGCTAAATCTGGAGGGCACAAAAACAAGTATCAACATTACTAATACCATAAGGAACAATGAGGGATCAAGCCCCATTTTGCAACAAATCATTCCTCCTAAGTTTAGCCCAAAGCAGACAAGAAGTTTAGCGAAATCCTCAATTGACTTTGGAAGTGAAAACAAGAGGGGAAGAATATTCGAGGCAAACAATTATAAACTCAAGATTGACAATAAAATAGCAAATGGGAAACATATGACACTACTACAACAAGTTATATCAAGTTAGGAGGATAATAGAAACAATAAATCTCCCCCAAACCAAGGAAAGGGGAGAGGGAAAAACAATAATTCATCTAAATGAATATCCTCTCATGGAATGTGAGAGGCCTTAATGGCCCAGTAAAACAAAGGATTGCCAAGTCATTAAGGAAAACATTGAATCTGACTATATTATTACTTCAAGAGACCAAAATGGATGAGGGACTGGAAATTCTTGCAGCCAACAGATTATGGAAGCATGGGAAAATGACTTTCATGAAAGTGAGAGGAGCCTCAGAAGGGTTGTTAACGATGTGGGATCCTCAGAAAGTGGAAGGAAATGTTATCTAGGTAGAGGAGAGGGTTCTTAGTGTTCTTTTTCATGACCTAGATTGCAATAAATCTTGGATCACCTTGAATGTGTATGCTACTAACACCATTCAAGAAAGAGCCTCGTTGTGGGAATACTTGACCCATCTGAGCAAAGACTTAAAGGACGTCCCTTGGGTTATAGGTGGAGACTTTAATACACCCCTATACCCATCTGATAAAAAAGGAGGATCTGACCTACCTTTCAGAAGCATGGAGGACTTTAATATGTTCATCAATTTAAATGAGCTTATAGATGTAAAGCTAAAAGGAGCTAATTTTACTTGGAGAAATTAGAGGGTAGGGAATAACCACATCCAAGAGATGCTGGACATATTCTTCCTATCTAAGGAGGCTTTTATGGACTTTGGGGAGTCTTCCCTATAGTCTCTTCCCAAGATTGCGTCAGATATAGCTCTATTCTGCTTGAGGTTCCCCAAAAGTCCTCCCTAAAGAATCCTTTTAGGTTTGAGGTAATGTGGGCAAAGCATAAGGACCTTAAAGATAAAATGAATCAATGGTGGAAAATTAGTTGACAGGGTAGCCCACCCTTCAAACTATCCCAAAAATTAAGAATGGTAAGAGATAACCTCAGAAAGTGGAATAAGGAAGTTTTTGGAAACTTGTTTGAAAATAAAAAAAAGTCAAGTGAAATACTAAGTGTCATCGAAAGGAGCATTGAAAACGGACAATATGATGAAGCTACCAAAGTCGAAGAAAAAACTCTCTTGGATGAATTCCACAACATTCTAGCCTGCGAAGAAACGTATTGGAGGTAGAAGTTGAGAGCTCTCTAGCTTAAGGACGGGGATTCTAACTCCAAAATTTTCCATGTGACCACCCTTAGAAACAAAAGCAACAACAAAATAAAAAATATGATGAAGGGCGATGGATCCAATACTATTGATTTTCAAGAAATCAGAAATGAAGCTATGACTTACTTCAGCAACCTACTGGGAGAAGAAGTGCAATGTCAGGCCAATGCTAAAGACATTCTCTTGAGGGCTATTCCTTGAGCTATTGACAATGATATGAATAGGAATCTCACTGATCCTTTCTTAGATGAATAAATCAGACAGGCTATGTTCTCCATGGATCCTGATAAAGCCCCAGGACCCGATGGCTTCTCTCCTTGATTTTTTCAAACCTACTAGGATACAGTCAAGGCTTATGCATGTGCGGTAATTAGGGAGTTCCAGATTTATAGACACATTACTAAAATCTATAAATCCATGTTTATTGCCTTGATCCCTAAAGGGGCAGATCCAAAAACAATGGCAGATTATAGACTTGTAACTTTGTAACATATCCTACAAGATTCTCACCAAATTGATCACAATTAGAATGAAGAGCATCCTACCTTTTATCATCGACAAATTCCAGGGGAGTTCGGTGCAAGGGAGATCTATTCTTGATGAGGTCATCACAGTTCATGAAGCTCTCCATTTGGCCAACCAAACCATGAAAGCTTCCTTTCCCCTGAAACTCAACATGAAAAAAAAAATTTATCGCATCAATTGGGAATTTCTAGAGGCAGTATTGGTCAAATTTGGCTTTCATCATCAATGGGTTAAACTTATTCAAGGTTACATTTAGAAACCCAAGTTCTCTATTCTGGTGAATGGGTCCCCGACCGAATTTTTTTAAAGTCATAGGGGATTGAGGCAAGGGGATCCTATCAGTCCTATGATCTTCATCCTTATGGCTGAAGGTTTGGGTAGGACTATCAAAGTTGGCTGCTCTGCAAGCCTGATATCAGGTATCAAAGCCACATCTCAAACGGCCCCTGTCTCTCATCAGCAATTTGTTGATGACACTCGGATGCTTTCCTTAGCTTCAGTGGAAGAGGCTAAAAGGATAAAATTCATTCTAAACCTGTATGAGGAGGCGTTTGGTCAGAAGGTTAATTTCAACAAAAGAAAAAATTTCTTCCTTAACACCCCTATCTCTAGGTAAAATAGGATAATAGTGATTTTAGGGTGCACTATCCTCTCATTGCCTACATCCTATCTAGGACTACCTCCTAGGGCTCCTTTGGGAGTTATGTGGAACAATGTGGTCAAAAGAATCCAAAAAAGGCTTGCTAGTTGGAAAGGGCATTTCTTATCTCAAGCAAGGAAAGTTATCCTAACTATGGCCTCACTACAAAGTATCCCGGTCTACTTCCTGTCAGCTTTCAAGGCCCCGACTCGAGTATTCCAAAAAATTGAGCAGTTGCAAAAAATATTTTTATGGGCATGCTTTGAAGGCAAGAACATGATCCATCTAGTTGGGTGGAGCAAAGTTTTTCAACCCAAATATCGAGGAGGCCTGGGTCTTAGGAGAATTTCCCACCTAAACACAACCATGTTAGTGAAACAAGCATGGTGGGTCCTCACAAATGAATAGAATGAGTGGATAACCATTATGAAAATAAAATATCTTCAGGGATCCGATTTTCTTAACAGTATCATTCCTATTTGAGGTTCTGCTATTTGGAAAGCTATTGTAGCTAGTAGATATGTTATGAAAAAAGGTATGATATGGATAGTCGAGAGGGGATCAAATATCAGATTCTAGGAGGATATATGGGCTACACAAGAGGCTTTGCTTTCAGATCCCAGGATAGCAAGACTCAAAAATTATACTGATAATAGTTTTGGACCTTGGGTGTTTGATTTCATAATTCAGGAGGGAGGGAATTTGAGATGGAAACCTATTAGGGCTCAGGTACTTTAGGGTGAATCAATGGAGTTACAAGCTATCCTTTCTCAAAAATTCATTTCTAAAATATCAGAGGATGATCACTAAGGTGGGACACGATTGAGAGTGGTGAATTCTCAGTCAAATCTACTTACAGGATGATTATTGACCATGATGATCCTCCATTCAAAACCAATCTAGTTTGGATCCATAAGATGATCCCAAAAATAGCTCATTTCACATGGATGGTGATTCAAGGAAAAATCCTCACCATCGACAACATGATAATAAGAGGTATATTTTTGCCTAATGGGTGTTATTTGCATAGGAATAGTTGGGAATTCATTCATCACATTTTTTTAGAGTACCCATGGTTTTTAGCCATCCTTAATGGATTATTCCAAACCTTTAATATCTTATGGGTCCAACCTACCACCATTTTGGAGCTTTTATATTAGTGGCCTTCTCCCTTTAGAAGCCTTTAGCTCAGGTTCCTTTGGAAGATTTGCCTCCACAATTACCTTTGGCATATCTGGTTAGAAAGGAACCACAAATATTTTTTTGATTCTAACCTCGACCCGTTGTTGGTTCTCAACAAAATCCTAGTTTTTGCCAACGAGAACCTAAGCATCCTCCCTCCAACTACCCAAACCATTCATTTGCAGGAAATAATCCTTGCGCAATATCTTGATATTTCCTTAGAGGAGTATTCAAGTGTGATTAATCCTCATCTGAGGATGGAGGCTAGGTGGACCACCCTTCCGGTGGGATGGATCAAATTCAATTTTGATGGATCGGCCAAGGACAATCCTAGAAAATCTGGAGCTGGAGGAGTGGTGAGAGATCATCACAGTAAACTTGTTTTTACCTTTTTTGAAAACATCAGGATCAAGACTAATAATGAGGTCGAGGCATGGATGTTGTGGCGTGGTCTACAAATTCTCCAAGAGGCCTAGGGTAAATGTTATGTGGAATGGGATTCCTTGAATATTATCAACCTCCTTAACAATAAAATAAAATCTCCCTAGAGGATCGAGGCCCTAATCAATGAAGTTAGGATCCTTGCTGACATGGGTGAAGAGAAGAAGGCCCAAAATGTGTTTCGTGAAGCTAACAAGGCAGTGGATAAGCTGGCAAACATCAAGGTGGAGGCTAATGGATTGATCATGTGGATGAATGAGGTCCTAGGTGACATGGAAGAAATCATCCTTTCTGAATCTTGATGAGGTGGATTTCAAGTTGGAATATCATGTACAGTGGGTAGAGGGTTCAAATTAGAAGGTGTTTCCCAGTGGTCACACCTATATTGGAAAGAGTATTTAGTAAGACCAAGGACAGTGTGGAAAATCAGTTAAGGTGGCATATCTTTGAGGTGGTGGACCTTATCCCCAAATATGACATTTATGCCATAAGGACCTACCACAGGATCAAGAGTAAGTTTCCATATGACTTGATATACATGAGTGTTGTTTCCAAGAGAAGGTGGCATATCATGAGGTTTCTCCCATCCATCGTTATCATTATTTTTTAGATAACATATCCTAAGAGATATTATGAGGGATAGTATGGCACGATCCCTATGCTGAAGTGGCTTATATTCTAAGATAACGGTGCTCTAAGACATACTTCCAGAACTGGCATGAGCATTAAGAAACCAAATTAGAATGGTAGAGGATTGCCAAGGTGCCACCCTCATATTAGTACCAACTACAAAAGGGTTATGTTTGAAAATATGAGTTCAGAGCTCCATGATACTCTTGAGAGGAATACAATGATAACCCTTCCAAATATGATTTACATTGAGCTCAGAATGGTGGTCATGGAGCCTGCTACTCAGGCTATTCTGACCGATAGACATTTTACCCAATTTTTTGACCTATTCTTGGGTGTGGAGGATGAAATCATGCTGGTTGTGATGGAGACTTTGGAGGATGGCAGAGTGGATATCTAAGGGTGTGAATTCATCATTAACACCAATATGATAGTGACTATTACTAGATAGTCAGTTAAGGGAAGATCAATTCATCGACAGAAGCACCACTAGGATGTGGAGTTGAAAGAATTCAAGGACAATCCAAAAATTTACAAGGAGGTGGAGAAAAATCTCACAAGGATGGACCTATCGATGCCCTGGAATGCGATAATGATGAATTTCCTCAAATTTATCATGGCAGAAGACCCTGGTAAAGTGTTGCTAAACTTTCATTATGCCTTTGTAAATTTCTTCAGGGATGTAAACCCCATTAGCATCCCGTAATTCCTGATGAACTCCCTCAATCACACCATTACCTCATCCCGCAACAAGAAAGGCTTCTCAATGTCCATGCACCAAGGCCTGGTTAAGGTTATCTATAAATTCATCCTTAACAATGTTCCCCAACTTGAGATCCCTCCCCCACCCCCTAAGGATACCCTGTAGGTTTGTGGTGAGAGTTCGAGGGGGAGAGACAGCCCCGGGTTACCCAAAACTTCCCCTAACAAGAGGAAAGTGGGTGAGTCAAGTGCCAAGGGAGGGTCAGCCAGGAAGCATGTCAGGATCGATGACCCGCCCCTAGGTCCTCTTTGAGACTAAAGAATAAACAAGTTCAGGGTAGTAGCAAAATCTTGGATATTACCTCTGAGGATGAGGGTCCTGAACCATCTATTATGAAATTAAAAAGGTTCATCTTGAACACTGCAGCCAACATCAAACATCAGATGTAGGAGTTGCAGGAGGTTCTGACCAAGGTTTTCTTTAACGAGGGCTACCAAAGCAACAATTCGGTGGTTTACAACCCAGAAATAGATGATAATGAAGAGGACAAAGAGGAGGATCAGGAGGAGGAGGCCAAAGAGGAGGACTAGGGTCCTCTCTAGTGTTTTGCTGCCCTGGGTTGTCTATTTTTGCTGAATTTACTGTTGGTATTCAAGTTTAAATTTTTAAGTTCTTGTTAGGGCAGAGGGTTGCGTGTTGCTCTCCTTTTTTTGTTGATGTTATATCTAGGTTTAGGTGCAATGCATAGGATGGGTCAGGATGGTCAAAGGTCAAGTGTGTCATTTTGTGTTATGCTCTGTTTGGGGTGGGACGCTCAGGGTGTGGGGTCCTAGGTAAAGATGAATGGTTGGAGTAGAGGACGGAGGATCCTTTTTTTGTATTTGTTTATGTTCCTCAACCGCTGGCTATTTTTGTAAAAATGTTTTGGGTCAACCTGAAAAACCCAAGTTAATGATAAATATTTAATTACCAAAATATATATATATATATATATATATATATATATATTATTTTAAAGTCTCTTCACAATAAAAAATAGTTATATTCAATTCTAATTCAATTTTATGTCACATAATTTTTTTGATAGCATATTTTCTTATATATATATATATATATATATATATATATATATATATATATATATATATGTATATGTATACATATATATACATATACACATATATATGTATGTATATCTATATATACACACACATATATGTGTGTATGTATATATATACATGCGCACACACACACATATATATACCTTTATATATACATATAGATATACATGCAAATATTAGGGATCTATTGGCTAATCTTGTGGGGAGCCTACTCTCAATGTAGAAGTATTTTATATTTTAGGTGTTAATGGTCAAGTTTGATGAATTATTTTGAAAATACCTAAATTTGTTTGAATCCTAGTTCTAAGCTAATTAAAAAATATTCTTAGACTAAAATGCATCAATGAAAATGCATGTGTACAAGAGCTAACCTATATAATTTTTGATTTTATGAGAACTACTACTAATTACAAGAAAGTAACCTTTTTATTGTTCAAACAAGGGTTCAAGAGAAATATGGCGTATAATATGCCCTAATGCATAACTACATGTACTTTAGATTTAATATCTAAATGCAAAATAATAACTAATTAAAAGAGTTCTTTTCTTTCATCATTTTTTTTTATGTCTCTAAAACATGGCAAATTAAAATTTGATATAAATATTCCTTAGTTTCTTCCCTATTAACATGTACTAAAAAAAAATAGAAGACTATGAATGCAATAAACAACAAATAATTTTTTTTATTGGAAATAAAATATAAAAAATTATCAAGAAAGTTACCTGGATTGGTGATTGAGGTAGAATCACACCTTATCTTTTATAACTAGTTATTATGCAAAAATATTCCTTTCCAAACCATATATTGATTTTATAGAACCTACAAAACAAATGTAAAATTGGCAAAAAAAATAGTTTTAATGGATTTTTCTATATATTTGGGGATGTAATATGTTGCTCTTCCCAAGTAGTCAAGCTCCTAGGGTTCCTTAGATCACAAAAAAGAAAAATATAAAGTGTTAAATGTGTATGGAAAGCAAGACCACTACCTAGGATTTTAGGCAATGATTTTTTCTTATTAATAGAGTGTAATAAAGCATGGTGTAGGTTATGTGTAAATGTGACATTGAATAGGAAACAAAAGTTTTGTATCTGGTTTGTAACTATAGATGAACTATCAAGGAGGTTATGCAATAATTGGAACTTTAATCCTAAATATATTTAGGATCACTACCTATGAATTCCTAGTGACACTACTACTAAAAAAATAGAAAAGGACTAGAGTTGACTTGCACTTATAAAGCATTGAAATCCTAACAGGTAGAATTGTGACCTAGACAAGATAATGTGTGTTTCTACCCTAAGAGGCTAGGTAAGGACAAGGTATCTATGCAAAGTAATTAGGGGGAATGAAACTATAGGAGAATATTAGAAAGGTCAAGGTATTCTAGACAACCAAAAGGGGAGATGAAGCCATGGGTTGTAGAATCATGGCCTAAATATTGTAGCTAGTGTTTCATCCGTGAGAGGCTATACAAAAACTTTGTTAGTAATAAGGGATACAATATAGTTGATATAGGTACGAAGGGATGCCTAAAATTCAAATGGTCAATACAAATATTTTTTTTGGTGCTATAATAATATAAGGAAACACTAAAACTCTATGTAAGAGATACAAATAATTACAATAGATATGAGAACAATCTAAATAATAAAAATAACAATCATGACAAAATGATATTGTTAGTGAACAAAGTGGAAGGTAATTAATACAAAGAAGATAAGGAGAATATATAAAAACCAATGACACATGGTGAATTGTCTCCTTTACCTCCAAGAAATCTTCAAGAACCAAGAACATATTAAGAACTTAGAGCACAATGAGGGCTAAAATTAAATGAGAATACAAATTGCTAGATTTTTGTTAGCCTTTAAATGCTTGTTGTAGAGGGCACAAAAGACCTCAATTTAATTGTAGGATGAATATTAGAGAATTTATTCTGATGGAAGGGAAATATAAGATTTTCAAATTCCAAATATTGAAACATGGGGAGGCAAATCCAAAAGCTTATATTGGGAAGGATAGAACATATGATGCATATATGAGGTAGATTGGTGTCATAAATAACACAAAGGTTGAAGGGGTTAAGGATATAATATTTGCATGTCTGATCCTTGGGCTACAAAATTGCTTCTAATGATACCCAACAAGCAATACGGTTGAATATCAAAATTCAAGCATGAAACCTCCTAACATGAAATCAATGCATGCAAGTTGTAACCTATGATTTCACATTGAAATGTAGATATCTCAAAAAGTATGGTCAAAAAGGTAAATTATCTCATTTGTATGCTTGGTTAATGACTTACAAATTGGATGATTCAGTTTTGCATATCTATATTTTCCCTATCTTGTATGTATTTATTATTAAATAAATGCATTAAAAATGGTAGTAGATACCCCAAGTTTTATGTAAGGATTGCTTCCTAGTGATCACAAAGGCTAAATCAAAACAACAATGTGGAAATTGTTATTTTTCAAGCACTTTGTAAATTTACTTCTTTATTGTGGAACATTAATTTCATTAATACTCCTAGTCAAGGTGCCCCTCAATAATTAGAGAGAAATAAAAGTTTCTAAAGAAAACACAATCGGATGGTAAAACACAAGATGAATTGGACAAAAAAAAAGGAAGTAGAGATAAAACAAAAATATGGTAAGGTGAAAGGAGAATGGAAGGTAAAGGTAGATTTACTTTTACCCTATCTGAGTTTAGAGAAGGATATCTAGTCTAAGTAGAGATCTGGTGTATCGAATACATCATGTAACAATTCAAAGGGGTAAGGAGATCCATAAGATATTGGTGTTTAGGTAAGCATCGATTAAGCCTTGAAATTAGGGTTTATCAAATTTTCACAATATTTGCACCATTTTATTTTATATACTATGGTCCAAAATTTCTATGGGCGACCAATAATGTTGTTGGTCCCCTATATTTCCAACTCATAGGCCACACCTAAGGGATAAAAAATCAAGGTCGAGAAACTATGATTGGAAATCATCTAGTAGGCCATGCTTGTGTGCCTAAGGTGTGATTTTATGCCAACAGGCTGATTTTGCCAAGCAAGGGAGTGAAAAAGAGAGAGGTGGGTTAGAAATGTAACGGGATATGCTAATGAGAGCTACTTTTACTATTTATAGTTTGAAATATTTGATCCTAAAGAGTGGTAAGGTGTTTCTATATGCAATCTGGCTTCTCAATTGGGTGGAGAATCCCACGATGGAGTTTGAATAGGTGATGTTGAATTGTATGGTTGAGTGATAATACCCTAAGTATTCCACCTTATACCTCCATAAAAGTGGTATGTGTTGAGAAGCAACACACCCCCACTAAAAAAATGAATTTCCATCCTTTGAAAATATTTAGCTTTCATTTTACAGTAGGGACCCTCTTGATGTTTTCCAGGTTTTTTTTCCAAATTTTTCTTGCCTCCTTCTTCTTCAAGTTTTGCATATACCAAAGTATCCAAGTAGGCTTGCCTATGGCTTTGATTTCAATTTAGAATTCATTTTTAAAATGTTAGAGTCATTTTTGAGTAAAGAAAATCTTTCACTAAATATGTAAAAATGCAAAATGCAAATGAATTCATTAGAAGTCAAACTTCCATTTTTGAAAAAGTTGCGATATCGCGACACTTTTCATTTTTGGAAATGTCGCGAAATCGCGACTGGTCCTAAAAAAATTGGTTAAGTGCTGGAAACGTCGCGATATCGCGACACTTCCATTTTTGGAAAAGTCGTGATATCGCGACACTTCCATTTTTGGAAAAGTCGTGATATCGCGACACTTCCATTTTTGGAAAAGTCGTGATATCGCGACACTTTCCATTTTTAGAAATGTTGTGAAATCACGACGAGTCTTATCAAAATTGGTTAAGTGCTAGAAACGTCACGATATCGCGACACTTTACATTTTTGGAAATGTCACGAAATCGCAACGGGTCTTAGCAAAATTGGTTAAGTGTTGGAAACGTCGCGATATCGCGACACTTCCATTTTTGGAAAAGTCACGATATCGCGACACTTTCATTTTTGGAAATGTCACGAAATCGTGACGGGTCTTAGAAAAATTGGTTAAGTGTCGAAAACATCGCGATATCGCAATACTTCCATTTTTGAAAAAGTCACGATATCGTGATACTTTCCATTTTTGGAAATGTCACGAAATCACGATGGGTCTGCGAAGAAAAGGGCTAAGTTCCAGAAACGTCATGATATCGCGACACTTTTCATTTTTGAAAAAGTCACGATATCGCGACACTTTCCATTTTTGGAAATGTTGCGAAATCGCGACGGGTCTAGGAAGAAAAGGGCTAAGTGTCGAAAAAGTCACGATATTGCGACACTTCTATTTTTGGAAAATTCATGATATCGTGACACTTTTTATTTTTGGAAATGTCGTGAAATCGCGATGGGGCCGGGAAGAAAAGGGCTAAGTGTCGAAAATGTCGCGATATCGCGACACTTCCATTTTTGAAAAAGTCACGATGTCGCGACACTTTCCATTTTTGGAAATGTCATGAAATCGCGACAGGTTTGGGAAGAAAAGGCTAAGTGCCGAAAACGTCGTGATATCGTGACACTTTCATTTTTGGAAAAGTCATGATACCGTGACACTTTTCATTTTTGGAAATGTCACGAAATCACAATGGGTCTAGGAAAAAAAGGAGAAAACTTAGAAATACAAGCTATTGGAGCAATTTCCTACAAATCTTGTTTGAATGCTTTGTTCTGGACTTAGAGTTGGTGTGACTTCTGTTTTCTGTGAGAGCATGGCTAGGAGCCTAATCTCTTTCAGATTGTGATAAGTTCATCTTATTTTGTTTCCGTTTCATTAAGGTTTATTTAATTTATGTTGTAGATCTGTGTTACCAGGATTGGATATGTCTGCTAGGCTTCATTTTTGTTTATTGTATGTTAGGGAAAATTACAGATTTAAGGTTCAGGCCTGTTCTAATTGCTTTGTCCTCACTGTGCAAGCTAGGCTGCTGGTGAGAGATACCAATTTTAACCGACTTCCATTTTGTTTATAATTTTCTGTTAGATCTGTTTCATATTTGTTTTATGCTCTTAGTTGAAAGGGATCTTAGAAAGCTGGACACTTTCCTCTTTGATTTTTTCTATTGTGAAGCTAACCGGTAAAACTAAAATTGGTAGTTTTGGTTTTGCTGCTAAGTTAGATAAACTTCTCTTTCTGCCTTACCCTACTCTCTCTGTTCCATCGTGAAATGATCTATTTTTATCTTTCTTTAAATTTGTCTTTTATTTAAATCTGCTAAAGCATAAAGAGCTAGATCAAAAAACTGATTGCAAATCTGATTATCCACAAAGATAACCAACCCCAAAAACATTACTGAACTAAAGTCTCGAGCCCGTTGTAAGGTAACAGACAGTCCACTTGAAACTATTCCAGAAGCAAAAAAGAGTGAATAGATATTCGACCCAACTCTGTAACTCACACCTTGGATATCCAGCAAGATCCTAAAGTGAGTGGGATTTATCTCGTATAAGTGTTATCGATATTTTATGCTCATCCTTCACAGGGTGTGTATAAAATTCAAACCAACATTTAAAATTGACGCTAGAAGGAGGGCCCATTGAACTTCATTCAGTATTGTAAGTTGTCTATGCAGAGTCTGGTGTTTTATCTTTTGAATCTTTTTCCCTCCTCTTTAGCTCTTTTTAAACTTGTTTGTTTGAGTTTTGCCTAAACAGTGGAACTCAACACCAATATTTAAAATTGCTAGAAAAGAGGACCTAAAGTTCAGTAGTATGTTAAGGATTGTAAGGTTGTAAGTGCTGGTGAAAAGCTGGATTCTAATTATAGAGTAACAAGGTCCCACTCTAGAGCTGGAGAGCTCCTTGTGCCTGAGTTAGAAACTCCCAGAAGAAGCAGCCTCAGAAGGGCCAAGTCCTTGTCTTAAATAGTTTTGTCACCACTTGTAGTTACTCCAACTACAACTAAAAATATCATTGTCAATCAAGTAATAATGGCAAACTGGTTAGGTTCCCGGGTGCAGCCCATGACCTGCCCAGAAATCCTGAGAGATATCTTCCAAAATACAAGCATGATGGAACTAGGACAACAGAAGAACATCTAGTAGCATTCAAGAATGCTCTGAAATTGTTAAATGTACAGCATGAAGATGTGGCTTGCATATTGTTTTCGTTCACTCTCTAGGAGGGAGCTTATGACTGGTTTCTAAATCTCACTAACAATTCTATTACCAATTGAAATGACTTGGAAAAGGTTTTTGTATCACAGTTTGGTGAAGTAATAGATCCCAATGTATTATATCAGTAGTTTTATGGTATTAAAAGATAAATAAATAAATCTGTCAGATCTTACAATGTCAGATTTTAGAAGGCTTATGGTAGACTGACTGGTTATTATGTGCCAAATGCAGACCTGGCATTAGAGATTTTTAGGAATTCTCTAGATCCAATGACTTCTGTTTTCTTGAAAAGAGATCCCTCTATTATCAATTTAACAAATGCTTACAAAGAAGCTTTGGTTCTGGAAAGACATTTGGGGCCCCAACCTTTAAATACTCATCAAATTCCTTTGGTCACACAAGGTACCCCTGTTTTCAATCCCATACCGCATCAGATGATGTTGCTAGTGTGTCAAAATCCACCATCAAAAAATCCATTGGTTGTAGCACCTATTGAAAATGTACAGAATCCAGGTAAAGAAGTTGATAACACAAGAGTTGAAGAAGTTTCAAGGGTAGTCCAAAAGTTGGCAAATGACTTTTTGACTTTCAAAAGGCAAGTGTCCACCGGCGAAAACCCAAACAGGTTTTCTTATCAGCTGAATAGATTCACTCGGCCCCCATACGAGCCCAATAAGGATTATAAAGGTAAATGGCATGATGTAAATATTTGTGATTTAGCCTTGCCTAATTGGTGTAGGATTCATGGAACATCTCAACATGGGGAGTTGGATTGCTTAGAATTTTGTAATGCCTTTGAAGCTCTTTCTGGCAAGTTGGTTTCTCCTGAACATCAAAGAACTACGGATGCCCCAAGTTCATCCAGCCATAGTGTAGCTATGGTCTTAGATTCTTTCACTTTTCCAGAAGAATCATAGAATGTTGTGGAGCTACCTATGGATGAGGTGCAAGCTTTTCAACAATACATGAGGGACAACTACAACCTCAAAAATAGAAATTCAGAGCCCAACACTACATCTACCCCTTTGGAAAACTCCCACAGTTTTCCTCCAAATCCATCTTCAAGCAATAACCCATCTCCACCCCAGGGAGGAAACCCGAGAGGACCAGATGCATTTGTCCCTCCACTCAATAAAGGATATAATATAGTGGAGGACATGAAGAAGATCAAAGCCAACATCACTCTTCATGAGTTGGCCCAAATTTCAAAACAAAGGGATAACCTGATCAAAACATATTTTGAACCTACTACCAAACCTTTGGAAAAGGGAAAGAAGATGGCAAATGCAAATGTGGCCATGTATAAAGAGAAGACTGAAGTTCCGCATTTTCTACTAACTATCCAAATATTTGGAAAAAACTTACATAACTGTCTGGTAGATTCGGGTGTTTCAGCTAATGTTATGCCTTTGGCCATTTGTCAACAATTGGGTTTAACCCCAATGAACTACGAGATGAGAGTCATCCAATTAGATAAATTTGAGGTTAAAGTGGTAGGTGAACTTCAGAATATACATATCCAGCTAGCATCTAAGCCAAGAGCGCAGCACAAAATTGATATTCAGGTGGTGGATATTCTTGTAGGGTACGGAATGCTTCTGAGCAGGGATTGGTCAAAATCATTGAATGGGTATTTGGCTCCTGATTTCTCGCATATGTGGTTACCTTGGAATGGTTTTGCAAATCAATTAAGAATCAACAGAGAACCAAGATATAAACTCATGGTTACAGAGTATAATGCTAAGAATGAGACTGCTAATCTTGCTAAGGGCTGTTATATTGGGGTTTATAATTTGACAACTACTCAAAAGGAGAAACCGGTTAAAACTCACCAAGATCACGATAATGAACTTGGAACGCCTCATATTAATGCAGCTAAGTCTGAGCAAGGTTATGGTACAGGGGTTGTTCTTAAAAGACCAAAAAATCAAACTGATTTTATGTCTTATCGCTTGTAGTTTCCCTGCACTAATAATTTGGTAGAATACGAAGCATTAGTACCAGGATTAAAATTTGCTTTACATTACTTTGATCATGCAGATACGAAAACTCGTATGTTGGACTTGTTTGATTTGCAAGGTGGACGACTTCAAGCCGTAGAGCATTTTAATCGGCACCAAGAGACAGTTAAGCGCTGGCTTGATGAGAGGGCCAATTCAAAGGCTTTCAAACTTAGAGACCTGGTGTTTCTGTGGGACAAAGCCCATGAAAAGAAGCGTAAAAACACCAAGCTACAACCTTTATGGATAGGGCCATACCAGATTGCCAAAACCCTAGGTAATAATGCATTTTTTCTATAGGACCTGGAGGGTAATTTTCTGAACCTTCTTGTTAATGGTCAATATCTAAAGCATTATTTCTCAGCTTTTCCATCCAATACATCGATTGAATAAATCACAAAGACATTGTAACATGTGTATACATTGTAAATAAGCTTTGAAGTAGTTGGTTTTCATTTTATTTTGTGTATATATTGTAAATAAACTTTGAAGTAGTTTGTTTTATTTTATTTTGTTTGATTTTAAAGTTCTATGTTTTTTTTCTTTTTAAAAAAATTAAAAACTTGTATTAATACAAAGACTAGAAACAAGCGGGAGAGAACACATCCCGAGCCAGAACCAAGAGCAACACAACAAGGACAACGCACAAAGGCAACACTAGCAGCCACAGGACAAAAAGAACAAATGGCACGAAAAGACGACATGTCGTGAAAATGCGACATGTCGCAAAAACGCGACATGTCACGAAATCGCGATAGTCACCCTAGACACAACCGCTTCGGTGCCAACAGTCACAAAAACGCGACGAAAAAACTAAAAGACACTCATGCCACAAAGGGGTCGCGATATCACGACAATTAACCATCCAATTGCTTAAGAGCCAAATGTGCCGCGATATCACGACAAAAATGCCAAGCTGCTTCCAATTAACCAAATTGTCACGAAATCACGACCCATTAACACCTTTGAACTGCATCTTCAAAAGAGGCGTGATATCGCGACAAAAACCCAATAAGAGCCGCGACAGTGCGACATGTCGCAATATCGCGCAAGAAATTCGCCAAAGGCCGCAAAGGCACAACCTGTCGCGAAATCGTGACAAAAACCAACTCGAGGCCGCGACAGCGCTACAGGTCGCGATATCGCGACAATTTTTCTCCCAGCCGCATAAGTGCCAAACGTGTCGCGATATCGCGACAGGATTTCCTTGCAGCTTCCCATTCTCAAACTTGTCACGAAAACGCGACGAAATTTTAACTTTGCTTTTCAACTTCATAAAGGGTACGAAATCACGGCAAGAACTCCACACGGACCACGAAAGTGGGACCTATCGTGAAATCGCGACACGCGATATCGTGACGTGTCGCGAAATCGCGACACGCGATATCGTGACGTGTCGCGAAATCGCGACATGTCACGAAATCGCGATGTGTCGCAAAATCGTGACTCGCGATATCGCGATAGGTCACGATATCGTGACATGTCGCGATATCGCGACGAAACCCACCAAAGGCCGCGAAGGCTCAACCTGTCGCGATATCGCGACAGCCACCAGCCAGAGGCCGCGATAGCACTACATGTCGCGATATCGCGACAAAAAAGGTCCTTAGCAAAAAAAAATTTGCATATTATTTCAAAATTTGTTCAAGGCCTTGTCTAATCTCTGCATCCTCCACAGACATATTACTATGCAGATGCATCCCAACCTCTCTCTCAGCACCCATCTTAGCAAGGAAATCAACCGCTTTATTAAGAGATCTACTAGCATAAATAGGTATCACATCCTCTAATTCCTTCCAAAGCTCTTTAATTTGGGAGACCATAATCCGTAGCCTCCAAGCTTTTAAGGCAAAGTTCCTCATGCAATCAAGAGCACCAACCAAGATTTGGGAATCAGACTCAATGATTATCTTTCTATGACCCTGCTTGACGGCCCAGATGGAGGCAGATTTAATAGCAAAGGCCTCCGCTTCATTGTTGGTGGCATATCCCAGACCTTGCAATTCCTAATAGAGCACAGTCCCAGCATGATCACGGCAAATAACTCCACTTCCAGCATTGCTCGAATTGCCTTTTGCAGCTCCATCAGTATTGATTTTGACCCAGCCTTCTGGGGGAGGTTTCCAACAACTTCTTACCTGTCTCTCAAGATCAGTAGCTCTCCCTTCCAAAGGCTTAGAAGCAAGCTGATTTTCCTCCTCAGCATATATGGCTACGGTTTCCACAACTTTGCTCTAGATGACCTGCCATATCCCATACACCGAAGAGAAGGTTTCACGAAAAATATGAGCATTTCTTTCCAACCACACCTGCCACCAAATAAAAAGGAAACCGAGCTCCCAGCCAGTACGAAGAGCTTTAGATGTAAATCTACCTCTCTTCCAGATTTCCCATAAATTGGTCCGAGACAAGTCTCCAATAGCCTGAAGTTTAAAGTGGGAAAACCAACGATGCCAAATCTACTGTGTGAAAGGACAATCAAACAGAAGATGATCCACAGTTTCCTCATTCCTATAACATAAAACACACTGGGAAGGGCCAATGATGCCTCTAATTCTAAGGTTGTCAAAGGTCAAGATACCATTATGCATCAGCTGCCAAGAAAAGAAGTTCACTTTCGGCCAGCCCTTGGGATGCCATATCTTCCTCCATTCATGAACTGGAAAAGAGTGTGGGGGGGGCTCAGGAAGGATCGAATCATAGCCCTCCTTCACTGTATAAACCCCAAGGTTCCCAAAGCCCCAGGCAAGCTCATCCTCCTCATCTCTCCCAGTAAGAAACCTTTCTGACAAAAGTTTTTCCAGAGTTGGAGCCTGCTCCGGAGGGATTGGAATAGGCCATTCACCCAGTCGCTTAAACTTTTGAACCTTATACTCCCCCAAATGGCTGGTATTGAAGTAGCTCTCAATATTAATCCATCCCTTATCTTCAAGAGCTGATTTTAACATATGCAATTCAGGAAACACAGCAAGGATAGGAGGATTCTAATCCCAAGAATCAGTCCAGAACCGGGCCTTCTCCCCTCTCCCAACTTTCCAGAACAATTGATCTTTGATAATGCGAGATCCGAGCTTGAGCGCCTGCCACACAAGAGATCCATTACCCTCCAAAGGAAAGCGGCCCAAGTCGTTGGGATGAAAAAGACCCAAGTATTTACTAGAAAGGATTCTGTTGAAAAGGGACGTAGGCTGGGAAATCCACCTCCAATACAATTTACCAGCCAGGGCCCGATTTTTAAACTTGGAGCTTCTTAAACCCAGCCCACCTTTTTCCTTTGGCTGGGTGACCTTATCCCAACCAACCAAGGCCCATTTTATCTCTCCTTTAGCACCTTCCCAGAGAAAACTTCTAGCCACTTTGTCCAGCTCTTTCCAAATTGATGGAGGGGCAGCCAGAATAGAGAATTTATAAATTGGCATGGCCTGAATAACAGACTTCAGGAAATTTAGTCGGCCCCCATAGCTTAACCATCTATGAGACCAGTGATTCATTCTCTCTTTGATGCCATCCAAAAGGTCCTTCCAGAAATCAGCTTTCGGCTTTTTGAAATGCAGAGGAACCCCCAGATAAACAACAGGAAGAGAGGTCCTAGTGAAACCCAGGATCTCCATAACTCTCTCTTGTGACCTTTGATCAAGGTTAAAGAAGACCACTTTTGATTTTGTTTCATTGATGACTTTATTAGAAGCCCGGAGGTAGACGTTAAGAGAATATTTGATTCCTCTTGCCTCCCTGAGGCTGGCAACTCCCACCAAACCAGTATCATCCACAAACTGTAAATGAGTCAAAACTTCAGCCCCGATTTTAATTCCTATTATCTGTCCTTGACGTCTTCTTCTCAGGAGGAGTCTGCCTAATCCTTTAGCCAAGATGAGAAAGAGATAAGGAGAGCAAGGGTCTCCTTTGCGGAGACCCCGAGAGGCTCCAAAAGGTGGCGAGGGAAGTCCCTTAATTAAAACAGAGTAGGAAGGCGTAGAGATACAGCACAAGACCCAGGCAATCCAGTCCTGAGAAAAACCAAAGGCTATGTTTTACCCTTTGGGATCTGTACAAATTTTTTTAGCTTTTAAAATTCTATTTTTTTTAGTTTTGCCTGGGCAACAAAGAAAAGTCAGCCTTCTAAAATTGTTTTATTCTGAGTTCAAAATCCCGTGTTCATTATTCTAATTGAGAGATAGTCTGCTTAAACTGAACAGTGGAACTATTTTGTTATTCGGAACAACAGTAGAAAGATGACTGGATTTTGTGTCTTGCTTGCCATAATTATTTTAATTATAAAGAAACTGCTATATTGTTTGGCTGGAGAAACTCCCAGGGAATCCAAGAAAAGTTGGTCATAATAGGGGACTCTAATTCATGAAATTATTTGAGTATCCATAGAGGCTATCAGTACCCAGGCTGAAGCAGTTCCAGATTGATAAAATATTTAAAAAAAAAAATTGTTTTTTTTTAAGGCTTTTTCAGATTTCGGTATATTTCATATGAGAGAGAGAAAAGGTGAAAGTTGAGCAAGACAACATAAAACTGGCACTCTGTTATTTTCTATACAAAAAAAAAAGGGTTATGTAATGAAAAAGATAGCCAAGGCTTCAGAAGATGTTTTCTTTTACCAAGTTGTAGATACTACCTCACAGTTGTGGATCAGGGTCGTGAAAATCTAAAGAGTAACTTTGTCGGGGCTGTAAAAGGCTAAACTAGTAAACAGAGCCCTACTCGGTTTCCCCTTTCACAACTTGGTTTTTCTTTCTAGAAAAGCTGATCAATCTAGAGTACAACATTCGAAGGCCCAGTCATTCTTGAAGAAAGTTTTATACGCTTATAATTGCACATCAGAAATATTCCTCAAGTGATTCAACCTAGTATGTCCTTGAGAAATTTTAACAACTATCAAGTAGTAGTTAAATTATTTTGAAGAATATTTGTGGCAAGGCATGGTACATGGTCTATGTTGTTTTGAAACTAGAGTCTTGGATTTTAAAATAGTGCTACTATTTTACCCGTAGATATCGCCATTTGTTGAGAAGCAACACACCCCCACTAAAAAAATTAATTTCCATCCTTTGAAAATATTTAGCTTTCATTTTACAGTAGCGACCCTCTTGATGTTTTTCAGGTTTTTATTCCAAATTTTGCTTGCCTCTTTCTTCTTCAAGTTTTGCATATACCAAAGTATCCAAGTAGGCTTGCCTATGGCTTTGATTTCAATTTAGAATTCATTTTTAAAATGTTAGAGTCATTTTTGAGTAAAGAAAATCTTTCACTAAATATGTAAAAATGCAGAATGCAAATGAATTCATTAGAAGTCAAACTTCCATTTTTGGAAAAGTCACGATATCACGACACTTTGCATTTTTGGAAATGTCGCGAAATCGCGACAGGTCTTAGAAAAATTGGTTAAGTGCTGGAAACGTCGCGATATCGCGACACTTCCATTTTGGAAAAGTCACGATATCGCGACACTTTCCATTTTTGAAAATGTCACGAAATCGCGATGGGTCTTAGAAAAATTGGTTAAGTGCTAGAAACGTCGCGATATCGCGACACTTCCATTTTTAGAAAAGTCGCGATATCGTGACACTTCCATTTTTGGAAATGTCACGAAATCGCGACAGGTCTTAGAAAAATTGGTTAAGTGCCGGAAACGTCGCGATATCGCGACACTTCCATTTTTGGAAAAGTCGCGATATCGCAACACTTCCATTTTTGGAAAAGTCACGATATCGCGACACTTTCCATTTTTGGAAATGTCGCGAAATCGCGACGAGTCTGGGAAGAAAAGGCTAAGTGCCGAAAATATCACGATATCATGACACTTCCATTTTTGGAAAAGTCACGATATCGCAACACTTTCCATTTTTGGAAATGTCATGAAATCACGACGGGTCTAGGAAGAAAAGGGCTAAGTGCTGGAAACGTCGCGATATCGCGATGTTTCCATTTTTGGAAAAGTCGCGATATCACGACACTTTCCATTTTTGGAAATGTCACGAAATTGCGATGATTCCGGGAAGAAAAGGGCTAAGTGTCAAAAACGTTGCGATATCGCGACACTTCCATTTTTGGAAAAGTCACGATGTCGCGACACTTTCTATTTTTGGAAATGTCAGGAAATCGCGACGGGTCTGGGAAGAAAAGGCTAAGTGCCGAAAACGTCACGATATTGTGACACTTCCATTTTTGGAAAAGTCGTGATACCGCGACACTTTTCATTTTTGGAAATGTCATGAAATCGCAACGGATCTGGGAAGAAAAGGCGAAAACTTAGAAATACAAGATATTGGAGCAATTTCCTGCAAATCTTGTTTGAATGCTTTGCTCTGGACTTAGAGTTGGTGTGACTTCCGTTTTTTGTGATAGCATGGCCAGGAACCTAATCTCTTTCAGATTGTGATAAGTTCATCTTCTTTTGTTTCCGTTTCATTAAGGTTTATTTAATTTATGTTGTAGATCTGTGTTACCAGGATTGGATATCGTTGCTAGGCTTCATTTTCTTTATTATATGTTAGGGAAAATTACAGATTTAAGGTTCAGGTCTATTCTAATTGCTCTGTCCTCACTGTGCGAGCTAGGCTGCTGGTGAGAGATACCAATTTTAATCGACTTCTCTTCTGTTTATAATTTTCTGTTAGATCTGTTTCATCTTTGTATTATTCTCTTGGTTGAAAGTGATCTTAGAAAGGTAGACACTTTCCTCTTTGATTTGTTCTATTGTGAAGCTAACTGATATAACTAAAATTGGTAGTTTTGGTTTTGCATCTAAGTTAGATAAACTTCTCTTTATGCCTTACCCTACTCTCTTTGTTCCACCGTGAAATGATCCATTTTTATCTTTCTTTAAATTTTTCTTTTATTTAAATCTTCTAAAGCATAAAGAGCTAGATCAAAGAACTGATTATAAATCTGATTATCCACAAAGATAACCAACCCCAAAAACATTACTGAACTGAAGTCCCGAGCCCGTTGTAAGGTAACAAACAGTCCACTTGAAACTATTCCAGAAGCAGAAAAGAGTGAATAGACATTTGACCCAACTTTGTAACTCACACCTTGGATATCCAGCAAGATCTTAAAGTGAGTGGGATTTATCCCGTATAAGTGTTATCGGTATTTTATGCTCATCCTTCACAGGGTGTGTATAAAAGTCGAACCAACATTTAAAATTGGTGCTAGAAGGAGGGTGCATTGAACTTCATTCAGTATTGTAAGTTGTCTATGCAGAGTCTAGTGTTTTATCTTTTGAATCATTTTCCCTCTTCTTTAGCTCTTTTTAAAATTGTTTGTTTGAGTTTTTCCTAAACAGTGAAACTCAACACCAATATTTAAAATTGCTAGAAAAGAGGACCTGAAGTTCAGTAGTTTATTAAGGATTGTAAGGTTGTAAGTGCTGGTGAAAAGCTGGATTCTAATTATAGAGTAACAAGGTCCCACTCCAGAGCTAAAGAGCTCCTTGTGCCTTAGTTAGAAACTCCCAGAAGAAGCAGCCTCATAAGGGCCAAGTCCTTGTCTGAAATAGTTTTGTCACCACTTGTAGTTACTCCAACTACAACTGAAAATATCATTGTCAATCAAGTAATAATGGTAAACTTGTTAGGTTCCACTGCCTTAAATATCTCAGGTGCAGCCCATGACCTACCTAGAAATCTTGAGAGATATCTTTCCAGATACAAGCATGATGAAACTAGGACAGCAGAAGAACATCTAGTAGCATTCAAGAATGCTCTAAAATTGTTAAATGTATAGCATGAAGATGTGGCTTGCATATTGTTCCCATTCACTCTCCAGGAGGGAGCTTACAACTGGTTTCTAAATCTCACTAACGATTCTATTACCAGTTGGAACGACTTAGAAAAGGTTTTTGTATCACATTTTGGTGAAGTAATAGATCCCAATGTATTATATCAGTAGTTTTTTGGTATTAAAAGAGAAATAAATGAATCTGTCAGATCTTACAATGTCAGATTTCGAAGGCTTATGGTAGACTGATTGGTTATTATGTGCCAAATGCAGACCTGGCATTAGAGTTTTTTAGGAATTCTCTAGATCCAATGACTTCTATTTTCTTGAAAATATATCCCTCTATTACCAATTTAACAGAGGCTTACAAAGAAGCTTTGGTTCTGGAAAGATAGTTGGGGCCCCAACCTTTAAATACTCATCAAATTCCTTTGGTCACACAAGGTACCCCTGTTTTCAATCCCATACCGCATCAGATGATGTTGCTAGTGTGTCAAACTCCACCATCAAAAAATCCATTAGCTGTAGCACCTGTTGAAAATGTACAGAATCTAGGTAAAGAAGCTGATAACACAAGAGTTGAAGAAGTTTCAAGGGTATTCCAAAAGTTGGCAAATGACTTTTTGACTTTCAAAATGCAAGTGTCCACTGGCGAAAATCCAAACAAGTTTTCTTATCAGTAGAATAGATTCACTCGGCCCCCATACGAGCCCAATAAGGATTATAAAGGTAAAAGGCATGATGTAATTATTTGTGATTTAGCCTTGCCTAACTAGTGCAAGATTCATGGAATGTCTCAGCACGGGGAGTTGGATTGCTTGGAATTCTGTAATGCCTTTGAAGCTCTTTCTGGCAAGTTGGTTTCTCCTGAACATCAAAGAACTACGGATGCCCCAAGTTCATCCAGCCATAGTGTAGCTATGGTCTTAGATTCTTTCACTTTCCCAGAAGAATCATAGAATGTTGTGGAGCTACCTATGGATGAGGTGCAAGCTTTTCAACAATACATGAGGGACAACTACAACCTCAAAAATAGAAATTCAGAGCCCAACACTACATCTACCCCTTTGGAAAACTCCCACAGTTTTCCTCCAAATCCATCTTCAAGCAATAACCCATCTCCACCCCAGGGAGGAAACCCGAGAGGACCAGATGCATTTGTCCCTCCACTCAATAAGGGATATAATATAGTGGAGGACATGAAGAAGATCAAATCCAACATCACTCTCCATGAGTTGGCCCAAATTTCTGAACAAAGGGATAACCTGATCAAAACATATTTTGAACCTACTACCAAACCTTTGAAAAAGAGAAAGAAGATGGCAAATGCAAATGTGGCCATGTATAAAGAGAAGACTGAAGTTCTGCCTTTTCTACTGACTGTTCGAATATTTGGAAAAAACTTACACAACTGTCTGGTAGATTCGGGTGCTTCAGCTAATGTTATGCCTTTGGCCATTTGTCAACAATTGGGTTTAACCTCAATGAACTCCGAGATGAGAGTTGTCCAATTAGATAAATCAGAGGTTAAAGTGGTAGGTGAACTTCAGAATATACATATCCAGCTAGCATCTGAGCCAAGAGCGCAGCACAGAATTGATATTCAGGTGGTGGATATTCTTGTAGGGTACGAAATGCTTTTGAGCAGGGATTAGTCAAAATCATTGAATGGGTATTTGGCTACTGATTTCTCGCATATGTGGTTACCCTGAAATGGTTTTGCAAATCAATTAAGAATCAACAGAGAACCAAGATATAAACTCATGGTTACAGAGTATAATGCCAAGAATGAGACTGCTAATCTTGCTGAGGGCTGTTATATTGGGGTTTATAATTTGACAACTACTCAAAGGGAGAAATATGTTAAAGCTCACCAAGATCACGATAATGAAGTTGGGATGCCTCATATTAATGCAGCTAAGTCTGAGCAAGGTTATGGTGTAGGGGTTGTTCTTAAAAGACCAAAAAATCAAACCGATTTTATGTCTTATCACTTATAGTTTCCCTGCACTAATAATTTGGTATAATATGAAGCATTAGTACCAGGATTAAAATTTGCTTTACATTAATTTGATCATGCAGATATGAAAACTCATATGTTGAACTTGTTTGATTTGTAGGGTGGACGACTTCAAGCTGTAGAGCATTTTAGTCGGCACCAAGAGACAGTTAAGCCCTGGCTTGACGAGAGGGCCAATTCAAAGGCTTTCAAACTTACGGACACTGGTGTTTACGTGGGACAAAGCCTATGAAAAGAAGCGTAAAAACACCAAGCTGCAACCTTTATGGACAGGGCCATACCAGATTTCCAAAACCCTAGGTAATAATGCATTTTTTCTACAGGACCTAGAGGGTAATTTTCTACAGGACCTAAAGCATTATTTCTCAGCTTTTCCATCCAATACATCGATTGAATAAATCACAAAGACGTTGTAACATGTGTATACATTGTAAATAAGATTTGAAGCAGTTTGTTTTATTTTATTTTGTTTGATTTTAAAGTTCTGTGTTTTATCCCTTGGGATCTGTACAAATTTCTTTAGCTTTTAAAATTCTATTTTTTTTAGTTTTGCCTGGGCAACAAAGAAAAGTCAGCCTTCTAAAATTGTTTTATTTTGAGTTCAAAATCCAGTGTTCATTATTCTAATTGAGAGATAGTCTGCTTAAACTAAATAGTGGAACTATTTTGTTATTCGAATCAACGATAGAAAGATGACTGGATTTTGTGTCTTGCTTGCCACAATTATTTTAATTATAAAGAAACCGCTATCTTGTTTGGTCGGAGAAACTCCCAAGGAATCCAATAAAAGTTGGTCGTAAGAGGGGACTCTGATTCGTGAAATTATTTGAGTATCCATAGAGGCTATCAGTACCCAGGCTAAAGCAGTTCTAGATTGATAAAATATTTAAAAAAAAAAAATTGTTCATTTTTAAGGCTTTTTAGATTTCGGTATATTTCAAAGGAGAGAGAGAAAAGGTGAAAGTTGAGCAAGACAGCATAAAACTGGCACTCTGTTATTTTCTATATATAAAAAAAAAAGGTTATGTAATGAAAAAGATAGCCAAGGCTTCAGAAGATGTTTTATTTTACCAAGTTGTAGATACTACCTCACAGTTGTGGATTAGGGTCATGAAAATCTAAAGAGTAACTCTGTCGGGGCTGTAAAAGGCTAAACTAGTAAACAGAGCCCTTCTCAGTTTCCCCTTTCACAACTCAGTTTCCTTTTCTAGAAAAGCTGATCAATCCAGAGTACATTCGAAGGCCCAGTCATTCTTGAAGAAAGTTTTATACGCTTATAATTGCACATCAGAAATCTTTCTTAAGTGATTCATCCTAGTATGTCCTTGGAAAATTTTAACAACTATCAGGTAGTAGTTAAATTATTTTGAAGAATA
Source organism: Wollemia nobilis (assembly GCA_028583015.1). Lineage (NCBI taxonomy): Eukaryota > Viridiplantae > Streptophyta > Pinopsida > Araucariales > Araucariaceae > Wollemia > Wollemia nobilis. The sequence continues at coordinate 3,435,395 of JAQPPZ010001753.1, forward strand.
TTTGTGGCAAGGCATGGTAGATGGTCTATGTTGTTTTGAAACTAGAGTCCTGGATTCTAAAATAGTGCTACTATTTCACCCGTAGATATCGCCATTTGTTGAGAAGCAACACACCCCCACTAAAAAAATAAATTTCCATCCTTTGAAAATATTTAGCTTTCATTTTACAGTAGGGACCCTCTTGATGTTTTCCAGGTTTTTATTCCAAATTTTGCTTGCCTCCTTCTTCTTCAAGTTTTGCATATACCAAAGCATCCAAGTAGGCTTGCCTATGGATTTGATTTCAACTTAGAATTCATTTTTAAAATGTTAGAGTCATTTTTGAGTAAAGAAAATCTTTCACTAAATATGTAAAAATATAGAATGCAAATGAATTCATTAGAAGTCAAACTTCTATTTTTGAAAAAGACGCGATATCGCGACACTTTTCATTTTTGAAAATGTCGCGAAATCACGACGGGTCTTAAAAAAATTGGTTAAGTGCTGAAAACGTCGCGATATCGCGACACTTCCATTTTTGAAAAAGTCATGATATCGCGACACTTTCCATTTTTAGAAATGTTGCAAAATCACGACGAGTCTTAGCAAAATTGGTTAAGTGCTGGAAACATCACGATATCGCGACACTTCCATTTTTGGAAAATTCGCGATATCGCGACACTTCTATTTTTGGAAATTTCGTGAAATCGCGACGGGTCTTAGAAAAATTGGTTAAGTGCCGAAAATGTCGCGATATCGCGACACTTCCATTTTTTGAAAAGTCGCGATATCGCGACACTTTCCATTTTTGGAAATGTCACGAAATTGTGACGAGTCCGGGAAGAAAAGGGCTAAGTGCCGAAAACTTCGTGATATCGCGACACTTCCATTTTTGGAAAATTCGCGATATCGCGACACTTCCATTTTTGGAAATGTCGCAAAATCATGATGGGTCTTAGAAAAATTGGTTAAGTGCCGAAAACATTGCGATATCATGACACTTTCATTTTTGGAAAAGTCGCGATATCGTGACACTTTCCATTTTTGTAAATGTCACAAAATCATGACGGGTCCGAGAAGAAAATGGCTAAGTGTCGAAAACGTCACGATATCGCGACACTTCCATTTTTGAAAAAGTCGCGATGTCACAACACTTTCCATTTTTGGAAATGTCGCGAAATCATGACGGGTTTGGGAAGAAAAGGCTAAGTGCTGGAAACATCACGATATCGCGACACTTCCATTTTTGGAAAAGTCGTGATACCGTGACACTTCCATTTTTGGAAAAGTCGTGATACCGCGACACTTTCCATTTTTGGAAATGTCGCGAAATCGCGATGGGTCTGCGAAGAAAAGACAAAAACTTAGAAATACAAGCTATTGGAGCAATTTCTTGCAAATCTTGTTTGAATGCTTTGTTATGGACTTAGAGTTGTTGTGACTTCCATTTTCTATGATAGCATAGCCAGGAGCCTAATCTCTTTCAAATTATGATAAGTTCATCTTCTTTTGTTTTTGTTTCATTAAGGTTTATTTAATTTATGTTGTAGATCTGTGTTACCAGGATTGGATATGTTGCTAGGCTTCATTTTCTTTATTGTATGTTATGGAAAATTATAGATTTAAGGTTCAGGCCTGTTCTAATTGCTCTGTCCTCACTGTGCGAGCTAGGCTGCTGGTGAGAGATACCAATTTTAACCAACTTCCCTTCTGTTTATAATTTTTTGTTACATATGTTTCATCTTTGTCTTATGCTCTTAGTTGAAAGTGATCTTAGAAAGCTGGACACTTTTCTCTTTGATTTGTTCTATTATGAAGCTAACTGGTATAACTAAAATTAGTAGTTTTGGTTTTGCAGCTAAGTTAGATAAACTTCTCTTTCTGCCTTACCCTACTCTCTCTGTTCCACCGTGAAATGATCCATTTTTATCTTTTTTTAAATTTGTCTTTTATTTAAATCTACTAAAGCATAAAGAGCTAGATCAAAGAACTAATTGTAAATCTGATTATCCACAAAGATAACCAACCCCAAAAACATTATCGAATCGAAGTCCCGAGCCCGTTGTAAGGTAACAGACGAGTCCACTTGAAACTATTCCAGAAGCGAAAAAGAGTGAATAGACATTCGACCCAACTCTGTAACTCACACCTTGGATATCCAACAAGATCCTAAAGTGAGTGGGATTTATCCCGTATAAGTGTTATCGGTATTTTATGCTCATCCTTCATAGGGTGTGTTTAACAGTCGAACCAACAGTATGGCTATCAAATTTAAGAACATGTGGTAGATTTTATGAGTATTAATTTTGGGTAGGAAGGTTTATAAGATGATGGATAGAGTATGAGCAATATATACATTAATAAGCAACCTAAAATTTTAGATGATAGGGAGAAATATGGATATATGCATCATATTATTGGATAATCATCTAAATATGATGACCTAACTATTATGTATCATCTCTTGTTTATTGATCAATCACATGATGGGGGTATGCAAGAGTTTTCATCTAGATGAGGGATCATAAGGTATGCTTCACATGGGGTCTACTAATCTTGGCATGTTTGTATATGATATTACAAAATACCATGTCTAGGCATAGTAAGAGATTAGCATACTAGACATTGTTATAGGTCTCATGTTAGAAGTATATCATAATGAGGTGGCCCACACATCTACCAAGATAGATATATAACTCTATGAGGTTGATGATGTATAAATGGATAAACCATTTTGAGATAGTGTAAATATCATTCATAGGTTCACTTGCACTAGCACACCAAGTAATTGAATATTTGTAACCTTGTTGGATCATTTGGAGACCTTGGAGTGGGTTAGCTCATATAATAGATGTAGGGTGGAAGAAGGATGGATAAACTATCTAATATAATAGATGTGGGTTAGCTCATATAATAGATGTAGGGTGGAATAAGGATGGATATGAGCTAACCCACATATATTATATTAGATAGTTGATTAGTGATTAGGTAGATTAAGATATCCATAGGTATGATTGAATGACGCAAAAATTTGGTAAGGTTTAGTCAATACCAAATATTTTGGGCATATAGTACTAGGGAAAAAATTTAGATCTAGTACATGTGGGAGCTTGTTTAGATTTGATGAGCTCACAAACAAGGATAGGGATGATATGATCATTACTAATATAAGGATTGACAATCAAAAATTTGATCCACACTATTGGAGATGTTACAGTGATATTTGACCAATCCAGGTTTCTCCACCTATCCCACTAAGGCAATGAAGTCTGATGAGCATTAGGATGGAGAAGGCATGATACAAATCTCATAGAAGGTATTGAGATGGATAGGATAGAGTATGAGCTTATCTAGATTTAAAAATAGGATTTATGATAGTTCTAGTAGGAAATTTAGCCCTAGAAGAAATTCTAAAGACGAGCAGATAAATGAGGAGCAATAGAGCTTGGATTGAGATATGAGGAAAGAGATGTTATAGGCTCCTTATATGGGGGGCAAGCATGATACTAGAGCATATTATGCCAATAGAGATAGAGGAAATTTAGTAGAGAATAGGTAATATAGAAAAGAGGATAGAGGAGAGGGAGGCATAGATGAAAGGTTATGATAAAGTTTTGTTCATTAAGCATGAGATAAATAGGGGAGAGATGGATGAGTTATAAATATAGCTAGAAAATATCCTTGTAGAGAGGGAATAAGTATAGGAAGATTGATTATACAAAATAATTAAGGTTATGGAAGAGATAGACTGCTTAACTTTGAATCAATATGTATAGTATATATGCATCACTACTCATGAAGTTCTGCATGATGAGGTGGTGGCCAAGAGTGTCATGACCCTCCCTAGAAGGATTTTTGACACAAATAAATAATGTATTGCTCTATGACACTTTAATACCTAGTTTGATCAATTGAACCAACTATGTGATGTTTAGTTGATTTAGAAGGGCATGATACTACTAACATATTGCCAAGTGTGCAGGATCGGGTACAATTATAGGTGGAGAAAGTAGAATCATCCACCAAAAGTAGGGGTACTTGATGTTGGAGAAATTATTATTACGGTAACTAAAGGGCAACATGGATAGGTATATTCATATAGGTATGCATTATTAGTTAGGGATAATCATCAATAGCTAGACACCTTGAGCCTCAAGTTGATAGTCTGGTAGCTATCATAAATTCTTGGGCTGAGATAGGTGACTGAGTTGAAAGAAATATTCCCTCTTTATCTATTACATACATTTGATTATATTTTACTTCATCACTATATGTACTGGTTGTTTTGGAAATAAAAACATGCATAATTTGATTGCTTTTGAAAACTCCTTGTTATGCTTAAAATATCTTACTCTCTATTTTATGAATAATAGAATTTTTAATTTAAATGATAAAGAAATTTTATTTATAAATAAATAGTTGTTTTATTTTAAATGATAAAGGAATTTCATTTATAAATAAATAGTTCTTTTATTTTAAATGATAAAGAAATTTCATTTAAAATAAATAGTTGATTTATTTTAAATTATAAAGGAATTTCATTTTTAAATAAATAGTACTTATATTTTCAATGATAATGGAATTTAATTTATAAATAAATAATAATTTTATTTTAAATGATAAAGGAATTTCATTTATAAATAAATAGTTGCTTTATTTTTAAGTGAATATAGAGATTTATTTTTAATAGTTGATTTATTTTCCATTAGTGGGAACTTTATTTAATGATAGAACTTCTATTTATAAGACTTTGGAGAAACATCATTTTAAGCAATAAAAGAAATTTATTTTGAATAAATGATTCGAAGCTATTCTCTATATATGTATATAGATAACTTGAATTTATTTTATGTAATAATGTTTTTATATAAAGTAAATAAGGTTCTAAGAAGATAACCTTCTCGCCATCAGCTCCATTATGGCAAAATTTTGGTAAATGGGAAGAATACTTTTAAAACCCAAAAAGATCAGATTTCCACCATGGAGTGGATGAGAGAGTAATGGCAATCAGAAAGGTGGTTGACAGAGGAGACGTGAATAAGAAGAGCTCGATCACCGAGCTTAAGGGGGATAAGGTAAAATTCAATGTTAGTAGCTAGAATATTTATGAAGGACAAGACCAAAGACATAGGAAAGGAACTTGCTTTCTGTTTAAGAGAGAGGTAATTCAAGGGAAGAGGATTAATCATTCATGCAAACCTTTACAAGTAGAGGGAGATAGACAAATAATGCTCTAGAAGGAAAAATTAGATCCACAAGTAATATTGGCAAAGGTGACGTCTGAAGGTAAGGAAATAATTCAGTGAAGGACTTGTAGGTTGGTTCTGTGTTCCTTTAGTTGATGTTTGTTGTTGTCGTCATGATAAATTCACACTTGGCTGGAAGGGAGTGGAACTTTTATTTGATTTCCCTACTATTTCTTCCTTTGCTCAAGATTTTTGTTGTACATCATCTTTTTTAGGATACTTATTTGAGTCTTAAATGGGCCACCCTTGTCAAGTAGAGTTAGGATCCTTTCCACTGGTCAACCTACCACTACATACATGGTGGTATAGTTGTGTTCTATGCCAAGGTTGGTACATGTTGACACTAGTTGTGATTGTGGTAGCATCTCGGGGGCACTTTGTGAGTGCTAGAGACTAAAATCCAATATTTATTATTTTTCCCCTCTAAAAGTGTCTAGAGTGGTTTTTGATTATTTAGTTAGCCCTCGCTCATTGTAGAGAGGGCACTGTGTTGTTCATGTTAGTATGATAGTCAAAATTGTAAACATTCCTTTGCTATTTTACTCATGAGTTAGTGTTGCCCTATGTAGGAAGACTATAGTATTAACTACCATAGTGGAATACTATCATGAATCTTTGAGTTCCACTTGGGTAGTGGTGGCTTTAGAACCACTCATCCTTGATATCGTGGTCGCGATAGGACCTCTGTTTAGATAGAAATCCTACATTAGTCTGTTGATTGTTGGGTTGGTATCTACGAGTATTTTCATGGGTCTTCATAGGTGTTTGCCCTAGGGTTTGATTTCCATTTATGAAGATATAAATATCACTTGTTGGGTGAATGACTATTATTATGTGTGGTAATATAATCAACAATCATTTGACTTGTGTATTTTGATGGTAGCAATATAGTTTGTGATTAAAGTTTACTCCATTATTTATGTAAGGGAATATTTGTTTTATTTTATTAATTAGAAGGTAGGGAACTTTAATTAATAAAATGAAACAAAGAAAATGGGGTTTATTTATGTATTAAAGTATGTGAGTTTGATTTAATAAATAAATATAATTAGTTTGTCTTGTAAATTAGGGGTATTGGACTTTAATTTATAAGATGACATAAAAGGATTTATTTATGGATTAAATTAGGTGATTTTAATTTAATAAATAAATATAATTAGTTTATCTTGTAAATTAAGGGTATGGGACTTTAATTTATAAGATGAAGAAAAAGGGTTTATTTATGAATTAAAGTAGGTGACTTTGATTTAATAAATAAATAGAATTAGTTTATATTCTAAATTAAGGGCCTGGGACTTTAATTTATAAGATGAAAGAAAAGGGTTTATTTATGGATTAGAGTAGGTGACTTTGATTTGATAAATAAATATAATTAGTTTTTCTTGTAAATTAAGGGCATGCAAATTTAAATAAGATGAAGGAAAAAGGTTTATTTGTGTATTAAAGTAGGTGACTTTGATTTAATAAATAAATATAATTAGTTTGTTTTGTAAATTAAGGGTATGGGACTTTAATTTATAAAATTAAAGAAAAAGGTTTATTTATAGATTAAATTAAATGGATTTTATTTAATAAATAAATACAATTATTTTGTGTCATAAATTAAGGGTATGGGACTTTAATTTATAGAATAAAGGAGAAATGGTTATTTCTTGATTGAAGGAACCTAGATTTTTTGATGATTGAAGGTATGAGACTTTAATTGTTAAATAAGGGTTGAATAAATTATTTAAAGTAAAACCTATGGTCTAGTTGCATGTGTTGAAAGACTCTCTATGGTTAATGAGAGGTAAAAAAACGGTGATTTTTATGATATCAACTATGCAGTAGTGGCTAAATAATTTGATTTAATTTGTATAGTTTCAATTTGGCAATGCAATAAGTAAATGCATTTAGAAGCATGTCTACCATGGAACCATGAGTGCCATGATCCTCTACTATCCTCAAATGATCAAATGAAAGCTAAGAAGGACCAAGGAGGTAGTTGGAACCAATGTATCAGTTTGATTCTACTTATAATGATTTACATATGATCAAATAGAATAACCATATGGGGAGATTTTCCTGATGAAATTGATGTAATATATTATTATTTAAGAATGTGGAGTATTTACCATACTTTATTATATGTAATAACTACTAATTGTTGGATGAAGTGCCTTTAGATTACTATTTTAAATTATTTATGTTTTGCATTTAATTTTTTTCCTTTCTATGTATATCTTCTTTAAATGTGGCTTATTTCTAGTATCTTATATATGCTTTTTGAATTATGCTTTTGTTGTATTTAGTATTTTTTCTTGCTTTCTTGCTAAAAACAACAAAAACTGAAGTTTGGAGTTCTAGGGTGAACTTAGTGGTGACCTAATGGAATTAAGACCCCCCTTAGGGTGAACATAGGATACCTAAGGAAATTAAGACCCCCTTAGGAGAATGATAATTAAGTTGTGGAAAGACTCCATCTGAGTTAATATAGTTCATTGTGTAGATGATATGGATAACTTAGCTCACAATATGCATAGCATACGTACACATATTGACATGTGTACGGTATGGAGATGGATGTATACCTTCGATTGACTAAAGATGATAAGTTTAGATCATCAAGGATGATGAGAGGGATAAAATAATTTGTGGTAACACATAATATGCCTACACATATGGACTTGTGCTAGGGTATCTAGTGATATGCAGCTCTTCAGGAAACTTAGGATATGTTAAAAATTAGTCACTTAAAATATGGTTAGGGATTTATGAATCCCTCTCCTTGGTAAAAAAAATATTTTATTTTGTGTGTTTTCTTGTAGCTAAATTTGGATCATTAAAAAGAGGGATGTCATACATGGATAAATAGTAGTTCTTATATCTTATATGGACACAACAAAGAGGGATGTAACATAGGTATAGGTAGACTTATTAAGAGGAGAGGTGGCCAATATTGAGAGGGAAAGGAAATAAGAATGAGCAGAGGGGATAATGATGAGGGATTGTAGGAGGTAGGAATAAATTTTTATATTCTTTAGGAGGATAAGGAGTAGGCATAGGATGAGGTATGAGTTGAGATAGAGCAAGCCATCTATTACAAAACCATGTACCATTAGGTCAGGTCAAAGGGGTAGAGGTAGCCATTTCCATTGACCTCCTAGTTAGGGAGTAGGAGCGAAACAAGGACTTGGATAGTGTTACAGTCTATAGACATACCACGATCACCTTATCCAGCACCTATAGCAGGGGATACAGGAGATAGCATCTTACAAAGCTAGGATGGAATTATAGCTCTTGTTTGGATTAGATGTACCAATTTTATTCATGTGGTACACTAACCATGAGATATGTGTACATAGCCAAGTGTACAAATTTTGTTATTGTGATACATCGGTTCATAATTTTGATATATTATGATGAATTCGATTATATAGAGATTCATTTTTGGTCATGTAAGTGTTTTTTTGTGATGAATTTTATGTGACTTAAATTAATTTGAGTTGATAAATGTCTATATTAATTAGGTAATTAAGAAATATGTAAAACATATAAGTTGAAAAATGATTAATTGATGTAATAATTGCATATAATCATGATTGGTTATGGGTTTGAATGATATGGTTTTTTTTATGAAGTTATTTTTTCAAGGGTATAAAGTTACAACTAGTGTTGATAATGATGAAATGTGTCAAATAGGAAAAGAAGATTAGGTGATCACATAGATAATTATATATTATTCTAATAGTGATGGAACTTACCATATGTACCAAAAGTATGAACAATGGTTAATTAATTTCTAATTTTATGGATGACAAGGGGTTCAGGTGTAAAGCACTCAAATAACAAAAATCTATATAATATATACAAAATATTTACAATAGTGTAGATACTGTGTATAACATATAGTGAAGGCCTAAAAGAGATGAATAATGTTCAATAATACATAAATTATGTACAATATTTATAAAAGTATGCACAACAGCCATTTAAGGCCTAAACTAACAAAGTGAACAATCGTCAATTAAGGCCTATAGAGTTAGAGATAAGTATTTATATCAAATATTTGCAATAATTATAAAACTATATGCAATAGGTAGTTAAGGCCTAGGTAAGCAAATTGAAGGCCATCCAATTAAGATCTATATGAGGAGTGGTGAATTAATGCCTATATGAATAGTGACTAGTTAAGATCTACATGAATAGTGGTCAGTTAAGGCCTAAATAAACAATATGAAAAAAAAGTAGTTAAGGAATATATGGAAAATGATCAATTAAGGCCTATATGAACAATATAAGAATGAGTATTTAATGCCTACATGAGTAGTGGCTAGTTAATGCATATATGAATAATATGAACAATGACCTATTAAAGTCTATAGTAAAGAGTGCAAGTTTATTAGAGTAGCGAATGAATTGTCTTGCATTGATAGAATTGAATGATTAAATACAATGCTAAGGCTAAACATAGCCTTTAGGAAATACATAGGAAATCGTAGATCCTAGGATATCGCTAACCACTAACCAAATAGTGCTAACTAATCAACAACAAATATTCGCTAACAATAGTTGTTAGCAAAACTACTAACCTAGGATAGAAACCTAGGTAAAACAAACTAACTACTCAGGAGAATTAACATATTACCAAATAAGGTAATAGTACTCTAACATCCTCCCTTATTACATTATTTGGGTAATATATATAACTATCCCAATACAGTGAAGAATAAGAGAAATGAAATATGTTGTCTCGAGCTCTAGTTCTAGCTCGTGGCTTTGGATCTGGCTCTAGCTCTAAGGTTATCGTTGGATGAATACCTCTAGGTCTATATATATATTTGCCTATGAATCTACCTCTAGATAATTACCTCTGGATATGCCTATATATCTACCTCTGGAACTTTGTCTCTGGGTCTATCTTTAGGTTTATCTCTAGTTCATTGCCTCTGGTACTACCACTCGATCTGTCATTGGATTTGCCTCTAGGTCTACCATAGGTTTTACCTTTTCTGTAGAAGCCATACAACATTACTTTCATCATGGTCCATTGTGTGTGATCTGTCCATCTACAATCTATATAAACCTTGTTGGTCAGTTTCATTTTGTACCAACAATTTGAAGAAGAGTAATTTGTACATCCACATGAGTCACAATGATGTAATTTCCAACACCTATCTGCTACATGTACCGTTCTACCACAATGACTACAATAATGCTTTTTAGGATATGTATGAGATTTAGGATTTATAAACATGGTTTTATTGGTACTTGCTTTTCTAGAATAGCCATGGCTTTCATTCTTTATCCTGACATTTAGCATTATTGGAGTTTTAATGCCTTGTTATTGTTTACCTAATCTCTTACCATGGAATTCCATTTTCTTCATTATTTTAGATCCAAATCCTTTGGTGTGTTTTTCAAAACACCCAATTTCGTTATCGTCATAAATGATTTTAAAAATATGGTATTTTTCACTATTGATGAGATTGTAGTGCTCATTTTAGGGGGTTTAGTTTTCAAGTCACTAGTGTCACAAGTAAAATCTGCTACTATGATGAGATCACCTATGCTACAACTGATATCTACCATTGAAGCTATGAGGTCGTTTGTATCACAAAAAAAAATTACTACAATGGGCTGAAGGTCACTCATGTCACAATAAGCATTCACCACCATGGGCTGAAGATCACTTGTGTCACAATAAGCATCGATAATTAGGACGTATTTTTCCTCATTTATTTCCATTTTTACTTTACGTTCGACAAGGTCAAGTGCAACCAATGACATGTATATGCCCCTTATAACACCAATAGGGAATCAAACACCATTTGTATAAAGGTCTATACAAGACTCAGAATCTTCGAGTAGGGCTACTAAACCATTGTTTAGTGTGAGAAATGTGCCCTTCTCATAAAAATATGGTCCATCCATATCAGGTGGAAAATAAGGACCTTTAACTGATGTAACAATATCATTAGTTTGTTTTGGAGCTTGCTTTTTCTTTGATCTACCTATTTTTAAGGTATCAGTATCTACCAAAAATGCACCTATTACAAAGAAATTTTACAAGAAGTATAACTAAGGTGTTAGTATCTGCTGAAAATGCACCCTTATAAGTTTTTCTCCTCTTTTTTTTGCAAAATATGTTTTGACATAATGTTGCACTAAAAATGCACCCTTTTTAAGTCATCTTCCCTTTTTAGAGAAATATTTGGTAATGGATAAAAATAATGTGGATCCCCCTGCGTTGCAAAAAATAAAGCCTCTAAGGCTTTTGTGTTACGAATATTGCCTCTTAGGCAAAGTGTGGAATGAATTCATCAAAATAAAATCCCCCATTTTCTTTGCAAAATATGCTAGGATGAAAAAAAAATAATCCCCCCTTTTGTAAAAATAGAAAGTCGCTAAGGCTGTGGTTTGAAAAAGCTTGCTTTGGAGGTAAATTTAAAAAAAACACTCAATTTGAGTGGTACAATTTTGCAATTATTTTTGTGAGAGAAATTTTGTTTCATAAAAGTTATGAAAACAATGTTGGCAAACAAAAAATTGTAAAAAATCATTTTGGTTTAGCAAAATGGGGGTTTATCCTTTTGGGATCAGTGGGATTTGAACGCCTCACTTGCCACACACAACAACTTCCTAATTGGATGCAAACCAATTCAGCTATAATGGTCAATGGAAAACAATCAAGCATAAACATACTTTTGTATTTGTAGTTATGACATTAATGTAGATATTGGTCGGCATCTCTACAAATAACTAGATATCCCATCGAGAATGGATTTGCAAACAATATTCACCATAATAGGTAGTTTTCTATTTATATTAAGGTTGTGTGATCTAGCCACTAAAAATTTCTCTATGCAAAAAATATGGTGAATAATACCTATAAAATCAAATGCAACCGTCTATAAATAATGTGTCTTCACCACGGTGGCCATGACTTCAACACTTTATCTACAACATTTTTTGTCAGTGGGTAAAGCATGTGGGTGTTCCAATCTTGAGAAAATTTTACATAACATGACATCAGATCACATTATGTCATATCAACTATTAAATCCCTCATTGCACTACACCTATTCATCTTCAGTGATGCATCTAGTGGAAGGATTTTCTTTGGTGAAAAACATCAACATGTCCCCCTTTGCATATGGTAGAGCAATACGGTTGACATACAAAAATTCTCGCAATGGGTTCTCCTACAATTGCATAAAAAATAATTATCATTATGTCTTATTCCTAAGCGATATTCAATGCTTTGTAAACTTGTTGCTTTGCCTGAGCACTATTTGGAATTTTACACCAACTAGTAGCAAGATTTCTGGGATGAAATATACGGCTGCAAATAAATAGATTTATCTCCATGATCTGCTTTCATCCACAATCAATCAATGTTATCTTTCAATAGATCATATGTTGAGAAATTTTGTGGAGTCCAGGCATCATTCTCTCATTGCTTTTTTTCAACGGGATACACTCACTTTGTGGCAGGTAAATTTTACCGAAGTCTTGGGCATAACGAAATCAATGAACACACATTGATTCCTTCTATAATACTCTGTTATTTTTCTTCTGCTCATTTGTAACAATTTCCTAGGCATGGCTACGTTGCAATTTATGAACGCTTCAAAGTGGAGATCAATAGATCTCATGGCTGATTAAGCAGCAACAGTCCACCACAATGTTTATTTATAGATATCATCCCAATAGTAGAGTATTATCTAGGCATATTCTTGTAATTCATAAAATGTTGAATCTCCACAGCAATGTCTAGCATAGTTTCAATGGGATCTTCACATATGATATAAACAAAATGCCTGCATCTACATCACTTTGCAACAAATGCTTCACTGAGAACTGATGAAGATTTTATACCCTACAAGATTCTTTTTTAAAATATCTTGCAATGCACACTTTAGGGAAGATTTGATTACGAATATTGAGAGAATTTCACAACATTCAATCGAATCATGAATTGCATGCTAGGATAATTTCTCTACATGAAATCATCTTTAAACAGGGTTCAAACTAGCACATATCAAGTCTAGTCATCGTACATCCATAAGAGGTTATTAATCCATCATGCTTTCATTTCATCTTTTATTTGATTTATGGGTCTACCCTAAAAAACATGTTAGAATTCTATGTGGATCTAATCACTAAATATGATCTGGACTATAATAAAAACTCACTATTTTTATACGTCACCTAGAGATGTCTACGCACTATCGAGGAAGATGTAGAAAGAAGATGAAATATGCTATGGGATATTTATCCCATATGCATGGGACAGCAATGTTTCTATATTTTACAATTGAAAATGCGTGCTAAGCTTATTGACTACCAACTAGTAGTTGACCTCCCTCTTCATCTCCTTTTATCTGCCGCTTTGACCAATCATGAGCTGCCACATCGTGAAGTCTGACTCAATTCTATTTAGTGCTTAGATAGTGGTCCACATGTCACCATCCCTATGCTTTTATCCTCTTTGTAATCATAAGAGTCTTCTAGGTGTCAGATTATCGCTAGCCATACAAGGTTGTCGATCTGATCACATCCAGTGTGGTGGTTGGACTAGTCACCCATGTCCATGTAGATGCATAAAGATCAACCACTCTTAGAATCACCCGCTCGAGTCACCAAATAGCATGCATTTGTCAACGTAGGGTCCAATTGGTGATCTCAGGTCAGGTCCATAGTCTCTTGATGTACTGTGATCCACGTCCGCTGCACGACTGATGACTAACTCATATGAGTCACAAGTCAACCAAAGGGAGGTACACCATTTGGTCATATCTTAGGATGTACTAAAACCAATCAAATAGTGGAGCGATCAAATATAACAATAAATTTTAACTCCAACCAGTTCAGATCTTTCTTGATCTATACAACCAGAGTACCAATTCAATCAGTTCCTAAAAAAGCACATAAGAGAAGAGCCCATCCTCATGGCTCTGATACCATATTATATCAGTGAATGAATTGTCTTGCATTGATAGAATCAAATGATTAAATACAATGCTAAGGCTAAACATAGCCTTCAAGAAATATATAATAAATTGTATATCCTAGGATATCACTAAACACTAACCAAATAGTGCTAATTAATCAACAATAAATATTTGTTAACAATAGTTGTTAGTGAAACTACTAACCTAGGATAGAAACCTGGGTAAAATAAACTAACTAATCAAGGGAATTAACATATTACCAAATAATATAATAGTACTCTAACAAAGGTATCGTAAAATAAGAATAATACTAGGTAGATGATCAAAGGTGTGAAGTTGAGTGATGTGATTTATTAACATTGCCAGTTGGATCCATAAAAGATAATGGACTTGTTGGACATTAGTCAATAAATCTTATTATTCGGGTGGGTAATGAGATTCAAGTAATAAGATAGGATGACCAAATTTTTCATGAAAGCATTAGGTAGAAAAATCTTATTCATAAGTGATAGTCAAATATGCAAGAGCACACTTACCTATTAGGTTGGTGTGAAGGGGGTTAAACATACCAGAGGCTATAGGAGAGTGGTCCAATAGTTAGGATATAAAAAAGTAATAGGGATAGAATTAAATAATCACTTATATTCCAATAGAAGGGGTGGAACTATCAAGACACTAAGCTATAGATCCATACTATTTTATATACCTTCCAAGAATTACCTTAACATTCCACAACCTTCATTGGTATTTTTATAGATTGTTATACATTATGAAGTATTAATTCTATATTGACCTAAGTAGTTATGATAAGATATGTATGACATTGGTTTCTGACCATGAAGGACATAAGAATGTTATGTGATTAGAAATTATTAGTGAATGTCATTCTTATATCTTCATAGGGCCATAAATTAACAAGTGAAACCAAGAGGAATAGGAGTATAGAATTTGGGTATGGTTGAATGGTTAGTATATAATACTAATAAAATGCACTACTATGAAAAATAAAATAAAATGATCTTGCAAACTATCAACTCTTTGGATGATAGGAATTTTACTGACAATTGTCTATTAGGTCAATAAGAGGATGATGGAATGCATAAATAAGTTGTAAAATGGGATAAGCAAAGGGAACTAGGTAACCTTTATTAGCTGAATGGACAACAAGATATATTGGAAGAGTATCCCAATGCCTTGTAGGTATATGATGTACTTGTCATATTTGGACCCCATTATCTTGAATTCCTATAAATGAGTCAAAATAAGGTGGTCCTAGTTAGCTTTAGAGTCATTGGGATATATTGATAGAATAGACTGATGCCTAACAAGCATATTATGTTGTACTAATTAGATAATTGAATCCAATAAAGTGGTTTGATGAGGGATCTAATCATAGGTAATGGTTCACCATACATGTCTTTATAATCCATTATAAGGAGCTTTCTATATTGATCCATTATATTGGTAATTGCAAAGCACTAGGTTCAATAGAGCATGTGGGAGTGTGGGGAACTAAAAATTTATATAGGACGAGTGGGATCTTCTAGCGAACCATAGGAAAAAATTAAGGATAAAGCGAAAAATGGAGTTGTTAGAAGATTAAGGTTAGTGTTTGCATATGCTCATGAAGGAGAGTACTTGTAGTGATAGTCAACCTATGAATTCATGAAGTGATACTAAATTTGGCAAGTACCATCACAATATATGTTATTTTCAAGAATATATGAGCTAATACTAAGGAAATAATAAGGAATACATGGTTATATATGATTCTTTTCAAAGGGATAAGGAATACACAACTTGTTATCCATTGAGGGTTCTATAGTAAACTTTCTTGGATACAAATAGTGCATACTTTGACCTCATAAAAACTCTACAAGGGGTAGTATTGAATCCATTTTGCAATGCCAAGATGATCCTACACAATGTGCTACCAATAAGCTAATGGGGTCTCTAAAATACAATTGAACCATTAGATAGTTTATCCATGTATAGCTTATTCTCATGTTGATATTGGGATGGATATATGTGAATTCTAAGAATCATGAGAGATGATGATAATAATAGAGTAGCTATATCCTATGCCACATATATCAATGACCTATATCCAAAGAAAAGGTGAGATATCCGCTCTTTCTTCTTAGGTTAATAGTGTGATTAGAAGGAAATGGATGGTTTCTTGAAGTGAAGGGTGACAAGCTAGTCTAAGTTAAATTATTTGGATAATAATTGATTATATAATAAGGTTGATATTATGGTCCTTCTATGTTATCAATGAATATATACAAATATTAACATATATATACATATGGAAAAAGATATAAGCATAAACTCCACTCAAGATGTAAACAAGGTTCACAAGATACTAATGAGGGAGAGAAAATTACATGCATAAACATAATGGCATGAATGAAAAATGCATATGCTCTATCAAAAAACTCAATAGCAATATCTACTGGATTAGTCACCTAGTAGAATATAAATAAAATCTAACACCAATAGGATCATTATTGCTTATTGATAGAATGACTAATCACATTATGTAATAAATAAATTAAGGTCATGTAAATATATGTTCAATACATGTAAAATGCAAATGTGTAGGAAAGAGAGGTGAGTAATGCCTATTTATACCCTTTAATATGTAAAAGAATATAGTCACTAGATCATGTGGCATTGTGAGGGTACCAAGACATGATAAGAGGCCTGACACTATGGTTGCATAAAATATTTGGACTTGAAGGATGCCACTATACCATGAAATTATAATATATTTGCATATGATCTTAGATAGGTATACCATGAAATTACATACTATATGAACATAATTTCAAACTCTAAGAGTCCTGAGTATGTAATAAGGTAAGAATAAGGGACCATACGTGAATTTATCCTAGTTACATTACAAATTAGGAGGAATGGAGTTGAATTTGTAACCAATAATAGGGAATGTCATGGACTCACTAAATACTAGTAATAAATTTACCTACACTTCTCCACATATCTAAGGATGCGTAGGTAGACAAGAAGTAGAACAAAAGTAGGAATGAATATGGATTCCTCACCCATACTAGAAGTTATTGTAAGTCACTATAGATTTTTTCCAAATATACGAGGGAAATCTAGCCATGTTCCATCTCTATATTTATAAGAACTTGATCAAATATGTAGATGGTGATATTTTTTAGAATGATCACATAACTCAGAATCCTAGTGTGTATACAATGTATAAATGATCTAATCTATCTAGAATAATTCCAACATCCTAGTGGTCCAACCCAAGAAACAATTATGGAATAGGTAAAGGTATGAATATTGGTCATGATGGTATCCCCATTGCATGGATGGAATCTACAAGAAGTAAGGTTTTATCCTCCCAAAGTTTACAAAGTGTATGATATTCTTATGGTCTAGTCAAATATAAATATGATAAAGCATTAAATCATTTTATATACCATAAGCACTCAAGGATGATAGAACCATGATCATTAACAAAGTGAAGATGGATAAAATATGTAAATGCATGTATGCTAACAAATGAAATACTAATATAAACATGTAACTTTGACTAGTGTTTGATACCTAACACACAACAATGTATAATATTGGGTTATCATTACATATTTACATAGAAAATTATCATACATAAAATAAATTCAATGACTTAATTGGGAAGATCCACTAGCATTAATGACCTAGTGTAAGTGCAATGCATGTGAGCTAACCTAACTAGTGTCATCATCACATCCTAGTAGATACCCTGATGCTCTATATGTAGTAGGAAAACCATGTAATCATGAAAATATAGTGACACATAGACATGAAATCATGAGAATATATAAACATGTATATGAACAAGCAACCATGTAGATCAACTAGTATGAATAGGTAGTTGATGCACAATTATGCATAGTATTTTTTGAGATGCATGATATTCATTGGCTTATGAAGCTCCATTATATCAAGGGTGGTACGATGATCATATCCAAATAAATTTAGTAGCTATTACAAATATAACTAACTAATTAGGCTCAAATTGACGCCTCAATATTAGTTCAAACATTGGTATTCTTCTTATTTTCTTTAAGGGTAAGGTCTCCCACTTCAAAGGAATGACTACACACCTTCTTAGTATATATGAACTTAAACAACTTTTAATAGGTGCAAAGGTTCTCTAAAGCATTGATGCACTTTTCATAAAACAACTCTAACTGACTAGTGTGAGCAATACCATACTCATAATTTAAATAAGAGTCTTGCAACAGATTCACAAGGAAGGGTCTTCTAGCTTGAACTAGAATAAAACTTCAATATCATAGACCAACATATATGGGGTTGCATAAGTACACCTGTAAATTAGGATAAAACTAAATATACATTAATTTAGACCAACACTAGTGTGGTATACCCATAAAGTAGGATAAAAATTTGAATATGCCAATTGTGACTAGTTTTGTTAACTAGTTTATTAAGACTCTTGATCAATTTTTCTAGATGCTTTAGCTTGTCTATTACCTTTAGTGTAATAAATGATTGACCATTTATACTGTATCTTATATGTATTACAAATTTTCTAAACATCCTTATTCTTAAAATATTTACCATTATAAAAAATTAGTATAAAGGGAATACCATAGCAATAAGGAATTTGATTAACGTGAACTTAGAGACTTGAATACTAGTTACTATGGATGGAGGTATAGATTTTATACATAGGATTTATCTTCCCAATGATGTCAAGACCCCATATGCAAAATGGCTAGGGGAAAGTGATAGGACAAAAATATTTGGGAAGGAGTATGAATAAGGTCGTCATGGCATTAGCATTTGTCACAACACCAAAAATATTCACAATATTATTTATCAAGAGAAGTCCAAGATTACCATAATCAAATAGACTTATTCAAAATCATATTTTTACTAAAATTACCATGAATATATTGGTCTTATTAGAGGTCAGGCATATCATTGAAAGAACATCAAAAGAAAACATGATCAATGATCTAAAATTGATAGGGATGTTTCCAAAAAGGATTTTATCCATTTAAATATCGGTAATATTATATAATTCCATCCTTAATAAAGGTGAAGATATATTTATACCAAGGGTTACAGGGAAAAGAAGTGGATTTAATAGCAAATAATTGCAAAGGTAATTGATTAAATTCAAGGATTATTTTTCCCTAATTTAACAAATGATAATCATTATGAAATTCTAAGGGAGAAGGGAGGTTGTGATAACCATGTAATTAGCATGGTTTTACTAGATCATGGAATGGCTTCTATAGCTATCTTATCAAATATATACATAATATTTGTAACAATATATCTATAAGGATTATGTTTCTCATCCTTAGTTTTGTCGACACAATTTACTTGGTTAACCAAAATTTGAGAATCTCCAAACATAGAGAGCATTTTAACATTAGGGGCTAAGGTAGCATGAAGTCATAGGATAAGGGTAATATACTTAGTAGTATTATTGGTGCAAGAAAATTGAAGCTTTATGGAGAGAAAAAATAGTTTCTTTTGAGGGGTAACTAAAACTATTCCTACCTCTGCAACTTTAACATAATGAGTTCCATCAAAATATAGGGTCCAATAATTTTTGAAATTAGTTTCTATAGCAAAGATATATTCATGTATAAAATCTAAAACAATGGGGCAGGTTGCTTCTAGAGGTGAAAAAACTAACTAATTAATAATAACTTAGCCTTTGATTGATTTTTGGCTAGTGAATTCTAAGTCAAATTCATTAAGGGAAATAATCCATTTAGAATAATTTCTTAAAAAATGGGATTTGGATATAAGGTAATGCAAAGGATTGACCATTGCAATGATAAAGGTCTTATGGCTGAGCATGTAACGTTAGAACTTTTGGGATGCAAAAGCCATAGCTAAGAATATCTATTCTAAAGGTTTATTATTTGTTTTATATCCATTAAGAGTTTGGATAATGTAATAGATATCCCTTTCCTTGTGTTGATTGTCATATTAGGCTAACATGGCACCTAGGATATGGAGAGTTACAATAATGTATAACAACAAAGATTTAGGAGGATTAGGAGATACTATGATGGGAGGGGATGTAATATATGCCTTCAAAAAATCAAAAAATATTTGTCATATATCATCCCATGGGAATTCTACCTCCTTATACAAATTCTTGGAGAAATATTGGTACTTACTAGTGATTTGCAAGATAAATCTTCTAATAGCTTGAATTTTTATTGAAGGCTATGGATATTAGTTTAACTCCATGGGGGAGATATATCAATGATATATAATATCTTATATCTTATGGAAGTCAACTTCAATGCCATGTTGGGACATAATGAATCCTAATAATTTACTTGATGTTACCATAAAAAATATACTTAAAATATTTAAGGTAGACCTTATACTATTTTAATCATTTGGAGATATATCTTAGGTCCTAAACATGATCTTCAGGATGTATGGATAAGCTAAGAATATCATCAACATAATTTTTCATGATGTCATACATCATATCATGAAATATATAGGTCATGACTCTTTGGTACATAGCACCGATACTTTTTAATCTAGATGGCATGTCTTGATAGCAAAAGGTGAAACATGGAGTTATGGATGTAATCTTAGTTTGATATTTGGGAGTGATTTTAAATTTTTTATACCTAAAAAAGGCCTCCATTAAGTATAGCATTCCACATGAAATGGTAAAGAAAATCATTCTTAGGGTAGGCTTTATTAAAATATCAAAAGTCAATACAAACATACCCATTCCTTTTTTTTGTCAATGAGAGCACTTTTGGATAATATTCAATATATTTGATGGCTTTAATAAAACTAATATCAAGGAGTTTATAGTTATCTTATTTAATAATTAAAGCATTCTTGCCCTGGGAGGGATTATTTTCTTACCCTGTGAGGCTTTCTCTCCTGCCCCTATATGGGCTTCTCCTCTTAGTTTTAGTAGTTTATATTTGAAGGCCCGTAGAGGGTCTATTTATTTTTCTATATATTGGTTGGGAAATCTTCTCTCAATCATCATATTTTAATAAAAGGTTATGAGATTCTTTCAAAACCCCTATTCACCAATAAAAAAAAGTATTCTTAGCATGTATATTTCAAATATTTTATTTTATAGGTTTAACATATGGTCAAAATACAAGGTGATATGCAATTTAGGAAGGATATAACATAGGCATGTCTATGTAATACCAAAAAATACATAGTTAAAAGTGTAGACACCAAAACAACACCAATATGATTATGTGACTGTAAACACTGATCAAGTTGACACACACAGCCCCCAGGGCAGCCCCCAAAGGTTAAACAGTGGTCCTAACCACCCTCACAGTAGTTTTGGAATGTCATAGGTCAATTTGGCACCTTTCAAGCACTCTGATCCTTATTCGTTCCACCCAAGGATGACTATAAATTGGTATTCATTCCACCAAAGGACGATTAGCAGTATTCACTCTAGGGTGGGGCAAATAGCAGGTTTGATGGGTAAAAGGTCAAATATTGATAAATAACAGCCCATATCCACCACTTAACTCCTCCTTAATTGCATGGGAGTGCGAGTGAGAATTTTGGAGTGCTAGAGGCAGTTACAGAGGCAGTCATGGAGCCCTTAATCATGGAGGAATCTTCTCCCCCCTAGGAAGGCATGATTGCCATGTGGTGCCTCTGCATGCTCATACACAAAGACCGTCAGGTCTATAAAATGGTGAGTCTTCTCACCCCAAAGATATATAGAGAAGGATAATTTTGAGAAATGAAGTTCTGCCATTTTGTGTACTCACTTTTTATTGTGCCTTTCACATCCTTGATCTCTCTTTTGTAAGGTATGTCATTAGGTGGTTATTGGAAGCACAATATTGACCCCAAACCCGAAATTTGGCCATAGTATCCCACCAAAATTTGTCGAAAACACCCCAAAAGAGGTTTTGGACCCATCCCAAGTGGATTGGTGCCGAAATCGGGCCCCAAACGGTGGGCGTCCTGCCCCTTGGTGCCCCCTGCACTCTTGTAGTCCTAATCGACCCACCCTAGAGTGATTAGAAATCTATAAGATTTCAATTTGTTGTTTTTGCATTTTATTCTAGGTTGCGTAGATAGTCTTGCATTAAAATTTCATGTAATTATGAGCAGTTTTGATCATGTTTTTGTTATTTCTCGCTTTCGCTAACATGCAGGTAGCATCATCAAATTCCTGGCGATAGAGGCTGAATTGGCAAAATCTACCCTTCTGGGTCTTTCCAAAATACCCCATTTTACCGTGTAATCATCCCACCCCAGAGCGATTAGAAATCCATGGTGAATTTTTTGACTGTTCTTTTTGCAGTGCCTTACCGATGATATTTTCATGCCTCTATCATGTTTTTAGCTCATTTTGATCTATTCTAGTTGTCATTTTATTTATTTTTTTGCATGCACTAATCTTAGGATTGGGGATTGCATGTTTCATTTCATCCGTAGGTGCTACTAATTGTTTTCTATTTCCTTGAACATAGGATCTCGACACTGGAGGAGTAGCAAAGAATCAAATACCCTTTCACGCAAGCGACGACAATGTTTGGTCCACCCATTTTACATGTGGGCATGCGAAAGAAGGCATACCACCCATGGTGTAACGAAACCTTATTTAACGCTCCTAGCCCCCAAAAATGGAGGAGACGTGTTGTAACCAAGCTTTAAATAAAATTAATAAAAAGGGTTTTATTCCATATTTTCTTTCTATATGGTTTCGATTCGTTTATGTTTCTCTCCTTTCATGCATTTTTAATTCATAGGATTTAGCATCATCTTTGGCTTTGCTTGCATTGCACTTGGTGTTTCTTTTTTTCTTCTGTATCCTCGTGCTTTCAGTGGTGATCACGGTGGGATCCTGTCCTCTATTTTTGAGATCAAAATTCTGACCAAAAATTGCTTATTTTTGCTTGTAGGTACCAATTTTTCAAACGCTGGACTGTTGTTCGTTCCAGTCTGTGACGAGTATAGAGATGGAATTCGTATTACCCATGGATGAATGGGAATTTGCCCCACCCTGTGACAAATATAGTTCTATTATTCATCCCACCCAGGGATGAATAGCTCTCTATGCAATTTTAGGGCAGAAATTCAGAGGCATCCGATTTGGGTAGAGAAGAGGTAGGGGTCCTAAACACCTTCTGTTATTTTTTGCTTTCTATTTTCTATTTTTTGGTTATCTGCTGGCGTAGGAGATTTTTTTTTTAATGCTTTTTGTCTTCATTTATGCAAATTAAAAATAACCCCACACACCACGTGGTAATTTAAACACCAAGTAGCTATTCTTAAAACCCCAGCCCTTGACCAAGACCAATGATGGATTTCATCACCACCTTGGCTTGAATTTTTGCATCCATAACCCTAATCGCTACTATTGCTAGACATAAATCCTAACAAAATCTGACCAAGTGTAGCTGGGGTGATTCCTAGCGCATGAGGATAAGTCTTCTATGGTAGGTGTCAAAAATAGGGCGATCCCCTTTTTGTACCGCCTATGTTCCATGTACCATTCTGCTCTCATGTACCAATAGTTTTCCTCACGTAATAGCGGGTATATTGATAGGTTTGGTATAATGGCTTGGTAGTGGTATATCGAAGGGGTGACCATTTTGGAAGACATAAGAGACATCATATTGCATATACAACAACACGTTCTTTACAAAGCTTTCAAAACAAAAATCAAAACACACTAAACTAGATTTAGGGCACACTTTTAATCTATAAATGAGATAATCACTTCTTTGATTGTGTGGTTCCCTTTGTTTAGTGTAGAATAAAAAAAAATCATAAAAAATATAAAACCCTACGTAGATTGTAGAGAGACACCACCATGGTGTACACCCGTAGCCAAGCCCAATCACGGGCATGAGCTACGAAGAGTGTACAAGGGGGCACAAGTCACCTCCGCTATAGCCCCAAGGACTTGCTCATACCACCTTGGCAGCTCGACCCACAAGATAGTCCACATCATGCCATTTTAGAATTGGACTATAGAGGGACCCCTTCAAGGGGCACTCCCGTACAAAAAATACCCTTTGAAGAGGAGTCCCTACACGTGGTACTCAATATGATGCATGAGCATCCAGTGGCAGTCGAGCAATCTTGCATCTACAAAAAAAATTTTGTGTTTGCCTTGGTGTCGCGAATCACGACATGTCGCAAAATCACGACCGATAGAGGAGAAAATGCACGAGGGAGAAAAATATTGTGATTTTATGACATGTTACAAAATCGCAACCAAAAGAGCAGAAGGCAGACAAGGAAGAAAAATTTCATGAAATCGTGACATGCCAGGTTTTTGTGACCAGAAGAGGAGAGAGAAGGCAATGGAGCAAAAATGTCGTGATATCACGACATGTCAGGTTTGCACGACCCGAAAAGGAGAGAGAAGGCAATGGAGCAGAAATGTCACGATATCGCGATATGTCGTGATATCGCGATCGTAAGAGAAGAGGAAGAAGATGTGAAATCATGACAAGCTGCATTTTCAGAGGCCGTTACAGAATGATAGACTGCATTTTTGAAAGATGTTATAGAATGACACGTGGCAGCATAGAACAACACGTGGCACCAAGGTGCAGTGAAAACAGGCACAAAAAAATAGTTAACAAAAGACGTTATGCTAGTTACAGAGGACATTACGGATTGTAGTTATGGAGCAGACAAAGATGAACAGTCATGGCAGAAATGAATCGAAGGGCCGCTAGATGGAAGACAAAGAGTCACACAAAAGTTATAAAAGGGCAAGCTGAGGCATGCACAAGGGGTTGGAAAACCTGCAGTTGCAGAGTTGCACAGTCGAGTTGCAGAGTCGAAGGCAAAGGGCCACTCGGACCGGCTTGGAGTGCATTTTCCTTCTAGAGTTACAGAGTTAGGGAATATTTGCAATAAAGTGTGAAAGAACTGTGCCTATGCACCAGTTTTTATAAAGCCTACGAGCTGTAAATGTAAACCTTTGCAAGCTATTTAATGAAACATTGGGATTTGTATTTCTTGTAAAGCGTGTTTCCAATTTTTTGTGTGAAATTTTAGATTTGGTTGATGTTGGTTTTTGGCCCCCCTATCAAGTGGTATCAGAGCCAGAAGATTTTGAGTGTGTAAGCAGAGCACCGAACGTGAGGCAGCTTGCACCAAGATCTGGGGTTAAGGATTGTGAGAAGAAAGTGTAGAAGAATACCTCCACAAAGAAACCATGGTGGTGGGAGAGATATGAGATCTAAATATTCATAGTTATAGATGTTTAGATCTTTGTAGAGGCAAGTGCAAGCCCTGCAAGAGGAGCTACTCAGAAGAGATTTGCGAAGGCAAGTGAAAGCCCTACGAGAGGAGCTACGCAGAAGGTGTGAGGATCAACTAAGAAGTAGAGGCCAGGGTGAAATAACTGGTGGAAGAGAAGATGGAGTGTGCCACAAGTTGAAGCCATTGAAGACAATGGACGAAAAGGTGTGCAGCAGTGCCAAAACCTGTTTGGTAGAGGGCAAAAATTATTTTGATGGCCAGAATATGGAGTTGAAGCGGACTGTAGAAGTAGGTGCACGTTTGGAGATGTTGCAGAAGGCGGTGACTGAATAGCCCAGAAGTGAAGGTAACTTCTCCATCAACCCTGGGTGTCTGATGCAGGAGCATTCAATGGTAGTCGAGCAATCTTGCATCTACAAAAAAATTTCTAAGTGTTTGCCTTGGTGTCACGAAATCGCGACAGAAGAAGAAAGAGAAGTCAAGGAGAAAAAGATGTGATATCATGACAAAAAGAGTGTCGCGATATCACGACACAAAGTGGAAAGAGAATATAGCAAGGAAAACTGTCACGATATCACGATAAAAAAATGTCGCGATATTACGACATAAAGTGGAAAGAAGTTGCCCAAGGAATAATGTTGCGATTTCGTGACATGTCACGAAATCGCGACCAAAGTAGGAGGGAGAAGGTTCCCGAAGAATAATGTCACGATATCATGACATGTCATGAAATCGTGATAATAGGAGGAGAGAGAACATGCCCGAAATAAAATGTCCCAATATCGTGACATGTCACGAAATCATGACCGACAAAGGAGAAAAGGCACGAGAGAGAAAATGTCACGATTTCACGACATGTCACAAAATCATGACCAAAAGAACAGAATGTAGGCAAGGAAGAGAAATGTCATGAAATCATGACATGTCACGTTTTCATGACTCGAAGAGGAAAAGAAGAAGCAAGGCAGAAAGATGTCGCGATATCGCAACATGCCGAGTTTTCGTGACCCAAAGAGGAGAGAGAAGGCGATGGAGCAGAAATGTCATGATATCACGACATGTCGGGTTTTCATGACCCAAAAAGGAGAGAGAAGGCGATGGAGCAAAAATGTCATGATATCACGACCGGAAGAGAAGAGGAAGAAGATGTCACGAAATCATGACAGGATACATTTTTAGAGGCCATTACAGAATGACAGGCTGCATTTTTAGAAGTTGTTACAAAATGACATGTGGCAACATAGAACAACACATGGCACCAAGATGCAGTGAAAATAGATGCAGATGAATAGTTAACAGAAGATGTTACGCCAGTTACAGAGGACATTACGGATTGCAGTTATGGAGCAGACGAAGATGAATAGTCATGGCAGAAATGAATCAAAGGACTTCTAGATGGAAGACAGAGTCATGCAAAAGTTATAAAAGGGCAAGTCGAGGCATGCACAAGTGGTTGGAAAACTTGCAGTTGTAGAGTTGCACAGTTGAGTTGCACAGTCAAAGGTAGAGGGCCACTCGAACCGGCTTGGAGTGTGTTTTCCTTCCAAAGTTGCAGAGTTAGGGAATCTTTGCAATAGAGAGTGAAAAAACTATGCCTGCGCACCAATTTTTGTAAAGCCTATGGGCTGTAAATGTAAACCTTTGCAAGTTATTTAATGAAACATTGGGATTTCTATTTCTTGTAAAGCGTGTTTCCAATTTTTTGCATGAAAATTTGGATTTGGTTGATGTTGGTTTTTGGCCCCCCCATCACAATATAAATGGTAAGGCTCCCTTAGATGCTCGGTATGAGTGACCACCATGCAATGAAGCACAAGAATAGCATAGGGTCCATAAGGAGAGGCCACATGATTATGTCATCCCTCCTCTAACCATCATCACTGTTAGGAATAATAAGCCAAATCCAGAGCACAAGGCTCTTCAGACAGGGCAAGCCAATTGTACCTGCCCCTTTCACATATACAAAAGGGAGCATGAGGAAGACCATCACATTCCTCAAGAGCAATACATAGCATAGGAGCAATGCACTTCCGCACCTGCTATCTACCAAAATCACCTACTAAGGCTAGAACCTCGAGTGAATGCCGCCAACCTCGATAGAGGAAAGTGACCTATAGAGATATTGGATCATCACAACCAAGATAAATACATAGGAGAGGCATCTAGGCCCCCTAGACCTAAGATGACAAAACAAATTGACTTGGAATTTTCCAAACATGTCACTCGCCAAGCGCAAATCACGTAGCTTGAGCAAGACCAAAAATAGTTGGAGCACCTGTATCGCATTAGCAAAGAGCACATTCGGCGTCAAACAGATGAGCTACTCCATAACACTATGTTTGAGAGGGTTCCAACCCCTCGTACCCAAAGAGCAAAACTATATGAGAGGCACAACCCCTTGGTGCGAGATAGGTCCCCACGACCTTACCAAGTGTTGCCTCTAAGGCTTCCTAGACCTGAGCGGGAGGCCACTCCTAGGAACAACGATGGATACCCTCTATGGGGAACCACTAATGTTTATAGGTCTCACCTAGAAAATCCTCAAGAAGCCTATGATGAGTATGAGCAAGAAGAAGAGCGGGCCAAAATGCCCTACCAAGGCAGAGGGGGTACTATCCGGCCACCCCTCCATAGGCCTTAAGTTTCCCACAACCCACAATAGGAACTAACCAAGGAGGAAGAGATCAAATCTTTCGATGCATATAAAGCACTGCTAGAGCTCTTAGAGTCTGTAGAGACCAATACTTCTTGGCCCCAAAAGCCCACTTTATGCCAACTCGATAGTCACCCAATGCATCCGTCAGTGCCAGCACCCCCATACCCTCAACACTTTAAGCTACCCTAGTTGGCAATATTTAGAGGTGAAGAGGATGCCCAAGGGCACATGACTAGATTCCTAAGCCAATGCTTTGGCATTCAAGACAATGATGCTTTGTTGTTAAGAACATTTATAACCACGTTTGTAGGCCCTGCCTCAAATTGGTTCACTCAATTGCCAAAGCACAACATCAGTAACTTAGATCAGCTAGTGGATTCATTCCTCGAGCGCTTCACCTCCAACACCAAGAAGAAGGTGTCACTAAGTGACCTAGCCAGCCTCAGGCAGTATGAGAAAGAAACCATGGTAGCCTATGGGAATCGGTGGAGGACGTTGCTTTCAAAGTTTCACTACCTCCCTCCTATGGCCGACCTTACCCAAATTTTCTCAAAGAGCTAATTGAGATCGATCTCCATGCTATTGTAGCTACAAAAATATGCCACTTTAGATGAAGCTCTGGCGCAAGCCAAAATCATTGAGGAGATCAAGATTCAGGATGGTGAGATTGCCAAGCCAAAGAAGAAAGAATGGCCTAAAAATGCCAAGACAGGGACCATGCAACTGAAACCCACCATGGTCAATCAGGTCGCTATAAATATACCTAAGCCTACACAAGCAACATAGCCCCAAAAGGCTAACTATCAGGCAGTCCCTCTTGATAGTTATGAAAGGGAAAACCATCATCAAGATCAAAATCAGCAGCGTCACCCTAGGCAATAATTTACACCCTTTATAGAGTCTAAAGTATCCTTGTTTGATCGCTTGTTAGCGGTAAACTTGATGAATGTTCTAGAGAGTTGACCTGTAGACCCCAACGCACCAAAACCCAAGGGTTATAGGGAAGACTTGTATTGTAAGTTTCATCGATAGAAGGTACATGATCTTTATGTGTGTTGGATGTTCAAAATCTTCGTGCAAGACCTAATCGAAAATAAGACACTAGTGGTGGATAATCCAGTAGCACAAAACAACCAACAGATGGAGGTATTCAAAGACCCCCTGCCTGCCCATGATGCGCAGGCAAAGACCCTATAAGTCAATGAGGTGATATAGAATTTCCCCATGTAGGGGTATGTAGGGATGACCAGTATAGTGACTCAGAACAAAAGGTACTCGAGCATAGCTGCCCCCGTGGCAGCTACAAGAGAGGTGCCAACAATGTCACAACCACAATAGTACCCTATGCAACCTCCTCTGCCTAGACCAACGGCCACAATTTGGATCAAACTCAACCAAATTTTGAGGACCACATCGGCTACGCTCTCCATCTATGAGCTCATACAACAATCATCGCCCCATCAAGAAGCTCTAATGGAGATACTTAAAGCCATCGAGTTGCAGCCCCATGAAGCAAACTCTTTCAACAACTTCGTAGGACATGTCAAACGATGCACCGAGCCAGTTATCACCTTTAGAGAGGACAAATTGAAATCAGTGACTGGTGACATGGTAGATCCACCACTGCACATCATTGTGCGGGTCAACAGGATTTTGTATAATAGGGTGTTGGTGTACACTGGCTCATCCAGTAATATCATTACAATAGCAACATTGAAACATTTGAAGTTGCTAGTATCTAACATTGTGGCCTCCACTTAAACTTTGCGAGCATTCAATGATGCGATATGCTTGACAGTTGGCATAATCATCCTACCCATCCAAGTGGGACAAAATACTATTCCTACATTGTGCCACATCTTGGAGGGTGAGATGGCTTATACCATTTTGCTAGGATGACCATGGATCAGGGACATGAAGTGTGTTCCTTCAATAGCCCACCAATGCTTAAAGTATACATTTGAAGGGCAGGTGCATGTAGTCTCGACGGACTTAGAACCCTTCAAATATTGCAATATGGTGCAACTAATGCCGCAATTGACCCTTCCATCAAAACATTTGTATTTTTATTTGAATCCATCTAAATAGGGTTTGATTCCACATACACCCTCGTTGTTAAGTCCATCAAATCCCCAGCTGGGTCCATCTTCGTCATCTAGTCCTTCACCAACGACACCACCTATAGTGGCCACACCCAAGGACAATGGGAATAAATCCCTGGAAGATACACTGCCATCAGTCTCAACCATTTCTATAGAAGAAATGCCTAGCCGAATGGAAGTCAAGACGCCTAGTTCACCTAACATGGAGTGGACTCAGGAAGAACTCCCATTCCCTCCCCCTCAACCACCAACAATCACTGTTGAGATGGCCAATACGGGCCTGGGGGAGTATTTGTTATGAAACATTGTAGCAACGCCCGCAATGGAGTCCATGCAGGACATGGGGAGACCTCGCCTCCCCATAGGCACTATTGTTCCTCTAGGCTACCCGCAAAACTAGAAAAACTTTGTATATGAGGGCCTTGATAATGGCATTGAACCTTACATGCAAGAAGATGAAGAAGAAGAGCCCTTTTCTGAAGACGTCAACTTTTTTTCCAACCCAAATTTTGTTTAGAGATATCTTGGCCAATGCAATTGGCATGGATATGGGTTAGGTAGATATGAGCAAGTAGTGCATGTTCTTTGCCAACCAAGATATCAGATGCCATACGACAAGTCAAGAGTAGGATTCAATCACCCCCTACCCCTAGACATCTTAGTAGAGAACATGCAAGGCCTAGGGATAGGCAACAAATATGGGTTGGCATTAGATCCATATGCCAATCCTAACACAACATATACATTGGGGGATTATCTCCCATTGTCGACAACCAACCTTGTTGACCTTCGCAACCCCTTCCCTTTGATCGAGAAAGGAGAAAGCTCGAGAGATCACCTACAAGGGGGATATAGACAAGGTCAGGAAGGATCTTCAAAATATGAGTTAGAATATGAGGTAGCACCATGGGACCCCTTTGAATCAGATAGCAATCACTCACAAGTAACCCCCATGGATGATTATCAAGAAAGCCTCTTGGCAATATTCCCTTTGGATGCTCCAATCGAGCAAGTTCCACCTCAAGAAAATTAGGTTCCCTCGTAGAGAGCAAAATAACCCCGATGGGGCCAGATCAATTTGCTCGAGCAGGATGAGCCTCACGCGTCACAAACAGTTGTTGGAACAAAAGAAGGCCTTTGGATCTCTAACAGTGATTATGAAGATGAAACTGAGATGGCATATCTCAATCACATGCAACAGATGTAGTAATAATACCCCTTGGATATTGACGACATGTTCAAACATCTAAACATAGGGCCAAGACATAGGTGGCACCTAAACCCAGCACAATTGGACCAAGTGTTGCATCCACCACTTTGGGCATACAGAGAGCACCTTTCACCCAAAGACCCTATGGTGAGATCAGTATGGAGGGTAGACCCTATCATACTCTCCATACATAGGGCCGATCCATTTGTGCCAATACCTCTAGAGCCATATCTGGAGCACAAATATCATCAAGGATGTCCAAGTCACCACACCCGTGGTAATGGAGACCAAAATCATTTCATCAACATGATCTCCATTGAATTAACTACCCCCATCCACAATCCAGCCGATCCAGCAAAGTCATTATATCTAGACATAGATGCCATATACTGGGATCACGCCAATTCATCACCATCCCCATCAGAGTACTGGCCTTGTGGTGAGATGCTTCATTTCACCCCAGGACCAACTCAGGATATCTTCCATGCTAAAGAGGGACCCAAAGTTCCTAACATAGATCTGAATTCAGTGAATGATATCCACTTGATCCCAACTGCACACCAATTGGAGGATGGGTCCCACATGTCAGTTGAGGAGATGACTGATGTAGACATCAGCTCTGATCCAATGAATCCATAGATAATCAATTTGGGGGTAAGCCTATCCCCCAAAGAGCAAGCCGAGTACATTACCCTTATCAAATAAAAGGAGGTTTTTGCATGATCCTACAAAGACATGATGGGGCTAGATCCACAGCTAGTCATGCATAATCTAACGCTTGATCTAACAGTCAAGCCAGTTAAGAAAAAACTATGTAAGATGCACCCAACAGTGGCCTTAATGGTCAAAGACAAATTGCAAAAGTTGTTGGATACACAATTTGTCATCTACGTGGATTACCCACCATGGCTATCCAACATGGTGCCCATCAAAAAGCCTCACAGGAGGATTCACATATGCACTAATTTTTGAGATCTAAACAAAGCAAGTCCTAAGGATGATTTCCCCTTCCCTAGTATCGATGCATTGGTAGACGCTACAGCAGGCCACGAAATGCTTTCTCTCATGGATGGTTTCATGGGATACAATCAGATTCATATCAATCCTGAGGACCAACTAAAAACGGTGTTCACAACACCTTGGGGGACATTTTGTTATAAGGTCATGCCCTTTGGCCTTAAAAATATTGGTGCCACCTACCAACGTGCCATGACATACATCTTCCATGATCACATGCATAAAAATTTGGAAGATTACATGGATGATTTGTTGGACAAATCTCTTTTGTGCCCAGATCATCTCGATGACTTAAACAAGATCCTCGATCACCTCATCGAACACAAAGTTAGACTGAACACCAAGAAGTGTATATTTGGTATCACATCTAGAAATCTCTTGGGTTTCATAGTCTCAAATCGAGGCATCAAGGTGGACCCAAACAAAGTCAAGGTAATCCTTGAAATGCTTCCCCCAAATACCATCAAGCAACTCAGAATCTTGCAGGGAAAGGTCACGTCAATCAAGTGCTTCATAGCGCAGCTATTTGACAAGTATCGACCCATGAATAAATTATTGTACAAGGGGGTAGCATTTCACTGGGATGACGAGTGCCAGTAAGCCGATGAAATTAAACAATACTTGGCTTCGCTTCCAGTATGGCACCACCTAGACTAGGAGTGTCGTTCTACTTATACATCTCAACTACTGAGGTGGCATTGGGTGCCATGCTAGACTAGAAAAATAAACTACACAAAGAACAGACTACTTACTATCTTAGCAGCACCTTGGTCAGTTATGAACTTAACTATGCATACGTTGAGAAGCTCTGCTTGGCAGTGGTATTTGCTACCAAAAAGCTACGCCATTACATTTTAAGAAACATGATGTATATTGTGTCTAAGGAGAATCCAATGCGGTACATGATGAGTCGTACTTATCATAGTAGCCGCACGGTGAAATGGATCATTTTGTTGACATAGTTTGACATCGAGTTCATTGGATAGAAATCCATCAAAGGTCAAGTCATTTTCGATAAACTAGTAGAGGCTCCTCTTGAAGATGATCAACCTTTGACCATAGAACTACCCAATGATGGGGTCCTTCATGTCTTAAAATCACTAGATTCTGATAAGCCTGAGTCACAGGCCAACATAACCCTATTTTTTGATGATTATAAATGTCAACAAGGTGGTGGCACGGGAATCATATTCTTCACACCACAAGGGGCTCCAATGCCTCTATCATTTAAATTAGATTTCCCATGCACCAAAAACAATGCATAATACGAAGCCTTGCTCATAGGTCTTCAGACAATAATCACCATGAACATCAAACGATTGAACATCTTTGGTAATTCGTTGTTAATTGTCAACCAAGTCAAATGAGTATTCCAATGTAAATGCCCAGTTATGCAAAACCACAAAGCCCTTGTGGATAAATTCTTGGAAAATCTTGAATGGTACGACATCGAGGCACTCCCTCGATCATCGAATCATTTTGTAGATACTATGGCCTCCTTGGGGTCACTAATCCTACAAGAAATTTCTGGTGATATGACAACCATTCAAGTAAAAACTCTATTGCAATCTATGATGGAGCGTGCAAGCTCTGAATTAATGCTAGGAATCCACCTGATCCAGATTGAACCGTCCCCTGACAAGTTCTCTCGAATCCACGATTGTCTAAATCACACCAACTGGGGGTCCTTGTTCTCCCCTACTCCCCTTAATAACAACACAATGCTATTCTTACAAGTTCTTTCCCACTCAGCTTTTTCTAGGGATGAACTTCAAGAGGGATTGGATGTTCATACTATTGAGGTTTTCGATCAGTAGGATTGGTATACACCCATACGAGATTACCTCATGCTAGGTAACCTCCCACCTAGATTGACGCATGCCGCAAAATGATCATTCAAGTAGAAAGTGGCAAAACATGTCTTTCTAGGAGACATTTTATACCGTAACATCTACAAAGGAATCCTCCTTCGTTGTTTGGACCAGCAGGAGTCCACTTGGGTGATCACCCAAGTGCACAATGGTAGATGCGATGGCCACTTCAGCGGTATAGCCATCACAAAGTGCATTCTTTGTATGGGCTATTATTGACCATATTTAGAGCAAGATTGTTGTGCTTATGTAAGTAAGTGTGTGAAGTGTCAACACCATGCTAATTTGACACACATACCTTCTTATGCCTTGCATTCGATCCAATCAGCTTGGTCGTTCTTGTAATTGGGCTTAGACCTAATCAAAAATATCTCCCCTACATCATCAAGTCATCACACATTCATCATAACGGCCACAGAGTACTTCACCAAGTGGGTGGAAGTAATTTCACTTACCTCTACGATTGGAACTCGCATTTTTGAGTTCATTTTACATAACATCATATGTCGTTTTGGTATTCCATCCATTATAATCTTAGATAATGGGACGTCATTCAAGAACAAAGATGTGCATGCTTTGACCACCAAGTACAAAATTCAGCATAGTTTTTTGACACCCTATTATCTGCAGGAAAATGGGCAAGTAGAGGTGTCAAACAAAATGCTAGTCACTATCCTCAAAAACATAGTTGTAGATAGTCATAAGGATTGGCACATTCAAATCCCGCTTGCCCTATGGGCTTATCGCACTAGCATTCGGACGCCCACTAGGGCAACTCCATTTTTTTTGGTGTATGGCTCTGAGGCAGTCATACCTCTAGAGTTGGAAATACCTTCCCTACGCATATCAATGCAAGAGTTCATCGATGATGACACTGCGCGGTAGGCCTGGTTAGACCAACTTATGTTGCTTGACGAAAGACGCGTCAATGATCTTGAGCATTTACGTATCTATCAAGAGCGACTTAAGAAAGCATACAACATGAAGGTTCACCTGAGGGACTTTCAGGTTGGTGACTTGGTCTTAAAAAAGAACCATCAAAATTCTAACTTGCCACCCCATCTAAGGGACAAGTTCATGGCAAACTGGTTAGGTCCTTATGTCATCGACAGTAAAATAGGAACTCGAACCCTTAAACATCAGTCATTTGCAGCCATTCCATATTTAAAAGAGCCATAACCCAAACCAAAAGCTCCAAGGATTCTCATAATCACTTGGTCAACCCCAAAAATGCTCCAAAGGTGCTCATACACCCTTTGGTCAAACCAAAAGCTCCAAGTATTCCCACAATCGCTTGGTCAAACCCCCCCAAAACACCCCAAAGGTACCCATAATCCCTTTGGTCAAACTAAAATCTCCAAGGATTCTCACAATCACTTGGTCAACCCCTAAAGGCCCCAAAGGCACCCATAATCCCTTTGGTCAAACCAAAAGCTCCAAGGATTCTCACAATCGCTTGGTCACCCAAAAACGCCCCAAAGGTACCCATCATCCCTTTGGTCAAACCAAAAGCTCCAAGGGTTCCCACAATCGCTTGGTCAAAAACAATAAAATCATCAAAAATAACAAAAAATTGCATCTCATTTCCATGCATACTCAAAATCATCACAACATAAAAAAAAATAAAAATACTCTTTTGCATCTCATTTTTATACTCACAAAAATTCAATCGAAAACACAAAAATATAAGCTGCATAAGCATCACAACCATACATTGCATATTTGTTGATCATACAAAGTCAAATGCACCATAGACTATAATTACTCGGCAAATCCATCATTTTCCACATTTCTCCACTCTATAAACAGTCCATCAAAAATAAAAGCCATTCACATATTTTCATCATATCATAGTCAGTTGTCTTCTACTGTATCAAGAGTTTTCGTCAATCAGCTATCATTAGATTTCTAGCCAAATACTATACAAATTTAGACAGATTTTACAAAGGTAGAGTCCTTCTTGGATCACACCGCGTTACGTAGCATCCTGACACAAGTTAAAACACATAAAAATTCCCAAGTTGTGTGAACGAAAGATGAAACCTACAAAACAATCTAGGATATCATCTAGTGAAAAGGTTATCTTGCTCATCCCCCTGTGCAAATGACCCCAAGAATGTTGAGAGTTGGCAAAAGGACAAGCATCTTCCCTACCCAATTCCCCAAGAATCCCAAGTTCTCAAAAAGTTACAAAACATCAAAAATTTGCAAAAGTCAATACTACAAAGTTAGACATCAAATCCCATAAAGTGCATACATCAAATAGCATAGGCAATAGTGATTCTCATCACTCCATATACAAATCCTTTGCTCAAAAGAAAAAACAAAAATAAACAATGATTTTTATCACTAAAAAAGAGCAAGTATCCTAATACAATTGAAGAAAATAAGGGAGTCAATCTTGAATCCCTGAAACTCTCAGCATTCAGAAGGTCATGAGGTGTACCTCAGTACCGATTTGGTGGATAGCCTATCGGTCACTGGTGGCGAATCCTCTCGTATGATGATATATCTATCACATTAAATTGTGTGCAGATCAATGTTTGCATGTGGATGAGCTAGCTCATGGTATCCTAGATAGCACCACATATTAATTTGACTAAATACAACACAGGAGTTAGTGGAGCTAATTAGGTGATCCTCAGTACAGGTTTGGTTGACAGCCTATTTGGCACTGGTGGTATCCTGACAAATACCACATAAATAAGCTCAATTGCACACACAGGGATGTGCAATAACTTGGTCAAAGACAAGTCGAATTCATACTTTGTTCAAAAGTATTGTAAGATAAAAGTATAGTCTTGGCTAGTTAGTTAAAACATATGAGTCTCAGAAAATCTTAATTACATTCTACAACCAACTGTGATATCTTTCATCCTTCCATTGCCATCAAAAAATACAAAAAACATGTATACATCAAAAGTCATTTACCACAGCAATCGCCTAGGACAAAAAGCAATAAGTTCTAAACAGTCTATGGTGCCACCACCAAAAATCACAAATTCAATTCATCCATTCCATTTACATATCATATAAATTAGAAACATTAGCATTCATCGCAACATATCCATACATAATATAAATTAACATGCATCCATCAAACATCAGTCACTATGAATAAAATCAAATCACAACACGTGCATAAACAAAAGAAAGTCATATGTATATATATACCATAAAAAATGCTCGTAGGCTACAATAAACCGATCCTTTGACCTCACAAAAATGCAAAAGCTCAAAAACCCCCAAGCCTAGGGTGTCGGCCACCATGATCATGCAGGATCGGTGCAACAGGAACTACCCCCCATGGTGTGGGTCCTATGAGACCCCTCAGGGCAGTTGCTGCTAGCCCCCGCATCACGCCTACTACCGCCTCCCTCATCTAGTCATCGGTGTTGAGAGGATGCTGACTGCTAAGTATCGCTCCCTCTCATGCGGTGCGACGATCTGCCTCCACTAACCATAGGGATCTGCCCATCAAGGTAGATAATATTTGCCTCTAGCTCAAATCGATGCCAAATCAAGTCCATCTATCGCTGATGAAATTTTGCCAAGTTATCATTGCACTGTGCCAGCTACGTTCACAAGAGATCTATCTCTCGCATAGCATCTATATCCCCATATCATTGGCAGTACATAGTAAATGCATTCTCCCTCTCCACCAGTTGTGTCCGTAGGAGATCCCTCTCGTACAGCGCATCCTTGATCTCCTCATCCTATATCTGGAGCATCCCCTCCAATCACGCTATTTTAGCGTGCAACCTTGCCTCTGTATCCTTTGAGACTTCTTGAGTCATCGACATGTCCAGAACGATAGTCTGCCCCAGCTCCCACTTCTCTGGGACATCCTACATTTTTGGCTGCTCTGGAACCCAAAAATCCCCACCCATCTCATCCACCTCCACCATGTCTGCATCATCCAGTGGAGCCCCCCAACCCTCTCTTGGTGCCTCTGCACCCTCCCTACCTATTGTTGCCGCCTCTAGACCCCGTAGAGGCCCCTTCTCATACTCAATAGTAACCCCGATGTCATCCACGTCTGGGACATCAATCACTATATTCGAATCCTCACCTAGTAGCTCAATGACCAGCCATTCTAGTGTTGTCTCATCGCCCCGATGCTGATAGATCAAGGGTTCCCTAGGTAATCCATGGTGCACCCCAAACTATCATGTCACTCGAACGTACGAAAAATACTCCTGCTCGATCCCATGTTGCTCGATCAACCACCTCCCCCTGCGAACCCATCGAAGCCACTCCTTAGCCTCAGGCCAAGCTGGACAATATAGGTATGGCCGCCAGACTACCTCCCTAGGAGCAAGCCATGAGAAAGCATCAGCATAGTGCCCCACGACACCTGCCCATCACCAACTGTGCCCTCGCTCCTCCGACCTATGCCATAGTGCTACATACCCTATTTCTCTATCAACCATCTCTTCCCAAGTCATCCATGACAACCCCATCGACCTCTCCACAACTATGTACTACCACACCTAGCACTACAACAGGTAACTACATCCAATACCCTTTCACCTCTAATAACGGTCCTCATACAACTCATCATAGAGTTGTGCCAGTAGTGTCTGACCCCATATCATAATCAGGGGCTCTATGGTTGGACACTCCACCAACCTGAAGACCACCTCTAGTAGGTTCCATGAGAACCTTGTACCCAAATAATTAGGCAGTAGCATGTTGGAAATGAGGCTCATCAGTAATGCGTGCCTCACTCCCAACACGCCCTTCTCTAGCCATCACCATGCCAAAATGCCACCAATATAGCAGTCACCCTCTGCCCTCTCCACTGGGCTGTCCACACCTAAATCCTCCCCATGCCCAAAGCATCACATCAATATAGTTGTTTGCTGATCACGCGTCGTCATCCTGATCGGTAGCCCGTCTGTCAAAATCTGTAGAATCTGATAGACATCCTCTAGAGTCACTGTCATCTCCCTTGTTGGGATATGGAAGGTATTGGTGTGGGGATCCCATAGGTTGATCAGCATGGTCAGGTATGCCCGATCCCCCACCACCGACTCTAGCCGCATCACATGCTTGAGCCCAAGGGTGTCAAGCCATTCCCAATCTACCAAAGTCAATGCCCCCCGAGCATCAGAGAACACCGTCGGCTGACGATACCAAATCTTAATCACCTGAAACACAAAAACAACAAAAATATTAAAAACATGATAAACTGTACAACAATAACTGATATTATCACAATGACACTGATATGGGGGGTGAATCAGTGTAGCTATTTAAATTCAAATCTACAACTCTTAAAGCTGAAGCAAAGAGAACTTAAAAGCAGATGAACCAATTATCACAAGAGAGCACACCACAACACATAATGTAACGAGGTTCACCAATTTTGCTACTCCTCAAGAATGACTGCTTAGACTACAGTCCAAATCCATCCTTTGCAAAACATCAATTTTACAATTTGTTTACCAACACCCACTGGAAGGAGCACCAACCGCTGATTTATCTACACCAACAGAAAGTAGCACCAACTCCTATCCAAGCACCAACTTGGATCACAATTTTGAAATCCATATCAATGACATGAAAAATGCCTTCACTTTTACAAGACCCTGACTGGTCTACAATTTATCAAAACACAGTAAACACTTACGGCTCTGCTTGTCGCTCTCTTACAACACTCTTCTAACCCTATTTTTACAATACTTTCACACATTCAGTGACAACTTAATTCTTCACATAGACCTCTTTTTATAATAGGCTTTTCTCTCTATTTTTAACTTCCATGTTTACTCATGCAGTCTATCAATAGCCACTTCTGTGAGTAACTCCTTTTTAGAATAGTATTTCTACATGCAACCTATTAATAGTTCTGTCTTCTTGTTTTGGACTGACAGTATAACGACTGCTCGACGATTTCACTGCGTCATGTGCCCTATAACTGCCATTCTATCTTTAATGCACTATTCTTATTTTAGCTTGCATGATTTATATCTGTAACTGCCCCTGCAACTATCACACTAACTTCAGTTGACTCTTCTTATATTGGCTGCATGATTTTCCTCTGCAACTACCCCTCATGAATCGTCATTCTACTTTAGTTAACTGTCCGTAATCGTGTTGTTGCGACTTGTCACAAAATCGTGACACTTCTGTCTCTTTGTACTCTTCTCACCTTTTACCCATGAAAACATGACATGTCATGACATCGCGACACTTTTTGCCTCTTTGTCCTTTTCTCGGCTTGCACCCGCAAAAACATGACATGTCATGAAATCGTGACACATTCACTGTCTTGTGCTCTTCTCTGTATTTTGCCCATGAAAACACAACATGTCGTGAAATCGTGACACTCTCGCTTCCTTACTCTCTCTCTTCTCTTCGGGTTGCGAAAACTCGACATGTCATGAAATTGTGACACTTTTCTTTGCAAGCTCTTTCTCTAAAACATGTCATGAAATTGCAACACATTTTCATCTGTACTACCTCTCTTACAGATTGTCACAAAATCATGACACTTTTCTTTGCAAGCTCCTTCTCTCAAACATGTCATGAAATTGCGACACATTTTCGTCCATACTGCCTCTCTTGCAGATTGTCACGAAATTGTGACACTTTTCTTTACGAGCTTCTTCTCTCAAACATGTCACAAAATTGTGACACATTTTCATCCGTACTGCCTCTCTTGCAGATTGTCGTGAAATCGTGACACTTTTCTTTGCAAGCTCCTTCTCCCCGAACATGTCATGAAATCGCAATAGTTTTCTTTGCTTGCGCCTTCTTTCCGAACATGTCATGAAATCGTGACAGTTTTCCTTGCACTTTATCTCTCTTCAAACATGTCACGAAATCATGACAGTTTTCCTTGCACTTTCTCTTTCATCCTACATGTCATGAAATCACAACAATTTTCCTTGTGCTTTCTCTCTCTTCGAACATGTCACAAAATCGTGATAGTTTTGCTTACGCTTTCTCTTTCGTCCAACATGTCACAAAATCATGATAGTTTTCCTTGCGCTTTCTCTCTCTTCGAACATGTCATGAAATCATGATAGTTTTCCTTGTGCTTTCTCTCTCTTCAAACATGTCATGAAATCATGACAGTTTTGCCAGCATTTTCTCTCTCCTTCGATATGTCACAAAATCATGACAGCTTTGCTAGCATTTTCTCTCTCCTTCGATATTGCACAAAATCATGATAGTTTTGCCAACATTTTCTCTCCTCTTCGATATGTCACGAAATCGCAACAATTTTGCCAGCATTTTCTCTCTCCTTCGATATCTCGCGATATCACGACAGTTTTTCTTTTCGACCAAATATGTCGCGATATCGTGACAATTTTCTTACTTGTATTTTTATTTGATCTTTTGATCTTTTGAAGTATCTAAGAGAGTATATAGATTTCTAGAAGTCCTCGATCCAGTAGCTATCAGCTTCTCACTGTGTGCTTTTTTGACTTCACAGCCCTGCTTCTTAAAGATGACTTCATGACCTCTGTCACAAATTTGAATTACACTCGATAAGTTGTGCTTCAAACCAATCACAAACAGAACTTCTTTGGAATTGATCTTTCCATCACTTATCTTGACTGATCCTTTTCCAACTATCTTGGCTCCATCATTATTTCCAAACTTTACAGAGCCACCTTCATACTTTTGTAACTTCTTAAATTTTTGTTTATCTCCTGTCATGTGATTGGAGAATCCACTATCCAATATCCATGGTGCAGATTTGTTCTGTGCTTTGAATGTTGTCTGTACAATCAAGGATTCATTTTCTTCCTTGGGTCGCTCCTTTTCTTTCCACTCTGGTTTGACTACAGCTTTGGTCACTTGTTTAGACTTTTCTTTGTCGATAGCCTATGCATGTTTTTACGGGAATTTTTTGTTTTGCATTAAACTGTTTGGTTGAGATCTTCTTCCTTGATATTTATTTGTTGCATATGTGCTTCTACAGTTTCTTACAATGTGTCCAAAGTTATGACAGTTATAGCATTCTACTACATAATCCGTCAAGGGTGAAAAGACATTTCTATTGGTGAAATTTCTTTGTCTTATATTATAAATGTAGTCTGAAATCTTATGACCGTAAGCATTGCATTTAAAACAATAACCAGAAAAGGAATGATTGAACCTGGGAGTTGGTCTTTGCCATTTTGTAGTAGGAGCCACAAATTTTTTTCTCCTTTTATGTGTGACGTTTGTGAATCCCTCATTATCAACACTCTTCTCGTGCTTGGCATTGTTGCTTTCTTTTGCATGATTCATTTTCCTTGATCAACCTTGATCTTATCTTCTTTTTTTACTGGTTCTACAGTTATGGTCTTTGATCCACTTGACGATTCTCCTTCAACAAAGCCCAAGCCAAAGTTGATGCCTGTAGTCCTCTGACTATTTATAATATTTTCAAGCTTCATAGAACTTCCTTCAAGTTTGTGATAGCAACTCAATTTTTGATTCTTTTCTTCTAGTCGCATTCTTAAGACAACAATCTCTTCTTCTAGTTTGCTGCACTCATCTATTTTTATGGTTAATTGTACTTCGAGTTCTTCAGACATTTTCTTAAATTCTTTTGTTTGTACTTTTAAAATGTTTATTATGTCATTCACATCCTCAAGATTTCTTGAGACATTTTTATTATTTTTTCTTTCTGTACTCAACTCTTTAAGTGCAGCAACCAACTCTCCTTCCAGATATACTTCAGCCTCATCCTTAATGTTTTGATCACCTTCCTGTTGTTCTTATATTTTTTCTTCTTAAAATGCCATGAACATAGCTTCACCCGTTTCTTCTTTAGAATCCTCACTTGAGCTATCTTCAAAAGAGCTGACATTCTTGGATATGAAACTTTTCTTTTTGAA
This sequence comes from Wollemia nobilis, assembly GCA_028583015.1. Classification (NCBI taxonomy): domain Eukaryota; kingdom Viridiplantae; phylum Streptophyta; class Pinopsida; order Araucariales; family Araucariaceae; genus Wollemia; species Wollemia nobilis. The sequence continues at coordinate 3,478,514 of JAQPPZ010001753.1, forward strand.
GTTGTTTTTTCTAAAATTTGGTTTCTTCTTCCAGTCACTTCTTTCTTGGTGTGACCCTTCATCACTTTTGATTTTCTCATTCATTGGACACTTAGCTGCAAAGTGACTGATGCCTCCACAATTGAAGCACTTAAACGGTAACTTTCCTCTATATTTTTCTTTTCCCTTCATAAGTTTTTGAACAAAGTTAGCTTTCATTTCATCTGATGTCTCTTCATCTTCAGATTCTTGTTTAGCTTTTATATTTTTGTGTGCTTTAAAAGCAACTTCTCTGTCTGTGGGCTTAGTTTTTCCTATTCTCATTTCGTATGTAGTCAAAGAACCATGCATCTCATCCATGCTAAAATTATTTAGATCTTTAGCTTCTTCTATAGCAGAAACTTTAGAATTAAATCTTTTGTGAAGAGTTCTAAGTACCTTTTTCATGATGATCGCATCTTCGATTTCTTTGCCGAGTCCTCTAATCGCATTAATGATTCCATTGACTCTCAACATATAGGCCTCTATGTTCTCATCATCATTCATTTTTAATGCTTCGAACTGAGCTTGATGCATTTGTAGCTTGGCTTCCTTGATCTTGTCGTCTCCTTCATGAATGCTCTTTAGTTTGTCCCACATGTCTTTTGCCATTTTACAGCTCATGATCCTTATCAGTTCACTGTCTACTAGCCCACACATTATGGCATTCTTTGCTTTGGAGTTATTCTCAAACTTTTTCTTCTCGACAATATCTTTTGGAGGAGTAGCAGGTATTGTGTATCTACTTTCTATTGACTCCTAAATGTTGTATCCCAACGCACATAGATATGTCTGCATCCTGAGTCTCCAGAATGAGTAATTAGTTCCATCGAACAAAGAAGATTTGTTTTATGAGAATCCTTCACCACTTGCCATTGTGTTTCTTCCAAGATCACCTTAGTTGATTAAGCTTGTTTAGAAACCTTGCTCTGATATCAATTGATATTCTCACAATGACACTGAGAGGGGGGGTGAATCAGTGTAGCTATTTAAATTCAAATCTACAACTCTTAAAGCTGAAGCAAAGAGAACTTAAAAGTAGGTGAAGCAATTATCACAAGAGAGCACACCACAACACACAATGTAACGAGGTTCACCAATTTGGCTACTCCTCAAGAATAACTGCTTGGACTATGGTCTAAATCTAGCCTTTGCAAAATCGTGACACTTTTCTTTGCAAGCTCTTTCTCTCAAACATGTCATGAAATTGTGACACATTTTTGTCTGTACTGCCTCTCTTGCAGACTGTCACGAAATCATGACACTTTTCTTTGCGAGCTCCTTATCTTAAACATGTCATGAAATCGCGACACATTTTCGTTCGTACTGCCTCTCTTATAGATTGTCACGAAATCGTGACACTTTTCTTTGCAAGCTTCTTCTCTCAAACATGTCACAAAATTGTGACACATTTTTGTTCGTACTGCCTCTCTTGCAGATTGTCGTGAAATCATGACACTTTTCTTTGCAAGCTCCTTCTCCCCGAACATGTCACAAAATCATGACAGTTTTCTTTGCTTGCACCTTCTTTCTGAACATGTCATGAAATCATGATAGTTTTCCTTGCGCTTTCTCTCTCTTTGAACATGTCATGAAATCGTGACAGTTTTTCTTGCGCTTTCTCTTTCGTCCAACATGTCATGAAATCATGATAGTTTTCCTTGTGCTTTCTCTCTCTTCAAACATGTCGCAAAATCATGACAGTTTTGCTTGCGCTTTCTCTTTTGTCCAACATGTCATGAAATTGTGATAATTTTCCTTGCGCTTTCTCTCTCTTTGAACATGTTGTGAAATCGTGATAGTTTTCCTTGCGCTTTCTCTCTCTTCGAACATGTCGTGAAATCATGACAATTTTGCCAGTATTTTCTCTCCTCCGATATGTCATGAAATTGTGATAGTTTTGCTAGCATTTTCTCTCTCCTTCGACATGTCACAAAATCATGATAGTTTTGCCAACATTTTCTCTCTCCTTCGATATACAGCAATGCATAAAAAAATGTGTACAACTAAAAACAGACAAATAACAAGCAACAAAATTCAAAATAAAAACAACACAGTTTATCAGCACTTAGGTTTTTTTTGAACTTTTAGTCTACAACTGACAGATAAAAATAAAAAATACAAAAAATTCAAAAACAATAGTTTGTCAGTACCTAGAGTTTTTAACTCTACATTTAAACTGATAAAAAAAACAAAAAATAATGAAAAATAATTTGTCAGCACTTAGGTTTTTTAACTTTAAGTCTACAACTGACAGATAAAAAACAAAAATAAATACAAAAAATTCAAAAACAACAGTTTGTCAGTACCTAGGGTTTTTAACTCTACGTTTAAACTGATAAATAAAAACAAAAAAAAACAAAAAAATAGTTTATGAGCACTTATGTTTTTTAACTTTAAAGTCTATAACTGACAGATAAAAAAAGAAACAAAACTTTTTAAAAAATCACATTTGTCAGTACCTAAAGTTTTTTGACTTTAAGTTTAAACTGACAGATAAACAAATAAACAAAAAACAAAAACAAATTCAAAAATCAAAAAATAGTTTGTCAGTACCTAGGGTTTTCATTAAACTAGGGTTTCTAAATGTAGTTTAAACTGACAAACGCAAAATAACAACAATTTAAAAAAAAAAAAAACTAGGGTTTTGCTCTCAGTTTACCCTAGGATTTCAGTTTAAAAACAAAAGTTTAGATTAAAACAATTTTTCTAAGCTAGGGTTTTTTCGTTCAGTTTACCCTAGGGTTTTAGTTTAACAAAAAAAAAAAAATAAGAAATGGCAAAACCTAGGGTTATAGTTTTAGTTTTTGTCAATTCTTTTAGCCTAGAGTCTTACCTTATTTTAAAAAGGAAAAACAAATTGCAAAATAAATTACGGTTCTTTAACTGTAAAATAAAACACAAGCTAACCAAAATGAGAAGGAGCACTTACCGGTCTCGCTTTGGTTCCACTGCTCGATCCGGTTTGTGAACTCATGGCATCACAAAAAATTCCATAGTGCTTCGCTTCATAGACTTGACCTCCTCCTCCTCACAGCTCAAAATCGCCAAAAAAATCAAATGCAAATGAGCCGAAACCCTAGTTTTGGCTCTTAAATAGGCTTTTAGGCCTGTAATCGTTCCACCCTGGGACGAGCACTCTATTTAGCACTCGTCCCAACCTGGTATGATTACAAAACTAGTATTCGTCCCACCGAGGGACGATTACAGAGCAAAAATTTCAAAAACAAAAAAAACTGCACAATGCACAAAAACAAGCAATAAAATTGTCCAATAAGAGTGCTTTTGCACTTGAAATTTTGGGCATGCAAAATAGACGTCAAGGTCACAAATCCTCACTATCCTAATCCCTTAGAAGGCTACCATATCTAGAATGCTCCATGGGAGGACGACTTGCCGAGAATTTCAACCTCAAACAACATCCCAAAAAGGGTCCAAACCCACCCAAAAATAGCAATAACATTGTCGAACAAGGTACCTTTGCACCTCTACTTTTTGGCATGCAAAATAGACATTGGGGTCAAAAATCCTAACTATCGTACTCCCTAAGAAGGATACCATAGCTGGACCGCTCCAAGAGAGGACGGCTTGTCAAGAATTTCAATCACAATCGACGTCCCAAAAAGGGTCTAAACCCACCCAAAAATAGCAATAATATTGCCGAACAAGGTACCTTTGCACCTCTACTTCTTGGCATGCAAAATAGACATCGGGGTCACAAATCCTCACTATCCTACTCCCTAAGAAGGCTACCATAGCCGGACCGCTCCATAGGAGGACGGATTGTCAAGAATTTCAACCCCAAACGACGTCACCAAAAGGGTTAACACCCACCAAAAATAGGTCTAAATGTTGGGAAACTACACACACATCCAAAGATAAACAACTTAAAGGCACCCTTACACAAGTCATCTTGGGTCAAGCGACTTGTCGCTTTTCTCATGTAGGTCATTCCCTCATTGATTCGTCGCTTGATGGGGTAGTCACACTTAGTCACCAATCAACAAATACACACCCAATTAAGTAAATGGCATGCATTCGAAGAATCATTGACAAAGATAATCATGCCCCTGTTTGGGGCAACAAACAAGTAATAATCACAAGCTGATAAAACACTTGGCATTTGTGAATCATGAACTCAAGGTTCCCATAGACAAAAGGGTGCACCCTTTGCCTATTCATGACTAATCAATGTCCAAGATCAAGTAACACCTCATCGAAAAAGGTTAACACTTGAATTGAGTTCCTTAGCTCATCAAAAGCAAGGATTCAAGAATGCATGCCATTTCCATACTTGGGGCATCAAAATTTGGTTAGGTTACTGAGAAACCCTAATCATTAGTGCTTTGGTTATCTATTTTTACTCAACACTGTGCCATGCATAGCGCATCCCAAAAAGGGGCATCTATAGACACTAAAACAACACCAATCCAATTATGTGACTGCAAACACTGATCGAGTTGACACACATAGCCCCCAGGGCAGCCCCTAGAGGTTAAAAAGTGGTCCTAACCACTCTCACAATAGTTTTGAAAGGTCATAGGTCAATTTGGCACCTTTCAGGAACTTTGCTCCTTATTCGTTCCACCTAGGGACGATTAGCAGTATTCGCTCCAGGGTGGGGCGAATAGCAGGTTTGACGGGCAAAATGTCAAATCTTGAAAAATGGCAGCCCATATCCACCACTTAACTCCTCATTAATTGCATGGGAGTGTGAGTGAGCATTTTGGAGTGCTAGAGGCAGTTACAGAGGCAGTCATGGAGCCCTTAATCAGGGAGGAATCTTCTCCCCCCTAGGAAGACATGATTTCCAAGTGGTGCCTCTACATGCTCATACACAGAGACTATCAGGTCTATAAAATGGTGAGTCTTCTCACCCCAAAGATATATAGAGAAGGAGAATTTTGAGCAATGAAGTGCTACCATTTTGCATACTCACTTTTGATTGTGCCTTTCACATACTTGATCTCTCTTTTGGAAGGGAGGTCATTGGGTGGTTATTGGAAGCGCAATATGGACCCCAAACCTAACATTTGGCCACAGTATCCCACCCAAATTTGTTGACAACACCCCACAAGAGGTTTTGGACCCATCCCAAGTGGATTGGTGCCAAAATCGGGCCCCAAATGATGGGCGTCCAACATCGAGCGCCCCCTATACTGTAGTCCTAATTGCCCCACCTCGGAGTGATTAAAAATTTGTAGCAAATTTTAGTTCTATTCTTTTTGCATTTTATTCTAGGTTTCTTAGATAGGCTTGCATTCAAATTTCATGTAATTTTGAGTAGTTTTGATCATGTTTTTGTTATTTCTCGCTTTCGCTAACATGCAGGTAGCATCATCAAATTCCCGATGATAGAGGCCAAATTGGCAAAATCTAACCTTCTGAGTCTTTCCAAAATACCCCATTTTACCTAACCCCCAACTTTGTAGGTGATTTGGAGCCTCCCATATGGGACATTTGGGACAGTGGTTTTTGACGTTTTGTTGTAGGTCTAATCGTCCCACCCCAGAGTGATTAGAAATTCATGGCGAATTTTTTGACTGTTCTTTTTGCAGTGCCTTCCCGATGATGTTTTCATGCCTCTATCAAATTTTTAGCTCATTTTGATCTAGTCTAGTTGTCATTTTATTTATTTTTTTGTATGTACTAATATTAGGCTTGGAGATTGCATGTTTCATTTCATCCGTAGGTGCTACTGATTGTTTTCTGTTTCCTTGAATGCATGATATCGACACCAAAGAAGTAGCAAAGAATAAAATACCATTTCACGCAAGCGGTGGCAACGTTTGGTCCACCCATTTTACATGTGGGCACGCGGAAGAAGGCATACCACCCACGATGTAACGAAACCTTATTTAACGCTCCTAGCCCCTGAAAAGGGAGGATACATGTTGTAACCAAGCTTTAAAGAAAATTAATAAAAAGGGTTGTATTCCATATTTTATTTCTATCTAGTTTTGATTCGTTTATGTTTCTCTCCTTTCATGCATTTTCAATTCATAGGATTTAGCATCATCTTTGGCTTCGCTTGCATCGCACTTGGTGTTTCCTTTTTGCTTTCGTATCCTCGTGCTTTCAAAAATATATGTATATTCTTCCTATTCAACAAGGATTAAAATGTTTACATAACCTAAGAATAATTTAGGAGCTCGATATCTCATTATTCATGTAAATAATTTATTTAATGAGGATATAGGATTTATCCTTGAATTGAGGTAAAGTTGATAAAAATCATAAATGTTTAAGATCCTTGGGTGTAAGGGATGTTGGATAATTATCCTTAGTTTTATAAGGTTCAATGCTAGATACACAGATAGAATATGAGTCAAATAAGAAGTCATATTTAAAGATACTATCATGGGAGAAGTCACATAAAAGATCCTCATTTTCATAGTCTTCTTGAGAGATTATAAATTCAATATATAATAATATTATAAGGTTTATACTAACAGGAAAAGTGGTTTAAATGAGGGAAGACACTTCACTGGTATCATCCCAATCGAATCCATTGTTAGAGGTGAATTCCTCACATGTAAGGAGTCCATCCTTATCATTAGATGATGGTAAGGGCTTATTTTTATTAAGAATATTCCAAAATGAGCATGACAAACTTCTACCTCTAGGGGTTCCTTGAATCATTGCTCATGGGATCTGAAACCTTTCCCTTGATATCCCATGTTTACAATCATTTTTTACAAATAAAGTATGAATTGAATAAGTAACATGTGCCATATTGTTCCTTGATATAGTTACAGGTTGCTACCACAAATTTTATCTTTGTGAGAGGTGTTTATGGAAATGAAGGTGCATGACCCTATTCACATTTTTTTATTTATTAGAAGGTAGACCTTAGGTTCATGGAGAAGATTATATTTTAGCAATATCCATAAAAGGTTTATCATTAAAATGAATTAATATAATAACCTTGGACAAATCACTTATATTTATTTGATTATTAGAATGATCCTTACAGTGATTGGATTGGTCTTTTATGGAAAGGCATTGCAATACATTACTAATTTAGGAGGAATAAGAAGAAGAGGTATTTTTTAATAGAATATAATAAAGAAAGGATAAACATAAACTTTGGAGAGGCTTGATTCAACCATCATACAATAGGTGACAAGTTGAGGGCCAATCGAGATATGGATATGTTTACCTTGATATTCATACTTGAGACATTGGTAAAGAGTGGAAGGGATGATCCTCATCATGTAAATCCAAGTGTTCCATAAGAGAAGGTTATAAGTAAGTTTAAAAAGTATAATATAGAAGATATTGTTAAGAATGTGAGATTCAAATTCAATGGGAATGGTTATGGTTCCACTACATTATTAGAATCCATTAATGAATGCTCTTATGAAAATATTAGATATTTGAATGTCTTGTTCATCTAAGCCTAATATATTGAAAAAATGAATACTATAAACATTCAAGCCCAACCCATTACCAAAAAATAATTTTTGTATAAATCGATCATTGATGTGAGTTGTAATGTAAAGGGAAAGTTCTCCATGCATGGATTATAGGGGAAGATCATATTCATAGAAGATAATTTTAGCATGGATTATCCTAGTTGATTCAACTATAATATAAATTTCATTAGATTTAATATTTGGGAGTATGATTTATTCACATAGGACTTTAATCAAGCCTTCTCTATGGGCTAAAGAAGTTTTATGAAGATAAAGAAGAAAATTTTCAAAGGGGGTAATGGAAAATTATTCTTTAAGATCAGAGGTAACCTTCATTTGATTTTGAGATTTTAAAACAAGGGGAGATCCTTCCTTGGAAAGAGATAATTATGAAAGCACGAGATTTCGAAAGTTTTTGAAAGGAAAACTACTTCGATGCATTCAAAATCAAACTAACGCTTAAGTCCTAAAGTGTGAAGTGCATTAAACGAAAGAGGCAAATCGATTGAAATGAGATACAAGAATTTAGAGAAGTCACAACCCTTTTATTTAAATCTTTAACCTCGGTTACAAAATCGCCTCCTCCCTTCTTAGGGGTTAGGAGCGTTAAATAGATTTGGTTACAATCATGATCAATAATCCCTCTTTCGCATGCCCACATTTGAAATGGGCGGGCCAAAGTGTTGCCACCACTTATGCTGATGAATCCTCGCTTCTCGCTGCTCCTCCTGCATTCAAAGAAACAACAAAATAGTTAGTAGCACCTGCTGCAAATAGGAAAAGTTTGTTCCTTGAAATTAACAAAAGATACATGTAAAAGATTGACTAAAATGATGCATGAAATGATCCTAAATGACTTGCAAATCTGACAGAGGTTAGAAGACATTACCAGAGGGCCACTACCATTGAAACAGTTGGCCAATCTGCGTTCAACTAGAATTTGTCCCTGGGTAGGACGAATTCTGCTGTTATTCGTCCCGGGGTGGGACGAATTCGACTATGTTAGGAAAGCCGAAGTGATACCATCTAAATGTCGAACCTTGGGGTCTCCAAAACACCTGCAAACAAAGGGGTTAAGTAATTGGGGCCATTTTGGGATGACCCAGATGGTCGGATTCTCCCAATTTGGCCTCTATCCATGGGAATTCAACGTCGCCACCTGCAAGTTAGTGAGGGCCACAAAATCGACAAAGCATGATAATATTTGATAAATGTCTTCTGAAATCAAGATTGTAAACTATCTAAACAGCATAGAGTGTAATGTGAAATGAATAAATGATAGAAAGCAAATTAGAATGAAACTTAAAAGGTGCGGGGTGCCCGAGTGGGCCACCCACCGTTGGAACTTGATTTCGGTGCCAATCCACTAGGGAAGGGCCCAAAATCTCTTGGGATTGTGTTGTCGGCAAATTGGTGGTTTAGGGTGGTCAAATTTTGGGTTTGGGTTCGGATCCATGCTTCCAAAATCCACCCAATAACCTCTCTTGTGAGAGAGATTAAGGATGTGAGAAGGTGAATCGAAAAAGGATGCAATAGTGTGTTCGATTTGGCAGCACTTCGTTACTTGAAAATGCCTCCAACCTCTGTCCTCATTTGGGTGGGAAAGTCCACCATTTTATAGATCCAGGGGGTCTCTTTAGAGGGGCATGCAGGGATGCCATGTGGCATCCATGCCTTCCCAAGAGGGAGGATACTCCTCCCTGACTTGGGCTTCCATGACTGCCCTTGTGACAGTCCTCTAACTACCAACCTACCCACCTACACGCGCATGCACGACAGGAGGCAATAATTGACTGTCCTCGACTACCACTTGGCGGCATTCTTCTTTTTGCCCGTTAAACCTAGAATTCATCCTGACCAAATATGAATTTAGAATTCGTCCCTGGGTGAGACGAATCCCAGTTAGTATTCGTCCCTGGGTGAGACAAATACTGAGCAAAGTGCTTGAATGTGCCAAATTGCCTTTTGACCTTACAAAATTGCTATGAAAGTGGTTAGGACCACTGTTTAACCTCTGAGGGCTGCCCTAGGGGCTGTGTGTGTCAAAGAGATCAGTTTTTGTAGTCACATAATCGGATTGGTGTTGTTTTTGTGTCTACAGATGCCCCTTTTTGGGATGCGCTATGCATGGCGTAGTGCCGAGCAAAAATAGATAACCAAAGCACTAATGATTAGGGTTTCTTGGTAACCTAACAAAATTTTGATGCCCCAAGCATGGAAAGGGCATGCATTCTTGAATCCTTGCTTTTGACAAGCTAAGGAATTTGATTTCAAGTATTAACCTATTTTGGTGAGGTGTGACTTGAGCTTGGGCATTCATCAGTCATGATTAGGCAAAGGGTGCAACCTTTTGTTCATAGGGGAACCTTGTGTTCATGCTTCGGGAATGCCAAGTGTTTGATAAATTTGTGATAATTGCTTGTTTACTGCACCAAGCAGGAGTGTAATTGTCTTTGTCAATGATTCTTTGAATGCATGTCGTTTTCCTTAATTGGGTGTGTGCTTGTTGATTGGTGACTAAGTGTGACTACCCCCTCAAGTGACGAATCGATGAGGGAATGACCTTCATGAGAAAAGTGACGAGTCGCTTGACCCAATATGACTTGTGCAAGGGTGCCTTTAGATGGTTTATCATTAAGCATGTGCAATTTTTCCAACATTTAGACCTGTTTTTGGTGGGTGTTAACCCTTTTTGTGACACTGTTTGGAGTTGAAATTGGCAAAAATATATCTTCCCATGGAGCTGTCCGACTAAGATAGCCTTCTTAGGGAGTAGGATAATGAAAATTTGTGACCCCAATGTCTGTTTTGTATGCCCGAGATGTCAAGTGCAACAACACTTTCATCGGGCAAATTTATTGTCTGTTTTTAGTGCATTTTTGTTCATTTTTTGATGTTTTTGAAGTTTTTGGCCTGAATTCGTCCTAGGGTGGGACAAATTCCAGATTTATAAATTGTCCCTGGGTGGGATGAGCACTAACCAGAGTGCTCATCGTAGTAAAGGATGAATTCTAGCTCAAAGTCCTATTTAAGGGCCAAAACTTGAGTTTGGGCTCATTTGTGTCTAATTTTTCTTGCGATTTGGAGCTCTGGGAGGAGGTAAATTCTGCGGAGCGAAGCACTGCTGAGATTTTCCTTGCCATCATGAGTACACAAACTAGATCGAGTGATGAAGCCGAAGCAAGACCAGTAAGTGCTCCCTAGAGTTTATTTTTGTTTTTAAAACTGTAAGTGTGTTGTTTTTCTATACAGTTCTTTTCCATGATTTTAATTTTTTTGTTGAATTGTTTTCTTTTGCAGGTTGTTAGGAGCCGGTACCATGTACCCACTACTTTCACTGAGGCACGGGGGGTGCTAACTAAGGCTGACTGGGAGTGGCTTGATGCCCTTGGGCTCAAGCAGGTGGCTCGACTAGAGCCTGTGGTCCCGGATCAGGCCTATCTGACGGCCCTGATCAAACTTTGGGATCCGTAGACCAACACCTTCCATCTCCCGACAGGGGAGATGACTGTGACTCTGGAGGATGTCTATCGGCTTCTTCAGATTTCGATAGATGGACTACCCATCATGACATCATCGCGTGATCAGAGAACTATTGTACTGATGAGATGCTTTGAGCATGGGGAGCGGTTGGTCGTAGAGAGCCCAGTGGAGACAGTCGAGGTGGACTGCCAGGTTGGCAGGATTTTTGTTGGATGGTGGCAAGAGAGGGGGGTGTTAGGAGTGAGGCACGCATTCCTTATGGTCCTCATTTATAACATGTTATTACCTGACTCCTTAGGTGCGAGGTTCCCATGGAACCTATTGGATTTGGTGTGGCAGTTGGTAGAGTGCCCGATAGAGGCACCGTTGATCCTGAGATGGGGACAAACACTGTTGGCACAACTCTACGGGGAGCTGTATGGGGTCCAATACCGATAGAGGAAGGGGGTCAGTTGCAGTTATCTGTTGCAGTGCTGGGTTTGGTAGCACATAGCAGTTGAGAGGCCAACCGGGTTACCATGGAAGACTCGGGCGACAATGGAGGATAAGGAGATAGGGTATGCAGTTTTGTGGCGGCGGTCTGAAGAGTAGGGGCAGAGTCAACAATGGGAAGGTGCCATAGGGCACTATGTTGATGCCTTCTCTCGGCTCACTCTAGGGGAGGTGTTTTGGCACCCTTATCGGGACTGTCCAACCTAGCCGAAGGCTGGAGAGTGGCTCCGACGGGTATGTAGGGAGCGGTGGTTGATTGGGAGGCACGGGACCGAGCATGAGTTCTTATCATATAGCCAGGTGACATGATAGTTTAGGGTGCGCCAAGGGTTGCCTGGTGAGCTCGTGGTCTATCGGTGTCGGGGAGATGAGAGGACTCTAGATCAATCGGTCATCATGCCATTGGGTGAGGATTCAAATGCGGTAATCGACATCCCAAACATGGATGACGTCGGGACTACCACTGAGTATGACTCGTGGTGGTTACTACGGTGATGGAGAGGAGAGGGGCCACTAGGAGGCACAGAGGCAGCAACGAAGGGTGCTGAGGCACCAGGGGATGATTGGGGAGTTTCTTTGGATGATGCGGACATGGTGGAGGTTGGGGATGAGGATGTAGATTTGGGGGCTCTGGATCAACCAGAGATGCAGGACATGGCAAAGCAGTGGGAGCCAGAGTAGGCTACTATTCCAGAGAGTCCTGTGCCTCAAGAGGATGTGAGGGAGATGGATTTTGGGATACGTGATGAGAATGCATGATTGAAAAAGTTGCTACGGATGCGAGATCAGGAGCTGGGGGATGCACTATGGGAGAGGGATCTCCTACGGGCTCAACTAGCAAAGTGGGATAGGGTTTTGGCATAGCGTGATGATGCAGTAGATCACTACCATCGACGGGAGGCAGAGTGGTGTCAACACTGGCTAGATTTGGAGAGGGAGGTCATCCGCCTAGATGGGCAGCTACCTGAGCCGTCGGGAGGGGGATCTTCACGTCGAACGAGGGACAGTGCTACTGAGCAGTCAGTATCATCTCATCGAAGGTGATTGGATGAGGGAGGCGATAGTAGGAGTGATGTGGGGGCTAGCAGTAGCCGTCCTGAGGGGTCCTATAGGACCCACACCACGGGGGGTAGTTCCTATCGCATCGATCCTGCGTGATCATGGTGGCCGACACCTTAGGTTTGGTGGTTTTGTTACATGATTGTGGGGTCTGAGGACCAATTTTGTAGCCTACGAGAATTTTTTGATGATATATATATATATATATATATACCGGTTTTATTGTGGTTATGCATATGTGATGATTGGATATTATGCATTATGGTTGATGAATATGGATGTATGCATGTTTATTTATTTTGATTGATGCATATGCTATGATGAATGCAAATGTTTTTGATTTTATATGTGATATGCAGAATGAAATGGATGAATGGGATTTGTGATGTTTGGCTATGGCACCATAGACTATTTAGAACTCTGTTATTTTGTTTTTAGGCGATTGCTGTGATGAATGAATTTTTATGTATACATGTGGTTTTTCTCTTTTTTTATATTTTCTAATGGTATTGCAAAGATGGAAAGTAGCGCAGTTGGTTTAGGAATGTAGCTAAGTTTTTTTGAGACTCAGACGATTTTAACTCACTATCCATGAATGTACTTTATCTTACAAGAATTTTGACCAAGGTATGAATCGGACTTGTTTTTGACCAAGTTATTTCACATCCCTGTGTGTGCAATTGAGTTCATTTATGTGGTATTTGTCAGGATACCACCAGTGCCAGATGGGCTTTCAACCGAACCTGTACTGAGGATCACCTAATTAGCTCCACTAACTCCTTTGTTGTATTTATTTAGATTAATCTGGGGTGTTATCCAGGATACCATAAGCTAGCTCATCCTTATGCAAACATTGGTCTGCATATATGCAAAAGTGAATGTGACAGACAGATTGTCATGCGGGTAGGATACCACCATTGCCAGATAGGCTGTCAACCAAACCTGTAATGAGGATCACCTAGATGGTTTTCGAATGCTGAGAATTCCAAAGATTCAAGTTTAGGTTATTTATTGGCTAAATGATTTGGGAGACTTGCTTGTCTATATAGTGATGCAAATCACTGTTTATTTTTCTATTTATTTTTCTTTTTGAGCAAGGATTTTGAATAGTGGTGATAACCACTGTTACTTGATTTTGTATTTTGAGCGGTGTGAGTTTGAACTTGTGAATGGCTTTGATCCTCATGGCCTTGGGGATGACTACCCATCCTGGTTAGGGGCGGATAGTACGAATCCTTACGACATTGGGAACCAAGGGGATGATGGAGATTATGAAGTAAGGGCATTGATCTTTTAGGCCTTGGGGACGACTACCCATCCTGGTTAGGGGCGGATAGTACGAATCCTTACAACTTGGAGACCAAAGGTGAATTGAAAGGGTTGGGATGGTGATTTTTTGGAATTTTGTTCATGAATGGCATTGATCCTTTTAGGTCTTGGGGATGACTACCCATCCTTGGCAGGGACGTGTAGTACGAATCCTTACAACTTTGGGAACCAACTATGATTGGGATTTGGTAGTGGTAAAAACCACTGTATATTAAGGTGAATGAATAGGGAAGAGCTCATCTTTTTATCAAATCTCAGCATTCCAGAACCATTCGCACAGGGGGATGAGCAACATAACCGTTTCGCTTATGGTGACATGGATTACTATGTAGGTTTCATCTTTCGTTCACACAACTTGGGAATTTTTACGTGTTTTAATTTGTGTTGGGATGCTACATAACAAGGCATATTTCAAGTGTAACTCTACCTTTGTAAAATCTGTCTGACTCGGTACATTACATGGCTAAAGAGCAAAATGATGATTGAATTACGAAAACTCTGAATACATTACCAGACCACTGACTCTTAGTGTGGTAAAAGCAGTAAATGGCATTTGTTTGTTTGTTTTATAAGATGGAACAATGTGGAACCAGATGGACTAGTAGAGCAATTACAGCCTATGGTGCCTTTGACCTGTACGACCACAAATATGCGATGTATGGATGCAATGCTTAATGCAGCTATGTATTTTTGTATTTTTGATGGATTGATTTTTGTGAATATGAAGATGAGATGCGAGAAAAGCTCTCTATTGATGAATTTGAGCATGCCTAGAAATGAGATGCAAATTTTTGTTATTTTTGATGATTTTTGGATTGTTTTGAGTTTCTGACCAAGCGATTGTGAGATTCCTTGGAGCATTTTTGGGATTGACCAAGCGATTGCAAAAATCCTTGGAGCATTTTGGGATTGACCAAGTGATTTTAGGGATCCTTGGAGCATTTTGGGATTGACCAAGCGATTTTAGGGATCCTTGGAGCATTTTTGGGATTGACCAAGCGATTTTAGGGATCCTTGGAGCATTTTGGGATTGACCAAGCGATTTTAGGAATCCTTGGAGCATTTTTGGGATTGACCAAGCTATTTTAGGGATCCTTGGAGCGTTTTGGGATTGACCAAGCAATTTTAGGGATCCTTGGAGTGTTTTGGGATATGGCTCTCTTAGATATGGAATGGGTGCAAATGACTGATGTTCAAGGGTTCTGTTTCCTTGATTATGTCAAGAGAATCTAGTCGGTATGTCCCGAGTCCTATTTTGTTATCAATGACATATGGACCTAACCAATTTGCCACGAACTTGTCCCTTAGGTGTGACGGCAAACTAGAATTCTGTTGGTTTTCCTTCAAAACCAAATCACCAACCCAAAAGTCTCTGAGGTGAACTTTCATGTTGTAAGTTTTCTTAAGTCGCTCTTAATAAATACATAAATGCTCAAGAACATTAACGCATCGTTCATCAAGCAACGTAAGCTGGTCTAATCGGGCCTATCGCATAGAGTCATCATCGATGAACTCCTGCATTTATATGCGTAGGGAATGAATCTCCAACTCTAAAGGCATGACTACCTCAAAGCCATACACGAGCAAAAACGGAGTGGCCCCAGTGGGTGTCCGAATGCTAGTGCGATAGGCCCACAGGGCAAGCATGATTTGAATGTGCCAATCCTTATGACTGTCTACGACGGTATTTTTGAGGATGGCAACTAGCGTTTTGTTTGATGCCTCTGCTTGCCCATTTGCCTATGGATAATAGGGTGTCAAAAAAATGTGCTAAACTTTGTACTTTGTGGTCAAAGCATGCACGTCTTTGTTCTTGAATGGCATCCCATTATTCGAGACTATTTTGGATGGAATACCAAAACGACATATGATGTTATGCAAAATGAACTCTACAATGCGGGGTCCTATCATAGAAGTAAGCGAAACTGCTTCCACCCACTTGGTAAAATACTCTGTGGCCGTTATGATAAAGGTGTGAAGGCCTGACGACGTAGGGGAGATATTTCCAATTAGATCGAAGCCCCACTACAAAAATGGCCAAGCATACTGGACTGTCTGCAAGGCCTAGGAAGGTATGTGCATCAAATTGGCATGATGTTGACACTTCACGCACTTCTTGACATATGCGCAACAATCTCGCTCTAAAGATGGCCAATAATAGCCCATGTGAAGAATGTGCTTTGCGATGGCCATACCACTGAAATGGCCACCAAATGTACCATCATGCACTTGGGCGATTGCCCAAGTGGACTCTTGCTGGTCCAAGCAACGAAGAAGGATTCCTTCATAGCTGCGACGATACAAAATGTCTCCTATCAAGACATACTTAGCCGCTTTCTGCTTTAGTGCTCGTTTTGCGACATGCGTCAATCCAAGCGGGAGATTACCTAACTTGAGGTAGTCTCTAATGGGTAAATACCAGTCCTGTTGATCAGAAACCTCGACAGTATGAACAGCCAATCCCTCTTGAAGTTCATCCCTAGTGAACGCTGAATGGGATAGAACCTATAATAATAGCATTGTGTTGCTATTAATGGGAGTAGGGGAGAACAAGGACCCCCAGTTGGTGTGTTTCAGATGATATTGGATTCGAGAGAACTTATCCGAGGATGGTTCAATCTGGATCATGTGGATTCCTGGCATCAATTCTGAGCTTGCACACTCCATCATAGATTATGATAAGGTTTTGACTTGAATGGTTGCCATATCACCGAAAAGGTCTTGCGGGATTAGGGACCCCAAGGAGGCCATTGTGTCTGCAAAATGATTCGATGACCGAGGGAGTGCCTCGATGTCATACCACTCAAGTTTTGCCAGGAATTTGTCCACAAGGGCTTTATAAGCCTGTAGAACTGGGCATTTGCATTGATATACCCCTTTGAATTAATTGACTATTAACAGCGAATCACCAAAGATGTTTAGTCATTTGATGTTCATGGCGATTGTCTGTCTGAAGACCTATGAGCAAGGCTTCATACTCGCATTATTGTTGGTGCACGAGAAGTTTAATTTAAATGACAGGGGCATTGGAGCACCCTATGGTGTGAAGAATACAATTCCCGTGCCACCACCTTGCTCAAATTTAGAACCATCGAAGAATAGGGTTATGTCAGCCTATGAATCAGGCTCATCAAAATCTGGTGATTCTGAGACATGGAAGACCCCATCATCGGGTAGTTCTATGACTAGAGGCTGATCGTATTCGAGAGGAGACTCTGCTAGTTGATCGGCTATGAATTGTCCTCTGATAGATTTATGTCCAATAAATTCTATGTCAAATTCCATCAACAACATGATCCATTTTGCCGTGCGACTACTATGATAAGTATGACTCATCATGTATCGCAATGGATTCTCCTTAGACACAACATACGTAGTGTTGCTTAGCATGTAGTGGCATAGCTTTTTGGTAGCAAACACCACTACCAAGCAGTGTTTCTCAACGTATGCATAGTTAAGTTCATAACTGACGAAGGTGCAGCTAAGATAATAAGTAGCTTGTTCTTAGTGAAGTTCATTCTTCTAGGCTAGCATGGCACCCAGTGCCACCTCAGTAGCTGAGATGTATAAGTAGAACGACACTCCTGGTCTAGGTGGTGCCAATACTAGCGACGAAGCCAGGTATTGTTTGATTTCATCAAAGGCTGACTGGCACTCGTCATCCCAGTGAAATGTAACCCCCTTGTGCAATAATTTGTTTATGGGTCGACACTTGTTAGATAATTGTGCTATGAAATGCTTAATCGACGCGACCTTTCCCTACAGAATTTTTAGCTGCTTGATAGTAGTTGGGGGAACCATTTCAAGGATTTCCTTGACTTTCTTTGGGTCCACCTCGATTCCTCACTTTGATACTATGAAACCCAAGAGTTTTCCAGATGTGACACCAAATACGCACTTCTTGGGATTGAGTCTAACTTTATGCTCCATGAGGGGATTGAGGATCTTGCTTAAGTTATCGATATGATTTGAGCGCAACAGAGACTTGGCTAACAAATCATCCATGTAATCTTCCAAAGTTTTATGCATGTAGTCATGGAAGATGTACATCATGGCACGTTGGAAGGTGGCACCAGCATTTTTAAGGCCAAAATGCATGACCTTGTAACAAAATGTCCCCCAAGGCGTTGTGAACGCCGTTTTTAGCTAGTCTTTAGGATTTATATGAATCTGATTGTATCCTGAGAAACCATCCATGAGGGAGAGCATTTCATGACCTTTTGTAGCGTCTACCAACACGTCGATGCTTAGCAAGGGGAAATCATCCTTAGGATTCAATTTGTTTAGATCTCAAAAATTAGTGCATATGCGAATCCTCCCGTTGGGATTTTTGACGAGCACCATGTTGGACAACCATGGCGGATAATCCACGTAGATGACAAACTGTGCATCCAACAACTTTTGTAGTTCGTATTTGACCATCAAGGCCACTTTTGGGTGCATCTTATATAGTTTTTTCTTTACAGGCTTGATTGTCGGATCAAGCGTTAAATTATGCGTGACTAGCTACGGATCTAGTCCCGGCATGTCTCTGTATGACCATGCAAAAACCTCCTTCTTCTCTGTGATAAGGGAAATGTAGTCAGCTTGCTCTTTGGGAGAAAGACTTACCCCCATCTTGAGAATCTATGGATTCATTGGATTTGTGTCGATATCTATGTCAGTCGTCTCCTCGACTGACATGTGGGATCCGTCCTCCAACTGATGTGGAGTTGGGATCAAATGGATATCATTAGCTGAATTTAAATCTATGTTGGGAACCTTGGGTTCGTATTCAGCCTAAAAAATATCCTGAGTTGTCCTTGGGGTAAAATGAGGTATCTTACCGAAAGGCCAGTACTCTGATGGTGAGATAGGTGAATTGACGCGATCTTAGTCGATGGCATCTGTGTCTAGATGCAATGACTGTGCTGGATTGGCTAAATTGTGGATGGGTGCGATCAAATCAATGGAGATCATGTGGATGGAATGAATTTTGTCTCCATTACTATGGGTATGCTAATTTAAACATTATAGATGCTCCCTATACTCTGGATATGGCTCTAGGGGAATGGGCACGAAAGGATCTACCCTATGTGCTGATAGGAAGACACGGTCTTCTCTTGACATTGATGTCATTATAGGGTCTCGGGGTGGATGATGCTCATCGTAGATTTGGAGCTATGGATCCAACACTTGGTCCCACCTTGCTGGGTCTACATACCACTCATGCCCTGGCAGTATGCCCATATATGCAAATAAGTCATCAATCCTTAAGGGACGTTGTTGTTGGACTTGTTGCCTTTGTTGCATCTGTCGCATGTGGTTGAGATAGGCCATCTTAGTCTCGTCTTCTGAATCACTATCAGAGATCCAAAAATGTTCATTTTCTTCCACAACTGCTTGCGACGTTAAGGGTTCACCTTGTTCCAGCAAATTAATCTGGTCCCATTGCGGTTGTTCCACTCTTGGTGGAGGGACCTAATTCTCTTGAAACTGCACTGGCTCGATTGGAACCTCTAAAGGGAACAGCTTCAAAATGATCTCTAGACACCATTTATGTTCTCCTTGGGAGTTAGTGTCCGAACTTTCACCTCTCTCTAGAAAAGGAGAGGGATTACTGATGTTGCCAAGGGTGTTTGTTGACCATGGGAGGTAATATCCCAATGTATATTTTGTATTTGGGTTGACATAAGGATCTGATGCCAATCCACCCTTGTTGCCTATTTTTAGGCCTTGCATGTTTTCCACCAAGATGTCTAAGGGCAGGGGGTGGTTGAACCCTACTCTCGACTTATCATATGGCATTTGGTATCTTGGTTGGAAAAGGACATGCACCCCTTGCTCATACCTGCCTAGACCTTATCCATGGCAATTGCATTGGCCGAGATATCTTAGAGTGAAGTCTGGGTTTGACAGATAATTGACATTTTTAGCAAAAGGCTCTTCGTCTTCATCCTTTTGCTTGCATGGTTTAGCACCATGATCAAGGTCCCCATACATAAAATTAGTCTAGTTTTGTGGGTAACCTAGAGGAACAACTATCCCTATGGGAAGGCAAGGTCTCCCCATGTCCTGTACTGATTCTAATGCGGGCATTGCCACAACATTCTGCACTAGATACTCCCCCAGGCCCGTACTGGCCATTTCAATAGTAATTGTTGATGCTTGGGAGGGAGGGAATAGGAGGCATTCATGAGTCCATTCCATGTTTGGTGGGTTAGGAGTCTCGACTTCTGTTGTGCTAGATATCTCTTCTGTTGAGATAGTTGATATTGTTGGCAATGCCTCTTCTAGGGGCTGAGCCTCTTCTAAGATCTGTTTTCCTTTGTCCTTATGTTTAGCCATGACAGGTGGTGTTGGTAGTGAAGGAGCAGATGATGAAGACTCACCTAGATAATATTTTGATGATTTTGTCACCAGTGGTGCCTGCGGTATTGGACCCTGTTTAGATGGATTTAATTGGAAATCCAAATGCATTGAAGGGAGGGTCGATTGAGGCATTAATTGCATCACATTGCAATATTTGAAGGGTTATAAGTCCATCAGGACTACATGTACTTCTCCTTCAAATGCATACTTTAGACACTAGTGAGCAATCGAAGGGACACACTTCATGTCCCTGATCCATGGCCGCCCTAGCAGTATGTTATATGCCATCTCACCTTCCAAAACATGGCACAATGTAGGTATTGTATTTTGTCCTACCTGGACAGGTAGAACAATTATGCCGACTGTCGAGCATATTGCATCGTTGAATGCTCACAGTGTGTATGTGGAAGCCATGATATGAGAGGCTGGCAGATTCAAATGTTTTAATGCTATAGTGGTAATGATGTTACTAGATGAGCCAGTATCTACCAACACTCTCTTGTATGGGATCCCGTTGACCCATGCGATAATGTGTAGGGGTGGATCTGCCATGTCATTCAATATTGTTTTAACTTCATCCTCTCTGAAGGTAATGATCGGCTCCATACATCGTTTCACATGTCCCACGAAGTTATTGAAAGAATTTTCTTCGTGAGGCTGTAACTCGATGGCTTTCAAAATTTCCATGAGAGCTTCTCTATGGGGTGTTGACTGTTGAATAAGCTCGTAAATGGATCCTAGCCGATGTGGTCTGCAAACTCTATGTGAGTTTGGTTCGTATAGTGACCTTGGGTCTATGCGAAGGCAACTGCACAGGGCGTTGTTGAGGTTACGACATTGTTGGAACTTATCTTGTAGCTGCCTCGGGGGCAACTCCTGGGTACTTTTTGTTCCTGGTCACTATGCTGATCATTACCACAAATCCTTGCATGGGAAGATTCTGTTGCACCTCATTTACCTGAAGAGGTTTTGCCTGTCTCGTGGGCAGGCAAAGGGTCCTTGAATACCCCCATCTATTGATTATTTGGTGCTATGGGGTTGTCCAAGACCAATGTTTTATTATCGATCAAATCTTGGATTAATCCCTTGAATTTCCAACATCCATTCAGTTCATGTCCCCTTTGCCTATGGAACCTACAATATAATTCCTTTCTGTATCCCTTAGGCTTGGGAGCATTAAGATCTACAATTTGAATTTCTAGAAGGGTGACTAAATTTTCCGCTGACAAGCGGTCAAATAGGGAGTCCCTGGACTTCGCATAAGGGGTGAATTGTTTCCTAGGGTGACGCTACTGATTTTGCTCCTATTTTTTATTGTCTCTTTCATAACTAGGAGGCACTGCTTGATAATTATCCTTTTGGGGCTGTATTTCTTATACAGGCTTGGGGGCATTTATCGTAACTTGATTAACCGTAGCGGGTTGTGATTGCATAGTCCCGGTCTTAGTGTTTTTATTCCACACTTTATTTTTAGGCTTGGCGATTGCATCCTCTCCTATTTTGATCTCTTCTATAACTTTGGATTGCGCCAAAGCTTCTTCTAGGCTAGCGTATTACTACAGCATAAATAGCCCAGAGATCGATTTCAGACAACTCTGTGCAAACATCTGTGTGAGGTCAGACATAGGGGGAAGGCAGGGTAGCTTAGAAAGCAAAGCCCTCCATCGATTCCCATACTATAAAACCAGGAACTAACTAGTTTATTGAAAATGTGCAGTTTAAATAATACTGCGTTACAAACGAACAGCCGGGAATAGCAGCAGCTGAACGGATCTGTTACAGGGAAACAGAACTTGTTACAACAGTAAGCCTAAATAAGAATAGTACGCTAACATTACTATTAAGTACGCTAACATCCCCCTTTATTACATTATTTGGGTAATGTAATAACTAATAGATATACTAGACTACTAACATCCCCTTACATTATTTTGCAATACAAAGTGAGCTGCGAAACAATTCAAATTTGACACATCCAAGTGCCTTAGTGAAAATGTCTGCAACTTGAGCATCGGTGGGAATGTGCTGAAGCTGAATTCGGTGCTTTGGAACTTCATCTCGAATGAAATGACATTGTGTGTCAATGTGATTTGTTCTTTCATGATGGACTGGATTCTTGACGAGGTTTAGAACACCCTGATTGTTGTAAAACAAGCGTATTGGAGATTTTGATGGATGGCCCATACTTGTCAGAATGCGACGTAACCATATCACTTCGCACACAGCTTCACGTGCGGCACGATATTCTGCCTCTGTTTATGAAATAGCAACCACCTGTTGCTTCTTGCTATGCCAAGATATAGGACTCGATCCCAGATGAAAAATGTATCCAGAAGTTGACTTGCGATCATCAAATGATCCGGCATAGTCGAAGTCCGTGTATCCTTGCAAGAAGAATTTGTTGTTCCTCTTGTATTCTAGGCCATATTCCATAGTACCACAAACATAGTGAAGAACACATTTTGTTGCTTTCCAATGAGTGGTCTTAGGCTCCTGCATGAACCTTGAAAGATAGTTGATAGCAAATACGAGATCTGGCCTAGTATTGGTCAGATATATGAGACTCCCAATCAACTATCGATAGAGAGTACCATCTACCTAAGGTGAATCATCATATCACGATAACTGAAGTCCATTCTCCATCGGAGTTGCCATTGGCTTGCAATCAGTCATGCGATATTTTTCCAGCAATGTCTTGGCATATTTTTTTTGAGACACTTTGATGGAGTGCTCCTTCTGGCTGAATTCCAGACCAAGACAGTAATGGAGAAGTCCGAGATCTGTCATCTCAAAATATTTGCACAAGTTTCTTTTGACAGTAGAGATCATAGTTTCTGAACTCCCTGTTATGAGCAGATCATCCACATAGAGTACAAGCAACACTATCTCAGAACCCTATTTATTGAAATAGAGGTTTGCATCTGATGGACATCTCTTAAATCCATGCTGCATAAGGTGATTGTCCATTTTTATATACCAAGCTCGAAGAGCTTGTTTCAGACCATACAAGGATTTGACCAATTTGAAAACTTTCTACTCTTGGCCTTCCACTTCAAATCCTTCAGGCTGAGTCATATAGACTTCTTCTTGGAGATCACCATTTATAAAGGCACTCTTGAGATCCATCTGGTGAACTTTCCACCCATATTGTGCTGCCATAGCACACATAACCCGAATTGTGGTCATCCGAGCAGTAGGTGCAAAAGTTTCCTCGTAGTCAATGCCTTCCTTTTGAGCATAGCCCTTTGCAACAAGATGGGCCTTATGCTTATCAATTGTTCCATCTGCCTTTTACTTGACTTTATATACCCATTTGCAGCCAATAGGTTTCTTTCCATGCGGCAGATCAACAAGCTTCCAAGTTTTATTTTTCATCAGAGACTCATACTCTGTATCCATAACGGCCTTCCACTAAGGCTCACTGAGAGCATCTTGCACTGATGCAGGTTCAAGACTATCTATGGTAGACATGAATGCCCTGTCATCATCAATATCCATATCCTCAACTTCTGTACTTGGAGTTACAGAAAGTTCCTCAAAAGATTGACAAAGATCATCAACCTCACCAGTTTCTTTGGCTTCTTTTTCCTTTTGAGCCATACTACGTGTACGAGGTCTATCCAAATTCAAATTGGGAGGAGTGGATAAATTTGCATCTCTAATTGTATTTGTACACCATTTAGGATTCTTCTTCGGTGGAGTTGAAGAAGATGTAGAAGGACCTCCTATCTGTGTTGACGAAGGAATCTTCTCTTCCTTAGTTTCCACAATATCTTGGTGTACTTTAGATGTGCTCTGTGATGTGAAAGCTTCATCAAAGACAACATCTCTGCTGATATGAATTTTCTTGGTCAAAGGATCTATCAACCGATATCCTTTAGAGTGCTCAGAATAACCAAGAAAAATACATCTCAGTGTTTTCTCATCTAGCTTCTTCCTTTTCTCTTTTGGTATGTGCATGAAAGCATTACATCCAAAAATACGTAGATGAGATATGGAGGGTTTTCGACCACTCCATGCTTCCTGTGGAGTCATTCCTTTTAGGGCCTTTGTGGGTGCCCTATTCAATAGATACACTGCAGTGGTGACAACTTCTGCCCAATATTGTTGCCCAAGAGTAGCTCCTGTGAGCATACAACGAACCATTTCCATGATAGAACGGTTCCTTCTCTCAACAACTCCATTTTGCTGAGGAGTATAGGTAGTTGTTAACTGTCTCT
The DNA here is from genome assembly GCA_028583015.1 of Wollemia nobilis. Taxonomy (NCBI): domain Eukaryota; kingdom Viridiplantae; phylum Streptophyta; class Pinopsida; order Araucariales; family Araucariaceae; genus Wollemia; species Wollemia nobilis. Next base: position 3,502,884 of record JAQPPZ010001753.1, read on the forward strand.
TGATTCCATGCTTATCTAGGAATGCTGAAAATTCATTAGAGGTAAACTCTCCCCCTCGATCTGAGCGGAGGGTTTTAATAGAAGCTCCTGACTCCTTCTCAACGGATTTCTTGAACTGCTGGAAGAATGCGAAAGCTTCAGATTTCAGTTGGAGAAAGAAAACCCACATCTTTCATGAGTAGTCATCTACGAATAACTGAAAGTACCTCTTCCCTCCACAACTGTTGGGTGTGAAAGGACCGCACAGATCGGTGTGAATTAACTCCAAAGGTTTTCGTGCTCTTGTTGAGCTCTTCTCAAATGGTACTCTATGCTGCTTTCCTGCCAAGCAGTCAGAGCACACTGGCAATGTGGCAGAAATGGAAGGAAGACCCTTTACCATCTCATACTTGCTGAGCTCAAGTAAGTAGCCAGAACTAAGATGCCCATATCTCTTGTGCCATAGGGAAGTTGCCTCCTTGGTAGAGACAGTCATGGCAACATGTGGAGTAGAGATAGCATCTAGTGCAAATAAGCCGTGCTTATATGAAGCTGTTGCAATCTGCTTACCCTTCCTGGTAATAGTACAACACTTCTTGCCATTCTCAACATGAAATTTGACAACCATATTTCTATCCAGGATTTGTGTCATTGACAACAAATTGTTGGCCAATCCCGAAACATAGAGGACTTTGTCAATCTGACACTTGCCATCAGGAAGAGTGACTGAAACTGTACCATCTCCCTAAACCCTGTAGGTTTTATCATCAGCAATGGTGACAGGTTTGCCCTCTTTGGCCACAAATGATTCAAACCATGATCCATCGCCAGTCATATGTTTGCTAGCTCTAGAATCGACATACCAAACAGGATCCCTCTATGTGGAATCTGTGGTAGTCATGAGCACCTTGTGTGCCCATTCAGAATCTGAGTCAGATTCTTCAAAAACAACATTCACCTGGGGTTGCTTGTTTTTATTTTGTGGTTTGTTTTGGCCTTTTTGCTTGTTCTTATGCCAACACCTGTTGGTGTCATGGTTGTATTTCTCACAGATCTTGCACCACCTCTTCTTCTGTTGAGGTTGTTTGCCTTTTACTTTCGTATCTTGTTGAGAATTTCCTCCTTTCTAAAAGTTGCCTCCTTTTTGCCCATTACCTTTCTTCCTAGAACCCTGCTTGTTGGTGTATAGGGCTGTATTGGAAGAATCATCCTTGTGAAGTTGGCGTGCCTCTTGTTGTTGAAGCAGATTGACCAACTTGATGTAGGTAATTTGTCGTTGAGACACTTGGATGGAGGTTATCAACATATCAAATGAAGAAGGTAAAGCTCTCATCACAAGTGAAATGAGAAGCTTTTCGTCCATAGTATCTCCCAAAGAACTCAATTTCTCTTTCAATTCAGACACTCTGCACAGAAAGAGTTCAACTGTTTCACCCTGCCTCAAACTCAGGTTATGAAGTTGTTGTTGAAGATGAAGAATGGTGGAATCATTATTTCCCTCATAGATGGTTTGAATGGCATCCCATGCCTCTTTACCACTTGCTTTGTCAGCTATATGAGGTTGCACTTCATCTGAAACAACAAACAAAATGAGCACCTTTGCTCGACTGTCTTTCTTGTCAAAAGCTATCTGATCTACGGAAGGACCTATGGATCCTGCTGTTGGTGAAGGCCTAGTTGCTACTCCAGTAACAATATCCCACAAATCTTCCATTTGGAGAATTGCCTTCATTTTATGTTTCCATGGTGTATAATTTGGACCTTTCAATAACTGATGCGGATCAGTCATCAACTTTGCAACAGCGACCATAGTGAAGGTTCCTTATATCACCAATTGGTCCCCATTTCGATATACCTTTTGCTAGGCCAATATACCATACAAAATACCCGCCCTTACATGAGGGAAACTATAGGTATTTAGAAAGATCAACAAAAATCACCCGCCCTTACGTGAGGGAGACTATAGGTGAGTTTTAGAGATCATACAATACGTGGAACATAAGCGGTACTGAAAGGGAATCGCCTTGTTAATGGCACCTACCATAGAATATTCTTCTCATGCGTGGGGCGTAACTTCCCCTAAACACTATGAAGAATATTTCGTCAGGATTTACGCCTAAACACAAGTGCGATAAAGGGTAGTGGATGGAGTAAAAAATGCAAAAATTGGCAAACTTATCTCTCCCCGACGATTTATAGAGAACAAGCTCAGACGTCGTTGTAGCAGCTATATTAGGCGGTGGATACAGTAGCCAAATCACGACAGCTTTACCTGTAAGTGCTGGCCAGAGGTATCACAAATACCGAACGCTGCAGTGCAATAAATTGCATGGATGGGTTTTAATTATTTCGGGGACTTAGGGAGTGTTTTGATTTTAAGTTTTAATGTTTTAGTGCAAAAATGAAATATGCAACATACAACATAAAAAAAATGCCCACAAGAATAACCCACAAGGTGTCGGTCATAGCCGAAAATGCACCTTTTACAATTTGCCAAATTGCTATTTTTCAAAAAAATTACTCACTATCCCCCTTTGATTTTTTGAAAAAATATCCCCCCTTAAAAGGCTTTCTTTAACAAAGCATTTTAATAATTATTATTTATTTAAAGTTAAAAAAAATAATTTTAATTTATATAGTTTTTAAAACTTTAAAAAATAAATTAAAAATAAATTTTAATTTATAAAGTTAAAAAAAACTATTAAAAAATAAATTAAAATTAAAAAATTTAACTAAAAATAATAATAATTAAAAAACGTTTGAAAAAAAAAATTATACCTTGGGGGGAGTCGGCGGGATTTGAACCCCCAACCTGTAGGCTCCCTGAGCCTTACCGCACGACTCACGACCACGTGAGCCAGCGGGCTGATCCGAGAGGATCAGTCAACCTCCTCCTTTTTCAACCCGAATGGTCCTCCTCCTCGGCCTCCCGAATGGTCGTCCTGCTCTGCGGCTCCCGGCACTCTGTGTTCCTCTACGAGTATTATTTATTTTATTTTATTTTTAAATACGCCGCGGAGGGAGGGGGGCGCGTTTTGCGTTGCTCGTAGAGAGACGCGGGGGGGGGGGACTCCCGCGCAGGGGGGAATTTCAAATTCCCCTCGGGTAGCGCGCGCACAGGGGGGGTGGCATTGGGGAGCACGCACGATTGTGCACCGTCTCCACCAACGCGGGGGGGGTGGGTCCTTGACCATCCTGCTCAGCACTCCGGCAACGTAGCGCGCCGAGCAGTGCTGTACGCCGGGGGGGGTCCCTTTCCTCCTACGCAGGCAGGACGTCCCCTTCCTGCATGACGTCCAGCTGGCGTCTGCACCGGCTGACGTCTACACGCAGGACGTCTGCGCTCTGCGCAGACTGGACTGGAAGCTGCTGCACGTTCAGTCTGCGCTCTGTACGGACTATTTTTTTTTTTTTTTTGTTGCACAACGGCTCTTTTATTTTTATTTTTTATTTTTAATCTTCACTTGGCAATCTCGGAGAGAAAAAAAATCTCCGCTGCCAATTTCTGAGAAAAAAAATCTCGCCCTGGTGTTTCAAAAAAAAATCTCCGCTGCCAATCCCCTACAAAAAAAACTTCCGCCTCCACCCTTCTTTCTTTATGCCACTGGCTCTGATGCCATGAAATGAAATACACATTAGTTTTTCATTATTTATTCCGCTGCTGAATAATGAAAAACTAATGCGTATTTCATTTCACATACGCTGCCATTGTCTCTTCCTCATATTGCCTGAGGCTGGCCAGATCACTCAGTGATGCCTTCTTCTTGGTGTTGAAGGCAAAGCATTCAAGAAATGCATCTACTAATTGATCTAGGTTATTTATGCTATGTTTTGGTAACTGTGTGAACCAATCCGAGGCAGGACCTACGAATGTGGTTATGAATGTCCTAAGCAACAATGCATCATTATCCTGAATGCCGAAGCATTGGCTCAAAAATCTTGTGACATGTTCTTGAGCATCCTGTTCACCTTTAAAGACTGCCAATTGAGGCAACTTGAAATGTTCGGGGTAAAGAGGTGTGGGCACTGAGGGATGCATCGGATGACTGTGGAGTTGGCATAACGTGGGCTTTTGATGCCCAGAAGCTTTTGTCTCCATAGAATCCAAACGCTCTAATAGTGCTTTGTATGCATTAGAAGATTTAATCTCTTCCTCTTTTGTTTTCTCCCACTGTGAGTGGTGAGAGACTAGAGGCCTATGGGGGGGTGGCCGAATGGCAGCCCTCCCACCTTGATAGGGCATTTCGGCCCATTTTATTTCTGGTTCACACTCCTCATAAACTTCTTAAGGAGTCTTTGGGCAAGACCTATGACCCTGAGTGAGTCCCCGTTGAGGGTACCCATCATTGTTTCGGGGAGTGGCCTCCCTCTCGGGTCTATGAGGTCTCGGAGGCAAAGCTTGATGAGGTCGAGGAGACCTGTCCTACACCAAAGGGTTATGCCTCTCATATTGTTCTGATTTTTGGGTGTGAGGGGTTGGCACCCTCTCAGGTAGTTTATAACGTAGCTCATCCACTTTGCGCTGCATGCGCTCTTTATTGAGGCGGTATAAGTGCTCTAACTAATTATGACCTTGCTCAAGCTATGTAATGCAGGCTTGGCGGGCGACATGTCTGGCGACTGCCAAGTCAATTTGGTCCACCATATTTTGCTCATGAGGCTTGAATGTTTCTCCTATGTGTTTGCATCGATCTTGATGATCCAAAATTTCAATGGGTCGCTTCCCTCTGTCAAGGTAGGCGGCATTTACTTGAGGCTCTGGCCTCGATGGGTGACCATGATATCTAGCAGGTGCAGAAACACAAGGTTCCCGTGTTGTATGTTGTTCTTGAGGAATGTGATGGTCTTCCTCGTACTCCCTTGCATGGGTGTGAAAGGGGTGGGCAAAGTTAGCTCGCATTGTGTGAAGAGCCCTGCGCTCTAGGTTTTGTCTTTTAGTTCTAATGGGAGGCAAAGGAGATATGACGTATTCACGCTGTCTCTCCTCATGGAAAATGTGCCTCTCTAGCGCTTCATCGCACTGTGGCCACTCATGTCTATCCTCAAAAGGCAATTTTCTATTTACATCGAGTGCTACATGTAAAGCTTCTTCCCGAAAGGGGCTGTGTTGAATGGGCATGCCCCACAGAGGGGGGTCCCAATAATTCCTTCTTGATGTGGCCTGATGTGGACTCTCTTGTAGGCTAGACCACCAAGGCGGTATGGCCAAGTCCTCAGGGCTAAAGAGAAGGTGACTAGCGCCCTCTCTTTGTGCACCTTTCGCAACATCTGCCCTTGATTGGGCTTGGCTACGGGTGTACACCATTGTGGTGCTCTTCTACTAGCTAAGCAGATTTTTATCTCATTTATGATGAATTTTTTTTTTGTTACACTAAACAGAAATGAACACACACATACGCAAACAGTGATTATCTCTTTTAAAGATTTAATGGTGTGTCCTAAACTGGTTTAGTGCATTTTGATGTTTTGTTTTGTTTTTGCAAGTTTTGAAGAACATTTAAATGCATAATGTTGGCTCATATGACTCCCATAAATGGTCACCCCTTCAATATACCATTGTCGGACCTATATACCAACCTCTCTATATACCCGCCCTTACGAGAGGAAAACTATAGGTACGTGAGAGCAGATGGTACGTGGAACATAGGCAGTACGGAAGGGGGATTGTCTTATTAATGACACATACCATAGAAGATTTATCCTTGCATGCATGGGAATCACCCCAGCGACACTCAGTCAGCTTTCGTCAGGATTTATGCCTAACAACAGTGACAATCAGGGAAATGGATGCAAAGTCAAGCCAAGGTGGTGATGAACCCATCGTTGGTCTTGCTCAAGGGCTAGGGTCTTACGACCAGCTCCTTGGTTAAAAACGTGCCACGTGATGTGTGTGTGGTTTATTTTACTTAAAATTGAAACATGCAAGCAACCACTAATTTCCTTAAGAATGCAAGAATTGATAGAAAGTGGAAGTGAAAAATCAAAAAATGACACTTTTCTGCCCAGACTTGCTGTTTTTGATCTTTGGCTCCGAAAATTTACAGACAAAAATTCATCTCTGTCAGAGATGAATTATATAACAAAATTCATCCTGGCCTGAAACGAATTGGAATTCATCCCAGGGTCAGATGAATTACAGTAAAGCAATCGTCACAGTCAAAGACGAATAACAGTCTGCAATTGAAAAAGGTATCTGTCAAGCACAAAACACAAAAATCTTATTAGTTTTTGTGATATTAAAAATTAGGGGACTGGGTCCCACTGTGATCGCCACTGAAAGCATGAGATTTTGGAAGTTTTTGAAAGGAAAACTACTTCGATGCATTCAAAATCAAACTAACTCTTAAGTCCTAAAGTGTGAAGTGCATTAAACGAAAGAGGCAAATCGATTGAAATGAGATACAAGAATTTAGAGAAGTCACAACCCTTTTATTTAACTCTTTAACCTCGGTTACAAAATTGCCTCCTCCCTTCTTAGGGGTTAGGAGCATTAAATAGATTTGGTTACAATCGTGATCAATAATCCCTCTTTCGCATGCCCACATTTGAAATGGGTGGGCCAAAGTGTTGCCGCCGCTTATGCTGATGAATCCTCGCTTCTTGTTGCTCCTCCTGCATTCAAAGAAACAACAAAAGAGTTAGTAGCACTTGCTGCAAATAGGAAAAGTTTGTTCCTTGAAATTAACAAAAGATGCATGTAAAAGATTGACTAAAATGATGCATGAAATGATCCTAAATGACTTGCAAATCTGACAGAGGTCAGAAGACATTACCAGAGGGCCACTGCCATTGAAACAGTCGGCCAATCTATGTTCAACTGGAATTCATCCCTGGGCAGGACAAATTCTACTATTATTCGTCCCTGGGTGGGACAAATTCAACTGTGTTAGGAAAGCCGAAGTGATACCATCTAAATGTTGAACCTTGGGGTCTCCAAAACACCTAAAGATAAAGGGGTTAAGTAATTGGGGCCATTTTGGGATGACCCAGATGGTCGGATTCTCCGAATTTGGCCTCTATCCATGGGAATTCAACGTCACCACCTGCAAGTTAGTGAGGGCCACAAAATCAACAAAGCATGATAATATTTGATAAATGTCTTCTGAAATCAAGATTGTAAACTATCTAAACAGCATAGAGTGTAATGTGAAATGAATAAATGACAGAAAGCAAATTAGAATGAAACTTAAAAGGTGCGGGGTGCCCGAGTGGGCCACCCACCATTGGAACTTGATTTCGATGCCAATCCACTAGGGAAGGGCCCAAAATCTCTTGGGATTGTGTTGTCGGTAAATTGGTGGTTTAAGGTGGTCAAATTTTGGGTTTGGGTTCGGATCCATGCTTCCAAAAGCCACCCAATAACCTCTCTTGTGAGAGAGATTAAGGATGTGAGAAGGTGAATCGAAAAAGGATGCAATAGGGTGTTCGATTTGGCAACACTTCGTTACTTGAAAATGCCTCCAACCTCTTTCCTCATTTGGGTGGGAAAGTCCACCATTTTATAGACCTAGGGGGTCTCTTTGGAGGGGCATGTAGGGATGCCATGTTGCGGCCATGCCTTCCCAAGAGGGAGGAGACTCCTCCCTGACTTGGGCTTCCATGACTGCCCTTGTGATAGTCCTCTAATGCCAACCTACCCACCTACACACACATGCACGGTAGGAGGCAATAATTGACTGTCCTCGGCTGCCACTTGGCGGCATTCTTATTTTTGCCTGTTAAACCTGGAATTTGTCCTGACCAAAGATGAATTTAGAATTCATCCCTGGGTGAGACAAATCCTAGTTAGTATTTGTCCCTGGGTGAGACGAATACTGAGCAAAGTGCTTGAATGTGCCAAATTGCCTTTTGACCTTACAAAATTGCTATGAAAGTGGTTAGGACCACTGTTTAACCTCTGAGGGCTGCCCTAGGGGCTGTGTGTGTCAAAGCAATCAGTGTCTGCAGTCACATAATCGGATTGGTGCTGTTCTGGTGTCTACAAATTACTACAAAGGACCAAAGGTGGTTTATAGGGTTGATCAAAACATTATTATTTTATTATTTTATTATTTTCTAGTGGTGACACATAGAGGGAGAAATCATTCCCATCATACTCTAATGAGAAGGTGTGATATTATTAAATGACACATTAGTTATGGTCGTTTGATCATGATTAGGCAAGGGGTTTTAGAAGATATCCATATCTTTATTAGATAATGTTTGAGGTTTATGACCACCAAGGACATGGCACTTCTATCTAGTAAGTCACGAATAAGATGTTTAAGGTTCTTAAACTTATTGGTACTATGACCATCCACCCAAAGCAATTTACAATAATCCTTTGTATTATACCAATCAATGGTGGTGTTTGTAGACCTAATAGGGGGATATTAATAATATTACCATTGAGGATTTATTAAATGATAGAAAGAAGGGGTTGATCTTAGTTAAGTTTCTTCTAGGATTTTGGTTCTTATTTAATACTAATTTTTGAATGTTTGTGGTATTGATATTATTATTTTTGTTGGCATAAGTGACCCCATCACCAACTATATATTTATTATTGTATTGATACATATAATTTTTCTCCGCTTTCTTCTTAATTTTTAATTACCTCCTTCTCAAGGAAGTGGTTTCCACATGCCAACCCAAATCAACAACTTTCTCAAAGGATGTGTTAGTTGTGATGTAGATTTCATAGGATAGTTGATCTTGTAAGTTACTAATTAAGATGTCTAAAAGATATTTAGGAAGGGTAGTAATTTGATGTTTTCAACATAAATGTTTCCATTTGATCAATATATTAGACATATTTTCATCCTTAGCTTGTTTAAGTTGATTTAGATATGCAATGCTGACTTTCTTCTCAACATAGATAGCAAGATATTGGTTAAAAATTTTAATTGTTTCTTCAAAGCTCCTAAGAGAATGGTGGGGAATTTGATAATACCACTCAAGGGAGGTGCCATTAATTATTTTAGGGATAATTTAATTTGTATCATTGCATCATAAGAAATTTCATAGCAAGTGGGATGAAAAACCTTGATATGTTCAATATGATCTTCCCTACAATTATACATTGAAAGTTGTGAGACTTGAAAATTAGAAGGGTAGGGATAACATGCTACCATACGATCTAAAGTTTGAGTACACATGTATTTGTAAGAATAGGTATAACTAGAGGATTGAATAATATCCATATATTGGATGAGTTGCTTTACCATGGTGGTCAAATTTTGAACCTCAAGATCATGATCAATAGGTTGAAGTGACATAGGTTATGATATGGACATGGTGTTATTCATTCATGTATTATTTAAAATAAAATAAGGTTGATTAGTGATTAAATATGTAGGAATTTTATTAAAATTTTGATTATGGTTGATGGTATTGAAAATAATATTGATGACAAAGTTTAAAACCAAAATATTATAGAGTGGTTCTGAAGGATCTGAAGTGCAAGAAAATAACCTCAAAAGCACACTCCTATTTTTATTTCTCTGGAGACCCTAAAGTGCAAGGATTCTCTTTTGTAGCAATTATCTTCTTATTCTGCCCTAAAAATCCTAAATTGTTAATGGTTTCCTCCAACCTTATTACTATATTATTCTACTCTTGAAACCTTAAAGTGCAATGGATATCATCTTCACCATTTTCAATTATATTACTTGAAGAGGATTATATACTACTAGAGGAAAATGAAGATGATTTACCTGGAATAAACTTGACCCTTTTTGTTGTCTTTATTTTGGGCTTTATCTCCACATCTTATTTTGTACCTTTAATTCCTTCTAAAATTACCAATTAGTATTGTCGATAGGATTTATTTACCTCTTATTTAGTGGAATATCCTTGATCTGATATTGCTTCTATTATTGAATGATTTCCTTCCTTTATCTTGAATTTTATCTCATGGCTATTATTTTTTATCTCTTTCTTCATAGTTTTCACTTTGCAAACTCTTGCCATGTGTCCAATCTCAAAATAATTGTGGCAACAAAATGCAATATTTTTATAATCTACTTGTTGATCTCATTCTCTTGATTAAGATTTAATCTTAATAGATTGTGGTAAAGGTTTTGAAATATTTTCAAAACATCCTTATTTATAAGTTGATATGGAAGTTCGAAAAGCCTAAATCACATTGCAAGCTTCTTAATAGTTTCTATCTCAACTAAAAAAAATTCATTCCATGGTCTCAAATAAAGTGCATCTCTTCTCATAAACCATGGACCAACAACCATTATTTTATCCCTAATTTTTTTAACTAGAAAATATAATGACGAAAAAACCTTTAGGAAGAAAAGTCACACAATAATTTGAATTCAATCCTCACTTCCACTTGATCCAATTTTGAATCTCCAGAAACCCTGGCCATGATATATGGAACTTACATATTTGCCCTCTTCTTTTAAGATCCATTATATCATGCTCAATCATCTCATCCTTGATACATATTTATGGTGTATCATTTGCTACCTGGATCAAACTTGCCATGCGTTCGCTCTTTCACTTATACTTATCTCTAGATTGAGCCTTAATACTTCCAACAAGGTTATATTTATTTCTAGCTAGGGTATTTTGACTTCACATTAGGGCTTTCAAAATGACTTTCCTTCCACAATAGCTAATGGGGTTTGCTCTTGGTTCACACTCCCTCTCTACTTGCACTTACTCTTACTTCTAGCTTGCATTCTCTCTTACCTCAAACTTGCTCTTGGTTTGCACTCCCTCCTGGCTCATAAATACCTGTGTCTCTTTTTTTTCTTGGGGTTCCTTTGCTTCAACAAATTTTTGAAAACAATCTTCTATGCATTCATGGTAAGGGTTTGAAGCATTGATGCAATCTAGATGAACATGTCACCCTTTCACCATAATTGAATCCTGGATTGCACTCCCTCTTTGTTTACACTTCATTGTGATTTGCACTCTCTCCTGCCTCGCATTCACTCCCAACTTACCCTCCCTCTTGGCTCACAATTGCCTTTGTCTCTTCTTTTTTCTAGTATTACTTGGCTTCAATAATATTTTTGGAGATAATGTTCCATACATTTATGGTATGGTTTTGAAGTATTGATTCACTCTAGATGAACCTGTGGCTCTTTTGCCATGACTGAATCTCCGCTCACACTCCCTCTTGGTTCACACTCACTCCTAGGTTGCACTTGCCCTCACTTTTGGCTGCACTTACTTCCAGATCACGCTCACGCTTGCTATTGCACATACTCCCGGATCGTGCTCGCACTCACTACTGCCCTTACTCCCGATTCACATTCACACTCCTTGCTATGCTTAAACTCACAATCCTCCCAACAAAGACAATTTGAATTTTGGTAAAAACAAAATAAACTGTTCTATTAAATTTTATATAATTTTATAATTAATAAAATATTTGATTTAAAATTTAATATTAATTGCAATTTTATAAATTTTACTGGCTATATGACATTAAATCAAGAATAACACTTTTATGGTTTTAGATGAGCTTAAGGGATTTTAATTGGGTAGCACTTCTTTGATTGTACTAAATCTATTGTTCACAAATTATTTCTTCTTTGATTGTACTAAATCTAGGGTTCACAAATTATTTGTTAAGCCTTCATAATTTTTTTCTTTGTAAAAGTTGCTATAACACACTCATTTACAACTCCTCTGTCGTCGAAAAATATTTCAGATCTTTACTACACAGTTTCAACTTAATTGCAAACCAATTTTTGGATAATGATAAAAACTTGCGCTCCCCTTACTTATGAGTTCGGTCCTAACCTTTTGCTTTTATGTCAAGCCCCCTTGTCCACCCCAAAGAGAAGAGGAAAAGGAAAAAAAAAAAACCCACTAACTTCCTACTCGTTGGATTATGAAACATTGCTAAATTTATCATTGCTCTTTTGCTGCTCTTTATCTATAGAATCTTAATAAGTAGATTCTACTACCAGTTGGTTTTGTGAAAAAGTATAGCCCATTGCTATGAGGAAAGCTGAGGCAATTTGACCTCCGTGAACAGCTGTGCTGTTGTAGGATGTCAGGCATCGGGATAAGTTTACCAGACAAACAATGCGGCCATGCAGTCTCAGAAGTGTTGTACTTTAAACGACCAATCCCACGATAGGTCAGTACGACGAGAAAAGACTATATGACAAGAGATGAGCTGGGAAAGAAGCAAACAATCTAATTTAGCTTTTGATTTTCTTACTTACATCATGTGTTGCGTAAAAGAGTAAAAGTCTGTAACAATTAAAGAGAAAATAAGTGAGTGACAAAGAAGAATGGAACGAACATAGATTCGCGTTGCTTTCAAAAGACTTTTGTGCGGAGAATGCAAACAATCTAATTTCGTAGAATTTTGATTAAATGAGTAAACTCAATCTATAATTTGAGTAAAGCAAAGCGTTCAAAATTGCATGTCCATGGACAAATTCAAACTTATGGCACAGTCGGTTCGAATTATATATATATATACATATATATATATGAAACATAGTGTGATATGAGTGTTCATTATTTCCAGTTAGTGTTATGATACGGTCTTAAGCCTGGTACTCTTGAAAGCGGGAGAACTGATTGGATTGGTGTGATGTCTATTCAGTCCTTTAACTGGGATTAATTTCCTCAGATGCATTTAAGGATTACCAACCAGAACAATTTATATCAGAACATTGATGTAGAAAAACTGTAACATGATCAATACTTGATATTGGAATGAGGAAAATGCAAACTATCTTTGGGGGTAAATACAAAGAAAATGAGGCCGATGAGTTAAAAGTGGTTAGGAAAATGTGTCATTCAAGAAATAACCAAACGGTGACGATCAAAGGAGAAATGGAATGGCCGTTAGATTGGTGGTGCTGTTAAATGAGATTAGGAGATGGTAGAGTCGGTGGAATATCTGGTATGAAAATGTTAAAACATTTATGTTCTCCCAAAATTTACAATAGTACCAAAAGGAATGAATCTCATCCTGCTAAAAGACAAAGTAAAAGTAACTTAATCTTTATATTTATTTTCTCCCTGAGAAGTACGAGTTCTATTCAGTATGATTACGGGGTAATATTTCAAGTGAGTGCGTAATAAGCTCTTATGATAAGCCCTGCAAGCAATTTCTGATACGAAAAGCTAAAGAACTGCAAATGACGTAGGCTGGTAGAAGTCTTTGACGAGATTATAGTCAATTACATGCAATTAAACTGTCTATTCAGTACTAATGCGTTGCAAAATTCGATTCTCCTGCAGAGAAGAAAGAAAAAATCTCATAAAATAAAATCCCATTAAAATCTCATGTTCTTAGACTCCGGTTGTTCCGTAAATCAAAGGGATTTGGGAGGGAAAATAACGTTATTCTTCTATACAATGTGTAAGGACATGTTTAAAAGTTGAGTAAAGACATTAAGCCGATCATCATTTTGTTGAAGGAAATCAAGATGAAAACTGTCAACGTAGAGTTATTAAGGTTATATGGAAAAATTGTGCAGTTGCTATCAGCCCTGCGAGGTGAGGCGAGCGTTTGGTGGCCTTATGTGCCTATGGAACCCTTTTAAAGTAAAAGATCATATTTTATCATCTTTTGATAGGATCACCAACATTACTTTTTATTGCAAAGATTCAAATGGCTAGTGGGTTTTATCTGATGTGTATGCTCCTAATATTATGTTTGGCCGATGAGACCTATGGTTTTCTATGAGGCAAATGCGACAGATATTCCAGAATCAGCCTTGGATGATAGCTGGCAATTTCAACTCACTACTATACCCTACTATCAAAAAATGAGCTACTCCTATCTCACCTCAGAGTTTTGAAGATTATTTTGAATTCATTGATGAGTGTGGTCTTATGGACATCCACCTTTAAGGGAGTAAATTTACTTGGACCAACATGAGAGTGGGGGCACAACATATTTTAATGTGATTGAATAGATTTCTCAATTTCTGCGAAACTATTCAATCCTTTGGAGACACAACACTCCACACTCTTCCTCGAATTGGGTCTGACCATAATCCTCTAGTTTTAGAGGGGTTGAACACTACCTCTTTCAGGTCTCCTTTCTAGTTCAAACCTATGTGGATTCAACACTCAGGTTTTAGAAGCAAAGTACTTGAATGGTGGAGTAGATATTTTCCTAGTAACCCAATTGCAAGATTAACTCAAAAACTCTGGCATACCAAGAATATACAAATATAGAACACATAAACCTTCAATAATATATTTGAGGTAAAAAGAATCATTGGTGATAAGATCCAAACCATTGAAAATTGTATCCAATATGAGAAACATTATCTGCAACTCAGGGAAAAAGAAAGAGAGCTACTGGCTAAATATCACAATATTTTGTCCATGGATGACATATTTTTGTAGAAACAGTTGGGAGCTCTTTGCCTCAAACAAGACAATTCCAATACGATGTATTTTCATGCTTTCACCCTCCAACATAGAAGCATCAACAAAATTAGAATTTTGATCAAGTTAGATGGCAACAAAACAAAAAATGAAGAGGAGGTGAAACATGAAGTCGTAGCACATTTCCAAAACATTTGTTGGAGTGGGTCAACCGAGTAACCCTCAAGTTGTTGATTCCCTTATCCAAAATATTCTCTATTTAGTCTCTAATGAAAATAATGACAAACTACTGGTCAAATTTTTTGCATATGAAATTAAAGATGTGTTTTCCATATCTTCTAATAAAGCACATGGACCTGATGGTCTCTCTCCCTACTTCTTTCAACATTTTTTGTACATTGTCAACATTGATGTAACCAAAGCCATATAGTTTGCTCAAGCGACCAAGCTCATCCCCAGAGACATCAACTCCACCTTCATCACCCTTGTCCTGAAGACTTAGCAATGCAGAACAATTTTTGATTATAGGTTAATTAGCTTGTGCAATATCGTCTACAAAATTTTGACCAAGACCATTTCCAATAGAATGAAGAAACTGCTTCGTAGTATTATTGATTTATGTCAAGGCAACTCAGTCAATGGAAGGCTTATAATTGATGGCATAATAACTATTCATGAACTGCTCTAATCTATCTCAAAAAATAAAAAGCTAAACCATTTTCTCAAGTTAGATATCACCAAGGTGTTTGACAGGGTCTCTTGGAGTTTTTTATGTGTTGTGCTAGCAAAATTCAGCTTTCATCTAGAGTGGATTGCCCTAATCTAGGAATTTCTTTCATTTGCATAGTTTTTTATCATTGTAAATGATGCTACTACTAGGTACTTCAAGAACAACGAAGGAATCATGTAGGGGTATCCTATTTCCACTTATTTATTCATTATTCTTGTAGAATCCCTTGGGAGAGCACTCAATTTTACCTGCTCTAATGGTACTATCTTTGGGATAAATACCTCTTCCATATCGCAACTAGTCATGCATTAATAATTTATTGATGATATGTTACTGGCAACCAAAGCTCTAGTTCTTGAAGTAAAGGTAATCGAGAATATCCTAGTCTCCTATGATATTGCTACTGTATAAAAGGTTATTTTTTATAAAAGTAAACTATATTTTTTGAATACTCCCATTGATAGACAATAAAGGATTACAATAATTCTAGGCTAAAATATATCAAGTCTTTCTTATAGCTATCTAGGTATGCCCATTTTCCATGGTAAACCTCCTACAAATGTGTGGAACAACATCTTGGAGAAAATTAAAAAAGTTGGTTGGGTGGAAAGGTTATCTCCTCAGCTAGACAATGAAAGTGACTCTTGTCCAAGCTTATTTGCAAGGCATTCTGGTGTATTTATTATCCATATTTAAAGATTCAACTTTTATCTGCAAGAATATTGAATAGATACAAATGAGATTTCTCTGTTCAATAAGTGAAAATACCATAGAATTCCCCTAGTTCCTTGGGACAAGATTTGCTTGTAGAAGAATCAGAGAGGGTTGGGTTTCAAAAAACCTAGTAAGATGAATTTTGCTCTCATTGGTAAGCAAGGCTAGATAATTATCTGAAATGAACAAGCCACTTGGATCAATATCATAAAGGATAAATACATGCAACAATGAGCCTTTCTAAGTGATGAACCGCTTTTGGTTGGATCATATTTTTTGAACTCTGTGATTAATATGAGACCCATCCTAAAATTTGGGCTTAGCTGGCAACTGAGAAATGGAATATCTATTAAATTTTGGGAGGATAAATGGCTCAACAATCACCTTATGATTAGTGTTGCTAGTCTCTCCTACATCAAGCCAATCACTGATTATCTATTTGATTCTAAGGTATGTAATTTATTTTCTAGAAACTGTAATGGAGCCAGATGGAAGCCCTTTCCCTTTGTCAACATAAACATTACCCAGTCTACTACTTTTTCCATTACTACTGGTTTATTGTGCACCACTATCATTTCTAGTAACCCAAATGCTCTTGAATATCCATTTTGGTGCCTTTGTGAGGATGGGCTTTATACGGTTAAGTCTACCTACTATGCCCACACCAAAGAAGTCAACTCCTAGCCTAAATTTAAAACTATCTGGTTGAAAATTCTAATCCTTAAAGTTACCTATATTTTTTGGCTTGCTTCTTCAAAAAAATATTGACCATTGATAATCTAATCCATAGAGGCCTAATACTTCCTAATCATTGTGTCCTCTTTAAAAATAGCTAGGAATATGTGATCCATATATTTCTTGAGTTCCTATTCTCTTATGAAGTGTTGTATTCCTTTATCAGGATAGCCAACATATCTTGGGTATACCTAAAACTCTTTTTGATGCCTACCATCAGTGGTAAAATCTTTTTTCTGAATTCAAAAATTCTTACTTTTGGTCGTATTGATTTACTCATTTTTTGTGGTAGGTATGGTTGGAGAGCAACAATAGAATTTTTGGCACTGTTGCAAAATATGCCAGATCAATGTTCTCCCAAGATCTGTCATTTGTTGTTGAGAATGCTAATATCATCCAAGCTAAAAATCCCAAGAACTAATGGGAATTATCCATTTTAAATACTCTCAAATTTTAGATTGACACCCCTTCGAGGTCCTCCAAAAGCTGATATGTCAATGGTGAAATGAATTCCCCCGTTTTGTGAATGGGTCAATCTCAACATTGATAGAGCCTCAAAGGGAAATCCTTGTAGGTATGGAGGAGGTGGTCTTTTCAAAAATATTCAAGGTGAAGTCTTGTGTGTGTTTTCTGAGTCCATCGGTAGTCAAACCAATAATTTTGTTGAAGCTCATGCATTATACCTTGGCCTCCTTATTTGCAAGCGGATTTGGTTTGAAATATTTATCATAGAGAGTGATTCTATGAATGTCATTTGATGCATCCAAAAATATCAGCTTCCTACCTAGAGCATGTTCAATGCTATCCAATAAAGCTTGAATATAATTGAAGGCATCAGATATATTATAATTCAGCATGTTTATTGGGAAGGAAACAAATTTGTTGATCTCCTTGCCAATCAAGGAGTTGAACAGGATAACCTCCAAGTCTAGTATGATAGTTTCTCTCAATGTGTTGTGGCCCACATTGATGCAAATAGAAATATTAATCTTTAACTGGTTGTTGTTGTTTATGTGGCTGACTTAGGGCCTAGTGGCTGGACATGGTTTGTCTGACATGGATGCCAACACATATCCTATTTCCCTTATGTGCCTTTGTGCAATATGTCTTAGGGAAATTTTGATGACATGTGGAGTGTTCACTAGGAAATTATCACCCATGAACCCAAGTGGTAAGGAATGGCAAATAAAACTACTAATTTCCACCAGAATAGAAGTGGTTGCTCTAATAAGCTCATATATTAAACCTCACCGAGCCAAATGTTGTAATCTTGGTTGAGCTTTCGGTAGTTTTTCTATTTCCTTTTGGGTATTGTTCCTATAATTTGGACCCTTATTCCTTTTCGTTTCTATCCGAACCTTCTTTCTGGTTTAATTTTGGTTGTTTTATTTCTCTCTAGGGTTGGTTGTTTATTTTTGGCTAGCTATATTTTTTGTATTTGTGTAAAAGGTTTTAGGACCTTTTAAACCCTTTTTATCAATCAATCAAAAGAAAAAGGTTAGGTTAATATAAAATATATACTAATTAATTATTTAAATTTTTAGCAGACTTCATATTTTGGTCTACCTATCTAAAGTAATTACATGACTAAAATGTCGTATCTTCTAATATTAAAGAAATAATTGAATAATAAGATTAAGTAGAAGAGACATCGTCAATGGAAAGTTAAAATAATTGTTTATAGTGTCTCAAAGGGATCTTGAGTAGTGAAAGTTATAAAAGGTGTTTGAAAGAACATCATATTTGTAAGAAACTCAAGAAAAGACACTAATATAAGAATAAGGACAAGTGACCTACTCTATGTAAAGTTAAAGTAATTATTTGTAATGTCTTGAAGGGAACTTGAGAATAAAAATTATTAAATATATTTGCAAGAATATTATATTCTAGTTTGTAAGAAGTTCAAAAATAATTACTAAAATTAAGAGGAAGACATGCACTTTAGACAATGTTAAAATACTTATTTATATTATCTTGAAGTGAAATTTATGAAAGGTGTTTGTAAGAGAATTATATTCTAGTTTACTAAAAGCTCAAGAATATATACTAATATAGATAGTATCATGATTCAAAAAGCAACGATGGATGCCAAGAATGGTATATATATATTATAGAGATGCATTTTTTCTACTTTTCTCGAAATCAAATTTCATCATATAATCACCTCTTTTCACAAATTAAGCAAAAATGACCTTTTTGCACTAAAAAATATTTTAGATCTTAAAGTGATGAAGTTGAATGTCATATATATATATATATATATATATATATATATATATATATATTTATTTATAAAATATTATAGACAACCATTTCTATGTACTTCTCTAGAAATCAAATTTCATCACAAAATTACCTCTTTTTACTAATTAAGCAAAAATGACCTTTTTGCACTCAAAATCGAGGTAAATATTGATGTTGTCTACAAAAAAACTTGGCACCAATATGATAACCTTCATGAAACCCCTTAAAATAGGATTGTTGGAAAATACTCAAAAATATTTTGTAATGAGTATAAACATGTAATAACCCCAAATTACCCAACCAAAACTAACCATTATATCCATTACTTTTTTTTAAACAAAAGCTTACATACGTATGAGAGTCTTTTATATAGTTTTCCATTAAATGAGTAGTCACATGAGTTTCCAAGGCTATGCACCACACAGGAGTCAACTTGATCAGAGTTTATCCATGTGTATGGGAGTGGCCAGTGTCCCATAATGATCATCGAAAATTTTATAGTCTGTTTCAACCAAAATGCTCATTTCCATTTTTAAGTTTACCCCTAAGTTAAACTAGTTCTAACCATAGATTTCATTTCAACCTAACCATGGGTATAATTCAACTTAACCATATGTATCTTTCAACCTAACTATAGGTATTTTCAACCTAATATTAAGTGTATGCCTTGATGACTATTCATTGTTTTCCAAAGACAAAATATTTCTAGGTGTAGTACTTAACAAGCCAACCCTACCCCATATGGTTTGTTAAGGGAATCATCCAATCAATTCTCATAGACATATGTTGTCTAAAACTTTATCTCATTGACTATTAACTATTTAGACCTCTCATTTGTATAATACTTGATATGCTTCTATTCATCTTGTATTTCTATATTTGTGCTTACAAAATTATAAAGATCTAGCTTAACCATTCATACTCAAATAAACCACTTGAGAATTCAAGTAATACATATTAGATTAGATAAATAATTTTGTTTTCAAAACATAATACTTCAAAGAGATTTACACTGATTATAGCCCATACAATCAGATATTCACAAGTAACATTGTGAAACCCATTTTACAATGAATCATAAGTTTCTACAAGCTATTACATCATTTCCTTTGCAAAAATATCTTAATATTACAACAATAGACTCATTTATTTGAATACAATAACAACTTCTTCTGGTCTTCAACTCTTTTTTAGGTTCATCAGGTACTTCAAGAATAGTTGTCTTAGTCCAACCAGTACTAGGTGATAGGTTACTCAGGATCAGGACAATCCAAATTATGAACATGAATATCTAAATACAAAATGCCATGCAACAGTAATCCATGGAATGCATACATTTTTTCAGCAACCAAGCATCCAACACAATTCAAGAGCAGGAAATCCCATACTTTCCTAAGAATGAAATTTTCCCATTTCTTCATCCCATATTTCTTTACATAGAAAATATGCTCTTAAATCTAATTGCATTCATTGACATGGCTATAGAGAACCCCCATATGTTCCTAAGAAATGCAACCGAGTTACTCTTTCTCCCATATTAGACTATTGCATCATAATATTTCATTTCTTAATTTAACATGCATGATTGTGTAAACATGATTCTATATGTACAATGCATTGGAATCATAGTATGGTAAAATGTGCCATTATACAATTTTGTTACCAATATTCAAGAGACATAAGCACCCAGTAATAACATTTAAACAATCTTGTTTATAACATAAAATCACAATGTCAAAAGAATCCAGTACTAGCATCTTTGCCATATTTGGCCAAAAAAATCCATCATAATCAATCAAATTCTCTAATATTAGACCAAACTATGTTTACCACATATTTTTCAAAAAGGATTATTCCCTTAATGTAGGTCACTCTATGTTTCAACCTAGAAATAACTTCTTATATTGTGACATATAATTATATATGTAGCATTGGATTTCATCAAATAGTTTTGTGTCATATTAATATTGTTCATAACTAGATATATTCATAGAATCATGAATATTTCAAAAATTTATACCATAAATGGACAAGCTACCCATATAAATTTTGCTTGGGTAAACTTAAACTTTTTTTTTTAATTTATTTAATAACAAATCCAATTTTATTAAACTTCTATTAATATATGTACATGTTTATTAAACATTAAAACTGTCCATTAAACTAAAGTTGTACATGTTAATTAAACATTAAATCTATACATTAAACTAAAGTTGTAAATATTTATTAAACATTAAAACTGTACATGTTTATTCAACATTGCAATTATACATGTTTATTAAAATTGTACATGTTTATTAAACATGAAATTTGTCCATTAAATTAAAGTTATAATTAACCAAAAATCAATGCCATTTTAGGATTTTACAGGACAACGACTGCGTATGATTTACATTGAGTAAACTCTCTCTCTAAAACCCAACCAAAGTTAAACTGAAAGTCCCTTGGACTCGCTGAATAGGACCAGGGTTTCAATATTTATCTAGAGGATGCATTGCATCCCATCTAGAAGATGTCGTTCGTAAAATTTCTAATGAAGGTGCCGGCCAAAGCATCTACATTTTTTTTTGAATAAAACCTAGAGTTAGCCCATGTACCTACTATATGTAAGCTTCCACATTACCCATAAAAGCTCACATCAAGTCATATTCAATTTTGTAAGTTTATTTATAAAATGGTCCATTAAAATTGAAACCTCTAAATTAATTTAGAAGAACATTTTTACTTAAAGCTAATGCAAACCATATTTTCAAACAAGAATCCTCACAAATTGGAGAACAACAACAATATTATACTCAATGCTTTTATGTATACTCCATTAAACCATTTATCCATTACAATAGTAAGGCTACTTCTATATTATCTCTTCATTCCTTAATCAAGCATACTTATTATCTATAGGGTATCTAGAATTCATAATCCTGACCTGGATTTTTTACTGACTTCCTTTATCCCAAGATTTGGCAAGATCCCTGGTTATTTGTCCCACATGACTTATTTTTTTCTTCAAACAAAGTAATGAGGTGAGGAAAGCTAAGGTAAATCATGAGGCCCTTCTAGTTTTTGATCCAAGTAAAATCCAAAGAGCATACTCCCTAGGAAACTCTAGATTCCCAAAACCAATTTGTGAAAAATGCGAGACTTTTGGTTTCTAATCCAATTTCTATTGGAGAGCATACTCCCTGATATCACTCCACAAATATTGTTATGTCAATACCTTCCCAAATGCCTCTATTTATAATGGAACTCACATTCCCCCCATAGCCATTATTTTATTATTAATTTTTTTTGGAAATGAGTCCTTCATAAATGTTCTCTTGAAATTGGAATTAGTTTGACTTTGAAAATGAGGTGGTCCAATCACAACCCAACATATACCAATTTTTCAACTAATATTTTCTTCATTGCTACGTAACTAATTAATTAAATTAATCAATAACAATTAACTTGTAACTAATCTAGGGACAAAATAGCACTAGATTTAGTTCTTATTTAATGTTGTCCACTAATCAAGATTAACACAAATTAAAGATATTAATTAACCAAGTAAACCAATATTAGAAATTAATTTCTCAACTAACTAAGGAGACAAATAAGCATTCAAGTAAATGCCTTAAATGCCACTAACAATTTATATTTAGCAACAAATTCTTCTAGTTTAGCCAAGCATACTTTATCTATTTTTATTTCAAAATTACCTCCATGAAATCAAAAGCTTAAGCTATATAATGCAAACACAATGTAGGGTAAAAATTGGTATGTTACAAAACATGACCATGTTTTAACCCAACCTAGACCTCAAAAAATGTGTTAAACAAAAGCACAATACTACTACATAAGCACCCTATAAAATTTCATACAACATGTTTATGCTCAAATAGTGATTTTGTACCTCTATTGATAGAAATTTATTTTCAATGATGTGACTTCTTGTCACCACCAATTCCACCTAATTTATGCATCACCAACCAAATCTTACACATATCCAAATAGAATATTACTTGTGGAACTACCAATCATGGCAATTGAACTACCTAATCAACTCTTAATCACCCTCATGCAACTAGCAATTATGGAAACTAACTCCATGTAAGCTTAGTTAGCACCCTAATCAGGCCATGCAACTAGAATAACTACATACCTCACCCTTTTGAACTCCACATAACATTATTTTTCTATGTACTTCTCAAAAAAATCCTCCAAGGCCTTTGTGGTATTTAGAACCACCCCTAGAGGAGGCAATCATGGTTTATTATGTAGGTCTACATTGGAGGAATAACCATTGGAGGACTTTGTAGAACCACCCCTAGAGGAGGCAATCATGGTTTATTATCTTATTGGTTTTGCATTCCCTTCATCATTTTTCAAGTATTTGTCATGTAATATCATATTAAGAGGTATTGAAAAATCATTACTCACCTTAAAGAAATCATTCAATATGAAAGAAAACTCAAATCCAAGATTTTAATCCTTGTCTTACTTCCCTTTGGTGTTCTTTCAGTATTTATATTTCATTATTGGTCATATGTTTTTATATTGTAATACATCTTCAATGCTTTTAGGTAAGAAAACTTTGGGGTTTGATCTTTACATCAAACAAATATGCCATTTTGAATTGAACAAACAAGCCCTATAATCCTAATGGGATATTTTTTTGATCTCTAGTTATAGTATTTTCTATATATTTTTTGGTTTTGATGAACTTTTTTTTATCAATACAAATATGTCATATTACATTTTGCATGATGCCTCTATATAACACCTTTATATGGTTCTTTTGTGTAGTGCCTTTGTAGTTGTATAGAACTTTTGTAGCTCTATGGCATATTCATTAGAGTTTCTACTCTAACACTAGATTTGATCTTTGGATAAATTTTTAAAACATAGGTTAGAGGATCTTTTGTTTCCTGCATTCATTTAAAATATAATTCATTAAAATCAAGAGTCTTCTCATGTAGCTATTTTCTTACATTTCGAACCTGCACTAAAGGGGCCAATTTGCTTATTCCTTAAAATACATGCATCAATATTTTGTTCAAAATAATGGAAAAGAGGGGGAGTACTCATATGAAAATAAAATTTCATCTAGATCTAGGTCCCTATAGCAACATTCTTAGGCCAAATTTCACATTATTTCACATTTGCATGTTGTGGTTTTATTTTGTTTTAGAGGAAAATATAAAGAATGCATAGGATAATCATTAAATCAAGAAATTAATTATCCTTTTGATCTATTTATACATTTATGATATTTTATTACCTCACATATTCTAATATTGGGTCATGTATCTATGTGCAATTATCCTCAATACCATTCTCTTTTAGTACCACAAAGATTATTGCCACATATTGATAGGTATATAAAAGGGACCAAGCATTTTGTTAAGATATAGTTCATAAAGTATGATCTCATAAAAACATTTTGAAACACCTTATTATATTTTTCTTTTCCCCATATATTTTATCCTAAATATCAATAATATCACATAATGTATTGGGTTCATTTAGTTATAAGTTCCCATTATCCCATTCTTTTAATGGTTTATATGGGATTGTTCCATTACATAACTCATGGAAAACTTTATATGAAATGTAATTTGAAATGTATATCAAATCTTGATATTAATAAAAAATCCTTTGTCCATGTTTCTCTCTATTCCAGTATGTGGTATCAAAGCAGATAAATTCTATTCCATTAATAGAGTTAATTGGTTGACTTTCACCAAGATATTTTTTCTAGTTGATGATACACCACAAACCCACCATTAGAAGTCCTTAATTTATCTAATTGATTTTAAACTAGAGTTCATGTAAGAAAGGAATCACTTTCTAAGTGTCATTATTAGTCTCACAATGACACTGAGAGGGGGGTGAATCAGTGTAGCTCTTTATAACTTAAATCTTCAACTCTTAAAGCCAAAACAATGAAAACTTAAAACCAAATAAAGCAAGTATAACAAGAGAGCATCACACAACACAAGATGTACCGAGGTTCACCGATTTGGCTACTCCTCAAAAATGACTATTTGGACTCCCATCCAAATCCAGCCTTTGCAAAGCACCAACTTTACAATCAATTTACCAGCACCAACTGGAAGGAGCACCAACCCCTGATTTACCAACACCAACTGGAAGGAGCACCAACCCCTGATGCCAAGCACCAACTTGGACTTCAATTTGAAACTAGAAGATTGACATAAAAATGCCTTCACTTTTACAAGACCCTGACTGGTCTATTGCTTACCCAACATCGCCCACAATTCACAAAACACACATCCTTCTCGCTTGCCTCTCGTTCCTCTTGCTCTCCTCTCGCTCTCTTCGCAAGATAGAATCTGCACATTAAAATTCTCCAAGAAACACTCCTTTTATAACAATCCTTTCTCTTTGTAACTCTAGTTGTAACTCCTTATTTCATATTCTCATACGCCACTTGTCAATTGTAACTACTTCTTTATGTAACTCCTTTTGTTTATTTTGAGAAGGCATTTCATCAAACACGTCACATGCAAATAATTGACACCATATTCTCCTACCATGACTGTTCATTTTCTCGGTCATGACTGTTCATTTTCTCCTTCGATGACTGTTCGTTTTCTCCTTCATGACTGTTCATTTTCTCCTTGCATGACTGTTCATTTTCTCTTTGCATGTCTGTTCGTTTTCTCTTTGCATGACTGTTCATTTTCTCCTTGATGACTATTCATTTTATCTTTGCATGTCTGTTCATTTTCTCCCTACATGACTATTCATTTTCTCTTTCCCTTATGCATGCATGTGTTTTGGTTTCCAAAAAAAAATTTTCATTTCTATTTTGAGGCCCTTCTTGAGTCACGAAAATGCGACATGTCGTGATATCACGACACTTTTGTTTCTCTTCCTGCCTACCCTTTTTGAGTCACAAAAATGTGACATGTCACGATATCGTGACACTTTTGTTTCTCTGCCTACCTATTCTTTTTGAGTCACAAAAATGCGACATGTCACGATATCGTGACACTTTTCTTTCTCTGCCTGCCTACCCTTTTTGAGTCATGAAAATGCGACATGTCGTGATATCGCGACACTTTTTCTTTCTCTGCTTGCTTACCTTTTTGAGTCACGAAAATGTGACATGTCGCGATATCGCGACACTTTTTCTTTCTCTACCTGCCTGCCCTTTTTGAGTCATGAAAATGTGACATGTCGCGATATCACGACACTTTTTCTTTCTCTGCCTGCCTACCCTTTTTGAGTCGTGAAAATGTGACATGTCGCGATATCGCGACACTTTTTCCTTCTTGCTCTTTCTCTTTGCTTTGGCCCGCGAAAATACAACATGTCGCGATATCGCGACACTTTTTCTCCTTGCTCTTTCTCTTTGCTTTGGCCCACGAAAATACAACATGTCACGATATCGTGACACTTTTTCTCCTTGCTCTTTCTCTTTGCTTTGGCCCACGAAAATACAACATGTCGCGATATCGCGACACTTTTTCTCCTTGCTCTTTCTCTTTGCTTTGGCCCATGAAAATACATGTCGCGATATCGCGACACTTTTTCTCCTTGCTCTTTCTCTTTGCTTTGGCCCGTGAAAATACATGTCGCGATATCGTGACACTTTTTCTCCTTGCTCTTTCTCTTTTCTTTGGCCCATGAAAATACAACATGTCGTGATATCGTGACACTTTTTTCTCCTTGCTTTTTCTCTTCTCTTTTGGCCGTGAAAATGCAACATGTCGCGATATCGCGACACTTTTTCTCCTTGCTTTTTCGCTTCTCTTTTGGCCGTGAAAATGCAACATGTCGCGATATCGCGACACTTTTTCCTCCTTGCCTTTTCTCTTCTCTTTTGGCCTTGAAAATGCAACATGTCGCGATATCGCGACACTTTTTTCTCTTTGCGGTGTTTTGCTTTTTCTTTGATCTTTAGCATATGGGCCACTTCGGTCTTCTTGGAAAATATGCAATAAGGTGGGTAAACATCCTCATAAGCATTTAACATCACTGTACATACTTTGAATAGCCTCTGAACTCCTGTCCACTGCATCAATCGATCTATTTGACTATGTTGACAACAATGACAATACTATTGTTGCACCTTGCTCAACAATCTCCCCCTTTGGAATTGTTGGCAACACACATGCAATTTCTTGTAACTCTTCTCCCCCTTTGAAAACAATATCAAAGGGTTGCTACAAACTCCCCCTGAGTCCATGCACAACATTCTCAGGCAAAAATTATTACACTTAGCAAAAATCACAAACATGAGCAAAAAGATAAACAAATACACAAATGCTCCCCCTGAGAATGTGGTCCCGATAGCTAGTCAATTCTTGGGAAGCGTGACCACTCCCAATTTATTGTGAAGGTACTCAAAGACTTCCTTGGGCAACGGTTTTGTGAAGATATCCTCTACTTGCTCTTTTGTTGGAACAAAATCCAACTTAACCTCACCTTCCGCAACTTTCTCCTTCAAAAAGTGATACTGGATAGCAATATGTTTTGTGCGAGAATGCATAACCGGATTCTTTGAGATTTTAATGGCACTGGTGTTATCACACTTAACTAAAATTGGCTCACTAAAGTTAATACCAAGATCTTTCAGGGTTTGTTTCATCCATAATACCTGCGTACAACACGTTGTCGCTGCAATATATTCTACCTCTACTGTGGATAAGGAGACTGACTCTTGTTTCTTATTGTGCCACGCGACCAACCTGTCTCCAAGATAGAATGCACCTCCACTGGTACTCTTTCTGTCATCTACACATCCTACCCAATCTGCATCTAAATATGCAATAAGGGTGAAGTCCTTACCTTTCGGATACCATAACCCATACTCCATAGTACCCTTGAGGTACCGAAGAATCCTCTTCATTGTTGTCACATGAGTCTCCTTGGGACTAGCCTAAAATCATGCTACCATGCATACTGCTTGCAAAATATCTGGTCTGGTAGCTGTCAAGTATAGTAAGCTCCCAATCATAGATCTATACATGGTTTGATCAACATGTGGAGATTTTTCATCCTTGCTCAACTTGCAACCTGTCGTCATGGGAGTGCTAACTGGCTTACAATCCTCCATTGTGAACTTTTTTAGTATCTCTTTCACATATTTAATTTGAGAAATAAATATGCCCTTCTCATTTTGATTAACTTGCAACCCGAGGAAATACGAAAGTTCACCAATCATTGACATTTCAAATTCTTTTTTCATCTTATTTGCTAAATATTTACACGACTCATCTTTTCTGTTGCCAAATATGATATCATCAACATATACAACAAGAACAATAAGATGGCCATTTTCTGTTTTGACATACAAATTACTATCCACCATACCTTTCTTGAACCCTTGTTGAGTAAGATAGTTGTCTAGCCTTGCATACCATGCTCGGGGTGCATGTTTTAAGCCATATAATGCTTTCTTCAACTTGCAAACCAAGTTGGGATCATCACCAAGTTGGAAACCATCTAGCTGCTCAATATAAACCTCTTCTTCGAGTTTCCCATTCAAAAATGCTGATTTCACATCCATTTGATAAACTTTGAAATTCTTGTAAACTGCTAAAGCCAGAAACATTCTAATTGCCTCTAGTCTAGCCACGGGTGCAAAGGTTTCCTCAAAGTCAATACCTTCAACTTGTGCATAGCCTTTACATACCAATCTTGCTTTATTCCTGACTACCTGTCCGTCTTTATTTAATTTGTTTCGAGAGATCCAGTTAGGATCGATTATATTTTTATTTGCAGGTCTTGGTACTAACTCCCAAGTTTTGTTTTTCTCGATCTGATCTAATTCTTCATTTATTGCCTTCATCCAACTTTCATCTTTGCTTGCGTCAGCAACATTTTTGGGCTCAATGCTGGATAATAGAGAGTAGTTGCTTACTACTCTTCTTCTTGTCTGAACACCAACTATGGGGTCTCCAATTATTTGCTCTCTAGGATGATCTTTTTGCCAGCTGCCTGTTTTGAATTTCTTATTTTCTTCCACTTCTGAATCACTGTTTGAATCATCTAAGTCAATTTTTTGTTTCTTTTCCGTTTCCTTTTCCTCATCTTCTTCAATAACCTCTTCATAAATTGGATAGTTCTTTTCATAGCTAATTACTCGTTCCCTACCTTCATCAACTTTAACATCGACACTATCCACAATTTTCCTTAGCCTCTTGTTGTAGCATTTGTAAGCTTTGCTTTTTAGACCAAATACCTTCTCCCCTCTTCCTCAACCTTTTCTTTGTTTTTTTAAACTTTCACAAAAATAAAATTTTCCTTTATACCGAACCACAACTCATAAGGATTTTTGCTTTCATGCATCCTCAACATGCACCTATTTTGGATGTATACCGCAGTATGGACTGCCTCTTTCCAAAATCTATCTGCTACTTTGCTCTCAATCAACATAGTCTGTGCCATTTCCTGCACTGTCTTGTTCTTTCTTTCTACCACACCATTCTGCTGAGGTGTCCTGGCTACTGACAACTGTCTTCTAATACCATATTTTTCATAGTACTCTGTAAAATCCTCTAAAATGAACTCTCCTCCTCTATCTGATCTTAAACATTTAATCCTTTTTCCTGTTTGATTCTCAACTTGGTTTTTGAAAACCTTGAACATCTCAAAAGCTTCTGATTTATGCTTCAAAAATAGTACCCATGTCATCCTGGAATAGTCATCTATACACAACATAAAATATTTGTCACCATTTATGCTTTGCATTCTCATGGGTCCACATAAATCAGTATGTATTAGTTCCAAAGGTTTGCTTGTGTAGTACTCTTTTGTTTTAAATGAGACTCTAGTTTGCTTCCCCTTTTGGCATGAAGCACAAATGCTATTTGATGGTTTTCCAATGGTGGGAATATCTCTCACTGCCTTTTTGAGCTAATTTTTACTAGATTTTCAAAATTGATATGACCAAGCCTCTTGTGCCACAACCAATTTTCTTCTTCCTGTCCAATCAAGCAAGCTCCTTCTGAAGTCTCTGAGAGAGTGTACAGGTTGCTAGATGTCCTCGATCCAGTTGCTATCAACTTTCCACTAGTTTGCTTTTCTGACTTCACAACCCTGCTTCTTAAAAATCACTTCATGACCTCTATCACAAATCTGACTTACGCTCAACAAGTTATGCTTCAGACCAACCACAAACAAGACTTCTTTTGACTTGATTTTTCCATCACTAATCTTAACTGAACCTTTGCCAACTATCTTAGCTCCATCATTATTTCCAAATTTTACTGAACCACCTTCATATTGTTGTAACTTCTCAAATTTTTGTTTGTCACCTGTCATATGACTGGAGCATCCACTATCAAGTATCCATGGTGTAGATTTATTCTATGCTTTAAATGTTGTTTGTACGATCAGGGATTCCTTTTCTTCCTTAGATCGATATTTTTCTTTCCACTCTGGTTTGATTACAATTTTGGGCTCTTGTTTTGACTTTTATTTTTTAGTAGCTTGTGCATGTTTTTCGGGAAATTTTCTATTTTGTCTCATTCCATTTGGTTGAAATTTTCTTCCTCGAAATTGATTTGATGCAAATGTACTTCGACAATTTCTTGCAATGTGCCCAAACTTATGACAGTTATAACATTCTACCGCATAATCCATCAAAGGTGAAAAAACATTTCTACTGGTAAAATTCCTTGGTCCTACGTTATACTTGCAATCTGAAATCTTATGTCCATAACCATTGCATTTAAAATAGTAACCAAAAAAGATATGATTGAACCTGGGTGATGGTCTTTGCCATGTTGTCATAGGAGTCATAAATCTTCTTCTTCTTTGATGTGTGACATTGGTGAATCCATCATTGTCAATTCTCCTTTTGTGCCTTGCATTATTGCTTTCTTTTGCATGAGTCAATTTTTCTTGATCAACCTATTTCTTATCTTCATTCTTTGATCCATTTGATGATTCTCCTTCATCAAAGCCCAAACCAAATTTCATGCCTGTAGTCCTTTGGATATTTATGATCTTATCCAGCTTCATAGAACTTTCTTCACATTTGTGATGACAACTAATTTTATGATTCATCTCTTCTATCTGCATTCTTAAACCAACAGTCTCTTCTTCTAGTTTGCAGCAATAATCTATTTTCATGGTTATTTGTACTTCGAGATCTTCAAATATTTTCTTGGATTCTTCTATTTGTACTTTCAAACTGGTTATGATTTCATTTGCATCCTCAAGATTTCTTGAAATTTTCTTATTCTTTTTTCTTTCTATCTTCAATACATCCAGAGCTGCAATTAGTTCCTCTTCCAAATTTACTTCTGCATCAATTTCTTCTTCATCACATTCTTGTTATTTTTCTATTTTTTCTTCTTTGAGTGCCATGAAAAGAGCTTCACCTGTTTCCTTTTTAGAATCCTCACCGTAGCTATCTTTTGATGAACTGACATTCTTGGAGATGAAACTTTTCTTCTTGAAGTTGCCTTTTTTGAAATTTGTTTTTTTCTTCCAGTCACTTCTTTCTTGGTGCGATCCTTCATCACTTTTGTTCTTCTCATTAAGTGGACATTTAGCTGCAAAATGCCCAATGCCTCCACAATTGAAACATTTAAATGGTAACTTTCCTTTGTATTTTCCTTTTCCCCTTTTTAGTTTTCGAACAAAGTTTGCTTCCATTTCATCTGATGTCTCTTCTTCCTCGGATTCTTGTTTTGCTTTCATATTTTTATGGGCTTTAAAAGCAGCTTCTCTGTCTGTGAGTTTAGATTTTCCTATTCTCATCTCATATGCAGTCAAAGAACCATGCATCTCATCCATACTAAAAGAATTTAGATATTTAGCTTCTTCTATAGCTGAAACTTTAGAATAAAATCTTTGGGGAAGAGATCTTAATACCTTTTTCACGATGATAGAATCTTTGATTTCCTCACCGAGTCCTCTAATCGCATTAATGACTTCATTAACTCTCAGCATATATGCCTCTATGTTCTCATTGTCATTCATATTTAAAACTTTGAACTGAGCTCGATGTGTTTGTAACTTGGCCTCCTTGATCTTAGTGTCTCCTTCATGAATGCTCCTCAGTTTGTCCCATATTTATTTTGCCATTTTACAACTCATAATTTTTACCAGTTCATTGTCCACTAATCCGCACATGATAGCATTCTTTGCTTTTGAGTTATTCTCAAACAGTTTCTTACCGACAACATCGGTTGGAGAAGTGGTGGGTATTGTGTATCCACTATCTACTGAATCCCAAATGTCGTATCCCAAAGCACAAAGATATGTCTGCATCCTGAGTCTCCAAAATGCGTAATTAGTTCCATCAAACAAAGGTGCTTTGTTTGATGAGAAGCCTTCACCACCTGCCATTGTGTCACTTCCAAGATCACCCTATCCGGTTAAGCTTGTTCAGGAACTTGGCTCTGATACCAATTGTTAGTCTCACAATGACACTGAGAGGGGGGTGAATCAGTGTAGCTCTTTATAACTTAAATCTTCAACTCTTAAAGCCAAAACAATGAAAACTTAAAACCAAATAAAGCAAGTATAACAAGAGAGCATCACACAACACAAGATGTACCGAGGTTCACCGATTTGGCTACTCCTCAAAAATGATTGTTTGGACTCCCATCCAAATCTAGCCTTTGCAAAGCACCAACTTTACAATCAATTTACCAGCACCCACTGGAAGGAGCACCAACCCTTGATTTACCAGCACCAACTGGAAGGAGCACCAACCCTTGATGCCAAGCACCAACTTGGACTTCAATTTTGAAACTAGAAGATTGACATAAAAATGCCTTCACTTTTACAAGACCCTGACTGGTCTATTGCTTACCCAACATCGCCCACAATTCACAAAACACACATCCTTCTCGCTCGCCTCTCGCTCTCTTCGCAAGATAGAATCCGCCATTAAAATTCTCCAAGCAACACTCCTTTTATAACAATCCTTTCTCTTTGTAACTCTAGTTGTAACTCCTTCTTTCATATTCTCATATGCCACTTGTCAATTGTAACTACTTCTTTATGTAACTCCTTTTGTTTATTTTGAGAAGGCATTTCATCAAACATGTCACATGCAAATAATTGACACCATATTCTCCTACCATGACTGTTCGTTTTCTTGGTCCTTCGATGACTATTCATTTTCTCCTTCATGACTGTTCATTTTCTCCTTGCATGATTGTTCTTTTTCTCTTTGCATTTCTGTTCGTTTTCTCTTTGCATGACTGTTCGTTTTCTCCTTGATGACCGTTTGTTTTCTCTTTGCATGTATGTTCATTTTCTCCTTGCATGACTATTCATTTTATCTTTCCCTTATGCATGCATGTGTTTTGGTTTCCAAAAAAAATATTTTCATTTCTATTTTGAGGCCCTTCTTGAGTCGCAAAAATGCGACATGTCGCGATATCGTGACACTTTTGTTTCTCTGCCTGCCTACCCTTTTTGAGTCATGAAAATGCGACATGTCACGATATCATGACACTTTTGTTTCTTTGCTTGTCTGTCCTTTTTGAGTCATGAAAATGCGACATGTCGCGATATCGTGACACTTTTGTTTCTCTCTGCCTGCCCTTTTTGAGTCATAAAAATGCGACATGTCGCGATATCACGACACTTTTTCTTTCTCTGCCTGCCTGCCCTTTTTGAGTCATGAAAATGTGACATGTCACGATATCGTGACACTTTTTCTTTCTCTGCCTGCCTTCCTTTTTGAGTCTCGAAAATGCGACATGTCATGATATCGTGACACTTTTTCTTTCTCTGCCTGCCTGCCCTTTTTGAGTCACAAAAATGCGACATGTCGCGATATCATGACACTTTTTCCTTCTTACTCTTTCTCTTTGCTTTGGCCCACAAAAATACAACATGTCGCGATATCGCGACACTTTTTCTCCTTGCTCTTTCTCTTTGCTTTGGCCCGTGAAAATACAACATGTCGCGATATCATGACACTTTTTCTCCTTGCTCTTTCTCTTTGCTTTGGCCCACAAAAATACAACATGTCATGATATCGCGACACTTTTTCTCCTTGCTCTTTCTCTTTGCTTTGGCCCGCGAAAATACAACATGTCACGATATCGTGACACTTTTTCTCCTTGCTCTTTCTCTTTGCTTTGGCCCGTGAAAATACATGTCGCGATATCGCGACACTTTTTTCTCCTTGCTTTTTCACTTCTCTTTTGGCCACGAAAATGCAACATGTCGCGATATCGCGACCCTTTTTTTCCTTGCTTTTTCACTTCTCTTTTGGCTGCGAAATGCAACATGTCGCGATATCGCGACACTTATTCCTCCTTGCATTTTTGCTTCCCTTTTTGCCACGAAAGTGCAACATGTCATGATATCACGACACTTTTTTCTCTTTGCGGTGTTTTGCTTTTTCTTTGATCTTTAGCATATGGGCCACTTCGGTCTTCTTGGAAAATATGCAAAAAGGTGGGTAAACATCCTCATAAGCATTTAACATCACTGTACATACTTTGAATAGCCTCTAAACTCCTATCCACTGCATCAACCGATCTATCTTACTATGTTGAAAAAATGACAATACTATCGCTACACCTTGCTCAACACACTCTATTCCAGTATGTGGTATCAAAGTAGATAAATTATATTCCATTAATAGAGTTAATTGGTTGAATTTCACCAAGATATTTTTTCTAGTTGATGATACACCACAAACCCACCATTAGAAGTCATTAATTTATCTAATTGATTTTAAACTAGAGTTCCTGTAAGAAAGGAATCACTTTCTATGTTTTTTATGTTATATATATATATCTTTTATTAGTATTAACAATGGAGGGTTTTGAAAGGATTCGTCAACCTTTTACAACAACTCCAACAGGAGCACCACACACAAGACTAGCAAAGGTAAAACTAGCAGTAAAGCAAACCCAAAAATGGGATCCCCTAATTTTGCAACCTTAACATTAGATCCAAAACCAACCACCAATGCCAACAACGAGAGATAAGAGGTGAAACAAAAAGACCCAATGAACAATAATTGAAGGGCACTAATAACACCTGATGAAGAGAAAACAAGTTCTACATGGGTGTAGGCTTATCAACATTTGATTTTTCTAGAATGTTACCATGAGGTACGATAACATAGTAGCCCTCCCACGTAGGAAAATGGGCCACACACCTCAAAGTATTACCAAATTGTCCTTCTTGAGACTTTAGATCTATAAAAAAATTAACTTTGAATGGTTCTCTACATTAAAGAGATTTAAAATCTCCACCAAAAAATTATCTTTTCATATAGTGAGACCTGAATGGGCGGACCCAGATTGGCCAAACACTCTACCAGGCCATTATCTTCTCTAAAGGTTTGGGTCACATGATACAATTATATCCTTCAAATATGTCTTCTTGAATCAACCACCATATTCAATATATTCTACCTTACGATAATAGTGAAATTTAGATGATTGACTACATTCAAGGAATATCCTTTTATCACAACGATCCTTTCCCTGAATTATTCCAAAATTTTAATACCTTGATAGGTAGCTTTGGCTTCTATAAAATCAGAATATGGACACATTAAGTGTTCTGCAAAAGCTAAGACAATCTCATCTTTACCATTTCTGATAATTCCTCCTGCACTAGCTAATCCTTGCTTGCTTTTCAAGGCATCATCAAAGTTGAGCTTGACCCACCCACAGGGGGGAAGTCAATGAACAGAGTGTCTAGATTTTAGGGTAGGTGTACTAGCATCTAGATGGGAAAAACCTAATAAATATTCCATCTCAAAATCAGAGGGTGGACATCCTTGAAATTTTTTACCCAAGTTTTGCAATGCATGAGACATGTTCTCAATCAAGCTCCACATAATCCTGTTATCCACACTTAGATAGTCCATTTTGTAATTTTTTATGTTATACATTGAAGGTATTAGATACACATATTTTGAAGGTGCTACTTTTAGAATTATTGTGCCATGTAGTAAAAGTATTTATCATGTTTAATTTTTATTTATCCTTTATATTTAATCATTTTTATAATAAATAAACTTTGTTATCATAACAAACCATATAATATCTTCTAAAAATATTTGTTGGATAACTTGAATATGAATGCTTATATGAAAAAATATTGGATAACTTGATTATGAAAGTAAAATATCAACACCTTAGTACATTTGTGATATATCTTGATTATGAATGCAAAATATAAGTGCCTGAGTGCACTGGTAATATACCTGTGAGAATGTTAGTAGATTTTGAACATCTGTTAGTGAAGTAGATATAAGCCTATACCTATTACCTAAATGAGAATTTGAAAAAATAATTTTGATATTGCATAACTACTACCTAGAAGAAAATTTGAAGAAATATACCTAATATTGTAAAAAAATATTTATTTTTAAAAATATGTAAAAATAACTTAAAAGTGTACATATCTACATAGTTTTGAGATATTTTTGAGGAGTAGTAAAATGTTAATATTCATAAATTAAATAAGGAACCAAAATAATGAGCACTCAAAAAAGTTTGAGGAGCACCATAAAAAAATATGCTTGTACTTTAATCCAAACATGAAAGAGTTATGAGCATTAAATAAAATATGCCTATTTGATTTTTCAAAAATGTCCAAGCATCAATGAAACTTAAGCACCAAATAAAGTATGCTTGTTTTAAATTTGAGTTCTAAATATCCAAGTGCTAATGGCTTCCAATTTTTCTTTATCTAAAATGTATTTTAAAAATATATATTTTTAATACTTTAGAACAAATATTTCAAATGTTTTCTATATTTATAACATACAACAAAAAACTATAGGCATTATCAAGTATTTTAAAATATATATTTTTACTACTTTGAAGAAACATTAAAATATTTACTCTAGTTAAAACATGATAAACTATAGAAATATATTGAAAATATTTTAAATATTATATTTATATAAGAGTAATAAGGTAGTTAAAGAGATATGTATACACGATCGAAAGTATTTAAATATGGAGTTATAAGATAAAAGAATGTTCAAAAGTGAATATTCCTAAACTATTTCTTTTAGAATCACAATAATTAAAAGGACCAAATTTCATCACAAGGAAAAACAAAATGAGAATTATTATTGTTGTAGAAAAACTTTCG
This sequence comes from Wollemia nobilis, assembly GCA_028583015.1. Lineage (NCBI taxonomy): Eukaryota > Viridiplantae > Streptophyta > Pinopsida > Araucariales > Araucariaceae > Wollemia > Wollemia nobilis. Next base: position 3,539,656 of record JAQPPZ010001753.1, read on the forward strand.
ATTATAATTTGAAGAGATGAACCACATCCTAAATAGCCAACTGTACAAATGGATTTTTATGAGAAACAGAACAAAGGTAGATTAATAATTCTATTAGGCTTAATGGATTAAATTCAGTCTCATATTAGTTAGTGGTCCTAGTGCATCAAAAGAGGTATGGGAAATCGTATGCATAATTTTTGAAAGTAAAAACCAAGCAATAATTCATCAATTGCAATCTCAATTATACATTACAAATTTTGGATACTGAAAGTGTGGAATATTTTCTCTAGAAGACAGCCAAATTAAAGGGAATATTAAATACTTTGGAAAAAGAATTGATGATATTCTATTGGTTTCGATTGTACTACATGCATTACCTAATTTATACAATATTTTGATTACTTATTTACAAGTCTCAAATCATAGAATATTTTTTGAAGAACTTATCAATATTCTAAAACATAAACTAGAAATACAACTAAAAATGAGTCTTCAAATAATTCTTTTATCTCTAGAAGAAGATATTAAAAAATACCAAATTTTTAACTAATCTATGCTCATATTCTAGGACATTATATTTTATTATAGATGTAAAATATCAGCACCTGAGTACATTGGTGTTATATCTTGATTATGAATACAAAATATAAGTGTCTAAGTGCATTGTTGATATACCCATGATAATGTTAGTAGTGTTTGAACATGTCGATAAAGTAGCTATAATCCTATACCTATTACCTAAAGCAATATTTTCAAAAATGAGTTTGACATTACATAACTATTACCTAAAATAACATTTGGAGGAATATACCTAATATTGTAAAAAATATTTATTTTTAAAAATATGGAAAATAACTTAAAATTGTGCTTGTCTACATAATTTTGAGGCATTTATGAGGAGGAGTGAAAGGTTAACATACACAAATATAATAAGAAGTTAGAAAAATAAGCACTTAAGAATTATCTTAAATTTGAGTGTCGATTATCCAAGTGCTAAAGGCTTTCAAGTTTTATTTATCTAAAATGTATTTAAAAATATATATATTTTTATAACATTTTCTATATTTGAAACGTACAACAAAAACATATGGGTATTCTAAATATATTTTCAATACTTTGAAGAAAATATTAAAATATTACTCTAGTTAACACATGATAAACTATAGAAATATACTGAAAGGATTTTAAGAATTATATTTATATATAAGAGTTAAAATGTAGTTAAAGAAATATTTATACACCATTGAAAGCATTTAAATATGGAGTTATAAGATAACATAAAGTTCAAAAATGAATACTCCTAAACTATTTCTTTTTGGAATCACAACAATTAAAATATCAAAACTTCATCACATAAAAAAATAAAATGAGAAAATCTTTGGGTTATAATATTAGGAGATGAACCACATCCTAAAGAGCCAATTGTACAAATGAATTTTATTCATTACGTATATATTTTTATACATAAACATAGGCTAATATTAGCCTATAACAACCAAGCATCTAATATGATTTACTTGACAACAATCTAACTATAGCTCACTAAAATTATCAACGTGAGCTTATAGATAGAATATATCTCAACTAAATAATGTAATAATTATGTTATCCTAACATTCCACTTTATTACATTATTTGGTATAATGTCTAGGCTTTTGTTGTTTCTTCTTTGGCTCTTGGTTATTCATTCTTGATTTTAGTTGATTTTGCTGGTCTTGCTTAGGTAAGTACTTTTAGATCCATATTTGGGTCTATTACCTCAAGGTCTATTTTTGGATCATTTTTCCTCTAGGTCTGCCTTTGGATATTTTACCTCTAGGTCTGCCTCTTAGTAATTTTACCTCTAGATATACCTTTGGGTCATCTTATAGGTCTAATAAAAATAAGTACTTCTTGAGTACTTAAGCAAAAGTGGGATTGTCCTCACTTTGCTTTAACAACTATGAGTGTCCTTATGGTGACCACCTCATCCTACCGGAATGTATGGATAACCAATCACTAAATTTGTCAAATGTGATAGAATAGATCACTACATGTAAGGTTCACTATGTTGTTAAGTATGTTCCCCCCTTAGGGTGAAACTCATCTCATGTACGTTGGTGTCGGTCTATGCCAAAATTGCACCTTTACAAGAATTTTTGAGCCATTACAAGTGTGTTTATGAGGTACATGTAAATTTTTAGGTAGTGTCAATATCTGTCAAAAATGCACTCCATACAACAAAATGAATAGAATAAGCTATTAAGTACAATTCCAAAATGGATTTTTGGCTCATGATGCATAGAGAACTAAGTCATAATAGACTTTTACAAATGTGGAATATGATATTTCCACTCAATTGTGCTCAAAAAACACATTCCAACAAGTATAAGCACTGTCATACTCGAAAAGCATAAAAATTTGCCTCAATTTTTCAAGAACAATACCCTGTTGGGAAAAAATAAAATGAGGTAATTTTTCTCTCAATGAAAAATTTAAAAAAATGTGTCCCTACTAGGACAATATTTCATCTTATACATTTTTTTCTCACATGGAAATATTCGTAATTAATTATTTTGAGATGCGGGTTTAATTGATTAAATTAAAATCATATTTGAATGAAAACCTTTAGCTTGAGGGAAGGTAAATAAATTTACCCCTTATCCCTTTATTTCAAAAAGGGTTGCCATAAGTAAAATCAATTTTGAATGAAAACCTTTAGATTGAGTGAAGGTAAATAAATTTACCCCTTATCCTTTTATTTTAAAAAAGGCTACCATCAATCCAAGTGGTCAAATTCTGCCAATGTGAATCTATAGAGAGCACCAAATCATTAAATATCAACACTACTATGGTCAACAAATAGGGTAGTGTGATCGGAGTATGGTCAACTCAATACATTTACCAAGGTCAGCTGCAACAAGTGGTGAATGCCACAAAACTTGATGTGTGTGATATGGCTAGTGTGTGTTGTAGTCAGCCAGTGATACTAGCTAATTTACATATTGCTTACTCATTGTAATAAAGGTCAAAGAGGTCATCCTACTACTAAATGTGGGACTAAAACATTTTAATGACCACAAAAAAAAAAAAAAAAATGAAACCGATGTCTTGCATCGCCACTTGTCAAGTCCGCATTTGTTGGATCCAACCAATGAGGAATCTAGATCTACAATCTTCATAGATAAAGCAGGATTAGATCTAAAATTTTCTTGGTTTGTGCACATCAAAATCTAATAACTATAAGAGTTTGTGCTTTGTAGGTTTGCACATTTCAAAGTGCATCTTAGATGGCATATTTTGCATTATGTTATTGTACAAATTATGTGGCTCCTCCATAGAATTTTGAGGCTATAATGGGTCTATTGCATAGAGGACCAAGCTAGAAACCACCTATCATTAGTTGGTATGGCCTTATATATCATTTGTGATGCTAAAATGCTCAAGTTGGCATGTACTGGAATTCACATCATCAAGAGAGTGCAACACAAGCTGAGATACAAAGTCAATGACCTCCTATCACTGGTCGATGTGAATCATGTGGAGAGGTCAGTGGCCTCCTATCATCAACTTTTATTACATGCACTAATTTTCGTGATGTTAGAACTACATAAAATTTTACGTTGGACAGAACTAGGCCCCAAAGGGTCAATGTGCTTGGATAAAATTAGTTGACCTTGTCAACTAGATATAGAATTAACCTCATCTTCATCCAATTGATGTAATTAACTAATTGTCCTAAAAGTATCAAGTAACTATTGAGGCTTAAATCAAAACATCATTGGGAACCAATAATAAGGATTTAAAATCAAGATCCAAGCACTTCATATTTGCTTTTGCACACTAGACTTTGTACATATGGTGCATGCTTCACAATGCCAAACCCTTCATTTGCACATGGGAAATTAAACAAGGGGAGGAAGTGCAATTTTGTGGAATAAAATTGTAGAGGGGGAAATTTCCAAGATAGAAAATTCCCCTCTCATAGGTAGGAACTTCTTGCTTTGATACCATTGTTAGAAGTAGTATAATTTTTTTTAATATGTATCAAGTTTTATACATAAACATAGGCTAAGATTAGCCCATATCAATTAGGCATATAATCTAATTTACTTAACAACTATCTAACTATAGTTGACTAAAATTGTCAATGTGAGCTTCTAGATAGAATTTATCTCAACTAAATAATGTAATAATTATTTTATCCAAAAAACTTGAACAAATGGATTTTGATGAGAAAGATAACAAAACCAAATTAATAATTCTACTAGACATAATGCATTAAATTCAGTCCCATGTTAGTGATGCTAGTACATCAAAAGAGGTATGGGACATCCTATGCATAATTTTTAAAAGTAGATACCAAGCAATAATTCATCACTTGCAATCTCAATTATACACTACAAATGTTAGATAATGAGAGTGTGGTGTATTTTATCTAAAAGATAGTAACATTAAAGGGTAATATACTTATGAGAAAAAATCATGATAGTCTATTGGTTTCAACTACACTACATGCATTACCGAATTCATACAATATTTTGGTAATTTAGTTATAAGTCTCAAATAATAGCATATTTTTTGAAGAACTTATCAATATTCTACAACAACATGAACTAGAAATATAGTTAAAAATGAGTCTTAAAATAATACATTTATCTCTAGAAAAATATATCATAAAATACCAAGGTTTGAACTAATCCATACTCATATTAAATACCATTAAATAAGTGGAACTAAAAACACACTTGTTCTCAAACTAGGCCATTGGAACAATATCAAAATTAGAGCTCAAATAATTCATCCAAAAATAATTGTGGGTATAGATCAAATTATTCACAATAATATCATATAGCATAAGAAGTTTTATAGGAAGAACTTGATCTGGACCAATATGAAGAGCTATAAGTAGCATACAAAGTCCTAAAAATAAACACAAAAATCCAAAATGGAGCTAGGATCTTTAATGTTCAGATATAATGGATGAACACACACTATTGATGCTAACCATGTCACAAGCAAAATATTGATAGCTTATTGATAAATGTTTATCCTAAGGTGAATGGGTGGGAGATATGCATAACATCAATGTGGGCCATTGATTAGTACCACAATGATGCGAACGAGCACAAGCCAAAGTTTTTCTTGGAAGTTGTACAAACAATAAGCCTTTAAGGGGGTGGATTAATCCTAAAATTTATTACACCTTAGTGCCATGGGAATGAAAGAGTGGATGGGTCTTAATATTAAGTTTATCTAAATTATAGTAGTAATGATCTCCTAAATTAAACCATATAAAATTTAGTGGAGGGTAACCTTTTGAACTCAGGCTAAATCTGACACTGGTTTTACTTTGTTGGTTTGATGTTAATTTCAATAGCTTTTTTTAATTTAAATTTAGATGAACTGGGGTTCCAAAATGGTTTTAAAATAGGTGGTCTTTCTAGCGATGGAGAAAGTGATTCAAAAATATATCCTTTGCATGTTTATACTTGTTGAAAAGCTTATTTTAGACCTAATTTAATGGAGCATGAATATTTTATTATTGAAGTCATCAAGATGATATGAATGCAACTAAAATTCAAACCTTTATAAAATATTCAATGTAAGCAAGTGTAAGCAAACTTAGGTCAAAATTAAAATTTAAAGTGGGTCCCATATTGGTGTGGGTTGTGAAATGGCAACAACAAATGGCAACTCTACTGTAAAATTCTCTTAAACAATTTGGATAAATAACCTAGTTTAAAATAAATGAAACTTGAACTAGCAAAAAATGTAGACCCTTTGAAAAATTCAAATATGGGGTTCAAAAAATTTGTCTTGAAATAAATACTTCATTTAAATTTAGTTTAGAGTGTGTGCTAGTGCATTCATTTCAATTCGTATAGATCTATCATAATTTCGTCACTTAGTTTGAAGTTATGCTATTAAAGATGACACTCTAAAATGATTTATCTTACATTTTTCCACTACTAGTCAAGTGTTTATAGCTTTGGTGGATATGACTTTGATATCTTCTAGATATTGCTCTACTACTAGCCAAGCATATATAGACCCAATAGAGGTTGTCCAAATCACCCAAGAACTTTATTTTATTACATTATTAGTATATTTCTTTTTGATTAAGAAGTATTTTTATCAATTGCAAACATTGAAGATGCTTTTAGGTTAGGGATATATAAGGCTAAAAGTAGAGTGTATGCATCTTCACCTAATAATAAAACCAAGATAATTTCATCCTTATAATCTAATAATTAATTAAAAGTTATTAATAAATATGAAGCTTTATCATTATGTTACATTATTTCTAGTTTCATCAATTTTAACCCCATAATGAAATAATGGACACCAAATAATTTGATTCACTAATACGTAGATTCTCTAAATTTCAAAATAAGTCCATCATCAATTTATTAAGAATCCTTTTCTTTTCGAGGAACCAAGTGTCATTTATATATGAAAAAACCACCTAAAATAAGGGAAGTAAGTATGAATAGGTAAAGTGTAGATGGGGTAGTAAAACATAAGATATACAAGAAACGTCACAACAAAAATGTTTTACTAGTCAAACAAAAGAAGTAAAAGTTTAATGAAAATCAAATAATAAAAAAATCAAATGTTTAACCTCCAAACATGATAACAAAAATGAAATTCTAAGAAAGGGTCTAAAATAAGAACTATGGATCTAAGCAAATACAATAAAAATAAAATAACCTAAAAAAACAAACTAGTCCAAACTAAAATAAAACATAAAACTATAGTACATGATTGTTTTATTAATATTACTTCAAAGATGAAAATAATGTTTAAGGAACTACCCATAACTGATGGATCTAATAAAATACAATAAAAATAAAAAAACAAAAAAAACAAACTAGTCCAAACTAAAAAACTATATAAAACTATAGTACATGATTATTTTATTGATATTACTTCAAAGATGAAAATAATGTTTAAGGAACTACCCATGACCCATAGGGGGACATATTCTCCACCTAAATTATTCAATGTAAATATATTCTCTCCTAGAATTTCCAAAATTTTATAGAGGCCTAGCTAAATACTATAAAACTTATCATGATCTCATTTATTTTCATGTGTGTTATCCCATAGTAATACTAAGTTAACAATCCTAAAGGCTTTGATTCTAGATATTTTTTCAAAACATATTTTGAATATCCTTTTATGTTTGCTAAAATTTGGAAGGGCATCCTCTCTTCTCATATAAATTCATAAAATTAGTTAGCCTTACTTTGATTTTATCATCCACTTCTAAGTAATTTTTAATAAACAATAATGTCAACAACTTTATGTTAGTAGGGAAAATAGGATCTTATCCATATACCAAATAATAAGGAGATGTACCTATTGAGGATTTTATCTTGGATCTATCTACCCATAAAGCATACATAAGTTTATTAATCCAATATCTAGGATTTTTCTCTAGAATCTTCTTGATTATCACTAATAAGCTATTGTTGGTAGATTCAGCTAAATTATTTTCTTGGAGATAATAGTTAGAAAAAGTTTAAAGTCATCTTGTTTTCATAGACCCATTCTATAAATTGGAGTGAGGTGAAGGTTGAGACATTATCACACACTAAATATTAAGGTATTTTAAAACTAGTTACAGTGTTTTCTTCAAGAAACTAAATCACAATATCTATGGTGCAATTCCTAGTAGCTCGAGCTTATGTCCATGAAGTGCAATAGTCAGTTGCAGTCAAGATGTATTTGTGACTAGTTGAAGAGTTTGAATTTATGAATCCTATGAAGTCTAATCCCCATTGGCCAAAAGGGTGATCCTAAAATACTGGCTATAAAGGTATGGTTGTGTTTATTTCTATATTAGTAGTAACTTGGTAAGTATGACATGATCTAACATGGGCATGGGCGTCATTAAAAATATGAGGCTAGTAGTATCCAACCCTCAATATATAATGTGCAATGGCATTGGATGAACCATGTCTAGTCCCATATTTGCCATGAAAGTTATAAATGACTTGAGTAGCTTTATCTTTATCTAGGCATCTCAAGCAGATTCCTTCATGATTTTTTTCTATATAAAACACCTACTTTAATCATGAAGTTAGCACTTTTTAGATGTAATGCTCTTATTTTAGTAGCATTAAAATAACTTGGGAATTTATTATTCAATAAGTAGTATACTATATCCCTGTACTATTCATCACTTGTGATATTATCCACTAAAAATTATTGGCAAAGAATTTGAGGGTCAATTTTTGTAAAAGTTTCACTTAATCCTTGGCCTCTGACTATTTTCATAGGTTGTATATCTAACTAAAATTATTATAAGGTTATCATCCTTTTTCCTCTTATTTATCCTAGTTCATTTTTCATTAGCGTGGTTTTGACAATTGGGTCTGGCACAATTGCAAAGATTCTACTGTGTAAAATGTAATGTCTGAATTTATTTACTACCTTCACTAAAGCAAATATCTATTTATATATAGTTGTGTATTTTAGTTGGGAATATTTTAAAGGGGATATCATAAAAGCTATTAATTTTTCATCATTTTTTTCATTCTTATGTGTTAGGCCACTAGCAGTTGAGTGTTTAGAAGTGAATGAATAGATGCAGAAGAGCTATATAATCAAGACTCACTAAAAATTGAGCATTAGATATTAGATATTTAATTCCTTGAAAGGATTATTGGTATTTAGAATTCCAATTAATATAAAAATATTTCTTGAGCATATCATACAATCATCTAACTATCTTTATAAATCCTTCTTTCTAAAGAATGATCTCTATTCTTTCTTACTACCTGGGAGATGGATTTTCCATATTGTTGTCATGACCCTTCCTTGGAGGACATATCATTTTATGGATTGTGATATTGTTATATTTTTTTGCCGATGGAAGGACTAACTATTTCATTATTAGTTTAAGCAAGACATCTCTTTCTCAAATGGGAAATATTGTATTATATTGATTAAATTATTATTTTTTTTAGGTGTAGTTATGCAATAATGTATATATTTTTATAGAATATATGATGTATAGAATAATTAGTTATTTCCTATTGGGTTATGTTAATTATATTTTTCATGTAATAATGTGATACCACTAATGGAATTGCATTATCTATAGGAATAGGTTTATCTCATGATGGGAAGGAAGTAATCACCAAGAATGAGATATACTAATAAAAGGAAAGATAATATGTCTATTTTGTCATTCAGATCAAGAAGCAAGAAAAGAATACTCTTTAATCACAATTTGCATACTATGAAAATAATTAATAGAATTATATTAAGTGTATAAAATTTTTGGATGATTTTATTAATTTTATTTGATAGTAAAGTTTGGGTGGATCCTTTCAAATAGTAACAAGGGATAAATATTTATTTCTCTTAATTTAATTTTTAATTAATAAAATATATTCCTTGGGAGGGATTCGATTTTAAGAATCATAACTTAGTGAGGATGTTAAGTCAAAGGATACCGCCAAATTATGGGTTAAAGAGAATAGTAACATTAAATTTTGAACTAGGAATTTGAGGAAGGTATTGTTAGATATTGAGGTAAGGTGGCATTATCATAGCGAAAGGTGGTGTAATGGGTTTTTTATTTTGAGGATTTTGATTTGATCATATGGGAGTGGAAGATTAGGTTGGGTCCTTCATTGATGTGGGGAAGAGAAACCTAGATGTGGAGGAGAAAATGATTGGTCTTTTGGATCAACTGCATAGATTTACTGTTATGGGTGAAACACTTGCAAGTTTTGGGCTAAATCACTTGCTAATTTTTGTGTGAAACACTTGTAGGTGTTGGGTGAATCACTTTCTGGTTTTAGTGTGAATCACTAGCTAGTTTTGGTATGAAAAACTTGTTGGATTTGGGTGAAGCACTTTCTAGTTTCAAGTGAAACACTTGCTGGTTTTAGTGTGAATCACTTGCTAGTTTCAATGTGAAACACTTACTAGTTTTGGGTCAAACACTGGTTGGTTTTGAGAGAAACACTTTTTGGTTTTGGTGTGATACATTTATTGACTTGGTAGTGCATTGAACATCATGGATATATCATCATATCATAGGAAGATGAAGTGGGAGGTTCACAAATTGGATAAAGGTAGACTCTTTTGTAACTGTGAATAAATCCTAGTGTTTTTGGTATATAATTATTATTTAATAAATTTAGATACTATGTATAGATGCACCAACCACAAGTTTGCATTGGTTAGTAATGCTCTCTTATAAAAAAGTTACCATTGTTGTTTGTCTTGGTATGGATTGGATTGCTTGTGTAGAGCTTGATACGTATGTGGGTAAGAGTTAAAGTAAAACTTTCCTTGAGGAGACTCCCTATTGGGTATACATATGTTCTTATTGCAAACCATTAAAGTACCTATAGCTTCGTATGCAGGATGGGAAATAAAGGAGATAAGTCTATGGTGTAGGAATTGACTAGAGTAGTTAATGGTTCAACTGAAACTTTAGAAGTATCACTGGAATGTATTTGGTATACCTTAAATGATATCAGAATGACTATATATATATATATCTATATATATATATATATATCAATGATTTATTAGAATAGAGTCATTAATTAGCTTATCTTAGTATTTTGCACTAATTTAGTGTAGTGGGATGTCTCTTAATTAGGTAGTATCCCAATGAAGTAGTGCTCATTGGATGAATTACTTATTGACCTCTTGAAAATATGTGGAAAGTAGTATTAGGATAGAGATTTCATTATTGCACAAAATAATTGAACCTCATATTCCATACAACATTATCCAATGATTAATTTGGAAAATGCAAATGTGTTTGTAATAAGCTTCCAACATTAATGGTATGATGGAGTTAAAACATTGGACCTTTATCTAGTATAAACTAAAGAGAGTGGGTTCAGTGTAGTTGAATTCCTTCAGGGTATCACTATTATAGGAGTAGGTATTCTAGCTTGCTTTGTTAAAAGGGATTGGGTAGGTAAAGTTTTTATTAATGAATTGTGGAACCTTTGGAAACGTCTCTATGTAGATGTGTGGTTTCTTTGAACTTTTGTTTCCAGTAAATAATGGATGGTATATTATCTAAGTGGAAATACTTTTTAATATCATGTATTTGATGGCAACTATTTGGAAGGACCTATAATTATCTTTATTTCTAACTGTTTAAACCATTTACATGCTGGATGTTAAGTTCCAATTTATTAACTTATATCATAGTGAATTTAAGATAAGGAAAAATGGGCTTATAGATTTATTTGGACCGTAATGTTTAATGGGTAGAGAATATCTTGTTTATAGTAGGTTAAATGTTTTATTACTTAGATAAAAATCAGTTTCTTGTTATTGTTACCTGCACTCCAAAAACATGGAGTTGTGTTGTATTTAAATATAGGAAGAATTATCCATAGTAAGAAGTGAAGGGAACATTAAATTTACCCAAGTAGGAGATAAGGCATATGGAAATGTCTTATCTCTTTGTATATTCACCATTTTTAAATTAAAGAGAAAATTTTTAATGCTAGGTTTTCCCTTGGGATTTTTCCTAGGGTAAATATTTTGTTGTGTGCTTATGGATGGAATATTATTTAAGTTAAATGTATCTTTACTTAAGACCTTTGCTAAAGGAAAATTATGTGATATTATATTATTGAAATTTTTTAAGGTTAATATTGCATTTTTAATAAAGGTTTTATTTCATGTCCTTGATGTGGGTATTATGTTATTTTTTGTTATGAATTAAACTTCTTTGGGTAATGAAGAAATTTGGTTTTGATTTTATGGTAACGAAAATTAGTCAAAAAAATCATATATGATAAATCACTAATCTAACATATTAAAAGACCTTAATGGACTAGATAAGAAAATAATCTTGTAGACGAAAAAAGTGTTGCTTTTATGAATATGTAATTTCCTTGATGTAAATTAATAATATAGTCTTTGCAAATATTGTTTTGTCAATATAAGAGAGAAAATAGGCTTTCAAGGACCATGCTAGCTCATTGGAAGATAATTAGAAATATAGTCAAATATCTTTATGTTGGAGAACCTACTTAGATGGACTTAAGTAGACTGTGACTTATGACGTGCCCTTCTCGATGGATTAAGGAGAGGTAAGTTAGCTCATTGGAGGTTAATGAGAAATATAACTTGCTTACTAAGGGAAAACACCTAGTACACTTACATAGATAGATGTATGTAAGTGGTAGGGATGGGTGTGCCTCAAAGAAAATACTAGGTAGTAAACTAATTGAATTCGAGGAATATTTAGTTAGGAGATAACTAAATATATATTAAAAAAACTAAGGTTTGATATGGGGTAAAAATTGGAGTTTATGGCATTTGGTATCATAGCAGAGTTTATAGGGATACAAGTTTTTATGTGCAAGAATAGATGAGTGTAATAGTTGCACACCTTGTAAAGACTATAATTTAAGGAAAGTGTATCTATTTAAAATAGACCTCAACTCTCTAGATAGATAACTAGAAGTATAGTTGCTAGTAGTAGAATCATTTCAAAAATGAAATTATGAACTGAATAATACTATCTCTCTCACGTGTGTGCTAGGGATAATGCCACCAAAGAGAAGGAGAGGGAGTGCTATCCCATAAATGAGGTAGACTCGATAAAATAATGTAGAGGTTGAAACCCTAAATTTAGGCTTGAATTCTCCAAATAATGTGAGGGCGAACCTCACTAAAATAGTTTCTTTACTGAGAGAACAAATGGAAACACAAAAATTGTTGTTGGAAGTTATAGTGAATCGAGATTCACAAGTTGGAAATTTTGGAATGTGATGAGAGAATGAAATTCACCAGGAGGCTCAACAAGCTAGAATTTGATTAGAATTCAAAATGGACAAATATGTAAAACAACTAAAAATATTCTAAGTTTAATGGAGAATATAATGATGAAAATTTTGAATTTTTGCTGAAGGAGATAGAAAAATTTTATAATATGAAGAACTATTCCATCGATACCTAAACTATTATATTTACAGGAGGTTGGTTTGGATTGATGGGAAAAATTTAGTGGGGAATAAGAAATTGAGGTTGTAGTTGGTTTGAAATAGGATAACTTTATGATAGCTTTCAAAGAAATATTCCTCACCGAACACTTCTACACCAAGAAATCTTAGGAATTAATCAACTTTAGACAAGGGAATAAGACAGTGGAAGTATATTATCAAAAATTATGTACCTATAAGAAAGTTGGGCATCAATTAAATTTGCAAGAACCTAGTAATATTTAGAAGGCCTATGATCTAACCAGGAAATCTAAAACTTATATTAATTCTTACTTCAGTTATGAAAGGACATCTAAGCAATATAGAGGCACTAAGAAAGATAAATGGTTCAGGCTTCATCAAGTGGGTAGGAAAGCAAGTAAACAAGAGTTCCCCTAGATAGGACAAAAGAAATGATATAAAAAAAATGGAATTTTAGGAAAAGGTTTAAGGGAAAGAACCATAATCCTAAAAATTGCAACAATGGGGAAAATCCTAAGGTTCAAGTAAAAATAGAATATGGACAGAAGCAAAAAACTCATGTACGACCTGAAGTAGGATGTTATGAATGTGGAAGATCACATTATGCCAATAATTATCCACTTAAAGTAATGATCAAGTTCAAAATAAAAAGAACCAGCTTATAAAGAACCTATGAATAAGATTTAAACATTAATAGGAAGTCATGATCTAGAAGGACAAGCCACTCCACTGCTAATAAAAGGTAAAATTTTTTGTAGATATGTTAGAATTCTAATTGATAGTGGTGCCACATATAGCTTTTTTACCACTAGTTTAATTAAAAATATACTAGAAATACTAGGAATATTAGAACATGGGTGGAAGGTTGAGTATGGCTCAGTACACACCTACTATATAGATTAGTGTTACCCTATGGCTAAAATTATCATACCTAGTGGCAGACCTATAGGTTACCTTTATGTATAACCATTGCATGTTTTTGATGTAGTCGTAGGAATGGATTGGTTGCAAGCACATAAGGTTGTAATCAATTTTAAATATAGATGGATTGAGTACTTTGAATATGGTAAGAAATTACAGATGGTGTACAACCTACAAGGGACTTTTTGACCATAGATATTCTCCACAATGTATCCTAGGAAGGCAATGAAGAGAGTAGGAGCATTTTATGTAGTGAAGGTAAATGAAATAGAAGAGGGAAAGAAGGAAGAGGTTTTTAAGAAACACCCAGTACTTCAGAAGTTCAAAGATGTATTTCCAAAGGATTTACCTAGATTACCCCCTAAGCATAAATTTGATTTCACAATTAAATTTCAACCTAGAACTAAACCTATTCATAAATCTCCTTATAGAATAAATCAGATTGAGATACAAAAATTGATAGTATAGTTACAAGAATTACTGTTGAAGGGATTGATTAGACTAAGTGTGTGACCATGGGGTGCACCAATATTTTTTGTCAAGAAAAAATATGGCTTGTTGTGACTATGCATAGACTATAGGATGTTAAACAAGGCAACCATTAAAAATAGATATCATCTTCCTAGAATTAAAACATCTTTGATCACCTTAAAGATATCACTATATTTTTTAAGATTGATCTAAAGTTAGGTTACTACCAATTGAGGATTTAAGAAGAGCATACCCATAATAGAACTTTCAAAACTCATTATGGATATTATGAGTTTATTGTCTTGTTGTTTGGTCTATCGAATGACCCAACAATATTTATGAATTTTATGAACAATATTTTTAGGATTCTTTTGGATAAACTTATTCTTCTATTATTTGATGATATTTTTATATATTCTCATAATAATACTGAGCATGATAGACACCTTGAGATCATGTTAGAGCTACTAAGGAAGAATGATTTGTACAAGAATTTGTCAAAGTAAGAATTTTATGTGTAAAAAGTGCAATATTTAGGGTCTATTGTATTAGTAGAAGGCATCATGGTGGATCCTAAGAAAATAGAAGCTATTATGAATTGGATGCCACCAATAAATGTGATGGAATTCCAAATTTTTATGTGTTTTATTGGATATTAAGAGAATTATGTGAAGGACTATGCCAAGATAAGTGCTCCAATAACTAATTTTTAGAGGAAGGGAAAAAAATTCAAGTAGACGGTTAAATATGAAGAAGCTTTTGATCTGCTTAAACAAAGATTTGCTACATCTCCAATACTAAAGATACCATATCCTTAAGGTAGTTTTTCTATGTGTACAGATGCATCATTGGAAGGTTTGGGAAGAGTGCTCTCACAATATGAACCAGTAATAGCTTAAAGATCAAGTAAATTGAAGCAACATGAGGTCAATTATGCAACCCATGATATGGAATTGGTAGTAGTAGTTTTTGCTCTCAAAATTTGGTGACACTATTTTTTAGGAAGACCCTTTGAGTTGAGAATAGACCATAAAATTCTGAAGTACATATTTACTCAACCTTTGTTAAATTCTAGGTAGAGAAGATGGATGTAATTTATTACTAAATATGATTTTGGCATTGAATACATTAAAGGGAAGGAAAACAAGGTTGTTGATGCACTCAGTAGGAGAAATCACATAGCGGTCTTGTCTCTCATTCATGTTTACTTGATGGAATAGGTCAAGGAAATGCAGTGGAAGGATATGTTTTGCAATCAAATCCAAGAAAATACAGAAATAAAATTTGATGAAAGTATGAATTTCAGCATTAAGGATGGTTTCTTATGCTTTAAGGATAGGGTAGTAATTGCTAAGGTTGGTGATCTAAGGAAAATTATCATGAATGAAGCACATTTATATTTGTATTCTACTTACCTAGGAGGGACCAAAATGAGAGATAATATGAATAAAACCATATATCGACTAGGAATGAAGAGGGACACAACTAAATTTATCACCTAATATCTTGAATGCCAGGAAGTAAATGCAAAAATTAACATCCTATAGGACTATTGTACCCTCACGATGTACTAGAAAAAAAATGGTCAGTGATTTCAATAGATTTTATTGTTGGTTTACCAAAGACAAAATTCCAACATGATGCAATCCTATTTGTGATCGATAAAATAACCAATATTGCATACATTATACTCAAAAATATCAAGGATGATGTTGTGATTGTGGCTAACATATTTTCCAAGGAAATATTTAGGCTTCATGGTTTTTTGGAAGTGATC
Organism: Wollemia nobilis; assembly: GCA_028583015.1. NCBI lineage: Eukaryota > Viridiplantae > Streptophyta > Pinopsida > Araucariales > Araucariaceae > Wollemia > Wollemia nobilis. The sequence goes on from JAQPPZ010001753.1 coordinate 3,555,754, forward strand.
ATTTTAGATAGGGACTCGATATTCACATCTAAGTTTTGGCAAGCTCTACATCAAGGCATTAATACTAGGTTAAACATCATTTCTACATATCACTCAAAAATTGATGGGTATACTTAAAGGATAAATCATATTTTAGAAGATATGTTTTACATGTATTATGGATTAGGAAACCCAATGGGAATATTACCTACACTTGGTAGAATTTTACTACAATAAATGTCAATATTTGACCTTAGGCATGACACCATTTGAAGCTCTATATGGTAAAATATATAGGAAATCATTGTCTTGGGATAATCCAGAGGATAGGGTTGTACTTGGACTGGTTATGGTCAAAGAAATGGAGCAACAATTAAGGACAATAAGAGAAATACTTAAAGAAAATATAGATCATCAAAAAAGTTATGTTGATCTTAAAAGGTTACCACGAGAGTTTGCAATAAGTGATAGGGTTTTTTTAAGGGTGAGACCAAATAAGAGTGCTATTAAGTCCATAAAACTAGACCCTTGTTTTTTTGGATCCTTTGAAATTATAGAGAAGATCAGTCCTGTGGTATATTGACTTACCTTACCACCTAGTATTTCAAATATTCATAACACCTTTAACACATAATTGCTTAGAAAATATATATCTAACATTGATTATGTGTGGGACATTTCCAATTTGCAAATGACGGATCCAAATGTCATAGAAGTTCAACCAGTAAAAATACTTGATTTTCATTCCAAATCGACGAGGAAATAAAGATTGGAGCTATGCAAAGTCCATTGGGACCATTATTCCAAGAGGAATGCTACTTGGGAAAAAGTAGCAGATATGCAAAAATATTTTTCTTTTTTGTTTGAAAACAATATGTAATGGTTATTTTACGTTTGATTGTGTTAAGCCTAAGTGGGGGAGGATTGTGTTAAGCCTAAGGGGTTTAGGATGTCATGATCATCCCTTGGAGTACTTAACATTTGATGGATTGTGATATTGTTATATTGTTTTTCTAATGGAAAGACTAATTATTTCATGATTAGTTTATGCACAATATCTATTTATTAAAATTGAAATAAATTTTTTTTTTTTTGTATTTACATGGTGGAATCGGTAGCCGTCACGAATCTAGGCAGGCTGTCCAAAATTTATGGCCACCACAGTATTCTCTGCTATCCACCCCAGAAGCCACCACATAGATCTTTGCGCAGTCCGCCCCTATAACCACCACGCCACAATCATTTTAAACCTTTTTACGTTGTTGAAAGCACCAGGAAAGGGACAAGAGTTCAGTCCGATGAGGCCCGATATTTGAACCTTGGACCTCCGCCCCTTATGGGGTTTGGATGAACCAATTGGTCTACACCTCGAACCTAAAATTGAAATATTATATTCTGTTTATGAAGCAATTATTTTTTGTAGGTGTAGTTATGTAGGAATGTATATTTTTTATGGAAAATATGATGTATGGAATAATTTGTTATTTCCTATTGGGTTATGTTAAATATATTTTCATGTAAGAATGTGATACCACTAATGGAATTGCATTGTCTACAAGAATATGTTTATCTCATGATGGGAAGGAAGTAATCACCAAGAATGAGATATACTAAGAAAAGGAAAGGCATGTTATCTATTCTATCATTCAGCTTAGGCAGTGAGAAAAGAATCCTCTTTAACCATAATTTGCATACGATGAAACTACTTAATAAAATTATATTAAGTAGATAAAATTTGGATGTTGCTATTAAATTTATTTTTTAGTAAAGTAATGGGTGTATCCTTGTAGACAGTAACAAGGGATAAACATTGATTTCTCTTGATTAAATTTTTAATTAAGGAAATATATCCCCTGGAAGGGATTTTATGTTAAGAATAAAATAACTTAGTGAACATGTCTAAAAACTATCGTTTGACTTGGATTCAAAGGATACCACCAAATTATGGGTTAAAGAAAATAGTAACAGTAAATTTTGAACTAGGACTTTGAGGAAGGTATTTTTAGCTATCAAGGTTAGGTGGCACTATCACATCGAATTGTGGTGTAACGGGTTTTTGGTTTTGAGGCTTTGGATTCGATCATGCAAGATTGGAAGATCAGGTTGGATCCTTCATTGATGCGGAGAAGAAAAACTTGGATGTGTAGGAGAAAATGGTTGGTATTTTAGATTGGCTGGGTAGACTTGTTGTTGCGAGTGAAACACTTGCAGTTTTTGGATGAATCACTTGCTATTTTTGATGTGAAACACTTGTGTATTTTATATGAATTACTTTTTGGTTTCAGTGTGAGTCACTTACTGCTTTTTATGTGAAATACTTTCTCAATTCAAGTGAATAACATGCTATTTTTGGGTGAAACACTTTCTAGTTTTGGTGTGAATCACTTGCTAGTTTTGGTGTGAATCACTTGCTGGTTTTGGTGTGAAACACTTTCTGGTTTTGGATGAAATACTTATTATTTTTGGGTGATACACTTCTTGGTTTCAGGTGAAACACTTATTGGTTTCAGTGTGAATATTGGTTGACTTGGGAGTGCATCGAACATCATGGAGATATCATCATATCAGAGGAATATGAAGTGGAAGGTTTGCAAATTGTACAAAGATAGACTCTTTTGTAACTATGAATACATGCCTATGTTTTTGGTATATAATTTTTATTTACTAAATTTAGATACTATGTATAGATGCACCAACCATAAGTTTATATTGGCTAGTAATGCTATCTTATATAAAAGTCATAATTATCATTTGGCTTGGTATGACTTGAATTGCCTATGTATATCTTGATATGTATGTGTGTAAGAGTAAAACTAAAACTATCCTATAGGAAGATCATTTTTGGGTATACATATGTTCTTCTTGTAAATCATTAGAGTTTCTATAGCTCCGTCTCTAGGATGGGCAATAGAGGAGATAAGTCTATGGTGTAGGAACCGACTAGAGTAATTAATGGTTCGACTAAAACTTTAGAAGTGTCATTGGAATAAAGTTGGTATACTTTAAGGAAGATCAAAACCATTATAGATATATATATTATTGATTGATTAGAATAGGGTCATTGATTGGCTTATATTAGTGTTATGAATTGATTTCGTGTAGTGAGATTTCTCTTAATTAGGTAGTGTCCTAGTGAAATAGTTCTCACTGGATGAATTATGTATGGATCTCTAGAAAACATGTGGGAAGTAATATTAGGATAGAGATTTTATTGTCACACAAAATAATTGAACCTGATCTTCCATACAACATCATAAACTAATTAATTTAAAAAATGTAAATGTGTTTGTAATAAGCTTCTAATATTAATGGTATTATGGAGTTAAAATGTTGGACCTTTACCCAATTTAAATCATGGAGAGTGAGTGTGGAGAGTTAAAATGTTTGACATTTATACCTAGTACACTTACATATATATGTATTTAAGTGGTAAGGATGGGTGTGCCTCAAAGAAAAGTTTGGGTAGTAAATTTCTTAAATTGGATGAACATTTAGTTAGGAGATAACTAAATATTACTATAAAAAAATATCAGGGTTGATATGGGGTAAAAATTGGAGGTTATGAAAATTGCTTCTACTCTTTTAAGGTCAATTGAAATACCATATTTGGAAATGACATGACCTAATAATTTTCCTTCAGTATACTTCTTAGGATTCAATGAGATGCCACATTATCTACATTTTTGAAACACTTTTCTTAAATTATTAAAATGATTAACACATTTCTTTGAAAACATAGGAATATTATGAATATAAATGACTACACACTTTCCAATAAGGTCTCTTAAGTCATAATCCATTGCTATTTGAAAGTTAGCACCTACATTAATCAATCCAAATGGAATTCTCCTATAAGCAAATGTACCCCATTTGGTGGTAAATGTTGTCTTCATTCTATATTTAGGGTCTATCATAATTTGATCGTATCGATAATATCCATCTAATAAAGACATAATTTTAGATCCATTTACCATTTGTAAAACTAGATCTAAAATAAGTAGAGGATAGTTATCCCTTTAAGAAGCCTTATTAAGATTCTTAAATTCAAAGCATAAGAAAATTTCTCCATTCTTATTTTCGAAAAGTACTATATTAACTACCCATGTAGAATGCCTAATGGGAAAGATAATATGTGCATATAATAGCTTTTGAAATTCCTTCTGGATGAGGAGTTCTAATATTGGATTAATATGCCTTTGTTTTCGCCTAAATCGCTTTACTTCTAGTTTCAAAGGAATAGTATGAGAAATAATTTTTTGATTGCATGTTTTTAAATCTTTATAGCTACAAGCTATGAAATCTCTATAGTATTTGAGATCTTGTATGGCTCCTTCATTTTCCTGACTAGTGTAACCTTTTCCTATCAAAATATTTTGGAGATTTTCACTAGTCCCTATATTTATAGTATCGTATACATTATCTTGAAATGAAGATTTGCTTCATTTGTTACTCCTATAGTCTATATCAAATAATATTTCAAGGGAAATCATACCTGTAAGAATTGTATTTATTTTTAGTTTTACCTCATTACTTTCATTTGCTTCATCTAGTATTCTATCATCTTCATGTACTACCTAATTTTCAAAAATTACGGAATTAGTAACAAAGTCTAGAATATTTCTATAATCTTCAAAAACTTGGAAATGTTATATGTTATCTGGTATAGATGGGAAGGTTATTAATCATATAGAAAACTTCTTAAGATTTTTGTTATCCATGGGTTTCAGTGTGCTTGCTTCTATTGGTAAGGAATCAATGATTCTATTTTTCTTTCTAGATATCAATTTGATGTTAAATGGATGGAATTCATTAATCAGTATTCTTGTTCTATTTATACATTGAGTTAGCCTTATTGGCAATTTTGGGTTTGAGATCCTAGCTCCTTGTCTATAAGTTGTCAATGATGTCAAAAGGAAATGACATTAATGTTAAGAGGATGTGTTGGCTTCAAAGGTGAAAGATTCCGAGAGAATATTCTTAAGAGAATCCGGAGAGATTCCATTGGATAAGGTTTTTGGATAGGTTTTTTATTAAAACCAATTTAAATGGTTTTTATTAAAACCAATGGAGGTTCTCTTTATTATTTAAAACCCTTCAAGGTTTTAATTAATTAATTATTTAATTAATTAAGGGAGAAATTATTTTTAATTTATTAAAAATATTTAAAGGTTTTTTAACCTTTTTTATTCTTAATTTATTAAAATTAATTAAGGGTTTTTAAACCCTTTAGAAAGCAATTTCGATTAAATTCGAAATTAAGTTTCTCTGCCGCCGACATGTTCTAAAGTCCATGATTGGACTATAAATATGGGAAGGATCCTAAGGTTTAACTCCTCTTGAGAATTTCAAATGCATTAATTTTTGGCTGCGATCGATGCTCTGTTGACGCCGCGAAAGAAGAGAGCTCACGTTTGAAAAACTTACGAAGTGCTTGTTCATTGAAGTGGTAGGAAGTCTATCTTATACTTCGTTAGCCCCTTATGGGCTAGTGGTAGCATAGGCTGCGTTTGGCCTTTGCGTAGGCGGAGGTCTGCATTTCGATTCCCATAGAGGGAGTTCTGCATGGATTAAGTCACGTTTTTGTTAAAACATATTTTGTGCCGTGTTTTTTGGATTCGTCAAAGGCAACCATTCCGCGATTTTCAGATTTTTCAAGGGTAGCCATTCCGCGATTTTTGGATTCTTCAAGGGCAGCCATTCTAAGGTGTGATTAATTTCTTGATATAATTTTTGGCATTGTTTAGCATTGTTTAAAAGACATAGGAGAAATAAGGGGATATTTCTTTGGTTGTATTTTTGAGATTAGTCTTTTGCTATGCTAAAGTTTAAAATGGAGATATAAGGTGTAAGTTTTGGTTGTTGTGTTTTTGACTTCTTTGGTGGTTGTTTTCAAAATAAGAGAAGCTAAAATTTGTATTAAGGAAAGTTTTATATGCTCATTTATCTTGGTTCTAACCCTAACTTGGTTGGAAGTTTTAGGGTTGTGTGTGGTGACAACTTTAAGGATCAATTTTCTTCTACTCCAATAAGGTATGGGCACATTCTTCTTATGAGTATGATTGGTGTATGTTTTCTGAAATAAGGTTGGAGTGAAAAGGTTTTCAACTAGGTTTTCTTTGATTGGGTGTAAATCCTATTTTCTGGTTTGTTGAAGACTACTTACGCATTGTTATCCCTAAGGAGAGTTTTTTGATGAATGCATAATTTTTGGTTTGATATAGTGGAAGCTTTGTGCACTAGGGTTTGTATTTGTGAGTCAAGCTACTTGCATTGAGTTGGTGGAACCCTTGGTTGGATATTTTGAGTTTGATGGTTGAGTTGCTTCCATAGAGGTTGTTTGATCAAGTTATTGCTTTACTTGATTCATGATATTTTGCTTACTCCATTGAGTTGATTTGAGCAAGTTATTCTTTGCATTTGGTGATATTGTGTTGGTGGTTGTTTTGTTCAAATATCTTTGGAGGGAAAAGGATTTCTACTTGTTTCATTTTCTTGTGATGATTGGTTGAATGATTCAAGGTTAATGTTGAGTTGAATGATGTTGGTTAAACCTTGTCTATAAGAATTGTTTTTAAAGCCATAATTTGTTGAGAAAAGATATTGGTTGTGGAAAGAACATGAGTAGCATAGTTATATGAGATATTGCATGTTTGGCAATTGTTGGGTTGTGTTTCATGTTCTTAATAAAAGCATACTACATCTATCTTATTCTTTTGAGATTGAGATTGAGTTGAGATTGATATTGGGAGTCAAGTATAGATCATATTGAGTCTCTAACAATTCTCTTTATGTTTCTATGAGATTTGAGATTGAGTTGAAGATTGATATTGAGAGTTAAATATAGAACATATTGAGTCTCTAACAATTCTCTTTATGTTTCTATGAGATTTGAGATTGAGATTGGGAGTTAAGTATAGAACATATTGAGTGTCTAACAATTCTCTTTATGCTTGTATGAGGTTGATGAATCACATTGGGTCTCTAACAATTCTCTTTGTGGGTTCATGCTAAGCAAGTTTTTTCTTGGTGAACTTGTGAGCTATTTTGGACAGGTTCCGTTGGGGACTTGTGAGCATGTTTTGAACAGGTTCCGTTGGGGACTTGTGAGTAGTTTTTGGATAGGTTCCGGTGGGGACTTGTGAGCAAATTTGGACAGGTCCTAGCAGAGGACTTGTGAGCTGATATTGATAGTTATATCAGAGAACTTGAGGACAGAGGTACATTGGTTCTATCAGAGAATCTAAGGATAGACTTGGCAAGTATTTGAGAAGGCTTGTGGATAGAGGATTGATTTGTTCAAGAGCTAGATAGATCTAACAAATAGAGGAAGACTTGTACTAGACCGACTAACTGTGTTTGGTATAGTTTGCTGAGCTACTATGGACGTGATCATAGAAGGTAGAGGTCTCTTAGGCTAAGCATTGAGGAAAGGAGGTCTTCGATGGAAAGAAGTTCCACATGCTGGCAAGAGGTAGAGACAGTTGATCTTCTGAAGGATCATATCCAGAGTAGAGGGGAAGGTATCTCCTTTGAGTAGAGTCTCACAAATTTAGATTGGGGTAAGGTTTCTCCTTTGGGCAGAGGCTCATAAATTCAGATTGGGGGAAGGTATCTCCTTTGAGCAGAGGCTCATAAATTTAGATTGGGGGAAGGTATATCCTTTGATCTAAGGCTCATAAACATTATTATTGGGAATGTTTCCCAAATAACTTTGAGATAACTTTTAGAGAAAATTTTTGTGGACGTAGCCCAGGCATTCTGGGTGAACCACGTTAAAATTTGTGTCACTTTGTGGATGATTTTGTGCATTACTTTGATATTTCTTTGGGTATATTGCTTTACTATTTTGAATTATAAAGGAAAAAGTAAAAAGAGGTCTTATACTGTTCACCCCCTCCCTCTCAGTATAAGCTTGTGTTCTTCAATTGGTATCAAAGTCGATGCCTTTGAAAAGTTTAACAGCTTGAAGGAAGATCTTATAAGAACACAAATGACAAGGAAAGGCAACAACAAAACCATAAGACACAAGAAGAAGAAAACACACATGGTCATGAAATAAAATGAAGATGAACTCAATGTTGCTGTTTTGGGAATAAGAATGGAAATAGATTCAAGAGATGAATCAAATAGTGGAGAACAGGCCAGATTAATAAAGTTTTGCACCAGATGTGGGAAGATCGGTCACTTTGTAGCTGATTGCTCACAAGGTAGAGAATGCTTTGTTTGTGGTCAACTCGATCATAATGAATGTCATTGCCATGGGTTTAGTAGCAGTGAAAATGAAGATGATCCATTCAAAATTGGTGAAGAAATAGATTCAGAACAGGAATGTGATGAAGAAGGAAGTGATGCAGAAGCAAATTGGAAACAAAAACTAATTTTAGCTCTGAGTAAAAAGGTTGAGGATGCAGAAGATATAATCACCAATTTGAAAGTACAAACAAAAGAATACAAGAAAATTTCTGAAGATCTTGAAATGCAATTTACCAAGAAAACAGAGTATTGCAGTAAGCTAGAAAAAGAAATTGATGATTTAAGAATGCAGACAGAAGAAATGAGTAATAAAGTCGATATATGCAGCAAACATGAAGAGGAATCTAACAAAGTTGTTAGTAATCTAAAACTGCAAATAGAAGAGTCCAAGAGGAGTGAAGAAACTCTCAGGTCTGCTACAAACAAGAAGAAGAGATTGTTTCATTGAAGAAACAACTAGAAGAGGCCAATACAACTATTAAAATCAAAGATGAGCACAACAATCAAGGAAAGAGGTATTCTCACAAGCACAACAAGATTTTCTACCTAGACAAAGCAAGTAAGTGTTCTAGTAGTGATAGTGAAAGTTCTTCAAGCAATAATGAAAATGAGATGTTGTTCATATCAAAAAAAGAGGAAGAACCGAAACATAGATTCATTATCATGAAATGTCTTAGATGTGGAAATTTTGGTCACCTTAAGGATGATTGCACAAATAATGATTTGGTTTCTAGTATGTATGAGGATGCTTCAGAAAACTATAAGGAAGATGCATGTATGGTTTTGAAAAAGGGTAGCACCTCTTGTGATAAGAAATCTAAAAATGGATTTGATGATTCAAAAGGAAATCAAATAAAGGATCTTGAGAGTGAACTTATTAGTTCTCTTAGTGCTTTGAAAAAGGAAAGAAAGAAGAATGCTAGACTCAAGGATAAGTTAGATGAATGTTGTATGGAGAGAGATGATCTTATTGAAAATCTTGATTTCTCTATAGCTAAGACACAAGAACTCAAGGATGAGTTAGAGTCTAAGTTTCTTGAGTATAGTGAGTTAGAATAGAAAATGGCTTCTTTGAAAGAGGAAACTAAAGAGTACAAGGATAAGCTTTACAGGTTTCAAGATAGTTCCAAAAAGGTTAAGTCACTCATCAAAGGTCAAAGAAAGACAATAGATAAAATAGGGCTTGGTTTTGTTAAGTCACACAAGGAACAAGTTGAAGAGTCTAGTAAGAGACTCCAAAAAGAAGAGAGTTCTTATGAGGAAGGTATTTCAGATCACGAGTCCTTGAATGATAGATGCACAGAAACAGAAAATAGAATTCAGAATGAGAAGAAGAAGTTTTCAGGACCCAAGAGGTCAAATAAAGGAAAGTTTCAAGGCAGATGTTTTGCTTGTCACGGGTTTGGTCACATGGCTTCACATTGCATGGCTCAAGTGAAGAAGGTAAATGATAGTTTCAGAAGTGCTAGTTACTTTCAAGGGTATTGCTACTCTTGTCAATAGTTTGGGCACAAGGCAGTTTATTGCAAGGCAAATAACAGGAACATATTTGGTCAGAACAGGTTTGGCCAGAATAGGTTTGGTCAAAACAGGTTTTGTCAGAACAGGTTTGGTCAAAACAAGTTTGGTCAGAACAGGGTTGGCCAAAACAGGTTTGGTCAGAACTGGTGGATTCAAAGATCAGGTTTACCGCAAAGAAATAACATTGTTACTTGTTATAAGTGCAACAATAAAGGTCACATAGCTAGACAGTGTAGAGCTAAAATTCCAGAATACAGGAACAGGAACAGTGGCATGATCAGGTCCAAGGATCAAGGCATGGACAATAACAAGGATGAGAACAAGAACAAGAACAAGTGACGAGAACAGGGAATATGGACAAAGAGTTCAAGAGAAGGCCCGACAAGGAAGTCATAGACGCTAATGATGATCAGTGCCTAATGGGAGTTTTACTCCCACCCCAAAATTAATCACCTCATTAGGAGGTGGGGGAGGGACTAAGCTAAGAGGCTCATTCTTAGTCCCGAGCCCCAAAGGTGACCCTTTGCCATTGATTACAAAGGGGGAGAGATTTGAGTAAGGGGGAGAGCCTCAAGATAGGGGGAGCTGTTTATGTTGAGTTTTTGTTGTTGAGAAGCATGGTTTGCCATCAATGACAAAGGGGGAGATTGTTGGCAATTTTGGGTTTGAGATCCTAGCTCCTTGTCTATAAGTTGTGATTGATGTCAAAAGAAAATGGCATTAATGTTAAAAGGATGTGTTGGCTTCAAAGGTGAAAGATTCCAAGAGAATCTTCTTAAGAGAATCTGGAGAGATTCCATTGGATAAGGTTTTTATTAAAACCAAGTTAAATGGTTTTTATTAAAACCAATGGAGGTTCTCTTTATTATTTAATTATTATTTAAAACCCTTCAAGGTTTTAATTAATTAATTAAGGGAGAAATTATTTTTAATTTATTAAAAATATTTAAAGGTTTTTAAACCTTTTTTATTCTTAATTTATTAAAATTAATTAAGGGTTTTTAAACCCTTTAGAAAGCAATTTCGATTAAATTCAAAATTACATTTCTCTGTCATCGACGTGCTCTAAAGTCCACAATTGGACTATAAATATGGGAAGGATCCTAAGGTTTAACTCCTATTGACAATTTTGAATGCATTAATTTTTGGCTGCGATCGATGCTCCGTTGACGCCGCAGAAGAAGAGAGCTCGTATTTGAAAAAATTACGAAGTGCTTGTTCGTTGAAGTGGTAGGAAGTCTATCTTAGACTTCGTTAGCCCCTTGTGGGCTAGTGACAGCATAGGCTATGTTTGGGCTTTGCGTAGGTGGAAGTATGTGTTTCGATTCCCACGAAGGGAGCTGTGCATGGATTAAGTCACGTTTTTGTTAAAACGTATTTTGTGCTGTGTTTTTTGGATTCACCAAAGGCAGCCATTCCATGATTTTTGGACTTGTCAAGAGCAGCCATTCCGCGATTTTCGGATTCTTCAAGGGCAGCCATTCTAAGGTGTGATTAATTTCTTGATATAATTTTTGGCATTGTTTAGCATTGTTTAAAAGTCATAGGAGAAATAAGGGGATATTTCTTTGGTTGTATTTTTGAGATTAGTATTTTGCTATGCTAAATTTTAAAATGGAGATATAAGGTGTAAGTTTTGGTTGTTGTGTTTTTGACTTATTTGGTGGCTGTTTTCAAAAGAAGAGAAGCTAAAAGGTGTATTAAGGAAAGTTTTTATATGCTCATTTATCTTGATTCTAACCCTAACTTGGTTGGAAGTTTGAGGGTTGTGTGTGGTGACAGCTTTAAGGATCAATTTTCTTCTACTCCAATAAGGTATGGGCACATTCTTCTTATGAGTATGATTGGTGTATGTTTTCTAAAATAAGGTTGGAGTGAAAAGGTTTTCAACTAGGTTTTCTTTGATTGGGTGTAAATCCTATTTTCTGGTTTGTTGAAGACTACTTATGCATTGTTATCCCTAAGGAGAGTTTTTTGATGAATGCATAATTTTTGGTTTGATATAGTGGAAGCTTTGTGCACTAGGGTTTGTATTTGTGAGTCAAGCTACTTGCATTGAGTTGGTGGAACCCTTGGTTGGCTATTTTGAGTTTGATGGTTGAGTTTCTTCCATAGAGGTTGTTTGATCAAGTTATTGCTTTACTTGATTCATGATATTGGGCTTACTCCATTGAGTTTATTTGAGCAAGTTATTCTTTGCATTTGGTGATATTGTGTTGGTGGTTGTTTTGTTCAAATATCTTTGGAGGGAAAAGGATTTCTACTTGTTTCCTTTTCTTGTGATGATTGGTTGAATGCTTCAAGGTTAATGTTGAGTTGAATGATGTTGGTTAAACCTTGTCTATAAGCATTGTTGTTAAAGCCCTAATTGATTTAGAAAAGATATTGGTTGTGGAAAGAACATGAATAGCATAGTTATATGAGATATTGCATGTTTGGCAATTGTTGGGTTGTGTTTTATGTTCTTAAGAAAATCATACTACATCTATCTTATTCTTTTGAGATTGAGATTGAGTTGAGATTGATATTGGGAGTCAAGTATAGATCATATTGAGTCTCTAACAATTCTCTTTATGTTTCTATGAGATTTGAGATTGACTTGAAGATTGATATTGAGAGTTAAATATAGAACATATTGAGTCTCTAACAATTCTATTTATGTTTCTATGAGATTTGAGATTGATATTGGGAGTTAAATATAGAACATATTGAGTCTCTAACAATTCTCTTTATGCTTGTATGAGGTTGATGAATCACATTGGGTCTCTAACAATTCTCTTTGTGGGTTCATGCTAAGCAAGTTTTTTCTTGGTGAACTTGTGAGCTATTTTGGATAGGTTCCGTTGGGGACTTGTGAGCAAGTTTTGAACAGGTTTCATTGGGGACTTGTGAGCAGTTTTTGGACAGGTTTCGATGGGGACTTGTAAGCAAATTTGGATAGGTCCTAGTAGAGGACTTGTGAGCTGAGATTGATAGTTCTATCAGAGAACTTGAGGACAGAGGTACATTGGTTCTATCAGAGAACCTGAGGACAGATTTGGCAAATCTTTGAGAAGGCTTGTGGACAGAGGATTGATTTGTTCAAGAGATTGACAGATCTGATAGACAGAGGAAGACTTGTACTAGACTGACTAACTGTGTTTGGTATAGGTTGTTGAGTTGCTGTGGACGTGATCATAGAAGGCAAAGGTCTCTTAGGCTAAGAATTGAGGACAGGAGGTCTTCGGTGGAAAGGAGTTCCACATGCTGGCAAGAGATAGAGACAGTTGATCTTTTGAGGGATCATATCCAGAGCAGAGGGGAAGGTATCTCCTTTGAGCAGAGGCTCATAAATTCAGATTGGGGGAAGGTTTCTCCTTTGGGCAGAGGCTCATAAATTCAGATTGGGGGAAGGTATCTCCTTTGAGTAGAGGCTCATAAATTTAGATTGGGGGAAGGTATCTCCTTTGAGCCAAGGCTCATAAACATTGTAATTGGGAAGGTTTCCCAAAGAACTTTGAGATAAATTTTAGAGAAAAGTTTTGTGGACGTAGCCCAGGCATTATGGGTGAACCACATTAAAATTGGTGTCACTTTGTGGATGATTTTGTGCATTTCTTTGATATTGCTTTGGGTATATTGCTTTACTATTTTGAAGTATAAAGGAAAAAGTAAAAAGAGGTCTTATACTGTTCACCACCCCGTCTCAGTATAAGCTTGTGTTCTTCAAGCCTTTTACCATGGCAATCATATTGGCTTCTAATCTATTTTATCACTAATTCAGAGTCTCCTAACACCTTCAAGCATGTGATGTTCTTAATAAGGGCTAATTGTAGTCCATATATTAATACATCATATCCTATAGTGTTATAGTTGTAGGGGAACTATAGTTTGTAAGCAACTAATTAAGACTTTTCTTTGGAACTGATAAGCTCAATACCTACTCCATTACCTTACCTAGACTTGGATCCATCAAACTTAAGAGTCCAAACCAGATTTTCATCTTTCTTTTGTTTACATGGTGACATCTTAGTTTCAAAACTATCGCTATTTTTTTAAAATTTGAGTGTAGATCCCTAGTTTTGATTCATTCTAGGGGAATTCATTGGTATTGTTGTAGTCAGTTTTTATCTCTTTAAGTATATAATCTATCTCTAGTCTAATATGATTTCCCAAACCTCACCAAGGTAACCACATGTGAGAAAAATTGTTTGCCATATATCCATTCAAATTTCTTGACCAGTCTCTACTGATTAACATCCCATATCCATCTGGGATATCTATTACTTGAATATCTATGTATTGTTGAATTCTAAGCTCCGATGCTACAAGTATATCTACATGTTTAAGTACTCCAACCACATTTACTTTTATTTTGGATAGTTTTAATACTACTCAATTAGAGGAGATAATATTTAAATCTAATTTTTGGTAGACGATATGTGGCATGACATTACCTGAATTTCCTAAATCAATAAGACAATTTTAAAAAATTTGGCCTACAATTTTGATAGTTTAAGAGAAAAGGAGGGGCTTCCCCCTTGTATTTTTGTGACACAATTTGGGCATCAATGATTTTCTTGGATTGATTATTATTTCAGTAACTCAATACTTAAATTAATAGTTCTTATTGGTCATTTAACTAAACAACCTCAAAAAGACATATGTTTGCTTTAGTTTTCTGTAAATCTTCTACAATATTGTATGTAGGTTTATCTTATCTATACTTTTATGTTTTTGTGGTGGGAAATTAGCCTCAGGTGGATTGGAATTATTGCTATCTTGTGCATTAGGTGGAATAGAAGTATTATTAGGTGGAGTAGATAAAGTGATCAACACCTTATATTTGATTCTAAGCATATAATTATTTGATTTCTTGAGTAGCCTATAGGCTTGTACTTCTTCTTCCTTAGAGATCCATCATATCCTTCTTCATATACTTATAATGATTCAAATATTTCTATTACTAAAGTTGTTCCATTACTAGAGCTAGCTTGATTTACATTGTATTCATTAAGTATTATTTCCATTTTATCTATTTATTTTTTGACTATATCTAAGGCTATTTTGAACTCAAGGCAGCCATTTTTAGTATTTTGTGCAGCGGAATACACTCTACACCAATTATTTAAAGCTAGATTTGAAATATTATCTTCGGTTTTGGACTAATTAAAATTTACAATGGGGTTGGGTACTCTCCCATTGTTTGGGCATGTGTTTCATTTATGATTGCCTCTCTAGAAATTAAATTTCATGTTATGTGGTAGATTATTGGGAGGTGGGTTCTAAGGTACTTGTTATTGTAACTAAATCATATCACTATGGAGTTCTTGGGCTATTATTTGTAGGTTATCTAACTAAGAATGTGTATCATTGGTTTGGCCTAATTGGCTTGGTTTATTATGTTATTCATAGATGAAGTAGGATTCAAAAAATCTAGTATGGTATGAGTTGCAACAATATTCAAAAATGTTGGTGCATTTTGAGCATTAGTTTTAGTGTTCTTATGAGTAGTAAACTGATTATCAAGGTATATTAGAATGATTGGGTTGGTAGGGATAGTAATGGTATTAAACAACTAATTATAACTAGGGCATGATAAGGTATTCAACATAGTCAATTGTTGTGAAAGATATTGATTGATCATTGCGACCTGATTCAATGCACCTAGTTGTCCTAAGGAAGGCAATTATCCAATTCCAAAATATTAAGATATGAATTGTTGTTCTATTATAAAAGCCTCACTATATGCCATGGGTAGAGTGGTGATATGGGGTTATCTCCTTAAAAACATGGATGTGAGAGGATCTAAATCTCTAAAATATATTTGTAGAACTACTTTAGCATTAAGTGTGTAGGGTGGAGTCATCCTATTATATAGCTTATAAAACCTAGTATTTAATACCCTTAAAGGCTCACTAGATTTCCTTATAGTTGAGGAAAATTGATGGTATATAATAGTAGGGTCTATGGGTAATCTAAACTATTCGATAAATGTCATTTCAAGCTAAACCCAAGAGGTGATGGAATTTACAGGATATACCAATCATATGCTAGCTCATCCAAAGTAAGAGAAAATTGTAATAAAATTAAAGCATATTTATAAGCTTGTATGTATTCTTTAGCTATTCTAGTTCCATCATGTTTATACCTAGGTAAATACCTTTCAACATTCTTGGACATATCATAAGCTAGTCTAGGTATACTTAGTGGACTGCTACCATGGATGAATTTAATGGAGTGACAAGTGGATTAATAAACAACATGATAGGTTGGGATAAGGTATTAATTAAAGAGTGCTTAACTAACCTTTACCATTTTTAGGTCTTCCAGGAGGAGAAAGACTATAAAATTTAGTATCACCCTCAAAAGACTTAGACCTAGTGATGATAATCCAAGGTTCCAATTTTAATAGTCAAGAAGCATGACATACGTGAGAGGATAACAATGAGGCTTAAGCAATTTCAAGAATTAAACTCAATATTTAAGTAATATATAATAATTAAGAAAAAAAATTGGGCTATTTCAAACCTAGAGAAAATGTAAATAAGAGTTTATAATCCAAGTCTATTAAGTATTAATGGATTAGATATTTTAGGCCTTCCTTCTAGCACTATTTTCTATTGAGTGATAAACCTAGCCTGATTATCGATGCACATCAATGATTAGAATAATAGTTGTTTTGAAAGAAAACATTTCTTCCTCAATATTTAGGTGATAACATATGTCATTATCAAATTTTAAATCGAAGTATAAAAAGGGAAAAGTAGGTGGATAACTTAGAATTTCATGTAAGTGTTACAAGGGTAAGTTTTAATTCATTGTCTAATCTTGAAGAAATGTAGATCTAATTTAATTTCTCAATTAATAATCAAAATATAAACATTTAATACCATAGTATTTCTTTAAAAAAGGAAATAAAGCAATATTCTAGGCTTGTTGTCTTAAAATTATTAATATACACCATTCATTGCATCATAATCATGTTCATTATAACAAGTTCCAATGTATATTATAAATTTATTGAAATGCAACACATAATCATGTAAAATAAGATTTAAAATATGGAATTTATTTAATATAAACCTAATCTAAAAAAAGTCTAAAGAAAATTCAAAATAAAATGGTTAGAGAAAGAAATAATGGAAGTCATTGCATCTTGAAGCCTTATACTGAATTGGTTGAAGCAAATTTTTTGAAGTAAACAAACATTGAATCAACTATCCTTTACACAATTTGAGGTTAGAATGGTACCATATTCAAAGGAGACATAGATAATATACTAAAATTGACTTAAATGTAACAACCATCATCATGCAAAGATTACATTAAGAGTTCCAATACATTGTATTAATAGATATATTCAATTACACTAAGAATCCCAAAACATTGTATTGATAAAGATATTCAATGATTACACTCAGACTTGTTAGCATCATGTGATTGTAAGGATAACTCTCCAAGTACAATAATGGGTTCAAAATCCAACAACCACAAAAGAAAATAAATTCCTAAATTATCTATTGCTAAAAGTGGATTATAACCTGTAGCACCCTAAAATTGGCGCAGTAAAACCTTAATAATTACACTTACTCTAGTAAATAATTCAAATTCAAATTTCAACCTCCAAAACCGCTCCCAAACCACCGCTTAATCCGTTTCCTCATTTCTCGCACCATTTTTAGAGTTTGTTTTGACCGTTTGATGATATCGTCACCGATCAGACGATATCGCCTCAGATCGGACGATTTCGTCTAGGCTAGGACGTCCAGACGATCTTGTCCCTAAACTAATTTTTCATAATTAGCTTCTGTTTCAACGACGTCTCTAATCCGGGCAGAAGCGTGTCTACGCCGTTAGAGACCCTCCTCATTGGAGATCTCCCAAATAGGGATGATCTCCAACCTCCTAACCTCCCTCCTAAGCCTATTTAATCCTAGGCCCTCCCCTTAGCATCCCCCTGGCTGAAATTCCCTATAACTCAAATTCTACACACACTAGACATCCTAAATTACTATTTGCACTTGTTCTATCCAAATTTTGTTGCAGGTACCTTAGTATTTTTCAGCCGGAGCAAGCTTACATCATCGCAGATGATCCTGTTCAGATCGAAGGCGATCCTGTCAAATCAAAGACGATTTCGACTGCAGTTCACATTGGGGGCAATCAGTGCCCAAAGTTTGCATTTTCCTCTTTTCAATCTGTTGTTTTATTCTGCAATTAGCTAGTTTATTTATTATTTTTTGCTATTCTACATTTTGGAGTTCACCCATGTAGCTTTAAATGCATAATTAAGTCACCAATTGTCATTAAGTCATTGTAGTACACTCGTATTTTGTTTATTATCATCATTTTAATGTTATTCCTATTATTCTACATCATTGCCCTCTGTTAGAATAGTTGCATTTTCTGCATTTTGTGTCTACTTCTCTGATTGCAGGTCTCTAACGAATTCGTCTGACGAATTCGTCAAATCTCAGACGATCTTGTCTGATAGCAGATGATCCTATCAAATCAGAGGCGATCCTAACTGCTTCAAGAATCAGAATCTTCATCAGACATCCGGATCAGGTATGACTTTTTAATCTTGCTTACTTTCTCTATTTTCTGTCCTAATTTGTTCTTTTGTATTCATTTAATCTGCATCTTCATATAGAGCAATTTAGATTCATTTGGCCAAACCTAGGACTTGAATGTTTAAGGATAAAACTGAACACATCAAACACATTCCCAACCTAGGCGTGGAAACTGCCACTAAACGTTTCCTGGTGAACCCACCATCCATCAAAAAATCACCATAATACACCTCCCCCGAGAGGCGGGACCTTCGCAAGGCCTCTCAGTCCGAGGTACCGCGCCATCCTTTTCACATCCCCCTTTCGGGCACGGATCCTATAGCCTGAAGGTAAGGGTGTGAAAAATTTGGAGCGATACATTTTGGTGAACCCGACGTGAATGCATTTAAAACCTTTTGAAAACAAAAAAAAAAACAAAAAAATATATATGTATACAAGAAAAAAATAAAACAAAATCATCATTTCAAGTTTGTATGTTTTAGATTCAATTCTAAATAGTAGATATTAAATATTACTTTTAGAAGTACTAAAGAAACCATGAGTTTTTACTCAAATCAATATGAGCCCATCGGTAATGTTGGAAGAATTCAGCCAAATACATTTGTTGATTATGACCAACCTCATCCCTATTCAACATCACCTCCATCACACTCTTCTCATTTTTCATCCATAACCCAACAAGACAATCCCTTTTCCAATCCTCTTCATAACGATATTATCTATTCTCCCATATATCCATATTATGTCTATCGATCCACATACAATCCTCCTCCACCCTTTCAATATTCTTCTTTCAATACAACACATCCATTTCAACAAGAAAATACTTATTCTTCCAATTCTACCATGCACTCACCTCATACTTCACAATCTTCCTATCATCATTCTACCCATAATAAAGAAAGTAGAGGTGAGAAACCATTAGGCCCTTTTATGACTGAATTCCTAAGGCACATATCAAAAACCTCTCGAAAACCTTCATCACGTAAATTTACAAAGCTCAATCAACCAATGGATATAATTCTCAAGTATTTACTTGACACAAATAAGATTGAACTCCCTTCCATAAGACAACTTGATACCACAACAGATTGGTTTAAACCTGAGCTACATTGTGAATATCATAGAGTGGATGGACATATGACACAAAATTGTAAAGATTTAAGATGTGCAATTCAATATTTGATTGATGAGGGTCTTTTTAATATAAAGGAATTACAATCTACAACTGATTATAAATCTCCAATAAACAATCAAACTCCTACACAACAAATACCAATAATCAATCAAGACATGGGGATCTCCCAAGAACCCCTATTCAATTATCAACAACAAGAAACCAATCAAATATTGCATGTTAATGTGTCCCATCATGATGATATTATTAATATTGTAACAAAAACTACAAATGAGCAACCTCAAGTTCAATCAACCCAATCTGATATTCAAGAGATGGATTCCTCATTTGACCAACCTTCAAAACTATCTTTGGCTCTAGAGAATGATCCAAAATGGAATGTAAGCATAGAAAGCTCATATTTAGAATCAAAATCTCAATCTGAAATCCACTTTGATAGCCAACAACAAGTGATTAATCCTCAAGCAAAGATATCCCTTTTAGAAGTATTACAAATTTCTCATAAGGAAACTTTGTTCAAAATACCTAGCCAACAATTTGTTCCTCATCATATTTTCTCTAAGAACATAATTAATGGTGTAAACCCTCTTGAGGTTAACCATATTTCATTCTATGATGAGGATATTCCTTCCTCTACTCCACAAGAAGACTACTATCTTTACATTATAGGATCTAGTAAAGAAACACTTGTTAGAACTATCATGGTAGATAATGACTCCTCTCTTAATTTATGCACTTATCAATTATTCCAAAAACTCAAATTAAAGGAAGAAGATCTTAATGAATCAAATGTTATTATAAAATCTTTTAACAATGAAATTCAAGAAGCTCAAGGTACTATAATTCTTCCCCTTAATATTGGATCCAAGATCCTGGATACTTTGTTTTATGTAGCATATTGCCCTTCACCTTACAACCTACTTCTCAGAAGTCCTTGGATTCATACGATGAGGGTTGTCCCTTCCACTCTTCACCAATGTTTGAAGTTTGAACTTGCAAATAAAATTGTTACCATACATGGTGACCCAAAACCATTTGAAGAATATTTAATGGTTGAAACATCAACTTCTATACATTCTCTATTATCACAATTATCTTCTATCCATCACTTTTCTTCATCCATATATGATCATCCTTGTTTACCAAATAACATCCATGCATATCTTTCACATATGCTCCCTCCATCTTATCAAGACTTGGAAGATAGTGATAAGAATGAAGAACCTTCTTATCCTTCTTACATTTTATTTTGTAACATGATCAATTTTACACATATAAAAGTCAAATCTTTTGCTACATTATTCTACATTATAACAAAGCTTTTGTTATCACTACCTTTTATTCATCACCTTTTGTTCTTACCTTCACCTCAACCAAATTATCCTTCAAAACCTCCTTTGATTTTGAAGCAACCTTAGACATGCTATACTCAAATAACCTTGTATAGTGTATATAGATCATCTTGTATATACCACCAATTTCAATTCATAAATTAAAATCAAAATACAAAAAAATCAAAATCCTCAAAATCTTCAAAAAAATACTAATGCAACTAAGGACCTTAAAGGTAAATTTGAGCCCAACTGGCTTGGACCATACATTATCACTGCTAAATTTGAATCGGGAGCATACAAATTATCTACCTTAGATGGTAAAGAACTTAAAGAACCCATGAACATTTTGCATCTTAAACGTTACTATGTATAAATTTGGTCATTTCATCCTTGTATATATTTGTTTAAAATATTTCAAAATCACTATCTTGTATTTCTTTCAATTTATAAATTCAAAAACACCAAAAACATTCATAATCATCAAAATATTCAAAACTACTTGTTGTATTTATTTATGGCACTTGTTAATTCTTTCAAAAACAAAAAAATAATAATAAAAATAAAAAAACAGCAATATTCTTGACTCTTTCGAAACCAAAACAACATAAAGAAGAAAGAGAGAGTCAACATTCTCAAAACTTCTCAAAAAGTATTTATATATATCTTCTTACAAATGTTGCGGTTATATGTTTCAAATTATTTTGGATAAATTAGCATTTATTTGGAATCCCTCACTTTCACACTCACAAAAATAAATATCTTGATTTTATCTGGCATGATTACTAATCTCTCTTATATCAAAGTCCACAAAATTCAATTAAATAAAGTTTGAGCATAGAGAATTGATCTTGTTATTTACTTAAACCAAGCACATCCTTTCACAATAAAATGATTATATTTGTAATTTCCATGCTTTGCTACATAGTAGAAGTGGTTTCTTGAGCGAAAAGTTTCCCCTGCTATCCTATCATGCACATGGTCTAGAATCTTTGAGAATTGGCAAAAGGACAAGCTCACCCCTACCCAGAATAAAAATCCCTTGCTCTACAGACTAATCCGAGCAAGTATCCCTAGTATAGAACAAAAAGAAAAAGCAAAGTTCAAGAAAAAGAGAAAAAAGAAAAATGTTATTTTATATCATTACAGCAATGTTTCAAGCATTATCTCAAAAATCAAGCAAAAATACAAAAGAAAGAAAAAGAAAGCAAAAGCAAAAGCAATAAAATCCCTTTCCCTACCCTTTGAAAAGAAAAGAAGGGTTGATGAGCTTGAATCCCTGGAATTCTCAATTATTCGAAAACTGTGAGGTAAGCCCCATAACAGGTGGTTTGTGCCCAACTCGCTTGGCCTTGGGTAACTCCTAGCATGGCGATATGTCTGTCACATTAGCGACCTTCTTTTGTACTAACCTATGTCTGCTTATGGATTAGCTAGCTCTTGATAATCCGACTTACATAGTAGTCTAGTATGGTTATATGCATCTACATCATGGTTAATGAACACTTATTTGGTTCATTCAAATCACTTGTATCATATTATCTTGCTCAAAACTGGTAAATGAACATAGCAATTGCACACACATTTTATATTTGAGAGATTTTGTGTATCATTATGATAAATCAAGATTGGAAATGAATTCACATATGCACATGGGATTCCTTATAAATCTAACTTTTGTCTTTAAGATACTTTGAAATATTTTTTTGCAAATTGTTTGGAATAATTCATTTTCTTCTTTAAAGTACAGTTGTTTAGTATAAAGACAACTACATGCATAATAGAAACATCAAAATTTCTTTCAAAACCATACAATCAAAGCACACACACACACACACACACACATAAAAAAATATATATATATATATATATTGTCGACTTTCGTGACGATGGTATAGTTCCAAAACCAAAATTGGAATTTTATGCCTAGCGCAAGTCCTCATCTTCATCTTTTTTGTTTATTAAAAAATCAACCATGCAATAAAACTATCTCTTTTTGGATTTCGTGATGATGGTATAAGTCTATACCTACATATTCTATGCCTAGCGCAAACCATTGTACCAATTTTTATTCCCCATTTATTTGAAAATCATGAAAAACATATGACTTAAATCATTATGTTACACAATTATGCTTTACAAACAAACAAACACATTATCACTATTTCATGTCATTATGTCAACCTTCAATTTTGCAATGATGGTATAATTCCTAGGGAATTATCCAAAAATTTTATCACACTTAGGAATTTATGCCTAGCAAAAATCATTTTAACATTATTTCATGCATACTATTTTTATGAAAATCTGAAAACAAACCATCATCATCATCATTTGCACCATTGCACCAAAGTCTTAAGACAGTCTCTTAAGCACTCTTTTACTTTTTAACAATATTTCTATACCAGGATTAGCTTGACGACCGAGTGAGCGGCGACTCCATGAAATGGTCTATAATAGCGACAATGTCCTTTGAAATTATTGTTAAAAGTCCCCTTTTATTTTTTATCATCACATCACAAACAACCAATTTGTTCTATCAGATTATTTCATTTAAATTTTTCAAGCATGACATTTCAACCATAATATTTCCAACGACGTAATTACATGAATCATCAAATCAATCAATCAAAACATTAAAAGCATCATAAAAATACATAAGACAAGTCATATGATCAAAAAATATCTCATCTATATATATATCAAATATATGTACATCATATCAAAAATAGATTGGTATGCCACAATCTACATCTTGGCATACTCAATCCTCTCAATCATATATCCTCTGTGCAGTGTCTCGAGAACCCCTCGAGCTCTCAGCCTCATCTCCTCCCCCACCCTGAGGTGGAGGAGGTGGCCCCATCGTAGTCCGTGTGGTGCCATGAGTCTTGGATGTCGATCGTGATGATGTCCTAGATGACCCCATCATGATAGGCTCTGCAATATGAGTTGGTAATGGCACCCTCTGCTCTGCCAGCACCGCCTGGTAGTATAAAGCCTGATAGAATGTAACCTGGGCAATAGCGCATGCTAAATCCTGAGTGCTCGCTCCTCCACCCCGAGCTCTAAGCCGTGTAGCCTCATCCTATAATGTCTACACCTGAGCCTACAGGTGGGCAACCTCAGCTCAGAGAGTCATTGTCTCGCTGCTCTCCCTAGTGTCAACACCCTTGCCCTTATCGGGCGATGGTGGCCTCTCTCTCTGTGGAGAAGGGGGTCTCTCCTCCCTCCTCTCCCACTGTCATGGCCTCTCGCTGAGCCTGTGGCCTCCTCTGCTCTCTCCCACTGTGACCCTGTGCTGCCTCAATGGTCACCTAGCACCACCTCCCCATTCGATGCACAACTGCATGAATCAAACCCTGAGCCCTCATCATTCGAGGAGGGCGGATGCCTATGTACCAGGCATCATAGCCATCGGCTACCCCTGCATCGTCCCCATCCACTGGCTAAATGGGGGCATCATCTACGTCCTGACTCCAGAAGCGCTGCATATCTGGAGCCTCGCTGATCGTAGTGTTATCCCGGATAGTCCGAGAAAACTCGTAATCCCTGAGAGATGGGATCCCCTGCTATAGACCGAACTATCACAAAACTCGGTCGTAGTGGTGGAGCTCCACCTCTCCCCTCTCCATCCTTAGCCAACAGGTTCACCTGATGCGAGCCAGCTCCTGTCCATCCTCGGCCCACCCTGGATGATCCCTCCAAGGCCTCTAGGTGATCTGGTCTGGGACAAGGTCATCCAGTAGTCTTCGGGACATCGGCAGATCAATCCGCCATTGTGACCCTCTCTGGAGCCACCAGTAGAAAGCTCGAGGCCTCTCCCCGTCAACCCCTATCAAAGGAAGCCCTATCGGCCTTCGCACTACAATGTGCTCCCAACACCAAACCTGTAGTAGCGATGTCATAACCAGACATCGGCCACCCTTGTACACGACCCCATGCAGGATCTTGTACAATCGGCATAGAACAAAGCTGCCCCAAGAGAACCTGTAACCATGGTCTCACATGTCGTAGATCACATCTTCTAGCACCCATGGTACCCTGCATCCGCTCTGGTGGCATAGCAGAAGTCCACCTACCACTCCGACCAAAACTTGTGTGAGTCTGGATGCCCCAGGCATCTGACGTAGTGCCTCGATGTTCACTCCGCCCTTCTCCAGGGCGAAGCTCGGATCGCCACACAACCGCATCATAGCATGGCCCTGATTGGCCATAGGAGTGATCAACCGTCCTTGTATGGGGATCCTCAGAATCCTCCATACATCCTCCAATGTGGGAGTCATCTCCCTTGTCGGTAACAAAAAATAGGAAGAACCCGGATACCACCTCTCTGCCAGGGCTGTCAGTAGCCCCATGTCTATAGAAACTTGTGGCATCTCTGCCACATGCTGTAAGTCGGCCTGAGCCAGCTGATCCTGCTCTACCTGTGATAGAGCGGCCAAGTCATCTCTCAACCCATCGTATTTCCATTCTCTACTCTTTAGTAAACCTCTCTGCAACATAAACAACAACACAATAAAAATCATTAATAAAAACTCAAGTGATTAATAATGCAAGTAAAATCAGTTCAATTTTATACAAATGATGATATCGTCCACTATTGGATGATATCATCCCAAATTTGAGCAAAATCATCTCCGATTTCGCAAGCCAAAATCGTCCCTTATTTGACGAAATCGTCCCCCTTTCGCCGATTTCGCCCTTCGACGAAATCGGCGAACTTGAGACGATTTCGTCGAAATCGGGACGATTTCGTCCCGACGACGTCAACGGCCCAAAAACGGCCGCGATGCTCAAAATTTATTTAAAATCAATCTAAAAAGCATGTAAATTCAACTTAAACCATTCTAAGCTAAGTTTAGACTCTTACCCGTAGCATGCGCAGGACCTCTGTCGATCTGTGCGCTGTCTCGACCATTTTGCTTGCAGAGCTCTAAAAAACCAAAAAAATGAACAGTAACAATGAATTAGGGTTTTACCCTATTTTTCTTAATTTTATTCAAAACACAATTAAAAACATTTTAAAATTTTGCTTTTCCGCGTTTTTACCTCAAACGTTCGATTTGGGTAAAAACACGGAGGGGGCACCATAGTAAGCTATCGTACGATTCGACCAAGAATCGTCGCCTAAAAATGGGAATAATTTTTTGCTTTCTCGTAGATCGAGAAGAACTCATCTTTAATGCATTTTCTTCAAAAAATTCGCTAAAGAGGGGGCAAAATGTAGCACCCTAAAATTGGCATAGTAAAACCTTAATAATTACACTTACTCTAGTAAATAATTCAAATTCAAATTTCAACCTCCAAAATCGCTCCCAAACCGCCGCTTAATCCGTTTCCTCATTTCTCATGCCATTTTTAGAGTTTTTTTTGACCGTTTGATGATATCGTCGTCGATCAGACGATATCGCCTCAGATCGGACGATTTCGTCTGGGCTAGGACGTCCAGACGATCTTGTCCCTAAACTGATTTTTCACAATTAGCTTTTATTTCAACGGCGTCTCTAATCCGGGCAGAAGCGTGTCTACACCATTAGAGACCCTCCCCGTTGGAGATCTCCCAAATAGGGATGATCTCCAACCTCCTAACCTCCCTCCTAAGCCTATTTAATCCTAGGCCCTCCCCTTAGCATCCCCCTGGCTGAAATTCCCTATAACTCGAATTCTACACACACTAGACATCCTAAATTACTATTTGCACTTGTTCTATCCAAATTTTGTTGCAGGTACCTTAGTATTTTTCAGCCGGAGCAAGCTTACATCATCGTAGACGATCCTATTCAGATCAGAGGTGATCCTGTCAAATCAGAGACGATTTCGACTGCAGTTCACATTGGGGGCAATCAGTGCCCAGAGTTTGCATTTTTCTCTTTTCAATCTGCTGTTTTATTTTGCAATTAGCTAGTTTATTTATTATTTTTTGCTATTTTGCATTTTGGAGTTCACCCATGTAGCTTTAAATGCATAATTAAGTCACCAATTGTCATTAAGTCATTGTAGTACACTCGTATTTTATTTATTATCATCATTTTAATGTTATTCCTATTATTCTACATCATTGCCCTCTGTTAGAATAGTTGCATTTTCTGCATTTTGTGTCTACTTCTCTGATTGTAGGTCTCTGACAAATTCGTCAAATCTCAGACGATCTTGTCTGATAGTAGACGATCCTATCAAATCAGAGGCGATCCTGACTACTTCAAGAATCAGACATCCGGATCAGGTATGACTTTTTAATCTTGCTTACTTTCTCTGTTTTCTGTCCTAATTTGTTCTTCTGTATTCATTTAATCTGCATCTTCATATAGAGCAATTTAGATTCATTTGGCCAAACCTAGGACTTGAATGTTTAAGGATAAAACTGAACACATCAAACACATTCCCAACCTAGGCGTGGAAACTGCCACTAAACGTTTCCTGGTGAACCCCACCATCCATCAAAAAATCACCATAATACACCTCCCCCGAGAGGCGGGACCTTCGCAAGGCCTCTCAGTCCGAGGTACCGCGCCATCCTTTTCACATCCCCCTTTCGGGCACGGATCCTATAGCTTGAAGGTAAGGGTGTGAAAAATTTGGAGCGATACATAACCCTTTAAAATAGTTTTTTCATGGCTTTTTAAATCCTTACAAATTTAAATTTTTAATATTTTACAATTGTATGATCCAATTATCTTCAGTTGAGTAGATGTGTTAATTTGTGCATCTTCTTGGTTTTGATCTTCAAATTTTAGCCCTTGATCGATGTGTCACTTTGAAGCTAGGTATGTTGAGTTGGTTTGCACCAGAAGGTCTTAGATCATGTCTAGATTCATTGTATACCTTCTACATATCTCCTAATTTTTCTTTCCTTTTTGTTGTATCCTACAAATTATATAGGAAAAAAAATAGTTCAAACTAAACTTGGTAGTGAAATTGTTCTAACATGACTAGTAAATGTTTGTTTTAGTTATTTAAACTATTAAAGTTATCCATATTTTATCTATAAAATCAGGCTTGTTAATAACACTTTAAATCTAATCCTTTGATATTTGTTTATAACACATTTTACTTGTCATCTCCAAAAGGTGGGATTTTATTGGTTGTTTAAATCTATTGTTCATGCTTATAATATTTTTGTAAATGATATTTAGTATTCATAAAATTGTATGCTTACCATTTTAATGTTTATAATGCTGTGGTATTTAACCAATAAGTTTTTATCGTATGTAATTTACTTTATTTTATTTTATTTTATTATTATAGTTGTTGTTATTTATTTATTTACTTATTTACTTGTTTTCTATTTATTTATTTATTTAACTATTCTTCATTAAATTTGGATGTCATTAAATGATATTATATTACATGCTTTTAAAGGTTTTCTTTAATATTCAAAAGTGGTGTATGTGGTTGTGTGTTAATACTTTATTGATAAGTATTACTTTAGACCTTGAATAATAGCTTCCATAAGAATGATCAATCCTAAACATTCGATTATAAAAGATTCTCATACTAAACCAATAAAAAAAATGAAAGACTTTTACCTCTCCAAATTTTTTATTTCTTATTATTTTATTTTGCTTTGTTTTCCGTGATATTTTTATGATTATTTATTTATCTTTAAATGCATTTTGTATCATTCTTTAGTCATATTGTGTATGAGGTTTAATTTATTGCTTGATCCTTTGGATGTCTCGTAGCCCGCGATGTAATCTTTAAAGCATTATTAGCCTTTGAAAAAGCAGCTTCCCGTTGGCCATTGGCATATCAGGTTAATCAAGTTTATGTGGCATAATTGAAATAAATCACCTTTTCAAGATGCATTCGAGATGAATATTAGCCTATAAATTCCTTTGTCATAGGGCCTTAGAAAATACTCGAGCTTATGTGATTATATGTAACTAAGCGTCTAATGGTTTTTTTTTTTTTTTTAAGATTTTTTTGGACTCTTCTTTATTTTGGCTTTATTGCATAATTAGATTAATATTAAATGCGTGTCATTGATTTCCACTACGTGGCATAATCCAAACTATTAATTTTCTATAAAATCAATCTACCATACGACATAGGGTAGCCATGCCGAGAGTAGACCCATATCGTTAGAACTCCCTCCAATCACAATGGGAAGTGTAAAATATTTAACTTATTAACTTTTGACTAGTGGAGCTAGGATCTTTAATGTTCAAATATAATGGATGAACATGCATCATCAATGCTAACCATGTCATGAGCGAACTATTGATAGCTTTGGGAATTGATTGAGGTTTACCCTAAGATACACGAGTGGGAGATGCATATAGCATCGGCAAAGGACATTGATTAGTGCCACAATATATACGAATGAACACGAGTGGGAGGTTTCCTTGGAGTATATGGACAATAAGCCTATAAGGGTATAAATTATTAATTTGATAATCTTAAAATTTGTTATGATTCTTGGTTATATAAGGAAGTTAGGTTAAAAATACTATTTTTAGTAATTGGTAAGTATAGAGTTCAAACCATAAGGGACTTCTCCCAATAATCTATTTGTATCATTGTTGTTGACCTGGTGTGAGATGGAACCACCACTATTTCGTCGTAGGAATGAAAGAGTGTATAGATCTTAATATTAATTTTGTCTAAATTATAGTAGTAATGATCTCCTCACTTATACCATGTGAAATTTAGCAGAGGGCATCATTTTAAACTCGAGCTAAATTTGGGGGTTGTTTTCCTTGGCTAATATGATATTAATTTCTTTGGATTTATTCTATTCAAAATTAAAAAAACTTAATCACCAAAACAAATTATATATATAATTTATTTGAACCTAAAATTGCATATAAAAAAATAGGTTTACAATTTTTTCCTAACAAAATAAATTGCAACTAATTTGCTTACCCTAATTAACAAATTTTATCTCCAAAAATTATTACAATTTGAAAATTTGTCACTACCCTTATTCCAGATGACTAACTTCATATGGTTGTATCTCCATCAATACTACTTGAATTCCTTCATATGGCCACTCATTTTAAAGCTCTTCAAAATTGTATAAAATGGTCTAGAATCATCTAAATCAGAGAAACTTGTATAGAGATATGGCTCTTGAAAGATGAGATATTTTTCTAAAAAAATCTACTTTAATTTTGCAATCCATAAAAAACAATCCCCACTTTTGCAAAATCATTGTTGTAATACCACTCGTTATAAAACTATATTCAAATTATCATAAATCATTCACCAATATGTAGAAATATCATATCATTCATCCACAAATATTATTCCACAAAGATAATATAATATAATATAATATTAAAATATAATCAACCTTGGGTTATGTGTTGCCCATGCCAACCCTCATACAATACAATATCATATCCCCATATACCTATTCCTAGGTACCCTAATACAATAAGGCTTTAGCCATCACCATGCAATAGCTAAAAATTCCATGTTAACTCTAATCAAGACTTCATTCAATTACACTTTAGCTACCTTGTTTTCTCTGCTAAAACAATACTTGAAATATCTCTAGTGGATTTAGATTTTCTATAAAATCAGCCCCTTATGGAGGCTTAAGGAGATTTAGAATTGGGTTGCTACTCAATTAAATTTAATTTTGAATACACTAACATGTTGTTATAATTACACTTTAGCTACTTCGCTTTCTCTTCTAAAGCAATACTTGAAATATCTCTAGTGGATTTAGATTTTCTACAAAATCACCTCCTTATGGAGGCTTAAGGATATCTAGCATTTCATTGCTACTCAATTGAATTCCTATAGCTCGTGTTCATTTTAATTAATATTCTTTTGATGTCAAAGTGCTACTAGAGTGATTTTATGATCTCCTCCACTTATTAACATGTGAACCAAGGGCATGACAAAGAGCACTTTGTATCTAAGATACCTCTTGAAAAGGATCTCTTATGATAGCCTTCATTAAAAAGAACAAATCAAGAAACTTAGATTGTAGCAATGTTCCCCTAACTCTTTTGATCAATCATTTCATTCTTACCCTATTTCAATATTATTTGGAACATATTTTATTTTGACCTTATTGCATCAATGTTTTACTTTGCCATGCATCTAGTAATTTACTTTCCATTGCTTCAATTATTTTCCTTAAAAGGGAAATAAGATTTTGATCCTTTCTAACAATTAAGGTTGTTGTTCTTCACTAAAATCAAACAAACCACTTTATAGTAATTTTCTATTTTCATTTTTTTATCTATAGAATTTTGGTCTATTTTGTAGGTATAATTGAAAGCATTTTTCAAGACCATAATAATCACACTAATATTCCTATGGTACTTCCACCTTGCGCTTTTATACAATACTTTTGCTTGGCACTTCTACATGGTGCATCCCCATGGCACTTCTGCCTAGCCTATGGATTAGGTTTTTTTTAATCTATTTTAGTTTATATCTATTCTAATTTTTTGAAATAATTTGGTTATGTCTCATTTGTTTTGTTTATTTATGATATTCTATTAATTGAAAAAAAGTGGTAGCTGATGTAGTTCAATTACAAATTGTTTGAGAAATAATACAAAACCTTAATTTCTATAAAATAAATCAAATTAAAGATACATTTAATTGCATTCTAGGATAATATTACAATTTTTTTATCTCTTACCAATATTTGTAAGGAAATTTTATAAAAAGGATAGGTAAGTCTGTTTCCTTTATAAAATTAGGATGTCTTGCTTACATCTTTAATATTAGGAAAGAAGAGTGAAATGCACATAAATACATCCTATGATAGATTTTACACATTTGCATATTCTCCTTATCCTCTTGTTTAAAGCAAAGACAAATTTTATTGCACTTAAAGGTATTCAAAATAAAAGTGTATGTAGAATAGGATATTTGTACACTTGCACTTGTTTACACATGCATCTTACATTGTATCAAATCAGGTCTAAGCATTAAAATATATGATAGGATCTTAGCTACAAATCATTCATTTCATATTGAAACCCTAGTTTATGTGAATATGATCCATCAAACACAATTCTCATAGAATATAAAAAATAGAAATATTGAGTGTGATCCAATGCAAAGAAGGGCTGCATTTGTAATCATCCTAATTTATGTGATTATAAATTTATTGAATTATATTTTATATCTAAATTTTATCATGAGAAAAAATATTTTAAATTAAATATCATTATATTTATATATTCCTCTTTAGAAACTTTATTTATATTAATTTTTATCGTAATTATACTTTTATGAATGCTAATATAATATATCAAAATTACATAAATTATTTAATAGAAGATTATCTTGAAGTATACTTTGATTTAAATTATTTTAAATTTATTAGATTTTCTATAATAAAAAATGCATAGTTATACTATGAAATCATTTGTTTCTTATCAATTGTAAAAGTAAAACTAAAAGTCTAAAAAATTTCTTTTGAAGCTATTCATTTCATATGATTTAATTCTTCTTATTTTAAGGTTAGAATTATGCCATTCCTATTACATTCAAACCAATTTGACAACTTTAAGTTTAGTCATATGACTAAATCTTTAATCCTAACCATTTAGGCAAAGGCTATGGTTGATCCATGTAATTAAGACCCTATTTTATGACATTCATATGACTAAATATTTAATCCTAACCATTTAGGCAAAGGGTATTGTTGATCCATGTAATTAAGACCCTATTTTAAGACATTTTGAATTGGATGTTAAAATTTAATAATTACAATATAAAATTTCTAAGGCTTGATCATTTCAAATGAAAAGATCAAGCTATAAATTTGAAAGGGCGTGCAATGGGTTCCATAGTCAAAACTAATTGCTTTAATATATAAGTTCAAAGCATCATCTATGCAATTTATATCATTAGATCCAGAATCAAAATTGTTCTACTAAATTTTATATCTTTTTTAAATTAATAAAAAATTATTTAAAATTTAATATTAATTGTTATTTTATAAATACTAGTGATTATATTACATAAAATCAAGAATGACAGTTTTATGGTTTTAAATGACCTTAAGGAATTTAAATTGGCATTCACTTATTTAATTGTACTAAAAGCCATTACCTGCCTACTCGTTGGATTATGAAGCCTTGCTAAATTTATCATTGCTCTTTTATCTATAGAATCTTAATAAGTAGACTCTACTACCAGCTGGTTTTGTAAAAAGTATAGCCCATTGCTATGAGGAAAGATGAGGCAATTTGACCGCCGTGAACAGCTGTGATATTGTAGTATGTCAGGCATCGGGATAAGTTAATCGTACAGTGCTCGATTTGAATCATAAGTTACTTGGACCCAGGTTTGAGATTTGACGTTTATTTTGAGCGATGTTAATTGTTCTGGAAGTAATTTACGGCTAGCACATAAAATTAGACCATCAGAAGCGACATCCACTCACTAATTTAGCTTTGGGGTTTTAATAATTGCCAGTCGTTTTTAGGAATTTCTTTCATGGGTGAAGCAAGCAGGCAAATCCCAGCCTGCTTGGAGCCTGAGGAGAATCCAAACAATCTAATTTAGCTTTTGTTTTTTTTCACTTACATCATGTGTTGCGTAAAAGAGTAAATTTTTTTAACCATTAAAGAGAAAAAAAGTGAGTGACAAAGAAGAATGGAACGAACATAGATTCGCGTTGCTTTCAAAAGACTTTTGTGTGGAATTCTTGTAGTATTTTGATTACTAAAAGAGTATACTCAATCTATAATTTGATTAAAGCAAAGCATTCAAATTGCATGTCATATGAGTGTTCATTATTTCCAGTTAGAGTTATGATACGGTCTTAAGCTAGGTATTCTTGGAAGCTGGAAAACTGATTGGATTGGTGTGATGTCTATTCAGTGCTTTACCTGGGATTAATTTCTTCAGATGCATTTAAGGATTCGAAAATATTAATTGCTTACTGGGGGACATTTGATAGTGTATGCATGGAAAATATTTGCAAGAACGGCCACATTATATTTAAATTTGTTTTATTAGAACTCACAAACAACCACGAACACTTTAATAATTGCAATTTCACATAGTTGGACCATTTTAAGAAGCATCCCCATTCAGTTTGATAAGCTAATATTTTAGGGGACGTTTGAAAACATAAAAAATATTTTTTCGAACTGACACATAAGGGGATAAATAGCTCTCAGTTAGTATCTTTGAAATAGACTGTTAAAATCTATAAAAGAATCACAAAACTTGGGCACAAAGCCCAAGCAAAAGGAGTCATAGAATTTATAGGGAGTTTTATTTATGAAAAGAGAGATGCGCTGTTTTGAGGAAAAGAAGCTATCAAGGTGTAAATCTGCACGTGTGCTAATCGATTTGATAATTAGATTTCCTTTAGAAGCATATAAATTTATTTAGATATTTTTATTATTATAGTTCAGTACAAAATCATATTAAAACAAATTTAATTATTAAAATATTCAACCATCACCATTTATATCAGAATATTGATGCAGAAAAACTCTCACATGTTCAATACTTAATATTGGAATGAGGAGAATGCAAACAATCTTTGGGGTAAACACAAAGAAAAAGAGACCTTGAGTTAAAAGAGGTTAGAAAAACGTGTTATTCAAGAAATAAACAAACTGTGACGATCAAAGGAGAAATGGAATGGCCGTTAGATTGGTGGTGCTGTTAAATGAGATTAGGAATTGGTAGAGTCGGTGGAATATCTGGTATGAAAATGTTAAAACATTTATGTTCTCCCAAAATTCACAGTAGTACCAAAAGGAATGAATCTCATCTTGCTAAAAGACAAAGTAAAAGTAACTTAATATTTATATTTATTTTCTCCGTGAGAAGTACGAGTTCTATTCAGTATGATTACGGGGTAATATTTGAAGTGAGTACGTAATAAACTCTTATGATAAGCCCTGCAAGTAATCCTCTGATACGAAAAGCTAAAGAACTGCAAATGACGTGGGCTGGTAGATGTCTTTGACGAGATTATAGTCAATTACATGCAATTAAACTGTCTATTCAGTACTAATGCGTTGAGAAATTCGATTCTCCTGCAAAGAAGAGAGAAAAAATCTCATAAAATAAAATCCCATGTTCTTAGACTCCGGTTGTTCCGTAATTCAAAGGGATTTGGGAGGTAAAATAACGTTATTCTTCTATACAATGTGCAAGGACATGTTGTTTAGAAGTTGAGAAAAGACATTAAGCCGATTAAGCGGATCATCATCTTCTCGAAGGAAATCAAGATCAATAGAATATATGGAAAAATTGTGGAGTTGCTATCAGCCCTGCCAGACGAGGCGAGAGTCTGGTGGCCTTATGTGCCTATGCAACCCTTTTAGAGTAAAAGATCATATTTTATCATCTTTTGATAGGATCATCAACATTGCTTTTTGTTGCAAAGATTCAAATGGCTAGAGAGTTTTATCTAATGTGTATTCTCCTAATATTATGTTTGGCCGATGAGACCTATGGTTTTCTATAAGGCAGATGTGACAGATATTCCAGAATCAGCCTTGGATGATAGCTGGTGATTTCAACTCATTACTATACCCTACTAACAAAAAAAGAGGCACTCCTATCTCACCTCAGAGTTTTGAAGATTTTTTTGAATTCGTTGATGAGTGTGATCTTATGGACATCCACCTTTAAGGGAGTAAATTTACTTGGACCAATACGAGAGTGGGGACACAACATATTTTAATGCGATTGAATAGGTTTCTCAATTTCTGGGAAACTATTAAATCCTTTGGAGACACAACACTCCACACTCTTCCTCGATTTGGGTTTGACAATAATCCTCTGGTTTTAGAGGGGCTGAACACTGCCTCTTTCAAGTCTCATTTCTAGTTCAAACCTATGTGGATTCAACACCCAGATTTCAGAAGCAAAGTACTTGAATGGTGCAGTAGAGATTTTCCTAGTAACCCAATTGCAAGATTAACTCAAAAACTCTGGCACACCAAGAACATAAAAATATAGAACATGAAAACCTCCAAGAATTTATTTGAGGTAAAAATAATCATTGGTGATAAGATCTAGACCATTGAAAATTGTATCTAATATGAGAAACATTATATGCAACTCAGGGAACAAGAAAGAGATCTATTGGCTGAATATCACAATATTTTGTCCATGGAGGAAACATTTTGGCGGAAACAGTTGGGAGCTCTTTGGCTCAAAAAAGAGGATTCCAATATGAGGTATTTTCATGCTCTCACCCTCCAACACATAAGCATCAACGAAATTAGAAATTTGATAAAGTTGGATTGCAACAAAACGAAAAATGAAGAGAAGGTGAAACATGAAGTCGTAGCACATTTCTAAAACATTCTTTGAGTGGGTCAACCGAGTAACCCTCAAGTTGTTGATTCCCTTCTGTAAAATATTCCCTATTTAGTCTCTAATGAAAATAATGACAAACCACTTGTTAATTTTTTTGCAAATAAAATTAAAGATGTGTTCATGGACCTGATGGTCTCTCTCCCTGATTCTTTCAATATTTTTTGGACATTGTCAACATTGATGTAACCAAAGCCATTTAGTTTGCTCAAGCGACCAAGCTCATCCCCAAAGACTTCAACTCCACCTTTGTTACCCTTGTCCTAAATACTTAGCAATCCAGAAAAAATTTTAATTATAGGTCGATTAACTTGTGCAATGTCATCTACAAAATTTTGACCAAGACCATTGCCAATAAAATGAATAAACTGCTCCTTGGTATTATTGACTTATATCAAGGCAGCTCTATCAAGGAAAGGCTTATAACTGATGGTATAATAACTATTCACGAACTGCTCTACTCTATCTCAAAAAAAAAAAGGCTAAACCATTTTCTCATGTTAGATATCACCAAGGTGTTTGACAGGGTCTCTTAGAGTTTTTATGTGTTGTGTTAGCAAAATTCAGCTTTCATACAGAGTGGATTACACTAATCTGGGAATGTCTTTCATCTGCCTAGTTTTCTATCATTGTAAATGGTGCTACTATTGGGTACTTCAAGAGCAACCTAGGAATCATGTAGGGGTATCCTCTTTCCCCTTATTTATTCATTATTCTTGTAGAATCCCTTGGGAGAGCACTCAATTTTACCTACTCTAATGGTACTATCTCTGGGATAAAGGCCTCCTCCATCTCCCAACCAGTAATGCATCAATAATTTGTTGATGATATGTTACTGGAAACCAAAGCTTTAGTTATTGAAGCAAAGGAAATCGATAACATCCTAGTCTCCTACAATCTTGCTACTGTATAAAAGGTTAATTTTTATAAAAGTAAACTGTATTTTCTGAATACTCCCATTGATAGACAACAAAGTATTACAAGAATCCTAGGCTACAACATATCAATCCTTCCTTCCAACTATCTAGGTATGTCCCTTTTCCATGGTAAACCTCCTACAAATGTGTAGAACAACATCTTGGAGAAAATTAAAAAAACATTGACTGGGTGCAAAGGCTGTCTCCTCAGCAAGACAACGAAAGTAACTCTTGTCCAAGCTTATTTGCAAGACATTCTGGTGTATTTATTATCCATATTTAAATCTTCAACTTTTACCTGCAAGAATATTGAATAGATACAAATGAGATTTCTCTATTCAGGAAGTGAAAATACCAATAGAATTCCCCTAGTTCCTTGGGACAAGACTTGCTTGAAGAAGAATCAAGAAGGTTTCAGAAAACCTAGTAAGATGAATTATGCTCTCATTGGTAAGCAAGGTTGGAGAATTATCTAAAATGAACAAGCCACCTAGATCAATATCATAAAGGATAAATACCTGCAACATCGAGCCTTTCTAAGTGATGAACTACTTCTGGTTGGATCACATTTTTTGAACTATGTAATTAATATGAGACCCATCCTAAAATTTGGGCTTGGGTGGCAACTGAGAAATTGAACATATATTGACTTTTGGGAGGATAAATGGCTCAACAATGACCCTATGATCAATGATGCTAGTCTCTCCTAGATCAAGCCAATCACTGCTTGTCTATTTGGTTCTAAGGTATATAATTTATTTTCATGAAACTGTAATGGATCCATATGGAAGCCCTTTTCCTCTGTCAACATCAACATTACCCAGTCCACTACTTTTTCCATTACTATTGGTTTATTGTGCACCACTATCATTTCTAGTAACCCAAATGCTTTTGACTCTCCATTTTGGTGCCTTTGTGAGGATGGGCTTTATACTGTTAAGTCTACCTACTACGTCCAAACCATAGAAGTCAACTCCTAGCCTAAATTTAAAATTGTCTGGTTGAAAATTCTAATCCTTAAAGTTACCCATTTTTTTTGGCTTGCTTCTTAAAAAAAATCTTGACCATTGATAATCTAATCCATAGAGGGCTAATACTCCCTAATCATTATGTCCTCTTTAAAAATAGCTAGGAATATGTGATCCATATCTTTCTTGAGTTCTATTTCTCTTATGAAGTGTTGTCTTCCTTTCTCAGGCTGGCCAACATATCCTGGGTATACCTCAAAAATATTTTTGATACCTACCATTAGTGGCCAGATATGTTTCTGAATTCAAAAATTCTTACTTTTGGTCATATTATTTTCCTCATTTTTTTGGTAGGTATGGTTGCAGAGGAGCAATAGAATTTTTAGCACTATTGCAAAAGATGCTAGATCAATATTCTTCCAAGATCTTTCATT
The DNA here is from genome assembly GCA_028583015.1 of Wollemia nobilis. Lineage (NCBI taxonomy): Eukaryota > Viridiplantae > Streptophyta > Pinopsida > Araucariales > Araucariaceae > Wollemia > Wollemia nobilis. Next base: position 3,594,123 of record JAQPPZ010001753.1, read on the forward strand.
TGCTATTAAGAATTCTAATCTCATCCAAGCTAAAAATCCCAAAATCCAATGGGAATTTATCATTTTAAATACTCTCAAATTTTAGATTGACACCCCCCCGAGGTCCTCCAAAATTTAATAGGTCGATGGTGAAATGGATTCCCTTGTGTTGTGAATGGGTCAATATCAACATTGATAGAGCCTCAAAGGGAAATCCTTGTAGGGATGGAGGAGGTGGTATTTTCAAAAATATTCAAGGTAAAGTCTTGAGTGTGTTTTCTGAGTCCATGGGTATTCAAACCAATAATTTTGCTGAAGTTCGTGCATTATACCTTGGCCTCGTCATTTGCAAGCGGATTTGGTTTGAAATATTTATCATAGAGATTGATTCTATGAATGTGATTTGGTGCATCCAAAATGTTAGCTTCCTGCCTAAAGCATGTTCAATGCTATCCAATAAAGCTTGAAGATAATTTAAGGTATCAGATATATTACAATTCAACATGTTTATTGGGAAGGAAACAAAGTTGTTGACCTCCTTGCCAATCAAGGATTTGAACAGGATAACCTCCAAGTCTAGTATGACAATTTCTCTCAATGTATTGTGGCCCACACTAATACAAATAGAAATCTTAATCTTTAACTAGTTGTTGGTGTTTATGTGGTTGATTTGGGGCCTAGTGGCTGGACATGGTTTGTCTGACATGGATTCCAACACATATCCTACTTCCCTTATGTGCCTTTGTGAAATCTGTCTTGGGAAAATTTTTAGGAGATGTGGAGTGTTCATAAGGAAATTGTCACCCGTGAACCCAGGTGGTAAGGAATGGTAAATAAAACTACTAATTTCCACCATAGTGGAAGTGGTTACTCTAATAAGCTCATAGATTAAACCTCATCGAGCCAAATTTTGTAATCTTGGTTGAGATTTCGGTAGTTTTTTCTATTTCCTTTTGGGTATTGTTCCTATAATTTGGACCCTTGTTCCTTTTTGTTTCTATCTGTGCCTTCTTTCTGGTTTAATATTGGTTATTTCATTTCCCTCTAGGGCTGGTTGTTTATTTCTTGCTAGCTATATTTTCTATATTTGTGTAAAAGGTTTCAGGACCTTTTAAACCTTTTTTATCAATCAATCAAAAGAAAAAAGATAGGCTAATATAAAATATATACTAATTAATTATTTAAATTTTTAGCAGACTTCATATGTTGGTCTACATTTCTAAAGTAATATTATAGTCATGCATTTCTATGTACTTATCTAGAAATCAAATTTCATCACAAAATTACCTCTTTTTACTAAATAAGCAAAAATTATCTTTTTGCACTCACACTCAAGGTAAATACTGATGTTGTCTACAAAAAAACTTGGCACCAATATGATAACCTTCATTAAACCCCATAAAATAGGATTTTTGGAAAATACTCAAAAATATTTTCCAATGAGCATAAACATGTAATAACCCCAAATTACCCAACAAAAACTAACCATTATATCCATTACTTCTTTTTAAACAAAAGCTTACATATGTATGATAATCTTTTATATGGTTTTACATTAAATGAGTAGTCACATGAGTTTCTAGGGCTATGCACCACATAGGAGTCAACTTGATCATAGTTTATCCATGTGTATGGGAGTGGCCAGTGTCCCATAATGATCATCAAAAATTTTACAGTCTATTTCAACCAAAACACTCATTTCCATTTTTAAGTTTAACCATAAGTTAAACTAGTTCCAACCATAGATTTCATTTCAATCTACCATGGGTATAATTCAACTTAACCATATGTATCTTTCAACCTAACTATAGGTATTTTTCAACTTAATATTAAGTGTATGCCTTGATGACTATTCATTATTTTCCAATGATAAAATATTTTTAGGTGTACTGCTTAACTAGCCAACCATACCCCATATGGTTTGTTAAGGGAATCATCCAATCAATTCTCGTAGACATATGTTGTCTACCACTTTATCTCATTGACTATTAACTATTTAGACCTCTCATTTGTATAATCTTTGATATGCTTCTATTCATCTTGTATTTCTATATTTGTGCTCACAAAATTATAAGGATCTAGCTTAACCATTCATACTCAAAGAAACCACTTAATAATTCAAGTAATACATATTAGATCAGATAAATAATTTTGTTTTCAAAACATAATACTTCGAATTTATTTACACTGATTATAGTCCATACAATTAGATATTCACAAGTAACATTGTGAAACCCATTTTACAATGAATCATAAGTTCCTAAAAGATACTGCATCATTTCATTTGCAGAAAGATCTTAATATTACAACAATAGACTCATTGAGTTGAATACAATAACAACTTCTTCTGGTATTCAATTTTTTTTTAGGTTCATCAGGTACTTTAGGAATAGTTGTCTTAGTCCAACAAGTATTAGGTGATAGGTTACTCAGGATCAGGACAATCCAAATTATGAACATGAATATCTAACTACAAAATGCCATGAAACAATAATCCATAGAATGCATACATTTTTTCAGCAACCAAGCATCCAACACAACTCAAGAGTAAGAAATCCCATACTTTCCTAAGAATGAACTTTTCCCATTCCTTCATCCCATATTTCTTCACACAAAAAATATGCTCTTAAATCTAATTGCATTCATTGACATGGCTAAGAGCTCCCATATGTTCCTAAGAAATGCAACCGAGTTACTCTTTCTCCCATATTAGACTATTGCATCACAATATTTCATTTCTTAATTTAGCATGCATAATTGTGTAAACATGATTCTATATGTACAATGCATTGGAATCATAGTATGGTAAAATGTGCCATTATACAATTTTGTTACCAAGATTCAAGAGACATAAGCACCCAGTAATAACATTTAAACAATCTTGTTTAAATCTAGTACTACAATATTTTCTAAATTTGGCCAAAAAAATGTATCATAATCAATCAAATTCTCTAAGAGTAGACCAAACTATGTTTACCACATATTTTTCAAAAAGGATTATTCCCTTAATGTAAGTCACTCTAAGTTTCAAACTAGAAATAACTTCTTATATTATGACATATACTTATATATGTAGCATTGGATTTCATCAAATAGTTTTGTGTCATATTAATATTGTTCATAACTAGATATATTCATAGACTCATGAATATTTCAAAAATTTATACCATAAATGGACAAGCTACCCATATAAATTTTCCTTGGGTAAACTTAAACTTTTTTTTTAAATTTATTTAATAACAAATCCAATTTTATTAAACTTCTATTAATAGATGTACATGTTTATTAAACATTAAAACTGTCCATTAAACTAAAGTTGTATATGTTAATTAAACATTAAATCTATGCATTAAACTAAAGTTGTAAATATTTATTAAACATTAAAATTGTACATGTTTATTCAACATTACAATTATACATGTTTATTAAAATTGTACATGTTTATTAAACATGAAATTTGTCCATTAAATTAAAGTTATAATTAACCAAAAATCAATGACATTTTAGGATTTTACAGGACAATGACTACGTATGATTTACATTGAGTAAACTCTCTCTCTAAAACCCAACCCAAGTTAAATCGAAAGTCCCTTGCACTCGCTGAATAGGACCAAGGTTTCAATATTTATCCAGAGGATGCATTGCGTCCCATCCAGAAGATGTCGTCCATAAAATTTCTAATGAAGGTGCCGGCCAAAGCATCTACATTTTTTTTTGAATAAAACCTAGAGTTAGCCCATGTGCCTACTATATGTAAGCTTCCACCTTACCCATACAAGATCACATCAAGTCATATTCAATTTTGTAAGTTTCTTTATAAAATGGTCCATTAAACTTGAAACCTCTAAATTAATTTAGAATAACATTTTTACTTAAAGCTAATACAAACCATATTTTCAAACAAGAATCCTCAGAAATTGTAGAACAAAAACAATATTATACTCAATACTTTTTTGTATACTCCATTAAACTATTTATCCCTTACAATAGTAAAGCTACTTCTATATTATCTCTTCATTCCTTAATCAAGCATACTTATTATCTATAGGGTATCTGGAATTCATAATATTGAACTGGATCTTTTGCTGACTTTCTTTATCCCAAGATTTGTCAAGATCCCTAGTTCTTTGTCTCACACGACTTCTCTTTTTCTTCAAATAAAGTAACGAGCTGAGGAAATCTAAGGTAAATCATGAGGCCCTTCTATTTTTTGATCCAAGTAAAACCCAGAGAGCATACTCCCTAGGAAACTCTAGATTCTCAAAACCAATTTGTGAAAAATGCAAGACTTTTGGTTTTTGATCCAATTTCTATTGGAGAGCATACTCCCTGATATCACTCCACAAATATCGTTATGTCAATACCTTTCAAAATACCTCTATTTATAATGGAACTCACCCTCCCCCCATAAACATTATTTTATTATTATTTTTTTTGGAAATGAGCCCATCATAAATTTTCTCTTGAAATTGGAGTTAGTTTGACTTTGAAAATGAGGTGGTCCAATCACAACCCAACATATACCAATTCTTCAACTAATATTTTCTTCATTGCTAAGTAACTAATTAATTAACTTAATTAATCATAATTAACTTGTAACTAATCTAGGAATAAAATAGCACTAGATTTAATGCTTCTTTAATGTTGTCCACTAATCGAGCTTAACAAAAATTAAAGATCTTAATTAACCAAGTAACCCAATCTTCGCAATTAATTTTTCAACAAACTAAGGACACAAAGAAACATTCAAGTAAATGCCTTAAATGCCACTAACAATTTATATTTAGCAACAAATTCTCCTAGTTTAGCCAAGCATACTTTATCTATTTTTATTTCAAAATTACCTCCATGAAATCAAAACCTTAAGCTATATATATATTTTTTTAAGCGAAAAACCCCTTGTAGGGCCGCCTTGGTCTAAGAGACCACGAATAGGGGGTTCTACACTGTCAAAGTCACCCGGGGGTCACACCCAACCCTGCCCGTACCAACATTATCAATTGGATTTTTGGGTACCCAATTCAGCTTTTTGGTAGGGTGGAGATTCGAACCTGGGACCTCCCTTGGAGGATTGCCCTCTCCTCTCTAACTCACCTACAAAACCTGAGTTAAAACCTTAAGCTATATAATGCAAACACAATGTTGGGTAAAAATTGGTATGTTACAAAACATGACCATGTTTTAACCCAACATAGACCTCAAAAAATGTGTAAAACAAAAACACCATACTACTACATCACCACCCTCTAAAATTTCATACAACATGTTTATGCTCAAATAGTGATTTTGTACCTCTATTGATAGAAATTTATTTTCAATGATGTGACTTCTTATCACCACCAATTCCACCTAATATATGCATCACCAACCAAATATTACACATATCCAAATAGAATATTACCTGTGGAACTACCAATCATGGCAATTAAACTACCTAATCAAATCTTAACCACCCTCATGAAACTACCAATTATGGAAGCTAACTCCATGTAAGTTTAGTTAGCACCCTAATCAGGCCATGCAACTAGCTTAACTACATACCTCACCCTTTTGAACTCCACACAACATTATTTTTCTATGTACTTCTTAAATAAATCCTCCAAGGGCTTGGTGGTATTTAGAACCACCCCTAGAGGAGGCAATCATGTTTTATTATGTAGGTCTACATTGGAGGAATCACCATTGGAGGACTTTGTATACCATTATGTTATTGGTTTTGCATTCCCTTCATCCTTTTTCAAGCATTTATCATGTAATATCATCTTAAGAGGTATTGAAAAATCACTACTCACCTTAAAGAAAGCATTCAATATGAAATAAAACTCAAATCCAAGAATTTAATCCTTGTCTCACTTCATTTTGGTGTTCTTTCAGTATTTATATTTCATTATTGGTCATATATTTTTATATTGTAACACATATTCAATGCTTTCAGCTAAAAAAAACTTTGGGGTTTGATCTTTACATCAAGAAAATATGCCATTTTGAATTGAACAAACAAGCCTCGTCATCCTAATGGGATATTTTTTTCATATCTAGTTATAGTATTTTCTATATATTTTTTGGTTTTGATGAACTTCTTTTTATCAATACAAATATGTCATATAAAGGTTTGTATTATGCCTCTATATAACACCTTTATATGGTTCTTTTGTGTAGTGCTTTTGTAGTTGTATATCACTTTTGTAGCTATATGGCATCTTCATTAGTGTTTCTACTCTAATGCTAGAATTGATCTTTAGATAATGTTTTAAAACATAGGTTAGAGGATATTTGTTTCCTATATGTATTTAAAAGATAATTCATTAAAATCAAGAGTCTTCTCATGTAGCTATTTTCTTACATTTCAAACCTGCACTAAAGGGGCTAATTTGCTTATTCCTTAAAATACCTACATCAATATTTTGATAAAAATAAGGGAAAATAGGGGGAGTACTCATATGAAAATAAAATTTCATCTAGATATAGGGCCCTATAGCAACATTCTTAGGCTAAATATCACATTATTTCACATTTGCATGTTGTGGTTTTATTTTTTTTTAGAGGAAAATGTAAAGAATGCATAGGATAATCATGAAATCAAGAAATTCATTATCCTTTTGATCTATTTATACTTCTATCATATTTTATTACCTCACATATTCTAATATTGGATCATGTATCTATGTGCAATTATCCTCAATACCTTTCTCTTTTAGTACCACAAAGCTTATTGCCACATATTGATAGGTATATAAAAGTGACCAAGCCTTTTGTTAAGATATAGTTCATAAAGTATGATCTCATAAAAACATTTTGAAACACCTTATTATATTTTTCTATTCCCCATATATTTTATCATAAATATCAATAATATCACATAATGTAATGGGTTCATTTAGTTATAAGTTCCCATTATCCCATTCCTTTAATGGTTTATATGCGATTATTCTGTTACATAACTCATGGAAAACTTTATATGAAATGCAATTTGAAATTTATATCAAAGCTTGATATTAATAAAAAATCTTTTGTCCATGTTTCACTCTATTCTAGCATGTGGTATCAAATCAGATAAATTCCATTACATTAATAGAGTTAATTGGTTGACTTTCACCAAGGTATTTTTTCTAGTTGATCATACACCACAAACCCACCATTAGAAGTTGTTAATTTATCTAATTTATTTTAAACTAGAGTTCCTATAAGAAAGGAATCACTTTCTAAGTTTTTTATGTTATATATTTTTTATTAGTATTAAGAATGGAGGGTTTTGAAAGTATTCCTCAACCTTTTACAACAGCTCCAATGGGAGTACCACACACAAGACCAGCAAAGCTAAAACTATCAGTAAAGTAAACCCAAAAATGGGATCCCATAATTCTACAACCTTAACGTTAGATCCAAAACCAACCACCAACTCCAACAAGGAGAGAGAAAAGGTGAAACAAAAAGACCCAATGACCAATCATTGAAGGGCTCTAATAGCACCTGATGAAGAGAAAACAAGTTCTACATGGGTATAGGCTTATCAACATTTGATTTTTCTAGAATGTTACCATGAGGGGCAATAACAGAGTAGCACTCCCAAATAGGAAAATGGGCCACACACGTCAAAGTATTACCAGCTTGTATTTCCTGATACTTTAGATATTCCAATAGAAACAAAAGAGAGAAAGGAGGTGTCCTTCGCTCCTCAACAAGGAACCATTCTATTAAAAAATTATTTTTGAATGGTTGTCTATATTAAAAAGATTTAAAATCTCCACCAAAAAATTATCTTTCCATATAGTGAGACCTGAATAGGCAGTACCCGGATTGGCCAAACACTCTACAAGGTTATTATCTTCTCTAAATATGTGGATCACAAGATACAATTATATGCTCCAAATATGTCTTATTGAATCAACCACCATATTTAAAATATTCTAGCTTATGATAATAGTGAAATTTAGAAGATTGACTACATTCAAGGAATATCCTTTTATAACAATGATCATTTCCCTGACTCATTTCCCTTGATAGGCAGCTCTGGCTTCTATAAAATCATAATATTGACACATTAAGTGTTCTGCAAAATCTAAGACTATCTCACCTTTATCATTTTCAGACTATTTCACCTTTATAATTTTTGATAATTCCTCCTACACTAGCTAATCCTGGGTTGTCTTTCAAGGCACCATAAAAATTGAGCTTGACCCACCCACATGGGGGAAACCAATGAACATAGTGTCTAGAGTTTAGGGTAGGTGTACTAGGAGCTAGATGGGAAAAACCTAACAAATATTCCATCTCATAATCAGAGGGTGGACATCCTTGAAATTTTTTACCCAAGTTTTGCAATGCATGAGACATGTTCTCTCGAGTTGCACATAATCCTGTTATCCACACTTAAATAGTCCCTTTTGCAGTTTTTTATGTTATACATTGAAGGTATTCGATACATATATTTTGAAGGTGCTACTTTTAGAATTATTGTGCCATGTAGTAAAAGTATTTATCATTTTTAATTTTTATTTATCCTTGATATTTAATCATTTTTATAATAAATAAACTTTGTTATCATAACAAACCATATAAGATCTTCTGAAAAGACTTATTGGATAGCTTGAATATGAATGCTTGTAAGAAAAAATTATTGGACAACTTGATTATGAAAGTAAAATATCAACACCTTAGTATATTGGTGATATATCTTGATTATGAATGCAAAATATAAGTGCCTAAGTGCACTAGTGATATACTTGTGAGAATGTTAGTAGATTTTGAACATCTGTTAGTGAAGTAGATATAAGCCTATACCTATTACCTAAATGAGAATTTGAAAAAATAATTTTGATATTGCATAACTACTACCTAGAAGAAAATTTGAAGAAATATACCTAATGTTGTAAAAAAATATTTATTTTTAAAAATATGTAAAAATAACTTAAATGTGTACATATCTACACACTTGTGAGATATTTTTGAAGAGTAGTAAAAGGTTAACATTCACAAGTCCGTGGGTCTAGGTGGATTGGTAAGTTGGGGCGCTTACCGAGAGGAGACCTAGGTTCCAATCCCATGGGATTGCCCATGCACAGACAGTAGCCCAAATCCGATTCCTCTGAGTGGTGCACCAGATTGATGATGACAATGCAACCCCTGTGCGTTCCTCATCTCACGTCAGATTATCATTTACTGAGACGGTGGAAGTCCTGGGAGCCTTCGTAGATAGTTTGAACCCTACCAACTATGTTGGTAGTTACTAAAAATCGTGATTGTAACCATTGCTTCTATATATCAAAAAAAAAAAAAAAAAAAACATTCACAAATTAAATAAGGAACCAAAATAATAAGCACTCAAAAAAGTTTTAGGAGCACCATAAAAAAATATGCTTGTACTTTAATCCAAATATGAAAGAGTTATGAGCATTAAAGAAAATATGCCTATTTGATTTGTCAAATATGTCCAAGCATTGAAGAAACTTAAGCACCAAAGGAAGTATGTTTGTTTTAAATTTGAGAGCTAAATATCCAAGTTCTAATGGCTTCCAATTTTTCTTTATCTAAAATGTATTTTAAAAATACATATTTTTAATACTTTGGAACAAATATTTCAAATGTTTTCTATATTTAAAACATAAAACAAAAAGCTATAGGTATTCTCAAAGTATTTTAAAATATATTTTTTTAATACTTTGAAGAAAAATTAAAATATTTACTCTAGTTAAAACATGATAAACTATAGAAATATATTGATAATATTTTAAGGATTATATTTATATAAGAGTAATAAGGTAGTTAAAGAGATATTTATACATGATCGAAAGTATTTAAATATGGATTTCTAAGATAAAAAAAAGTGCAAAAGTAAATATTCTTAAACTATTTCTTTTAGAATCACAACAATTAAAATGCCTAGACTTCATCACATGGAAAAACAAAATGAAAAGTATTATTGTTATAGCAAAACTTTCGATTATAATTTCAAGAGATGAACCGCATCCTAAATAGCCAAATGCACAAATGGATTTTTATGAGAAACAAAACAAAGGTAAATTAATAATTCTATTAGGCATAATGGAATTAAATTCAGTCTCATATTAGTTAGTGGTGCAAGTGCATCAAAATAGGTATGGGAAATAGTATGCATAATTTTTGAAAGTAAAAACCAAGCAAAAATTCATCAATTGCAATCTCAATTATACATTGCAAATGTTGGATAATGAGAGTGTGGAATATTTTCTCTAAAAAAAAAAACAAATTAAAAGGAATATTAAATACTTTGGAGAAAGAATTGATGATAGTTTATTGGTTTTCATTGTACTACATGCATTGCCTAATTCATACAATATTTTGATTACTTATTTACAAGTCTCAAATAATAGAATATTTTTTGAAGAACTTATAAATATTCTATAACATCAACTTGAAATACAACTAAAAATGAGTCTTCGAATAATGCTTTTATCTCTAGAATAAGATATTAAAAAATACTAAATTTTCAACTAATCCATGCTCATATTCTAGGTCATTATATTTTTTATTAAGGATGTAAAATATCAGCATCTGAGTACATTGGTGTTATATCTTGATTATGAATACAAAATATAAGTGCCTAAGTGCATTGTTGATATACCATGCGAATGTTAGCAGTGTTTGAACATGTCGATAAAGTAGCTATAATCCTATACCTATTACCTAAAGTAATATTTGCAAAAATGAGTTTGACATTGCATAACTATTATCTAAAATAACATTTGGAGGAATATACCTAATATTGTAAAAAATATTTATTTTTAAAAATATGTAAAAGAACTTAAAAGTGTGCTTGTCTACATAATTTTGAGGTATTTGTGAGGAGTAAAAGGTTAACATACACAAATCTAAGAAGAAGTCAGAACAATGAGCACTTAAAAAATATTGAGGAGCACCATCAAAAAATGTGTTTATCCTTTAATTCGGTAATTATTTTAAATTTTCAAATATGTCCAAGCGTCAAAGAAACCTAAGCATGAAAGGAAGTATGCTTATTTTAAATTTGAGTGCTAATTATCCAAGTGCTAAAGGCTTCCAAGTTTTCTTTATCTAAAATGTATTTCACTGAATCGTGTTATAGGTCTCGCGTTTGTGGCTTTTTACAAGTTTTTAGTTACCTATTTAAAATGTTTTTCCAACAATTTATGAAAAGCAATACCTCTGTGAAAATAGCTACCTTGAACTTCATTTCTTGCTTTAATAACATCACTTTCCTTTTAATTTTTTAAATTATCGAAAATTCAAATAACCTTTAGACTTTTGAGGGATGAACTTTTAGTTTTTACACAAAAATCTCCACCAACAACATTCTTTGCACTTATGAAACAACACATCCGAATTTTCACCTGGACTACTACGTTTTGCTTTGGACTGCTCCTTTGACATGACACCTTTGCTTTAATAGTTCGGGTCTATCACTTGACACATGCACAAATATCCCACAAACTATAAATTACCACCTTCCCTTGGTTGGTGGCCTTAAATACCATATCTCTGTTATACGAGACCAACACTTTTTAGTTTAACAGCATGATCAACCAACAATTAACACATTTATTATAATACAGGACATTACAACTTAAATATCTATATATGCTTTTTTTTTATTAATGGTACAACCTGAATCTAATACTAGTCTTCCGAAAAAGTGGCAAACACACCACATTTGACTTTTTGAATGTGTTTTTCTCTATAGAAACACAATTTATAAACACTTATGCCTTGTCATAGAGATAAAGGTGAGTATAAAAATAAAACAATTTATCATGATGCTCATGAATTCTCTTGGGACATGTTCACGTCTTCTTTCGCATTCCATATGCTGCATCGTACAACAAAAACATATGGGTATTCTAAATATATTTTTAATACCTTGAAGAAAATATTAAAATATTTACTCTAGTTAACACATGATAAACTATAGAAATATACTGAAAGGATTTTAAGAATTATATTTATATATAAGAGTTAAAAGGTAGTTAAAGAAATATTTATACACCATTGAAAGTATTTAAATAGGGAGTTATAAGATAGCATAAAGTTCAAAAATGAATACTCCTCAACTATTTCTTTTAGAATCAAAGGTCAAAATTTCATCACATGAAACAATAAAATGAGAATATTGTAGTTGTAGAAAAAATTTGGGTTATAATATTAGGAGATGAACCACATCCTAAAGAGCCAATTTCACAAATGAATTTTATTCATTACATATCGATTTTTATACATAAACATAGGCTAAGATTAGCCTATAACAACCAAGCATATAATATGATTTACTTGACAACTATCTAACTATAGCTCACTAAAACGTGAGCTTATAGATAGAATATATCTCAACTAAATAATGCAATAATTATGCTATCCTAATATCCCCCTTTATTACATTATTTGGTATAATGTCTAGTCTCTTGTTCTTTCCTCTTTGGTTGTTGGTTCTACATTCTTGATTTAAGTTGCTCTGGTTGGTCTTGCTTAGGTAAGAACCTTTAGATCCATATTTGGGTCTATTACCTCTAGGTCTATTTTTGGGTCATTTTACCTCTAGGTCTGCCTCTCAATAATTTTACCTCTAGATATACCTTTGGGTCATCTTATAGGTCTAATAAAAATAAGTACTTCTTGAGTACTTAAGTGAAAATTGGATTGTCCTCACTTTGATTTAAGAACTATGAGTGTCCTTATGGTGACCACCTCATCCTACCAGAATGCATGGATAACCAGTCACTACATCTGCCAGGTGTGATAGAATAGGTCACTACATGTAATGTTCACTATGTTATTAAGTATGTTCTGCCCTTAGGGTAAAACTCGTTTCATGTATGCTGGTGTTGGTCTATGCCAAAATTACATCTTTACATGAATTTTTGAGCCATTACAAGTGTGTTTATGAGGTACACATAAAGTTTTAGGGATTGTCAATCTCTGTCGAAAATGCACTGCATACAACAAAATGAATAGAATAAGCTATTAAGTACAATCCCAAAATGGAGTTTCGGCTCACGATGCATAGAGCACTAAGTCATAATAGACTTTAACAAATGTGGAATATGATATTTCCACTCAATTGTGCTCAAAAAACACTTTCCAACAAGTATAAGCATTGTCATACTCGCAAAGCATGAAAATTTGCCTCGAATTTTTGACAACAATACCCTGTTGGGAAAAAATAAAATGAGGTAATTTTTCTCTCAATGCTTTATTTAAAAAAATGTGTCCCTCCTAGGACAATATTTCACCTTATACATTTTTTTCTCACATGGAAATATTCGTAATTAATTATTTTGAGATGTGGGTTTAATTAATTAAAGTAAAATCATATTTGAATGAAAACCTTTAGCTTGAGGGAAGGAAATTAAATTTACCTCTTATCTCTTTATTTCAAAAAAGGCTACCATAAGTAAAATCAATTTTGAATGAAAACCTTTAGCTTGAGTGAAGGTAAATAAATTTACTCCTTATCCTTTTATTTTAAAAAACGCTACCATCAATCCAAGTGGTCGAATTCTGCCAATGTGAATCTATAGAGATCACCAAATCATTAAATATCAACACTACTATAGTCAATAAATAGGGTGGTGTGATCAGAGTATGGTCAACTCAATACATTTACCAGGGTGAACTATAACAAGTGGCAAATGCCACAAAATTTGATGTGTTTGATATGGCTAGCATGTATTGTAGTCAGCTAATGATACTAGCTAATTTACATATTACTTAGTCGTTGTAATAAAGGTCAAAGAGATCATCTTCCTACTAAATGTGGGACTAAAACATTTTAATGACCACAAAAAAACAAAAAAATGAAACCGTTGTCTTGCATCGCCACTTGTTAGGTCCGAATTCGTTGGATCTAACCAATGAGGAATGTAGATCTAAAATTTTCATAGATCGAGCATGATTAGATCTAAATTTTTTTTTGTTTGTGTACATAAAAATCGAAGCTCTATAAGATTTTGTGCTCTGCAGGTTTGCACATTTCAAAGTGCATCTTAGATGGTGTATTCTGCATTATGTTAGTCTACAAATTATGTGGCTCCTTCATAGAATTTTGAGACTGCAATGGATCTATTGCATATATGACCAAGCTAGAAACCACCTATCATTAGTTGGTATGACCTTCTCTATCATTTGTGATGCCAAAATGCTCAGGTTGGCACACACTGGCATCCACATCATCAAGAGAGTGCAACACAAGCTGAGGTACAAAGTCAATGACCTCCTATAGCTGGTTGATTTCAATCATATGGAGAGGTTAGTGGCCTCCTATCATCAACTTTTATTACATGTGCCAATTTTTGTGATGTTAGAACTACACAAAATTCTACGTTGATCATCTACAATGTTGAAAATATGGAATTACATGCAAGGTTAGCATAGGATTGGGCCCCAAACAGTTATGCGCTTGGATAATATTAGTTGACCTTGTCAACCAGATCTGGAATTAAGCTCATATTCATCCAATCGATGTAATTCACTAATTTTCCTAAAAGTAGGAATCAACTATTGAGTCTTAAATCAAAACATCATTGACAACTAATAAGGATTTAAAATCAAGATCCAAGCACTCCAAATTTGCTTTTACACACTATACTTTCTACATATGGTGCATGCTTCACAATGCCAAACCCTTCATTTGCACATGGGCAATTAAACAAGGGGAGGAAGTGCAATTTTGTGAAATAAAATTATAGACGAGGAGAAATTTCCAAGATGGAAAATTCCCCTCTCATACGTAGGAACTTCTTGCTCTGATACCACTGTTAGAAGTAGTATAATTATATTTAATATGTATCAAGTTTTATACATAAACATAGGCTAAGATTAGCCTATAACAATTAGGCATCTAATCTATTTTACTTAACAACTATCTAACTATAGCTGACTAAAATTATCAATGTGAGCTTCTAGATAGAATTTATCTCAACTAAATAATGTAATAATTATTTTATCCAAAAATCTTGCACAAATGGATTTTAATGAGAAATATAACAAAACCAAATTAATAATTCTACTAGACATAATGCATGAAATTCAGTCTCATGTTAGTGATACTAGTACATCAAAAGAGGCATGGGACATCCTATGCATAATTTTTAAAAATAGAAACCAAGCAATAATTCATCACTTGCAATCTCAATTATACACTATAAATGTTATATAATGAGAGTGTGGTATATTTTCTCTAAAATATAGTAAAATTAAAGGGTATATTAAATACTTACAAGAAATAATTGATGATAGTCTATTGGTTTCAACTACACTACATGCATTACCTAATTCATACAATATTTTGGTAATTTATTTATAAGTCTCAAATAATAGCATATTTTTTGAATAACTTATCAATATTCTACAACAACATGAACTATAAACACAGTTAAAAATGAGTCTTCAAATAATACATTTATCTCTAGAAGAATATATCAAAAAATAACAAGGTTTCAACTAATCCATACTCATATTATAGACCATTAAATAAGTGGAACTAAACACACACTTCTTCTCAAACTAGGCCATTGGAACAATATCAAAATTAGAGCTCAAATAATTCACCGAAAAATAATTACAGGTATAGAATCAAATTATTCACAATAATATCATGTAGCATAAGAAGTTTTATAGGAAGAACTTGAACTGGACCAAAATGAAGAGCTTTAATTAGCATACAAATTCCTGACAATAAACACAAAAATCCAAAATAGAGCTAGGATATTTAATGTTTAGATAGAATTGATGAACACACACTATTGATGCTAACCATGTCACAAGAAAAACATTGATAGCTTATTAATCAAGGTTTATCCTAAGGTGAATGGGTGGGAGATATGCATAACATCAATGTGGGCCATTGATTAGCAACACAATGTATGTAAATGAGTCCAAACAAAAGGTTTCCTTGGAATTTGTACAAACAATAAGTCTTTAAGGAGGTATATTAACCCTAAAATTTATTACACCTTAGTGCCATGGGAATGAAAGAGTGGATGGGTCTTAATATTAATTTTATCTAAATTATAGTAGTAATGATCTCCTAACTTAAACCATATAAAATTTATTGGAGGGTAACCTTTTGAACCCAGGCTAAATCTGACGATGGTTTTCCTTGGTTGGTTTGATGTTAATTTCAATAGTTTTTTTTATATAAATTTAGACGAACTGGGGTTCCAAAATAGTTTTAAAATGGGTGGTCTTGCTAGCGATGGAGAAAGTGATTCAAAAATATATGCTTTGCATGTTTATACTTGTTAAAAATCTTATTTTAGACCTAATTTAATGGAGTATGAATCTTTTCTTATTGAAGTCATCAAGATGAGGTCAATGCAACTAAAATTCAAACCTTTATAAAATATTCTATGTGAGAAAGTGTAAGCAAACTTATGTCAAAATTAAAATTTAAAGTGGGTCCCCAATTGGTATGGGTTATGTAATGGCAAAAACAAATGGCAACCCTACTGGAAAATGCTCTTAAAAAATTTGGATAAATAACCTAGTTTGAAATAAATGAAACTTGAACTAGCAAAAAATGTAGACCATTTGAAAAATTTAAATATGGGGTTCAAAAAATTTGGCTTGAAATAAATGCTTCATTTGCTTTTAGTTTAAAGTGTGTGCTAGTGCATTCATTTCAATTCATATAGATCTATCATAATTTCATCACTTAGTTTTAAGTTAGGCTATTAAAGGTGTCACTCTAAAATGATTTATCTTACATTTCTCCACTGCTAGTCAAGTTTTATAGCTTTGATGGATATGACCTTAATAGCATCTAGACATTGCTCTACTACTAGCCAAGCATATATAGCCCCAGTAGAGGTTATACAATTCACCAAAGCACTTTATTTTATTACATTATTAGTATACTTATTTTTTATTAAGAAGTATTTTTATCAATTGCAAACATTGAATGTTCTTTTAGGTTATGGATATATAATGCTAAAAGTAGAGTGTATGAATCTTCACCTAATAATAAAACCAAGATAATTTCATCCTTATAATATAATAATTAATTAAAAGTTATTAATAAATATTAAGCTTTATCATTATGTTACATTATTTCTAGTTTCATATATTTTAATCCCACAATCAAATAATGGACACAAAATAATCTGATTCACTAATCCTTAGCTTCTATAAATTTCAAAATAATTCCACCATCAATTGATTAAGAATCATTTTCTTTTCGAGGAACCAAATGTCATTTACATATAAAAAACCACCTAAAATAAGGGAAGTAATTATGAATAGGCAAAGTGTAGATGGGGTAGTAAAACATAAGATATACAAGAAACTTCACAACAAAAATGTTTTACTAGTCAAACAAAAGAAGTAAAAGTGTAATGAAAATCAAATAATAAAAAAATCAAATGTTTAACCACCAAGCATGATAACAAAAATGAAATTCTAAGAAATGATCTAAAATAAGAACTATGGATCTAAGCAAATACAATACAAAGAAAATAACTTAAAAAAACAAACTAGTCCAAACTAAAATAAAACATAAAACTATAGTACATGATTATTTTATTGATATTACTTCAAAGATGAAAATAATGTTTAAGGAACTACCCATGACTTATGGATCTAAGCAAATACAATTAAAATAAAATAACATAAATAAACAAACTAGTCCAAACTAAAAAACTATATAAAACTATAGTACATGATTGTTTTATTGATATTACTTCAAAGATGAAAATAATGTTTAAGGAACTACCCATGACCGGTAAGGGGACATATTCTCCACCTAAATTCTTCAATGTAAAGATATTCTCTCCTAGAATTTCTAAAATTTTATAAAGGCCTAGCTAAATACTATCAAACTTATTATGATCTCATTTCTTTTCATGTGTGTTATCCCATAGTAATACTAAGTTAACAATCCTAAAGGCTTTGATTCTAGATATTTTTTCAAAACATATTTTGAATATCCCTTCATGTTTGCTAAAATTTGGAAGGGCATCCTCTCTTCTCATCTAAATTCATCAAATTAGTTAGCCTTAATTTGCTTTTATCATCCACTTCTAAGTAATATTTCATAAACTATAATGTCAACAACTTTATGTTAGTAGGGAGAATAAGATTTTATCCATATACCAAATGATAACGAGATGTATCTATTGAGGATTTTATCTTGGATCTATCTACCCATAAAGCATACGTAATTTTATTAATCCAATATCTAGGATTTTTCTCTAGAATCTTATTGATTATCACCAATAAGCTATTATTGGTAGATTCGGCTAAATTAGTTTCTTAGGGATAATAGTTAGAAAAAAATTTAAAGTCACCTTATTTTCATAGACTCATTCTACAAATTGGAGTGAGGTAGGTTGAACCATTATCACACACTAAAGAGTAAGGTATTCCAAACCTAGTTACAGTATGTTCTTCAAGAAACTAAATCACAATATCTATGGTCCAATTCCTAGTAGCTCGAGCTTCTATCCATGGAGTGCAATAGTCAATTGCAGTCAAGATGTATTTGTTATTCATTGAAGAATTTAGATTTATGAATCCTATGAAGTATAATCCCCAATGGACAAAAGGGTGAGCCTCAAATACTGGCTATAAAGGTATGGCTGTGTTTATTTCTATATTAGTAGTAAGTTGGTAAGTATGACATGATCTAACATGGGCATGGACATCATTAAAAATATGAGGCTAGTAGTATCCAACTCTCAATATCTAATGTGCAATGGCATTGGATGAACCATGTCTAGTCCCATATTTTCCATGAATGTTATCAATGACCTGAGTAGCTTTATCTTTATCTAGGCATCCCAAGTACATTCCTTCATGATTTCTTCTATATAAAACATCTACTTTAATCATGAAGTTAGCACTTTTTAGATGTAATGCTCTTATTTTAGTAGCATTAAAATAACTTGGGAATTTATTATTCAATAATTAGTATACTATATCCCTGTAATATTCATCACTTGTGATATTATCCACTAAAAATTATTGGAAGAGAATTTGAGGGTCAATTTTTGTAAAATTTTTACTTAATCCTTGGCCTCTAACTATTTTCATAGGTTGGATATGGCACAATTGCAAAGCTTCTACTGTGTAAAATGTAATGTCTGAATTTATTTACTACCTTCACTAAAGCAAATGTATATTTATATATCGTTGTGTATTTTAGTTGGGAATATTTTAAAGGGGATATGATACAATCGTCTAACTATATTTGTAAATCCTTCTTGAGCATATCATACAATCGTCTAACTATATTTGTAAATCCTTCTTTATAAAGAATGATCTCTATTCTTTCTTACTACCTGGGAGATGAATTTTCCATATTGTTGGCATGACCCTTCCTTGGAGGACATATCATTTGATCGATTGTGATATTGTTATATTGTTTTGCTGATGGAAGGACTAACTATTTTATTATTTGTTTATTAAAGACATATTTTTCTTAAATGGGAAATATTATATTCTATTGATTAAATTATTATTTTCTGTAGGTGTAGTTATACAATAATGTATATCTTTTTATAGAATATATGATGTATAGAATAATTAGTTATTTCCTATTGGGTTATGTTAATTATATTTTCATGTAAGAATGTGATACCACTAATGGAATTGCATTATCTACAGCAATAGGTTTATCTCATGATGGGAAGGAAGTAATCACCATGAATGAGATATACTAATAAAAGGAAAGACAAGATGTCTATTTTGTCATTCAGCTCAAGCAACAAGAAAATAATGCTCTTTAATCATAATATGCATACTATGAAACTACTTAATATAATTATATTAAGTATATACAAATTTTGGATGCTTTTATTAATTTTATTTAATAGTAAAGTTATGGGTGGATCCTTTCAAATAATAACAAGGGATAAACACTGATTTCTCTTCATTTTATTTTTAATTAAGAAAATATATCCCTTGGAAGGGATTCGATGTTAAGAATCATAACTTAGTGAGGATGTTTACAAAGCCATCATCTGACTTGAAGTCAAAGGATACCACTAAATTATGGGTTAAAGAGAATAGTAACATTAAATTTTGAACTAGGAATTGGAGGCAGGTATTTTTAGCTATTGAGGTAAGGTGACATTATCATAGCAGATGGTGGTGTAATGGGTTTTTGATTTTGAGGCTTTTTATTTGATCATGTGGGAGCAGAAGAGTAGGTTGGGTCCTTCATTGATGTGGGGAAGAGAAACCTAGATGTGGAGGAGAAAACGATTGGTATTTTGGATCAACTGCATATATTTACTGTTGTGGGTGAAACACTTGCAAGTTTTAGGGTGAATCACTTGCTAGTTTTGGTGTGAAACACTTGTAGGTTTTGGATTAATCACATGCTGGTTTTAGTATTAATCACTAGCTTTTCTAAATGTGAAAAACTTATTGGATTTGGGTGAAGCACTTGCTAGTTTCAAGTGAAACACCTGCTGGTTTTAGTGTGAATCACTTGCTAGTTTTAGTGTGAAACACTTACTGGTTTTGGGTGAAACACTTACTAGTTTTGGGTCAAACACTGGTTGGTTTTGATAGAAACACTTTTTGGTTTTGGTGTGATACATTGATTGACTTAAGAGTGCATTGAACATCATGGATATATCATCATATCAGAGGAAGATGAAGTGGGAGGTTCACAAATTGTATAAAGGTAGACTCTTTTGTAACTGTGAATAAATCCCAGTATTCTTGGTATATAATTATAATTTAATAAATTTAGATACTATGTATAGATGCACCAACCACAAGTTTGCATCGGTTCGTAATTCTCTCTTACAAAAAAGTCACCATTATTTTTTGGCTTGGTATGGCTTGGATTGCTTGTGTAGAGCTTGATACGTATGTGGGTAAGAGTCAAAGTAAAAATTTCCTTTAGGAGACTCCCTATTGGATATACATATGTTCTTCTTGCAAACCATTAAAGTACCTATAGCTTCGTATGCAGGATGGTAAATAAATCAGATAAGTCTATGGTGTAGGAATTAATTAGAGTAGTTAATGGTTCAACTAAAACCTTAGAAGTATCTCTGGAATGTATTTGGTATACCTTAAATGATATAAAAACCACTATAGATATATATATCAATGATTGATTAGAATAGGGTCATTTATTGGCTTATCTTAGTGTTTTGCATTGATTTAGTGTAGTGGGATGTCTCTTAATTAGGTAGTATCCCAATGAAGTAGTGCTCACTAGATGAATTACTTATTAACCTCTAGAAAATATGTGGGAAGTGGTATTAGGATAGATATTTCATTATTGCACAAAATAATTGAACCTCATATTTCATACAACATTATCAAATGATTAATTTGAAAAATGCAAATATGTTTGTAATAAGATTCCAACTTTAATGGTATGATGCAGTTAAAACATTGGACCTTCATCTAGTATAAACTACAGAGAGAGGGTTCAGTGTAGTTGAATGTCTTGAGGGCATCACTATTAGAGGAGTACGTATTCTGGCTTGCTTTGTTAAAAGGGATTGGGTAGGTAAAGTTTTGATTAACGAATTGTGGAAGCTTTGGAAATGTCTCTGTGTAGATGTGTGGTTTCTTTCAACTTTCATTTCCAGTAAATAATGGATGGTATATTCTCTATGTGTAAATACTATTTAATATAATGTATTTTATGGTAGCTATTTGGAAGGACCTATATTTATCTTTCTTTCTAATTGTTTAAACCATTTACATGCTGGAAGTTAAATTCCAATTTATTAAATTATCTCAGAGTGAGTTTGAGATAAGGAGAGATGGGCTTATAGCTTGATTTGTACCGTAATGTTTAATGGGTAGAGAATATCTTGTTTATAGTAGGTTAAATATTTTATTACATAGATAAAAATTAGCTTCTTAGTAGTGTTACCTACACTCCAAAAACGTGGAGTTGTGTTGTATTTATAGATAGGAAGAATTATCCATAGTAAGAAGTGAAGGGAACATTAAATTTACCCAAGTAGGATATAAGGCATATGAAAATGTCTTATCTCTTTGTATATTAACCATTTTTAAATTAAAGAGAACATTTTTAATGCTAGGTTTTCCCTTGGGATTTTTCCTAGGGTAAATATTTTTTACGTGCTCATGGATGGAATCTTATTTAAGTGAAATGCATCTTTACTTAAGAGCCTTTGCTAAAGGAAAATTATATGATATTATATTCTTGAAAGTTTTTAAGGTTAATATTGCATTTTTAATAAAGGTTTCATTTTATATCCTTGATGTGGGTGTTATTATATTTTTTGTTATGAATTAAACTTCTTTGGGTAATGAAAAATTTTGGTTTTGATTTTATGGTAATGAAAATTAGTCAACAAAATCATATATGATAAATCACTACTCTAAAATCTTAAAAACACCTTAATGGTCTAGATAAAAAAAGAATCTTATAGATGAAAAAAGTGTTGCTTTTGCGAATATGTAATTTCCTTGATGTAAATTAATAATCTAGTCTTTTCAAATATTGTTTTGTCAATATAAGAGAGAAAATAGGCTTTCAATGACCGTGCTAGCTCATTGGAAGATAATGAGAAAGATAGTCAAATCTCTTTATGTTGGAGAACCTACTTAGATGGACTTGAGTAGAGTGTGACTTATGACGTGCCCTTATCGATAGATTAAGGAAAGGTAAGTTAGCTCATTGAAGTTTAATGAGAAAGATAACTTGCTTACTAAGGCAAAACACCTAGTACACTTACATAGATAGTTGTATGTAAGTGGTAGGGATGGGTGTGCTTCAAATAAAATACTAAGTAGTAAACTAATTGAATTGGGAGATAACTAATTCAATACTAGTTGTATTTAGTTAGGAGATAACTAAATATATATTTAAAAAACTCAAGTTTGAGATGGGGTAAAAATTGGAGGTTATGGAACTTGGTATCATAGCAAAGTTCGTAGGGTTACAAGTTTTTGTGTGTAAGAATAGATGAGTGTAATAGTTGCACACATTGTAAAGACTATAATTTAAGGAAAGTGTATCTAATTAAAATAGAGCTCAACTCTCTAGATAGATAACTAGAAGTATAGTTTCTAGTAGTAGAATCGTTTCAAATATGAAATTATGAAATGAACAATACTATCTCTCTCACGTGTGTGTGTAGGGATAATGCCACCCAAGAGAAGGAGAGGGATTGCTATACCATAAATGAGGTAGACTCAATAAAATAATATAGAGGTTGAAACCCTAAATTTAGGCTTGAATGCTCCAAATAATGAGAGGGCGAACCTCACTAAAATAGTTTCTTTATTGAGAGAATAAATGGAAACACAAAAATTGTTGTTGGAAGTTATAGTGAATCAAGATTCACAAGCTAGAAATTTTGTAATGTGATGAGAGAATGAAATTCACGTGGAGGCTCAACAAGCTATAATATGATTAGAGATCAAATTGGACAAATATGTAAAACAACTAAAAATATTCTAAGTTCAATGGAGAAGATGATGATGAAAATTTTGAATCCTGGCCAAACAAGATAGAGAACTTTTATAATATGAAGAACTATTCCATCAATACCTAAACTATTATATTTACAAGAGGTTGGTTTGGATTGATGGGAAAAATTTAGTGGGGAACAAGAAATTGAGGTTGTAGTTGATTCAAAATAGGAGAACTTTATGATAGATTTCAAAGAAATATTCCTCACTGAACACTTCTACACCAAGAAATCTTAGGAATTCATCAACTTTAGACAAGGGAATAATACAGTGGAAGTATATTATCAAAAATTATGTAAGTATAAGAAAGTTGGGCATGAAGTAAATATGCAGGAACCTAGTAATATTCAGAAGGCCTATGATCTAACCATGAAATCTAAAACTTATATTAATCCTTACTTCAATTATGAAATGACATTTAAGCAAGATAAAGGAACTACAAAAGAGAAATTGTGCAGGATTCATAAAGTGGGTAGGGAAGCAAGTAAACAAGAGTTCCCCTAGATAGGACAAAAGAAATGACATAAAATAAGGGAATTTTAGGAAAATGTTCAAGGGAAAGGACCATAATCCTAACAATGGGAAAAATCCTAAGGTTCAAGTGAAAATAGAATATTGATAGAAGCAAACGACCTGAAGTAGGATGTTATGAATATGGCAGATCACATTATGCCAATAATTATCCACTTAAAGTATGATCAAGTTCAAAATAAAAAGAACCAGCTTATAAAGAACCTGCGAATAATATTTAAGTAGCAAGAGGGAGTCATAATCTAGAAGGACAAGCCACTCCACTGCTAATAAAAGGTAATATTTTTAGTAGAGATGTTAGAATTCTAATTGATAGTGGTGCCACATATAGCTTTTTTACCACTAGCTTAATTAAAAATATACTAGAAAGGCTAGGAATATTAGAATATATGTTGCAAGTTGATCATGGCTCGATACATACCTACTCTATAGATTAGTGTTACCCTATGGCTAAAATTATCATACCTAGTGGCAGTCCTATAGGTTACCTTTATGTAGAACCATTACATGTTTTTGATGTAGTGTTAGGAATGGATTGGTTGCAAGCACATAAGATTGTAATCAATTTTCAATATATATGGATTGACTACTATGAATATGGCAAGAAATTACAAAGGGTGTACAACCTACAAGGGGTTTTTCGACCATAGATCTTCTCCACAATGTATCCTAGAAAGGCAATGAAAAGAGGAGGAGCGGTTTATGTAGTGAAGGTAAATGAAATAGAAGAGGGAAAGAAGGAAGAGTTTTTTGATAAATACCCAGTACTTTAGAAGCTTAGAGATGTATTTCCAAAGGATTCACCTAGATTACCCCCTAAGCATAAATTTTATTTCATAATTAAACTTCAACCTAGAACTAAACGTATTCATAAATCTCATAATAGAATGAATCATATTGAGATGCAATAATTGATAGTATAGTTACAAGAATTACTGGAGAAGGGATTTATTAGACCAAGTGTTTCACCGTGGGGTGCACCAATATTGTTTGTCAAGAAAAAATATGGCTTGTTGCGACTATGCATAGACTATAGGATGTTAAACAAGGCAACCATTAAAAATAGATATCATCTGCCTAGAATTAAAACCTCTTTGATCAGCTTAAAGATATCACTATATTTTTTATGATTGATCTAAATTCAGGTTACTACTAATTGAGGATTTAAGAATAGCATACCCATAATATAACTTTCAAAACTCGTTATGGATATTATGAGTTTATTGTCTTGTTGTTTGGTCTATCGAATTATCCAACAATATTTATGAATTTGATGAACAATATTTTTAGGATGCTTTTGGATAAATTTATTCTTCTATTATTTTATGATGTTTTGATATATTCTCATAATAAGACTGAGCATGATAGACACCCTGAGATCATGTTACAGCTACTAAGGAAGAATGAGTTGTACAAGAATTTATCAAAGTATGAATTTTATGTGTCAAAAGTGTAATACTTAGGGTATATTTTACTAGTAGAAGGGATCATGGTGGATCCTAAGAAAATAGAAGCTATTATGAATTGGCTGACACCAATAAATGTGATGGAATTCCAAATTTTTATGTGTTTTATTGGATATTACTAGTGTAGACACCATAACAACACCAATCCGATTATGTGACTGCAAACACTGATTGCTTTGACACACACAACCCCCAAGGCAGCCCTCAGAGGTTAAAAAGTGGTCCTAACCACTTTTGTAGCAATTTTGTAAGGTCAAAAGGCAATTTGGCACATCCAAGCACTTTGCTTAGAATCCATCCCACCCAGGGACGAATTCAAATTGGGATCCATCCTACCTAGGCACAAATTTTGAATTCATCCTGGGTCGGGATGAATTTTGGGTTCAACGAGAAAAAAGAAAAATGGTGCCAAGTGGCAGTCGAGGACAATCAATTAATGCCTCTTGCCTTGCATGCGCGTGTAGGTGGGCAGAGTAGGCGTTATAATACTGTCACAAGGGTAGTCATGGAAGCCCAAGTCATGGAGGACTTTCCTCCCTCATGGGAAGGCATGGCCGCCACATGGCACTTATGCATTCCCCTCCAAAGAGACCCCCTGGGTCTATAAAATGGTGTACTTTCCCACCCAAAAAAAGAACAAGTTGGAGGCATTTTCAAGCAATGAAGTGCTACCAAATTGAACACCACATTGCACTTTTTTTTTTATTCACCTCTTCCACATCCTTGATCTCTTTCGCAAGAGAGGTTATTGGGTGGCTTTTGGAAGTGTGGACCCGGACCCAAACTCGACATTTGACCACATTGATCTACCAATTTGCCGACAACCCATCACAAGAGATTTTGGGCCCATCCCAAGTGGATTGGTGTCGAAATCAAGTTCTAACGGTGGGCGGCCTGCTTGGGCACCCCGCACTTTCTAAGTTTTATTTTAGTTTGTTCTTTTATCATTTTCTTATCTTCCATTGCATTTTATGCTGTCTAGATAGTTTATAACTTTGATTTCATAATGTTTTGATTAGATCTCATCATGTTTTTGTTGCTTTTGTTGTCCCACTAACTTGTAGATAGCGACGTCAAATTCCCGTTGATGGAGGTCAAATTGGAGAAATCCGACCATCTGGGTCGTCCCAAAATGCCCCCAATTAGCTAACCCCCATGTTTGCAGGTGTTTTGGAGATCCCGAGACATGACATTTGAGCAGCATCACCCTGGCGCTTTGTCGTAGGCGAATTCATCCTACTCGGGGATGAATTACAGTCAAACTCAAATCGACGGAGTTTCACCGACTGTTTTGATGGCAGTGGCCCTCTGGTAATGTTTTTTGGTCTTTGTCAAAATTGCAGGTTACTTAGAGTCATGTTATTCATTGATTTAGTTAATCTTATGCATGCATCCTCCATTGGTTTTTAAGGTCAAATGCTTCATCTTTTGTCACAAGTACTACTAACCATTTTTTTTGTTTCTTTGAATGTAGGAGAAGCAGCAAGGATCAATAATTCATCAACACCAGCGACGAAAACACTCTGGCCCGCCCATTTCAAATGTGGGCATGTGGAAGGAGTACTAAATCTTGATTGTAACCCAAATTCATTTAACGCTCCTAGCCCCTAAAAATGGAGGAGACGTCTTTGTAACCGAGATTAAGAGAGTTAAATAAAAATGGCTATGCTTTATACACTTTTTGTTATCTCATTTCAAATTCATCTTTTTCATTTCATGTTTTTCACATTTTAGGACTTAAGCATTTATTTGATTTTGAATGCATCACAATAGTTTTCCTTTCAAAACTTCCAGAATCTCATGCTTTCAACTAGAATTATGTGAAGGACTATGCCAAGATAAGTGCTCCAATAACTATTTTTTAGAGGAAGGGAAAAGAATTCAAGTGGATGGTTAAATATGAAGAAGCTTTTGATCTTCTCAAACAAATATTCACTACATATCCAATACTAAATATACCATACCCTTAAGGTAGTTTTTCTATATGTATAGATGCATCATTGGAAGGTTTGAGAAGAGCGCTCTCACAATATGAACCAGTAATAGCTTAAATATCAAGTAAATTGAAGCAACATGAGGTAAATTATGGAACCCATGATCTGGAATTGGTATTAGTAGTTTTTTCTCTCAAAAGTTGGTGACACTATTTGTTAGGAATACCCTTTGAGCTGAGAACAAACCATAAAATTTTGAAGTACATATTTACTCAGCCTTTGTTAAATGCTAGGTAGATCATATGGATGTAATTTCTCACTTAATATGATTTTGGCCTTCAATACATTAAAGGGAAGGAAAACAAGGTTGTTGATGCACTCATTAGGATAAATCACATAGCGGTCTTGTCTCACATTCATGTGGACTTGATGGAATAGGTCAAGAAAATGTAGTGGAAGGATATGTTTTGCAATCAAATCCAAGAAAATACAGAAATAAAATTTTATGAAAGTATTTTAGCATTAAGGATGGTTTCTTATGCTTTAAGGATAGGGTAGTAATTTTTGAGGTTGGTTATCTAAGGAAAATTATCATGAATGAAGCACATTTATATTTGTATTCTACTCACCTAGGAGGGACAAAAATGAGAGAGAATATGAATAAAACCTTCTACCGACTAGGAATAAAGAGGGACATAACTGAATTTATCACCTAATATCTTGAATGCCAGGAGGTAAATGCAAAAATTAACATCCTATAGGACTATTGTACCCACACGACGTACTAGAACAAAAATGGTAGGTGATTTCAATAGAATTTGTTATTGGTTTACCAAAGATAAAATTCCAACATGATGCAATCCTATTTGTGGTCGATAAAATAACCAATATTGCGTACATTATACTCAATAATATCAAGGATGATGTCGTGATTCAAGCTATAACATTTTCCAAGGAAATATTTAGGCTTCATGTTTTTTTGGATGTGATCATTTTAGATAAGAACTCAAGATTCACATCTGAGTTTTGGCAAGCTCTACATCAAGCCATCGATACTAGGTTAAACATCAGTTCTACATATCACCCAAAATTTGATAGGCATACTTAAAGGATAAATTAGGTTTTAGAAGATATGGTTTGCATGTATTATGGATAAAGAAACCCAATGGGAATATTACCTACACTTGGTAGAATTTTACTACAATAAAGGTCAATATTTGACCTTAGACATGACACCATTTGAAGATCTATATGGTAAAAGATGTAGGAAATCATTATCTTGGGAAAATCCAAAGGATAGGGTTGTACTTGGACTAAATATGGCCAAATAAATGGAGCAACAATTAAGGACAATAAAAGAAATACTTAAATAAAATATAGGTCATCAAAAAAGTTATGTTGATCTTAAAAGGTTACCACGAGAGTCTGCAATAAGTGATAGGGTATTTTTAAGGGTGAGACCAAATAAGAGTGCTATTAAGTCCATAAAAATAGACCCTTGTTTTTTGGATCCTTTGAAATTATAGAGAAGATCAGTGCTGTGGCATATTGACTTACCTTACCACCTAGTCTTTCAAATATTCATAACACCTTTAACACATAATTGCTTATAAATATAAATCTAACATTGATTATGTGTGGGATGCTTCCAATTTGCAAATGATGGATCCAAAGGAAATAGAGGTTCAACCGATAAAAATCCTTGATTTTCATTCCAAATCAATGAGTAAAGAAACCTTGGAGCTATGCAAAGTCCAGTGGGACCGTTATTCCAAGAGGAATGCTACTTGGGAAAAAGTAGCAGATATGCAAAAATATTTTTCTTTTTTGTTTGAAAATAATATGTAATGGTTATTTTATGTTTGATTGTGTTAAGCCTAAGGGGGGGAGGATTGAGTTAAGACTAAGGGGGGTAGTATGTCATGATCATCCATTGGAGGACTTAACATTTGATGGATTGTAATATTGTTATATTATTTTGCTAATGGAAGGACTAACTATTTCATGATTAGTTTATGCACGATATTTGTTTCTTAAAATTGAAATATTATATTATATTGATGAAGCGATTATTTTTTTGAGGTTTAGTTATGTAGGAATGTATATTTTTTATGGAAACTATGATGTATGAAATAATTGGTTATTTACTATTGGGTTATATTAAATATATTTTCAAGTAAGAATGTGATACCACTAATGAAATTGCATTGTCTACAAGAATATTTTTATCTCATGATGGGAAGGAAGTAATCACCAAGAATGAGATATACTAAGAAAAGGAAAGACATGATGTCTATTATATCATTCAACTTAGGCAGTGACAAAGGAATACTCTTTAATCATAATTTGCATACTATGAAACTACTTAATAGAATTATATTAAGTAGATAAAAGTTTTGGATGTTGCTATTAATTTTATTTGGTAGTAAAGTTATGGGTGGATCCTTGAAAACAGTAACAAGGGATAAGCATTGATTTCTCTTGATTTGATTTTTAATTAAGGAAATATATCCCTTGGAAGGGATTTGATGTTAAGAATCAAATAACTTAGTGAATATGTCTAAAAACTATCATTTGACTTGGAGTCAAAGGATACCACCAAATTATGGGTTAAAGAGAATAGTAATATTAAATTTTGAACTAGGACTTTGAGGAATGTATTTTTAGCTATCAAGGTAAGGTGGCATTATCACATCAAATGGTGGTGTAATAGGTTTTTAGTTTTGAGGCTTTGGATTCGATCATGAAATATTGGAAAAGTGGGTTGGATCCTTCATTGATGTGTAGAAGAAAAACATAGATGTGGAGGAGAAAATGGTTGGTATTTTAGATCGGTTGGGTAGACTTGTTGTTGCGAGTGAAACACTTGCAATTTTTGGGTGAATCACTTGCTAGTTTCAATGTGAAACACTTGTGTATTTTAGATGAATTACTTTTTGGTTTCAGTGTGATTCACTTATTGCTTTTGATGTGAAATACATTCTCGATTCAAGTGAATCACTTGCT
The DNA here is from genome assembly GCA_028583015.1 of Wollemia nobilis. Taxonomy (NCBI): domain Eukaryota; kingdom Viridiplantae; phylum Streptophyta; class Pinopsida; order Araucariales; family Araucariaceae; genus Wollemia; species Wollemia nobilis. The sequence goes on from JAQPPZ010001753.1 coordinate 3,624,460, forward strand.
AGTTTTGGGTGAAACACTTTCTAGTTTTGGTGTGAATCACTTGCTGGTTTTGGTGTGAATCACTTGCTGGTTTTGGTGTGAAACGCTTTCTAGTTTTGGATGAAATACTTATTATTTTTGGGTTATACACTTGCTGCTTTCAGGTGAAACACTTATTGGTTTCAGTGTGGAATATTGGTTGACTTGGGAGTGCATCGAACATCATGGAGATATCATCATATCAGAGGAAGATGAAGTGGAAGGTTTGCAAATTGTACAAAGATGGACTCTTTTGTAACTATGAATACATGCTTATGTTTTTGGTATATAATTGTTATTTAATAAATTTAGATACTATGTATAGATTCACCAACCATAATTTTACATTGGCTAGTAACGATCTCTTCTAGAAAATTCATCATTATAATTTGGCTCGATATGACTCGAATTGCCTGTGTAGAGCCTGATACATATGTGTGTAAGAGTAAAACTAAAACTATTCTATAGGAAGCTCTTTTTTGGTTATACATATGTTCTTCTTGTAAACCATTAGAGTGCCTATAGCTTCGTCTATAGGATGGGCAATAGAGGAGATAATTCTATGGTGTAGGAACTGACTAGAGTAATTAATGGTTCAACAAAAAATTTAGAAGTGTCATTGGAATAAAGTTGGTATACTTTAAGTAAGATCAAAACCATTATAGATATATATATTATTGATTGATTAGAATAGGGTCATTGATATTAGTGTTATGGATTTATTTCGTGTAGTGAGATACCTCTTAATTAGGTAGTGTCCTAGTGAAATAGTCCTTACTGGATGAATTACTTATGGACATCTAGAAAACATGTGGGAAGTAAGATTAGAATAAATATTTTATTATCACACAAAATAACTGAACCTGATATTCCATACAACATCATAAACTGATTAATTTGAAAATTCAAATGTTTTTGTAATAAGCTTCTAACATTAATGGTATGATGGAGTTAAAATGTTGGACCTTTACCCAATATAAATCATGGAGAGTGAGTGTGGAGGGTTAAAATATTTGGCCTTTACACCTAGTACACTTACATAGATAGATGTATGTAAGTGGTAAGGATGGGTGTGCCTCAAAGAAAAGTTTGGGTAGTAAATTGCTTAAATTGGATTAACATTTAGTTAGGAGATAACTAAATATATATTATAAAAAAAGCTCAGGGTTGATATGGGGTAAAAATTAGAGGTTATGAAAATTTCTTCTACTCTTTTAAGGTCAATTGAAATACCATATTTAGAAATGACATGAACTAATAATTTTCCTTCAGAATACTTCTTAGGATTCAATGAGATGCCATGTTATCTACATTTGTGGAATACTTTTCTTAAATTATTAAAATGATTAACACATTTCTTTGAAAACATAGGAATATCATGAATATAAATGGTCACACACTTTCCAATAAGGTCTCTTAAGGCATAATCCATTGCTCTTTGAAAGCTATCACCTACATTAATAAATCCAAATGGAATTCTCCTATAAGCAAATGTACCCCATTTGGTGGTAAATATTTTCTTCATTCTATCTTTAGGGTCTATCATAATTTGATCATATCCATAATATCCATCTAATAAAGACATAATTTTATATTCATTTACCATTTGTAAAACTAGATCTAAAATAAGTAGAGGATAGTTATCCTTTTAAGAAGCCTTTGTAAGATTCTTAAATTAAAAGAATAAGCAAATTTCTCTATTCTTGTTTTCGAAAAGTACTATATTAACTACCCATGTAGAATGCCTAATGGGAAAGATAATATGTGCATCTAATATATTTTGAAATTCCTTCTGAATGAGGAGTTCTAATATTGGATTAATATACCTTTGTTTTTGCCTAAATGGCTTTACTTCTAGTTTCAAAGGAATAGTATGAGAAATAATTTTTTGATTGCATGCTTTTAGATCTTCATAGCTCCAAGATATGACATCTCTATAGTATTTGAGAGCTTGTATGGTTCCTTCATTTTCCTGACTAGTGTAAGCTTTTCCTATCAAAATATTTTGGGGATTTTCACTAGTCCCTATATTTACAGTATCATATACATTATCTTGAAATCAAGATTTGCTTCATTTCTTACTCCTATAGTCTATATCAAATAATAGTTCAAGGGAAACCATACCTATAAGAATTGTATTTATTTTTAGTTTTACCTCACTACTTTCATTTGCTTTATCTAGTATTCTATCATCTTCATGTACTTCCTAATTTTCAAAAATTCCAAAATTAGTAACAAAGTCTAGAATATTTCTATAATCTTCAAAAACATGAAAATTTTATATGTTATCTAGTATATATGGGAAGGTTATTAATTATATAGAAAAACTCTTAAGATTTTTGTTATCCATGGATTTCAGTGTGCTTGCTTCTATTGGTAAGGAATCTACAATTCTAATTTTCTTTGTAGAGATTAATTTGATGTTAAATGCATGGAATTCATTAATCAGTATTCTTGTTCTATTTATATATTCAGTTAGCATTTTACCATGGAAAGCATATTGGCTTCTAATCTATTTGATCACTAACTCAAATTCTCCTAACACCTTCAAGCATGTGATGTTCTTCATAAGGGCTAATTGTACTCTATATATTAATACCTCATATCCTATAGTGTTATAGTTGTAGAGGAATTATAGTTTGTAAGCAACTAATTAAGACTTTTCTTTGGAACTAATAAGCTCAATACCTGCTCCATTACCTTACCTAGACTTGGACCCATCAAACTAAAGAGTCCAAACCAGATTTTCATCTTTCTTTTGTTTACATGGTGACATCTTAGTTTCAAAACTATTGCTATTTTTTAAAAATTTGAGTGTAGATCCCTAGTTTTGATTCATTCTAGGGGAATTCATTGGTATTATTGTAGTCAATTTTTAGCTCTATAAGTATATAATCTATCTCTAGTCTAATATGATTTGCCACACCTCACCAAGGTAACCACATGTGAGAAAAATTTGTTGCCATATATCCATTCAAATTTCTTGACCAGTCTCTACTGAGTAACATTCCATATCCATATAGGATATCTACTACTTGAATGTCTATGTATTGCTGAATTCTAAGCTCTGATGCCACCATTATATGAACATGTTTAAGTACTCCAACCACATTTACTTTTATTTTGTCTAGTTATACTACTACTCAATTAGAGGAGATAAGATTTAAATCTAATTTTTGGTAAACGATATGTGGCATGACATTACCTGAATCTCCTAAATAAATAAGACAATTTTTAAAATTTTGGCCTACAATTTTGATAGTTTAAGAGAAAAGGAGGGGCTTCCCCATTGTATTTTTGTGACACAATTTGGGCATCAATGATTTTCTTGGATTGATTATTAGTTCGATAACTCAATACTTGAATTAATAGTTCTTATTGGTCATTTAACTAAACAACCTCAAAAAGACATATGTTTGCTTTAGTTTTCTTTAAATATTCTACAATATTGTATGTAGGTTTATCTTATCTATATTTTTATGTGGTTGTGGTGGTAAATTAGCCTTAGGTGGATTGGAATTATTGCTATCTTATGCATTAGGAGAAATATAAGTATTATTAGGTGGAGTAGATAAAGTGATCAACACCTTACCTTTGATTCTAAGCATATAATTATTTCATTTATTGAGTCGCCTATAGGCTTGTACTTCTTCTTCCTTAGAGATCCATCATATCCTTCTTGATATACTTATAATGATTCAAAGGTTTCTATTACTAAATTTGTTCCATTACTAGAGCTAGCTTGATTTAAATTGTACTCATTAAGGATTATTTCCATTTTATCTATCTCTTTTTTGACTATATCTAAGGCTATTTTGAATTCAAGGCAGCCATTTTTATCATGTTGTGCAGTGGAATACACTCTACACCAATTATTTAAAGCTATATTTGAAATATTATCTTTGGTGTTGGACTAATTAAAATTGGCAATGGGGTTGGGTACTCTCCCATTTTTTGGGCATGTGTTTCATTTATGATTGACTCTCTAGAAATTAAATTTCATGTTCTGTGGTAGATTATGGAAGGTGGGTTCTATGGTTCTTTTTATTGTAACTAAATCATATCACTATGGAGTTTTTGGGCTATATTTTGTAGTTTATCTAACTAAGAATGTGTATCATTGGTTTGGCCTAGTTTGCTTGGTTTATTATGTTATTCATAGATGAAGTAGGATTCAAAAAATATAGTATGGTATGAGTTGCAATAACATTCAAAAATGTTGGTGCATTTTGAGCATTGGTTTTAGTGTTCTTATGAGTAGTAAACTGATTATAAAGGTATATTAGTGTAGACACAAAAATAGTGCCAATCTAATTATGTGACGACAAGCACTAATTAAATTGACATACACAGCCCCTAGGGCAGCCCCTAGAGGTTCAACAGTGGTCCTAACCACTCCCACAATAGTTTTGGAAGGTCAGAGGTCAATTTGGCACCTTTTCAGCACTTTGCTCCGTACTCATCCCACCCAGGGACGATTACAAATTGGTATTTGTCCCACCTTGGGATGATTATCAGCATTCGTCCTAGGGAGGGGTGAATAGCAAGTTTGACTGGAAAAAAGTCAAACCTTGACAGGTCTACCACTTAACTGCACCTTTAGGGCATGCAATTGCAAGGAACGACTTCAAATCAGAGAGAGAGACTTCAGTCATGCATGCCTTGATTTTGGAGGCCTCATGCAAGGAGACTCTAAATTAGGGAAGAATATTTTCTCCCAAAATAGGACAAGCAACTCAAGTGGTGCCCTTGCATGCACATTAAAAGAGAGAGACCCTAGTTCTATAAATTGGTGAGTCTTCTCGCCCCAAGAAAAAACAAGGAAGAGCATTAGGAGCAACGAAGTGCTGCCAAATTACATCCTCACCCATCGTTTGTGCTTTTACATCCTTAATCTCTCTTTTGGAAGGGAGGTTATTGGGTGATTATTGGAAGTGCAATTTGGACCTAAACCTAAACATTTGGCCACAATACCCCACCATATTTTCTGACACAACCCCATAAGAGTTTTTGGACCCAACCCAAGTGGATTGGTGCCAAAAATGAGTCCCAAACGGTGGGCATCCTGCTCCCGACGCCCCCTGCACTATTGCAGTTCTAATCGCCCCACCCTAGAGCGATTAGGAATCTATGGTAGATTTATTTGATTTTTATTTTGCATTTTATTCTAGGTTACTTAAATATGCTATCATTTAAATTTCATGTGATTCTGACAAGTTTTGATCATGCTTTTGTTATTTCCCACTTTCACTAACATATAGGGAGCATCATCATGTTTTGGGTGATGTGATAGAGGCTAAATTGGAAAAATCCAACCATCTGGGTCATCCCAAAATACCCCATTTTACCTAACCCTAACTTTGCAGGCATTTTGGAAGCTTTTGGACTAGACATTTAGGAGGTGGCTTTTTGATAGGTTATGACAGTCCTAATCGTCCCACCCCGGAGCGATTAGAAATTTGTGCAATATTTCTAGACTGTTCCTTTTGCAGTGGCTTCCTAGTAATTTTTTATTGCTTCTATAAAAATTTTAGCTCATTTTAATATGTTTTAGTTATCATTTTTATTTATTTTATGCATGCACTGACCGCAGGACTTGTGGATTGCATGTTTCTCTCCATCCACAGGTGCTACTAATCCTTTTCTATTTCTCTGAACATAGGATATCGACACTATAGGGGCAGCAAGTAACCATATACATATTCATGCAAGTGACGGTGACATTTGGTCTGCCCATTTTACATGTGGGCACGCGGAAGAAAGCATATCAATCCATGGTGTAATAGAGCCCTACTTAATGCTCATGGTCCCCAAAAGGGAGGAGATGTATTGTAACATGATTTTAAAGCAAATTAATAAAAAGGGTTGTACTAAACATTTTCTTTCTATCTTGTTTCAATTTGTTGATGTTTCTCTCCTTTCATGCATTTCAGTTCGTAGGACTTAGCGTTACGTTTTGATTTTGCATACATCGCACTTGGCATTTTTTTTTGTTTCCGTATCCTCATGCTTTTAGTGGTGATCATGGTGGGACCTCTATACCTTGATTTGAGATCAAATTTTTGATCAAAAGTTGTGTGTTTTTGCTTGCAGGTATCAATCTTTCAAGCACTGGACTATTGCTCGTTCCATCCTGTAATGAATATAGAGCTGGAATTCATGCCACCTTGGGACAAATAGGAATTTGTTTCACCCTGTGATGAATATAGATATTTTATTCGTCTCACCCCAGGACAAATAGTTCTTTGTATAGTTTCAGAGCAAAAACTCAGAGGCATCCGGTTAGGGCAGAGAAGAGGTAAGGATTCTGAACATCCTCTGTTATTTTTTGTTTTCTATCTCTGTCATTTCTTGTTTCTTTGCTTGCATAGGAGATTTTTACTGCATATTTTTCTTTCTTTTCACAAGTAAAAATAACCCCACACATCATGAGATAATATAAACATAAATGCGTTGGTTGTAAAACCCCAACACTTGATCAAGACCAATGGTGGATTTCATCACCACCTTGGCTTGAAACTTCCATACATAACCCCGATCGCGACTGTTTCTAGACGTAAATCCTGACGAAAGATGACCAAGTATATCTAAGGTGATTCCCAGTGCATGAGGATAAGTCTTCTATGGTAAGTGTCAAAATAGAGCGATTCCCCTTCTGTACCGCCTATGTTCCACGTACTATTCTGCTCTCACAAACCAATAGTCTCCCTCACGTAAGGGAGGGTATATAGAGAGGTTCGGTATAACGGCCTTGCAGTGGTATATTGAAGGGACAACCATTTTGGGAGATATAAGAAACTTCATATTGCATATACAACAAAAATTCCTTTACAAGGTTTTCAAAACAAGCATCAAAACACACTGAACCATATTTAAGGCACACTTTTAATCCATAAATAAGATAATCATTGCTTTGATTGTGTGTTTCATTTTTTTTTAGTGTAGCATAAAAAATCATAAAGAAGATAAAAACATACATATCTTTAGAAAAACATCACCATGGTGTACACCCGTAGCCGAGCCCAATCACGGGCAGAAGCTACGAAAAGTACACAAAGGGGCACAAGTCACCTTTGATATAGTCCCGAGGACTTGGTCATAGCACCTTGGTGGCCTGAACCACAATGTAGTCCACATCATGCCATTACAGAACGAGACTATAGAGGCACCCCTTTTAGGGGCACTCCCAATCAGCATAGACCCTTTTAGGAGGATGCCATACACGTGGAACTCAACATAGATGGGAGGGATCCCTTAGACGCTCATTATGAGTGGCCATCATGCGATGAAGCGCTAGAGAAACATAGGTTCCATAAGGAGGGGCCACATGATTACATCATGCCTCCTTTACCTCTTATTACTATCCAAAATAATAGGCCAAATCTAGAGCACAAGGCTCTTTAGACAGGTCAATCCAATTCTGCCTGCCCCTTTCACACATACAAAATGGAGTATGAGGAATACCACTACATTCCTCAAGAGTAATACACAATGCGGGAGCAATGCACCTCTGCACCTGCTATGTATCAAGATCACCCACTGAGGCCAGAACCTTGGGTGAATGCCGCTAACCTCGACAGTGACCCATAGGGATCTCGGATCACCACGACTGAGATAAATAGGTAGGAGAGGCATCTAGGCTTACTAAACACAAGACGATAGAAAAAATTGACTTGGCATTTGCCAAACATACCGCCTACCAAGTGCAAATCACACATCTCAGGCAAGACCAACAATAGTTAGAGCACCTGTATCACCTTAGCAAACAGTGCATTCAGTGTCAGACAGACTAATTGCTCCAAAAAACTATGCCTGAGAGGATCCCAACCCCTCGTGAGCATAATATAGAGTTGTATGAGAGGCACAACCCCTTGGTGCGAGACAGGTCTTTGCGACCTTGTCAAATATTACCTCCAAGATCTCCTAGACCTGAGCAGGAGGCCGCTCCCCAAAAAAATTATGGGCACCCTCCGTGGGTACCCACCCATGTTTATAGGTCTCATCTAGGAACTCCTTAAGAAGCCTATGATGAGTATGAGCAAGAAGAAGAGCAAGCTAAAACGTCCTACCAAGGCAGGGGGGATGTTGTTCGGATACCCCTCCATAGGCCTCAAGTTCCCCACAACCCACAATGGGAACAAACCAAGGAGGAAGATATCAAATCCTCTTATGCATATAAAGCACTACTAGAGCACTTAGATTCTATGGAGACCCAGACTTCTGGACCCCAAAATCCCACTTTATGCCAGCTCCGTAGTCACCCTATGCATCCGTCAGTGCCAACATCTCCATACCTTGAACTCTTTAAACTGCCCCAGTTGGAAATCTTTAGAGGGGATGAGGATGCCCAAGAGCATGTGACTATATTCCTGAGCCAATGCTTTTGCATTCAATACAACAATGCTTTGCTACTAAGAACATTTATAACCATGTTTGTAGGCCCTACCTCAAACTGGTTCACTCAGTTGCCAAAACATAACATCAGTAACTTGGATCAGCTAGTGGACGCGTTCCTCGAATGCTTCGCCTTCAACACTAAGAAGAAGGTGTCACTAAGTGACCTAGCTAGCCTCAGGTAGTATGAGGAAGAAACCATGGTGGCTTATAGAAATAGGTGGAGGACATTGCTTTCAAAGCTGTCCTACCTCCCTCCTATGGCCGACCTGACCCAAATGTTCTCAAAGAGTTGTTTAAGATTGATCTCCATGCTATTATAGCTGCAACAATATGCCACTCTTGAGGAAGCCCTGGCACAAGCCATAATCATTGAGGAGATCAAGATACATGATGGCGAGATTGCCAAGACAAAGAAGAAAGAGTGGCCTAAAAACACCAAAATAGGGACCACGCAATCGAAACCCGCTGTAGTCAATCAGGTTGCTATAAACATGCCTAAGCCTGCACAAGAAACACAGCCCTCATAAGCTAACTATCAGACAGTTCCTCTTGACATCTATGAGAAGGAAAATCATCGATAAGAGCAAACTTAGTAGCTTCACCCTAGGTGATAGTTCACACCCTTCACCAAGTCCAAAGACTCATTGTTTGACCGTTTGTATGTGACAAACTTGATACACCTACCAGAAAGTCGACCCATAGACCCCAATGCGCCAAAATCTAAGGGCTATATGGAAGACTTGTATTGTAGATTTCATAGGCAAAAAGGACATGACCTTTACACATGTTGGAAGTTCAAGAGCTTCGTGCAAGACCTAATAGACAACAAGACGTTGGCGGTGGACAACCCCGTAGTGCCAAAAAACCAACATATGGGAGTATTCAAAGACCCCCTGTCTTCCCATGATACGTAGGAAAACACCCTTCAAGTCAATGAGGTGACACAGAACTGCCCCATGTAGGGGTATGTAGGGATGATAAGAATAGTGACTAGGAACAAGAGGTACTTAGGAGCTGCCCCCACGGCGGCCACAGGAGAGGTTCCATCAACATCACAACCTTAATAACACCCTATACAACCTACCCCGCCTAGACCAGTGGCCACAATTTGGACTAGACTTACCCAAATTCTAAGAACTACGTCGGCTAGGCTCTCCATTTATGAGCTCATTCAACAATCATCGCCCGATTGGGAGGCTCTAATGGAGATATTAAAAGCCATCGAGCTACAGCCCCACAAAGCAAACTCTTTCAACAACTTTGTGGGACATGTAAAATAATGTACAAAACCAGTCATCACCTTTACAGAAGACGAACTAAAATTAGTAACTGGTGACATGGTGGATCCACCCCTACACGTCATTGCGTGGGTCAACAGGATTACGTATAAGAGGGTGTTGGTGGACATTAGCTTTATCGTGTAATATAATTACAACAGCAGCATTGAAACACCTCAAGTTGTCCGTATCTCACATCGTGGCCTCCACCTATACTCTTCGAGCATTCAATGATGTGATATGCTTGACGGTTGGCACAATTGTCCTACCCATCCAAGTGGGACAAAATATTATTCCTATGTTGTGCCACATATTGGAAGGTGATATGGCCTATAATATCTTGTTGGGCTGGCCTTGGATCAAGGACATGAAGTGTGTCCCTTCGATAGCTCATCAGTGCCTAAAGTACACATTCGAAGGGCAGGTGCATGTAGTCTTGGCAAACTTAGAGCCCTTCAAGTATTGCAATACGGTACAAATAATGCCGCAATCAACCCTTCCATCGACACATTTAGATTTTTAGTTGAATCCTTCTAAACAAGGTCTGATTTCATATGCATCCCCACTGTTAAGTCCATCAAATCACCAGTCGGGTCCATATTCATCATCTGGTCCTTCACCAACAATGCCACCTATGGTAGCCACATCGAAGGACAAGGGGAAGAAACCCCTAGAAGAGGCACCACCCCTAGTCTCAACCATCTCTGCCAAAGAGATGCCTAGTCGAAAGGAAGTTGAGATGCCTAGTTCACCCTACATGGAGTGGATCTAGGAGAAACTCCCATTCCCTCCCCCTCCACCACCAACGATCACCGTTGAGATGGCCAATTCGGGCCTATCTAGTGCGGAATATTGTAGCAAAACCTACACTTTAGTCCATGCAGGGCATGAGGAGACCTCGCCTTCCCATCGGCACTGTGGTTCCTCTAGGATACCCACCCAATCAGACAAACTTTGTTTATGGGGGACTCGATAATGGCATTGAACCTTACATGTAAGAAGAAGAAGATGAAAACCCCTTTGCTAAGGACGTCAACTATTTGTCCAACCCATACTTCGCTTTGAGATATCTTGGCCAATGTAATTGGCATGGATATGGATTGGGTAGGTGTGAGCAAGGAATGTGCATTCTTTGCCAACCAAGATATCAAATGCCATACGACAAGTCAGGAATAATGTTCAACCACCCCCTACCCCTCGACATCTTGGTAGAGAAAATGCAAAGCCTAGGGATAGGCAAAAAGGATGGGTTGGCATTAGATCCATATTGCAATCCTAACACAACATATACATTGGGGGATTACCTCCCATTGCTAACAACCAACCTTGTTGACCTTAACAATCCTTTCCCTTCGATCGAGAAAGGAGAAAGTTCGAAGACTCACCTACAAGAGGGATATAGACAAAGCCAAGAAGGGTCTTCAGAATACAAGTCATAGTATGAGGTAGCACCATGGGACCGTTTCGAATCTGATAGCAATCATTCATAAGTGACCCCCATAGATGATTATCAGGAGAGCTTCATGACAATGTTCCCTTTAGATGCTCCAATCGAGCATATGCCACCTCAAGAGAATCAGATCTCCCCATAGAGAGCGAAACAACCCCGATGGGACCAAATCCATTTGCTCGAGCAAGATGAGCCTCACATGTCGCAAACAGTTGTTGGAGCCAATGAAGGCCTATGGATCTCTGATAGTGATTATGAAGAGGAGATTGAGATGGCATATCTCAATCATATGCAACAACAGCAATACCCTGTGGACATAGACGACATGTTTGAGCAGCTACACATAGGGCCAAGGCATAGGTGGCACCTAAACCAGATGCAGTTGGACCAACTACTACACCTGCCACTTCAGGTATATAGAGAACATCTTCTACCCAAAGACCCTATAGAGCCATTAGTTCCAAGGGCATATCCGATCCTTTTATCCACACATAGGGCCGATCCATTTGTGCCAGTACCTACAAAGCCAGATCTAGAGCACAAAGATCACCTAGGATGTTCGAGTCACCACACCCACGGTAATGGAGACCATAATAATTTCATCAACATGATCTCCATTGACTTAACCGCCCCCATCCATAACCCAGCCGACCCAACACGGTCATTGTATCTAGACCTGGATGCTATAGACTGGGATTGCACTGACACACCACCATCCCCATCAGAGTACTAGCCTTATGGTGGGATTTTCCATTTCACCCTAGGACAGACTCAAGATGTCTTCCATGCTGAAGAGGAACCTGACGTTCCAAACGTAGATCTAAATTCAGCAAATGATATCCACCTGATCCCAACTCCACACCAGTTGGAGTATGGGTCCCACATGTCAGTTGAAGAGACGACTAACATAGACATCGGCTCTGATCCAATGAATTTACAAATCATCAAGTTGGGGGTAAGTCTATCCCTCAAAGAGCAAGCCGACTACATTGCCCTTCTCAAAGAGAAGAAGGAGGTTTTTGCATGGTCCTACAAAGACATGCCAGGGCTAGACCTGCAGCTAGTCATGCATAATCTAACGCTTGATCCGACAGTCAAGCCAATTAAGCAAAAACTATGTAAGATGCACCTAACAGTAGCCTTAATGGTCAAATATGAGCTACAAAAGTTTTTGGATGCACATTTTGTCATCTGCATGGATTACCCACCATGGTTGTCTAACATGGTACCCGTCAAAAATATTGATGGGAGGATTCGCATATGCACCAATTTTTGAGACCTAAACAAAGCGAGTCCTAAGGATGATTTCCCCTTGCCTAACATCGACGCATTGGTAGACGCTACAACGGGCCATGAAATGCTTTCCCTCATGGATGGTTTCTTAGGATACAATCAGATTCGTATCAATCCCGAAGACCAACTAAAAATGGCATTCACAATGCCTTGGGGGACATTTTGTTATAAGGTCATGCCCTTTGGCCTTAAAAACACTGGCGCCACCTACCAACGTGCCATGACATACATCTTCCATGATCACATGCATAAAACTTTGGAAGATTACATGGATGATTTTTTGGCCAAATCTCTTTTGCACCCAGATCATCTCGATGACTTAAGCAAGATCCTCGATCGCCTCATTGAACATAAAGTCAGACTAAAACCCAAGAAGTGCGTATTTGGCGTCACATCTAGAAAGATCTTGGGTTTCATAGTCTCCAAACGAGGAATCGAGGTAGATCCAAACAAAGTCAAGGCAATCCTTGAAATGCTTCCACCAACCACCATCAAGCAGCTTAGAAGCCTACAGGGAAAGGTCGCGTCAATCAAGCACTTCATAGCACAGCTATCTGACAAGTTCCGACCCATGAATAAATTATTGCACAAGGGGGTAGCATTTCACTGGGATGACGAGTTCCAGTCATCCTTCGATGACATCAAACAATACTTGGCTTCATCGCCAGTATTGGCACCACCTAGACCAGGAGTGTCATTCTACTTATACATCTCAGCTACTGAGGTGGCACTGGGCACCATGCTAGCCCAAAAAAATGAACTACACAAAGAATACTCTAATTACTATCTTAGCCGCACCTTGGTCAGTTATGAACTTAACTATGCATACGTCGAGAAGCTATGCTTGGCAGTGGTTTTTTCTACCAAAAAGCTGCGCCACTACATGCTAAGAAATATGACGTATGTTGTGTCTAAGGAGAATCCATTGTGATACATGATGAGTCATACTTATCATAGTAGTCGCACGATGAAATGGATCATGTTGTTGACAAAGTTTGACATCGAATTCATTGGATAGAAGTCCATCAAAGGTCAAGTCATCATCGATCAACTAGTAGAGGCTCCTATTGAAGACGATCAGCCTCTGACCATAGAGCTGCCCGATGATGGGGTCTTCCATGTCTTAGAATCGCTAGATTATGATGAGCCTGAGTCATAGGCCTACATAACCCTATTCTTCGATGGTTCTAAATGTGAGCAAGGGGTGGCATGGGAATTGTATTCTTCACACCACAAGGGCCTCCAATGCCTCTATCATTTAAATTATATTTCCCGTGCACCAAAAACAATGCCAAATACGAAGCCTTGCTCATAGGTCTTCAGACAACAATCACCATGAACATCAAATGCTTGAACATCTTTGGTGATTCACTGTTAATTGTCAACCAAGTAAAAGGGGTATTCCAATGTAAATTCCCAGTTTTGTAGGCCTACAAAGCCCTTGTGGACAAATTCTTGGCAAAGCTTGAATGGTATGACATTGAGGCACTCCCTCGATCATCGAATCATTTTGCGGATACTATGGCCTCCTTGGGGTCACTAATCCCGCAAGACCCTTATGGTGAAATGACAACCATTCAAGTTAAAACATTATCGCAATCCGTGATGGAGCATACAAGCTCTAACCTAACACCAGGGATCCACCTAATCCAGATTGAACCATCTCAGGATAAGTTCTCTTGAATCCATGATTGTCTGAATCGTGTCAACTTGGGGTCCTTGTTCTCCCCGACCCCTCTTAATAGCAACACCACATTATTCTTACAAGTTATTTCCCACTCAAATTTTTCTAGGGATGAACTCCAAGAGGGATTGGCCATTCATACCATCGAGGTTTCTAATTAGTAGGATTGGTACACACCCATAAGATATTACCTCAAGTTAGGTAATCTCCCACTTGGATTGACGCCCATCTCCAAAAGATCATTTAAACATAAAGTGGCAAGACATGTCTTGTTAGGAGATTTTTTTTGTCGTCAGAGCTATGAAGGAATCCTCCTCCGTTGCTTGGACCAGTAGGAGTCCACTTGGGCGATCACCCAAGTGCACGATGGTACGTGTGGTGGCCACTTTAGCGGTATGGCCATCGCAAAGGGCATTCTTCACATGGGCTATTATTGGCCATATTTAGAGCGATATTTTTGTGCATATGTAAAGAAGTGCATGAAGTGTCAACACCATGCCAATTTGACACACGTACCTTCTCAGGCCTTGTAGCCGATCCAATCGGCTTGGCCATTTTTATAGTGGGGTTTAGATCTAATTAGAAAGATCTCCCCTACATCGTCAAATCATCACACATTTATCATAATGGCCATAGAGTACTTCACCAAGTGGGTGGAAGCAATTCCGCTTACCTCTACGACTGGACCCCGCATTGTGGAGTTTATTTTACATAATATCATATGTCATTTTGGTATTCCATCCAAGATCATCTCGGATAATGGGACGTCATTCAAGAAAAAATATGTGTGTGCTTTGACAACACAGTATAAAATCCAGCACAGTTTTTCAACACCTTATTATCCGTAGGCAAATGGGCAAGCAGAGGCATCAAACAAAATGCTAGTTGCTATCCTTAAAAATACGGTCATAGATAGTCATAAGGATTGGCACATTCAAATCCTTCTTGCCCTATGGGCTTATCGCACTAGCATTCGGACGCCCACTGGGGCAACTCCATTTTCACTGGTGTATGGCTCGAGGCAGTCATGCCTCTCGAGTTGGAAATACCTTCCCTGCGTATATCAATGCAAGAGTTCATCGATGATGACACTACGTCGCAGGCCCGGTTAGACCAACTTACATTGCTCGACGAATGATGCGTCAATGCTCTCGAGCATTTACGTATCTATCAAGAGTGACTTAGGAGAGCATACAACATGAAAGTTCACCTGAGGGACTTTCAGGTTGGTGACTTGGTCTTAAAAGAGAACCAACAAAATTCTAACTTGCCACCCCATCTAAGGGACAAGTTTGCAAAAAACTGGTTAGGTCCTTATGTAATTGATAGTAAAATAGGACCTAGAACATACCGGATCACCTCTCTTGAAGGAATCAAGGAACTAGAACCCTTGAACATCAGTCATTTGAGGCCATTCCACATTTAGAGAGCCATAGCCCACCCGAAAAGCTCCAAGGATTCTCACAATCGCTTGGTCAACCTAAAACGCCCCAAAGGTATCAATAATCCCTTTGGTCAAACCAAAAGCTCCAAGGATTCTCACAATCGCTTGGTCAACCCCAAAACGCCCCAAAGGTATCAATAATCCCTTTGGTCAAACCAAAATCTCCAAGGATTCTCATAATCGCTTGGTCAAACCTAAAATGCCCCAAAGGTATCAATAATCCATTTGGTCAAACCAAAAGCTCCAAGGTTTCTCACAATCACTTGGTCAACCCCAAAATGCCCCAAAGGTATCAATAATCCCTTTGGTCAAACCAAAAGCTCCAAGGATTCCCACAATCGCTTGGTCAACCCCAAAACACCCCAAAGGTATCCATAAACCCTTTGGTCAAACCAAACACCCCAAAGGTATCCATAAACCCTTTGGTCAAACCAAAAGCTCCAAGTATTCCCACAATCGCTTGGTCAAAAAAATATATTCAAAAACAAACAAAAAAAATAAAATCATCAAAAATAACAAAACAAATTGCATCTCAATTTCATGAATACTCATAAAAATCAAAATACAAAAATATAATAAACTGCATTAGGCATCGCATCCATACATTGCATATTTGTTGGTCATACATGTCACAAATACCATAGACTGTAATTAATCGAAAATTCCATCACTTTCCACTTTCAATCCATTTTATAAACACATCCATCTAGAATAACACCATCCACATTTTAGCATAGTCAGTTGTCTCCTAATGAATTTAGGGTTTTTTTGCCATTCAGCTGTCTTTAAATTTCTAGCCAAAAAATGTACAAAGTCAAACATATTTTACAAGGGTAGAGTTTTACTTGGATCACACCTCGTTACGTAACATCCCTACACAAGTTAACACACATAAAATAATTCCCAAGTTGTGTGAATGCAAGAGAAACCTACAAAGCAGTCTAGGGTACCATAGGCGAAAGGTTAGCCTATTCATCCCCCTGTGTGAATGGTTCAAGAATGCTAAATATTGACAAAAGGACAAGCTCTTCCCCATCAATTCCCCCTAATAAACAATGGTTTTCACCACTAGAAAAAATCCAAATCACCATTGGTCCCCAAAGTCATAAGGATTCGTACTACATGCCCCTAACAAGGATGGGTAGTCATCCCCAAGGCCTAAGAGATCAATGCCATTACATAATCATATCCCCAAACACATTTGGTCCCCAAAATTCATAAGGATTCGTACTACATGCCCCTGACAAGGATGGGTAGTCATCCCCAAGACCTAAAGGGTCAAGGCACTTACATAATAACATCCGCAATCACCTTTGGTTCCCAAGGTCGTAAGGATTCATACTACACGTCCCTGAATAGGATGGGTAGTCATCCCCAAGGCCAAAAGGATCAAGGCCATTCATAAGCCAAAACCTTACGAAGCTCAAAATGCAAAATCAAATAACAGTGGTTATCACCACTATTCCAATCCCTTGCTCAAAAAGAAAAACAAAAAGAGAAAACTAAACAGTGATTTTCATCACTATATATGAGAGCAAGTATCCCAACAAGTTGAGCAAATAAAAGACACCTTCAAAAAACCATCTAGGTGATCCTCATTACGGATTTGGTGGATAGCCTACCTGACAATGGCGGTATCCTAAACGCATGACGATATGTCTATCACATTAGCTTTGCGTGTGAGCAGACCAATGTTTGCATGTGGATGAGCTAGCTTATGGTACCTTAGATTGTCCCATGGATTAATCTTACTAAATACAACAATGAAGTTAGTGGAGCTAATTAGGTGATCCTCAATACAGGTTTGGTTGACAACCTATCTGGCACTAGCGGTATCCTGAAAAATACCACATAAACGAACTCAATTGCACACATAGGGATGTGAAATAACTTGGTCAAACTCAAGTTTGATTCGTACCTTGTTCAAAAAAATCTTGTGAGATAAATGTACAGTCTTGGCTAGTTAATTAAAACATCTGAATCTCAGAAAACCTTAACTACATTTTAAAACAACGGGTACATTTCATTACTTACATCACCATCAAAAAATATGAAAAATACCAAAACAAAATTCACACATGCAAAGTCATTCCACAAAGCCATCACATGAGTACAGAAAGCCAGTAAATCTTGTACAGTCTATGGTGCCCTCGACAAGTTATCAACAACTCATTTCATTCATTCCATATGCATACATCATATAATTAGAAACATCGCATTCATAATAACACATGCATACATCATCATAAATAAATGTGCATAAACAAAAAAAATAAATCATGACAAGTGTATACCAAAAATAAAAGTCATGTATATATATATCGTCAAACATGCCCGCAGGCTATAGTAATTCGGTCCTCTGACCTCGCAAAACAACAGCAAAAACTCAAAAACCCCCGAGCCTAGGGCGTCAGCCACCATGATCATGTAGGATCGGTGCGATGGGAACTACCCCCCATGGTGTGGGTCCTATACGACCTCTCAGGGCAGCTGCTGCTAGCCCCCACATCACGCCCACTAGCGCCCCCCTCATCCAACCGCTTGCGACGAGACGATGCTGACTGCTCAGTATCGTTGTCTCTCATCCGGCGCGAAGACCCACCTCTAGGGAGCTTAGGTAACCACCCATCGAGGTGGATAATCTCTACCTCCAAATCCATCTAGTTTTGAAACCAATCCACCTCCCATCGACGGTACACAGCCACTATGTCATCGTGCTATGCCAATTGAGTTCGTAGGAGATCCCTCTCCTACACAGCATCTGTGTCCCCATCTCACTAGCGGTATGCTGCAAATATGTTCTCTCACTCTGCCAACTGAGTTCGTAGGAGATCCCTCTCTTGCAATGCCTCCCCAAGCTCCTCATCCTGTCTCCGAAGTAGATCCTCCAATCATGCTATCTCAGTGTGATCCCTCACCTCCACACCCTCTAGGATAGCTTGGTGCATAGGCATATCTGCGACTGCAGGCTACTTTGGCTCCCACTACTCTGGGACGTCCTTCATATCTGGCTACTCCAAAATCCCAACATCATCCCCCCCAAAGTTGTCAACCTCCACCATGTCCTCATCCTCGAGCAGAGCCCCCCAACCCTCTCCTGATGCCTCTACACCCTCACCACCTACTACTACCACCTCTGGACCCCCTAGAGGCCCCTCGCCTCGCCATCGTCACAATGTCCACCACTGGTCATACTCAATGGTTGCCCCGACGTTGTCCACGTTAGGGACATCGATTGCAGGATCTGACTCCTCACCAAGCGGCTCGATGGTCGTACTTAGCAGTCGCCTTGACACCGATAGATCAAGGGCTCACTAGGCAACCCCTGGTGCACCCCAAACTATCGCATCACTTGAACGTACGGGAAGTACTCCTGCTCGATCCCATGCTGCCCAATCAGCCATCTCCCCCTACGCACCCATCGGAGCCACTCTCCAACCTCAGGCTAGGCTGGATAGTCATGGTATGGGCACCAAAACACCTCCCCTAGAGCAAGCCAACCGAAGGCATCGGCATAGTGCCCTACGACACCTGCCCACCACTGACTCTACCCCTGCTCCTCAGACCATGGCCATAGAGCTGCATACCCTATCTCCCTATCCACCATCTCTGCTCGAGTAGTCCATGGCAAACCCTATGGCTACTCCATAGCTATGTACTGCCACCCCCAACACTACAACAGCTAGTTGCACCCAATCCCCTTTTGCCCCCGACAACGGACCTTGTACAGCTCATCATAAAGCTATGCTAGAAGCATCTGTCCCCACCTCATAATCAAAGGTGCCTCCATCAGGCACTCGACCAATCTGAACACAACCTCCAACAGGTTCCATGGGAACCTCATGCCTAAGGAGTCAGGTAGCAGCATGTTGGAGATGAGGGTCATCAGTAATGCATGCCTCACCCCCAACATGCCCCTCTCTAGCCACCACCGTACTAGAATGCTACCAATCTGGAAGTTGCCCTCTACCCTCTCCATCAGGCTATCCACACCCACCTTCGTCCCAAGACAAAAGCACCGTGTCATCATAGCTATCCGTTGATCACGCGACGTAGTCCGAATCGACAGCCTATCTATCAGAATCCATAGAATCTGATAGACATCCTCAAGAGTCATTGTCATATCCCCTATTGGGAGATGAAAGGTATTGGTCCGAGGATCCCACAAGTTGATCAGGGCCATCAGATAGGCCCGATCCCCCACCACAGGCTCTAGCCGAGTCACTTTCTTGAGCCCAAGGGCATCAAGCCACTCCTAGTCAGCCATAGTCAGTGCCTCCCATGCTTCAAAAAAAACCATCAGCACACGGTACTGGCTCTTCATAACCTGCACCAGAAAACAAAACCAAAACATTAAAACATGACAAAAATAAAAAACAAAATAAAATTATACAGCACTAAAACAATCTGGAGTAATGTATACAAATTGTACAGATCAATACAAACTGTACAACAACATTAAAAACATTATACAGAAAAACACATCACAAACATTTTAACCTAGGGTTTTAACTTTAGTTTAAACTTAAAAAACAAAATAACAAAAATAGTTAACCTAGGGTTTTCATCCTAGTCTACAAAAACAAAAAATTACAAAACAGTTAACCTAGGGTTTTCATCCTAGTCTACACTAACCAAAAAAAAAAAACAACGAACTAAAATTAACAGTTAACCTAGGGTTTTCATCCCAGTCTAAACTGACACAAAAATAACAAAGAAACAAAATACAAAAATAAACAGTTAACCTAGGGTTTTCATCCTAGTCTAAACTGACAAAAATAAAAAAATAAAATTAAATAGTTAACCTAGGGTCTGACCTTAGTCTAAACTACTAAACAACAGCAAAAAAAATAAAAACAAAGCGAAGTTTTTACCTTAGTTTACAAAAAATCAAAATCTAACCTAGGGTTTTTAAATTCTAGTTTAAAACAAAAAAAAAACAAAAAAAAATCAATACAAACAACTCTAGGGTTTATAATTCTAGTTTAAACTACAAAAAAATAAAACAAAATAACAACTAGGGTTTCTAACTCTAGTTAAACAAAAATAAAAATTTACCCTAGGGTTTTCATTTTACTGTCAAACTAAAAAATACAACACACAAAAATTTTTAGTTCCTAGGGTTTAACATTAATCTACTAAAAAACATCAAAAACAACATAAAAACATTTTTTACGCTAAGTTTTCAATATTAGTTTAAACTAGGGTTTTCTTTTTTAGCTTACAACAAAACACAAATTCACAAAAAAATAACAAACATTTAACTAGGGTTTTCATTTTTTAAATCGAAAAACAAATACAAAAGAAAAAAATGAATTATGGTTTTAAAACTGTAACACAAACCAAAATACAGAGGATCACTTACCGGTCTCACTTTGGCTCTGCCATTTGATGATCCAGTCCATGAACTCATGGTGTCCAAGAAATTTGACAGCACTTTGCTATGCGAACTCGACCACCTCCTCCTCACAGCTCCCAAACGCCAAGAAAAACAAATGCAAATGAGCCCAAAACCTAGTTTTGGCCCTTAAATAGGCTTTTAGGCCTGTAATCGTTCCCCCCAGGATGAGCACTCTAGTTAGTGCTCGTCCCACCCTGGGATGATTACTAAACTGGTATTCATCCCACCCAGGGACGATTATAGAGCAAGAAATTAAAAAACAGCAAAAACTGCACCAAAATGCACAAAAAAATAGCAATAAACTTGCCGATCAAATAGGCCTTTGCACCTGCAATTCTTGGCATGCAAAACCGACATTGGGGTCACAAATACTCACTATCCTACTCCCTAATAAGGCTACCATAGCCATACCACTCCACGAGAGGACGAATTTTTGAGAATTTCATCCCCAAATGGCGTCACAAAAAGGGTCAAAACCCAACCAAAAATAACAATAACATTGCCAAACGAAGGCACCTTTGCGCCTGAAATTCTTGGAATAAAAAATAGATGTTGGGGTCACAAATTGTCACTATCCTACTCCCTAAGAAGGCTACCATAGCCATACCGCTCCACGGGAGGACGAATTTTCAACAATTTCAACTCCAAAATGCGTCACAAAAAGGGTTCAAACCCACCAAAAATAGGTCAAAATGTTTGGAAACTGCATAAGCATTCAACGAAAAACAACTGAAGGCACCCTTAAACAAGTCATCTTGGGTCAAGCGACTCATCGCTTTTCTCATGTCGGTCATTCCCTCATCAATTCGTCACTTGAGGGGGTAGTCACACTTAGTCACCAATCAACAAATACACACCCAATCAAGGAAATGGCATGCATTCAAAGGATCATTGAAAAAGACAATCATGCTCCTGCTTGGGGCAGCAAACAAGCAATAATCACAAGTTGATCAAACACTTGGCATTCTAGAATCATGAACTCAAGGTTCCCATAGACAAAAGGTTGCGCCCTTTGCCTATTCATGACTGAACAATGTCCAAGATCAAGTAACACCTCATCGAAAAAGGTTAACACTTGAATTAAGCTCCTTAGCTCGTCAGAAGCAAGGATTCAAGAATGCGTGCCCTTTCCATACTTGGGGCATCAAAATTTGGTTAGGTTACTGAGAAACCCTAATCATTAGTGCTTTGGTTATCTATTTTTGCTTAGCACTACACCACGCATAGTGCATCCCAAAAAGGGGCATCTATAGACACCAAAACAGCACCAATCCGATTATGTGATGACAAGCACTGATCGAATTGACATACATAGCCCCTAGGGCAGCCCCAGAGGTTAAACAGTGGTCCTAACCACTCCCACAATAGTTTTGGAAGGTCAGAGGTCAATTTGGCACCTTTTTAGCACTTTGCTCCCTACTCGTCCCACCCTGGGATGATTACAAACTGGTATTCATCCCACCCAGGGACGATTATCAGCATTCATCCTAGGGTGGGGCGAATAGCAGGTTTGATTGGCAAAAAGTCAAACCTCGATAGGTCCGCCACTTAACTGCAACTTCAGGGCATGCAATTGTGAGGAACGACTTCAAATCAGAGAGAGAGACTTCAGTCATGCATGCCTTGATTATGGAGGCCTCATGCAAGGAGACTCTAAATCAGGGAAGAATATTTTCTCCCAAAATAGGACAAGCAACTCAAGTGGCGCCCTCGCATGCGCATTCAAAGAGAGAGACCCTAGGTCTATAAATTGGTGAGTCTTCTCACCCCAAAAAAGAAACAAAGAGGAGCATTTGGAGCAATGAAGTGCTGCCAAATTAAATCCTCACCCATCAATTGTGCTTTTACATCCTTGATCTCTCTTTTGGAAGGGAGGTTATTGGGTGATTATTGGAAGCGCAATCCGGACCCAAACCCAAACATTTGGCCACAATACCCCACAAAATTTTTTGAAACAACCCCATAAGAGGTTTTGGACCCATCCCAAGTGGATTGGTGCCGAAACTGAGTCCCAAACGGTGGGCGTCCTGCCCCCGGGTGCCCCCCACACTATTGTAGTTCTAATCGCCCCACCCCAGAGTGATTAGAAATCTATGGTAGATTTCCCTAATTTTTATTTTGCATTTGATTCTAGGTTACTTACATATGTTGTCATTTAAATTTCATGTGATTCTGACAAGTTTTGATCATGCTTTTGTTATTTCTCGCTTTCACTAACATGCAGGGAGCATCATCATATTATGGGTGATAGAGGCCGAATTGGCAAAATCTGACCATCTGGGTCATCCCAAAATACCCCATTTTACCTAACCCCAACTTTGTAGGTGATTTGGAGGCCTCTGGACTAGACATTTAGGAGGTGGCTTTTGGATAGGTTATGACAGTCCTAATCGTCCCACCCCGGAGCGATTAGAAATATGTGCAATATTTCTAGACTATTCCTTTTGCAGTGGCTTCCTGGTAATGTTTTATTGCTTCTATCAAATTTTTAGCTCATTCTGATATGTTTTAGTTATCATTTTAATCATTTTATGCATGCACTGACCGTAGGCCTTGGGGATCGCATGTTTCTCTCCATCCGTAGGTGCTACTAATCCTTTTATATTTCTCTGAACGTAGGATCTCAACACCAGAGGGGCAGCAAGGAACCATAGACATATTCATGCAAGTGGCGATGACATTTGGTCCGCCCATTTTACATGTGGGCACGCGGAAGAAAGCGTATCAATCCGTGGTGTAATAGAGCCCTACTTAACGCTCCTAGTCCCCAAAAGGGAGGAGACGTATTGTAACCTGATTTTAAAGAAAATTAATAAAAAGGGTTGTACTCGAAATTTGCTTTCTATCTTGTTTCAATTCATTGATGTTTCTCTCCTTTCATGCATTTCAGTTCGTAGGACTTAGCGTTACGTTTTGCTTTTGCATACATCGCACTTGGCATTTCCGTTTTGTTTTCGTATCCTCATGCTTTCAGTGGCGATCATGGTGGGACCACTGTCCCTTGATTTTGAGATCAAAATTTTGATCAAAAGTTGTGTGTTTTTGCTTGCAGGTATCAATATTTCAAGCACTGGACTATTGCTCGTTCCATCCTGTAACGAATACAGAGCTAGAATTCATGTCACCCTGGGACGAATAGGAATTCGTCTCACCCTATGATGAATACAGATCTATTATTCATCTCACCCCAGGATGAATAGCTCTCTATGCAGTTTCAGAGCAGAAACTCAGAGGCATCCAATTTGGGCAGAGAAGAGGTAGGGGTTCTGAGCATCCTCTATCATTTTCTATTTTTTGTCTCTGTCATTTCTTATTTCTTTGCTTGCATAGGAGAGTTTTACTGCATGTTTTTCTTTCTTTTCACAAGTAAAAATAACCCCACACACCACGAGATAATCTGAACATCAAGGCATTGGTCGTAAAACCCCAACACTTGATCAAGACCAACGGTGGATTTCATCACCACCTTGGCTTGAAATATTGCATACATAACCCCGATCGTGACTGTTGCTAGACGTAAATCCTGATGAAAGCTGACCAAGTGTAGTTGGGGTGATTCCCAGTGCATGAGGATAAGTCTTCTATGGTAGGTGTCAAAATAGAGTGATTCCCCTTTCATACCGCCTATGTTCCATGTATTGTTCTGCTCTCACGTACCAATAGTCTCCCTCACGTAAGGGCGGGTATATAGAGAGGTTCGGTATAATGGCCTGGCAGTGGTATATTGAAGGGGTGACCATTTTGGGAGATATAAGAGCCCTCATATTGCATATACAACAAAAATTTCTTTACAAGGTTTTCAAAACAAACATCAAAACACATTGAACCAGATTTAGGGCACACTTTTAATCCATAAACAAGATAATCATTGCTTTGATTGTGTGTTTCCATTTTGTTTAGTGTAGCATAAAAAATCATAAAGAAGATAAAAATGTACACATCTTTAGAAAAACATCACCATGGTGTACACCCGTAGCCGAGCCCAATCATGGGCAGAAGCTACAAAAAGTGTACAAAGGGGGACAAGTCACCTCCGATATAGTCCCGAGGACTTGGTCATACCACCTTGGTGGCCTGACCCACAAGATAGTCCACATCATGCCATTACAGAATGGGACTATAGAGGCACCCCTTTGAGGGGCACTCCCACTCAGCATAGACCCTTTCAGGAGGAGGCCATACACGTGGCACTCAACATAGATGGGAGGGCTCCCTTAGATGCTCGTTATGAGTGGCCACCATGCGATGAAGTGCTAGAGCAACATAGGGTCCATAAGGAGGGGCCACATGATTACGTCATCCCTCCTTTACCCCTTATTACTATCAAAAACAATAGGCCAAATCCAGAGCACAAGGCTCTTCAGACAGGGCAAGCCAATTCTGCCCGCCCCTTTCACACATACGAAAGGGAGTACGAGGAAGACCACTACATTCCTCAAGAGCAATACACAGTGCAGGAGCAATGCACCTCCGCACCTGCTATGTATCAAGATCACCCACTGAGGCCAGAACCTCGGGTGAATGCCGCTAACCTCGATAGAGGAAAGTGACCCATAGGGATCTCGGATCACCATGACCGAGATAGACATGTAGGAGAGGCATCTAGGCTTCCTAAACACAAGACGATGGAACAAATTGACTTGGCATTTGCCAAACATGCCACCCACCAAGCGCAAATCATGTAGCTCAGGCAAGACCAACAATAGTTAGAGCACCTGTATCGCCTTAGCAAAGAGTGCATTCGACGTCAGATAGATGAATTGCTCCAGAACACTATGCCTGAGAGGGTCCCAACCCCTCATGCGCATAAGATAGAATTGTATGAGAGGCACAACCCCTTGGTGCGAGACAGGTCTCCATGACCTTATCAAATATTACCTCCAAGACCTCCTAGACCTGAGCGGGAGGCCACTCCCAGAAACAATGATGGGCACCCTCCACGGGCACCCACCCATGTTTATAGGTCTCACCCAGGAACTCCTCAAGAAGCCTATGAGGAGTATGAGCAAGAAGAAGAGTGGGCTGAAATGCCCTACCAAGGCAGGGGGGATGTTGTCCAGCTACCCCTCCATAGGCCTCAAGTTCCCCGCAACCCACAATGGGAACAAACCAAGGAGGAAGAGATCAAATCCTTCGATGCATATAAAGCGCTGCTAGAGCGCTTAGAGTCTATGGAGACCAAGACTTCTGGGCCCCAAAATCCCACTTTACGCCAGCTCCGTAGTCACCCTATGCATCCATCAGTGCCAGCACCCCCATACCCTGAACACTTTAAACTACCCTAGTTGGCACTCTTTAGAGGGGAGGAGGATGCCCAAGAGCACGTGACTAGATTCCTGAGCCAATGCTTTGGCATTCAGGACAATGATGCTTTGCTGCTAAGAACATTTATAACCATGTTCGTAGGCCCTACCTCGGATTGGTTCACTCAATTGCCAAAACATAGCATCAGTAACTTGGATCAGCTAGTGGATGCGTTCCTCGAATGCTTCACCTTCAACACCAAGAAGAAGGCATCACTAAGTGACCTAGCTAGCCTCAAGAAGTATGAGGAAGAAACCATGGTGGCCTATGGAAATCGATGGAGGACGTTGCTTTCAAAGCTGCCCTACCTCCCTCCTATGGCCGACCTGACCCAAATGTTCTCAAAGAGTTGTTTGAGATCGATCTCCATGCTATTGTAGCTACAGCAATATGCCACTCTTGAGGAAGCCCTGGCGCAAGCCAGAATCATTGAGGAGATCAAGATACAGGATGGCGAGATTGCCAAGCCAAAGAAGAAAGAGTGGCCTAAAAATGCCAAAATAGGGACCATGCAACCGAAACCCATTACGGTCAATCAGGTTGCTATAAACATGCCGAAGCCTGCACAAGCAACACAACCCTCACAGGCTAACTATCAGGCAGTTCCTCTTGACAGCTATGAGAAGGAAAATCATCGACAAGAGCAAACTCAGCAGCGTCACCCTAGGCGATAGTTCACACCCTTCATAGAGTCCAAAGACTCCTTGTTTGACCATTTGTCCATGGCAAACTTGATACACCTACCAGAAAGTCGACCCATAGACCCCAATGCGCCAAAACCTAAGGGCTATAGGGAAGACTTGTACTATAGATTTCATAGGCAGAAAGGACATGACCTTTACGCATGTTGGAAGTTCAAGAGCTTCGTGCAAGACCTAATAGACAACAAGACACTAGCGGTGGACAACCCCGTAGCGCCAAACAACCAATAGATGGGAGTCTTCAAAGACCCCCTGCCTACCCATGATATGTAGGCAAAGACCCTTCAAGTCAATGAGGTGACACAGAACTGCCCCATGCAGGGGTATGTAGGGATGATAAGCATAGTGACTAGGAACAAGAGGTACCCAGGAGCTGCCCCCACGGTGGCCACAGGAGAGGTTCCATCAACGTCACAACCTCAACAACACCCTACGCAACCTCCCCCGCCTAGACCAGTGGCCATGATTCAGACTAGACTTACCCAAAGTTTAAGGACCACGTCGGCTAGGCTCTCCATTTACGAGCTCATTCAACAATCATCGCCCCATCGGGAGGCTCTAATGGAGATATTAAAAGCCATCGAGCTGTAGCCCCATGAAGCAAACTCTTTCAACAACTTTGTGGGACATGTAAAACAATGTACAGAACCAGTCATCACCTTTAGAGAAGATGAACTAAAATCGGTGACTGGTGATATGGCGGATCCACCCCTGCACGTCATTGCATGGGTCAACGGGATTCCGTATAAGAGGGTGTTGGTGGACACTGGCTCATCCAAGTAATATAATTACAACAATGGCATTGAAACACCTCAAGTTGCTAGCATCTCACATCGTGGCCTCCACCTATACTCTTCGAGCATTCAATGATGCGATATGCTCGATGGTTGGCACAATTGTCCTACCCATCCAAGTGGGACAAAAGACTATTCCTACATTGTGCCACATCTTGGAAGGTGAGATGGCCTATAATATCTTGTTGGGCCGGCCTTGGATCAGGGACATGAAGTGTGTCCCTTCGATAGCTCATCAATGCCTAAAGTACACATTCGAAGGGCAGGTGCATGTAGTCCCGATAGACTTAGAGCCCTTCAAGTATTGCAATACGGTGCAACTGATGCCGCAATCGACCCTTCCATCAACACATTTGGATTTTTAGTTGAATCCATCTAAACAGGGTCCGATTCCGCATGCATCCCCATTGTTAAGTCCATCAAATCACCAACCGGGTCCATCTTCATCATCTGGTCCTTCACCAACAATGCCACCTACGGTGGCCACACCGAAGGACAAGGGGAAGAAACCCCTAGAAGAGGCACCGCCCTTAGTCTCAACCATCTCTACCGAAGAGATGCCTAGCCGAATGGAAGTCGAGATGCCTAGTTCACCCTACATGGAGTGGACCCAGGAAGAACTCCCATTCCCTCCCCCTCCACCACCAACGATCACCATTGAGATGGCCAATACGGGCCTGGGGGAGTATCTAGTGTGGAATATTGTAGCAACACCCGCACTTGAGTCCATGCAGGACATGGGGAGACCTCGCCTCCCCATCGACACTGTGGTTCCTCTAGGCTACCCACCAAATCAGACAAACTTTGTTTATGGGGGCCTCGATAATGGCATTGAACCTTACATGCAAGAAGAAGAAGATGAAGAGCCCTTTTTTGAGGACGTCAACTATTTGTCCAACCCAGAATTCGCTTTGAGATATCTTGGCCAATGTAATTGGCATGGATATGGGTTGGGTAGGTATGAGCAAGGAGTGCACGTTCTTTGCCAACCAAGATATCAAATGCCATACGACAAGTCAGGAGTAGGGTTCAACCACCCCCTACCCCTGGACATCTTGGTAGAGAACATGCAAGGCCTAGGGATAGGCAACAAGGATGGGTTGGCATTAGATCCATATGCCAATCCTAACACAACATATACATTGGGGGATTACCTCCCATTGCTAACAACCAACCTTGTTGACCTTAACAACCCTTTCCCTTCGATCGAGAAAGGAGAAAGTTTGAGGACTCACCTACAAGAGGGATATAGACAAGGCCAAGAAGGGTCTTCAGAAGATGAGTCAGAGTATGAGGTAGCACCTTGGGATCCTTTCGAATCTGATAGCAATCATTCACAAGTGACCCCCATAGATGATTATCAGGAGAGCTTCATGACAATGTTCCCTTTGGATGCTCCAATCGAGCAAGTGCCACCTCAAGAGAATCAGGTCCCCCCATAGAGAGCGGAACAACCTCGATGGGACCACATCAATTTGCTCGAGCAAGATGAGCCTCACATGTCACAAATAGCTATCGAAGCCAACGAAGGCCTATGGATCTCTGATAGCGATTATGAAGATGAGACTGAGATGGCATATCTCAATCATATGCGACAACAACAATACCCCATGGACATAGATGACATGTTTGAGTAGCTACACATAGGGCCAAGGCATAGGTGGCACCTAAACCAGGTGCAGTTGGACCAACTACTGCACCCGCCACTTTAGGTATACAGAGAGCATCTTCCACCCAGAGACCCTATAGAGCCATCAGTGCCAAGGGTAGACCCTATCCTTTTATCCGCACATAGGGCCGATCCATTTGTGCCAGTACCCACAGAGCCAGATCCGGAGCACAAATATCACCTAGGATGTCCGAGTCACCACACCCATGGTAATGGAGACCAAAATCATTTCATCAACATGATCTCCATTGACTTAACCACCCCCATCCATAACCCAACCGACCCAACATGGTCATTGCATCTAGACCTAGATGCTATAGACTAGGATCACGCTGACACACCACCATCCCCATTAGAGTACTAGCCTTGTGGTGGGATGTTCCATTTCACCCCAGGATAGACTCAGGATGTCTTCCATGCTGAAGAGGAACCCGACGTTCCGAACGTATATCTAAATTCAGCAAATGATATCCACCTGATCCCAACTCCACACCAGTTGGAGGATGGGTCCCACATGTCAGTTGAAGAGACGACTGACGTAGACATCGGCTCTGATCCAATGAATTTGCAAATCATCAAGCTAGGGGTAAGTCTATCCCTCAAAGAGCAAGCCGACTACATTGCCCTTCTCAAAGAGAAGAAGGAGGTTTTTGCATGGTCCTACAAAGACATGTCGGGGCTAGACCCACAGCTAGTCATGCATAATCTAACGCTTGATCCGAAAGTCAAGCCAGTTAAGCAAAAACTATGTAAGATGCACCCAAAAGTAGCCTTAATGGTCAAATATGAGCTACAAAAGTTGTTGGATGCACAGTTTGTCATCTGCATGGATTACCCACCATGGTTGTCTAACATGGTGCCCATCAAAAATCTTGATGGGAGGATTCGCATATGCACCAATTTTTGAGATCTAAACAAAGTGAGTCCTAAGGATGATTTCCCATTGCCTAGCATCGATGCATTGGTAGATGCTACAATGGGCCATGAAATGCTTTCCCTCATGGATGGTTTCTCGGGATACAATCAGATTCGTATCAATCTTGAGGACCAACTAAAAATGGTGTTCACAATGCCTTGGGGGACATTTTGTTATAAGGTCATGCCCTTTGGCCTTAAAAATGCTGGCGCCACCTACCAACGTGCCATGACATACATCTTCCATGATCACATGCATAAAACTTTGGAAGATTACATGGATGATTTGTTGGCCAAATCTCTTTTGCGCCCAGATCATCTCGATGACTTAAGCAAGATCCTCGATCGCCTCATTGAACATAAAGTCAGACTAAACCCCAAGAAGTGCGTATTTGGCGTCACATCTGGAAAACTCTTGGGTTTCATAGTCTCAAAATGAGGAATCGAGGTAGATCCAAACAAAGTCAAGGCAATCCTTGAAATGCTTCCCCCAACTACCATCAAGCAGCTCAGAAGCCTACAAGGAAAGGTCACGTCAATCAAGCGCTTCATAGCGCAGCTATCTGACAAGTGCCGACCCATGAATAAATTATTGCACAAGGGGGTAGCATTTCACTGGGATGACGAGTGCCAATCAGCCTTTGATGACATCAAACAATACTTGGCTTCACCACCAGTATTGGCACCACCTAGACCAGGAGTGTCATTCTACTTATACATCTCAGCTACTGAGGTGGCATTGGGTGCCATGCTATCCCAAAAAAATGAACTACACAAAGAATAGGCTAATTACTATCTTAGCCGCACCCTAGTCAGTTATGAACTTAACTATGCATACGTCGAGAAGCTATGCTTGGCAGTGGTGTTTGCTACCAAAAAGCTATGCCACTACATGCTGAGCAATACGACGTATGTTGTGTCTAAGGAGAATCCATTACGATACATGATGAGTCATACTTATCATAGTAGCCGCACGGTGAAATGGATCATGTTGTTGATGGAGTTTGACATCGAATTCATTGGACAGAAGTCCATCAAAGGTCAAGTCATCACCGATCAACTAGCAGAGGCTCCTCTTGAAGATGATCAGCCTCTGACCATAGAGCTGCCAGATGATGGGGTCTTCCATGTCTCAGAATCGCCAGATTCTGATGAGCCTGAGTCACAGGCCGACATAACCCTATTCTTCGATGGTTCTAAATGTGAGCAAGGGGGTGGCACGAGAATTGTATTCTTCACACCGCAAGGGGCTCCAATGCCTCTATCATTTAAATTAGATTTCCCGTGCACCAACAACAATGCCGAATATGAAGCCTTGCTCATAGGTCTTCAGACAACAATCACCATGAACATCAAATGCTTGAACATCTTTGGTGATTCATTGTTAATTGTCAACCAAGTAAAAGGGGTATTCCAATGTAAATGCCCAGTTCTGCAGGCCTACAAAGCCCTTGTGGACAAATTCCTAGCAAAGCTTGAATGGTACGACATCGAGGCACTCCCTCGATCATCGAATCATTTTGTGGATACTATGGCCTCCTTGGGGTCACTAATCCCGCAAGACCCTTCTGGTGAAATGACAACCATTCAAGTTAAAACATTATCGCAATCCATGATGGAGCGTGCAAGCTCTGACCTAACGCCAGGAATCCACCTGATCCAGATTGAACCATCTCAGGATAAGTTCTCTCGAATCCATGATTGTCTGAATCATGCCGACTAGGGGTCCTTGTTCTCCTCGACCCCTCTTAATAGCAACACAACGCTATTCTTACAAGTTCTTTCCCGCTCAGCTTTTGCTAGGGATGAACTCCAAGAGGGATTGGTCATTCATACCATCGAGGTTTCTGATCAGCAGGATTGGTACACACCCATAAGAGATTACCTCAAGTTAGGTAACCTCCCACTTGGATTGACACACGTCGCAAAAAGATCATTTAAATAGAAAGCGGCAAAACATGTCTTGCTAGGAGACATTTTGTATCATCGAAGCTATGAAGGAATCCTCCTCCATTGCTTGGACCAGCAGGAGTCCACTTGGGCGATCACCCAAGCGCACGATGGTACATGCGGTGGCCACTTCAGTGGTATGGCCATCGCAAAGTGCATTCTTCGCATGGGCTATTATTGGCCATATTTAGAGCGAGATTGTTGTGCATATGTAAAGAAGTGCATGAAGTGTCAACACCATGCCAATTTGACACACGTACCTTCTCAGGCCTTGCAACCGATCCAATCGGCTTGGCCATTTTCATAGTGGGGCTTAGATCTAATCGAAAAGATCTCCCCTGCATCGTCAGGTCATCACACGTTCATCATAACGGCCACAGAGTACTTCACCAAGTGGGTGGAAGCAATTCTGCTTACCTCTACGATTGGAACCCGCATTGCGGAGTTTATTTTACATAACATCATATGTCATTTTGGTATTCCATCCAAGATCATCTCGGATAATGGGACGTCATTCAAGAATAAATATGTGTGCTTTGACAACAAAGTACAAAATTCAGCATAGTTTTTCAACACCCTATTATCCGTAGGCAAATGGGCAAGCAGAGGCGTCAAACAAAATGCTAGTTGCAATCCTCAAAAATATGGTCATAGATAGTCATAAGGATTGGCACATTCAAATCCCGCTTGCCCTATGGGCTTATCGCACTAGCATTCGGATGCCCACTGGGGCAACTCCATTTTCATTGGTGTATGGCTCCGAGGCAGTCATGCCTCTCGAGTTGGAAATACCTTCCCTATGCATATCAATGCAAGAGTTCATCGATGATGACACTGCATGGCAGGCCCGGTTAGACCAACTTACGTTGCTCGATGAACGACGCGTCAATGCTCTCGAGCATTTACGTATCTATCAAGAGCGACTTAAGAGAGCATACAACATGAAAGTTCACCTGAGGGACTTTCAGGTTGGTGACTTGGTCTTAAAAGAGAACCAACAAAATTCTAACTTGCCGCCCCATCTAAGGGACAAGTTCATGGCAAATTGGTTAGGTCCCTATGTAATTGATAGTAAAATAGGACCTGGAACATACCGGCTCGCCTCTCTTGAAGGAATCAAGGAACTAGAACCCTTGAACATCAGTCATTTGAGGCCATTCCACATTTAGAGAGCCATAGCCCACCCCAAAAGCTCCAAGGATTCTCACAATCGCTTGGTCAACCCAAAAACTCCAAGGTTCATAAACCCTTTGGTCAAACCCAAAAGCTCCAAGGATTCTCACAATCGCTTGGTCAACCCAAAATGCTCCAAGGTATTCCCAATAAATCCCTTTGGTCAAACCAAAAGCTCCAAGGATTCTCACAATCGCTTGGTCAACCTAAAACACCCCAAAGGTATCCATAATCCCTTTGGTCAAACCAAAAGCTCCAAGGATTCTCACAATCACTTGGTCAACCTAAAAATGCCCCAAAGGTATCAATAATCCCTTTGGTCAAACCAAAACGCTCCAAGGATTCTCACAATCCTTGGTCAACCTAAAACGCCCCAAAGGTATCCATAAACCCATTGGTCAAACCAAAAGCTCCAAGGGTTCCCACAATCGCTTGGTCAAAAACAAATATTCAAAAACAAACAAAACAATAAAATCATCAAAAATAACAAAAAAATTGCATCTCAATTTCATGCATACTCATAAAAATCAAAATACAAAAATATAATAAACTGCATTAGGCATCGCATCCATACATTGCATATTTTTTGGTCATACATGTCACAAACACCATAGACTATAATTACTAGGCAATTCCATCATTTTCCACATTCAATCCATTTTATAAACACATCCATCCAGAATAACACCATCCACATTTTTAGCATAGTCAGTTGTCTCCTAATGTATTTAGGGTTTTCGTCATTCAGCTATCTTTAAATTTCTAGCCAAAAACTGTACAAAGTCAGACAGATTTTACAAAGGTAGAGTTTTACTTGGATCACACCTCATTACGTAACATCCCTACACAAGTTAAAACACATAAAATAATTCCCAAGTTGTGTGAATGCAAGAGAAACCTACAAAGTAGTCTAGGGTACCATAGGTGAAAGGTTAGCCTATTCATCCCCCTATGCGAATGGTTCAAGAATGCTGAGAATTGACAAAAGGACAAGCTCTTCCACATCAATTCCCCATAATAAACAATGGTTTTCACCACTAATCCCAAAAATCCCAATTACCTTTGGTCCCCAAAGTCGTAAGGATTCATACTACATGCCATGACAAGGATGGGTAGTCATCCCCAAGGCCTAAAAGGATCAATGTCATTCAAAAAACATCAATCCATCATCCCCAAACACCTTTGGTCCCCAAAGTCGTAAGGATTCATACTACACACCCTGACAAGGATGGGTAGTCATCCCCAAGGCCTAAAAGATCAATGCACTTACATAATAATATCCCCAATCACCTTTGGTTCCCAAAGTCATAAGGATTCATACTACACGTCCCTGAACAGGATGGGTAGTCATCCCCAAGGCCAAAAGGATCAAGGCCATTCATAAGCCAAAACCTTACGAAGCTCAAAATGCAAAATCAAATAACAGTGGTTATCACCACTATTCAAATCCCTTGCTCAAAAAGAAAAACAAAAAGAGAAAAATAAACAGTGATTTTCATCACTATGTATGAGAGCAAGTATCCCAACAAGTTGAGCAAATAAAAGACGCCTGAGCTTGAATCCCTAGAATTCTCAGCATTCAAAAAACCATCTAGGTGATCCTCATTACGAGTTTGGTGGACAACCTACCTGACAATGGTGGTATCCTAAACGCATGACGATATGTCTATCACATTAGCTTTGCGTGTGAGCAGACCAATGTTTGCATGTGGATGAGCTAGCTTATGGTACCTTAGATTGTCCCATGGATTAATCTTACTAAATACAACAATGGAGTTAGTGGAGCTAATTAGGTGATCCTCAATACAGGTTTGGTTGACAGCCTATCTGGCACTGGCGGTATCCTGACAAATACCACATAAACGAACTCAATTGCACACACAGGGATGTGAAATAACTTGGTCAAACTCAAGTCTGATTTATACCTTGTTCAAAAGTCTTGTGAGATAAATGTAAAGTCTTGGCTAGTTAATTAAAACATCTGAATCTCAGAAAACCTTAACTACATTTTAAAACAACTGGTACATTTCATTACTTACATCAACATCAAAAAATACAAAAAATACCAAAACAAAATTAACACATGCAAAGTCATTCCACAAAGCCATCACATAGTACAGAAAGCCAGTAAATCTTGTACAGTCTATGGTGCCATCGACAAGTTATCAACAAATCATTTCATTCATTCCATATGCATACATCATATAATTAGAAACATCGCATTCATAATAACACATGCATACATCATCATAAATAAATGTGCATAAACAAAAAAATAAATCATGACAAGTGTATAACCAAAAAAAAAGTCATGTATATATATATCATCAAAATGCCCATAGGCTACAATAAGTCGGTCCTCTGACCTCGCAAAACAACAGCAAAAACTCAAAAACCCCCAAGCCTAGGGCGTCAGCCACCATGATCACGTAGGATCGGTGCGATGGGAACTACCCCCCATGGTGTGGGTCCTATGGGACCTCTCAGGTGGCTGTTGCTAGCCCCCGCATCATGCCCACTAGCGCCCCCCTCATCCAACCACCTACGATGAGAAGATGCTGACTGCTCAGTATCATTGTCTCTCATCCGACGTGAAGACCCACCTCCAGGGAGCTCAGGTAACCGCCCACCGAGGCGGATAATCTCTGCCTCCAAATCCATCCGATGCCAAAACCAATCTACCTCCCATCGATGGTACACAACCACTACATCATCACGCTATGCCAACTGAGTTCATAGGAGATCCCTCTCCCGCATAGCATCTATGTCCCCATCCCATCGATGGTATGCAACAAATGCATTCTCCCACTCCACCAACTGAGTCCATAGGAGATCCCTCTCCTACAAAGCCTCCCCAAGCTCCTCATCCCATCTCCAAAGTAGATCCTCCAATCATGCTATCTCAGCATGATCCCTCACCTCCACACCCTCCGAGACAGCCTAGTGCATAGGCATATCCGAGACTACGGGCTGCTCGGCTCCCACTACTCCGGGACGTCCTACATATCCAGCTGCTCTAAAATCCCAAAATCATCCCCCCAAAGCTATCAACCTCCACCATGTCCGCATCCTCGAGCGGAGCCCCCAACCCTCTCCTGATGCCTCTACACCCTCACCACCTATTACCACCTCTGGACCCCCTAGAGGCCCCTCGCCTCACCATCACCACAATGTCCACCACTGGTCATACTCAGTAGTTGCCCCGACATTGTCCACATTAGGGACATCGATCATAGGATCCGACTCCTCACCAAGCGGCTCGATGATCGACCAGGCAAGAGTCCTCTCATCGCCCCAACATCGATAGATCAAGGGCTCACCAGGCAACCCCTGGTGCACCCCAAACTATCACGTCACTCGAACGTACGAGAAGTACTCCTTGCTTGATCAGCCATCTCCCCCTATGCACCCATCGGAGCCACTCTCCAACCTCAAGCCAGGCTAGACAGTCCTGGTATGGGTGCCAGAACACCTCCCCTAGAGCAAGCCGAGCGAAGGCATCAACATAGTGCCCTACGACACCTGCCCACCATCGACTCTGCCCCTGCTCCTCAGACCACTGCCACAGAGCCGCATACCCTATCTCTCTGTCAACCATCTCTACCCGAGTAGTCCATGGCAAACCCTATGGCCGCTCCATAGCTATGTGCTGCCACCCCCAGCACTACAACAGGTAGCTGCACCCAATCCCCTTTCACCTTCGATAATGGACCTCGTACAACTCATCATAAAGCTATGCCAGAAGCGTCTATCCCCACCTCATAATCAAAGGTGCCTCCATCGGGCACTCGACCAATCTGAACACTACCTCCAATAGGTTCCATGGGAACCTCATGCTTGAGGAGTCAGGCAGCAGCATGTTGGAGATGAGGGTCATCAGTAATGCATGCCTCACCCCCAACATGCCCCTCTCTAGCCACCATCGCACCAAGATACCACCAATCAAGCAATCCCCCTCTGCCCTCTCCATCGGACTATCCACCCCCATCTCCACCCCATGCCCGAAGCACCATGTCAGCACAACCATCCATTGATCACATGACGTAGTCCAAATAGAAAGCCCATCTATCAAAATCCATAGAATCCGATAGACATCCTCAAGAGTCACCATCATCTCCCCTATTGGGAGATGAAAGGTATTAGTTCAAGGATCCCACAAGTTGATCAGGGCCATCAGATAGGCCCGATCCCCCACCACAGGCTCTAGTCGAGTCACCTGCTTGAGCCCAAGGGCATCAAGCCACTCCTAGTCAGCCATAGTCAATGCCTCCCATGCTTCAAAAACACCGTAGGCACACGGTACCGACTCTTCACAACCTACAAAAGAAAACAAATCAAAAACATTAAAACATGACAAAAACAAAAACAAAAAAAATTGTACAACACTAAAACAATATACAGTAATGTATACAAATTGTACAGATCAATACAAACTATACAACAACAGTAACAACACTGTACAAACAAACACATCACAAACATTTTAACCTAGGGTTTTTAACTCTAGTTTAAACTTAAAAAACAAAATAACAACAAACATTTAACCTAGGGTTTTCATCCTAGTCTACAAAAACAAAAAACAACATACAAAAAATAGTTAACCTAGGGTTTTCATCCTAGTCTAACTGACAAAAAAAAAAACAAAAAAAAAACAATTAACCTAGGGTTTTCATCCTAGTCTAAACTGACAAAAAACAAAAAACAAAATACAAAAATAAATAGTTAACCTAGGGTTTTCATCCTAGTCTAAACTGACAAAAATAAAAAAACAAAATTAAACAGTTAACCTAGGGTTTTACCTTAGTCTAAACTGATAAACAACAACAAACAAAATAAAAACAAACTGAAGTTTTTGACCTTAGTTTATAACCTAGGGTTTTCACCCTTAGTTTAACAAAAAATCAAAACAAACAACTCTAGGGTTTATAATTCTAGTTTAAACTACAAAAAAATCAAACAAAATAACAACTAGGGTTTCTAACTCTAGTTAAACAAAAATAAAAATTTTACCCTAGGGTTTTCATTTTACTGTAACTAAAAAATACAACATTCAATAAAAGTTTTCAGTTCCTAGGGTTTAACCTTAATCTAAACCACACAAAAAACAACATCAAAACATTTTTTTACGCTAAGTTTTCAATCTTAGTTTAAACTAGGGTTTTCTTTTTTAGCTTACAACAAAACACAAATTCACACAAACAACACACATTTAACTAGGGTTTTCATTTTTAATTTGAAAAACAAAATACAAAAGAAAAAAATGAATTACGGTTTTAAAACTGTAACACAAACCAAAATACAGAGGAGGATCACTTACCGGTCTCGCTTCGGCTCCCCACTTGATGATCCGGTCCATGAACTCATGGTGTCCGAGAAATTTGACAGCGCTCCGCTACGCGAACTCGACCTCCTCCTCCTCACAACTCTCAAACGCCAGGAAAAACAAATGCAAATGAGCCCAAAACCTAGTTTTGGCCCTTAAATAGGCTTTTAGGCCTATAATCATTCCCCCTAGGATGAGCACTCTAGTTAGAACTCGTCCCACCCTAGGACGATTACTAAACTGGTATTCATCCCACCCAGGGACGATTACAGAGCAAGAAATTCAAAAACAACAAAAACTGCACCAAAATGCACAAAAAATAGCAATAAACTTGCCGATCAAAGGGGCCTTTGCGCCTATGATTCTTGGCATGCAAAACCAATGTTGGGGTCACAAATCCTCACTATCCTACTCCCTAAGAAGGCTATCATAGCCAGACCACTCCACGAGAGGATGGATTTTTGAGAATTTCATCCCCAAACGACATCCCAAAAAGGGTCAAAACCCAACCAAAAATAGCAATAACATTGCCAAACGAAGG
Organism: Wollemia nobilis; assembly: GCA_028583015.1. Taxonomy (NCBI): domain Eukaryota; kingdom Viridiplantae; phylum Streptophyta; class Pinopsida; order Araucariales; family Araucariaceae; genus Wollemia; species Wollemia nobilis. Next base: position 3,663,794 of record JAQPPZ010001753.1, read on the forward strand.
CGCCTTTGCGCCTGACATTATTGGCATCCAAAATAGACATTGGGGTCACAAATTTTCACTATCCTACTCCCTAATAAGGCTACCATAGCCGGACCGCTCCATGGGAGGACGAATTTTTGACAATTTTAGCTCCAAAATGCGTCACAAAAGGGTTCAAACCCACCAAAAATAGGTCAAAATGTTCAGAAACTGCATAAGCATTCAATGAAAAACAACTGAAGGCACCCTTACATAAGTCATCTTGGGTCAAGTGACTCATCACTTTTCTCATGTCGGTCATTCCCTCATCGATTCGTCGCTTGAGGGGGTAGTCACACTTAGTCACCAATCAACAAAAACACACCCAATCAAGGAAATGGCATGCATTCAAAGGATCATTGACAAAGACAATCACGCTCCTGCTTGGGGCAGCAAACAAGCAATAATCACAAGCTGATCAAACACTTGGCATTCTAGAATCATGAACTCAAGGTTCCCATGGACAAAAGGTTGCGCCCTTTGCCTATTCATGACTGAACAATGTCCAAGATCAAGTAACACCTCACTCAAAAAAGGTTAACACTTGAATTAAGCTCCTTAGCTCGTCAGAAGCAAGGATTCAAGAATGCATGCCCTTTCCATACTTGGGGCATCAAAAGTTGGTTAGGTTACTGAGAAACCCTAATCATTAGTGCTTTGGTTATCTATTTTTGCTCAACACTGCGCCACGCACAGCGCATCCCAAAAAGGGGCATCTGTAGACACCAAAACAACACCAATCCGATTATGTGATGACAAGCACTGATCGAATTGACATACATAGCCCCTAGGGCAGCCCCTAGAGGTTAAACAGTGGTCCTAACCACTCCCACAATAGTTTTGGAAGGTCAGAGGTCAATTTGGCACCTTTTTAGCACTTTGCTCCCTACTCGTCCCACCCTGGGATGATTACAAACTGGTATTCGTCCCACCCCGGGACGATTATTAGCATTCGTCCCAGGGTGGGGCGAATAGCAGGTTTGACTGGAAAAAGTCAAACCTCGATAGGTCCGCCACTTAACTGCACCTTCAGGGCATGCAATTGCGAGGAACGACTTCAAATCAGAGAGAGAGACTTCAGTCATGCATGCCTTGATTTTGGAGGCCTCATGCAAGGAGACTCTAAATCAGGGAAGAATATTTTCTCCCAAAATAGGACAAGCAACTCAAGTGGCGCCCTCGCATGCGCATTCAAAGAGAGAGACCCTAGGTCTATAAATTGGTGAGTCTTCTCACCCCAAAAAAAGAACAAGGAGGAGCATTTGGAGCAACGAAGTGCTGCCAAATTACATCCTCACCCATCGTTTGTGCTTTTACATCCTTGATCTCTCTTTTGGAAGGGAGGTTATTGGGTGATTATTGGAAGCGCAATCCGGACCCAAACCCAAACATTTGGCCACAATACCCCACCAAATTTTTCGACACAACCCCATAAGAGGTTTTGGACCCATCCCAAGTGGATTGGTGCCGAAACCGAGTCCCAAACGGTGGGCGTCCTGCCCCCGGGCGCCCCCCGCACTATTGCAGTTCTAATCGCCCCACCCCAGAGTGATTAGAAATATATGGTAGATTTCCTTGATTTTTCTTTTGCATTTGATTCTAGGTTACTTACATATGCTGTCATTTAAATTTCATGTGATTCTGACAAGTTTTGATCATGCTTTTGTTATTTCTCGCTTTCACTAACATGCAGGGAGCATCATCAGATTATGGGCGATAGAGGCCGAATTGGAAAAATCCGACCATCTGGGTCATCCCAAAATACCCCGTTTTACCTAACCCCAACTTTGTAGGTGATTTGGAGGCCTCTGGACCGGACATTTAGGAGGTGGCTTTCGGATAGGTTATGACAGTCCTAATCGTCCCACCCCGGAGCGATTAGAAATCTGTGCAAGATTTCTGGACTGTTCCTTTTGCAGTGGCTTCCTGGTAATGTTTTATTGCTTCTGTCAAATTTTTAGCTCATTCTGATATGTTTCAGTTATCATTTTAATCATTTTATGCATGCACTGACCGTAGGCCTTGGGGATCGCATGTTTCTCTCCATCCGCAGGTGCTACTAATCCTTTTCTATTTCTCTGAACGTAGGATCTCGACACCAGAGGGGCAGCAAGGAACCATAGACATATTCACGCAAGCGGCGATGACATTTGGTCCGCCCATTTTACATGTGGGCACGCGGAAGAAAGCGTATCAATCCGTGGTGTAATAGAGCCCTACTTAACGCTCCTAGTCCCCAAAAGGGAGGAGACGTATTGTAACCCGATTTTAAAGAAAATTAATAAAAAGGGTTGTACTCGACATTTGCTTTCTATCTTGTTTCAATTCGTTGATGTTTCTCTCCTTTCATGCATTTCAGTTCGTAGGACTTAGCGTTACGTTTTGCTTTTGCATACATCGCACTTGGCATTTCCGTTTTGTTTTCGTATCCTCGTGCTTTCAATTAGAATGATTGGGTGGGTAGGGGTAGTAATGGTATTAAAAAACTAATTATAACTAGGGTATGGTAGGGTATTCAACATAGGCAATTTTTGTGAAAGATCTTGATTGATCATTGGGACTAGATTAAATGCACCTAGTTGTCCTAAGGAAGGTAATTATCCAATTCCAAAACCTTAAGGTATGAATTGTTGTTCTATTATAAAAGCCTCACTATATGCCATGGGTAGAGTGGTGATATGGGGTTATCTCCTTAAAAACATGGATGTGAGAGGATTTAAATATCTAAAATACATTTGTAGAACTAATTTACCATTAAGTGTGTAGGATGGAGTCATCCTATTATATAGCTTATAAAACCTAGTATTTAATACCCTTAGAGGCTCACTATATTTCCTTATATTTGAGGAAAATTGATGGTATATAATAGTAGGGTCTATGGGTAATATAAAGTAGTCGATGAAAGTTATTTCAAGCTAAACCCAAGAGGTGATGGAATTTATAGGATATACCAATCATATGCTAGCTCATCCAAAGTAAGAGAAAATATTCTACAATACACATCCTCATGTTCAAATTGTAATCAAATTAAAGCATATTTATAAGCTTGTATGTATTCTTTAGCTATTCTAGTTCCATCATATTTGTACCTAGGTAAATACATTTCAATATTCTTGGGTATATTATGAGCTAGTCTAGGTATACTTAGTGGACTGCTACCATCTAACCAAGGTGCAATGCTACCATGGATGAATTTAATGGAGTTATGAGTGGATTAATAAATAACATGATAGGTTGGGATAAGGTATTAATGGAAGAGTGCTTGACTAACCTTTACTATTTTTAGGTCTTACAGGAGGAGAAAGACTATGAAATTTAGTATCACCCTCAAAATACTTATACCTAGAGATAATAATCCAAGGTTCCAATTTTAATAGTCAATAAGCATGACATATGTGAGAGGATAACAATGAGAATTAAGCAATTTCAACAATTAAACTCAATATTTAAGTAATCTATAACAATTAAGCAAAAAATATTGGGCTATTTCAAACCTAGGGCAAATATAAATAAGAGTTTATAGTCCAAGGCTATTAAGTAGTAATGCATTAGATATTTTAGGCCATCCTTCTAGCACTATTTTCAATTGAGTGATAAACTTAGCCTGATTATTGATGCACATCAATGATTAGAATAATAGTTGTTTTCTCTTGAAAGGAAACATTTCTTCCTCAATATTTGGGTGGTAACATATGTCATTATCAGAATTTAAATCAAAGTATAAAAAGGGAAAAGTAGGTGGATAACTTACAATTTCATGTAAGTGTTACAAGGGTAAGTTTTAATTCATTATCTAATCTTGCAGAAATGTAGATCTAATTTAATTTCTCAATTAATCATCAAAATATAAACATTTAATACCATAGTATTTCTTTAAAGAATGAAATAAAGCAATATTCTAGGCTTGTTACCTTAAAATTATTAATATACACCATTCATTGCATCATAATCATGTTCATTATAACAAGTTCCAATGTATATTATAAATTTATTAAAATGCAACACATAATCATGTAAAATAAGATTTAAAATATGGAATTTATTTAATATAAACCTAATATAAAAAAATTCTAGAGAAAATTCAAAATAAAAAGGTTAGATAAAGAAATAATGGAATTCATTGCATCTTGAAGCCTTATACTAAATTAGTTGAAGCAAAATTTTTTGAAGTAAACGAACATTGAATCAACTAACCTTTACACAATTTGGTGCCATATTCAAAGGAGACATAGATAATATACTAAGATTGACTTAAATGTAACCACCATCATCATGCAAAGATTACATTAAGAGTTCCAATACATTGTATTGATAGATATATTCAATTACACTAAGAATCCCAATACATTGTATTGATAGAGATATTCAATGATTATACTCAGACTTGTTAGCATCACGTGATTGTAAGGATAACTCTCAAAGTATAATGATGGGTTCAAAATCCATCAACCACAAAAGGAAAGAAATCTCTAAATTATCTATTGCTAAAAGTGGATTATAACCCTTTAAAATAGTTTTTTCATGGCTTTTTAAAGCCTAACAAATTTAAATTTTTTATATTTTACAACTGTATGATCCAATTATCTTCAGTTACCCAGGTGTTGTAGGTGAGTTGGAGAGGAGAGAGAAATCCTCCAAGAGAGGTCCCAAGTTCAAATCTCCACCCTACCAAAAAGTTGAATTGGGTATCCAAAATCCAATTGATAATGTTGGTGCGGGCAGGGTCGGGTGCGACTCCGGGTGACTTTGACGGTGTAGAACCCTCTGTTCATGGTCTCTCAGACCAAGGTGGCCCCGTAAGGGGTTTTTTGCTTTAAAATAAAAAATTATCTTCAGTTGAGTAGATGTGTTAATTTGTGCATCTTCTTGGTTTTGATATTCAAATTCTAGCCCTTGATTGATGTGTCACTTTGAAGCTAGGTATGTTGAGTTGGTATGCACCAGAATATCTTAGATCATGTCTAGATTCACTGTATCCCTTCTACATATCTCCTACTTTTGCTTTCCTTGTTGTTGTATCCTACAAATTATAGAGGAAAAAAAATAGTTCTAGTGAAATTGTTCTAACATGACTAGTAAATGTTTGTTTTAGTTATTTAAAATATTAAAGTTATCCATATTTTATCTATAAAATCAGGATTGTTAATAACACTTTAAATCTAATCCTTTGATCTTTGTTTATAACACATTTTACTTGTCATCTCAAAAAGGTGGGATTTGATTGGTTGTTTAAATCTATTGCTCATGCTTATAATATTTTTGTAAATGATATTTAGTATTCATAAAATAGGATGCTTACCATTTTAATGTTTATAATGCTTTGGTATTTAACCAATAAGTTTTTATCCTGTGTAATTTACTTTACTTTATTTTATTTTATTATTATAGTTGTTGTTATTTATTTATTTACTTATTTACTTGTTTTCTATTTATTTATTTATTTAACTATTCTTCATTAAATTTGGATGTCATTAAATTATATTAGAATACATGCTTTCAGAGTTTTTCTTTAATATTCAATAATGGTCTATGTGGTTGTGTGTTAATATTTTATTGATAAGTTTAACTTTAGACCTTGGATGATAGATTCCATAGGAATGATCAATCCTAAACGTCAATTATAAAATTTTCTCATACTAAACCAATAAAAAAATGAAAGGCTTTTACCCCTCCAAATTTTTTATTTCTTGTTATTTTATTTTGCTTTGTTTTCCGTGATATATTTATCATTATTTATTTATCTTTAAATTCATTTTGTATCATTCTTTAGTTATCTTGTGTATCAGGTTTAAATTATTGCTTGATCCTTTGGATGTCTCGTAGCCCTTGATGTAATCATTAAAGCATTCTAAGCCTTTGAAAAAGCGGCTACCCGTTGGCCATTGGCATATCAGGTTAATCAAGTTTATGTGGCATAATTTAAATAAATCACCTTTTCAAGATGCATTCGAGGTTAAGATTAGCCTATAAATTCCTTTGCCATAGGGCCTTAGAAAATACTCGAGCTTATATATGTAACTAGAGTCTAATGGGTTCTTCTTCTTTTTTTGATTTTGCTGGACTTTTCTTTATTTTGGCTTTATTGCATTGAATTAGATTAATATTAAATGTGTGTCATTGATTTCCACTACGTGGCATAATCCAAACTATTAATTTTCTATAAAACCAATATACCATATGACATAAGGTAGCCATGCCGAGAGTAGACCCATATCGTTAGATCTCCCTCCAATCACAATGGGAAGTGTAAAATATTTGACTTATTAACTTTTGACTAGTGGAGCTAGGATCTTTAATGTTTAAATATAATGGATGAACATGCATCATCAATGATAACCATGTCATGAACGATAGCTTTGGAAATTTATTGAGGTTTACCTTTTAGGTGCACGAGTGGGAGATGCACATAGCATCGGCAAAGGACATTAATTAGTGCCACAATATATACGAATGGACATGAGTGGAAGGTTTCCTTGGAGTATATGGACAATAAGCCTATAAGGGTATAAATTAATTATTTTAGTAATCCTAAAATTTGTTATGATTTTTGTTTGGTTAAACAAGGAAGTTGGTTACAACTACTATTTTTAGTAATCGGTAAGTGCAAAGTTCAAACCACACAAATTGCTCCCAATAATTTATTTGTATCATTGTTGTTGACCCGGTGTGAGATGGGACCACAGGTCGATAGGAATGAAAGAGTGTATAGATATTAATATTAATTTTATCTAAATTATAGTAGTAATGATCTCCTCACTTATACCATGTGAAATTTAGCAGAGGGCATCATTTTAAACTCGAGCTAAATCTAGGAGCGGTTTTCCTTGGCTAGTATGATGTTAATTTATTTGGATTTGTTCTATTCAAATTTAAATTAATTTAAGCACCAACACAAATTATATATATATCTTATTTATTTGAAGCTAAAATTGCACATAAAAAATTAGGTTTACAATTTTTTTCCTAACAAAATAAATTGCAACTGATTTGCTTACCCTAATCAATAAATTTTGTCTCCCAAATAAATTACAATTTGAAAATTTATCACTACCCTTATTCCAGATGACTAACTTCATATAGTTGTATCTCCATCAATACTACTTGAATTCCTTCATATGCCCACTCATTTTAAAGCTCTTTGAAATTGTAGAAAATGGTCCAAGAATCATCTAAATCAAAGAAACTTGTATAGAGATATGGCTCTTAAAATATGAGATATTTTTCTAAAAAAAATCTACTTTAATTTTACAATCCATAAAAAACAATCACCACTTTTGCAAAATCATTGTTGTAATACCACTCATTATAAAACTATATTCAAATTATCATAAATCATTCACCAATATGTAGAATATCATTCATCCACAAATATTATTCCACAAAGATAATATAATATAATATAATATTAAAATATAATCAACCTTGGGTTATGTGTGTCCCATGCCAACCCTCATACAATACAATATCATATCCCCATATACCTATTCCTAGGTACCCTAATACAATAAGGCTTTAGCCATCACCATGCAATATCTACAAATTCCATATTAACTTTAATCAAGACTCCATGCAATTACACTTTAGCTACCTTGCTTTCTCTGCTAAAGCAATACTTGAAATATCTCTAGTGGATTTAGATTTTCTATAAAATCACACCCTTATGGAGGCTTAAGGATATTTAGAATTGGGTTGCTACTCGATTAATTTTTCTTTTGAATACACTAACATGTTGTTGTTATAATTACACTTTAGCTACTTTGCTTTCTCTTCTAAAGCAATACTTGAAATATCTCTAGAGGATTTAGATTTTCTACAAAATCACCTCCTTATGGAGGCTTAAGGAGATCTAGCATTGCATTGCTACTCAATTGAATTCCTATAGCTAGTGTTCATTTTCATTAACATTCTTTTGATGTCGCTACTAGAGTGATTTTATGATCTCCTCCACTTATTAACATGTGAGCGACAACCAAGGGCATGACAAAGAGTACTTTGTATCTAAGAGACCTCTTGACAAGTATCTCTTATGGTAGCCTTCATTCAAAAAGAACAAATCAATAATCTTAGATTGTAACAATGTTCCCCTAACTCTTTTGATCAATAATTTAATTCTTGCCGTATTTCAATAGTATTTGGAACATATTTTATTTTGACCTTATTGCATCAATGTTTTACTTTGCTATGCATCGAGTAATTTACTTTCCATTGCTTCAATTTTTTTCCTTAAAAGGGAAATAAGATTTTGATCCTTTCTAGTAATTAAGGTTGTTGTTCTTCACTAAAATAAAACAAACCACTTTATACTAATTTTCTATTTTTATATTTTTATCTATAGAATTGTGGTCTATTTTGTAGGTATAATTGAAAGCATTTTTCAAGACCATAATAATCACACAAATATTCCTATGGCACTTCCACCTTGCGCTTTTAAACAATACTTCTTCTTGGCACTTCTACATGGTGCATCCCCATGGCACTTATGCCCAACCTATGGATTAGGTTTTTTTTTATCTATTTTAGTTTATCTCTATTCTAATTTTTTAAAATTATATGGTTTTGTCTCATTTGTTTTGTTTATTTATGATATTCTATTAATTGACAAAAAGTGGTAGTTGATGTAGTTCAATTACAAATTGTTAGAGAAATAATACAAAACCTTAATTTCTATAAAATAAATCAAATAAAATATACATTTAATTGCATTCTAGGACAATCTTACATTTTTTTTTATCTCTTACCAATATTTGTAAGGAAATTTTATAAAAAGGATAGGTAAGTTTGTTTCCTTTATAAAATTGGGATGTCTTTCTTACATATTTAATATTAGGAAAGAAGAGTGAAATGCACATAAATACATCCTAGGATAGCTTTTACACATTTGCATATTCTCCTTATTCTCTTTTTTAAAGCAAAGACAAATTTTATTGCACTTAAAGGTATTCAAAAGAAAAGTGTATGTAGAATAGGATATTTGTACACTTGCACTTGTTTACACATGCATCTTACATTGTATCAAATCAGGTCTAAGCATTAAAATATATGATAGGATCTTAGCTAGAAATTATTCATTTCATATTGAAACCCTAGTTTATGTGAATATGATCCATCAAACACAATTCTCATAGAATATAAAAAATATAAATATTGAGTATGATCCAATGCAAAGAAAGGTCTGCATTTATAATCATCCTAAGTTATGTGATTATAAATTTATTGAATTACATTTTAGATCTAAATTTTATCATGAGAAAAAATATTTAAAATTAAATATCATTATATTTATATATATTCTTTTTAGAAACTTTATTTATATTAATTTTTATGATAATTATACTTTTATGAATACTAATATAACATATCAAAATTACATAAATTATTTAATATAAGATTATCTTGAAGTATACTTTGATTTAACTTGTTTTAAATTTATTAAATTTTTTAAAATAAAAAATGCATAGTTATACTATGAACTTATTTGTTTCTCATCAATTGTAAAAATAAAACTAAAAATCTAAAGAATTTATTTTTGATGCTATTCATTTTCATATGATTTAATTCTTCTTATTTTACCGTTAGAATTATTCCTATTCCTATTACATTCAAACCAATTTGACAGCTTTAAAATTTAATCATATGACTAAATCTTTAATCCTAACCATTTAGACAAAGGGTATGGTTGATCCATGTAATTAAGACCCTATTTTATGATATGAAACTTCTGAATTGAATGTTAAAATTTAATAATTACAATATAAAATTTCTAAGGTTTGATCATCTAAATGAAAAGATCAAGGTATAAATTTGAAAGGGGGTGCAATGGGCTCCCATAGTCAAAACAAATTGCTTTAATATATAAGTTCAAAGCATCTTAATTTATATCATTAGATCCAGAAAACAATATTGAGAGCAAAATTGTTCTACTAAATTTTATATATTTTTTAATTCAATAAAAAATATTATTTAAAATTTAATATTAATTGTTATTTTATAAATATTAGTGATTATATTACATAAAATCAAGAATGACAGTTTTATGGTTTTAAATGACCTTAAGGAATTCTAATTGGCATCCACTTCTTTAATTGTACTAAAAGCCATTACCTGCCTACTCGTTGGATTATGAAGCCTTGCTAAATTTATCATTGCTCTTTTGCTGCTCTTTATCTCTAGAATCTTAATAAGTAGACTCTACTACCAGCTGGTTTTGTAAAAAGTATAGCCCATTGCTATGAGGAAAGCTGAGGCAATTTGACCTCCGTGAACAGCTGTGCTGTTGTAGGATGTCAGGCATCGGGATATATTTATCAGACAAACAATGCGGCCATGCACTCTCAGAAGTGTTGTACTTTAAACGACCAATCCCACGATAGGTCAGTACGACGAGAAAAGACTATATGACGAGATGAGCTGGGAAAAAACAAGTTCTACTTGTGTACACGAGTCGTCAAGCTGAAAAATCTGCAATCGTACAGTGCTCGATTTGAATCATAAGTTACTTGGACCCAGGTTTGAGATTTGACGGTTTATTTTGAGCGATGTTAATTGTTCTGGATGTAGTTTACGGCTAGCACATAAATTTACACCATCAGAAGCGACATCCACTCACTAATTTAGGAGAATGCAAACAATCTAATTTAGCTTTAGGGTATTAATAATTGCCTGTCGTTTTTAGGAATTTCTTTCATGGGTGAAGCAAGCAGGCAAATCTCAGCCTGCTTGGAGCCTGAGGAGAATCCAAACAATCTAATTTAGCTTTTGGTTTTTTCACTTACATCATGTGTTGCGTAAAAGAGTTGAAATTTGTAACAATTAAAGAGAAAAAAAGTGAGTGACAAAGAAGAATGGAACGAACATAGATTCGCGTTGCTTTCAAAAGACTTTTGTGTGGAATTCTTGTAGTATTTTGATTACCAAAAGAATATACTCAATCTATAATTTGATTAAAGCAAAGCATTCAAATTGCAAATAATGGACAAATTCAAACTTATGGCACAGTCGGTTTGAATTATATATATAAAACATAGTGTGATATGAGTGTTCATTATTTCCAGTTAGTGTTATGATACGGTCTTAAGCCGGGTATTCTTGGAAGCAGGAGAACTGATTGGATTGGTGTGATGTCTATTCAGTCCTTTACCTGGGATTACTTTCCTCAGATGCATTTAAGGATTACCAACCAGAATAATTTATATCAGAACATTGATGCAGAAAAACTGTAACATGATCAATACTTGATATTGGAATGAGGAAAATGCAAACAATCTTTGGGGTAAACACACAGAAAATGAGACCGTGAGTTAAAAGAGGTTAGGAAAATGTGTTATTCAAGAAATAAACAAACGGTGACGATCAAAGGAGAAATGGAATGGCCGTTACATTGGTGGCGCTGTTAAATGAGATTAGGAGTTGGTAGAGTCGGTGGAATATCTGGTATGAAAATGTTAAAACATTTATGTTCTCCCAAAATTTATAATAGTACCAAAAGGAATGAATCTCATCCTGCTAAAGGACAAAGTAAAAGTAACTCAATCTTTATATTTATTTTCTCCCTCAGGGAAGTACGATTTCTATTCAGTATGATTACGGGGTAATATTTCAAGTGGGTACGTAATAAGCTCTTATGATGTACAATAAGCCCTACAAGTAATCCTCTGATACGAAAAGCTAAAGAACTGTAAATGACGTGGGCTGGTAGAAGTCTTTGATGAGATTATAGTCAACTACATGCAATTAAACTGTCTATTCAGTACTAATGCGTTGAGAAATTCGATTCTCCTGCAGAGAAGAGAGAAAAAATCTCATAAAATAAAATCCCATGTTCTTAGACTCGGGTTGTTCCGTAATTCAAAGGGATTTGGGAGGGAAAATAACGTTACTCTTCTATACAATGTGGAAGGACATGTTGTTTACCTTTATACTTTTGTAGTTATTTAAATTATATATAAAAGTTGAGAAGAGACTTTAAGCCAATCATCATCTTGTTGCAGGAAATCAAGATTAATGAAAATTGTCAAGATAAAGTTATTAAGGCTATATAGAAAAAATGTGGAGCTGCTACTAGTCCTACCAGTGGAGCGTTTGGTAGTTTTACCTGTTAAAGTTGAAGGTCATATTTTATCATCTTCTGATAGGATCACCAGCATTGCATTTTGTTTCAAAGATCAAATGTTCAGTGAGTTTTATCTAATGTGTATGCTCCTAATACTATATCTGGTCGACGAGACCTATAGTTTTCTATGAGGCAAATATGACAAATATTCAAGAGTCAGCCTTGGATGATAGCTGGCGATTTCAACTCACCTCTATACCCTACTGACAAAAAAGGAGGCATTCCTATCTCACCTCAAAGTTTTGAAGATTTTGTTGAATTCGTTGATGAGTGTGTTCTTATGGACATCCACCTTCAAGGGAGCAAATTTACTTGGACCAAAAAGAGAGTGGGGACACAACATATTTTAATGTGATTAGATAGATTTCTCAATTCTCGTGAAACTCTTCAATCCTTTGGAGACACAACTCTGCACACTCTTCCTCGGATTGGGTCTGACCACAACCCTCTACTTTTAGAGGGACTAAACACTGCCTCTTTCAAGTCTCCTTTCCAGTTAAAACCTATGTGGATTCAAAACTCAGATTTTAGAAACACAGTACTTGAATGGTGGAGAAGATATTTTCCTGGTAACCCAATTGTAATATTAACTTAAAAACTCTGGCATATCAAGAACAACATAAAAATATGGAACAGGGAAACCTTCAGGAATTTAATTGAGGTAAAAAGATTCATTGGTGATAATATCCGAGCCATTGAAAATCGTATCCAATACGAGAAACATGATGTGCAACTCAGGGAACAAGAAAGAGAGCTATTGGCTAAATATCACAATATTTTATCCATGGAAGAAACCTTTTGGTGGCAATATTTGAGAGCTTTCTAGCTCAAACAAGACAATTCCAATACAAAGTATTTTCAAGATCTCACCCTCTGACACAAAAGTGTCAACAAAATAAAAAAATTGATCAAGTCAGATGGATCCAGCATGGAAAATGAAGAGGTGAGATGTGAAGTCGTGGCACATTTTCAAAATATTCTTGGAGCGGGTCAACTAAGTAAACCTCAAGCTACTGATTTCCTTCTTCAAAATATTCCATGTTTAGTCTCTAATAAAAATAATGAGAAACTACTGGCCAATTTTTTTGTAGATAAAATTAAATACGTTGGGTTTTCCATATCTACTGATAAAGCACCTAGGCCTGACAGTTTCTCTCCTTGCTTCTTTTAATATTTCTGGGACATTGTTAGCACTGATGTAACCAAAGCCATCTAGTTTGCTCAAACAACCAAGCACATCCTAAGAGACTTTAAATCCACCTTTATCACCCTTGTCTCAAAGACTCAACAATGTAGAACAATTTTTTATTATAGGCTGATTAGCTTGTGCAATGTTGTCTAAAAAATTTTGACCAAGACCATTGCCAATAGAATGAAGAAACTGCTCCCTGGTATTATTGATTTATGTTAAGGCAAATCTGTAAAGGGAATGATTATAACTGATGGTATAATAATTGTTCACGAACTGCTCCACTCTATCTTAAAATAAAAAACCAAGCCTTTTTCTCAAGTTAGATATCACCAAGGTATTTGAAAAGGTCTCTTGGAGTTTTTTATGTGTTGTGCTGGCAAAAATTTGGCTTTCATCCAGAGTGGATTGCCCTAATATGGAAATATATTTCATCTGCCTAGTTTTTTGTCATTGTAAATGGTGCTACTATTGGGTATTTCAAGAGCAACCAAGGAATTAGGTAGATAAATCCTCTTTCCCATTATTTATTCATCAGCACTCAAATTTTCCTGCTCTAATGGTATTATCTCGAGGATAAAGGCCTCCTCCATATCCCAACCGATCATGCATCAAAAATTTGTTGATGATACATTATTGGCAACCAAAGCTTCAGTTCTCGAAACAAAGGCAATCAAGAATATCCTAGTCTCCTACGAGCTTGCTACTATACAAAAGGTTAATTTTATGAAAAGTAAATTGTATTTACTAAATACTCCCATTGACAGAAATTAAACAATTTTTAGAATCCTAGGTTGTAGCATATCAAGCCTTCCTTCCACCTATCTAGGTATACCCCTTTTTCATGGTAAAACTTCTACAAATGTGTGGAACAACTTGGAGAAAATTTAGAAAAAAATGGTTGGGTGGAAAGGTTGTCTCCTCAACCAGGCAATGAAAGTGACTCTTGTCCAAACTTATTTGCAAGGCGTTCTAGTGTATTTCTTGTCTGTATTTAAATCTCTAACTTATTTCTATAAGAATATTGAATAGATACAACTGATTTTTCTCTGGTTAGGAAGCAAAAATACCAGTAGAATTTCCCTGGTTTCTTGGGACAATATGTGCTTGAAGAAGAATTAGAGAGGATTGGGTTTCTGAAAAGCTAGTAAGATCAATTCTGCTCTCATTGGTAATTGGAGAATTATTTGAAAAGAACAAGCCACCTAGATCAATATCATAAAGGATAAATACCTGCAATAGTGAGCCTTTCTAAGTGATGAACCACTTATGGTTGGATCTCATTTTTTGAACTCTATGATTAATATGAGACCCATCCTAAAATTTGGGCTTAGGTGGTAGTTGAGAAATGGAACATCTATTGACTTTTGGGAGGACATATGGCTCAGAAATCACCCTCTGATCAGTGATGCTAGACTCTCCTACATCAATACAATCACTGATTGCCTGCTTGGTTCTAAGATATGTAATTTATTTGCTAAAAATTGTAATGGATCCATATGGAAGCCATTTCCCTCTGTCAACATCAATATTACCTAGCTCTCTATGTTTTCCATTATTACTGGTCTACTGTGCACCACTATCATTCCTAGTAACCCAAATTCTTTAGACTCTCCATTTTGGACCTTTCTAAGGATGGAATTTATACAGTTAAGTCTACCTACTATGCCCAAACCAAAGAAGTAAAATCCTAGCCTAAATTTAAGATTGTTTGGTTGAAAATTCTAATTCTTAAATTTGCCAATTTTTTTGGCTTGCTTCTTTAAATAAAATCTTCACCATTGATAATCTAATCCATAGAGACCCAATACTCCCTAATCGTTGTGTCCTCTGTAAAAATAGCTGGAAATCTGTGATCCATATCTTTCTTGAGTGTTCGTTCTCTAATAAATTGTTGTCTTGCTTTCTCAAGTTGGCCAACATATCCTAGGTATATCTCAAAACCCTTGTTGATGTCTTCCATCAATGGCCAAATTCATTTTTGAATTGAAAAATCCTAGTGTTCTCCCGAGATCTATCATTTGCTATTGAGAATGCTAATCCCATCCAAGCTAAAAATCCCAAGAACCAATGGTAATTTTTTTTTAAAAAGCGAAAAACCCCTTGTGGGGATGCCTTGGTCTGAGAGACCATGAACAGGGGGTTCTACACCATCAAAGTAACCCGGGAGTCGCACATGACCTTGCCCACACCAACATTATCAATTGGATTTCGGATACCCATTTCAGCTTTTTGGTAGGGTAGAGATTTGAACCTTAGATCTCTCTTGGAGGATTTCCCTCTCCTCTCCAACTCACCTACAACACCTCGGTAAGAACCAATGGTGATTATCCATTTCAAATACTCTCAAATTTTAGATTAACACCCCCTAATGTCCTACAAAATTTTATAGGTCAATGATGAAATGGATTCCCCCATGTTGTGGATGGGTCAAGGTCAATGTTGACAGAGCCTCAAAGAGAAATCCTGGTAGGGATGGAGGAGGTGGTCTTTTCAGAAATAGCCAAGGTAAAGTCTTGTGCATGTTTTCTAAGTCCATGGGTAGTCAAATTGATAATTTTTCTAAAGCTCGTGCATTATACCTTGGCCTCCTCATTTGCAAGTGACTTTGGTTTGAAATACTTATCATAGAAAGTAATTTTATGAATATCATTCAATGCATCCAAAAATGTCAGCTTCTTTCCTGGAGCATGTTCAATGCTATCTAAGCAAACTTGAAGATAATTGAAGGTATCAGACATGTTACAATTCAACATGTTTGCTGCGAAGGAGCAAATTTTGTTGACCTTCTTGCCAATCAAGGATTTGAATAGGATAACCTCCAAGTCTAGTATGTTAATTTTACTCAATGTATTATGGCCCACATTGATGCAAATGGATATCTTAATATTTAACTGGTTGCTAGTTCTAATGTGGCTGATTTGGGACCTAGTGGTTGGAGATGGTTTTTTTGACATGGATGCCAACACATATCCTCTTTTCCCTTATGCCCCTTTATGAAATCAATATTTGGAAAATTTTGAGGAGATGTGGAGATTTCACAAGGTAACTATCATATGTGAACCTAGGTGGCAAGGAATGTAGAAATTTTACAAGGCAAATGTCACCTGTGAACCTAGGTGGTAAGGAATGACAAATAAAACTACTTATTACCAACATAGTGGAAGTGGTTGCTCTAATAAGCTCATAGATTGAACTTCATCAATCCAAATGTTGTAATCTTGGTTGGGCTTTTGGTAGTTGTATTTTTTTGTTTTCTTTTGGGTACCATTTCTGTAATTTGGACCCTTATTATTATTTTTTTTGTCTCCACCTTCTTTCTAGTTTAAAGTTGGTTGTTTTGTTCCCCTATGGGGTTGCTTGTTTTCAGTTTAGTTAGTTTACTTCTAGCTAGCTTTCTTTGTTGCATTTGTGTAAAAGGTTATGGGACCTTTCAAACCCTTTTTATCAACCAATAAAAAAAAAATTAGTTTAATATAAAATATATATAATTAATTATTTAAATTTTTAGCAGACTTCATATGTTGGTCTACCTTTCTAAAGCAATTGCATGACAATAATGTCATGCCTTCTAATATTAAAGAAATCAGTGAATAATAAGATTAATCAGAAGTGACCTCAATGGAAAGTTAAAATAATTGTTTACAGTGTCTCAAAGGGATCTTGAGTAGCGAATGTTATGAAAGGTGTTTGAAAGAAAATCATATTTGCAATAAGCTCGAGAAAAGACACTAATATAAGAATAAGTACAAGCCACATACTCTATGTAAATTTAAATTAATTATTTGTAATATCTCGAAGGAAACATGAGAATAAAAATTATGAAAGATGTTTGCAAGAATAATATACTCTAGTTTGTAATAAGTTTAAAAATAATTACTAATATTAAGAGGAAAACATGCACTTTATACGAAGTTAAAATAATTTTTTATATTGTCTTGAAGTGAAAGTTATGAAATGTGTTTGTAAAAGCATTATATTCTAGTTTACTAAAAGCTCAAGAATAGATACTAATATAGAGATTATGATGATTCAAAAAGCAACAATGGATTCCAAGAAAAGACAACTAACACATATTGAGGTAGATTTTTTGACCATTTTGAGAAGCTTTTTCCATATAGTTCGAAATCACATTTGAATGGTATATATATATATATATATATATCCCCCATGTTTTTTTACTTCTCTCGAAATCAAATTTTATCATAAAATCACCTATTTTCACTAATTAAGCAAAAATGACCTTTTCGCACTAAAAAATATTTTAGATCTTAAAGTGATGAAGTTCAATGGCATATATATATATAGACACTCATTTTTTTGTACGTCTGTAGAAATAAAATTTCATCACAAAATTACCTCTTTTTACTAATTAAGCAAAAATGATATTTTCACTCAAACTCAAGGTAAATACTGATGTTGTCTACAAAAAAACTTGGCACCATTATGATAACCTTCATGAAACCACGTAAAAATAGGATTTTTGGAAAATATTTAAAAAAATCCAATGAGTATAAACATGACCATGTTTTAACCCAACCTAGACCTCAAAAAATGTGTAAAACAAAGGCACCATACTACTACATAGCACCCTATAAAATTTCATACAACATTTTTGTGCTAAAATAGTGCTTTTATACCTCTATTGCTATAAATTTATTTTCAATCATGTGACTTATTATCACCACCAATTCCACCTAATCTATGCATTACCAACAAAATTTTGTGCATATTCAAATATAATATTACCTGTGGAACTACCAATTATAGCAATTAAACTACCTAATCAACTCTTAACCACCGTCATGAAACTACCAATTATGGAATCTAACTCCATGTAATATTAGTTAGCACCCCAATAAGGCCATGCAACTAGCCTAACTACATACCTCACCCTTTTAAACTCCACATAACATTATTTTGCTATGTACTTGTCAAAATAATCCTCCAAATACCTGGTGGTATTTAGACCAAATGTGGCAGATATTCCAAAGTCAGCCTTGGATGATAAAGTTATTAAGGCTATATGGAAAAATTGTGGAGATGCTACCAGCCCTGTCAAGGGAGCGTTTGGTGGTTTTATGTGTCAATGGGACCCTGTTAAAGTAGAAGGTCATATTTTATCATCTTCTGATACGATCACCAACATTGATTTTTTTTGTAAAGATTCAAATGTTCAGTGGGTTTTATCTAATGTGTATGCTCCTAATACTATTTTTTGCCAATGAGACCTATAGTTTTCTGAGGTAGATGTGATAGATATTCTAGATTCAGCCTTGGATGATAGCTGGCGATTTCAACTCACCTGTATACCCTATTGACAAAAAAGGAGGCACTCCTATCTCACCTCAGAGTTTTGAATATTTTGTTGAATTCCTTGATGAGTGTGGTCTTATGGATATCCACCTTCAAGGGAGAAAATTTACTTGGACCAAAAGGAGAGTGGGGGAACAACATATTTTAATGTGATTAGATAGATTTCTCAATTCCCACAAAAATATTCAATACTTTGGAGACACAACTCTCCATACTCTTCCTTAGATTGGGTCTGACCGCAACCCTCTACTTTTAGAGGGGTTGAACACTGCTTCTTTCTAGTTCAAACCTATGTGGATTCAACACTCAGATTTGAGAAGCAAAGTACTTGAATGGTGGAGAAGATATTTCCTGGTAACCCAATTGTAAGATTAACTCAAAAAATATGGTATAGCAAGAACAACATAAAAATATGGAAGAGGAAAACCTTTAGGAATTTAGTTGAGGTAAAAAGAATCATTCGTGATAAGATTCAGGTCATTGAAAATTATATCCAATACAAGGAACATGATGTGCAACTCAAGGAACAAGAAAAAGAGCTACTTGCTGAATATCACAATATTTTATCCATGGAGAAAACCTTTTGGTGGTAAAATTTGAGATCTTTATAGCTCAAACAAGATGATTCCAATATGAAGTATTTTCATGCTCTCACCCTCTGACACAGAAGCATCAAAAAAATTAGAAATTTGATCAATTCAGATGGTACAAACATGGAAAATTAAGAGGTGAGACGTGAAGTCGTAAGATATTTCCAAAATATTCTTAGAGTGGGTCAATCGAGTAACCATCAATCTACTGATTCCCTTCTCCAAAATATTCCCTATTTAGTATCTATTGAAAATAATGACAAACAAATCACCAATTTATTTGCAGATAAAATTAAAGATATTGTGTTTTCCATGTCTATTGATAAAGCACATGGGCCTGACAATTTCTCTCCCTACTTCTTTTAACTTTTCTAGGATATTGTTAGCGATGATGTAACCAATGCCATTCAATTTGCTCAAGCGACCAAGTGCATCTTGAGAGAATTCAAATCCACCTTTATCATCCTTGTCCCGAAGACTCAACAATGTAGAATAATTTCTTATTATGGGCCGATTAGATTGTGCAATGTTGCCTACAAAATTTTGACCAAGACCATTCCTAGCATAATGAAATAACTTCTCCTTGGTTTTATTGATTTATGTTAAGGCAACTCGGTCAAGGAAAGGCTTATAACTGATGGTATAATAATTGTTGACGAACTGCTTCACTCTATATCAAAAAATAAAAAGCCAAGCCATTTTCTCAAGTTAGATATCACCAAAGCATTTGAAAAGGTCTCCTGGAGTTTTTTATTTACTGTACTAGAAAATTTTGGCTTTCATCCAGAGTGGATTACCCTAATATAGGAATATCTTTCATCTGCCTAGTTTTTTGTCATCATAAATGGTGCTACTATTGGGTATTTCAAGAGCAACCGAGGAATCGGGTAGGGGGATCCTCTATTACCTTATTTATTCATGATTATTGTATAATCCCTTGGGAGAGAACTCAATTTTTCCTGCTCTAATGGTACTATATTTGGGATAAAGGCCTCCTCCATCTCCCAAATGATCACGCATCAAAAATTTGTTGATGATACGTTACTGGTAACCAGAGATTTAGTTCCCTAAGAAAATGCAATCAAAAATATCCTAGTCTCCTACGAGCTTGCTACTATACAAAAGGTTAATTTTCAAAAAATTAAACTATATTTCCTAAATACTCCCATTGACAGACATCAAACAATTTCCAAAATCCTTGGCTACAACATATCAAGCCTTCCTTCCACCTATCTAGGTATGCTCCTTTTCCATGGTAAACCTCCTGCAAATATGTGTAACAACATCTTGGATAAAATTTAAAAAACATTGGTTGGGTGGAAATGCTATCTCCTCAGCTAGGCAACAAAAGTGACACTTGTCCAAGCTTGTCTGCAAGGCGTTATGGTGTATTTCTTATCTGTATTTAAAGCTTCGGATTATTTTTGTAATAATATTGAATATATAAAACTAGGTTTTAATTTGTCATGAAGCAAAAATACCAGTAGAATCAGGGAGGATTGGGTTTTTGAAAAGCTAGTAAGATGAATTTTGCTCTCATTGGTAAGCAAGGCTAGAGGATTATTCAAAATGAACAAGCCACCTGGATAAATATCATAAAGAATGCATACCTGTAGCAGTGAACCTTTCTAAGTGATGAAGCACTTCTGGTTGGTTCACTTTTTTTGAACTCTATGATTAATACGAGACCCATCCTAAAATTTGGGCTTAGGTGACAGTTGATAAATGGAACATCTATTGATTTTTAAGAGGAAATATGGCTCAAAAATCACTGTCTAATAAGTGATGCTAGTATCTCCTACATCAATCCAATCATTGATTACCTTTTTTGTTCTAAGATATGTAATTTCTTTTCTAGAAATTGTAACGAAGCTAGATTGAAGCCTTGTACCTCTATCAACATCAATATTACCCAGTCCTCTACTTTTTCCATTATTATTGGTTTGTTGTGCACCACTATCATTCCTAGTAACCCAAATGCTTTACAATATTTATTCTGGAACCTTTGTGAGGATGGATTTTATACTGTTCAGTCTGCCTACTACGCCTAAACTAGAGAAGTCAAATCCTAGCCTAAATTTAAGACTATCTAGTAGAAAAGTCTAATCCTTAAATTTGACCATTTTTTTGGCTTTCTTATTTAAACAAAATCTTGACCATTGACAATCTAATCCATAGAGGCCTAATACTCCCTAATCATTGTTTCCTCTACAAAAATAGCTGGAAAATTGTGATCCATATCTTTTTTTAGTGTTCGTTGTCTAATGAAGTGTTGTCTTCCTTTCTCAAGTTGGCCAACATATCTTGGGTATACCCCAAAACCCTTTTTGATGTCTACCATCAATGGCCAAATCCGTTTTTGAATTCAAAAATCCTTGCTTTTTGGTCGTATTGTTTTTCTCATTTTTGTGGGAAGTATGGTTGGATAGAAACAACAAAATTTTTAGCACTATTGTAAAAGATACCATATCAGTGTTCTCCTAAGATTTGTCATTTTCTATTGATAATCCTAATTTCATCCAAGCTTAAAATCCGAAGAACCAATGGTAATTATCCATTTTCAATACTCTCAAATTTTAGATTGACACCCCCCCGGGGTCCTCTAAAATTTTATAGGTCAATGTCTAAATGGATTCCCCTACATTATGGATGGGTTAAGGCCAATGTTGACTGGCCTCAAATGGAAACCTTGGTAGGGATGGAGGAAGTGGTATTTTCATAAATAGTCAAGGTAAAGTCTTGTGCACGTTTGCTAAGTCCATGGCCAGTAAAATTGATATTTTTTCTAAATCCCGTGCATTATACCTTGGCCTCCTCATTTTACAAGTGGCTTTGGTTTGAAATACTTATCATAGAGAGTGATTTTATGAATGTCATTCAATGCATCAAAAAATATCAGCTTCTTGCCTGGAGCATGTTCAATGATGTCCAAAAAATCTTTAAAATAATTGAAGGTATCAGACATGTTACAATTCAATATGTTTACTGGGAAGGAAAAAAATTGGTTAACCTCCTTGGTAATCAAGGATTTGAACAGGATAACCTTCAAGTCTAGTATGATAATTTCCCTCAATGTAGTGTGGCCCACACTGATGTAAATGTATATCTTAATATTTAAATGGTTGCTGGTGTTGATGTGGATGATTTGGGACGTAGTGGCTGGACATGGTTTGTTTGAAATGGATGCCAACGCATATCTTATTTTCTCTTATGCACCTTTGTGCAATCCATATTGGTAAAATTTTGAGGAGATATGGAGAGTTTACAAGGAAACTGTCATCTGTGAACCTAGGTGGCAAGGAATGTGGAAATTTCACAAGGTAACACTCACCTGTGAACCCAAGTGGTAAGGAATGGAATATAAAACTACTAATTTCTAACATAGTGGAAGTGGTTGCTCCAATAATTTCATATATTGAACCTTGTCAATCCTTTTTGTTTCTTTCTGTGCCTTCTTTTTTGTTTAAATTTGGTTGTTTTGTTCCTGTCTAGGGTTGTTTATTTTTTTAGTTCAGTTAGTTTACTTCTAGCTAACTGCCTTTGCTGCATTTGTGTAAAAGGTTTTGGTACCTTTCAAAACTTTTTTATCAACCAATAAAAAAAAAGTTAGGTTAATATAAAATATATACTAAGTAATTATTTAAATTTTCAGGAGACTTCATATGTTGGTCTACCTTTCTAAAGCAATTGCATGACAATAATGTCGTACCTTTTAATATTAAATAAATCAGTGAATAATAAGATTAAGAAAAAGAGACCTCCTCAATGGAAAGTTAAAATAATTTTTTATAGTGTCTCAAAGAGATCTTGAGTAGTGAAAGTTGTGAAAGGTGTTTGAAAGAACATTATATTTGTAAGAAGCTCAAGAAAAGAAACTAATATAAGAATAAGGACAAGCCACCTAATCTATGTAAATTTAAAGTAATTGTTTGTAATATATTGAAGGGAACATGAGAATAAAAACTATGAAAGATGTTTGCAAGATTAGTATATTCTAGTTTGTAAGAAGTTCAAAACTAATTACTAATATTAAGAGGAAGACATGCACTTTATACGAACTTAAAATAATTTTTTATATTGTCTTGAAGTGAAAGTTATGAAATGTGTTTGTAAGAGCATTATATTCTAGTTTACTAAAAGCTCAAGAATGTATACTAATATAGAGACTATCATGATTCAAAAAGCAACGATGGATGCCAAGAAAATACAACTAACACATATTGAAGTAGATTTTTTGCCCATTCTAGGAAGCTCTTTCCACCTAGGTCGACACAAAATATATAAAAATTATTTTAGATCTTAAAGTGATGAAGTTGAATGGTATATATATATGACCCATTTTTTCTTCTTCTCTCGAAATCAAATTTCATCATAAAATCACCTCTTTTCACTAATTAAGCAAAAATGACTTTTTTGCACTAAAAATTATTTTATATCTTCAAGCGATGAAGTTGAATGGCATATATATATATATATATAATATGTTATAGAAAACCATTTTTTTGTACTTCTCTAGAAATAAAATTCCATCATAAAATTACCTCTTTTTACTAATTAAACAAAAATTATATTTTTGCACTCAAACTTGAGGTAAATACTGATGTTGTCTACAAAAAAACTTGGCACCATTATGATAACCTTCATGAAACCACATAAAAATAAGATTGTTGGAAAATAATCAAAAGTATTTTCCAATGAGTATAAACATGACCATGTTTTAACCCATCGTAGACCTCAAAAAATGTGTAAAACAATGGCACCATACTACTACATAACCACCCTGTAAAATATTATACAACATGTTTGTGTTCAAATAGTGCTTTTGTACCTCTATTGATAGAAATTTATTTTAAATGATGTGACTTTGTCACCACCAATTCCACCTAATCTATGCATCACCAAAAAAATATTGCACATATTCAAATATAATATTGTCTATGGAACTACCAATTATGGCAATTAAACTACCTAATCAACTCTTAACCATCCTCATGCAACTACCAATTATGGAATCTAACTTCATGTAAGCTTAGTTAGCACCCTAATTAGGCCATGCAACTAGCCTAACTACATACCTCACCCTTTTGAACTCCACATAACATTATTTTTCTATGTACTTTTCAAACAAATCCTCCAAGGACCTGGTGGTATTTAGAACCACACCTAGAGGAGGCAATCATGTTTTATTATGTAGGTCTACATTGGAGGACTTAACATACCATTATGTTATTTTTTTTGCATTCCCTTCATCCTTTTTCAAGCATTTATAATGTAAGATCATCTTAAGAGGTATTGAACAATCATTATTCACCTTAAAGAAAACATTCAATATGAAAGAAAAATCAAATCTAAGATTTTAACCCTTTTATCACTTCCTTTTGGTGTTATTTCAGTATTTATATTTCATTATTGGTCATATATTTTTATATTGTAACACATATTCATTGATTTTAGGTAAAAAAAAACTTTGGGGTTTGATCTTTACATCAAGCAAATATGTCATTTTGGATTGAACGAACAAGCCCAATCATCCTAATGGGATATTTTTTTATCTCTAGTTATAGTCTTTTCTATATATTTGTTGGTTTGATGAACTTGTTTTATCAATACAAATATGTCATATAAATTTTTTATGATGCCTCTATATAACACCTTTATATGGTTCTTTTATGTAGTGCCTTTGTAGTTGTATAGCACTTTTTTAGCTCTATGACATCTTCATTAGTGTTCCTACTCTAACACTAGATTTGATATTTAGATAGATTTTAAAAAAATAGGTTAGAGGATATTTTATTTCCTACATGCATTTAAAAGAGAATTCATTAAAATCAAGAGTCTTTTCATGTAGCTATTTTCTTGTATTTCAAACCTGCACTAAAGGGACCAATTTGCTTATTCCTTACAAAACCTGCATCAATATTTTTTTTAAAAGAAGGGAAAAGAGGGAGTACTCATATGAAAAGAAAATTTCATCTAGATATAGGGCCCTATAGCAACATTCTTAGGCCAAATTTTACATTATTTTATATTGCATGTTGTGGTTTTATTTTGTTTTAGAGTAAAAGGTAAAGAATACATAGGATAATCATGAAATCAAGAAATTCATTATCCTTTTGATTGATTTATACTTTTATGATATTTTGCTACCTCTCATATATTAATCTTGGGTCATATATCTAGGTGCAATTATCCTCAATACCATTCTCATTTAGTACCACAAAGTTTTTTGCCACATATTGATAGGTATATCAAACGGACCAAGATTTTTGTTAAGATATAGTTCATAAACTTGATCTCATAAAAAAAATTTAAAACACCTTCTTATTATATTTTTCTCCTCCCCATATCTTTTATCATAAATATCAAGAATATCACATAATGTAATGGGTTCATTTAGTTATAAGTTCCCATTATCCCATTCCTTTAATGGTTTATATGGGATTGTTCCATTACATGACTCATGGAAAAAATTGTATGTAATGTAATCTGAAATGTATTGTATCAAAGATTGAAATTAATGAAAAATCCTTTGTCCATGTTTTACTCTATTCCAGCATGTGGTATCAAAGTAGATAAATTCTATTCGATTAATAGACTTAATTGGTTGAATTTCTCCAATAGAGTTTTTCTAGTTGACGATACACCACAAACCCACCATTAGAAGTTGTTAATTACTCTAATTGATTTTAAACTAGAGTTCCTATAATAAAGGAATCAATTTCTAAGAATTTTTATGTTATATATTTTTTTATTAGTATTAAGAATCGAGGATTTTGAAATGATCCCTCAATATTTTACAACAGCTCCAACAAGAGCACCACATACAAGACCAGCAAAGCTAAAACTAGCAGCAAAGCAAACCCAAAAATGGGATCCCATAATTTTGCAACCTTAACCTAGGATATAAAACCAACCACCAATGCCAACAGGGAGAGAGAAAATATGAAACAAAAATTCCCAATGACCAAGCATTGAAGGGCTCTAATAGCACCCGACGAAGAGAAAAAAAGTCCTACATGGGCATAGGCTTATAAGTATTTGATTCCTCTAGAATGTTAGCATGAGGGGTGATAAAAAAGTAGCCCTCCCATGTAGGCAAATGGGCCACACACCTCAAAGTATTACCAGCTAGTCCTTCTTGAGATTTTAGATCTTTAAAATACCAATGGAAACAAAATATAGGAAGGAGGTGTCATTTGCTCCTCAAAAAGGAACCATTCTATCAATTTCAATGGTTATCTACATTAAAGAGATTTAAATACTCCACCAAAAAATTATCTTTCCATATAGTGAGACCTGAATGAGCAGCTTCCAGATTGGCCAAACACTCTACCAAGCCATTACCTTTTCTAAATATGTGGGTTACATGATACAATTATATCCTTCAAAGATATCTTCTTGACTCAACCACCATATTCAAAATATTCTAGCTCGGGATAATAGTGAAATTTAAAATATTGAATACATTTAAGGAATATCCTTTTATCACAACATTCCTTTACCTAACTTCTTCCAAAATTTTAATCCCTTGATAGGCAACTATGGCTTGTGTAAAATTATAATATTGACACATTAAATATTCTGCAAAAGGTAAGATAATTTCACCTTTATAATTTCTAACAATTCCTCCTAGACTAGCTAATCATGGGTTGCCTTTCAAGGTACCATAAAAGTTGAGCTTGACCCACCCACAGGGCGAAGCCAATGAATAGAGTGTCTAGAGTTTGGGGTAGGTGTACTAGGAGCTAGATGGAAAAACCTAACAAATATTCCATCTCAGAATCATAGGATGGACATTCTTGAAAGTTTTTACCAAAGTTTTGGAATTCATGAGATATGTTCTCGACCGAGCTCCACATAATCATGTTATCCACACTTAGTCTATTTTGCACCTTTTATATTATATATTGAAGGTATTCAATACACATATTTTGAAGGTACTACTTTTAGAATTATTGTGCCATGTAGTAAAGGTATTTATCATGTTTAATTTTTATTTATCCTTTATATTTAATCATTTTTATAATAATAAACTTTGTTATCATAAAAAACCATATAAAAGATTCTAAAAAGACTTTTTGAATAGCTTGAATATGAATGCTTCTAAGATAAAAAAAAATTGGATAGCTTGATTATGAAAGTAAAATGTCAACACCTTAGTACATTGGTGATATATCTTGATTATGAATACAAAATATAAGTGCTTGAGTGCACTGGTGATATACCTGTGAGAATGTTAGTAGATTTTGAACATCTGTTACTGAAGTAGATGTAAGCCTATTCCTATTACCTGAATGAGAATTTGCAAAAATAATTTTGATATTGCATAACTACTACCTAGAAGAATATTTGAAGAAATATACCTAATATTGTAAAAAAATAGTTGTTTTTAAAAATAAGTAAAAATAACTTAAAAGTGTGCCTATCTACATAGTTTAGAGGTATTTGTCAGGAGTAGTAAAAGGTTAACATACACAAATTAAAGAAGGAACCAAAATAATGAGCACTCAAAAAAAATTGAGGAGCACCATAAAAAAATATGCTTGTAATTTAATCCAAACATGAAAGAGTTCTAGAATTAAAGAAAATATGCCTATCTGATTTGTCAAATATGTCCAAGCATCAAAGAAACTTAAGCACCAAAGGAAGTATAATTGTTTTAAATCTGAGTTCTAAATATCCAAGTTCTAAAGGCTTCCAATTTTTCTTTATCTAAAATATATTTTAAAAATACATATTTTTAATACTTTGGAACAAATATTTCAAATGTTTTCTATATTTAAAACATACAAAAAAAAATTATATGCATTCTCAAGTATTTTAAAATATATATTTTTAATACTTTGAAGAAAAA
Source organism: Wollemia nobilis (assembly GCA_028583015.1). Taxonomy (NCBI): domain Eukaryota; kingdom Viridiplantae; phylum Streptophyta; class Pinopsida; order Araucariales; family Araucariaceae; genus Wollemia; species Wollemia nobilis. The sequence continues at coordinate 3,691,870 of JAQPPZ010001753.1, forward strand.
ATTAAAATATTTACTCTAGTTAAAACATGATAAACTATGGAAATATATTGAAAATATTTTAAGGATTATATTTATATATAGGAGTAATCAGGTAGTTAAAGAGATACTTTGCACCATCTAAAGTATTTAAATATAGAGTTATAAGATAAAATAAATTTCAAAAGTGAATATTCCTAAACTATTTCTTTTATAATCACAAAAATTAAAAGGTCCAGACTTCATCACATGGAAAAACAAAATGAGAACTCTTATTGTTGTAGAAAAACTTTGGATTATAATTCAAGAGATGAACCACATCCTAAATAGCCAACTGCACAAATGGGTTTTTATGAGAAACATAACAAAGGTGAATTAATAATTCTATTACGCATAATGGATGAAATTCAGTCTCATATTTGTTAGTGGTGCTAGTGCATCAAAAGAGGCATGGTAAGTTTTTTATGAGAAACATAACAAAGGTGAATTAATAATTCTATTACGCATAATAGATGAAATTCAGTCTCATATTTGTTAGTGGTGCTAGTGCATCAAAAGAGGCATGGTAAATCATATGCATAATTTTTGAAAGTAGAAACCAAGCTATAATTCATCAATTGCAATCTCAATTATACATTACAAATGTTGGATAATGACAATGTGGAATATTTTATCTAAAAGATAGCAAAATTAAAGGGAATATTAAATACTTTGGAGAAATAATTGATGATAGTCTATTGGTTTCAATTGTACTACATGCATTACCTAATTCATACAATATTTTGGTAACTTCTTTACAAGTCTCAAATCATAGAATATTTTTTGAAGAACTTATCAATATTCTACAACATGGACTAGAAATAAAACTAAAAATGAGTCTTCAAATAATGCTTTTATCTCTAGAAGAAGATATCAAAAAAATACCAAATTTTCAACTAATCCATGCTCATATTCTAGGACATTATATTTTTTATTATGGATGTAAAATATCAACACCTAAGTACATTGGTGTTATATTTTGATTATGAACACAAATTATAAGTGCCTAAGTGCATTGTTGATATACCCATGAGAATGTTAGCAGTTTTTGAACATGTCAGTAAAGTAGCTATAATCCTATACCTATTACATAAAATAGAATTTGCAAATATGAGTTTGAAATTGCATAACTATTACCTAAAATAACATTTGGAGAAATATACCTAATATTGTAAAAAATATTTGTTTTTTTAAATATGGAAACGAACTTAAAAGTGTTCTTGTGTACATAATTCTGAGGTATTTGTGAGGAGTAAAAGGTTAACATACACAAATCCAAAAATAAATTTCACTCAAAAATATTGTGGAGAACCATCAAAAAAATGTGCTTATCCTTTAATCCAAGCTTTATTTTAAATTGTCAATTATGTCCAAGCATCAAAGAGTTAAAAGGTAGTTAAAGAGATATTTTTACACCATTTAAAGTATATAAATATGGAGTTATAAGATAACATAAAGTTAAAAAATGAATACTCCTAAAATATTTCTTTTAAAATCACAATAATTAAAAGGTCCAAACTTCATCACATGGAAAAATAAAATGAGAATATTGTTGTTGTAGAAAAACTTTGGGTTATAATATTAGGAGATGAACCACATCCTAAAGAGCCAATTGCACAAATGAATTTTATTCAATACATATCGAGCTTTATACATAAACATAGGCTAATATTAGCCTATAACAACCAAGCATCTAATATGATTTACTTGACAACTATCTAACTATAGCTGGATAAAATTGTCAATGTGATCTTATAGATAGAATCAATCTCAAATAAATAATGTAATAATTATTTTATCCTAACATCCCCCTTATTACATTATTTGGTATAAAGTATAGGCTTTTTTTCTTTCCTCTTTAGGTCTTGGTTCTTTATTCTTGATTTGAGTTGCTATGGTTGGTATTCCTTAGGTAAGTACCTTTAGATCCTTCTCTGGGTATGTCACCTCTAGGTCTATTTTTGGATCATTTTACCTCTGGGTTTGCCTCTGGATATTAACTTTTGGTCTTCATCTCAGTCATTTTGCCTTTGGATATACCTTTGGATCATCCTATAGGTCTAAGAAAAATAAGTACTTGAGTACTTAAGCAAAATTTGGATTGTCCTCACTTGATTTAACAACCATGAGTGTCCTTATGATGACCACATCATCCTACAAGAATTCATGGATAACTAGTCATTGCATATATGAGGTGTGATAGAGTAGATAAGTACATGCGAGGTTCACTCTGTTGTTAAGTATGTTCCCCTCTTAGGGTGAAACTCGTCTCTTGTACGTTGGTGTCGGTCTACGCCAAAATTATACCTTTACATGAATGTTTAAGATATTATAAGTGTGTTTATGAGGTACACTTAACGTGTTGGGGAGTGTCAATATCTTCCGAAAATGCACTCCATACAACAAAATGCAAAGAATAAGATATTAAGTACAACCCCAAAAATGAGTTTTGGATCACGACCCATAGAGCACTAAGTCATAATAGACTTTTACAAATGTGAAATTTGATGTTTCCACTTAATTGTGCTCAAAAAACACTTTCCAACAAGTATAAACATTGTTATACTCGAAAAGCATGAAAATTTACCTCGATTTTTCGAGAACAATATCCCGTGGGAAAAAAATAAAATGAGGTAATTTTTCTCTCAATGCAAACTTTAAAAATATGTGTCCCTCCTAGGAAAATATTTCGCCTTGTATAGTTTTTTATCACATGGGAATATTTGTAATTAATTAATTTTAGATATGGGTTTAATTGATTAAAGTAAAATTAGTTTTGAATGAAAACCTTCAGCTTGAAGGAAGGTAAATAAGTTTACCACTTATCTATTTATTTAAAAAAAAACTACCAACAATCCAAGTAGTCAAATTCCGTCAATGTGAATCTATAGAGAGCGTCAAATCATTAATGGTCAACATTAATATAGTCAAAAAATAAGGTAGTGTGATTGGAGCATGGTCAAATTAGTGCATTTACCAATTTTAAATGCAACAAGTGGAAACTACCATAAAAATTGATGCGTGTGATATGGGTGGCACGTATTGTAGTCAGCCAACGATACTAGCTAATTTACATATTGTGTGCTTGTTGCAATAAATATCGAAGAGGCCATCCTCTTACTGAAGGTGGGACTAAAATTTTTTAATGACCACAAAAAAAAAAACATAAAAATGAAACCATTGTCTTACATTGCCACTTGTCAGATTTGCATTCATCGGATCCAACCAATGAGGAATCCATATCTGAAATCTTCATAGATTGAGTAGGATTAGATCTAAAATTTTCTTGGTTTGTACACATACAAATCTAAGCTCTATCGAATTTGGTGCTCTGCAAGTTTATAGGTTTCAAAGTGCATCTCAGGTAGCGTGTTTTGTATGATATCAATTTGGAAATTTTGTGGCTCCTCCATAGAATTTTGAGGATGCAACGGGTCTGTTGCATCGGGGGACAAGCTAGCAACCACCTGTCATCATTCGATATGGCCTGATCTATCATTCGCAATTCCAAAATTCTTGGGTTGACCCGCATCGGTATCCAAATCATAAGGAGAGTACAACACAAGCTGAGTTACTAATTCAATGACCTCCTATCATTGGTCGATTTTAGTCATGTGGAGATTTTAGTGGCCTCCTATCATAAACTTTTATTACCTGCATCGACGTTTGTGATGTTAGAACTATGTAAAATTCTACATCAATCATCTGCAATGTTGGTAATGTGGAATTACATGCAGGGTTAGCATACAAATGGGTCCCAAAGGATCAGTGTGCTTGGATAAAATGAGTTTACCCCATCAACTAGATCTGACATTAAGTTCATTTTCATCCAATTGATGTAATTCACTAATTGTACTAAAAGTAGCAAGAAACTATTGAGGCTTAAACCAAAACATCATTGGGAACAAATAATAAGGATTTAAAATCAAGATCTAAGAACTCCATAATTGCTTTTGCACACTAGACTTTGTAGATATGGTGCATACTACACAACGCCAAACCCTCCATTTGTACATGGGCAATTAAACAAGGGGAGGAAGTGTAATTTTATGGAATAAAATTGTAGAGAAGGGGTGATTTCTAAGATGGAAATTCCCCTCTCATAGGTAGGAACTTCTTGCTCTTATACCACTGTTAGAAGCAGTATGATTTTATTTAATATGTATCAAGTTTTATACATAAACATAGGCTAAGATTAGCCTATAACAATCAGACATCTAATATAATTTACTAACAACTATCTAACTATAGCTGACTAAAATTATCAATGTGAGATTCTAGATAGAATCTATCTCAACTAAATAATGTAATAATTATTTTATCCAAACAAATTGCACAAATGAATTTTGATTAGAAAGATAACAAAACCAAGTTAATAATTCTACTACACATAATGCATGAAATTTAGTCTCATGTTAGTGGTGCTAATACATAAAAATAGGCATGGGACATCCTATGCATAATTTTTAAAAGCATAAACCAAGCAATAATTCATCACTTGCAATCTCAATTATACACTACAAATGTTAGATAATGAGAGTGTGGTATATTTTCTCAAAAAGATAGTAGAATTAAAGGGTATATTAAATACTTGCGAGAAAGAATTGATGATACTCTATTGGTTTCAACTACACAACATAAGAAGAGAGGGCTCTACTAGGGTTTGATCAGGAAAAACTACTATGCTAGGGTTTGATGAAGAAAAACTACTCTGCAGGGATGGCAGTAGCTATCGGGTCCGAAAAAGAGAGTGCATGCTTGTGATGTTTTTCATCTGAAAATGACTGGAAGGAAGAGGTTTTTCTAGTGCATGTTGGAAACCGATTGTTAAAGAACAATGGATGTTTGGAATGATGTGAATCCAGGCCAGTTCTAGTGGTTCAACCAGACTTGATGGCGGAAGATGTGGAGTATCTAACCAAACATACCCTTATTGGTAAATTTTTGGGCATCTAAATTTCTCTCCCCTTTGTGGAGGCTTGGTTCAGGAAGACTTGGAATCATGAAGGTGATGTGGAGGTGATGTTGAGTGTGAACAACTATTTTATGGTGAGTTTCTCTTGTATTGTAGATTGTAAAAAAGCATTTGAAGGGGGTCCTTATTTCTATAACTAAGTGGGACTCTTTCTTAAACCTTGGCATGTGGGTTTCAACCCATTAGAGGAGCGGCCGTCATAGGTTCTAGTGTCAGTATGGCTTCCATGGCTCCCATTGGAATTCTGGAGAACTAATATCTTACATAAGATTGCCCTTCTGCTTGGGAAGTCGGTTGGACCGTCACAATAGACAACGAATAAAAAGGTAATCTCTGTTGCTCGTATTTGTGTTGAAATTGTCTTAAATAATCCTAGTCGAGATTCTATTGAAATACAATTTGGATCAACTACATGGGTTCAAAATTTTGACTATAAATATATTCCATTTTGTTGCTATATTTGTCATGAATATGGCTATCTACAAAGAAAATGCCCTAAGTTTGTCCCACCTGTGGCTTCAAATCTTGGGCCCTCTCGGTCTGGACAAAGTTTGGATAAAGGAAAATCCCAGATAAAGGAAATGAAATGAGATAAGGAAGGTTTTGTTCCGGTAAAATACTGAAATAGAGGACGAAGGGCAAACAAAGACCTTAAGTATAGCCCAGCCAGATGCTCTACTCAACCATTTTGAAATATTATATGATCTTGTTTAGTGTATGGAGATACCTGAAATGTCACTATCTAATGCAAATATAACAAGGCTGAATCAGATGTCTCCTCCTGAGGGGGAACTTAAGGAATCAAATCTAGGGGGTTTAAATGAAGAACAAAGGGCTTTGGATCTAAGTATAGGGGACATGGTTGGGTCTAGGCCTATAAGGGAAACTATTTTGGAAAGTGGTATAGATTTAGTTATGCCCTCTCCTACTCAGTAACTGATGCAGTCATCCTTGGACTACAAAACTCCTATGGTGTTGGGATTGCAACAGAAAATAATTACAAAAAAATTGGATAAGAATATGAAGGTGGGTTAGAAGAAGGACCAAGATAAAATTAAGTTAATAGGGGAGACTTTGGTGGAGTAAATATTGGTGAGAACATTGGACTCCCATTTTTATAACCCCTAAAAATGATTATCCTCTCATGGAATGTAAGAGGGTTGAACAACATCCCCAGACAAAATTTTTTTCATGATTTGGTTCATGTGCATTCTCCGGATGTGGTGTTTATTTAGGAGAATAAATTGGCTATTGATAGTATGTTCAATATTACTCCCAAGTTGTCGAGAAGGGGGCAATTCCAGTTTATTGGTGTATGTGGATATGTTGGTGGCATCGCTTGTTTATGGGATCTGGTTAAGATATCTCCTCTTACTTGGATTTCCAGTAGATGGTCTATTTTGATTGTCATACATGATAATGAATCTGGTGAAACCATGCTACTTACAAATGTGTATGCTCTTATTGATTACAATGGTAAAGTGAATTTTTTGGAGCACATTTGCTTTGTGAGAAGTTTGGTTCCCCTGTACCCATGGATTTTGGCTGGAGACTTCAACTCTATCACTTTTCTAGAGGAGAAACATGGTGGGGTGGACCGTCTCGAGCCTTTTTCTTTTGTCTTCAATGCTCATATCTAGGCCCTAAACTTGGTTGACATAAAGCCAGATAAAAGGATCTTTACTTGGCACAATAGAAGGTGTGGGGAAGCTTCCATATCATAGAGACTAGATAGGTTTTTGATATCCAATTATTGGATGGGTAATAACAAAAGTGCTAGTTCTATGATTTTGGAGGGTAGGGGATCTGATCATTGGCCTATCAAACTCTCTTCTTTGGAGTTAGGGCTAAAAAATAATCCCTCCTTTAAGTTTCAACTTATTTGGCTTCGTGATCCTAAGCTTCATGATTTCATGCGAAGCTCATGGACCACAAGAAAACATCCTCATGGCACCGCTATGTATTCCTTTATGAAGTGACTACAATTTGTAAAACATAAATTGAAGAGATGGAATAGACTAAATTTTGGGAACCTTTCCTTGGCTAAGATGGCAGCTCTTAGGAGGATGGAAGAAGCTTCAAGGAATATTAGATATCAAGGATTCACGAAGGAGCTTCTTGTTAAGGAATCTGAGGCTACAAAAGACCTTGTTGAATGGGAACTAAGGGAAGAAATTTTTTGGAAACAAAAATCTCGAGTAGATTGGCTTTAGGAAGGGGATAGGAACACAACCTTCTTTTATAACTCAGTTAAGGCTCATCATAATGGTAACCTAATTACCTCTCTTGTGAATTCTCAGGGTGCCCTGCTCTCTTCTTTCAGGGATATTTCAAAAGAGACTAAGAGGTATTTTTCCTCTCTCTTCAAGGACTCCCTATCAGATGATGAGAATGAAAATCTTATTCTAAAATGTATTCCAATGATTGTTTCTAGAGAGATGAATGAGAACTTGATGGGTCCAATTTCCCTTGAGGAGTTGAAAAATGTTGTATTGAAGATGAAAAAGGAAAAGCCCCAGGCCCAGATGGATTCCCGATTGAGTTTTATCTATTTAATCAAATTTTATCTTTTGGGGTGGTCCATGAGTCCCAAAAGAACAAAAATATGCTAAGGACCCTAAATTGTACCTTTGTGGTGCTTATACCCAAAAAAGAGGGAGCAAATTCCTTGGATATGTTCAGGCCTATTTTTCTCTTCAATGTTGTGTATAAGATCATCACAAAAATTATTACTGAGAGGTTGAAGATATGGTTGAGAAAAATCATCTTTGAGGAGCAAGGAGGGTTTGTTGTTGGCCGAAAAATCTTAGATGGGGTTGTTATTGCTACAAAATATATTCACTCGATGGAAACTTCTAAGGAGAAAACTATGTTCATTAAGTTGGACATGGCCAAAGCCTATGATCGGGTCAGATGGTCCTTTCTTCAGAAATTTCTTGCTGCTTTTGGATTTGAGTAGGAATGGATTATATGGGTGATAAGTTGTGTTTCTTCTTCCTCATTATATGTTATTGTTAATAATGAGCCATCAAATCTATTTGAGGCCTCAAGGGGATTGATGCAATGATATCCTTTATCTCCTTATTTATTTATCATTATGGCGAAAGGGTTGGAAATATTGCTCAAGTCTCAAGTCATGCAGGGTCTCATTCAAGGGTGAAAGTGGGATAGTAGTTTGCCACCTCTTTCCCACCTTAAATTTGTTGATGATACTGCTTTGTTGGGAGTTGCCACTATCAGGGAAGCTGGTAATATTAGAAAGTCTCTTGACATATATCTTGGTGCTTCTAGATAGTTGATTAATGAGGAAAATTCTTCTATTTTCTTCTTCAATATCCCTCCTCTTATTCAAGTTAGGATTGCTCACATTCTAAGATTCCAAGTTGGGACTCCCCTCTTCATTTATCTTCATATTCCAATTTCATCTCATCCTCTACCTAGATCTTCTTGGTAGTCTATGCTTGATAAGTTTATAAGGAAGGTGAATCACTGGAATTTCATATGGCTATCCACTAGAGGTAGAGTGTTGTTTTTAAAATATGTTGTTCAATATTTACCCATTTATATATGTTTTGTACAAATAGCTCCCTCTCACTTCATCAAGGACATGGATGCTTTGTCAAGATAGTTTTTATGGTCTGGAAAACTTGATCAATCTAAATGGATTTTGGTTAGGTGGGATTCTATATGTAGGTTGGTATAAGAGGGAGGCCTTAGGTTGCGACAGATGACTCTTTTTGGGTAGGCTTTGGCTACAAAACTTTATTGGATATGGTGTACCTCTCAAGATCATATTTGGGCTAAAATATTATCTTGTAAATACTTGAGAGATATTTCTGAGGCTGAGATCCCTAGAGTTAGCTTTGTTGGGAAAGGTTCAGTTATCTGGGACACTCTAAAAATATGAGCTAATTTAATCAAGGAGGGTTTGTTCTAGATTTGCAATCAAGGATCAAATGCTCTTTTTTGGGAGGATTCTTGGGATGGTCACCCTCCTATCTTGAATCAATATCCTAGGTTACATTGCTTAAGCATTTATTCTTGGAAGTAGGCTGGTATCGTGTGGAGGACTTTAAAAAAATCTAGTTTTTTGGAAATATGAAGATGTACATGTGGAAAGATCCGCAAGAATGGCCCCAGGGGGGACTGGCCAAGGATAGAGAGGTGCTTGCTCTTATTATTACGGTGAGGCCTTGTTCCTCATTGAGGGGTAAATATATTCTGGTGTGGAACCCTGATCCTAAGGGAACCTACTCGATAGCCTATGGTTATCAGGTTCTTGATAAGCAAAAGTATGGGAGTCTTCCTATCACTTGGTGGAAAAATGTGTGGAACAAATTTTCCCAGAAAAAATGCAACTTTTTTCTCTGGTTGGTAGCTCATAATAAATGCCTTACTTGGGATAATGTGAGGAAGAGGGGATTTTAGGGTCCCTCTTTTTGTGTCCTTTGTAGTAAGAATGAGTGATGAGCACCAAAAATGCTCATATTTTGTACATATTTCTTTGATCAATATGTTGTTGTATAATAAATATTGCATACTTTTATGAATGATTATATAGATATTTGATATAATTATGCGTGTTATCTAATTTGTGTGTTTTTAGTATGTTTTGTGGAATTGCAGTTGATTTAGTTAGATTTGGAATGGTCGAGGTCCTTTTGATGGACCTGGCACTTTATTTCATTGGGGGTTAATGAAGAGAATACGAGTGCCTCCCTGCAGTCGAAAGGCACCAACTGAATACCAGTGCCTCCCTGTAGTCGAAAGGCACCAACTGAATATGAGCGCCTCCCTACAGTCGAAAGGCACCAACTGAATACAAGTGCCTCCCTGTAGTCGAAAGGCGCCAACTGAATATGAGCGCCTCCCTACAGTTAAAAGGTTCCAACTGAAGACGAGCACCTCCCTACAATCAGAAGGTGCAAAGCAAAGACAAGAACCTCCCCACAATCGAAATGCGCTAGCAAAAGGCAAGCGCCTCCCCAAAACTACAAGGCACCACTGATTCTTTACCCGTTGACCAGATTTGAACGACGTGGATGACAACGGCTGGTGCAGTTCCAGCTCTACGTCATACAGATCTAAATTGGAGATTTCACCAACATATCGAAACGTCTTAATAATGCCAGGAAAAGCATGAACCGAACAACAAACACGCTGCCATTAGAACAGAATGCCAAATGTCGATTACATTTACCAGACTATCTTGATTTAGTCTGGGAAAGATCGACTGTTGTAACTACTTCTATAACAGAATTTCTGTGGGTATGTTATATAAACACACGTAGATCGTTCTAAAAAATATATAGAAATAATTAATAAAGATCCATTTAGAGTTACAGAAGATAGATTGTAATACGTTGATAAATATATTACAGTTCCAGAAGTTCTAAAGCACGTGTTCAATCGGGAAGAAGTTGTTGGAGCCTGGGCCCACTCCAAGCCAATATTTCTTCCCCATTTCCTTTTTGTTTATTTATTTTAATTAGTTTATTGCTTTCATAAGAACGTTCATTAGTTTGCTAGTTCTAGTATTTGTAGTAGATTTATTTTTAGGAATGTGTACATGATTTATTTCTGTAGATTTAATTTTGTTCTTCTTACGTAATTTATTGAGGAGTGCGGGAATGATTGACAACCATTTCAAGAACACCCCCCAAAATGTAGGATTAGCAGATTCACCTCCAGTGGTATTGTAGTAACCTAATTCTAACTCTTCACAAGTTTACAAAGCTCCCTGTGTTGATAATTAAATGCACGGGCATGTGACAAAAATAGGAAACCATTCACCTTGTTTGACCCACAACAATTTGGCATCGTTGTCAGAGAAGCGTCTTAATTAGATTACTTACAATACCCTAAAAACTTCCATCTAACCTTGTATGAATTCTTCAAGAAGAAGAGGACCTAACGGTAACTTTATAAGAACTAATCCATCAGGACCTGAGTCAGCCGAGCATTTTGGATTTGAGTTAGACTCGCCTGACCTACTAGCGGTCCATTGGAGTGAGGAACCACACTTTGTACAAAGTTTCACCTCATCCCATCAACAAGGGGATGAAAGAATCATCATAAATACCTTGTTTAATAAGACTCCTCTAGAGGAAGCCCTGTTATGGAAGGTTGAGGAGGATCAGACGATATCGCCAGACAACCTTAGAGAATTGACTCAAAAAGTTTTAAACGACCAGAAGGTCATAAAAACTGCATTAGAAACCATATTTCCTAAAAAAATGGTAGATAATGATGAAGTCTCATCTGGATTTAGTTTCCCAATAGAGGAGGGAGTAGGAGATACCAAAATGAAAAACATATCCCCTGCTCACCTTTCGTACTTTAGAGGACATCCGACTGAGGACCCTGACCTATTTTTATTCAAGTTTGATGTTTTGTGTAGGTCTATGGATTACAAATCAAACACGTAGAAGTTGAAATTATTTCCTTCTACATTAGACGATGCAGCTTTGTGATGGTTCATCAGTCTGGGAGACAAACACATCACCACCTGGGACCATATGAAGAAGCTCTTTCTAGAGCAATATCAATATTTTGGTAGAGCAAGAGACTCTAGGGAGGAGGTCCTGAGCATGACATAAAGAGAATATGAGTCTCTCGAGGAGTATTGGGAGAGATTCAGCTTTAATCTTCAATGGTCCCCTCACTCGAAGCTATCTGATAAGTCCCTCAAAAGCATCTTCTTGAGGGGACTTACCAATGAGTCACCGGAGGCTCGCAACATGATCTCTGGAGGTGATGTCTATCAACATGCTATGGATGAAATCCGACAATTATACTGGAACTACTCAAGAAGGTGAGGCAAAATCACCGCCAGGAGCATGAAGGCGACTGCTTCAGTCACCAAAACAAAAATAGGCAACATGTTGGAGGATTTGAAGAGTGAAATGCTCTCATCTCTAGCACTGTAGATGGATACGCTGCTGTTAGAAAAGAAGAAACAAGAAAATGATGCAGTATTAGCCTATTTATATCCAAAATGCAGAGGAAGGCATGCAAAGAATGCATGTCCAAAAAACAAGGTCAGAGTATGCGCAGTTTGGAGGCTGAATCATAAAACTCGATTGTGCCCACAACTGCCCAGTAACCAGGAATCGATTGAGAGCACGGAGGCCTACTTCATAGGCAATAGGAAGAATTGGACATAGCCCCCTGTGGGGAATATACCAACCGGAATGCCATCATATGGGGGAGGGCCATACATGCACCAAGGACCCCTTCAACCACCTAATATGGGCTGGTGGGGACCATCACCCTAGACTAACGTACCCCTAGTAGCATTTCTAAATCAGTAGCCATGGATGCCATATCCATATCTTGGGTAGTAGTGGAGAGGCCACAATGCATGGAATCAGACTCCACAGAGTGCAGCGCCTGCTCACATCCAATAGAACTTACCAGCCTTTCCAACAGCAAGACCTGTGTAGCTACCAACACAATCGATAGCAAACCTAAACAACGGAGTAAATCAACCGACATACAACGTAGAAGGTGAGATGTATCATATGTACAATATTTAGCTTAGATCATTTAGGTAGCTAGGAGTAGAGACACCGCCTCTGGTAGAAGAGGAGGAAGAAATAGTAGAGACACCTCCACTGGTAGAAGAGGAGGAAGAAATAGAGGAGACACCTCTGGTAGAAGAGCGAAAAGCACTTGAGAGAGCGGAGGCTCCATTTCCTAGCCAGCTGCGGGAACAAAGAAAAACAACACAACCAAAATTCAACATCTTGTCGAGCTTGAAGAATCTCATGGTGACAATCCCATTATTTCAAGCAATTCGAGATGTCCCTATTTACACCAAGGCAATTAGAGAAATGTGTCTAAGGAGACCGGGACAAAAAGCTACCTAGACTATCAACATCGTGGGTAAACTAGAAGATCTAATGATGGGTGGAACACGTCATTCGAAGTATGCAGATCCAGGAAGCCCAGTGCTGACCGTAAAAATTGGAGGACATTCCCTATCCAACACATTGGTTGACCTCGGGGCAGCCATCAATGTGATGCCTCAAGAGACCATGCAGAGGTTGTAGCTCATGAACCTGAAGCCAACCACAACAGTACTGTAGTTAGCTGATCGATCAACCGTGTAGCTGAAAGGGATGCTAGAATATGTGATCATAACAGTTAGTGCATGGGAATATCTAGCCAATTTTTTAGTTTTGCAAACCAAGAACAGGCTGGGCGGTTACCCACTCATTTTGGGGAGGCCATGGCTGGCAACAACTAACGCTTACATCAGCTATCGGGATGGGCTAATGACCATCTCCAATGGGCAAAACATCAAAAGGCTGACCATTTTACCACCAGCTCAGTCTATGGACTCAACAGAAGAACCCAGGATCACCAAGCATGGAACTACGAAGTTGTCCATAATCCAGCCGGTGATGACCTTGGAGGAGGTGGCAAAAGAGGATGAATATGGTGCTATCATGGAGTTTTTCCATGGATAATCGTCCACCCCCACACCTGGATCATCGTTGACTGACACCCAAGATCAGCACATCCAAAAAATACATGTTGGGCCAGGGAGGATATTAAATGTCAATAGCAAGTTGACGCTCACACAACTAGAAAATTTGGAAGAGCTTCTGGTAAAACACCAACAAGCATTTGCATGGGACTATGCAGATATGCATGGCATCAACCCAAAAATTTGTACCCATTAGATTTATTTAGATGACCAGGAAACTCCTAGTCGGCAGCTATAGAGAAAGATGAACCTAGCAATGAAAGACATTCTCAGAGAAGAATTACACAAACTTTTGGCTGTCGAATTCATATATCCGATTTTTGATAGTGAATGGTTATCACCATTAGTGGTGGTCCCTAAAAAGAACAGGAAATGGTGGATCTACGTGGACTACCGGGTGTTGAAAAAGGTGACTAAGAAAGACCACTTCCGCTCTCGTTCATCGATCAGGTCTTGGACACACTCTCAAGAAGAAAATACTTCTCCTTTCTGGATGGTTTCAGTGGTTACAACCAGATCTAGATAGGGGAAGAATATCAAGATAAAACAACGTTCACCTGTCCATGGGGAACGTTTGCCTATAAGGTATTGCCTTTTGGACTGTGCAACGCACCGACCACCTTTCAAAGGGCGATGCTTAACATATTCTCTGATATGATAGGAGATGGGGTGGAAGTATACATGGACGACTTCACCGCCTATGGAGAAACCTTCAAGGAAGAAATGACAAATCTGGAAAGAGTGCTAGATAGGAGCAAGGAAAATCATTTGTCCCTAAGTAATGAAAAATGTTTGATGTTGATGCAGGAAGACATCGTTTTGGGACACCACCTCTCTGCGGAAGGAATAAAAATAGATAAGAGGAAGATCGAGGTCATCAGAGACCTACCTAGTCCCAGAACACAGAAGGAGGTAAGAAGTTTCCTTGGATCAGTCGAGTACTATCGATGATTTATCACCAAATTTAGTAAGATTGCCAAACCACTGCACACCCTACTTTCTAAGGATGTAGAGTTCAATTGGACGAGAGATTGCGAAGAAGTGTTCCAATTGCTGAAAGAAAAATTGATATCTGCATCGATCTTGAGAGGACCGAATTGGGCCATACCATTCCATATTTACTATGATGCATCTAAGAGTGCGATCGGATAAGTCCTCGGGCAGAAATACGATGAAGAATTTTATGCCATCTATTATGTCAGTAAAAACTTTGCGGGAGCAGAGCTCAACTATACAGTGACAGAAAAATAATTCCTCACAGTTGTCCATGCAATAAAAAAATTCTGCCACTATATAACGGGATACAAGGTCTTCATCCATACGGACCACACGGCTATCAGGTATCTAATGAGCAAGCCAACCATTGGTGGCAAAATTATCAGATGGCTATTGCTATTGTAGGAATTCGACATCACTATAGTCGATAAATTGGGCAAGGACAATGTCATGGTGGATTTTCTGTCCAGATAGATGCCAGTAGATCATCAAGCAGTGGAAGATCAATTATCGGATGAACATTTGTTCACTATTAGTGAACAAACTCCGTGGTATGTAGACATAGCCAATTACTTGGCCATCGGAAGGACCTCACCTGCTCTCTCCTACCGAGAAAAGCAGGTGGTCATAGAGAAGAGCGCATCATTCCTTTGGATGGATGGTCTCCTATTTAAAATAGGATGGGACAAAATTATAAGAAGATGCGTAGCAGAAAAAGAGTTTTCAGAAGTGCTCAAGGCATGTCACGATGAGCCATGCGGAGGACACTTTGTAGGGAAATGAACTACCTACAAAATCCTGCAGGCTGGGTATTTTTGGCCCACCCTATTCAAGGACATGACAGTGTATACCAGCAAGTGTGATGAGTGCCAGAGGATGGGTAGACCAACCCACCGAGATGAAATGCCCCTACAGCCCTAGGTACCTGGAACCTTTTGATAAATGGGGCATGGACTTCATGGGACCATTTAATCCACCTTCGATGGGAAGGAGGTTTATTCTGGTCTGCATGGATTACGTCACCAAATGGGTGGAAGTGCAGGCATTAAGGGACTCAAATAAAAGAACGGTCACCGATTTATTATTTTCCCATATTTTCACATGATTTGGGGTTCCTCGAGAGATAACAATAGACCAAGGGTCCCAATTCACCTCCAAATTTATTGAGTAGCTGATGGAGCAGTATAGATTTCAACACAATAAAACCATGCCCTACCATCTGTAGGCGAACGGGCAAGTAGAAGTGAAAAACAGGGAGATAGAAAACATCCTGACCAAAACCATGCAACAACATAGGAAATATTGGGCCACACAGTTGCCAGAGGTAGTTTTGGCATACAACACCACGTGGAAATCCACCACAGGATGCACACCTTTCTAACTGGTCTATGGAAAAAATGTGATGATGCCCATCGAGTTTGAAATCAAAACTCTTAGGATGGCTTCAAAATTAAATTTGAGCTTGGACGAAGCTCAAAAACAAAGGATTCGCTAGCTAGATCAGCTAGACGAAATCCGACTAGATGCTTTACAGAGGATAGAGATTATGTAGAAGCAGAGAAAGAAGTGGCATGATAACCACATCAAGCTGAAGAAGTTCCAGGTAGGGCAATGGGTACTGTTGTATGATTCTCGATTCTAGGAAAGGAAGGGCAAACTTATGATGAGGTGGATGGGGCCATATAAGGTGGTGATGCAGGAGCATCTCGGGCAGCACAGCAATCTTGCATCACCAAAAAAAAAGTTCAAAGTTTGAAAAAGTTCAAAATTTGCAAAATTGACTAAGTATAAAATTGGTCGCGATATCGCGATGCAAATATCGTCGCGATATCGCGACGTATTAATGGTCGCGATATCGCGACGCAAATGTCGTCGCGATATCGCGACGTATTTCGAGCGCCGTGGCAAAAGCAACCAATGGTCGCGATATCGCGACGCAAATGTCGTCGCGATATCGCGACGTATTTCGAGCACCGTGGCAAAAGCAACTAATGGTCGCGATATCGCGACGCAAATGTCGTCGCGATATCGTGATGTATTTTGAGCACCATGGCAAATGCAACTAATCGTCACGATATCACGACACCAAAGTTGTCACGATATCGCGACCCTTTGGCCGCCAAAGCCAAAACACAAAGAAGTGTCGCGATATCGCGACACCTTGGCCGCCAAAGCCAAAACACAAAGAAGTGTCGCGATATCGTGACACCTTGGCCGCCAAAGCCAAAACACAAATAATTGTCACGATATCGTGACACTTTGGCAGCCAAGCCAAAACACAAAGAAGGGTCACAATATCACGACACCTTAGCAGACAAAGCCAAAGTGGCAGTTCTAGGTGGCAGTTCCAGGTGGTAGTTCCAAGTGGCAGTTTCAAGTGGCAGTGCCTGAGATCATTAAGGCCATTCCAAGCAGTAGTTTCAAGGGCCGTTAAGGCCATTCCATATGACCATTCTAGAAGCCGTTAAGGCAGTTACAAACGGCAGTTCCGAGTGGCAGTGCCTGAGATCGTTAAGGCCGTTCCAAGCGGCAGTTTCAAGGGCCGTTAAGGCTGTTCCATATGACCATTCCAAAAACCGTTAAGGCGGTTGCGAACGGTGGTGCAGCATGAAGCATAGAGCATAAAAGGGATTTATTTGAAGGATTCGTGAGGCTGAGGGAAGAAAGGAAGGTTGCGGCTGTATTTTGCATTTAAAGCACTGTGTATTTATTTTCATGGTCTTTGATTGTAAAAGCTTCCATGCTTTGAATTAATAAAATTGCGTCTTTCAAATAAAATTGCATCATTTTATTTGTGGTTTATTTGGCTCCCCATCAAGTGGTATCAGAGCTGTAAGATTTTGAGTGTGTTGAGCAGAGCGCCGAACGTGAGGCAGCTCACACCAGGATCTGGGGTTACGGGTTTCTGAGAAACTGTGAGATAGAATGCCACCATGAAGAAATTATGGTGCTGGAAGGAACGTGGTTCCTGAAGGAGATTTTCATGCATTGCAGAGACAAGTGTTGGCATTGCAGGAAGAATTGCGTAGGGGAGTAGAGCCAAGAGGAGAATATCACAGCGATGATGATGGAGTTGAAGACCCGTCTGAAGAGGTAGAAGAAGAAATGAGTGCCACAGAATCGCGAATGATAAAAGCCATTTCACATATTGGGAAAAGGCCAAAGATTGACGTTTCTACGTATTCTAGAAATTTAAATCCAGAAGAATTAATTGACTGAATTAATGACATGGAAGAATATTTCGATTATGAGGACGTTGAAGATCCAAATCGAATAAAATTTGCCAGAACAAAATTAAAAGGCCATGCTGGCATATGGTGGAAAGGAGTGCAGTTGGAAAGAAATCGAAGAGGCAAAGAAAAGATCTCCAGGTGGGATCGAATGGTGGAAAAATTGAAACGGCAGTTTATTCCAGCAGATTACGAATTAGATCTGCTGAGAAAAATGTAGAGTTTGTGACAGTCCAACAAAACTGTTAAAAAGTATACTGAGGAATTTTTTTAAATTTCAATTATAACAGGTCATACAGAAGCAAATAAGGAAAGAGTAGCCCATTACATTAATGGGTTGAGAACCAGCGTGCAAGAGGAATTGAGTCTGGTTCGAATGAACAGCATTGAAGATGCTTATCAGTTTGCTTTTAAAGTAGAAGAGAAACTGAATCGTAGATTTGACAGCAAGCAAAGAGGAAGAGGTCGTGGTGGAAGAACTGGTGGAAGAACCAGTGGAATTAAATAGGATGATCAAAAATAGAATGGTGAAACTAGCAATCACCAGGAACAGAAGGAGGAGAATGCTTACCGACCCCATAATCAGAACAATGATTATCAAAGGTGCAGAGGTAGAGGTGGACGCGGATATGGCAGAGGCAGATTTCGTGGAACCTATTTTAATTGGGAAGAAGAAGGGCATCGATCATATGGGTGTTCCAAACACCAAGAAGCACCAAACAAAAGGCTTGAAGGAAATGCTAGAGCTGTAGTTGCTAAGGATGGTGTAGAATCCAAGCACTCTGAATAAGCAGAGCATGGAGAAGTGATGATCACAAGAAGAACTTTGTTGAATGAAGAGAAGGAACCAGATCAATGAAAAAGCCTGTTTCGCACGAGGTGCAAATGTTCAGGTAAAATCTGTAATATTATTATTGATAATGGTAGTACAGATAATTTGGTTTCTGAGGAAATGGTAGCTAAATTAAAGCTGGAAAGAAAATAGCACCCGCATCCATACCGAATTGCGTGGTTGCAGAAGGATCATAGAGCATTGGTCAGTGAATAATGTTTGGTCAAGTTCAAAATTGGAAGATACCAGGATGAGGTCCTGTGTGATATTTTGCCAATGGATGCTTGTCATTTGTTGCTTGGAAGACCATGGCAATTTGATAGACGTGCAGCGCATGATGGACATGCAAATACCTATTCCCTGAAAAAATATGGAGTACGCCACAAATTGAATCCATTAAAGGAGGTTGAGGAAAAGGTATGCAATAATGCTAGAATTTGTTTAGTAGATGGCAGAAAATTTTTGGATGGTATAAAGAGGGATTCAATGTGTTATGCATTAATTCCTAATGTAAAAAGAGAAGATACTACTAACATTCCAGCAGAAGTTGAACATCTGTTAGCAAAATTTCTTGATATTATATCAGACAATGTGCCTGAGGGTTTGCCGCCAATGAGGAATATTAGTCATCAGATTGACTTAATGCCAGGATCTAGCTTACCCAACAAGGTATCTCATAGAATGTCTCCTGTTGAGAATGAAGAATTGAACTGACAAGTTCAGGAATTATTGAGGAAGTGTTTGATTCGGGCAAGTTTGAGCCCTTGTGCAGTGCCAGCAGTACTTGCACCAAAGAAGAATGGCGAATGGTGAATGTGCACTGATTCCCAAGCCATTAATAAAATTACTATTAAATATCGCTTTCCATTACCCATAATGGACAATATAATGGATTGCTTGAGTGGAGCTAAATACTTCACTAAGATTGATTTGAAGAGCGGATATCATCAGATACATGTTAGAGAGGGTGATGAATGGAAGACAACCTTTAAAACCAGAGAAAGTTTGTATGAGTGGTTAGTTATGCCATTTGGATTGACTAATGCACCCAGTACATTTATGAGGTTGATGAATGAAGTATTGCGTGACTTCTTGGAAAATTTCGTGATAGTGTATCTAGATGATATTCTGATTTTTAGTAAAACATTGGATGAACATTTGTTGCATGTTCGGACAGTTTTTGAAAAACTGCGTGAGGAGCAGTTATTGATAAATATACAAAAGTGCAGTTTTGTACAGAAAGAGTTGATATACCCAGGATTTGTCATCTCAGAGGAGGTTTTGAAAATGGATCCTAAGAAAGTGAAGGCTATCCTTGAATGGCCTGCTCCAAGGAATGTGACAGAGGTAAGATCATTTCATGGTCTTGCAAGTTTCTATAGAAATTTTATTAGAGACTTTAGCAGTATTTGTGCACCCCTAATAAAAACTATGAGAGGGGATAAGAGAGAATTTAAGTGGACTGCCAAAGCAGACACCAGCATGAATATATTGAAGAAGAAAGTGACAGAACAGCCCATTCTGGCACTTCCATATTTTAATAAAGTGTTTCAGGTTGACTGTGATGCCAGTGGTAGTGCCATTGGAGCTGTGTTGAGTCAAGAAGGTAAACCTATTGCATATTTTAGTGAAAAATTGAATGATGCTAGAAAGAAATACTCTATTTATGATCAAGAATTCTATGCTATAATTCAGGCTCTTACGAAATGGAGACATTATTTGCTAACCAAAGAGTTTGTTTTATATACTGACCATCAAGCTTTGCAGTATATCAATAGTCAAGGTAAACTTAACCAACGACATTTGAAGTGGGTTGAATTCCTACAGAGTTATACCTTTGTACTAAAGCATAGAAGTGGCAAATCTAATAGAGTTGCAGATGCCTTGAGTAGAAGGCATAATTTGTTGATGGAAATGAGAGTGCAGGTTGTTGGGTTTGATGAACTCAAGAGTTTATACCCAGCAGATCCAGATTTTGCAGAGGCATGGACCGCATGTGTGTCTCCTACTATCGTGGATCGCACTAAGTGGTTAGATTTCATGATCCAAGATGGGATGTTATTTTGGCAGAATCATTTGTGCATTCCCCGAAGTTCCATGAGGGAAAATTTGATCAAAGAGAAGCATAGTGGAGGACTAGCAGGGCATTTTGACCGTGATAAGACCATTGCTCTTGTTAGTGAAAATTACCATTGGCCACGATTGCGACCGGATGTGACCAGATTTGTGCGAGGGTTGCAAAGTGTGCCGGATGGCAAAAGGAGTCGACGGAATACGAGGAATGTACCGACCATTGCCTATACCAGGAAGACCTTGGAAGGATATCAGCATGGATTTTGTTCTTGGTCTGCCAAGAACACAATGTGGAAATGATGCCATTTTTGTTGTTGTTGATAGGTTTTCGAAAATGGCCCATTTTATTCCATGTCATAAGAAAAGTGATGCGGTTCACATTGTCGGCTTGTTCTTCAAGGAGGTAGTCCGACTTCATGGTCTACCCCAAAGCATTGTTTTGGACAGAGATACCAAATTTGTGGGTTATTCTTGGAGAACTCTATGGAAGAAGCTGAAAACAGACTTGAAATTCAGTTCTGCATACCATCCGCATACTGATGGATAGACCGAGGTAGTCAACAGAAGTTTGGGTAATCTTCTACGATGTTTGGTACGAGATAAACCGAAGGGATGGGATCTGATTTTACCCTAGGTAGAGTTTTCTTACAACAATTATGTCAATCACAGTACTGGTAAATCACCATTCCAGATTGTGCATGGGTACAGCCCTAGAAACGCTTCTGAGTTGAGACCGATGGATAAAGCAGACAAGTGCAGTGCTAAATCTAAAGACTTTGCAGCACACATGAAGACTTTACATGAAGAGGTACAGCAGCATATCAGTCAAATGAATTCTACTTATAAAGCCAGAGAAGATCAGAAGCGGCATTTCAAAGAATTCCAAGTAGGGGATGAAGTCATGGTTCACTTGCGTAAGGAACGTTTTCCTAGAAAAACTTACAATAAGTTGAAGATGAAGAAGTTTGGACCATGCCGGATCATAGGAAAACGAGATTCAGGCAATGCCTATGAAGTTGATCTCCCAAGTGAGCTGAATATTTCACCTATCTTCAATATTTCAGACTTGGTTGAATATCATGCGGGAAGTTGTAGTGAACCACCCGATCCGAATCCGTGGAACATTCCTGCATCCACTCCAGAAAAGAAGAAATTGAAGACATACTCGACACTCGTGCAGGCAGAAGTACCCGAAACAAGCAATATTCGGAGTATTTTGTCAAGTGGAAGAACAGACCTGTCGAAGATGCCACATGGTTGTCCAAATTAGAGGTTGATCGTTTGGGTTTTCCTCTGACCATCCAGAAGTGAGGATCACTTCTAAAAACATCTACCCCGGGTGTCTGATGCAGGAGCATCTCGGGCAGCACAACAATCTTGCATCACCAAAAAAAAAAGTTCAAAGTTTGAAAATTTTCAAAATTTTCAAAATTGACTAAGTATAAAATTGGTCGTGATATCGCGACGTATTAATGGTCGCGATATCGTGACGCAAATGTCATCGCGATATCACGACGTATTTCGAGCTTCGTGGCAAAAGCAACCAATGGTCGTGATATCACGACGCAAATGTCGTCGCGATATCACGACGTATTTCGAGCATCGTGGCAAAAGCAACTAATGGTCGCGATATCACGACGCAAATGTCATCACGATATCGCGACATATTTCGAGCACCATGGAAAATGAAACTAATGGTTGCGATATCGCGACACCAAAGCCAAAACACAAAGAAGTGTCGCAATATCGCGACACCTTGGCTGCCAAAGCCAAAACATAAAGAAGTGTCACGATATCGCGACACCTTGGCCGCAAAAGACAAAACACAAAGAAGTGTCGCGATATCGTGACACTTTGGCAGCCAAGCCAAAACACAAAGAAGGGTCGCGATATCGTGACACCTTAGCAGACAAAGCCAAAGTGGCAGTTCTAGGTGGCAGTTCCAGGTGGCAGTTCCAAGTGGCAGTTCGAGTGGCAGTGCTTGAGATCGTTAAGTTCATTCCAAGCGGTAGTTTCAAGGGCTGTTAAGGCCGTTCCATATGACCGTTCCAGAAGTCGTTAAGGCGGTTATGAATAGCAGTTCCGAGTGGCAGTGCCTGAGATCGTTAAGGTCGTTCCAAGCGACAGTTTCAAGGGCCATTAAGGCTGTTCCATATGACCATTCCAGAAACCGTTAAGGCGATTATGAACGGCGGTTATGAACGGCGGTGCAGCATGAAGCATAGAGCATAAACACGATTTATTTGAAGGATTCAGGAGGCTGAGGGAAGAAAGGAATGTTGCGGCTGTATTTTGCATTTAAAGCACTGTGTATTTATTTTCATGGTCTTTGACTGTAAAAGCTTCCATGCTTCGAATTAATAAAATTGCGTCTTTCAAATAAAATTGCATCATTTTGTTTGTGGTTTATTTGGCTCCCCATTAGGTGGCAGAGCTCATTAGGAACGGGGTGGTGCACGTTAAGACAATTTATGGCAACAACACCATGTTCACAGTTAATGGCCATCGACTACACCCCTATAATACATCCAAAATGTTACAGGTGGAATCTAGAGTAGGCATGGGGGGGACCCCATCTTGCTAGATCTAGACCAAACTCTCACAGGTGAAATGATGGGCATGAAAGTGCTCACCCAAAATTTTTTACTTAATATATTTTTTTTTGTAATGTGTGTTTTTACAAGGATGATGCCCGCATGCAAGCTGCAGACATCCTAATCTAGGGCCTAACAGGAACGGAACGCGTCTAACTTCCTTTATTTTCCTTTCTTTTTTAGTTGTTTTTTGCAAGTGGAGGACCTAACAGCACGAGGAATAGGTATCTGGGAAACCAGGCCTGATTTGGCTCAGCATTCTGACACCGGATTGTAGGTAGAATCTGGGCAGCATGAAAAATTGGGAAGGCTTGATCACCCTTTTTCTAGTCAAATCACCATCTAGAAGAAGGCGCCTTACTACATCCAGAAGGTTCCAAGTCCAGAAGAAGGCATCTTACTGCATCCAGAAGAAGGTGCCAAGTCCACAAGAAGGTGCCTTACTACACCCGAAAGGCACCCATCTAGAAGAAGGCACCTTACTACATCTAGAAGAAGGTGCCAAGTCCACAAGAAGGTGCCGTACTGCACACGAAATGTGCCCATCCAAAATAAGGTGCCTTACTGCATCTAGAAGAAGGCGCCAAGTCCACAAGAAGGCACCTTACTGCATCCGAAAGACACCAAATCGAAAGACAGCACCTTCCATCCATTCAAAAGTTCTATTAAATATATATATATATATATGTAGTCGCCTTCCATGGCAGGAAGGCACAAAGTCTAAAAAAAAAAAAAAAAGCCAGTCGAATACGCCTTCCAATATCAAGAAGGCGCATTCATCCAGCCAAGATGCCTTCCAACATCAAGAAGGGGCATTCATCCAACCGAGATGCCTTCCAACATCAGAAAGGTGCATTCATCCAGTCAAATATGCATTCCAACATCAAGAAGGCACATTCATCAAGACAAATGCCTTCCAACATCAAGAAGGTGCGAACTAGAAGGAGGCGCCTCCCACATTGGGAAGATGCATGTAGGCAAAAGCGTCTCCCACCAATCAGAGGCACCTCATAGCATTGGAAGGCACATTCATTCGAAGAAGAGCACCGACAACATTGAAAAGGCGCTACAAGGACACCATCCACATGGGAAAGGTACCAAAGAATGCCTCCCATGTGCAACATTTACATCTATCGGATGCCTTGAGCGAAATGAAGCATCGCACGAATGAGCGACATCAAAGGACCATACCCCTCCCTCGTGTCACAAGTCAGCAAATCAATGGCTACCACGATGACTGGAATGACGAATTAGGTACATGCATACTAAATCAAATCGTTTATATAATTATTTATAAATACGCAGTACCAAAAAATATATCGTCGTCATAGAGATTGTATCCCCCCATAGCCAGAATCACATACCAATGATAGGGCGTCTTCCATAACTTCTAGGGTTAGGCATATTTTCTATAAGAAGGCACCTTCCTGAAGAAGGAAGGACAAAAAAAAGATATACAACAATAGAAGGCGCCATGGGAGGAAGGTCCAAGAACCACGCGATCAAGAAGAATGAACCTAGTGATACTGATGGGATCAGAGGCGCAGTGAAGACCCAATTCGAAGCCAAGGGGTGGCTCGAATACTACACCCTGGTCAGTCAGGGCCAGGATGTGGAGGCAGCTAGATAATTCACTGCCTCTTTGAGGGGCGATGCGGCCCAAGTACGAGGGGTGGAAATTCCAGTAACCCCTGAGTTCATCTCATAGGCGACTGGATTGCCTCTCACGGGGGAATGTACATACAATGGCAGTGTTAAAACTATACACCGAAATACTACTGCCAGGAGGAAATGTGCAGATAGACAGGAAGGGGTTACTCAAAAACAATCTCCCCATGAATATGTGGAAGATGTTCGAGCAGATTGCTCAATTTTTCACATGCACAGGAAAGTATACCCATCTGCACATTAATCATGTGCACTTCATTAATCACCTAGTGCATGGGAGGAAATTAAACATACCTTTATACCTGGTGAATGCTCTGAAAGATGAAGTGGCTCGATACCAAAAAGGGGCACCGTCCACCTTAGCCCACCATGGGCTGATATCAGCATTGGTCCGCCATGCAGAAGCACAAGGATAGAACCATGACGTAGAGGGAGATGGCAGCCAAATAGAGCAACACAATGTGGTTTCTGAATTAGGGCAAGATGAAGCATCCCCTATAGAGGAGATAAAAAACATCAGGCAATTGGTGTTGCCCTATTTTATAGGAGTAGAGCAGTCACCAGTGCCCGAAGACATAGAGGACAAAGGGCATTCCCTAGTGCCCGAGTATGAGGAGGAAGGAGTGCCACTCGCTGGTGGTGAGGATGAACCAATCCCTAGGAGGAAATGTCTACAGTGATTCCTCTCGATAAATGAAGGACAGAGTGACCCAGAGATAGACGTTGCCGCCCAAACCCTCTGAGAATTAACAAATCAGAGCCCACAGAATGAAGGAACTTTCACGAGTAATGACCAGATCGATGCAGCCTTGGATGAGGTGCTCGAATGGTAAACTGATTACTGGATGGCACAGCAGATTCTAGAAAATTGCCAAAACCAGCATAAAAGGGAATTGGAGGAAAGAGATAGGTGAATTTCTCAGCTCGAGCAGCTAGTCTGATAGTTGTAGGAGGAAAATAAAATGCTCCAGGACAGAGGAACAACAATACAAGAGGCGTCCACTCAGACTGATTATGTAGAAGAAGTGCTGACAAACTCTCCCACATCCGCTAAATGAGTACTCTTCGGGAGAGATTCGATCGGACGCCCTACAGAGCAACCCGAAGGCAGGGGAGGATTCCTCTATTTTCAGGGGCAAAAATAAAAGAAGTCCTACCATGCCCCCTGTCATTGTCCTGAGTGAAATAGAGCAGGACGAAGGTCTCCAACAATAGATAAGACCAGAGGATAAGGAGGACCTCCCTAGGCCTCAAGAAGGAGAAGATCCTGAGGGGTCGACACCAGGTAGACAGGAGAACGAAGGATCACCACTGGAGATAGTAGCACAGTCGATCCTTCAGAGCAAGGAGAAGTCCTCGAAGGAGAAAGGAGAGGCCCCTATCCAATTTGCCACATTTTTTGTAAATGCCAAGGCAAAGAGGCCCAGGATGGCTTGACTGAAGGCGAAAGTGACCTTCGTCGAGTCAAAGGAGGAAAAATGGGACATGCAGCTATTCATTGAAAGGCAAAAATATTTCGAGCAGCTACGCAACGAAATGAAAGCATTCAAGGAGGCCAGGAAGGCATCCTCTAGGGTAAAAGGAGATTTTGGCATCTATGTCAATCCGACAAAAGACAGCCAATTTTGGGACATCTATGGTTCATCTCGAGGGCGGCCTTCCATGATGAGGAAGTACTTGGAATGGTGGGGAGTATATGGCCCACAATTGGAGGCCACTGTGATTGCAAAGGAGAATGTAGGGCTTACCCCTAAAGTGGTCAGATTATACAAGGCCCAAGTAGTGCCTTCCAAAGGGGATAACTCGGATATCCCTCTAGCAGTGGTCAGACCTCCAGACGTCGACCTCTAGCAAGCTGTCGAAGTTGCATTTCAATCGACAGGAACAACGTTGGCTAGACCACCACCAGTAGTGGCCAGAACAAGAAGAGGACAATTGATAGCCATAGTTTCCCATAGGCAAAGGCGAACCACACCTTCAAATGTCGGCACAAACAAATAGACTCAGGTCGTAGGGGCAGCAGAATCCTCCAAGAGATGGCGACGATGAAAAGTCAGAGGGCTACATGTATCTTAGATGCCACGAGGGTGTGGCATATGTTAGGCATGGGGGGATGATGAGCACCAGAAATGCTCATATTTTGTACATATTTCTTTGATCAATATGCGACTGTATAGTAAGGATTGCATACTTTTATGAAAGATTATATAGATATTTGATATAATTATGCATGTTATCTAATTTGTGTGTTTTTAGTATGTTTTGTGGAATTGCAGTTGATTTAGTTAGATTTGGAACGGTCGAGGTCCTTTTGATGGACCTGGTACTTTATTTCATCGGGGGTTAATGAATAGAATACGAGCGCCTCCCTGTAGTCGAAAGGCACCAACTGAATACCAGTGCCTCCTTGCAGTCGAAAGGTGCCAACTGAATACGAGTGCCTCCTTGCAGTTGGAAGGCACCAACTGAATACGAGCACCTCCCTGCAGTCAAAAGTCACTAACTAAATACTAGCGCCTCCCTGCAGTCGGAAGGCACCAACTAAATACGAGTGCCTCCCTACAGTCAAAAGGCACCAACTAAATACGAGCGCCTCCCTGTAGTCGAAAGGCACCAACTGAAGACGAGTGCCTCCCTGCAATCGAAAGGCACAAACCAAAGACAAGTGCCTCCCCATAGTCGAAAGGCGCTAGCAAAAGGCAAGCGCCTCCCCACAACCAGAAGGTGCCACTGAATATTTGCCTGTTGACCAGATTTGAATGACATGGACGACAATGACTGGTGCAATTCTAGCTCTGTGTCATGCAGAGCTAAATTGGAGATTGCACCAATGTATCAAAATGTCTTACTGATTCCAAGCAAAGCACGAACTGAACAACGAACATGCCGCAATTAGAACAGAACGCTAGATGTCGATTGCATTTACCAGACTGTCTTGATTTAGTCTGGGATAGATCGACTGTTGTAACTACTTATGTAACAGAAGTTCTACGGGTGTGTTATATAAACATATGCAGATCGTTCTAAAAAATATATAGAAATAATTAATAAAGATCCATTTAGAGTTACAAAAGATAGATTGTAATACGTTGATAAATATATTATAGTTCCAGAAGTTCTAAAGCGCGTGTTCGATCGGGAAGAAGATGTTGGAGCCTGGGACCACTCTAAGCTAGTATTTGTTCCCCATTTCATTTATGTTTATTTATTTTAATTAGTTTATTGCTTTCATAAGAATGTTCATTAGTTTGCTAGTTCCAGTATTTGCAGTAGATTTATTTTTAAGAATGTGTACATGATTTATTTCTGTAGATTTAATTTTGTTCTTCTTATGTAATTTATTGAGGAGTGCAAGAATGATTGACAACCATTTCAAGAACACCCCCCAAAATGTAGGATTAGCAGATTCACCTCTTCAATGGTATTGTAGTAACCTAATTCTGAATCTTCGCAAGTTTACAAAGCTCCCTGGGTTGATAATTAAATGCACGGGCATGTGACAAAAATAGGAAACCATTCACCTTGTTTGGCCCACAATAATGAGGATGAATCTTCTCATTTATTTTTCTAATGCTGCTTTTCCAGAGACATTTGGCACCATTGGTGGAGCGCTTGGAACCATCCATGTTTTCATGTGTTGTCCCTGGTGGATTTTTGGAGTAGTCTAGGTAGACCTCCAGCCAAGGCCCCCTTCCTTTGGGTGGCTTGGAATTTGGGCCCTTCTTGCATCATCTGGAAAATTTGGCTTGAATAGAACCGACGCATATTTTAGGGCAGTTATTTGGTTGTTCAACAGATTTGGCAAAGGATCCTGTATATGGTTCAGGAAACCATCTACAGCAAATGTGATGTGGACCCTCTTTTGGATTCTAGGGAGGAGAAGGTACATCAAGCCCTTGGTTTCTTTGGGGATGGTGTAAACTCTTCTAGCCCTAGTAGGGTTCCTTAGATCAACAAGAAGGTTAGGAGAGATGGTAGGTGGAGGCCACCCCTAGAGGACTTTTAAAAATTAATACTCATGGATCATCCAGGGGTAATCTTGGACATGCTGGCATTGGTGGTGTTGGGAGAGACTCTATTGGTGGTGTCAGATTTTTCTTTTCTATTTATAAATTTGTTCACTCCAATAATTTTATGGAAGCTCTTGCAATTCTTAAGGCCTTGTAGAAGGGGTTTTCTCTTGGCTGGCATAGGATTATCTGTGATTCTAACTCTTAAATTGTGTTTAATATTTTAAATAGTAAAAGGATGGAGGAAGTTAATTGGCAGTTGGCCTCTATATCCATTCAGATTCTTAGAATGAGTGAAGAGTTCGAATTTATATCCTTTATGCACATTCCAAGGGAATGGAATGTGGTTGTTGATTACCTGGCCAAAAGGGCTTCTAAGCTGCTAGATCCTTGGAGTATCGATAATTGGGAGAGTCTCCCATCTAGGGACTCTCAATGCCTATGGGAGTTGATCCACAAGGATGTAAAGACTTAATATGGTTTGTTTTTCTTTTTCTTTTCTAGGTGTCATTCTAGTCTAGTGGTTTTAGCTTGTTTGGTTGTTTATTTGAGTCCTGGTTGGAAGCTCAGTTGTACTCTATAATCCAGACTTTTATCAATAATTTTTTACCCCTTTATTAAAAAAAAAAACTACACGACATGCATTACCTAATTAATACAATATTTTGGTAACTTATTTATAAATCTCAAATAATAGCATATTTTTTAATAATTTATCAATATTCTACAACAACATGAACTAGAAATACGATTAATAATGAGTCTTCAAATAATACATTTATCTCTAGAATAATATATAAAAAATACCAAGGTTTCAACTAATCCATACTCATATTATAGGCCATTAAATAAGTGGAACTAAACACAAACTTCTTCTCAAACAAGGCCATTGGAACAATATTAAAATTAGAGCTCAAATAATTTACCCAAAAATAATTAGGGGTATAGATCAAATTTGATGTAAATCCAGTTGCAAGAGGTCAAAATAAAATACCTCCCATTACATAAAAATTGTGGTAAATGAAAATAATATGTAAAACCCTCCATTTACATAAAAATTGCAATAAATGAAAATAATCAGTAAAACCCTTCATTCATATAAAAAACTATAGTACATGGAAATAAACCAATAAAAAATTTATTTTTTCATTCATGGATTCACTTCCCCTTTTACAATGCAATACCAAGGGAATATTTATCCCCAAATAAACCCTAAAATTTGAAGCCCTAAAAGAAACCCTGAAATAAAACCCTAAAGCTTAAAACCCTAAAAATAAAAAAATATTTATTTTCGGCAAATTGATTTTCCCACCAAAAAATGCCTTTTTAAGTAATTATTATTTTACGAAAATTTATATTTTGCGTCAAATAATTCCATTTTGAGTAATAAAAAAATTTACTTTAAAACTTAAAAAAAAAAACCCTCTAAAGATAGGCTCCTACATCATTCTCCTTTGGCTGAAAAGAAATCTGCTCTTGCGAGTTCCTCCGATCAAACTCATAATCACTCCCCATAGAGTACCACGCATTTGCAAGTACTCCTCAAAGTATGAATCTCCTTCTAAGGTTTTATATCTCAAACCTCCTGCAAGCACTACACATAGTGCTAATTTATTCATTCGAGGTTTTAAAATAGAAAACCTCCTGCAAACACTACACAAAGTGTCAATTCTTCACTCTGATATTTTTAATAAAAAAATCTCCTGCAAGCACTACACAAAGTGCCAATTTATTTCTTTAAGGTTTTACAAACCTTCTACAAGCACTACACAAAGTGCCAATTCCTCCTTCTAAGGTTTTATATAAAAAACCTCCTGCAAGCACTTACACAGAGTGCCAATTTATTTCTCCAAGGTTTTACAAACCTTCTACAAGCACTACACAAAGTACCAATCTCTTTCTATGAGGATTTTTACATTAAAAAACCTCTTGCAAGCACTTACACAGAGTGTCAATTTCTATCTCCAAGGTTTTACAAACCTTCTGCAAGCACTGCACAGAGGGCCATTTTTTTTTGAACCTCTTTGCTCTCCTCTCCTTTTCTTTTTTCTTCTCTTCTATTTCCTCCTCTCAACAAGATCCAACTTATTCTGATACCAAATGATGTAAATCTAGCTTTGAGAGGTCAAAACAAAATACCTTCCATTACATAAAAACTACGATAAACGAAAATAATATGTAAAACCCTTAATTTACATAAAAACTGTAATAAATAGAAATAATCAGTAAAACCCTCCATTCACATAAAAACTACAGTACATTGAAATAAACCAATAAAAAATTTCTTTTTTCATTCATGGATTCACTTCCCCTTTTACAATGCAATACCAAGGGAATATTTATCCCCAAATAAACCCTAAAATTTGAAGCCCTAAAAGAAACCTTAAAAGAAAACCCTAAAGCTTAAAACCCTAAAAATAAAAAAATTACTATTTTCGGCAAATTGATTTTTCCACCAAAAAATGTCTTTTTAAGTAATTATTATTTTCGAAAAATTATTTTTTCATAAAATTTATATTTTTTAGTAATTACCATTTTCGAAAAATTATATTTTGCGTCAAATAATTCCATTTTGAGTAATAAAAAAATTACTTTAAAAATT
Organism: Wollemia nobilis; assembly: GCA_028583015.1. Taxonomy (NCBI): domain Eukaryota; kingdom Viridiplantae; phylum Streptophyta; class Pinopsida; order Araucariales; family Araucariaceae; genus Wollemia; species Wollemia nobilis. The sequence continues at coordinate 3,723,359 of JAQPPZ010001753.1, forward strand.
CTTTTAAAAAAACCCTCTAAAGATAGGCTCCTGCATCAAAATTCTTCACAATAATATCATGTAGCATAAGAAGTGTTATAGGAAGAACTTGAATTGGACCAAGAAGAAGAGTTATAAGTAGCATACAAAGTCCTGAAAACAAACACAAAAATTCAAAATGTAGCTAGGATATTTAATGTTTAGATTGAATGAATGAAAACACACTATTGATTCTAACCATATCACAAGCAACATATTGATAGCTTATTGATCAATATTTATCCTAAGGTGCCTGGGTGGAAGATACACATAACATCAATGTGGGCCATTGATTAGCACCACAATTTATGCGAATGAGAGCAAGCCAATGGTTTACTTGGAAGTTGTACAAACAATAAGCCTTTAAGGGGGTAGGTTAACCCTAAAATTTATTATACCTTAGTGCCATGGGAACGAAAGAGTGGATGGGTCTTAATATTAATTTTATCTAAATTATAGCAGTAATGATATCCTAACTTAAACCCTAAAAAATTTAGTGGAGGGAAACCTTTTTAACCCTAGGCTAAATCTAGATTGGTTTTATGTTAATTTCAATAGCTTTGTTTTATTCAAATTTAGATGAACTTGGGTTCCAAAATAGATTTAAAATGGGTGGTCTTGCTAGTGATGGAGAAAGTGATACAAAGAGAACCTTTGCATGTTTATACTTGTTAAAAATCTTTTTTTAGACCTAATTTAATGGAGTATGAATATTTTCTTATTGAAGTCATCAAGATGAGGTTAATGCAACTAAAATTCAAACCTTTATAAAATATTTAATGTAAGCAAGTGTAAGCAAACTTAGGTCAAAATTAAAATTTAAAGTGGGTCCCCAATTGGTGTGGGTTGTGTAATGGCAACAACAAATGGCAACACTACTAAAAAGTGCTCCTGAATAATTTGGATAAACAACCTACTTTGAAATAAATGAAACTTGAACTAGCAAAAAATGTAGATAATTTGAAAAAATTCAAATATGGGGTTGAACAAATTTGGCTTGAAATATATGCTTCATTTTCTTTTAATTTAGAGTGTGTGGTAGAGCATTCATTTCAATACATATATCTATCATAATTTCATCACTTAATTTGAAGTTAGGCTATTAAATGTGTCACTCTAAAATGATTTATCTTTCATTGCTCCACTACTAGTCAAGTGTTTATAGCTTTGATGGAGATGACCTTGATCTCTTCTAGATATTGCTCTACTACTAGCCAAGCATCTATAGCCCCAATAAAGGTTATCTAAATTATGCAAGAACTTTTGTTTATTACATTATTAGTATTTTTCTTCTTGATTAAGAAGTATTTTCATCATTTGCAAACATTGAATATGCTTTTGGGTTAGGGATATATATGGATAAAAGTAGAGTGCATGTTGTATTGACCCAAAAACACAAACAAAAAAATACAAAAATAGAAATAAGTTTTTTTTCTTTCATTAAGGAGAGAGCTACATGAACCCCTAATCCACTAGCAAAACCTAAAGTTTCATTCTCTTAAGTTTCCCTGGAAGTTACATTTCATAACTTACCCTAGCACAAATCCATGTCTATAGGCGTTTAATGTATTACTACGGATAATTCCATCTATTTCATCATCCTTGATGAGCTAGACTTATCACCCTTAGTCCATCGAAGGCGTACATGCATCTCCATACCATACACAAATCCTTGTGTAGGTATGCTACGGGTACCACAAGTTATGTTATCCATATCGTCTCCATAATGAGCTATATTAACTCAGATGTTATCTCTTCCTACTTAGTCCTATATCTTCCTAAGGGGTATCAATTCCCTTAGGTCCTCCTGTGTTCACCCTAAGGGGGTATCAATTCCCTAAGGTCACCTCTGATTTCACCATAGAACTCTACACTAGATTCCCTATCATCAAGAAATCAAACGATAATACATCTATACTACCATATCATAAAAAAATCAATCCACAATAGAGAAAATGAAGCAAAATCAACTCGAACATAGAATCTAATACATGGCATAATAAAATACAGAAATACAGTAAAATTTCTTTCAATAACTCAACATGAATACTTCAACTTCACTTGCATAATAAACCATCCTACTCAAAGGTATTACATCAACTACATAGGGGATATCTCCCCACAATTCTAATCTATGGAACATAAGTAAATAATTATAAGATGCCATACCTATTCTTTGTTTCCCATTCGATTCCTTGCTTCTCCTTGCTTCCCTTTGGTTCTTTGAGGGCAATAGGGGATCAAGATACTCATGGTTCAGGATAGACATACCTTTAAATGCATCTATTTATCTAATATGCCAAATTGCAACTATACAATAATCCATTAAGTCTCTAACCATCTAATGCATAATGAACATCATAAGAGAAACCTTCCTTTTATTTTTACCTCTCACAAATCCCCTTGGAGATTCATCCAAACATGTTATTGCTTATATTAGATTCTAACTTAATTTCGTTTCATTAATGTCCTAAAGCATTAATGTCCCATACCCTTAACCTTTAGAACAATCATTCTTCATTCCCTAAACCAAAGCCCCATAACTTTAGCTTAAAGAATAAATCCACATCACATTCCATTTAAGAACTTCTAAGATAATCAACATTAATCCAAGGGTTATTTTAATTAAACCTTTCGCATATTTCCCTAAGATTCAAGGTTCCATTTCAATCAAAACCTAACATTTACATATCCCATATAAATCAAAGGTCCATTTAATTAAAACCTACTATATGCTTCACATATAAATCAAAGGTCCTAATATATGTTTCTCATATACATCAAAGGTCCATTTAATTAAACCCTAGTATATTTCACACATATAAATCAAAGGTCCTATTATATGCCTACCATACGAATCAAAGGTCCATTTAATTAAATCCCAATATAAATCAAAGGTCCTATTATATATATATTTCACACATAATCAAAGGTCCATTTAATTAAATCCTATCATATGATTTACATATAAATCAAAGTTCCATTTAATTAAATCCCAATGTATGTTTATATATAATCAAAGGTCCTAATATATATTCCTCACATATAATCAAAGGTCCATTTAATTAAATTCATATAAATCAAAGGTCCCTATATATATTCCTCACATATAATCAAAGGTCGATTTAATTAAATTCTAACATATGATTTACATATAAATCAAAGTCCCCTATATATATATATATATATATATATTCCTCACATATAATCAAAGGTCCATTTAATTAAATTCTAACATATGATTTACATATAAATCAAAGTTCCATTTAATTAAATTCCAATGTATGTTTATATATAATCAAAGGTCCATTTAATTAAATCCATATAAATCAAAGGTCCTGTTGGCATTTTTGCCACATTATTTTGATTGTTGATTATTCATGCATAAGATGTTGAAGTTCTCACTCCTTTACAGGTTTTGATGCAAAAAAAAGCTAAGTCCGAAGACTGTCGCGATATCGCGACAAAAAGCAGCATGGAAGGCACAGTTTCAAAACCGTCGCGATATCGTGACATGTCGCGTTATCGCGGGTCTGTTGAGGAGAGAGAAGTCAAACGCAAAGTTGTCGCGATTTCGCGACGTGTCACGTTATCGCGGTCAAAATGGTCAACGGAGACAGCGCAGTAAAATTGTCGCGAAATCGCGACATGTCGCGTTTTCGCGACTTACAATGGCCATGGAGCAGAGTAAGAGAAAAGGTCGCGAAATCGTGACATAACTAAGCAAAGGGTGATGACAGTGAATCTCGTAGCGATTTCACGATAGAATAATGAACAAGACACAAAATGCGGAAGACGTCGCGAAATCGCGACGTGTTGCGTGGTCGCGGCAAGGTTGAACAAAAATCATAAGGCATGAAAACCGTCGCGATTTCGTGACACTTGTGGAGGTGAAGTCCAGCAACAATGAAACGTCACGATTTCGTGACATATTGGGGTGGAAGGACCAAGTGCAGAGAATCGTAGCGATTTCATGACATGTCACATTTTCGCGAGGAGGAAGCAAGGAGGCAGCCAGATTGTACGGAATGTCACGATTTCATGACATGACGAATTTTCACGGTCGAAAAGCAGTGAAGTCCAAGGAGATAGAACTTGTCACGATTTCATGACATGCTGGAGATTAAAGAACCACTTGAGGCAAGAGTGTCATGTTTTCACAGGTTGAGAGCTGGACCATACAAGGCAAGAGAAAACTATCACGAAATCGCAACATGTTGCAGTTTCATGGGTATACAGAAGAGAAGGGCACAGAAGGTAGAAGAAGTCGTGATTTCACGACATGGTGAAGTTTTCGTGACATGGTGAAGAGTGTTGCATTTTCACGACGTATAAGTAAGACAAAGCCAAAAGAGAGAAAAGTGTAGCGAAATCGTGCCTTGTCGCATTTTTGCGGTTCGAAGCAGCGAAGAGACAAAATTGGGAAAGAACGTCGCGATTTCATGATAGGTCATAGTTTCATGAAACAGAGCGGAGAAAGAGCAGAATAGTACGAAACGTCATGATTTCGTGACGCGTCGCATTTTCATGAGCTAAGGTGGCGAAGGAAACAAAGGAGCCGAATACGTCATGATTTTGCGACATGGTTGGTTTTTGCGGTCCCAAAGTGATAAAGTGTACGGAGCAGAAATACGTCATGAAATTGTGACATGTCGCATTTTTGCGACCCGTTACAGTTTCGTGCCAGAAAGCAGTTCAAACGGCCCGATGAAGCATTGCGATTTTCAAGAATTAAAAGCACTCCAGAATTAAATGTTTTGCTGCTTTCCAATGCAAGCAAGGTAGAAGAACGTGTCCAAGCCACCAGAATTGAAGATGCTCATTATTCAAAGCTTCTGTTCATGATTTTCTAACGGTTCAAGCATGTTTCAAGAACGACCATTTAATGAAGACGATCGGTTCCTTATTTCAGTTAATTTCTGGTTTCTCCGAGGCTGGTTTAAGGGGATCATTTCCTTATTTTTGTTGCATATTTTGTAAATCTCGAGGAAGTCCATTGCAAGTTTTAAATGCTGTAAAGAAGCAAGACTTCTATATAAATCAATGTAGATCTCAGAAAGAGGGATCGGGAGTTTGAGAGACAGGTTGCATGAAAACTTTTCAAGTTCTTTGCATGAATGAAAGATATTTGGCCTCTGATTTTGCAAGCGTCTTTCTGTGTGATTTCCTTCTATTTCATGCATTTCTCAGTTATGCTCGTCTTTCTAATCTGCTGTTAGATTTCAATTCTGTATCCGAGTTTGAATATTGCAAATGAGGAAGTGAGTTCTGGAATGCAATCCTGAAGGTTGTCTGTGCAAGGTCGTAAGTGGATTATGTTGTATTCTATTATTATATGTTGTTTATGCGCTTGAGGTTAAATTCTTGCTGAGTTTCTTTCCCTGATCATATAAGTTTGGCCTGTGGCCATATTTCCCATCTCTTTTCATGTATTTCTCATTTCTTTCTGCACATTTATAATTCCTTTCCAGTAACTCTAGTCTTCATCAAGCTTAGATATAGTAAGGGAACCAACCCTCTCTGGAGATTGGTCTGGGAGACATTTCTTTCTCCTAGCCTTTCAATGTTGGCCGGGTCTAGGGCGCATAGACATAGAAAATCCTTTCCTGTGGCAGATTCGTGACCAACAATTTTTGGCACGCTCGGTGGGACAGATTGTTTCTGTCTCAAAAAGATCCCATAGTATTGAGGGTTTAATGTTCGCCTTCATGCCGTATAGTTAGAACATTTGGTGACTCTGCAGTACCCAAAAATCTTTGAACGTGGATGCAATGAAAGTTGTACTTCATGATCACGAGATCAAAGTCCAAAAAAGTTGAAGATCTTATTGAGTTTTTTGAACTTGATAGCACAAAAAGAGGTGAACATTCTAGGTTGGTTTCCCCATCGCTTGCATCATCTGCCATATCCACACAAATCCCTAGTATTGTTACTAGTTTTCCATCTTCTCAGTTACATACACTAGTCCCAATGGCCCAGTATCCTCCACCTCGATAGTTTTCAGCATGGAACAGCTCAGGAGCCTTGAATTTGTAGGCTCAAAATCTAGTTCCCTAGGCTGCTTTGAAAGCCTTGCCAACCTATGATGGTACGGGAAAGACTGCATACGAACATATTCATGATGTAGCTTCTCTGGCAGCCATTCACGATATAACAGACGAAGATGTGATGGTGAAGTTATTAGTGTTATCCTTGAGAGGAAAATTGTTGTACTGGTATCGCTCTCTGCAACCAGGCACCATTGCATCATGGGATCAGCTAGGAGAATTGTTAGTTAAGAATTTTCATGAACAGGCTGACCCATTTTCATTGTTGCATCAGTTTAATGCAATCCAGAGGCACCCGCAGGAGGCAATAGCAGATTTCAATGTTCGTTTCACCAGAAGCTGGCAGCGAGTGCCTGAAGGACTTCGCCCTACCCCTGAGCAAGCTACGTTCTACTACCTTCGAGCGTTCAATATAGACATTGGCTTGGCGATCAAGCAATCCAATGTGATGACCTTCCCGAAACTGTTCGAGCAAGCACAAAAGGTGGAGGCAGACTTGATTGCAATCGGCAGGCTTCCCCCAAAGGTAGCAATGCCCATTTTACCTGATATTCCACAACAATTATATCCTAGTTCTTTTTCGCAATCTATGTCTTCTATGTACCCTGTTCCATCATGGAGCTCCAGTGCACCTCAAATTGCACCTATCCCAGTTCCTCAGCTCTCTACTTCAGCAAATCCCTAGTTTCCTGCACCCAACATTCTGCCATTCCCTGCTTCCACTTCATTCCCAGCATTACCGGCACCACCAGCACCTTTGCCCTTACCAGCACCTCCTACGCCTGTAAATCCTGATCCTTATACGACACTCTTGCAAGAGGTAAAATCTGCCAATTCTGCAATAAGAGCAATGGGTAATAAGATTACGCTTATTGAAAGGAAGCAAGCTGAGCGAGATTTCCAGCCTAGGAGATTTCAACCCCCATCGATTACTAGAGAACAAGCTGCTTCAACAAGCAAAGCACCCGAGAAAAACCTGACTATTTTGGCAAATGAAGATGTAGTCCCTACAGAAAGAACATATTGGTGTTCGACATGCAATGATCCACATGGAGAAGACACTTGCATGGTTCATTTGAATTATGTGCAGACATTGGCTGCTAGTTCTTCGGGAGGGCAAGTTAATATGATCTCTGAGGCAGGCCATAGCTTAATGGTTCCATCGAAAGAGCAAGTTTCGGTTCTCACAAGGACTGGAAAGAAGCCTGTTACAGTAGATCCTGCTGAGCTAGAGCCATTAAAAGTGCCAGCTGATTTGAAGAAACCAGTGAAGACTCTTGTGCAAGCATCAAAGCTAGATGCGCCTATTTTATCGAAAGATCCTGTTCTACACAGAGTACAAGAAAAGGCCGCAACTGCATAGGCAAGATCAGAAGCAGAGGAGCAAGCTAGAGAAAAGTTGAAGTACCCTTCATTGACGAAGAGGCTGAGAGTAGAAGCCACTCAGCAGTATCAGAGCAGATATGATCACCCCATTGAAAAGAAGGAATCTATCGTGGTTGCATACAACATTGTCGAAGAACTGAAGAAGACCCCAACTAAGGTTAGTCTTTATGATGCATTGCAATTGCCTGGGCAGGTAGATTTATTGCAAGAATCTTTAAAATCTGTGAAGGATAGTGAGAAGGGTCCTACCCAGACAATTTATGCTCAAGCTTTAACCACTTCTATCACTGGTAAAAATAGACCACCCCCGTTTTATCTATCACTGCAAATAGAGGGTTGGATCGTGCATAACTGCATGATTGACTCTGGAGCCGCTACAACTGTCATGCCAAAGGCAGTTTGCGAAGTTATGGGTATGGAATATACACGAAGTAGCCCTGGAGTCTTGTAGTTAGATGGTACTCCTATGAAAATGATGGGTGTAATCAAGGATGTCCCGATTGTTTTACACACTATGCCTCAGATTACAGTCATTCAGGAGATAGTTGTGGTCGATCTAGAACCGTATTTTAGTATGTGCTTATCCAGAGAGTTTACTGCAAAGTTGGGAGGTTACCTTGCATTGGATTATTCCCACTTGGAGATCCCTTTCAAAGGAAAGAGACTCCGGATTCATAATGAAAAACCTTCCTCTTTTCATATTGAGAGGTTGGATGAAGCAGGAAAGACCATGCAGTCTGTCAACATGCTAACCGAAGAGTTAGAGGGTTCTGATTTGATGAATGAGGTTTTAGATGAGCTTCAGTTGGAAGACGGGTTTTCCATGCTTGATTTCAATGCTATGCTGGAGACCGAAATCGGTTGTTATTCTATCACAAAACCCGAGGATGGCACAAGGCAGGTACCCCTTAACCAAGATGATCAGAGCTCTGTCACGGATCAACTATGGAAGTTATATTTTGATGGGGCAAGATGCAAAAATGGTGCAGGAGCAGGTATTGTTCTGATTTCTCCCTCTGGTTTACAAAGAACATATTCATACCGTCTCACTTGGAATTGTACTAACAATGTTGTCGAGTACGAAGCATTATGCCTAGGCTTGAAAAAGGCAAGAAAGTTGGGAATCGAACAGTTGCAGATTTTTGGTGATTCTGAGCTGATTGTAAATCAAGTAACAAACAGGTGTATTTCCAAGCAGCATTATCTCAAAGCATACCGCAACCAAGTTTGGGACCTGTTTGAGTCTTTCACAGCTCTGAATATTCAAGCCATTTCTCGAGAGCTGAATAAGCATGCAGATCTTCTAGCATCTCTTGGAGCAAATTTTTCTCCCATTGAGCAGGTAGTGAAGAAACCAAAGACAGTAAGGATGGTGTACAGGCCTAGTGTCCCAGATAAAGATACTTTTTGGCAAGTCTTCGAGAGTGATGAGCAAATTGTTAACTTTTTGATTCAAGAAGCTGCCACCATCAAAGGAAGAACCTTGGAGCACGAAGAAACCGAAGGTCTAATTCAGTTGCGGAATAATCATATTTCGAAAGGTCTTATCACTCTAGAAAGTTTGTTTGATCAGCATGATCGGTCCAAGAAACATCGGATTGAGATCGACAAGAAAGAGTATATGGAGCTGCAATTAGAACCCAATAAGGTCATTAAGATTGGGACTGATTCTACTCTCGATGAACTGCAAGAAATCAGGCAACTGTGTCAAGAATTTTTTGATATTGTGGCCTGGAGTTATGAGGATCTAAAGGGATATGATAAATAGATTGTTTAGCATACTATTGAGTTGGAAGAAGGAGTCAGACCCTTCAGGCAAAAGCAGCGACCAGTGAATCCAAAGATTGAGACTCTCATGAGAGCCGAACTTGTGAAAATGTTGCAGGCCAAGATTATATACCCGGTTAAGCACTCGACTTGGGTTGCTAATCTGGTTTCGGTTCGAAAGAAAAATGGAGACATACGATTGTGTGTAGATTTTCGAAATCTGAACCGTGCATCTCTCGAAAGATCACTATCCCTTGCCTCGCATTGATCAGATATTGCATGTTGTTGCTTGGGGCTCAGCATTTTTCACTGTTGGACGGTTTCTCTGGATATAACCAGATTTGGGTTAGGGATGAGGACCAGTACAAGACAACATTTACAACTAAGTGGGGCACTTTTGCTTATCGGCGAATGCCTTTCGGATTATCAAATGTTGGGGCCACATTCCAGAGAGCCATGGACATTGCATTTGAGGAGCTTTTGAACAAGATTATTGTTATTTATCTTGATGATATGACTTGTCTTTTCACATAAACGGGAAGATCACTGTTCTCATCTGAGGCAAATCTTTGGAAAATGTAGAGAGTTTGGTATTTCTATTAATCCAAAGAAGTCGGTTTTTGCAGTGAAGGAAGGTAAACTCTTGGGGCATGTCATTTCAGAAGATGGTTTGGCAATTGATCCATCTCGAGTCGAAGCATTGAAGAAACTAATGCTCCCTGCCAATAAGAAAGAGCTGCAGTCTTTCTTTGGGCAGATTAATTTCATCAGGAAATTCATTTCTGATTTTGCCCAGGTTGTCAAGCCCATGATTGAGTTGTTGAAGAAGGATGCAGAATTTAAATGGACAACCCAGAGGAAGGAGGCATTCCAAGAAATTAAGGACAGAATAGTGTAGGCTCCTGTATTGATTAATCCAGATTATTCAAAAGATTTCATTCTGTATGCAGGTGGGGGAAGATGAAAGCTATGCCGCAAGTACTCACACAGAAAGGAGACGATGGGAATGAAAGGCCCATTGCTTTCCTTAGTCAGGTTATCTTACCTCATGAGGCAAGATATAATTTCATTGAAAAATAGGTGTATGTTGTCATGAAGTCTCTTAAAAAATTCAAGCACTTCATATCTCAGAGTAGGACAATCGTTTATGTTATACATCCCGATGTGAGGAATTTCATCATTCAGGGTGAGATGGGTGATAAACGCACTGGTTGGGTCACCAAAATTCAAGAATTTGATGTTGAGATTCATCCGACCAAGCTAGTGCGGGGTAAGGCCTTATGCCAGCATTTAGCAAAGACTGCAGCATCTGGAATAGTTGATTATCAAGCAGATGATCTTGCTAGAGATAACAATCTGATGAACCTCTTAGTTCAAGAACAAGATTGGGCAGATGACCTTATTAACTATTTCACAACTGGTAAATGCCCTTCACAGTTAAATGCCTCACAACGGAGAAGGTTTCGTCTGCAAGCTCTCAGGTATGTGTTGTTGCCCGAAGGATTGTTTTTCAAGAACATTGATGGCGTTCTTTTAAGGTGTGTCAAGGAATCAGAGAAGGCAAGGCTCCTGGAGGAGTTTCATTCTGGCATATCAGGAGGACACTATGCAGGTAGACCGATGGCTTTAAAAATTATTCGGGCTGGTTACTATTGGCCAACCTTGTTCACAGATGCTTTCAGGATTGCCCAAGCATGTGACAAATGTCAGAGGTATACAGGAAGGGTTAGAAATGCATCATTGCCCTTGCATCCAATTCAGGTTGAAGCACCTTTTCAGCAGTGGGGATTGGACTTTATCGGGATTATTGATCCGAATTCTTCAGCTGGACACAAGTATATCTTGACCGCTACAGATTATTTTACGAGATGGTCTGAAGCTATTCCAACCAGGGTTGCAAATCAAGCGGTGGTGATTTCTTTCATTGAAGGGCTGATCACACGTTTTGGCATTCCTGATGCTATTATTACAGATAACGGAACTCCATTTATTGGAGCTGAGCTAGCTGAATTTGCAAATAAGTATGGTGTTTTTTTGAAGACATCCTCGAACTATTACCCTCAGGGAAATGGCTTGGCGGAGTCCACAAACAAGAATTTGCTACGGATTTTAAAGAGATCTTTGGGGGATAACAAGAGATCATGGCACCTTCTGTTGAATCAAGCTTTATGGGCAGATAGGATTTCAATCAAGAAGTCTATCAAGACTTCACCATATGCCCTGGTATATGGAAAAGAGGCAAGGTTGCCTGTTCATCTAGAATTGCCAGTATTGTAGCAATTGCAAGGATTTCAGGATGATGAAGCAGATGTAGATTCCATGGATATGCGGTTGGCTCAGTTGTTATAGTTGGAAGAGCAACGTTCTTTGGCCTATGAGGAGTTTGCTAAGCATACACAGGTTATTTCAAAGTGGTTCCATAAAAATTTCGCTGATCGTCCACTTAAGGTGGGTGATTTGGTCCTGAAATGGAATGAAAGGAAAGCCAAGCCAGGAATGCACAAGAAGTTTGATGCTCTGTGGGAGGGTCCGTTCCGCATTGTCAGTGTTGGTGCAGCAAATTCGTTTCATCTGGAAGATTTGGATGGCAGCCCACTTCCTATTTCGGTGAACGGCTTTCATCTGAAAGCCTACACTCCATGAAGTGCGAGTCCAGTATTACCTTGTACAGTTATTTTGCTTTAAATAAAAAAAAAAACAAAAAAGAAAAAAAGAAAAAAGAAAAAAAGTATTGTTTTCCTCTGTCAACTTCGGCTCTTTTTGCATGCGAGCCTGCAGGTACGTATTTCTTTCTTTTTTCTTCTTCCTTCCCAGCAGTTAGTGGCTTCCTCTTTATTTCTTCCTTTCCCCTCTTCATTCCCTTCTTCTCCTACTCCTTTTTCTTCTGCAAGTAATCAAGCCACTACTGTTGTTTCTTTTTCCCTTTCTGATATTCCCGTTTCTTCTTTTCCTTTTCTTCTAAATTCATTGTTGTTTTAGCATTTATCAGTTCTATCTACCACTTCACTCCTTCCATTCCCACCTTCCATTCCATTCACTTCCATTTCCCTTTCATAGCAGCTGGTGACACAGAAGCACTCTGTTACTATATCTACCGCATCACTCCCTCCACTCCACCATTCCATCATTTACTATTTCCATTCCATAGTCCTCACTCCACTTATTTCATTCATTTCCATTTTGCAACCCCTGGTGCTTTCCTGGAGATTCTTTTACAGCACCTGGTAAGCTAAGCCAAATACAGATTTACTTGAGTTTTCAGTGAGTCAGCAAGAGTTGTTGCAGCAGTCCGTCGAGATGTACCCCATCAGCCAGCTTTCTGTTCTCAGTTTTTCTTGACTCTGTTGCCCAATGGATTCAGGCCTGGGATTCGTGCATACAGCAAAACTGTATACCCCATGAGCCGCCAAGAATGTTGGCATTTTTGCCACATTATTTTGATTGTTGATTATTCATGCATAAGATGTTGAAGTTCTCACTCCTTTACAGGTTTTGATGCAAAAAAAAGCTAAGTCCGAAGACTGTCGCGATATCGCGACAAAAAGTAGCATGGAAGGCACAGTTTCAAAACCGTCGCGATATCGCGACATGTCGCGTTATCGCGGGTCTGTTGAGGAGAGAGAAGTCAAACGCAAAGTTGTCACGATTTCGCGACGTGTCACGTTATCGCGGTCAAAATGGTCAACGGAGGCAATGCAGTAAAATTGTCGCGAAATCGTGACATGTCGCGTTTTCGTGACTTACAATGGCCATGGAGCAGAGTAAGAGAAAAGGTCATGAAATCATGACATAACTAAGCAAAGGGTGATGACAATGAATCTCGTAGCGATTTCATGACAGAATAATGAACAAGACACAAAATGCGGAAGATGTCGCGAAATCGTGACGTGTTGCATGGTCGCGGCAAGGTTGAACAAAAATCATAAGGCATGAAAACCGTCGCGATTTCGTGACACTTGTGGAGATGAAGTCCAGCAACAATGAAACGTCATGATTTCATGACATATTGGGGCGGAAGGACCAAGTGCAGAGAATTGTCGCGATTTCGTGACATGTCACGTTTTCGCGAGGAGGAAGCAAGGAGGCAGCCAGATTGTACGGAATGTCATGATTTCATGACATGACAAATTTTCGTGATCGAAAAGCAGTGAAGTCCAAGGAGATAGAACTTGTCGTGATTTCATGACATGCTGGAGATTAAAGAACCACTTGAGGCAAGAGTGTCATGTTTTCGCAGGTTGAGAGCTGGACCGTACAAGGCAAGAGAAAACTATCATGAAATCGCAACATGTTGCAGTTTCACGGGTATACAGAAGAGAAGGGCACAGAAGGTAGAAGAAGTCACGATTTCGTGACATGGTGAAGTTTTCGTGACATGGTGAAGAGTGTTGCATTTTCGCGACGTATAAGGAAGACAAAGCCAAAAGAGAGAAAAGTGTAGCGAAATCGTGCCTTGTCGCGTTTTCGCGGTTCGAAGCGAAGAGACAAAATTGGGAAAGAACGTCGCGATTTCGTGACAGGTCATAGTTTCACGAAAATAGAGCGGAGAAAGAGCAGAATAGTACGGAACGTCATGATTTCATGACGCGTCACATTTTCACGAGCTAAGGTGGCGAAGGAAACAAAGGAGCCGAATACGTCATGATTTTGTGACATGGTTGGTTTTCGTGGTCCCAAAGTGATAAAGTGTATGGAGCAGAAATATGTCGTGAAATCGTGACATGTCACGTTTTCGTGACCCGTTACAGTTTCGCGCCAGAAAGCAGTTCAAACGGCCCGATGAAGCATTGCGATTTTCAAGAATTAAAAGCACTCCAGAATTAAATGTTTTGCTGCTTTCCAATGCAAGCAAGGTAGAAGAACGTGTCCAAGCCACCAGAATTGAAGACGCTCATTATTCAAAGCTTTTGTTCATGATTTTCTAACGGTTCAAGCATGTTTCGAGAACGACCATTTAATGAAGATGACCGGTTCCTTATTTCAGTTAATTTCTGGTTTCTCCGAGGCTGGTTTAAGGGGATCATTTCCTTATTTTCATTGCATATTTTGTAAATCTCGAGGAAGTCCATTGCAAGTTTTAAATGTTGTAAAGAAGCAAGACTTCTATATAAATCAATGTAGATCTCAAAAAGAGGGTATCGGGAGTTTGAGAGACAGGTTGCATGAAAGCTTTCAAGTTCTTTGCATGAATGAAAGATATTTGGCCTCTGATTTTGCAAACGTCTTTCTGTGTGATTTCCTTCTATTTCATGTATTTCTCAGTTATGCTCGTCTTTCTAATCTGCTGTTAGATTTCAATTCTGTATCTGAGTTTGAATATTGCAAATGAGGAAGTGAGTTCTGGAATGCAATCCTGAAGGTTGTCTGCGCAAGGTCGTAAGTGGATTATGTTGTATTCTATTATTATATGTTGTTTATGCGCTTGAGGTTAAATTCTTGCTGAGTTTCTTTCCTTGATCATATAAGTTCGGCCTGTGGCTATATTTCCCATCTCTTTCCATGTATTTCCCGTTTCTTTCTGCACATTTATAATTCCTTTCCAGTAACTCTAGTCTTCATCAAGCTTAGATATAGTAAGGGAACCAGCCCTCTCTGGAGATTGGTCTGGGAGACATTTCTTTCTCCCAGCCTTTCAATGTTGGCCGGGTCTAGGGCGCATAGACATAGAAAATCCTTTCCTGTGGCAGATTCGTGACCAACAGGTCCCTATATATATTCCTCACATATAATCAAAGGTCCATTTAATTAAATTCTAACATATGATTTACATATAAATCAAAGTTCCATTTAATTAAATCCCAATGTATGTTTATATATAATCAAAGGTCCATTTAATTAAACCCTAGTATATGTTTCTCATATATATAATCAAAGGTCCATTTACATATATCTCACATATAATCAAAGGTCCTATTTAATTAACCTGATATATGTTTTATATATAAAATCAAGGTCCATTAACATAATTTAAAACTATGCTTTAAAGCCTTTCACAGACCATGGCTTTTCCCTTTTTTTTTATGTAGTACCACTACAACCAATGATACACCTTACAAGGCACACCATCCTCTATGGCCAACCTGGTTTTCCAACCTGCACTCCCTAACTCAGGGTTATCTTCTACCAAACACTATGTTTTCTTGCCGAGCAACTCCTGGGTAAACAAAGTATGAACATCGCTCTCTACCGTACTTGTTTGAACAGGGTGCTCTCTAGTGGCATCAGGGGTCTCTGACTCAGATATAATGCAGAGTGGCCTCATCATAGGCACACCTCTCTCACTGGTGTTGAAGTTCCCAAAGCTAGTACAGTGCACAATGCTTTCCAAGTGAAGATGGCAACTCAAACACACTATGCTCTCCCTACAATGCATAGTGCTTCTAAGCAACGATGGTAGCTTTAAACACACTGGGTTTTTCCCCACAATGCACAATGCTTTCCAAGAAAATATGGTAGCTTTAAACACACTGGTTTTTCCCCACAACGCACAATGCTTCTAAGAAAATATGGTAGCTTTAAACACACTAGTTTTTCCCCACAACGCACAACACTTCTAAGCAAATATGGTAGCTTTAAACACACTAGTTTTTCCCCACAATGCACAATGCTTCTAAGAAAATATGGTAGCTTTAAAACATAAAGCTTTCCCTATAGTGCACATCGCTTCTAAGCAAAGATGGCAACTTAAACACACAAAGCTTTCCCTACAACGCACAACGCTATCCAAGCAATGATGGTAGATTTAAACACACAAAGCTTTCCCTACAATGCACAACGCTATCCAAGCAATGATGGTAGTTTAAACACACAATGCTTTCATATCAAATAGAGCTTAGAATAACCCAACCTAATTTTTAGCCGAGATGTATGCCCGCAAGGTCTACTATCTCCCTTTCAACCTCTGGTGCGCTTATCATTTTTCTGCCTTTGCTTCCCTCCTCTACTTCTTCCTTTCGTTCCTCTCCTTCCTTGACGTTCTACCTCTTTCTTCCATCTCCTTCCTCCTTACGTGCCCCCTCTCCTTCGTGGTCTATCCACCGCCCTCTCAAAGCTTGTGCCACCACCTTCCCTTCAATGCCCATCCCCCATCCCTTTCACCTTACTCCCACATTTTCCTTCTTTGGCAAGTTTTTAGCATCGTAGCCCTTACCTTAGGTTGCACCAAGTAGGGATGTGGGATCACGATATTTTATTTTAAAATAATAAATATATTCATCTCATAATTTAAGATTTATAATATTCTTTTTTTATATATATAATATGTCCATTATATATATTTTTATTTAATTGAAAGGTCCTCTTTCAATTTATTCATAATTAATTAAAGCTTTTTAATGAATTTTCTCTTATCACTAAAATAATCATCTTTAATTAATCTCAAATGAATTATACCCTCTATTAATTAAAATATTAAAAAAAATCTATTTTTAATTAATTAAAATGAAAACTCCTTAATTAATTACAAATGAAGTTTACAAATGAGCTCTAATGAGCTAATCATTATTTTCTTAAACTCCATTAATTAATTTAAAAGCATCTAAATTCAGCATATAACTTAATTTATTCTCTTTCTCAAGGAGGATGCTTTATTTTCATTTTAAATATGACAATTAACCTCATGCATCAATAATCATCTTGTAGTGGTTCCTATATAGGAGCTAAATCATCAAACTACTCAAGTTATGATGTAGTAGAAAGCAAACACATTTATACAATTAACCAAAGAGGGAGTCTTTCCATCAATTCAATCACCCATCTTAGCCAGAGATTTTATGATAGCTACTAGGCTATCAACTAAAGCTCCAGGTGATCGACTATTGATGATTATCCCTTCCATCAATGCATGCCTATATGAAGGTATCTATCCATGTTACCTTCGAGTACCTTAATCATCATTTCCCCTGATCTTTGGTACCCTCATTTCTGGTGGGTAACTCTGCCTGTTCCACCTATGAGTGTACCTGATCCTGCACACTTGGCAATATGTTAGCAATAACATGCCCTTATAAATCAACTAAACATCACATAGTTGGTTCAAATGTTCAAACTAAGTATCACCACATCATCGGTTCATACATTATTTTCTTGTGCCTTAAAGTCAGCTAGGGAGGGTCATGACATCCTCCCCCACTAGGATTAAACATCATCCTCGGTGTTTCTAGTTTTCCTTTTGTGGTTCAACAGAAAATAAAATTATTACATCATATAATCTTCAAACAAAAAGGGAAAATATTTTTGCATAACCTCCACTTTCTCCCAAGTGGCATTCTTCTCAGAGAACTGGTCCCACTAGACCTTACATTGATCAAGAGTCTGATTTCATAGATATTTGGATTGAAACTCAAGAATCTTCATTGGTAGTACTTCAATGGCCTCTAGATTTGCCATATACAATTTAGAAACATCCCACACATGTTCAAGGTCAGCAACATATTTCCTAAGCAAGGATATGTGGAAGGTGTCATGGATTTTGGATAGATTAGGTGGTAATGCAAGTCGGTATGCAATCAGACTGATCTTTTCTGTGATCTCAAAGGGCCCCACAAAATGTGGATCCAAATTCATGGATTTGATAGCACTTTTCTTTGGATTAACCCTTAAGAACACCTTATCTCCAACAGAATACTCTTTGGGAGTCCTTTTTAGATCTGCATAACTCTTATGCCTATCCGTAGCTTCCTTAAGCCTTTGCCTAATTTCTTTTAGCTGCTCTTCCATTACCCTGACCATCTTTGGTCCAATCACAACTCGATCCTCTAGGTTATCCCATGACAATGGTGTTCTGCACTTTCGCCCATACAAGGCATCGAAAGGTGCCATTCCTAGCGAGGAGTGATATCCATTATTGTAGGCAAATTCTACCAAAGGTAGACAATCTTCCCACTGAGATTTATGATCCATGCAGTACATGTGGAGCATGTCTTCTAAAACTTGGTTTACCCGCTCTATTTGTCCATCGGTCTCAGGATGGTATGTTGAACTCATATTCAATTTCGTACCAACTGCACTATGAAGGGATTTCCAAAATTTAGAAGTGAATTTGGAGTCTCTATCTGAGATGATTACCTCTAGAAACCCATGCAATCGGAATACCTCTTTGATGAATCTGCTAGCTACTACCTGAGCATCATCCTTGGTATTTCTTGGTATGAAGTGGGCAACCTTAGTCAACTTGTCGACCACTACAAATATGGCATCATGTTGGTACCGAGTCTTGGGTAACCCCACAATAAAATCCATGGATATGACCTACCATTTTTGCATAGGTACCTCATGCGGATGAAGTTTTCCTGCAGGATGTTGGTGTTCTACCTTAACCTTCTGACATTCGAGGCATCGAGCAACAAAATCTATGATATCCTTCTTCATTCCTACCCAAAAGAAGGCTCTTTTCATGTTTTCTCACATTTTGGCTCCTCACGATGAGCAGAATAAGGAGATCTATGAGCTTCTTGCATTATCAAGTTCCTCAAATCACCTATCTTTGGTATAATGACCCTTCCCTTATAGCACAGAAAGTCATATTTCACACTAAACTCCTTATTTCCTTTAGGATCTCTATCCATCTTGACTCGAATCCCTTGGCAATACTCATCCTGAGATTACCTCTATCTCACTTGATCCATCAGATCCATGTGAGCTCTAGTGATGGCTGCTATATATCTCCTTCTACTTAAAGCATCAACTACTTTATTCTCCTTTCCTTTTATGTACTCAATCTCAAAATCATACTCAGCGAGGAATTCTACCCATCTTCTCTACCTTGCATTAAGTATTGGTTGGGTGAATATATACCGTAGACTTTGATGGTCTATTTTTAATTCAAAGGGCCTTCCCACCAAGTAGTGGTGCCAAACCTTTAGAGCATGCACCACTACAACCAGCTCCAAATCATGCGTAGCATAATTAACTTCATGCTTCTTAAGCTTCCTTGAAGTATATGCCACTACTGAATCCTCTTGTGAGAGTACCCCACCCAACCCATCTATTGATGCATCTATGCACACTAAAAAGTCCCCTTGAGGATCGAGAACCTTTAGTACCGGTGTAGTAGTAAGCTTATGCTTTAATAGCTCAAAGGTAGCTTCACACTTCTCTGACCAATTGAATTCTTTTCCTTTCTTCTGAAGGTTCATTATGGGTCCAACAATCTTAGAGTAGTCCTTTATATAATATCTATAATAGCCCATTAACCCCATGAAACTTCACACTTCAGTGACATTAGTCGAGGGTGGCCAATTTAGAATAGCCTCTATATTTTCTGGATCCACAACAATCCCTTTTTTTGATATAACGTGTCCGAGGTATCTTACCTCTGGAACATAGAATTCACTCTTAGCCAGATTTCCATAAAGTTGATTCTTTCTCAACAATTCCAACACGATCCTAAGATGCTTATCATGCTCTTCTTTATCTCGAGAGTATATAAGGATATCATCCAGGAATACTAGAACAAATTGGTCCAAATGTCTCCGGAACATGTTGTTCATTAGGTTCATGAAAGTGGTTGGGGCATTAGTCAGTCCAAAGGGTAGAACCGTAAACTCATAATGCCCATACCTAGTCTTAAATGTCATTTTGTGAGTATCTTCCTCATGAATTCTCAATTGGTGATACCCTGACCTCAGATCAATTTTGGTAAACACCTTGGCATCCTTCAATTGATCGAATAAATCTTTGATCCTAGGTAAAGGATATCGATTCTTGATTGTAGCCTTATTTAGCATTCTGTAATCAATACACAATCTTAGTGAACCATCCTTCTTTTTCATGAATAGAACCGGTGCACCCCATGGTGACACACTTGGTTTTATCAAACCCTTCTCCAATAATCCTTGCAATTGAACCTTCAGTTCATGCATTTCAGTAGGATTCATTCTATATGGGGATCTATGAATAGGTTCAGTTCCCATCATAAGTTCAATTGTAAAATTGAATTCTTGTACAGGAGGTAATCCAGGTAGGTCCTCTGGAAATACATCCTAAAAATCCTGTAGGATTGGATGTTGTCCTAGTATTTCTCCTTTCTCTTGGTCTCCCACCTCATTGAGTTTTACCACATACACTATTCCTCCTCTCTTGAGGGCCTTTTTCACTTGCATAGTGGACAACATTTGAGGTTCAAAAGCCTCTTGATCGCTATGAACTCTTAGTCTTTCTCTCCCTTTCTCTGAATACTCAATCCAACGGTCTTGGAAATTGACTAAGGCTTTATGAGTCTGTAGCCAATCCATCCCAAGAATCACATCAAAGGCGTGTAGGGGAGCTACATATAAACAACATTCTATAGTCCCTTCAGATAGAGTAACTTCTGCCATAGGGTAACATTGGTTTACCGAGTAGGTTTACCCAGAACCATACTCTACCTTCCACCCTTGAGCCAAATACCTAGGCCTTTTCGACACAGTCCTTGCTAGACTAGATGAAATAAAATTGTCAGTGGCTCCACTATCTATTAAAATGTTTACTTGCTTATTGAAAACCTTACCTTTCACAAGTAATGGGGTGGCTTGTCCCTCTAGCTTCTGCTTCCTGATTGTGGCATAGATCCGATGTTTCGGTTCCTTCCCTTTCACACCAGTTGAGCTAGTCCCTGCTCGATATGGACACTGATTATAGTAATGAGGTCCTCGAAAATTGTAGCACCCTTCCTTGGGTCCTTGCTATTTCTCAGACTTCTCATTCCCATTCTTAATTACTGGAGTTGGAGTATGCGACTTCTATGGTTGAGGTTTCATATTATTGGGCTTGTTATCCTTCTTACGAAAGTTCTTCTTGAACTTATTTTGATTCCCATAGGGTTTCTTCTCAGGATTTTGGGGATTCTTGGCTTTTCACTCTTGCTCAGCCTCCCATTTTACAAACCCATTACTATTCCTCTTCTTAAGTTCTTGTCGCGCTTGCTCGGGTAGAGCGTCATACTTATAACAGAAGTGTGACTCTACTTTCTTTGCTAGGTCATATACCTTTTGCAATGATTTGGGCTCCTGCATCTCCACATCATGCCTTAACCTAGATTCCAATCCAAGGATGAACTTATGAACTCATATTTTCTCATTATAAATAGGTACATATTTGAATAGTCTTACCAACTTCTTATAGTACACTTCCACTATGTTGGTTCCTTGTCTAAGACTAGCAAATTCTTCAAATTTTAGGGCATAGAAATGCTCTGTTAGAAATATATTTTTGAAGATGTTTATAAATTCTTCCCATGGAGTATCAATGGGTTCAATATTGGTTTCCTCATAGTGGGTTTCCCACCATTCCAGAGTAGCTCCTTCTAGGTTAATCATAGCCCAAAGTGTTCGGGTTCCAGATGAGTAACCTTTTATCATAAAATGAACCTCTGCCTCTCTCAGCCATGCTTCCGTTGCATCCCCATCACCTTCTCCATAAAAATTTGAGATACTGATGTTTTTCATGTCCCTAGCTATTTCATTTTTTTCTAAGGCTCTAGCTTGTACTTGTTCTATAGTTAATCCATTATCTAGGCTAACCTCTGAGCCTCAAACTTGTGAATTCTGATTTGTAGCCATTTCAAGCAACTGTCTTATCTGATCCTGCATAGCAGTGACCATAGCGGTGAGGTCTTCTACCTCCCTATTGGGGTTGGTTGGTTCCTCATCTTGGTTTTCTTCTTCAACCTCACTTTGTCGAGTTTGTCTAGGTGTAGGCCTCCCTCTTCTAGTCTTAGGTGGCATCTTAACCTGATTCCATCCAAGCAAGGGGATTAGATTACAGTTTCATCTTAAGTTGTATCTCTAATCAAGCCATAATATAGATTTCTCTTGTTATATGCATCATCAACCTAACTAGGGCAATACCCTAGGTTGGGATGCATCACCGATACCAAAGCCCATACTAAGGTATCCTGACACTCCACACTCCCTTGGGCTAATTCTTGTTAGATTCTAGAAATTGGGGTATCCTAGATCATCCTAGATTTAGCCTATACCATAAGTGAGCCTTCATTGGATGCATCTAATTTCCCTTTAGCACACATAGAAGCTCTATACCCTCATACCTAGAGCTCTGATACCAAATGTAATGACCCAAAAACACACAAACAAAAAATACAAAAATAGAAAAAAGTTTTTTTCACTAAGGAGAGAGGTACATGAACCCTTCATGAACCCCTAATCCACTAGAAAAACCTAAAGTTTCATTCTCCTAAGTTTCCCTAGAAGTTACATCTCACGAATTACCCTAGCACAAATCCATCTATGTAGGCGTATAATGTGTTACTGTGGATAAGTCCATCTATTTCATCATCCTTGATGAGCTAGACTTATCACCCTCAGTCCATCGAAGGTGTACACGCATCTCCATACCATACACAAATCCTTTTGTGTAGGTATGCTATGAGTACCACGAGTTAAGCTATCCATCTCATCTCCACGATGAGCTATCTTAACTCAGATGTAATCTCTTCCTACTTAGTCCTCTATCTCCCTAAGGGGGTCTCAATTCCCTTAGGTCCTCCTATGTTCACCCTAAGGGGGTCTCAATTCCCTTAGGTCACCTCTGAGTTCACCCTAGAACTCTACACTAGATTCCCTATCATCAAGCAATCAAACGATAATACATCTATACTACCATATCATAAAACAATCAATCAACAATAGAGAAAATGAAGCAAGATCAACTCTAACATAGAATCTAATACATGGCATAATCAAATATAGAAATATAGTAAAATTACTTTCAATAACTCAACACGAATACTTCAACTTCACTTGCATAATAAACCATCCTACTCAAAGGTATTACATCAATTGCATAGGGGATATCTCCCCACAATTCTAATCTATGGAACATAAGTAAATCATTATAAGATGCCATACCTATTCTTTGTTTCCCATTCGATTCCTTGCTTCTCCTTGCTTCCCTTTGGTTCTTTGAGGGTAGTAGGGGATCAAGATACTCATGGTTTAGGATAGGCATACCTTTAAATGCATCTATTCATCTACTATGCCAAATTGCAACTATACAATAATCCATTAAGTCTCTAACCATCTAATGCATAATGGACATCATAAAAGAAACCTTACTTTTATTTTCACCTCTCACAAATCCCCTTGGAGAGTCATCCAAACATGCTATCACTTAGATTAGAGTCTAACTTAATTTCATTTCATTCATGTCCTAAAGCATTAAAGTCCCATACCCTTAACCTTTAGAACAATCATTCTTCATTCCCTAAACCAAAGCCCCATAACTTTAGCTTAAAGAATAAATCCACATCTCATTCCATTTAAAAACTCCTAAGATAATCAACATTAATCCAAGGGTTCTCTTTAATTAAACCTTTCACATATTTCCCTAAGATTCAAGGTTCCATTTCAATCAAAACCTAATATTTACATATCCCATATAAATCAAAGGTCCATTTAATTAAAACCTACTATATGCTTCACATATAAATCAAAGGTCCTAATATATGTTTCTCATATAAATCAAAGGTCCATTTAATTAAACCCTAATATATTTCACACATATAAATCAAAGGTCCTATTATATGTCTACCATATAAATCAAAGGTCCATTTAATTAAATCCTATTATATGATCAATCCATTAATTAAACTATTTTATATAAATAACCTATATATATCTCACACATAATCAAAGGTCCATTTAATTAAATCCTATATATATTTCATATATAATCAAAGGTCCATTTAATTAAAACCAATATTTCACATATAATCAAAGGTCCATTTAATTAAATCCTATATAAATCAAAGGTCCATTTAATTAAACCCATATAAATCAAAGGTCCTAATATATTTCTCACATATAATCAAAGGTCCATTTAATTAAATCCATATAAATCAAAGTCCAATATATCTCACATAATCAAAGGTCCATTTAATTAAACCCTAACATATTTTAAATATAAATCAAAGTCCCATTTAATTAAACCTAACATATTATATATAATCAAAGGTCCATTTAATTAAATCCTAATATATATTTTATATATATAATCAAAGGTCCATTTACATATATCTCACATATAATCAAAGGTCCTATTTAATTAACCTAATATATGTTTTATATATAAAATCAAGGTCCATTAACATAATTTAAAACTATGCTTTAAAGCCTTTCACAGACCATGGCTTTTCCTTTTTTTTTACGTAGTACCACTACAACCAATGATACACCTTACAAGGCACACCAACCTCTACGGCCAACCTGGTTTTCCAACCTACACTCCCTAACTCAGGGTTATCTTCTGCCAAACAATACGTTTTCTTGTCGAGCAGCTCCCAGGTAAACAGAGTATGAACATCACTCTCTACCACACTTGTTTGAACATGGTGCTCTCTAGTGGCATCAGGGGTCTCTAACTTAGATATAATGTAGAGTGGCCTCATCATAGGCACACCTCTCTCACTAGTGTTGAAGTTCCCAAAGCTAGTACAATGCACAATGCTTTCCAAGCGAAGATGGCAACTCAAACACACTATGCTCTCCCTACAACGCACAATGCTTCTAAGCAATGATGGTAGCTTTAAACACACTAGGTTTTTCCCATCATGCACAAATTTCCAAGCAAATATGGTAGCTTTAAACACACTAGTTTTTCCCCATAGTGCACAATGCTTCTAAGCAAATATGGTAGCTTTAACACATTGGTTTTTCCCCAACACACAACGCTTCTAAGCAAAGATGGTAGCTTTAACACACTGGTTTTTCCCCATAATGCACAACGCTTCTAAGAAAATATGGTAGCTTTAAACACACAAAGCTTTCCCTACAATGCACAATGCTTCTAAGCAATGATGGCAACTTAAACACACAAATATTTCCCTACAACGCACAATGCTTCTAAGCAACGATGGTAGCTTTAAACACATAAATCTTTCCTACAACACACAACGCTATCCAAGCAACGATGGTAGTTTAAACACACAATGCTTTCATACCAAATAGATCTTAGAATAACCCAACCTAAGTTTTAGCCGAGATGTATGCCTGCAAGGTCTGTTGTCTCCCTTTCAGCCTCTGGTGTGCTTATCATTTTTCTACCTTCACTTCCCTCCTCTACTTCTTCCTTTTATTCCTCTCCTTCCTTGATATTCTACCTCTTTCTTCTATCTCCTTCCTCCTTACATGCCCCCTCTCCTTCGTGGTCCATCCACCGCCCTCTCGAAGCTTGCACCACCGCCTTCCCTTCAATGCTCGTCCCCCATCCCTTTCGCCTTACTCCCACATTTTCCTTCTTTGGCAAGTTTTTAGCATCATAGCCCTTACCTTAGGTTGCACCAAGTAGGGATGTGGGATCACGATATTTTATTTTAAAATAATAAATATATTCATCTCATAATTTAAGATTTATAATATTCTTTTTTTTATAATATCTCCATTATATATATTTTTTATTTAATTGAAAGGTCCTCTTTCAATTTATTCATAATTAATTAAAGCTTTTTAATGAATTTTCTCTTATCACTAAAATAATCATCTTTAATTAATCTCAAATGAATTATGCCCTCTATTAATTAAAATATCTATTTTTAATTAATTAAAATGAAAACTCCTTAATTAATCACAAATGAAGTTTACCAATGAGCTCTAACGAGCTAATCATTATTTTCTTAAACTCCATTAATTAATTTAAAAGCATCTAAATTCAGCATACAACTTAATTTATTCTCTTTCTCAAGGAGGATGCTTTGTTTTCATTTTAAATATGACAATTAACCTCATGCATCAATAATCATCTTGCAGTGGTTCCTATATAGGAGCTAAATCATCAAACTACTCAAGTTATGATGCAGTAGAAAGCAAACACATTTATACAATTAACCAAAGAGGGAGTCTTTCCATCAATTCAATCACCCATCTTAGCCAGAGATTTTACGATAGCTACTAGGCTATCAACTAAAGCTCCAAGTGATCGACTATTGATGATTATCCCTTCCATCAATGCATGCCTATATGAAGGTATCTATCCATGTTACCTTCGAGTACCTTAATCATCATTTCCCCTGATCTTTGGTACCCTCATTTTTGGTGGGTAACTTTACCTGTTCCACCTACGAGTGTACCTGATCCTGCACACTTGGAAATATGTTAGCAATAACATGCCCTTATAAATCAACTAAACATCACATAGCTGGTTCAAATGTTCAAACTAAGTATCACCACATCATCGGTCCATACATTGTTTTCTTGTGCCTTAAAGTCAACTAGGGAGGGTCATGACATATGTATATTCACCTAAGCATCAAGCCAACATGATTTCATCCTTATAATATAAAAATTAATTAAATGTTATTAATAAATATGAATCTTTAGCATTATGTTACATTATTTCTAGTTTCATCTATTTTAGCCCCACAATCAAATAATGGACACCAAATAATCTGTTTTACTAATACTTAGCTTCTCCAAATTTGAAAATAATTCCATCATCAGTTGATTAAGAAGCATTTTATTTTTTAGGAACCAAATGTCTTTTACATATGAAAAAACCACCTAAAATAAGCGAAGTAAGTATGAATACACAAAGTGTAGATGGGGTACTAAAACATAAGACATACAAGAAAATTCACAACAAAAGAGTTTTACTAGTAAAAAAAAAACAAGTAAAAGTGTAATGAAAATCAAATAATAAAAAATAAAATGTTTAACCACAAAGCATGATAAAAAAAATGAAATGCTAAGAAAGGATCTAAAATAAGAACTATGGATCTAAGAAAATACAATAAAAGGAAAATAATCTAAAAAAAACAAACTAGTCCAAACTAAAACAAAAAAAAAAAACTATAGTACATGATAATTTTATTGATATTACTTCAAATATTTAAGTAACGGCCCATTACCAATGGATCTAAACAAATACAATAAAAATAAAATAACCTAAAAAAACAAACTAGTCCAAAATTGTAGACACCAAAACAACATCAATCTGATTATGTGGCTACAAACACTAACCAAATTGGCATACACAGCCCCCAGGGCAGCCCCCAGAGGTTAAACAGTGGTCCTAACCACTCCCACAACAATTTTAGAAGGTTAGAGGTCAATTTGGCACCTTTCAGGCACCCTGCTCCTTATTCGTTCCACCCTGGGATGATTACAAACTGGTGTTCGTCCCACCTTGGGACGATTACAAACTGGTGTTCGTCCCACCCTGGGACGATTAGCACTATTTGCTCCAGGGTGGTGTGAATAGCAGATTTGATAGGCAAAAGGTCAAACCTTGACAAATGGTAGCTCAGATCCACCACTTAACTCCACCTTCAATACATGGAGTGCGAGTGATCATTTTTGAGATCAAAGAGGCAGTCATAGAGGCAGTCATGGAGCCCTTAATCAGGGAGGAATCTTCTCTCCCTTGGGAAGGCATGATGGCAAAGTGGTGCCTCTGCATGCTCATTCACAAGAGACCCTCAGGTCTATAAAATGGTGAGTCTTCTCAACCCAAAAGGAGGACAGGGCAGGAGCATTTGGAGCAATGGAGTGCTTCCGAATTACATCCTCACCTATCGCTTGTGCTTCTTACATCCTTGATCTCTATTTTGGAAGGGAGGTTAGTGGGTGATCATTGGAAGCACAATCCGAACCCAAGACCCGAACATTTGGCCATAATACCCCTCCCAATTTTTTGACACAACCTCCTAGGAGGTTTTAGACCCATCCCAAGTGGATTGGTGCTGAAACCAAGCCCCAAATGGCGGGTGTCCTGCCCCTAGGTGCCCCCCGCACTACTGGATTCCTAATCGCCCCACCCCATAATGATTAGAAATCTATAGTATATTTCTTTACTGTTTCATTTGCATTTTATTTTAGATCACTCATATAGGCTTCAATTCAAATTTCATGACATTCTGATCAATATTGGCTGTGTTTTCAATGTTTTTCGCTTTCACTAACATATAGGGAGCATCATCAGATACAGGGTGATCGAGGTAGAATTTACAAAATCTGACATTTTGGGTCATCTCAAAATTCCTCATTTTGCCTAAAACCAACTTTGTAGGTGTTTTGGAGGACCTTGGATGGGACATTTAGGAGGTCACTTTCTGATGTTTTGTGATAGTCCTAATCGTCCCACCCCGGAGAGATTAGAAATATGTGGTAGATTTCTTGAATGTTCATTTTGTAGTGTGTTCTTGGTAATATTTTCATGCCTCTGTCCAAATTTTAGCTCATTCTGATATGTTTTGGTTATAGTTTTAATTATGCATGCATTAACCGGAAGCCTTGGGGATCGCATGTTTCCCTCCATTCGCAGGTACTTTTAATAGTTTGCTACTTTTTTGAACATAGGATCTTGACACTGGAGGGGCAGCAAGGAAGCATAAATGCATTCATGCAAGCGGCGGTGACATTTGGCCCACCCATTTCACATGTGGGCACACAGAAGAAAGTGTACCATCCGTGGTGTGACAAAACTATGTTTAACGCTCCCAGCCCCTAAAAAAGGAGGAGACGTATTGTAACCTAATATCAAGAAAATTAATAAAATAAAGGGCTGCATTTTACATTTTCTTTGCATATCATTTCATTTTTCTTGTTTTCCCCCTTTTCATGCATTTTCATTCGTAGGACTTAGTGTTACGTCTTGCTTTTGTTTGCATCGCACCCGGTATGCCATTTTGCTTTCGTATCCTCATGATTTCAATGGCAATAACTATGGGGTATATAGAGAGCACATTTCACCCAAAGACCCCATAGAGCCATCAGTGCCAAGGGTAGACCCTATCCTTCTATCTACACATAGGGCTGATCCATTTGTGCCAATACCCCTAGAGCTAGATCTAGAGCAAAAAGATCATCAAGGAAGTCTGAATCACCACCCACATGGTAATGGAGACTAAAATCACTTCATCAACATGATCTCTATTGAATTAACCACCCTCATCTACAATCCAGCCAATACAACATGGCCATTGTATCTAGACTTAGATGCTATAGACTGGGATCGTGCTGAATCACCACCATCCCCATTAGAGTACTGGCCTTGCAATGAGGTGCTTAATTTCACCCCAGGACCAACTCAGGATATCTTCCATGTTGAAGAGGGACCCGAGGTTCCCAACATAGATCTAAATTCAAAAAATTATATTCACTTGATCCCAACTCCACACCAGTTGGAGGACGGGTCCCACATGTCAGTCGAGGAGATGATTGACGTAGACATCGGCTCTGATCCAATGAATCCACAGATCATCAAGCTGGGGGAAAGTCTATCCCCCAAAGAGCAAGCTGACTACATTGCCCTTCTCAAAGAGAAGGAGGTTTTTTATGGTCCTACAAAGACATGTAGGGGCTAGACTCGTAGCTAGTCATGCATAATCTAAAGCTTGATTCGACAGTCAAGCCAGTAAAGCAAAAACTATGTAAGATGCACCCAATAGTAGACTTAATGGTAAAATACGAGCTACAAAAGTTGTTGGATGCACAATTTGTCATCTATGTGGATTATCCACCATGGCTGTCCAACATGGTACCCGTCAAGAAGCCCGACGGGAGGATTCACATATGCACTAATTTTTGAGATCTAAACAAAGCGAGTCCCAAGGATGATTTCCCCTTGCTTAGCATCGATGCCTTGTTAGACGCTACAGCAGGCCACAAAATGCTTTCCCTCATGGATGGTTTCTTGGGATACAATCATATTCGTATCAATCCTGATGATCAACTAAAAATGACATTCACAATGCCTTGGGGGACATTTTGTTATAGGGTAATGCCCTTTGGCCTTAAAAACACTAGCACCACCTACCAACACGCTAGGACATACATCTTCCATGATCACATGCATAAAACTTTGGAAGATTATATGGATGATTTTTTGGCCAAATCTCTTTTGCACCTAGATCATCTCGATGACTTAAGCAAGATCATCGATCGCCTTATCAAACACAAAGTTAGACTAAACCCCAAGAAGTGTGTATTTGGCGTCACGTCTGGAAAACTCTTGGGTTTTGTAGTCTCAAAATTAGGCATCGAGGTGGATCCACATAAATTCAAGGCAATCCTTGAAATGCTTCCCCCAACTACCATCAAGCAACTAAGAAGCCTATAGGGAAATGTCACGTCAATCAAGTGCTTCATAGCACAGCTATCTGACAAGTGTCGACCCATGAATAAATTATTACACAAGGGTGTAGCGTTTCACTGGGATGACACATGCCTGTCAGCCTTCGATGACATTAAACTATACTTGGCTTTGCTACCAGTATTGAGACCACCTAGACCAGGAGTGTCATTCTATTTGTACATCTCAGCTACTAAGGTGGCACTAGGCGCCATGCTAGCCCAAAAAAATGAACTACACAAAGAGCAGGCTACTTACTATCTTAGTTGCACCCTAGTCAATTATGAACTTAACTATGCATACGTCAAGAAGCTATGCTTAGCAGTGGTATTTGCTACCAAAAAGCTATGCCACTATATGATAAGTAATACAATGTATGTTGTGTCTAAGGAGAATCCATTGCGGTACATGATGAGTCATACTTATCACAGTAGCCACACGACAAAATGGATCATGTTGTTGACAGAGTTTGACATCAAATTCATTGGAAAAAAGTCCATCAAAGGTCAAGTTATCACCAATCAACTAGCAGAGGCTCCTCTCAAATGCAATCAACCTCTGATCGTAGAGCTACCTGATGATGGGGTCTTCCATGTCTCAGAATCGCTAGATTCTGATGAGCCTGAGTCAAAGATTGACATAACCTTATTCTTTGATGGTTCTAAATGTGAGCAAGGGGGTGGCACGGGAATCGTATTCTTCACACCACAAGGGGCTCCAATGCCTCTATCATTTAAACTAGATTTCCCGTGCACCAACAACAATGTCAAATACGAAGCCTTACTCATAGGTATTTATATAGCAATCACCATGAACATCAAATGCTTGAACATATTTGGTGATTCACTGTTAATTGTCAACCAAGTAAAAGGGGTATTCCAATGCAAATGCCCAGTTCTGCAGGCCTACAAAGCCCTTGTGGATAAATTCTTGGAAAAACTTGAATGGTACGACATCGAGGCACTCCCTCGATCATCGAATCATTTTGCAGACACGATGGCCTCCTTGGGGTCACTAATCATGCAAGACTCTTCTGGTGAAATAAAAACCATTCAAGTTAGAACGTTATCTCAATCTGTGATGGAGCGTGCAAGCTCTGACCTAACGCTAGGAATCCACCTGATCTAGATTGAACCATATCAAGATAAGTTCTCTCAAATCCACGATAGTCTAAATCATGCCAACTGGGGGTCCTTGTTCTCCTTGAATCCTCTTAATATAAACACAATGCTATTCTTACAGGTTCATTCCTGCTCAGCTTTTGCTAGGGACGAACTTCAAGAGGGATTGGTAGTTCATACCATCGAGGTTTTTGATCAACATGATTGATACCCATAAGAGACTACCTCAAGCTATGTAACCTCCCACTTGGATTGACGCACACTGCAAAAATATCATTCAAACAGAAAGCAGCAAAACATGTCTTGCTAGGAGATATTTTGTATCATCGAAGCTATGAAGGGATCCTCCTTCATTGCTTGGACCAACAGGAGTCCACTTGGGCTATCACCCAAGCGCACGATGGTACATGAAATGGCCACTTCAGTGGTATGGCCATCACAAAGCGCATTCTTTGCATGGGCTATTATTATCCATATTTAGAGCAAGATTGTTGCACGTATATAAGTGCATGAAGTGTAAACACCATGCCAATTTGACACATGTAACTTCTCAAGCCTTGCAGCCGATCCAATCGTCTTGGTCATTTTTGTAGTGGGGATTACATCTAATCTAAAAGATCTCCCCTACGTCATCAAGGCATCACATGTTTATCATAACGGCCATAGAGTACTTCACCAAGTGGGTGGAAGCAATTCTGCTTACCTCTACGACTGGAACCCACATTGCAGAGTTTATTTTACATAAAATATTATGTCATTTTGGTATTCCATCCAAGATCATCTCGGATAATGGGATGCCATTTAAAAACAAATATGTACGTGCTTTGACAACAAAGTATAAAATTCAGCATATTTTTTCAACACCCTATTATCCGCAGGCAAATGGGCAAGCAGAAGCGTCAAACAAAATGCTAGTTGCCATCCTTAAAAATATAGTCGCAGATAGTCATAAGGATTGTCATATTCAAATCCCACTTGCTCTTTGGGCTTATCACACTAGAATTTGGATGCCCACTGGGGAAAATCCATTTTTGTTGGTGTTTGGCTTCAAGGCAGTCATGCCTCGTGAGTTGGAAATACCTTCCCTGTGCATATCAATGCAATATTTCATTGACGATGACACTGCACGGTAGGCCTAGTTAGACCAACTTACATTGCTCGACGAATGATGCATCAATGCTCTTGAGCATTTATGTATATATCAAGAGAGACTTAAGAAAGCATACAACATGAAAGTTCACCTGAGGGACTTTCAGGTTGGTGACTTGGTCTTAAAAGAGAACCAAAAAAATTCTAACTTGCAACCCCATCTAAGAGACAAGTTCATGACTAACTGGTTAGGTCCTTATGTCATCGATAGTAAAATAGGACCTGGAACATAGCGACTCGTCTCTCTTGAAGGAATCAAGAAACTAGAAACCTTGAACATCAGTCATTTGAGGCCATTCCACATTTAGAAATCCATAGCCCACCCTAAAAAGCTACAAGGATTCCTATCATCTCTTGGTTAACCTAAAATGCCCCAAAGGTACCTATAATCGCTTTGGTCAAACTAAAAAGCTCCAAGGATTCCAATAATCGCTTGGTCAAACCAAAACACCCCAAAGGTGCCCATAATCCCTTTGGTCAAACCAAAAGCTCCAAGGATTCCCATAATTACTTGGTTAACCCCAAAACTCCCCAAAGGTGCCCATAATCCCTTTGGTAACACCATAAATATCCAAGTATTCCCACAATCGCTTGGTCACCCCAACACACCCCAAAGGTGCCCATAATCCCTTTGGTCAAACTAAAAAGCTCTAAGGATTCTAGAAATTGCTTGGTCAACCCCAAAATGCCCCAAAGGTGCCCATAATCCCTTTGGTCAAACCAAAAGCTCCAAGGATTTCCACAATCGCTTGGTCAACCTAAAATGCCCCAAAGGTATCCATAAACTCTTTGGTCAAACCAAAATCTCTAAAGATTCCCGCAATCGCTTGGTCAACCGCAAAATGCCCCAAAGGTGCCCATAATCCCTTTGGTCACACAAAAAATCTCCAAGGATTCCCGCAATCGCTTGGTCACCCCAAAACGCCCCAAAGGTATCAATAATCCCTTTGGTCAAACCAAAAAGCACTAAGGATTCCCAAAATCGCTTGGTCAACCTAAAACGCCCCAAAGGTATCCATAAAATCTTTGGTAAAACCAAAATCTCCAAGGGTTCCCACAATCGCTTGGTCAAAAAAAATATTCAAAAACAAACAAAACAATAAAATAATAAAAAATAACAAAAAAAGTTGCATCTCACTTCCATGCATACTCTTAAAAATCAAAACACAAAAAAAATAAGTTGCATTAGGCATCACAAATGTACATTGCATATTTGTTGGTCATACAGGTCAAACGCACCATAGACTATAATTACTCAACAATTCCATCATTTTCCACATTTGTCCACCTTGTAAATAGTCCAACAAAAATAAACGCCATCCACATTTTTCACAATATCATCATCAATTGTCTTCTAATGTATTCAGGGCTCTCATCATTAGTTGTCATTAGATTTCTAGCCATAACTGTACAAAGTTAGACAAATTTTACAAAGGTAGAGTTTTACTTGGATCACACCTTGTTACGTAACATCCCAACACAAGTTAAAACACATAAAAAAATTCCCAAGTTGTGTGAACAAAATATGAAACCTGCATAGCAGGCTAGGTTACCATACGCGAAATGGTTATCTTGCTCATCCCCCTGTGTGAATGACCCCAAGAATGCTAAGAGTTGGCAAAAGGACAAGCATCTTCCCTACCCAATTCCCCAAGAATCCCAAAATCCCCAAAGGAACTGCCCATTACCAATGGATCTAAACAAATGCAATAAAAATAAAATAACCTAAAAAAACAAACTAGTCCAAACTAAAACAAAACATAAAACTATAGTACATGATTGTTTTATTGACGTTAGTTCAAAGATGAAAATAATGTTTAAGGAGCAGCCCATGACCGGTAGAGGGACATCTTCTCCACCTAAATTATTTTATCTAAAGATAGTCTCTCCTTGAATTTCTAATATTTTATAGAGGCCTAACCAAATATTATCAAACTTATCATGATCTCCTTTCTTTTCATGTGCTTTATCCCATAGTAATACTAAGTTAACAATCCTAAAGGCTTTGATTCTAGCTCTTTTTCAACATATATTTTGAATATACCTTGATGTTTTCTAAAATTTTTAAGGGCATCCTCTTTCTTCTCATCTAAAGTCATCATATTAGTTAGCCTTACTTAGATTTTATCATCCACTTCTAAGTAATATTTCATAAACTATAATATTAATAACTTAATATTAGTAGGGAAAATATGATCTTATCCATATACCAAATGATAAGGAGATGTACCTATTGAGGATTTTATCTTGGCCTTATCTACCCATAAAGCATACGTAAGTTTATTAATCCAATATCTAGGATTTTTGTCTAGAATCTTCTTGATTATAATCAATAAGCTATTATTGGTAGATTCAACTAAATTATTTCCTTGAGGATAATAGTTACAAAAAAAATTAAAGTCACCTTTTTTCATAGACCCATTCTACAAATTAGAGTGAGGTGAAGGTTGAACCATTATCACACACTAAAGAGTAAGGTATTCCAAACCTAGTTAAAATGTGTTCTTCAAGAAACTCAATCACAACATCTATGGTGCAATTCTTAGTAGCTCGAGATTTTGTCCATGGAGTGCAATAGTCAGTTGCAGTAAAGATGTATTTGTGACTGGATGAAGAATTTGGATTTATGACTCCTATGAAGTCTAATCCCCATTATCCAAAATAATGAGTCTCAAATACTGGCTATAAAGGTAAGGATGTGTTTATTTCTATATTAATAGTAACTTGGTAATTCGAGAAAGGTATTGTTAGCTATTGAGGTAAGGTGGAATTATCATAGTAGATGGTGGTGTAATGGGTTTTTGGTTTTGAGGCTTTTGATTTGATCATGCGGGAGTGGAAGAGCAGGTTGGGTCCTTCATTTATGTGGGGAATAAAAACCTAGATGTGGAGGATAAAACAATTGGTATTTTGGATCAACTGCATAGATTTAATGTTGTGGGTGAAACACTTGTAGGTTT
Organism: Wollemia nobilis; assembly: GCA_028583015.1. Taxonomy (NCBI): domain Eukaryota; kingdom Viridiplantae; phylum Streptophyta; class Pinopsida; order Araucariales; family Araucariaceae; genus Wollemia; species Wollemia nobilis. The sequence continues at coordinate 3,758,870 of JAQPPZ010001753.1, forward strand.
TGGATGAATCACTTTCTGGTTTTGGTGTGAAACACTTGTAGGTTTTGGGTGAATCACTTTCTAGTTTTAGTGTGAATCACTGGCTAGTTTTGGTGTGAAATACTTTTTGGATTTGGGTGAAGCACTTGCTAGATTCAAGTGAAACACTTGCTAGTTTTAGTGTGAATCACTTGCTAGTTTTAGTTTGAAACAATTACTAATTTTGGGTGAAACACTTGCTTGTTTTGGGTCAAATACTTGTTGGTTTTGAGAGAAATAATTGTTGGTTTTGGTATGAAATATTGATTGGCTTGGGAGTGCATTAAACATCATGGATATATCATCATATCAGATGAAGATGAAGTGGGGATTGCATGTGTAGAGCATGATATGTATGTGGGTAAGAGTTAAAGTAAAAATGTCCTATAGGATACTCCAATTTGGGTATACATATTTTCTTATTGCAAACCATGAAAGTACCTATAGCTTTGTATGCAGGATGGAAAATAAAGGAGATAATTTTATGGTGTAAGAATTGACTAGACTAATTAATGATTTGACTAAAACTATAGAAGTATCATTGGAACGCATTTGGTATACCTTAAATGAGATCAAAACTACTATAGATATATATTATTTATTGATTAGAATAGGGTCATTTATTGGCTTATCTTAGTGTTCTGCATTGATTTAGTGTAGTGGGATATCTCATAATTAGTTAGTGTCCCAATGAAGTAGTGCTCACTAGCTGAATTACTTAAGTAACTGTAGAAAATGTATGGGAAGTGGTATTAGGATAGAGATTTCACTATTGCAAAAAATAATTAAACTTGGTCTTCCATACAATGTCATCAAGTGATTAATTTGAAAAATGCAAATTTATTTGTAATAAGCTTTGAACATTAATAGTATGATGGAGTTAAAATATTGGACCTTTATCCAGTATAAACTATGGAGAGTGGGTTTATTATATTTGAATGCCTTGAGGGCATCACTATTATAGGAGTAGGTATTTTTTCTTGCTTTGTTAAAAAGTATTGGGTAGGTAAATTTTTTATTAACAAATTTTGGAACCTTTGGAAATTTCTCTGTGTAGATGTGTGGTTTCTTTTAACTTTTGTTTCCAGTAAATGATGGATGGTGTATTCTCTATGTGGAAATACTATTTAATATCATGTATTTGATGGCAGCTATTTGGAAGGACCTATAATGATATTTCTTTATAACTATTTAAACCATTTACATGTTGGAAGTTAAGTTATAATTTATAAAAAATATCTCATAGTGATTTTGAGATAAGGAGAGATGGACTTATAGCTTGATTTAGACTGTAATTTTTAATGGGTAGAGAATATCTTGTTTATAGTAGGTTAAATATTTTATTACTTAGATAAAAAGTAGCTTCTTGGTATTGTTATTTGCACTCCAAAAATGTGGAGTTGTGTTGTATTTATGGATAGGAAGAATTATTCATAGTAAGAAGTGAAGGGAATAGTAAATGTACCCAAGTAGGAGATAAGAACGGATGGAAATGTCTTATCTCTTTGTAATATATTCACTATTTTGAAATTAAAGAGAATATTTTTAATGCTAGGTTTTCCCTTTGGGGTTTTTCCTAGGGTAAATATTTTTTTGTGTGCTCATGGATGGAATCTTATTTAAGTTAAATATATATTTACTTAAGAGCCTTTGCTAAAGGAAAATTGTGTGATATTATGTTCTTGAAAGTGTTTAAGGTTAATATTACATGTTTAATAAAGGTTTCATTTCATGTCCTTGATGTGGGAATTATTATGTTATTTATTATGAATTACATTTATTTGGGTAATGAAGAAATGTGGGTTTGATTTTATGGTAATGACAATTAGTCAACAAAATCATATATGATAAATCACTACTCTAACATCTTAAAATACCTTGATGGACTAGATAAGGAAAGACTCTAGTAGACAAAAAAAAGTGTTGCTTTTGTGAATGTGTAATTTCCTTGATGTAAATGAATAATCTAGTCTTTGCAAATATTGTTTTTCAATATAAGAGAGAAAAGAGGCTTTTAGGGACTGGGCTAGCTCATTGGAATATAATGAGAAAGATAGTTGAATCCCTTTATGCTGGAGAACCTACTTATATGGACTTAGGTAGAGTGTGACTTAGGAAAGGTAAGTTAGCTCATTGGAGGTTAATGAGAACTATAATTTGCTTACTAAGGGAAAACACCTAGTACACTTAGATAGATGTATGTAAGTGGTAGGGATGGTGTGCCTCAAAGAAAATACTAAGTAGTAAACTAATTAAATTAGAGGAATATTTAGTTAGGAGGTAACTTAAATATATATTAAAAAAAAAACTCACGGTTGAGATGGGGTAAAAATTGGAGGTTATGACACTTGGTATCATAGCATAGTTCATAGGGATACAAGTTTTTGTGTACAAGAATAGATGAGTGTAATAGGTTTTCACACCTTGTAAATACTATACTTTAAAGAAAATGTATCTATTTAAAATAGACCTCGACTATCTAGTTAGATAACTAGAAGTATAGTTGCTAGTAGGAGAATCATTTCAAAGATGAAATTATGAACTGAACAATACTATCTCTCTTGTGTGTGTGGCTAGGGATAATACCACCCAAGAGAAGGAGAGGGAGTTCTATCCCATAGATGAGGCAGACTCGATAAAATAATGTCGAGGTTGAAACCTTAAATTTAGGCATGAATGCTTCATATAATGAGAGGGAGGACCTCACTAAAATAGTTGCTTTACTGAGAGAACAAATGAAAACACATAAATAATTTTTGGAAGCTATAGTGAATCAAGATTCACAAGATGGAAATTTTAGAATGCGATGAGAGAATTAAATTCACCTAGAGGCTCCACAAGCTAGAATTTGAATAGAGACAAAATTGGAAAAATATGTGAAACAACTAAAATATTCGAAGTTCAATGGAGAATACAATGGTGAAAAATTTGAAGCTTGGCTGAAGGAGATAGAGAAATTTTGTAATATGAAAAATTATTCCATCGATACCTAAATTTCATTTGCTACTTTACATTTATAGGAGGTTGGTTTGGATTGATGGAAAATATTTAATGGGAAACAAGGGATTGAGGTTGTAGTTGATTTGAAATAGAAGAACTTTGTGATAGCTTTCAAAGAAATATTCCTCACCGAACACTTTTACATCAAGAAATTTTAGTAATTCACCAAATTTAGACAAGGGAATAATATAATGGAAGTATATTACCAAAATTTATGTACCCACTTATAATGAAACGATCCCAAAGTTGGGCATGAAGTAAATATGTGAGAACCTAGTAATCTACAGAAGGTCCATGATCTAGATAGCAAAGCTAAAACTTATATTGAGCCTTACTTCAATTATGAAAGGACATCTAAGCAAGATAGAGATGCACTAAGAAAGAGAAAGGTGTAGGCTTCATAAAGTGTTAAGCGAAGCAAACAAACAAGATTTCCCCTAGATAAGACAAAATAAATTATATAAAACAAGGGAAGTTTAGGAAAAGGTTCAAAAAAAAGAACCATAATCCTAACAATCGCAACACTAGGGACAATCCTAAGGTTCAAGTGAAAATAAAAGATGGACAGAAGCAAAAGACTCATCTAGGACCTAAATTAGGATGTTATGAATGTTTTAGACCACATTACATCAATAATTATCCACTTAAAGTAAGATCAAGTTCAAAAGAAAAAAACAAGCTTATAAATAACTTGTGCATAAGATTTATGCCACAATAGGGAGTCATAATCTAGAAGGACAAGCCACTCCACTACTAATAAAATATAATATTTTTAGTAGATATTTTAGAATTCTAATTTATAGTGGTGCCACATATAGCTTTGATACCACTAGCTTAATTAAAAATATACCAAAAAGGCCAAAAATCTTGGCACATGGATGGAAGGTTGAGTATGGCTCAGTACAGACCTACTATGTAAATCAATGTTACCCCATGACTAAATTATCTTACCTAGTGGCACACTTGTAGGTTACCTTTATGTAGCACCACTTCATGCTTTTTATATAGTATTAGGAATGGATTGGTTGCAAGAATATAAGGTTGTAATCAATTTCCAATATATATGGATTGAGTACTCTGAATATGGTAAGAAAGTACAAAGGGTGTCGTTGAGTGGTATTTTCATCCAGTTGTGAAAGTATGCTCTCCTTTAGGATTTGGGTTCCAAATCCTCTCTTGCAAATAAGTTAAACAAATGACTTCTCCAAGGTCTCTGTTGTATTAGCATTTGCATATGTGTATTAGTAATCTCAAATAAAGATATTCAATTTAAATTCTTGGAACACCTTAGTGATTGCAAGTAACTGTAAACAAGGGGCAATGCTAGTTTATTTCACCATGAAACTTTAGTGATTTCATTGTTTTTTTGGATTTTGATATTTTTTAGATGTTTATTTTAATGCCTAGAAAAGTTAAAACTTCTGGAAAAATATAAAATGCAGAAAAATGAAAATGAAATGTAGAAACTGAAACTAAAATGCATTCAGTATGATGCTATCCTATTTCAAAAAAATAGAAGATGTGAGGTCTCTGTGCATGCAACCTAACCTATTGGACCTGCAAACAAGCACAATCTGAATAAGCTAAGTGTTGGTTCCTAGGGTACGAAATAAAATTCAAATTTTAAATATTCACCTAATGTAACCCAAATAAATGGCATCAAAATTATCTATAAATTCAAAATCTAAAAAGATGAAAGAATAAACATTAAATTCATAGCATGCAAAGAAAATCTCCCACAAGATGCAAATTTCTGAACACTTATGCATTAAAAATGTGTCATTTTACAATAGCAAAATTTTTGGTTTTCTCGAACCAGTCCATGGAAGAAAAACAACTCAAACAGGTCCAGAATGGCATCATCTCCTTCAAGTCTACAACTCTGCTCACCGCAATTTCCAACCCATGTCCATGAAGAAGAAAAACTAGTCTACGAAAGAAAAACAGCCCAACTAGGTCCAGAATGGCCTTATCACCTTCAAACCTGCAACGCTACTTGCAGCAGTTTTCACCCTTTTTTGGCATCTTTGAATGGTGTATTTAAACTTTTGAAAGCCTTGTTTCCTTCCCTGAGGGTTCATTTCATTTGCCGATGGTTGTTCGTTTCACCTTCCCTAACTATTCATTTCACCTTCCCTGTATGCGTGTGCTTTGCTTTCCATTTTGTGGCCCTTCGCTGCGATTTATCCACATGGTTTTGTGTCAGTTTTCCTCCATGTGTAATGACCATCTTAAATGATTTCAAATCATTAAAGATTCCTCATGTAACGCTTTGTCTTCTTCATTGGATTTTGTCCTTATGTCCACGTCACTATGCAGGTCCGTTACCTTGGCAAAAATGGAACATGTCACAATATCGTGACACTTTTGCATCCTTGCTCTCCTTTGTTGCTTTGAATCACGAAAATAGAACATGTCACGATATTGTGACACTTTTGGCCCCTTTCGTCTTTTGTTGCTTTTAGCCACAAAAATGTAACATGTCACGATATCACGACACTTTTTCTTTCTCTATTTGTCTGCCCATTTTGAATCGTGAAAATGCAACATGTCACGATATCATGACACTTTTCTTCCTTTGGCTGTGACGATGCAACATGTCGCGATATCGCGACACTTTTTCATCCTTGGCTGCGATGATGCAACATGTCGCGATATTGCGACACTTTTTCTACTTTGGCCGTGACAGTGCAACATGTCATGATATCATGACACTTTTTCCTTTTTGGCTGCAATGGTGCAACATGTCACGATATCATGACACTTTTTCTTTTTGAGCCACGATGGTGCAACATGTCGCGATATCATGACACTTTTTATTTTTGGGCTGCGATGGTGCAACATGTCATGATATCACGACACTTTTTCTTTTTGGGCTGCGATGGTGCAACATGTCGCGATATCGTGACACTTTTTCTTTTTTGTTCTTTCTTTCCTTTTTTGGTCGCGAAAATGCAACATGTCGCAATATCACGACACTTTTCTTTCTTCTCTTTTCCTTTGCTTTGGCCTGCAAAAATGCAACATGTCGCGATATCGTGACACTTTTCTTTCTTCTCTTTTCCTTTGTTTTGGGCCACAAAAACGCAACCTGTCTCGATATTGCGACACTTTTTGTCTTTTGGCCACGACAGTGCAACATGTCGCGATATCGTGACACTTTTTCTCTTTTGGCTATGGTGGCACAACATGTTGCGATATCGTGGCACTTTTTCTCTTTTGGCCATGGTGGCGCAACATGTCGCGATATCATGACACTTTTTCTTTTTTGGCCGTGATGGAGCAACATGTCGCAATATCGTGACACTTCTTCATTTTTGGCCGCGATGGAGCAACATGTCACGATATCATGACACTTTTTCTTTTTGGGCCGCGATGGTGCAACATGTCACGATATCGCGACACTTTTTCTTTTTGGGCCACGATGGTGCAACATGTCGCGATATCACGACACTTTTTTCTCCTTGTGGTGTTTTGCTTTTTTTCTTTGAAATTTAGCCTATGGGCCACTTCGGTCTTCTTGGAACACATGCAAAAAGGTGGTTCCCCAATTTTGGGGTACGTTGTGGATTAGCCACAACAAATGGTGACTCTGATGGGAAATGCTCTTGAGCATTTCGGTGAGAACTCAACCTAAAAACACATAGACTCAAATACAAGCATTAGCAAATATCCCAAGAATGAAACTAGACAAGAAATACATGAAACATTAGAATTATTAAGCATCAGCTCGGTGTGTGCAATGTGCTTCATTCCCTATCATTTGAAATTGATCACATTCCATTGTCAGTTTCACTTATGATTCGTATGCAAGGCTATGAATTATTTGTGCAGGATTTGATGTATGATGAAGATGCTAGAGATATAGCAACCTGCGTTGCAAATTCTTAGACCTTCTAGTATCATGAACACACATATTAAAACTCTAGAACCCCATTAGGACCAAATATATGTATACTAAATTAATTTACTAGATCCCAAAGTTGGTTATGAGTCACTACCATCTTGAACCCATGTGCAGGTGTAAGTGAAATCAGAGCTTTGGGGAATAATATTCCCAACCTAAGCGAGATGGGAATTTAACCCTATCCTTACTACTCTGATCTGGAGTTCATTACCTCATCTTGAATAAAATGATTTAACCTTTTATGGATAAAACTATCAGGCTAGCCTGTCCATTTGAGCAGTCAATGGTCTTGTTTTTAGACAAGACGTGTTGCCACGCATGAGCATACTCCACTACTAGCCAGGTGTCTATAGCCCTGGTGGAGATTAACCCCATAATCCATGACTTGGCTCTACTTTTGATTTCTTGGACCTTGGGGATGACTACCCATCTCTGCAAGGGACATGTAGTATGAAATGAAAAATATTTACTTTGGAATTTCAAGTTCTTGAGTGGGCAAAATAGAAGCTTTGGGGAATCAGATTCTCAACCTAAGCGAGATGAGAATATACCTTGATGTTTTCTAAAATTTTTAAGGGCATCCTCTTTCTTCTCATCTAAAGTCATCATATTAGTTAGCCTTACTTATATTTTATCATCCACTTCTAAGTAATATTTCATAAACTATAATATCAATAACTTCATATTAGTAGGGAAAATATGATCTTATCCATATACCAAATGATAAGGAGATGTACCTATTGAGGATTTTATCTTGGCCTTATCTACCCATAAAGCATACGTAAGTTTATTAATCCAATATCTAGGATTTTTGTCTAGAATCTTCTTGATTATAATCAATAAGCTATTATTGGTAGATTCAACTAAATTATTTCCTTGAGGATAATAGTTACAAAAAAAATTAAAGTCACCTTTTTTCATAGACCCATTCTACAAATTAGAGTGAGTTGAAGGTTGAACCATTATCACACACTAAAGAGTAAGGTATTCCAAACCTAATTAAAATGTGTTCTTCAAGAAACTCAATCACAACATCTATGGTGCAATTCTTAGTAGCTCGAGATTTTGTCCATGAAGTGCAATAGTCAGTTGCAGTAAAGATGTATTTGTGACTGGATGAAGAATTTGGATTTATGACTCCTATGAAGTCTAATCCTCATTATCAAAAATTATGAGTCTCAAATACTGGCTATAAAGGTAAGGATGTGTTTATTTCTATATTAATAGTAACTTGGTAAGTATGACATGATATAACATGGGCATGGGCATCGTTAAAAATTTGAGGTCAGTAGTATCCAACTCTCAATATCTAATGTGCAATGACATTAGATGAAACATGTCTAGTCACATATTTTCCACGAACGTTATCAATGACTTGAGTAGCTTCATATTTATCTAGGCATCTCAAGTAGATTCCTTCATGATTTATTTTATATAAAAAACCTACTTTAATCATGAAGTTAGCACTTTTTAGATGTAATGCTATTCTTTTAGTAGTATTAAAATAACTTGGGAATTTATTATTCAATAAGTAGTATCCTATATCCCTCTATTCATCACTTGTGATATTATCCACTAAAAATTATTGGCAAAGAATTTGAGGATCAATTTTAGCAAAAGTTTTACTTAATCCTTGGCCTTTGACAATTTTCATAGGTTGGATTTGTAAATAAAATTCTTATAAGGTTGTCATCCTTTTTCCTCTTCTTTATCCAAATTTATTTTTCATTAGCATGGTTTTGATAGTTGGGTCTGGCATAATTGCAAAGATTCTACTATGTAAAATGTAATGTCTGAATTTATTTACTACCTTCACTAAAGCAAATGTTTGTTTATCTATAGTTGTGTCTTTTAGTTGGGAATATTTTAAAGGGGATATCACAAAAGATATAATTTTTTCATCATTGTTTTCATTCTTATGTGTTAGGACACTAGAACTTGAGTGTTTATAAGTGAATGAACAGATGTAGAAGGGCTATATATAATCAAGAATCACTAAAAATGGAGCATTAGATAACATATATTTAATTCCTTGAAAGTATTCTTGGTATTTAGAATTCCAATTAATATCAACATATTTAGTGAGCATATCATTCAATCGTCTAACTATCTTTATAAATCCTTCTTTCTAAAGAAGGATCTCTATTCTTTCTTACTACCTGGGATATGGATTTTCCATATTGTTGTCATGACCCTTCCTTGGAGGACTTATCATTTGATGGATTCTGATATTATTATATTGTTTTTTTGATGGAAGGACGAACTATTTAATTATTAGTTTATGCAAGACATCAATTTCTTAAAAGAGAAACATTATATTCTATTGATGAAATTTTTATTTTTTGCAAGTGTAGTTATGCAAGAATGTAAATATTTTTATAGAATATATGATGTATAGAATAATTTGTTATTTTCTATTGGGTTATGTTAAATATATTTTCATGTAATAATGTGATACCACTAATGGAATTGCATTATCTATAGGAATAGGTTCATCTCATGATGGGAAGGAAGTAATCACCAAGAATAAGATATACTAAGAAAAGAAAATATATGATGTCTATTTTATCATTTAGATCGAGTAGCGAGAAAAAAATACTCTTTAATCATAATTTGCACACTATGAAACTTCTAAATAGAATTATATTAAGTATATAAAAAATTTAGATGTTTCTATTAGTTTTTATTTGATAGTAAATTTATGGGTGGATCCTTGAAAATAGTAACAAGGGATAAGCATTGATTTCTCTTGATTTTATTTTTAATTAAGGAAATATATCCCTTGGAAGGGATTCAATGTTAAGAATCAAATAACTTAGTGAGGATGTTTAAAAATCTATCGTTTGACATGGATTCAAAGGATACCACCAAATTATGGGTTAAAGAGAATAGTAACATTAAATTTTGAACTGGGAATTCGAGAAAGGTATTGTTAGCTATTGAGGTAAGGTGGAATTATCATAGTAGATGGTGGTGTAATGGGTTTTTGGTTTTGAGGATTTTGATTTGATCATGCGGGAGTGGAAGAGCAGGTTGGGTCCTTCATTTATGTGGGGAATAAAAACCTAGATGTGGAGGATAAAACAGTTGGTATTACTGCATAGATTTAATGTTGTGGGTGAAACACTTGTAGGTTTTGGATGAATCACTTTCTGGTTTTGGTGTGAAACACTTGTAGGTTTTGGGTGAATCACTTTCTAGTTTTAGTGTGAATCACTGGCTAGTTTTGGTGTGAAATACTTTTTGGATTTGGGTGAAGCACTTGCTAGATTCAAGTGAAACACTTGCTAGTTTTAGTGTGAATCACTTGCTAGTTTTAGTTTGAAACACTTACTAATTTTGGGTGAAACACTTGCTTGTTTTGGGTCAAACACTTGTTGGTTTTGAGAGAAATAATTGTTGGTTTTGGTATGAAATATTGATTGTCTTGAGAGTGCATTAAACATCATGGATATATCATCATATCATATGAAGATGAAGTGGGGATTGCATGTGTAGAGCATGATATGTATGTGGGTAAGAGTTAAAGTAAAAATGTCCTATAGGATACTCCAAGTTGGGTATACATATGTTCTTATTGCAAACCATGAAAGTACCTATAGCTTTATATGCAGGATGGAAAATAAAGGAGATAATTTTATGGTGTAAGAATTGACTAGACTAATTAATGATTTGACTAAAACTATAGAAGTATCATTGGAACGCATTTGGTATACCTTAAATGAGATCAAAACTACTATAGATATATATTATTTATTTATTAGAATAGGGTCATTTATTGGCTTATCTTAGTGTTCTGCATTGATTTAGGGTAGTGGGATATCTCATAATTAGTTAGTGTCCCAATGAAGTAGTGCTCACTAGCTGAATTACTTAAGTAACTGTAGAAAATGTGTGGGAAGTGGTATTAGGATAGAGATTTCGCTATTGCAAAAAATAATTAAACTTGGTCTTCCATACAATGTCATCAACTGATTAATTTGAAAAATGCAAATTTATTTGTAATAAGCTTTGAACATTAATAGTATGATGGAGTTAATATATTGGACCTTTATCCAGTATAAACTACGGAGAGTGGGTTTATTATATTTGAATGCCTTGAGGGCATCACTATTATAGGAGTAGGTATTTTTTCTTGCTTTGTTAAAAAGTATTGGGTAGGTAAATTTTTGATTAACAAATTGTGGAACCTTTGGAAATGTCTCTGTGTAGATGTGTGGTTTCTTTTAACTTTTGTTTCCAGTAAATGATGGATGGTGTATTCTCTATGTGGAAATACTATTTAATATCATGTATTTTATGGCAGCTATTCGGAAGGACCTATAATGATATTTCTTTATAACTATTTAAACCAGTTACATGTTGGAAGTTAAGTTATAATTTATAAAAAATATATCATAGTGATTTTGAGATAAGGAGAGATGGACTTATAGCTTGATTTAGACTGTAATATTTAATGGGTAGAGAATATCTTGTTTATAGTAGGTTAAATATTTTATTACTTAGATAAAAAGTAGCTTCTTGGTATTGTTATTTGCACTCCAAAAATTTGGAGTTGTGTTGTATTTATGGATAGGAGGAATTATTCATAGTAAGAAGTGAAGGGAATAGTAAATGTACCCAAGTAGGAGATAAGAACGGATGGAAATGTCTTATCTCTTTGTAATATATTCACTATTTTGAAATTAAAGAGAATATTTTTAATGCTAGGTTTTCCCTTTGGGGTTTTTCCTAGGGTAAATATTTTTTTGTGTGCTCATGGATGGAATCTTGTTTAAGTTAAATGTATATTTACTTAAGAGCCTTTGCTAAAGGAAAATTATGTGATGTTATGTTCTTGAAAGTGTTTAAGCTTAATATTGCATGTTTAATAAAGGTTTCATTTCATGACCTTGATGTGGGTGTTATTATGTTCTTTATTATGAATTACATTTCTTTGGGTAATGAAGAAATGTGGGTTTGATTTTATGGTAATGACAATTAGTCAACAAAATCATATATGATAAATCACTGCTCTAACATCTTAAAAGACCTTGATGGACTAGATAAGGAAAGACTCTAGTAGACAAAAAGAGTGTTGCTTTTGTGATTATGTAATTCCTTTGATGTAAATGAATAATCTAGTCTTTGCAAATATTGTTTGTCAATATAAGAGAGGAAAGAGGCTTTTAGGAGCTGGGCTAGCTCATTGGAAGATAATGAGAAAGATAGTTGAATCCCTTTATGCTGGAGAACCTACTTATATGGACTTAGGTAGAGTGTGACTTAGGAAAGGTAAGTTAGCTCATTGGAGGTTAATGAGAACTATAATTTGCTTACTAAGGGAAAACACCTAGTACACTTAGATAGATGTATGTAAGTGGTAGGGATGGTGTGCCTCAAAGAAAATACTAAGTAGTAAACTAATTAAATTAGAGGAATATTTAGTTAGGAGGTAACTAAATATATATTAAAAAAAAAACTCACGGTTGAGATGGGGTAAAAATTGGAGGTTATGACACTTGGTATCATAGCATAGTTCATAGGGATACAAGTTTTTGTGTACAAGAATAGATGAGTGTAATATGTTTTCACAACTTGTAAATACTATAATTTAAGGAAAGTGTATCTATTTAAACTAGACCTCGACTCTCTAGATATATAACTAGAAGTATAGTTGCTAGTAGGAGAATCATTTCAAAGATGAAATTATGAACTGAACAATACTATCTCTCTTGTGTGTGTGGCTAGGGATAATACCACCCAAGAGAAGGAGAGGGAGTGCTATCCCATAGATGAGGCAGAATCGATAAAATAATGTCGAGGTTGAAACCCTAAATTTAGGCATGAATGCTCCATATAATGAGAGGGATGACCTCACTAAAATAGTTTCTTTACTGAGAGAACAAATGAAAACACATAAATAATTTTTGGAAGCTATAGTGAATCAAGATTCACAAGATGGAAATTTTAGAATGCGATGAGAGAATGAAATTCACCTAGAGGCTCCACAAGCTAGAATTTGAATAGAGGCAAAATTGGAAAAATATGTGAAACAACTAAAATATTTGAAGTTCAATGGAGAATACAATGGTGAAAATTTTGAAGCTTGGCTGAAGGAGATAGAGAAATTTTGTAATATGAACAATTATTCCATCGATACCTAAATTTCATTTGCTACTTTACATTTACAGGAGGTTGGTTTGGATTGATGGAAAATATTTAATGGGAAACAAGGGATTGAGGTTGTAGTTGATTTGAAATAGAAGAACTTTGTGATAGCTTTCAAAGAAATATTCCTCACCGAACACTTTTACATCAAGAAATTTTAGGAATTCACCAAATTTAGACAAGGGAATAATATAATGGAAGTATATTATCAAAATTTATGTACCCACTTATAATGAAACGATCCCAAAGTTGGGCATGAAGTAAATATGTGAGAACCTAGTAATCTACAGAAGGCCCATGATCTAGATAGCAAAGCTAAAACTTATATTGAGCCTTACTTCAATTATGAAAGGACATCTAAGCAAGATAGAGACGCACTAAGAAAGAGAAATGGTGTAGGCTTCATAAAGTGTTAAGCGAAGCAAACAAACAAGATTTCCCCTAGATAAGACAAAATAAATTATATAAAACAAGGGAAGTTTAGGAAAAGGTTCAAAAAAAAGAACCATAATCCTAACAATCGCAACACTAGGGACAATCCTAAGGTTCAAGTGAAAATAAAAGATGGACAGAAGCAAAAGACTCATCTAGGACCTAAATTAGGATGTTATGAATGTTTTAGACCACATTACATCAATAATTATCCACTTAAAGTAAGATCAAGTTCAAAAGAAAAAAACAAGCTTATAAATAACTTGTGCATAAGATTTATGCCACAATAGGGAGTCATAATCTAGAAGGACAAGCCACTTCACTACTAATAAAATATAATATTTTTAGTAGATATGTTAGAATTCTAATTTATAGTGGTGCCACATATAGCTTTGATACCACTAGCTTAATTAAAAATATACCAAAAATGCCAAGAATCTTGGCACATGGATGGAAGGTTGAGTATGGCTCAGTACAGACCTACTCTGTAAATCAATGTTACCCCATGACTGAATTATCTTACCTAGTGGCACACTTGTAGGTTACCTTTATGTAGCACCACTTCATGCTTTTTATATAGTATTAGGAATGGATTGATTGCAAGAATATAAGGTTGTAATCAATTTCCAATATATATGGATTGAGTACTCTGAATATGGTAAGAAAGTACAAAGGGTGTCGTTGAGTGGTATTTTCATCCAGTTGTGAAAGTATGCTCTCCTTTAGGATTTGGGTTCCAAATCCTCTCTTGCAAAGAAGTTAAACAAATGACTTCTCCAAGGTCTCTGTTGTATTAGCATTTGCATATGTGTATTAGTAATCTCAAATAAAGATATTCAATTTAAATGCTTGGAACACCTTAGTGATTGCAAGTAATAATGTTGGTTTATTTCACCATGAAAATTTAGTGATTGTTCATTGTTTTTTTGGATTTTGATATTTTTTAGATGTTTATTTTAATGCCTAGAAAAGTTAAAACTTCTGGAAAAATATAAAACGCAGAAAAATGAAAATGAAATGTAGAAACTGAAACTAAAATGCATTCAGTATGATGCTATCCTATTTCATCAAAATTGAAGATGTGAGGTCTCTATGCATGCAACCTAACCTATTGGACCTGCAAAAAAGCACAATCTGAATAAGCTAAGTGCTGGTTCCTGGGGTATGAAATAAAATTCAAATTTCAAATATTCACCTAATGTAACCCAAAGAAATGGCATCAAAATTATCTATAAATTCAAAATCTAAAAATATGAAAGAATAAACATTAAATCCATAGCATGCAAAGAAAATCTCCTTCTTTCTTTCCCACAAGATGCAAATTTCTGAACACTTATGCATTAAAAATGTGTCATTTTACAATAGCAAAATTTTTGGTTTTCTCGAACTAGTCCATGGAAGAAAAACAACTCAAACAGGTCCAGAATGGCATCATCGCCTTCAAGTCTACAACTCTGCTCGCCGCAATTTCCAACCCATGTCCATGAAGAAGAAAAACTAGTCTACGAAAGAAAAACAGCCCAACTAGGTCCAGAATGGCCTTATCGCCTTCAAACCTGCAACGCTACTTGCAACAGTTTTCCCCATTTTTTGGCATCTTTGAATGGTGTATTTAAACTTTTGAAAACCTTGTTTCCTTCCCTGACGGTTCGTTTCATTTGCCGATGGTTGTTCGTTTCACCTTCCCTAACTATTCATTTCACCTTCCCTGTATGCGTGTGTTTTGCTTTCCATTTTGTGGCCCTTCGCTGCGATTTATCCACATGGTTTTGTGTCTGTTTTCCTCCATGTGTAATGACCATCTTAAATTATTTCAAATCATTAAAGATTCCTTATGTAACGCTTTGTCTTCTTCATTGGATTTTGTCCTTATGTCCACGTCACTATGCAGGTCCGTTACCTTGGCAAAAATGGAACATGTCACGATATCGTGACACTTTTGCCTCCTTGATCTCCTTTGTTGCTTTGAATCACGAAAATAGAACATGTCGCGATATCGTGACACTTTTGGCCCCTTTCATCTTTTTTTGCTTTTAGCCACAAAAATGTAACATGTCACAATATTGCGACACTTTTTCTTTCTCTATTTGTCAGCCCATTTTGAATCGTGAAAATGCAACATGTCACGATATCACGACACTTTTCTTCCTTTGGCAATGACAATGCAACATGTCGCGATATTGCGACACTTTTTCATCCTTGGCCGCGATGATGCAACATGTCGCGATATTGCAACACTTTTTCTACTTTTGCCGCGACAGTGCAACATGTCATGATATCATGACACTTTTTCCTTTTTGGCCGCGATGGTGCAACATGTCGCGATATCATGACACTTTTTCTTTTTGGGCCACGATGGTGCAACATGTCGCGATATCATGACACTTTTTATTTTTGGGCTGCGATGGTGCAACATGTCACGATATCGCGACACTTTTTCTTTTTGGGCTGCGATGGTGCAACATGTCGCGATATCGTGACACTTTTTCTTTTTTGTTCTTTTTTTCCTTCTTTGGTCACGAAAATGCAACATGTCGCAATATCACGACACTTTTCTTTCTTATATTTTCCTTTGCTTTGGGCTGCAAAAATGCAACATGTCATCGTGACACTTTTCTTTCTTCTATTTTCCTTTGTTTTGGGCCGCAAAAACGCAACATGTCGCGATATTGCGACACTTTTTGTCTTTTGGCCGCGACAGTGCAACATGTCGTGATATCGTGACACTTTTTCTCTTTTTGCTATGGTGGCACAACATGTCGCGATATCGTGGCACTTTTTCTCTTTTGGCCATGGTGGCGCAACATGTCGCGATATGATGACACTTTTTATTTTTTGGCTGCGATGGAGCAACATGTCACGATATTGCAACACTTCTTCATTTTTGGCCGCGATGGAGCAACATGTCGCGATATCATGACACTTTTTCTTTTTGGGCCGCGATGGTGCAACATGTCACGATATCGCGACACTTTTTCTTTTTGGGCCGCGATGGTGCAACATGTCGTGATATCACGACACTTTTTTCTCCTTGTGGTGTTTTGCTTTTTTTCTTTGAACTTTAGCCTATGGGCTTGTTGGCATTTTTGCCACATTTATTGTCATTATTGATTATGCATGCTTAAGCTGTGGCCCAATGTAGTTTTGTGAGTTTCGATGATTAAAAGCAGTCCAAAATTAAATATTTTGCAGATTTCCAATGCTGTCAAAATAGAAGAATGCGCCCAAGCTACCAAAATTGAAGATTTTATTTATTCGAAGCTGCTGTTCATGGATTGTTCTAACGGTTTCATACATATGTTCGAGAACACAATTTAATGAAGACTGTCGACTCTTTATGGCATTTAATTTTTCGGTCTTCAAGGCTGCGATTAAGGGGATTATGTTCATTGTTTTCGTTGCACAAATTGTAGATCTCAAGGAGGTCCGTTGCAAATTTTAAATGCTGCACAGAGGCCGGCCCTCTATAAAAACCAATGTAAATCTCATTTGCAAGTATCGGGAGTTTTCTGCTAAAATATTGAAGTTCATTTGCAGGAATGAAAGAATTGGCCTCTAATTTTTCAAGCGACTGTTTGGGTGATTTTCCTTTCTGTTATTTGCATTTCTAATAACACTCATATTCCTTAGTTTCTGTTACATTTGAATTCTACATGTTGGATTTGAATATTGCTTGTAAGGGAGTGAGTCCTGTAATGTAATCTTGGAGGGAGTTCTTGTGTACGGTTGTGCGGGAATTAAGTTGATATCTTCTGTTACTTGTTGTTCTTTGTACTTTAAGTGATCTGCTGTTGTTCTTCCCGATCTTATAACTTCGGCTACGGCCATATTTCCCATTTCTTTCCACAAAGTTGTATTCTCTTTCCAGCACTCTAATCTTAAAACAAATTTATAATAGTAAGGGAACCATCCCACTCTGGAGATTGGTCTGGGAGCCATTTCTTGTTTCCAACCTTTCAATGTTGGCCGGGTCTAGGGTGCACATGTAAAAATCCTTTCCTGTGGAAGATTTGTGACCAACAGGGCCACTTCGGTCTTCTTGGAACACATGCAAAAAGGTGGTTCCCCAATTTTGGGGTACGTTGTGGATTAGCCACAACAAATGGTGACTCTATTGGGAAATGCTCTTGAGCATTTCGATGAGAACTCAACCTAAAAACACATAGACTCAAATACAAGCATTAGCAAATATCCCAAGAATGAAACTAGACGAGAAATACATGAAACATTAGAATTATTAAGCATCAGCTCGGTGTGTGCAATGTGCTTCATTCCCTATCATTTGAAATTGATCACATTCCATTGTCAGTTTCACTTATGATTCGTATGCAAGGCTATGAATGATTTGTGCAGGATTTGATGTATGATGAAGATGCTAGAGATATAGCAACCTGCGTTGCAAAGGCTCAGACCTTCTAGTATCATGAACACACATATTAAAACTATCGAACCCTCTTAGGACCAAATATATGTATACTAAATTAATTTACTAGATCCCAAAGTTGGTTATGAGTCACTACCATCTTGAACCCATGTGCAGGTGTAAGTGAAATCAGAGCTTTGGGGAATAGGATTCCCAACCTAAGCGAGATGGGAATTTAACCCTATCCTTACTACTTTGATATGGAGTTCATTACCTCATCTTGAATAAAATGATTTAACATTTTATGGATAAAACTATCAGGCTAGCCTGTCCATTTGAGTAGTCAATGGTCTTGTTTTTAGACAAGACGTGTTGCCACGCATGAGCATACTCCACTACTAGCCAGACGTCTATAGCCCTAGTGGAGATTAACCCCATAATCCATGACTTGGCTCTACTTTTGATTTCTTGGACCTTGGGGATGACTACCCATCCTTGCAAGGGACATGTAGTATGATCCTTCCAATCCAATATTAATGATGAAATGAAAAATATTTACTTTGGAATTTCAAGTTCTTGAGTGGGCAAAATAGAAGCTTTGGGGAATCAGATTCTCAACCTAAGCGAGATGAGAATATACCTTGATGTTTTCTAAAATTTTTAAGGGCATCCTCTTTCTTCTCATCTAAAGTCATCATATTAGTTAGCCTTACTTAGATTTTATCATCCACTTCTAAGTAATATTTCATAAACTATAATATCAATAACTTCATATTAGTAGGGAAAATATGATCTTATCCATATACCAAATGATAAGGAGATGTACCTATTGAGGATTTTATCTTGGCCTTATCTACCCATAAAGCATACATAAGTTTATTAATCCAATATCTAGGATTTTTGTCTAGAATCTTCTTGATTATAATCAATAAGCTATTATTAGTAGATTCAACTAAATTATTTCCTTAAGGATAATAGTTACAAAAAAAATTAAAGTCACCTTTTTTCATAGACCCATTCTACAAATTAGAGTGAGGTGAAGGTTGAACCATTATCACACACTAAAGAGTAAGGTATTCCAAACCTAGTTAAAATGTGTTCTTCAAGAAACTCAATCACAACATCTATGGTGCAATTCTTAGTAGCTCAAGATTTTGTCCATGGAGTGCAATAGTCAGTTGCAATAAAGATGTATTTGTGACTGGATGAAGAATTTGGATTTATGACTCCTATGAAGTCTAATCCCCATTATCCAAAATGATGAGTCTCAAATACTGGCTATAAAGGTAAGGATGTGTTTATTTCTATATTAATAGTAACTTGGTAAGTATGACATGATCTAACATGGGCATGGGCATCGTTAAAAATTTGAGGTCAGTAGTATCCAACTCTCAATATCTAATGTGCAATGACATTAGATGAAACATGTCTAGTCACATATTTTCCACGAACGTTATCAATGACTTGAGTAGCTTCATATTTATCTAGGCATCTCAAGTAGATTCCTTCATGATTTATTTTATATAAAAAACCTACTTTAATCATGAAGTTAGCACTTTTTAGATGTAATGCTATTCTTTTAGTAGTATTAAAATAACTTGGGAATTTATTATTCAATAAGTAGTATCCTATATCCTTCTATTCATCACTTGTGATATTATCCACTAAAAATTATTGGCAAAGAATTTGAGGATCAATTTTAGCAAAAGTTTTACTTAATCCTTGGCCTTTGACAATTTTCATAGGTTGGATCTGTAAATAAAATTCTTATAAGGTTGTCATCCTTTTTCCTCTTCTTTATCCAAATTTATTTTTCATTAGCATGGTTTTGATAGTTGGGTCTGGCATAATTGCAAAGACTCTACTATGTAAAATGTAATGTCTGAATTTATTTACTACCTTCACTAAAGCAAATGTTTGTTTATCTATAGTTGTGTCTTTTAGTTGGGAATATTTTAAAGGGGATATCACAAAAGATATAATTTTTTCATCATTTTTTTCATTCTTATGTGTTAGGACACTAGAATTTGAGTGTTTATAAGTGAATGAATAGATGTAGAAGGGCTATATATAATCAAGAATCACTAAAAATGGAGCATTAGATAACATATATTTAATTCCTTGAAAGTATTCTTGGTATTTAGAATTCCAATTAATATCAACATATTTAGTGAGCATACCATTCAATCATCTAACTATCTTTATAAATCCTTCTTTCTAAAGAATGATCTCTATTCTTTCTTACTACCTGGGATATGGATTTTCCATATTTTTGTCATGACCCTTCCTTGGAGGACTTATCATTTGATGGATTCTGATATTATTATATTGTTTTTTTGATGGAAGGACGGACTATTTAATTATTAGTTTATGCAAGACATCTATTTCTTAAAAGAGAAACATTATATTCTATTGCTGAAATTTTTATTTTTTGCAGGTGTAGTTATGCAAGAATGTATATATTTTTATAGAATATATGGTGTATAGAATAATTGGTTATTTCCTATTGGGTTATGTTAAATATATTTTCATGTAAGAATGTGATGCCACTAATGGAATTGCATTGTCTATAGGAATAGGTTTATCTCATGATGGGAAGGAAGTAATCACCAAGAATGAGATATACTAAGAAAAGAAAATATATGATGTCTATTTTATCATTTAGATCGAGTAGAGAGAAAAAAATACTCTTTAATCATAATTTGCACACTATGAAACTTATTAAAAGAATTATATTAAGTATATAAAAAAATTAGATGTTTCTATTAGTTTTTATTTGATAGTAAATTTATGGGTGGATCCTTGAAAATAGTAACAAGGGATAAGCATTGATTTCACTTGATTTTATTTTTAATTAAGGAAATATATCCCTTGGGAGGGATTCAATTTTAAGAATCAAATAACTTAGTGAGTATGTTTAAAAATCTATCGTTTGACATAGATTCAAAGGATACCACCAAATTATGGGTTAAAGAGAATAGTAACATTAAATTTTGAACTAGGAATTCGAGAAAGGTATTGTTAGCTATTGAGGTAAGGTGGAATTATCATAGTAGATGGTGGTGTAATGGGTTTTTGGTTTTGAGGCTTTTGATTTGATCATGCGGGAGTGGAAGAGTAGGTTGGGTAATTCATTTATGTGGGGAATAAAAACTTAGATGTGGAGGATAAAACAGTTGTTATTTTGGATCAACTGCATAGATTTAATGTTGTGGGTGAAACACTTGTAGGTTTTGGATGAATCACTTTCTGGTTTTGGTGTGAAACACTTGTAGGTTTTGGGTGAATCACTTTCTAGTTTTAGTTTGAATCATTGGCTAGTTTTGGTGTGAAATACTTTTTGGATTTGGGTGAAGCACTTTCTAGATTCAAGTGAAAAACTTGCTAGTTTTAGTGTGAATCACTTGCTAGTTTTAGTTTGAAACACTTACTAATTTTGGGTGAAACACTTGCTTGTTTTGGGTCAAACACTTGTTGGTTTTGAGAGAAATAATTGTTGGTTTTGGTATGAAATATTGATTGGCTTGGGAGTGCATTAAACATCATGGATATATCATCATATCAGATGAAGATGAAGTGGGGATTGCATGTGTAGAGCATGATATGTATGTGGGTAAGAGTTAAAGTAAAAATGTCCTATAGGATACTCCAAGTTGGGTATACATATGTTCTTATTGCAAACCATGAAAGTACCTATAGATTTGTATGCAGGATGGAAAATAAAGGAGATAATTTTATTGTGTAAGAATTGAATAGACTAATTAATGATTTGACTAAAACTATAGAAGTATCATTGGAACGCATTTGGTATACCTTAAATGAGATCAAAACTACTATAGATATATATTATTTATTGATTAGAATAGGGTCATTTATTGGCTTATCTTAGTGTTCTGCATTGATTTAGTGTAGTGGGATATCTCATAATTAGTTAGTGTCCCAATGAAGTAGTGCTCACTAGCTGAATTACTTAAGTAACTGTAGAAAATGTGTGGGAAGTGGTATTAGGATAGAGATTTCGCTATTGCAAAAAATAATTAAACTTGGTCTTCCATACAATGTCATCAACTGATTAATTTGAAAAATGCAAATTTATTTGTAATAAGCTTTGAACATTAATAGTATGATGGAGTTAAAATATTGGACCTTTATCCAGTATAAACTACGGAGAGTGGGTTTATTATATTTGAATGCCTTGAGGGCATCACTATTATAGGAGTAGGTATTTTTTTCTTGCTTTGTTAAAAAGTATTGGGTAGGTAAATTTTTGATTAAAAAATTGTGGAACCTTTGGAAATGTCTCTGTGTAGATGTGTGGTTTCTTTTAACTTTTGTTTCCAGTAGATAATGGATGGTGTATTCTCTATGTGGAAACTCTATTTAATATCATGTATTTGATGGCAGCTATTTGGGAGGACCTATAATGATATTTCTTTATAACTATTTAAACCATTTACATGTTGGAAGTTAAGTTATAATTTATAAAAAAATATCTGATAGTGATTTTGAGATAAGGAGATATGGACTTATAGCTTGATTTAGACTGTAATGTTTAATGGGTAGAGAATATCTTGTTTATAGTAGGTTAAATATTTTATCACTTAGATAAAAAGTAGCTTCTTGGTATTGTTATTTGCACTCCAAAAATGTGGAGTTGTGTTGTATTTATGGATAGGAGGAATTATTCATAGTAAGAAGTGAAGGGAATAGTAAATGTACCCAAGTAGGAGATAAGAACGGATGGAAATGTCTTATCTCTTTGTAATATATTCACTATTTTGAAATTAAAGAGAATATTTTTAATGCTAGGTTTTCCCTTTGGGGTTTTTCCTAGGGTAAATATTTTTTTGTGTGCTCATGGATGGAATCTTGTTTAAGTTAAATGTATATTTACTTAAGAGCCTTTGCTAAAGGAAAATTATGTGATGTTATGTTCTTGAAAGTGTTTAAGCTTAATATTGCATGTTTAATAAAGGTTTCATTTCATGACCTTGATGTGGGTGTTATTATGTTCTTTGTTATGAATTAAAATTTCTTTGGGTAATGAAGAAATGTGGTGTTGATTTTATGGTAATGACAATTAGTCAACAAAATCATATATGATAAATCACTGCTCTAGAATCTTAAAATACCTTAATGGACTAGATAAGGAAAGACTCTAGTAGACAAAAAGAGTGTTGCTTTTGTGATTATGTAATTTCTTTGATGTAAATGAATAATCTAGTCTTTGCAAATATTGTTTTTCAATATAAGAGAGAAAAGAGGCTTTTAGGGACTGGGCTAGCTCATTGGAATATAATGAGATAGATAGCTGAATCCCTTTATGCTGGAGAACCTACTTATATGGACTTAGGTAGAGTGTGACTTAGGAAAGGTAAGTTAGATCATTGGAGGTTAATGAGAACTATAATTTGCTTACTAAGGGAAAACACCTAGTACACTTAGATAGATGTATGTAAGTCCTAGGGATGGTGTGCCTAAAAGAAAATACTAAGTAGTAAACTAATTAAATTAGAGGAATATTTAGTTAGGAGGTAACTAAATATATATTAAAAAAAAAACTCACGGTTGAGATGGGGTAAAAATTGGAGGTTATGACATTTGGTATCATAGCATAGTTCATAGGGATACAAGTTTTTGTGTACAAGAATAGATGAGTGTAATATGTTTTCACACCTTGTAAATACTATAATTTAAGGAAAGTGTATCTATTTAAACTAGACCTCGACTCTCTAGATAGATAAGTAGAAGTATAGTTGCTAGTAGGAGAATCATTTCAAAGATGAAATTATGAACTGAACAATACTATCTCTCTTGTGTGTGTGGCTAGGGATAATTCCACCCAAGAGAAGGAGAGGGAGTGCTATCCCATAGATGAGGCAGACTCGATAAAATAATGTCAAGGTTGAAACCCTAAATTTAGGCATGAATGCTCCATATAATGAGAGGGAGGACCTCACTAAAATAGTTGCTTTACTGAGAGAACAAATGAAAACACATAAATAATTTTTGGAAGATATAGTGAATCAAGATTCACAAGATGGAAATTTTAGAATGCGATGAGAGAATGAAATTCACCTAGAGGCTCCACAAGCTAGAATTTGAATAGAGGCAAAATTGGAAAAATATGTGAAACAACTAAAATATTCGAAGTTCAATGGAGAATACAATGGTGAAAAATTTGAAGCTTGGCTGAAGGAGATAGAGAAATTTTGTAATATGAACAATTATTCCATCGATACCTAAATTTCATTTGCTACTTTACATTTACAGGAGGTTGGTTTGGATTGATGGAAAATATTTAATGGGAAACAAGGCATTGAGGTTGTAGTTGATTTGAAATAGAAGAACTTTGTGATAGCTTTCAAAGAAATATTCCTCACCGAACACTTTTACATCAAGAAATTTTAGGAATTCACCAAATTTAGACAAGGGAATAATATAATGGAAGTATATTATCAAAATTTATGTACCCACTTATAATGAAACGATCCCAAAGTTGGGCATGAAGTAAATATGTGAGAACCTAGTAATCTACAGAAGGCCCATGATCTAGATAGCAAAGCTAAAACTTATATTGAGCCTTACTTCAATTATGAAAGGACATCTAAGCAAGATAGAGACGCACTAAGAAAGAGAAATGGTGTAGGCTTCATAAAGTGTTAAGAGAAGCAAACAAACAATATTTCCCCTAGATAAGACAAAATAAATTATATAAAACAAGGGAAGTTTAGGAAAAGGTTCAAAAAAAAGAACCATAATCCTAACAATCGCAACACTAGGGACAATCCTAAGGTTCAAGTGAAAATAAAAGATGGACAGAAGCAAAAGACTCATCTAGGACCTAAATTAGGATGTTATGAATGTTTTAGACCACATTACATCAATAATTATCCACTTAAAGTAAGATCAAGTTCAAAAGAAAAAAACCAGCTTATAAATAACTTGTGCATAAGATTTATGCCACAATAGGGAGTCATAATCTAGAAGGACAAGCCACTCCACTACTAATAAAATATAATATTTTTGGTAGATATGTTAGAATTCTAATTTATAGTGGTGCCACATATAGCTTTGTTTCCACTAGCTTAATTAAAAATATACCAAAAAGGCCAAGAATCTTGGCACATGGATGGAAGGTTGAGTATGGCTCAGTACAGACCTACTCTGTAAATCAATGTTACCCCATGAATGAATTATCTTACCTAGTGGCAAACTTGTAGGTTACCTTTATGTAGCACCACTTCATGCTTTTTATATAGTATTAGGAATGGATTGGTTGCAAGAATATAAGGTTGTAATCAATTTCCAATATATATGGATTGAGTACTCTGAATATGGTAAGAAAGTACAAAGGGTGTCGTTGAGTGGTATTTTCATCCGAGTTGTGAAAGTACACTCTCCTTTAGGATTTGGGTTCCAAATCCCCTCTTGCAAAGAAGTTAAACAAACAACTTCTCCAAGGTCTCCGTTGTATTAGCATTTGCATATGTGTATTAGTAATCTCAAATAAAGATATTCAATTTAAATGCTTGGAACACCTTAGTGATTGCAAGTAACGCGTAAACAAGGGGCAATGTTGGTTTATTTCACCATGAAACTTTAGTGATTGTTCATTGTTTTTTTTTGGATTTTGATATTTTTTAAATGTTTATTTTAATGCCTGAAAATAAAATGCAGAAAATGAAAATGAAATGTAAAAGCTGAAAATAAAATGCATTCGAGTATGATGCTATCCTATTTCGACAAAACCGAAGATGTGAGGTCTCTATGCATGCAACCTAACCTATTGGACCTGCAAACAAGCACAATCCGGATAAGCTAAGTGCTGGTTCCTAGGGTATGAAATAAAATTCAGATTTCAAATATTCGCCTAATGTAACCCAAAGAAATGGCATCAACATTATCTATAAATTCAAAATCTGAAAAGATGAAAGAATAAACATTAAATCCATAGCATGCAAAGAAAATCTCCTTCTTTCTTGCCCACAAGATGCAAATTTCTGAACACTTCTGCATTAAAAATGTGTCATTTTACAATAGCAAAATTTTTGGTTTTCCCAAACCAGTCCATGGAAGAAAAACAACTCAAACAGGTCCAGAATGGCCTTTTCGCCTTCAGCTCTGCAACTCTGCTCACAGCAGTTTCCAACCCTTTCCGTGGAAGAAGAAAAACCAGTCCAATGTGGAAGAAAATATCCAGAGAAACCAGGTCCAGAAAGGCCTTGCCTTCATTACTGCAATCTTCTCTGAAGAGTTCCTCCCCCCTTTTTGGCCTCTTTGAATGGCGTATTTAAACTTGTGAAAACATTGTTTCCTTCCCTGACGGTTCGTTTCATTTGCCGATGGTTGTTCGTTTCACCTTCCCTGACTATTCATTTCACCTTCCCTATATGCGTGTGCTTTGCTTTCCATTTTGTGGCCCTTCGCTGCATTTTCTCCACATGGGCTTGCGTCTGTTTCCCTCCGTGTGTAACGACCATCTTAAATGATTTCAAATCATTAAAGATTCCTTATGTAACACTTTGTCTTCTTCATTGGATTTTGTCCTTATGTCCACGTCACTATGCAGGTCCGTTACCTTGGCAAAAATGGAACATGTCACGATATCGCGACACTTCTTGTTTCTCTGTTTGCTTGCCCCTTTTGAATCGCGAAAATGTAACATGTCGCGATATCGCGACACTTTTGGCCCCTTCCGTATTTTGTTTCTTTTAGCCGCGAAAATGCAACATGTCGCGATATCGCGACACTTTTTCTCTTTTGCCGTGAAAATGCAACATGTCGCGATATCGCGACACTTTTCTTCCTTTGGCCGTGATGATGCAACATGTCATGATATCGCGACACTTTTTCTTCCTTGGCCGCGATGATGCAACATGTCGCGATATCGCGACACTTTTTCTACTTTGCTTCTTTCGCGATGAAGCAACATGTCGCGATATCGCGACACTTTTTCTTTTTGGGCCCGATGGCGCAACATGTCGCGATATCGTGACACTTTCTCTTTTGGGCCACGATGGTGCAACATGTCGCGATATCGCGACACTTTTTCTTTTTGGGCTGCGATGGTGCAACATGTCACGATATCGCGACACTTTTTCTTTTTGGGCTGCGATGGTGCAACATGTCGCGATATCGTGACACTTTTTCTTTTTGCCCGTTTGGTCACGAAAATGCAACATGTCGCAATATCACAAATTTATTTCTTTCCTTGGATGCAACATGTCACGATATCATGACACTTTCTCTCTTTTTCTTTTTTGGGCCGCGAAGATGCAACATGTCGCGATATCGTGACACTTTTTCTCTTTTGGCCGCGATGGTGCAACATGTCGCGATATCGTGACACTTTTTCTCTTTTGGCCGCAATGGTGCAACATGTCGCGATATCGTGGCACTTTTTCTTTTTGGCCATGGTGGTGCAACATGTCGCGATATCGCGACACTTTTTCTTTTTTGGCCGCGATGGTGCAACATGTCGCGATATCGTGACACTTTTTCTTTTTTGCCGCGATGGAGCAACATGTCGTGATATCGTGACACTTTTTTTTTTTGGGCCGCGATGGTGCAACATGTCGCGATATCGCGACACTTTTTCTTTTTGGGCCGCGATGGTGCAACATGTCGCGATATCGCGACACTTTTTTCTCCTTGTGGTGTTTTGCTTTTTTTTTTTTTGAACTTTAGCCTATGGGCCACTTCGGTCTTCTTGGAACACATGCAAAAAGGTGGGTCCCCAATTTTGGGGTACGTTGTGGATCAGCCACAACAAATGGTGACTTTGCTGGGAAATGCTCCTGAGCATTTCGGTGAGAACTCAACCTGAAAACACATAGACTCAAATACAAGCATTAGCAAATATCCCAAGAATAAAACTAGATGAGAAATACATGAAACATTAGAATTATTAAGCATCAGCTTGGTGTGTGCAATGTGCTTCATTCCCTATCGTTTGAAATTGATCAACATTCCATTGTCAGTTTCACTTATGATTCGTATGCAAGGCTATGAATGATTTGTGCAGGATTTGATGTATGATGAAGATGCTAGAGATATAACAACCTACTTTGCAAAGGCTCAGACCTTCTAGCATCATGAACAAACATATTAAAACTATCAAACCCTCTTAGGACCAAATATATGTATACTAAATTAATTTACTAGATCCCCAAAGTTGGTTATGTGTCACCACCATCTTGAACCCATGTGCAAGTGTAAGTGAAATCAGAGCTTTGGGGAATAGGATTCCCAACCTAAGCGAGATGGGAATTTAATCCTATCCTTACTACTCTGATCTGGAATTCATTACCTCATCTTGAACAAAATGATTTAACCTTTTATGGATGAAACTGTCAGGCTAGCCTGTCCGTTTGAGCAGTCAGTGGTCTTGCTTTTAGACAAGACATGTTGCCATGCATGAGCATACTCCACTACTAGCCAGGCATCTATAGCCCCAATGGAGATTAACCCCATAATCCATGATTTGGCTCTACTTTGATTTCTTGGACCTTGGGGATGACTACCCATCCTTGCAAGGGACATGTAGTACGATCCTTCCAATCCAATATTAATAAAGAAATGAAAAATATTTTCTTTTGAATTTCAAGTTCTTGAGTGGGCAAAATAGAAGCTTTGGGGAATCGGATTCTCAACCTAAGCGAGATGAGAATTAGACCCTATCCTTACTACTCCATGAAGGTCAAATCAGAGCTTTGGGGAATCGGATCCTCAACCTAAGTTCGATGAGGATTTAACCCTATCCTTACTACTATGATTTTAGGCTTTAAGATGGGAGTGGTAAAAACCATTGTTTTAAGGATTATGTTGCATGATAGGACAGGCACGAAATACTCCTTTCGCCTCACCTTTTCTTCCAAGTATGGTTTTGACCATTTTGCTCAAGACCCTCTCTTTAATATACGTAGAACATGCTTGATTCAAGATAGTTCAGGCATCGAGTTCCCAACCTTAGGATCCTTTTAATATATGTTATGTAATAACCCTAAGAGGATTCGACACCTTTTCAATGATTGCACATGAAATGAAGATGCAAGCTGAGATGAAATGTATATGCAATGCAGAATGTAACATGAGATATGAATGCATTGCTCCTTTTGAAATGCGGATGGAGTATACCACCTACTTTGCCATAATTTATAAAACTGACAACTTCATGCATCACAAGTTCCAAATGATACTCTTTAATGTGTTTGCAAAATTCGTGGAGCTTTCTGCAATACAATTTCGATGTTTCATATTCTCCTAGTCTTAGTCAACATTCATAAGGACATAAGTTAACAAACCAAAAATGTCCAAAGGACCAACACACAAAACTTAAAACCAAAATGAGATCCAATCCAAAACCAAAACACAAAAACCAAAAGTATATACAAATGTACAATATAATACAAGATGGTGCAAAGTTTGGATTATCATTTTCCTGGATCCCAAACCTGATTAGAATTCTTTAAAAGACATATGACGTGATACACATACCAAGTTTGGAAGGAATCAAACAAGAACAATGCTAGACCAAACAATGCAACCAACTTCAACTTTCCCCTCTCACCCCACCAATTAGATTTAGTTCCATTAGTATTATCACAGGTGAGATTCAAATTACCAAATTGATTAGACAATGGTTGATTTTCAATTCTTTCTTGTCTATTCTTTAAGGTGCAAATTCCATAATTCCATTCATGATTTAGAACTAGGCTTTCTTTATCCGAAATGAAACTTTGTAAGTAAGAGCCTATTTCTAAACATTTTAAAGCCAATTCATTTTCCAAGTTTGTCGGCCAATCAAATTTTTGCAAACCTTTGCAAGCATCTAGGATATTTAGTAAATTGGGATCATTAGGAGTTTTTATCCTAGGTTCAAGAATTAATTGTTGATGAATTTGATTTAGCAATTTAAATGCATCAAGTTCCTTTTCATTCATTAAAGTAATGTTATCAAAGGTGTGGCTAGAAATTAATTCTTGTTCTTCATTCACCTCCAATAGCATTTCATCATAATGTAGCACTTGTTCTTTCTCCATGATTTGTTTATCAAAGGCACCAAACCTAGGTACCCAATTGAACACATGTCCATCCCTTTCAAACCATAAGTCTTGTCTATCTAGAGGTGGGTTAACTAACATATTTCCATGATCAATCACTTGGGTTGTTTTGGGTAACGTGAGATTTTCAATTGGATCATCAATGATATCAAACCCAAATGATTTAGGTTTTGTAATTTTCTCATTTTGAAATGGCATAATCATTGTAGCACAAGTAAGTGGATCAAGATTTTCAATTTCTTTTCCTTCAAAGGAATCTAAAGCAAGTGACTCTCTTTCTTGATTCATGGTTGTAGAATCCTTATCATGTTCCAAAATTTGATGAGATTCGAATTCCTCTTCCAAAACTTTCTCAAATTGTACAGGATTTATAGTATCCTCATGTGAGGAAGCAATTGAGTTATCCTGCATATTAATTGACACAACAAGTTTGTTAGAAGATTCAGATTGATAATATTCTTCCCATTTCTTCCATGAATCATAGTAATCATCTTCCAAGTTCAAGTTGTGACGTTCAAGTACTTCTTCTTCATCTTCTGATTCATCAACCTGTTTCTCATCCAATTCATCTTCACCCTCCTTAGATGGTCCAGTTATTTCCAAAAGTGGGTTATTTCTTGAATTCAAATTGGTAAAGCTATCATAATCCAGATTTGTAACCCATGATTCAATTTTATCACAATTTGGAAGGTGTGGATCCTCTTGGTCATCACTTTCGAGAGCATCATCCAAAGTGTCTTTCAAGAACAAGTGGTGAACTTCGATTATGTCTTCAACTTCATTTGTTGATTTTATTTTAGATTCATTTTCAACCACTTGTGATGACTTAGGAGCTTCTACAATGGGATCGATTTTTGAATTCCGTGTCATATAGTTGCTCCAATCCTTTGCAAATACATCTGACCAAATCATGTCCACATGAGTTTGTTCATCCAAATCCTCCTTTTTGGGTAATGATTCTGGATATTTCTTTTCCAAAACAAGATGGTGATCATTTGATTCCAACTCCTTGTTACCCATCCATAGAATTTCTTCTCCAAAATCTTCATGCTCTTCAAGATTTTTTGAATAGGTATTTACTTCAACGTGAGTCACCTCAAAATATCTTGTATCGCTTGAAGAAGCATAACATGAAACATCATTAAGATCGGCATTATGAATTTTCTTCCTAGGATGATTTGGATGCACACATTGATGTGCTCATTTTTGTGGTGGAACATGCCTACATACCTTCTTAACCACTTTCTTTTGCTCTTTTACTTTCGATGCGAACTCTTTGGGTTGAGTGGTAGAAGTAGTAGGATTAGTTGGATTGATACCCACGGACAAAGCTTGAACATTTGTTGCAATGGTTCCATGACTGACCACATAATTTTCTAATTGAGGCGTAGTTGGATGGGTGGAAGTACTTGTATAAGCACATGTGGGAGCATAAGTTGGTATGGTAGGATAAAGTTGATTGTAGGGAAAAACATTTGATATCAAATTTTGTTGTGCCCATGCTTGATTTACCATCGAGCTTTGATTGCAAGCCCCTAGTTGTCCTACCATAGTTGATTGCTCCATTCCATAACCTTGTGGCCTCAATTGTTGATCTACAATCATAGCTTCTGTGTAGGCCGATGCAAGATCAGTAACCAAAGGATTCATCCTAACAAATATGGCACACCATGGATCCAATGCTCGAAAGTATATTTGAAGAGCACCACTTTCATCAATAGTATAGGGAGAAATTAATCTCGCATAAAGCTTTCGAAACCTCAAGTTGAAACTTCTCACTGGCTCATTAGGTTCTCTTTTGCAAGCAATAAATTGTTGATATATCGTGAGAGGGTCAATGAGCAACCTAAATTGATCGATAAACTCATCTTTCAATTGAGTCCAAGATGTAATAGAACCAGTGGGTAAATTGATGTACCAATCATATGCCACCTCATCTAAGGTTCCAGGAAACATTCTACATGCCACATCCTCATGTTCGACATTCCATCTAACTAGGATATCCACATAGGCTTGAATATGTTCCTCGGCTAATGTTGGACCATTGTGTTTAAATTTGGGCAAACATTTTTCTACATTCTTGGGTAAATCATGAGAATCTCCACTAATGTTCAAAGGATTACCATGTATCCCATACCACGTTCCTGTAGTTGTAGCCATTAATGAAACTCAAAGAATAATTTCAAAACCAATTTGTTAGTCATGAATAAAAGAAGGAACCATGACAAAGCAATATTCTAAAAATGTAAATTAGTTTTTGATTCACCAGATCGCATATGCGCAAGTGAAGAGCATACTCCTAGTGTTGTAGGCTTTTTGATTCACAAGATCGCATTACACGCAAGTGAAGAGCATAATACCGACAACAACTACATTTTAAACAAAATAATTCCTTACAAATAAGCATGAAATGACTAGCAAATATCAAACATGTAACGTATGAATAATCATGTTAGCATCAACCAAGAGATGTATCCATTAAAATCAAATGAAAGTAATTGCATGGAGACAACCTCGTTAGTCAAGAAATTATTATTATTATTATTATTATTATTATTATTATTTTTTAAACAAACCAAAACACATTATTCCTGTATGAACAATCAAAAGCGTTAGAACAATGCATGGCAATTCATGTCCTCCTTTTAACACTACAAGGTTGTATTGTTAAAAGAGGGCTAAAGATAATAATCAATAGGGCATGAAATATTCAAAATTTAAATCCCTATAGCATTTAAATCATACTGAAATAAACCAGTTCAGGCCCTCCTTCTAGCGCCAATCTGTTGAGTGGTATTTTCACCCAGTTGTGAAAGTACACTCTCCTTTAGGATTTGGGTTCCAAATCCCCTCTTGCAAAGAAGTTAAACAAACAACTTCTCCAAGGTCTCCGTTGTATTAGCATTTGCATATGTGTATTAGTAATCTCAAATAAAGATATTCAATTTAAATGCTTGGAACACCTTAGTGATTGCAAGTAACTGTAAACAAGGGGCAATGTTGGTTTATTTCACCATGAAACTTTAGTGATTGTTCATTGTTTTTTTTGGATTTTGATATTTTTTAAATGTTTATTTTAATGCCTTGAAAATAAAATATAAAATGCAGAAAAATGAAAATGAAATGCGAAAAGCTGAAAATAAAATGCATTCAGTATGATGCTATCCTATTTCGACAAAACCGAAGATGTGAGGTCTCCATGCATGCAACCTAACCTATTGGACCTACAAACAAGCACAATCCGAATAAGCTAAGTGTTGGTTCCTAGGGTACGAAATAAAATTCAGATTTCAAATATTCGCCTAATGTAACCCAAAGAAATGGCATCAACATTATCTATAAATTCAAAATCTGAAAAGATGAAAGAATAAACATTAAATCCATAGCATGCAAAGAAAATCTCCTTCTTTCTTGCCCACAAGATGCAAATTTCTGAACACCTATGCATTAAAAATATGTCATTTTACAATAGCAAAATTTCTGGTTTTCCCAAACCAATCTGTGGAAGAAAAACAACTCAAATAGGCCCAGAATGGCCTTTTCGCCTTCAGCTCTGCAACTCTGCTCATAGTAGTTTCCAACCCTTTCTATGGAAGAAGAAAAACCAGTCCAATGTGGAAGAAAATATCCAAAGAAACCCAGTCCAAGGCCTTGCCTTCATTACTGCAATCTTCTCTGAAAGAGTTCTGCATTTTTGGCCTCTTTGAATGGCGTATTTAAACTTGTGAAAACATTGTTTCCTTCCCTGACGGTTCATTTCATTTGTCGATGGTTGTTCATTTCACCTTCCTTGACTATTCATTTCACCTTCCCTGTATGCGTGTGCTTTGCTTTCCATTTTGTGGCCCTTCGCTGCGTTTTCTCCACATGGGCTTGCGTCTATTTCCCTCCATGTGTAACGACCATCTTAAATGATTTCAAATCATTAAATATTCCTTATGTAACGCTTTGTCTTCTTCATTGGATTTTGTCCTTATGTCCACGTCACTATGCAGGTCCGTTACCTTGGCAAAAATGGAACATGTCACGATATCGTGACACTTCTTGCTCCTTTCTCTGCTTGCCTGCCCCTTTTGAATCGTGAAAATGTAACATGTCACGATATCGCGACACTTTTGGCCCCTTTCGTATTTTGTTGCTTTTAGCCACGAAAATGCAACATGTCGCGATATCGCGACACTTTTCTTTCTCCTTTCTTTGAGTCGTGAAAATGCAACATGTCACGATATCGCGACACTTTTCTTCCTTGGCCACGAATGTGCAACATGTCACGATATCGTGACACTTTTTCTTCCTTGGTCGTGATGATGCAACATGTCACGATATCGCGACACTTTTTCTACTTTGGCCGCGACAGTGCAACATGTCGCGATATCGCGACACTTTTCCTTTTTGGCCGCGATGGTGCAACATGTCGCGATATCGCGACACTTTTTCTTTTCGGGCCGCGATGGTGCAACATGTCGCGATATCGTGACACTTTTTCTCTTTTGGTCAGCGATGGTGCAACATGTCGCGATATCGCGACACTTTTTCTTTTTGGCCCGCGATGGTGCAACATGTCGCGATATCGTGACACTTTTTCTTTTTTGCCCTTGTTGGTCGCGAAAATGCAACATGTCGTGATATCGCGACACTTTTCTTTTCTTTTGGCCGTGATGGTGCAACATGTCGCGATATCGTGACACTTTTTCTCTTTTGGCCGTGATGGTGCAACATGTCGCGATATCGTGACACTTTTTCTCTTTTGGCCGCGATGGTGCAACATGTCGCGATATCGCGACACTTTTTCTTTTTTGGCCGCGATAGTGCAACATGTCGCGATATCGTGACACTTTTTCTTTTTGGCCGTGATGGTGCAACATGTCACGATATCGCGACACTTTTTATTTTTTGGCCGCGATGGTGCAACATGTCGCGATATCGCGACACTTTTTCTTTTTTGGCCGTGATGGTGCAACATGTCGCGATATCGCGACACTTTTTCTTTTTGGGCCATGATGGTGCAACATGTCGTGATATCGTGACACTTTTTCTTTTTGGGCCACGATGGTGCAACATGTCGCGATATCGTGACACTTTTTCTCCTTGTGGTGTTTTGCTTTTTTTCTTTGAACTTTAGCCTATGGGCCACTTTGGTCTTCTTGGAACACATGCAAAAAGGTGGGTCCCCAATTTTGGGGTACGCTGTGGATCAACCACAATAGGTGTATAGCCTACAAGGGGATTTTTAATCCCATATATTCTTTGCAATGTAGCTTAGGAAGGCAATTAAGAGAGGAGGATCAGTTTATGTAGCGAAGGTAAATGAAATAGAAGAGAAAAAGAAGGAAGAGGTATTTGAGAAACCCCTAGTACTTCAAAATTTCAGAGATATATTTCCAAAGGATTTACCTAGATTACCCCCTAAGCATGAATTTTATTTCACAATTAAACTTCAACCTAGAACTCAACCTATTCATAAAGCTCCTTATAGAATGAATTAGATTGAGATGCAAAAATTGAAAGTATAGTTACAAGGATTACTAGAGAAGGGATTGATTAGACAAAGTGTGTCACCGTGGGGTGCACCAATATTGTTTATCAAGAAAAAATATGGCTTGTTGTGACTATGCATAGACTATAGGATGTTAAACTAGGTAACCATTAAAAATAGATATCCTCTACCTAGAATTGAAACCTCTTTTATCAACTTAAAGATATCACTATATTTTTTAATATTAATCTAAATTCAAGTTACCACCATTTGAGGATTTAATAAGAGCATACCCATAATAGAACTTTCAAAACCCGTTATGGACATTATGAGTTTACTATATTTTTATTTGGTCTATCGAATGATCCAACAACATTTATGAATTTGATAATAGTATTTTTAGGATGCTTTTGGACTAATTTATTCTTCTATTCTTGGATGATATTTTGAGATATTCTCATAATACAACTGAGCATGCTAGACACCTTGATGTCATGTTAGAGCTACTAAGGAAGAATGAGTTGTACAAAAATTTGTGAAAGTGTGAATTGTATGTGTCAAAAGTGCAATACTTAGGGTATATTGTATCAGTATAAGGGATCATGGTGGATCCTAAGAAAATAAAACCTATTCTGAACTGGCTACCACCAACAAATGTGATGGAATTCTAAATTTTTATGTGTTTTATTGGATATTACTAGCGTTATGTGAAGGACTATGCCAAGATAACTACTCCAATAACTAACTTTCAAAGGAAGGGAAAATAATTCAAGTGGACGATTAAATTTAAAGAATATCTTGATCTACTCAATCAAAGACTCATTACATATCCAATACTAAAGATACCATACCCTTAAGGTATTTTTTCTATGTAAAAATGCATCATTGGAAGGTGTGGGAAGAGTTCTCTCACAAGATTAACCAATAATAGCTTACAGATCAAGGAAATTGAAGTAACATGAGGTCAATTATGCAACCCATGATCTGGAATTGGTATAAGTAATTTTTGCTCTCAAAAGTTGGTGACACTATTCTTTAGGAATACCCTTTGAGCTGAGAATAGACCATCAAAGTTTGAAGTACATATTTACTCAACCTTTGTTAAATTCCAGGTAGAGAAGATGGATGTAATTTCTCATTGAATATGATTTTAGAATTGAATACATTAAAGGGAAAGAAAATAAGGTTGTTGATGCAGTTAGTAGGAGAAGTCACATAGTGGTCTTGTCTCACATTCATGTGAACTTGATGAAACAGGTCAAGGAAATGCAGTGGAAGGATATGTTTTACAATCAAATCCAAGAAAATATAGAAATAAAATTTGATGAAAGTATGTATTTCAGCATTAAGGATTGTTTCTTATGCTTTAAGGATATGGTAGTAATTGTTGAGGTTGGTGATCTAAGGAAAATGATCATGAATAAAGCACATTTATCTTTGTATTCTGCTCACCTAAGAGGGATAAAAATGAGAGAGAATGAATAAAACCTTCTACTGACTAGGAATGAAGAGGGACATAACTAAATTTGTTACCCAATGTCTTGAATGATAGGAAGTAAAGGCAAAAAATTAACATCCTATAGGACTAATGTATCCTCATGACATACTAGAACAAAAATGGTAGGTGATTTCAATGGATTTTATTTTTGGTTTGTGAAAGACCAAATTACAACATGACGTAAAAATATCAAGGATGATGTCATGATTGTGTTTATTATTTTTTTTAAGAAAATATTTAGGCTTCATGGTTTTTTGGAAGTCATCATTTTAGATAGGGACACAATATTCACATCTATGTTTGGATAAGTTCTACATAAAACCATTGACACTAGGTTAAACATCAATTTTACATATCACCCAAAAATTGATGGGTAGAATTAAAGGGTAAATTATGTTTTAGAAGATATGTTTTGCATGTATTATATGGATCAAAAATTTCAATGAGAAGATTACCTACACTTGGTAGAATTTTCCTACAATAACGGTCAATATTTGACCTTAGACATGACACCATTTGAAGCTCTATATGGCAAAATGTGTAGGAAACCATTGTATTAGGACAATCTAGAGGATAGGATTGTACTTGGACTGGATATGGTCAAAGAATTGGATCAACAATTAAGGACAATTAGAGATACTTAAAGAAGTTATAGATCATATGAAAAGTTATGTTGATGTTAAATGGTTACCACAAGAGATCACAATAGGTGATAGCATGTTTTTAAGGGTGAGACCAAAGCAGAGTACTATTAAGTCCATAAAAATAGATTTTTGTTTTGTTGGAACCTTTGAAATTATAAAGAAGATCAGTCTTGTGGCATATTGAATTACCTTACCACCTAGTCTTTCAAATATCATAACACCTTTAATACGTCATTGCTTAGAAAATATATAGCTAACCCTGATTATGTGTGGGATTTTTTCAATTTGCAAATGATGGATCCAAAGGCTATAGAGGTTCGACCAGTAAAAATCCTTAAGTTTCATTCCAAATCGATGAGGAAAGGAACCCTAGAGCAATGCAAATTCCAATGAGACCATTATTCTGATAGGAATGCTACTTGGAAAAAAACAACAGATATGCAAAAATATTTTACTTTTTTGTTTGAAAACGATATGTAATGGTTATTTTATGTTTGATTGTGTTAAGCCTAAGGGGGGTAGGATTGTGTTAAGCCTAAGGGAGGTAGGATGTCATGACCCTCCCTTGGAGGACTTAACATTTGATGGATTATGATATTGTTATATTATTTTGCTGATGGAAGGACTAACTATTTCATGATTAGTTTATGCAAGACATCTGCTTCTTAAAATGGAAATGTAATATTCTATTGATGAAATGATTATTTTTTGTAGGTGTAGTTATGCAAGAATGTATATTTTTTTATGAAAAATATGATGTATGGAATAATTGGTTATTTTATATTGGGTTATGTTAAATATATTTTCATGTAAGAATGTGATGCCACTAATGAAATTGTATTGTCTACAAGAACATGTTTATCTCATGATGGGAAGGAAGCAATCACCAACAATGAGATATACTAAGGAAAGGAAATACATGATGTCTATTATGTCATTCAACTCAGGTAGTGAGAAAATAATGCTCTTTAATTATAATTTGCATACGATGAAACTACTTAATAGAATTATATAACGTAGATAAAATTTTTGGATGTTGCTATTAATTTTATTTTGTAGTAAAGTTGTGGTTGGATCCATGCAAACAGTAACGAGGGATAAGAATTGATTTCTCTTGATTTAATTTTTAATTAAGGATAAATATCCCCTAGAAGGGATTTTATGTTAAGAATCAAATAACTTAGTGAGGATGTCTAAAAACTATCATTTGACTTGGAGTCAAAGGATACCACCAAATTATAGGTTAAATAGAATAGTAACATTAAATTTTGAATTGGGACTTTGAGGAAGGTATTGTTAGCTATCGAGGTAAGGTGGCATTATCACAGTGAATGGTGGTGTAACGAGATTTTTGTTTTGAGGATTTGGATTCAATTATGCAAGAGTGGAAGATAATTTTGGATCCTTCATTGATTTGGGGAAGAAAAACTTGGATGTGGAGGATAAAATGCTTGGTATTTTAGATCGGTTGGGTAGACTTGTTGTTGTGAGTCAAACACTTGCATGTTTTGGGTGAATCACTTGCTAGTTTTTATGTGTGACACTTATGTGTTTTAGATGAATTACTTGTTGGTTTTGGTGTGAGTCACTTACTAATTTTGGTGTGAAATACTTTTTGGATTTGAGTGAAGCACTTTTTAGTTTTGGGTGAAATACGTGCTAGTTTTGGTGTGGATCACTTGCTTGTTTCAGTGTGAATCACTTGTTGGTTTTGGTGTGAAACACTTTCTAATTTTGGATGAAATACTTACTAATTTTGGGTGATACACTTGCTAGTTTTGGATGAAACACTTATTGGTTTCAGTGTGAAACATTGGTTGACTTGGGAGTGTGTCAAACATCATGGAGATATCATCATATTAGAGGAAGATGAAGAGGAAGGTTTGCAAATTGGATAGAGATATAATATTTTGTAGCATGTGCCTATGTTTTTGGTATATAATTGCTATTTAATAAATTTAGATACTATGTATAGATGCACCAGCCACAAGTTTACATTGTATGGTAATGCTCTCTTATAGAAAATTCACCATTATCATTTGGCTCGGTATGACTCGGCTTGCCTGTGTAGAGCCTGATATGTATGTGGATAAGAGTAAAATTAAAACTTTCCTCTAGGAAGCTCCTTTTTGGGTATACATATGTTCTTATTGTAAACCATTACAGTGCCTATAGCTCCATCTATAGGATGGGCAATAGAGGAGATAAGTCTATGGTGTAGGAACCGACTAGAGTAGTTAATGGTTCGACTAAAAATTTAGAAGTGTCACTAGAATACTGTTGGTATATCTTAAATGATATTAAAACTATTGTAGATATATATGTTACTGGTTGATTGGAATAGAGTCATTAATTGGATTATATTAATGTTATACATTGATTTTGTGTAGTGGGATGTCTCTTAATTAGCTAGTGTCCAAATGAAATAGTGCTCATTGGTTGAATTACTCATGGACCTCTAGAAAATGTATGGGAAGCAATATTAGGATAGATATTTTGTTGCCGCACAAAATAATTGAACCTGATATTCAATACAACATCATAAACTTATTAATTTAAAAAATGCAAATGTGTTTGTCATAAGATTCTAACATTAATGATATGATGAAGTTAAAATGTTGGACCTTTACCCAGTATAAATCATGGAGAGTGGGTATGAAGAGTTAAAACGTTTGACCTTTACATCTAGTACACTTACATAGATAGATGTATGTAAGTGGTAGGGATGGGTGTGCCTCAAAGAAAATTATGGGTAGTAAATTTATTAAATTGGAGGAACATTTAGTTAGGAGATAACTAAATATATATTATAAAAAAATCTCATGGCTGAGATGGGGTAGAAATTGGAGGTTATGAAAATTGCTTCTACTCTTTTAGGGTCAATTGAAATAACATCTTTACATGACATGACCTAATAATTTTCCTTCAGTAACTCCAAAAATATACTTCTTAGGGTTCAATTAGATACCATGTTCTCTATATTTTTGGAATACTTTTCTTAAATCATTAAAATGATTGACACATTTATTTGGAAACATGGGAATATCATGAATATGAATGACTACACACTTTACAATAAGGTCTCTTAAGGCATAATACATTTCTCTTTGAAAGGTGGCAAATACATTAATCAATCCAAAGGAAATTCTCCCATAAACAAATGTACGCCATTTTGTGGTAAATGTTGTCTTAATTCTATCTTTAGGTTCTATCATAATTTTATTATATCCATAATATCTATCTAATAAATACATAAGTTTAGATCCATTTACCATTTGTAAAATTAGACCTAAAGGAGGTAGAGTATAGTTATCCTTTTAATAAGCCTTATTAAGATTCTTAAATTCAAAGCATAAGCAAATTTTTCCAATCTTCTTTCGGACAAGTACTATATTAGCTACCTAGGTGGAATGCCTAATGGGAAATATAATATGTGCATCTAATAGCTTTTGAAATTCCTTCTGAATGAGGGGTTCTAATAATGGATTAATATGCCTTTGTTTTTGCCTAAATGGCTTTACTTCTAGTTTCAAAGGAATAGTATGAGAAATGATTTTTTTATTGCATGTTTTTAGGTCTTCGTAGCTCCAAGCTATGGCATATCTATAGTATTTGAGAGCTTGTATGGTTCCTTCTTTTTCATGACTAGTGTAAGATTTTCCTATGAAAATATTTTGGGGCTTTTCACTAGTCCCTATATTTGCAGTATCATATGCATTATCTTGAAATGAATATTTGCTTCATTTTTTACTGCTATAGTCTATATCAAATAATATTTCAAGGGAAACCATACCTTTAAGAGTTGTATTTATTTTTAGTTTTACCTCATTACTTTCATTTGCTTCATCTAGTATTCTATCATATTCATGTACTACCTAATTTTCAAAAAACATAAAATTAGTAACAAAGTCTAGAATGTTTCTATCATCTTCAAAAACTTGGAAATTTTGTATGTGTTATCTGGTATAGATGGGAAGGTTATTAATTATATGGAAAACCTCTTAATATTTTTGTTATCCATGGGTTTTAGTGTACTTTCTGCTACTGGTAAGGAATCTACAATTCTATTTTTATTTCTAGAGATCAATTTTATGTTAAATGCATGGAATTCATTAATCAATATTCTTCTTTTATTTCTATAGTGAGTTAATATTTTACCATGGCAATAATATTGGCTTCTAATATAATTATCACTAACTAAGAGTATCCTAACACCTTAAAGAATGTGATATTCTTCATAAGGGATAATTGTAGTCCATATATTAATACCTCATATTCTATAGTGTTATAGTTGTAGGGAAATTGTAGTCTATAAGAAATTAATAAAGATTTTTCTTTGGAACTGATGAACTCAATACCTGCTCCATTACCTTACCTAGACTTGGATCCATCGAACTTAAGAGTCCAAACCAGATTTTCATATTTATTTTGTTTACATGGTGATATATTAGTTTCAAAATTATCACTAATTTATTTAGATTTGAGTGCAGACCCGTAGTTATAATTTATTCTAGGGGAATTCATTGGTCTTATTGTAGTCATTTTTCAGCTCTTTAAGTCTAGAATCTATATCTATTATAATATGATTTTCCACACCTCACCAAGGTAACCACATGTGATAAAAATTGGTTGCCATATATCCATTCAAATTTCTTGACCAGTTTCTACTTACTAACATCCCATATCCATCTAGGATATATATTACTTGAATGTCTATGTATTGCTGAATTATAGGCTCTGATACTAACAGTATATGAACATGTTTAAGTACTCCAACCAAATTTACTTTTGTTTTGGCTAGTTGTACTACTACTTGATTATATGGGATAATATTTAAACCTAAATTTTGGTAGACGATATATGGCATGACATTACCTGAATCTCCTAAATCAGTAAGACAATTATTAAAATTTTGGCCTAAAATTTTGATAGTCAAGAGGAAAGGAGGGGCTTCCCATTGTATTTTTGTGACACAATTTGGGATTCAATGATTTTATTGGATTGATTATTATTTTGTTCACTCAATGATGAAATT
This sequence comes from Wollemia nobilis, assembly GCA_028583015.1. Taxonomy (NCBI): domain Eukaryota; kingdom Viridiplantae; phylum Streptophyta; class Pinopsida; order Araucariales; family Araucariaceae; genus Wollemia; species Wollemia nobilis. Next base: position 3,801,458 of record JAQPPZ010001753.1, read on the forward strand.
AATATTTCTTGTTGGTATTTAATTAAAAAACCTCAAAAAGACATATGTTTGCTTTAGTTTTCTTTAAATATTCTACAATATTGTATGTAGGTTTATCTTATCTACACGTTTATGTGGTTGTGGTGGGACATGGGGGGGTTACTCTGAGGAAATGGTAAATACCACGTGAGTGCATACGGGGGTATTTTTAATATCAAGTTGAACCATCGATAAATTGGTAAGTATCTTATAGGGGAGGGGTATTTAAAATTTATGCATACCTACATATAGATTATATAGATAAAAAAGGGGGTTGGAGAAGAAGGGGTGGGGGTTATATTTGAGTTGCATACCAAATATTTATAAATATGTTAGGACATTTGTTACAATGACTAAAATAAAAATAATTACATGCATAATTAAAGTGAGTTTATAACCATAGATTAAATAAAACTTATAACCATTATTAAAGTGAGTATCTTTTTTTTATTTTTGTAAAAGCTTTATAAATAAAATATTAAAGTGAGTTTTGGAAGGTTATTTTTATAAGTATATATTTGTGGTATCAAATGGTGTTAGTTCAGTTGGTTAGATTCCTCATATTTCAAGAAAGAGACCAAGGTTAAAATATTGCCAAATGATACATGCATAATTACCAAGTTGTTGTAATACTACTATGCGATCACGATGTAATATGGTTGGGGCCATTTCAATTCCATACCCTTTAAAAATAACAATAATAATAAAAAAAATAGATTTGTGGTGCCATTGATAGGGGGGGGAGCCATTTCAATTCCATATAACCCATTAAAAATAATAATAATTTAAAATAAGTTATAGATTTGTGGTGGCATTAATATTTTTTTCTTATGAATACTATTATATAATTTTAAAATAACTTTTTAGCTTTTATTAACCAATAGATAAATAAAATTTATTTAAATAATAAAATATCACATTTACGATCTAAAACTTATATACAAGAAAGATAGTAATGTAGAATGAAATTTTATAACAACTCTTATCAATAAAAAAACTGCATTAAATATTACAAGTAAAACATCATAGAAAACCAACTACCTTCACAATAAACCAAAAAAAAATACAAATGGCTATAAAAAACATCACAATAAGACCTTCTCGACTATCATATCTTACATGTGTCACAACTATAAAATACAAATACACCCCTGAAGAGATCCTACATGGTATGGGCACATTGTCATGCCATGGAGAGGTGTGTGTCCTGTGGATATTCTCTAAGCATACGAAAGAAGGAGAAACATGAATTTTAAGCCTGTCGATCAAATGATATAACAGGTATAGTTCAAAAGTTTGGATCACTTTGGAATTAGGTGAGTAAAAATGATGAAACTATAAAAAGAAATTAATGGAATAACATTATATATTTTATTGGGATTTGCAAGTACAAAAATATCAATGCTTCACCAAACCAAGCTATAGAAATTTAAATACTTATAAATTGTGTCCCTTAAGCAAACTAGACGATAAAAAACAAATGCATTGAAGCCATGGTTTCTTGTTGAACGTAAAAATGGACCATAATTATAATTTTTTTTTAGTGATTTGTCAACTTACAACATTATTTGGCTTGATAAAATATTTATTCTTGAAGGTGGCTCTATGACTACCCACCTTGGTAGGAACCAAAAACCCCTTATGTTTTGGGGGTACATGAAAAGACAAGGAGGATATATTAAAAAAAAAACAAGAAGGTAGGATCACTTTTTGGAAAGGATTCTCATGAGAGGGGCAGACTAGGTTAGCACAACTGAAAAGTGGGAGAAAACGTTATGCATAGGGCAAAATTTCTTTAATAAGTGGATAATAACATTTTTCAAAATGTAAATTTACGAATTTTGGGAGCCTCACCATCGGTCCATTTACCCAATTTTTTTGTGTCGGGTTGCTCAAAAATTATAATATTTTAAAATTTAAAATTTAAATTACCCGTCCTCCCGTCCAGATTTTTGACCAACTCGCCTTAAAATTATATATAATTTTATTACCCTCGATAAATTCTCCCACTATATATAGCAAAACATACTATTACTTATTATAGTTATACATTCAAAAAAAAAATGAGAATCCAAATTCAAGCCAAAAAATAATAGAACCAAAGAAGCTAGAAAAAGAGTGATTGGCAACAAACGAAGGAAAAAATACAAGACTATAGAGAAAAGACTCCAGGTACATTTTTTTTTTGATGTCTTGTTTTAGTTTTTGTCCTTAATGATTCTATTTATACAGGCTCCTTGCTCATCCCATATGCACCCAGGTCATCCTATGTATGAGGTCATCCCTCAAATGATGTCTATGAACTCATGCAAGTCATCCCTCATAGGTCATCCCTCTCGTGATGTCTATAGACTCATATAGGTTGTCCCTCACATGATGTCTATAGATATACCCAGGTCGTCCCTTGCACCTAGGTTGTTCCTAACAAGTTTTTCCTCTACCTCACATGATGTCTATGATCCCATGCAAGTCATCCCCTACAAGTCGTCCCTCCCATGATGACTATAAAATTACCTAGGTCATCCCTTGCATGATGACTACATACTTATCCATGTCAACCCTTGCACCCAATTCATCCCTTATATATCATATCTTGCATGATATCTATGTGCTCATGTAGATCGTACCTCACATGATGTATATGAACTCATGTAGATCATCCCTTGAAGGTCATCCCTCGCATGATACCTATGGACTTATGTAGGTCATCCCTCGTATGATGTCTATAGAATTATGTAGATCATTCCTTGCATGATGACTAAAGACTTTCCCAGGTCATCCCTGGCATGATGTCTACAAACTCATGCAGGTCATCCCTCATATTATACCTACGGACTCATGCAGGTCATTCCTCATATGATGTCTACAGACTCATCCAGGTCATCCCTTGCATGATGAATTTAGACTTTCCTAGGTCATACTTTATACCCAGGTCATATCATGTAGGTTGTCCCTTGCATGATGTTTAGGGGCTCATGCAGATCATCCCTCATATTATATCTATGGACTCATGCAGGTCATCCCTTGTTAGTTATCCCTCACATGATGCCTAAAAAATGATATTGGTCATCCCTATGTGAGTCTATAGTCATCATGCATGATGCCTACCAACTCATATAGGTCATCCCTCATCGATAATCCCTCACATGATGTCTATCAACTCACATAGGTCATCCCTTGTCGATCATCCCTATAGACTGCAAGGTTGTTCAACTTTATCAATCGGTTGTAGAGGTGAAAATGATACAAAAATATTCTATATTAGTTTATTATTATAAATTTAAAGTGTATATATCATCGAGCTATGTGTTTTAAGAAAAATTGAAAACAAAACTTTGAATCAAAAGTTATGCCTCCTAGAATGTTGCAAGATAGTTTGTAGTGATGAGGGATGGATGACATAATGTGAGGCATGACCTATGTGAATATATAGTCATCATGCATGATTCCTACTGAATCACATAGGTCATCCCTCACATGATTCCTACTTACTCACATAGGTTGTCCCTGTGTGAGTCTATAGGCATCATGTGAGGGATGACCAATAAGGGATGACTTATGTGAGTTTGTAGTCATCATGCATGATGCCTACCGACTCACATAGTATATCCCTCATTGGTCATCCATCATATGATGTCTACTGACTCACAAATATTGTTCCTCATTGGCCATCCCTCACATGATGTCGGTCATCTCTTGTCACTGTAGACTACCTTACAACCTTTCAGGAGGTACAATTTTTTATCCAAAGATCTATTTTTATTTTTATTTTTAAAACCACACATCTCAATGAGATATACAAATTAAATTGATAAAAATAAACTAATAAGGTCATCCCTTGCATGAATCCTACTAACTCACTTGGATCATCCTTGAATCACTTGGGATGTCCCTCGAATGAAGCCTACTGACTCACTTGGATTGTCCCTATGAGTCTGTAGATGTTATGCATGGGAATAAGAGTATGTTTAGTGATTATTTATATCTTATGGTATGTTTTTAAAAAAATCACCTACTTTTATTTTTCTTTTGAAAAAAATTAATTCACCATTGCCTCTACATGACTTTGCACCATCTTTGCCTTGGTTTCAAAATTGATTCACATTATTTTTCTATATACATTTTTGGGCATACCCCTTATGCATAAACCTAGTGGAAAAGTAAATTGAAAGCACAGCCAGAAAGTGGGAGAATAAATCATAAGCACAACTGGAAAGCATACAAGTATGACCCTCTCAAATTGATGGTAAAAAAATTGGACCATACTGATTTCTTGTTGCACATAAAACTGGACCATAATTATAAACTTTTTCCAGTGATTTGTCAACTTACAACATTATTTGACTTGATAAAATATTATCTATTTTTTAAGGTGGATTTGTGACTACCCACTTTTGTAGGACCTAGAAAATCCTAATACTAACTATAACATATAGGGACAATGTTATGGACCTTTTTCTTATCCTATGTAAATATTTGATAGTTGGTCCCTTCCCACTTTTGTGTACAATTTAGTCCACTAGAAATATTTGTATGTAATATTTTTGTGGGGTTTAGCTATTTGTTTTTGTCACTACGGGTACTTATTAAATGTGAGCTAGTAATACAACAAGCATTGTGAAAATATCTAAAGTGTGAAATGCTTATATATAGATTGAACTATTGGAGGTTAGATTTTGGTACAAGAAAGTTTTTGTGCACAATTTGAAGCTGTGTTCTGGCAAAGGTATTGACCACATTGTTTTTGTATTCGGGGTTGAGCTGGTGTTCATATCCTTACAGGAAAGTTTCTTTTAGCTACTTATGTATTTTTTCAGTTATTTTTTATAATGGTAATGTCATGTTCTCTTTCCATATTCTTTAAAAAAACTTAAGTGTTTAGAATCCTCAAGGATATGATGTAAGTTCTTTTTGTAGATTTAATATTATGCTTCAGTAGTTTCTAGAAGTTTCTAATAATGGTATGGCTAAATGGCTAGATTTTTAGGGTTTTTAGCTTTATAATAAAAAATGAAGAACATATTAGATATTTCAGATTTCAGAATTGAATTTTCCAATTCCAAATTCCAAAACATAACTTGCCTAGTTTATGATTAAAAAAAATAGATTGTTCATAACCACCTAATTTAGCTTTTAATTTTCCAGATCTAGAATGCAACAATGCTACAATAACCCATTATTTGGAAAAATTCTGCTGAGTTGTAGATTCAAATTTCAAGTTATATTTAGAAAATAACATATAAGAGCACTTTAAGATCCTGAAGATCTCTTATTTCCATAATATGTTGAGTTTTATAAAGCAGATAAGAAAAAAGTGGTTATTGAAACTTAACAAAATGATAAAATATTTAAATAGTTTAGTCCAAGAAGGTGTGGGTGAATTTGTAAAGGGGCTTATGCAAGCATACCAAAGATATGAAAGCATTGGAATTGCCATTGTTGTCTTGTGGAGTTTGAAGAACACAAGCTTATATTGAGAGGGGGGTGAACAATATAAGATCACTTTTTACTTTTATTTCCCAATCAATATTATGCAATGTATAGATAACAATATCAATAGTAGTAATCAAAGAAATGCATAAATAACCACACACAAGAGAGGCACCAATTTAATGTGGTTCATCCAATGTGTGCTACTCCATAGATAAAATATTTCACTAAAATTTTCTCAATCAATATCTTGGGAATCCTTTCCCTATTACAATGTTTATGGACCTCTGTCAAAAGGAGACACCAATCCCCTAATCAAGTTCATGGATATCTATCCATAGGATAACCTTTCTCCTCTTGCTATGACTAGTGATATTCTAGAAGAAATGTTACCCCCACTGCACTGGCTAATGGATCTCTATCCACTAAATAAACTTGTCCTCATTGTCATGGCTTATGCATCTATATCCACTGGATATTGTTGTCCTCTATACTTTGTCACCTTAAAATATGAGTCTCAAATCTACACTAAGCACATTCCTTCGGTCTAGCACAAATCTACTCAATATTTGTCTCTGGTCTAACACAAACCTATCCTCAAATATGCACCAAACTTTTTCCTAAAATATGTACTAAACACAACCCTTTGGTCTAGCAAAAATCTATTCTTAATCTCTGTCCTCTAGTCTACACTAAACATAGTCCTTAAGTCTAGCACAAATATATCCTTGTAAGCTTTCACAAAATCTCACACTAATTTATCCACAAGTCCTCTATAGAACTTGTCCAATCTGCTCTCAACAAGTCCTCACTAAACTTATCCAAATCTGCTCTCAATTCGTATTGTAAGCTTCCACAAAATCTCACATAAATATGTCCATAAGTCTTCTCTAAGACATACCTCAAATCTGCTCAACAAGTCCACACTAGAACTTGTCCAATCTCATGGAAACATAAAGATAATTGTTAGAGACTCAATATGCTTCACACTTACAATGCTCAATTACTTTCAATAACTCTTTTGTAAACATATAGAAAATTGTTAGAGACTCAATATGTTTCACACTCACAAACTCTCAATCACTTTTAATATTTATTTTATTATAGAAATATATAGATAATTTTTAGATACTCAATATGATTCACACTCATCAACACTCAACCTCTTTCTCAAATCAATAAAGAATATAAAAAAAAAAGAATATAAAAAAATTTGTTTCATAGAACTTTAACTATCACTTCACACATCCACTTGACTAGGCTCAATAAAATCTACTCAACCAATCACTCACTCAAATATTTTCAACAATACCTATCAACCAATCTCACATAAAAATGATACTCATGTTCTTTTCAAACCCTAGTTCAAGTTTTTCACTAAATCATTCACTTCAACAACAATGCTTATAAAACATTCTTCACATAACAATGATACTCATGATCTTTGCAAACCCTAGTTCAATTTCACTCAACTCAATCACTTCTATAACAATTCTTATAAATAATATTCACATAACAATGATACCCGTGATATTCGCAAACCCTAGTTCAAGTTCACTCAACTTAATCACTTCAACAACAATGATTATAAAAAGGTTTTATCAACAAATCTTTATTCCAAAAAATCTTAAAGCATTAATTCAACACACACTCAAAAATGCTTATAAAAAATCCTTTTCACTCCAAATTTGCATTCAAGATATTCAAAAATCAGTCACTAGGAAGAATATGCCCATACCTTTTGTTTGATGTAGAAGTACCCTTGGAAAACCTGTCTAAATCACAATTTCCTTCTTTTCAATTGCAATGGTTAGATGAAAAATCTTACTCTTAACACTTTCTCAAATATTACTTAGACACAAACATAATCAAATCTCAACTATACCTTATTGCTCCCAACCATTAAATCATACATGAAAATAGTAATTCCTTGGATACACCTTATAAAATCCAACTTAAAATAATATCCAACACCACAATACTTCAAACAATATTTATAAAACACCTTACTACCCTTTCCAAACAAGAAAGCAAATAACACCAAAAATTTAATTTTGCACAACCCTTATAACTCCCCTTACAACCTTACAAACCAAATAAAAATGCAAAAATTAAAATTTCAATACTCAACTAACCCTTCCAAAATTTTCGGTGCTCAATTTCAGTGAATACCTTTTGCTTCCCCCAAAAGGGGTTTTGGTATGATTCGATCCAACATCTCCTTAATCCTAAGTGCCTTAGCGCTTGTGCATCCACCGCATGGGCTAATGGTTCCCACGTGAAGGAAGAAACACTTCATTCACCTTATGCCTTAGTGCACCATTGACTTCCTATGAAAACCACAACGCTTTCCACTTAGATGTAGCACGATTCGCAAAGTTTGCAGTTAATTAAAAATCAAAAGCATGGTAATTTGCTAAGGTGGGATGATCCCCCTTTTATACACATTTGGAAATTTTCTCCCACGTCAGTGCTTGGAATTCGAATTTTAAAAATTCGAATTATAATTTGATAACCCTCCTTATGGTTAGTTAAAAATTAATATAAATTAATATTTATAACTAATATCAAAATTAATTAATAATTAATTTAAATAACTTAAGTAAATTAAATTATAGATTAATTTATAATAAAAATTATATTAATTAATTTATAATTAATTAAAAAATTCCGTTTATAATATTATAAAAAATATTATAATATTATTCACTTGGGATTTTTGCACTTTAGACCACATCTGACTTCTCGAAATCGGGTCTTGATCAACTGAAACTGGAGAACCTAAAACTGATTTTGCACACTGAAACTACCATTTATTGGTTCTGAAAGCTTGATATCAATGAGAACTTATCTACTCAAAATGTCCAACAATATCCCCCTTTGTCATTTATGGTAACCCAAATTATTTTTACCAAAAAATTGACCTTTTTTTCTTTTTTGATCCCCCTGGGACATTGCTCCCCATGACTCAATTCTCTTTCCTTAAACCAAAAATCCCCCCTTAATAAAATATCCCCCCCTTTGACATCAATTGCAAAGGGTCACCTTTGGGGCTCGAGGCTAATAATGAGTCTCTTAGCTTAGCCCCTCCCCCACCTCCTCTTGAGGTGGTTAATTATAGGGTTGGAGTATTTCTACTCCTAGAAAGCATTGGTCTTTACCTTTGTCCTATTTCCTTCTCATATGATCCTTCTAATTCCTTTGATTATTCCTATTCTCGTCCCTGTCCATATCCATATTCATGTTCTTGTTCATATCCATATTCCTGTTCTTGTTCCTATTCTCGTCCATGTCCATTTTCCTATTCATTTTCATGTCCATATTCCTGTTCCTGTTCCTATTCCTATTCCTATTCATGCTTGATTCTAGAATGTTTGCTCTACACCACTTTGTTGTATGTCCATAATTATTGCACTTATAATACTTAATATTATTATTCCTTGTAGGTGCAAATATCTTGGGATTTCTCCTAGTTAAGCCATCTCTGTTTATGTTATGTACCTTGCAATTCATTGCCTTGTGACCAAATTGATTACATGAGTAGAAATACCCGTGGAAAAGCTACCTATTTCTAAAGTTCCCATATTTCTATCTTTCATGTCACCTGCATTGTGAAGCCATGTACCCAAATCCATAACATGATAAACATATTCCATTGAAATTTCCTTGCCTTGACCTCATTGGTCTCTTAATATCTTTTTCTCTATGTTGGTTCATGTTCCATTTTTTTCCTTTTTGTGCATTGTACCTTTCCTTATTGAACTTTCTATTGTCCAACTCATCCTTAGAAGTCTCACTTTCTCTTACACTATCTTATTCTGAAGTTTCTTTCTCTGAGGTCTCTTCTTCTTCAAAACTTGAGGTTGAATCTTCTTCTTGCTTCTTTTGAGCTTGTTCAAAACCAAAACCTATTTTATTTGTTAACATTCTTTGTACCTTGATCATATTATCTAAATTATTTGAAATCTTTCCAAAATTTTGTAGCTTATCCTTAGACTTTTATAAATATTCCCTTAGTAGATCTACTTTTTGTTCTAACTCTTCACATTCTAAGACCTTTGCTTCTAACTTATCCTTGAAATTTTGTGTATTAGTAATTGACTTGCTTAAATCATCTATAAGCTTTCCTCTCTCTTCATCACATTCTTGAAACTAAAATTCAAGTTGGGAGTTTTTATTTCTTACATTATTTAAAATTTTAAGAGCATAAATAAGCTCTCGCTCAAGATCAACTCCTCCTTTTTCTAATTCTTCCTCTATGTGTTTACCTTTGTAAACATCTTCATTCTATTTTTACTTGTCTTCTATAGGATCACCTTCTTCTTCTTTTAGTACCATTAGAATATTATCTTATGGTACTTCAAATGCATTCTCATACTCATCATCACTGAAACTAAAACCATTCCTTGTACAACTATCTTCAATATGTCCAAAATCACCACATCTAAAACACTTGATAATTATTGATGGCATTTTCTTAACCTCTTATTTTTTCAATCAGAAATAGGACTTCATATTTATCATTATCTGAGAAACCATTATCACTATCACTTGAGTGCTTAATTTCCTTGTCCGTATAGTATCTCCTATTTTGTCTTTGAAATAACTTCTTTCCTTGTATACCTTGTCCATCCTTGCCTTTCTTTTGGTACCTGTATTTTTCTGATTCTCTATTTATGTGATCCTATTTTTCTTCATCATTGTTATTTTTAGCTTCTTGAAAATTAGTTGCATAATGAACATACATTCCACAATTTAAACATCTAACATATGTTTCATCTTTAAATATTCTTGAATCCTTATTCTTTTTGCCATAATTTGCTTCTTCATCATTGGATGACTCATTTCTTGAATGTGACTTCTTACCCTTTGTTTTATTTATTGCTTTGAAGGTTTCTTCCTTCTGGTTATTAGATTCCTATTATGTTTTTAACTCAATACCAAGTAGCATATCTCTTGTCAAAGAATAACCATATTTTTATTCTTCTATAGAAAAATATTTTCACTAAATATTTTTGGAAGAGATCTTAAGGCCTTATCACAAACATATGATTCTTCAACATTAAGTCCAAGTACTTGCATAGCATTAACAACCTCATCAACTCAAAGTAGATAAGTACTAATTTTTTCCTCATCCTTCATTCTTAACTCTTCAAATTGTCCTTTGATATTTAGTATCTTTGCCTTTTTGACACTATTATCTCCTTCATATATGTTTTGCAACTTATACCAAATTCCTTTTGCATCTTTACAATGCATAACTTTTATGGATTGTTTTCTATGCAAACCTATCAAAATTGTATTCATTGATTTTGAAATATAATGTTGTAGAATCTTACCTTTCTTATCTTTATGTGGATCAACTGGTGGTACACATCCATTTTCAACTGCTTCCCAAATTTCATTGCCAAGTGCCATAAGGTGAATCTTCATTCTCATACTCCAAAACATATAATCACTTCCATAAAATATTGGTGTTGAATTATCTTAGGACACATTCTTAGAATCCATTGTGTTCTTGAAATATTTTCCTTTAAGAAATTAAACTCTCTCAATGTAACCCACTCTAATACCAATTGAAGAACACAAGATTATACTAAGAGGGGGTGAACAATATAAGACCACATTTTACTTTTCTTTTTCAATCAATATTATGCAATGTATAGATAGCAATATTAACAGAAATAATCAAAGCAATGTGTAAATCACCACACACAATAGAGGCAACAATTTAACGTAGTTCACGCAATGTGGGCTACTCCACGAAGAAAATATGTCACTAAAATTTTCTCAATCAATCTCTTTGGAATATTTTCTCTATTACAATATTTATGGAACTCTATGCAAAAGAGACACAAATCCCCTAATCAAGTTCATGGATATCTATCCACAAGAGAACCTTTCTCCTCTTGCTCTAACTATTGATCTTCTAGAATAAATGTTATCCCCATTGCACTGTCTAATGGATCTCTATCCACTGAAGACACCTATCCTCACTACCCTGGCTTATGAATATATATTCATTAGAGACTTCCGTTCTCTATACTCTATCACCTTCAAATATATATCTCAAATTTGCACTAAACACAATCCTTTGGTCTAGCACAAATCTGCTCAATATCTATATCTGATCTAGCACAAACCTATCCTCAAATCTGCACCAAAATTTGTCCTCAAATCTATACTAAACACAGTCCTTTGGTCTAGCACAAATCTATCATTTGGTCTACACTAAAAATAGTCCTTTGGTCTAGCACAAATATATCCTTGTAAGTTTCCATAAAATCTCACACTAATCTATCCACAAGTCCTCTCTAGAACTTGTTCAATATGCGCTCAACAAGTCCTCACTAGAACTTGTCTAAATTTACTCTCAATTTGTATTGTAATTTGCCACAAAATCTTACAAAAATCTATCCACAAGCCTTCTCTAAGACTTGCCTTAAATCTTCTCACCAAGTCCATACTAGAAATTGTCCAATATCATGGAAATATAAATAGAACTGTTAGAGACTCAATATGCTTCACATTCATCACAATGTTCAATAACTTTCAATCACTCTTTTAGAAACATATAGATAATTTTTAGAGACTCAATTTGCTTCACATTCACCTCAATGCTAAATCACTTTCACTTACTCTTTGTAGAAACATATAGAAAATTGTTAGAGACTCAATATGCTTCACACTTACAATGCTCAATTACTTTTAATCATTCTTTTAGAAACATATAGAGAATTGTTAGAGACTCAATATGCTTCACACTCATAAAAAATCAACCTATTTCTCAAATCAATTCAGAATATAGAACAATTTATTTCATAGAACTTGAACTATCACTTCACACATCCACCTAACTAGTCTCAATCAACTCTACTCAACAAATAACTCAATGAAATAATCCTTGCTCACAAACCCTAGTCGAATCATATAAACACACATTTAAAAATTTCCAACAATACTTATCAACCAATCTCACATTTCAAACCCTAGTTCAAGTTGTTGACTCAACCATTCACTTCAACAACAATGCTTATAAAACAATCTTTACATAACAATGATACTCATGATATTTGCAAACCTTAGATCAAGTTCACTCATCTTAATCACTTGAAAAACAATGCTAATAAATAATATTCATATAACAATTATACTCATGATCTTTGCAAACCCTAGTTCAAGTTCACTCAACTTAATCACTTCAACAACAATGCTTATAAAAAGGTTTTATCAACAACTCTTTATTCTGAAAAATCTTAAAGTATTAATTCAACACACACTCAAAAATGCTTACCAAACAATAATTTTCACTCCAAATTTACATTCACAACATTCAACAATCACTCACTAGGAAGAATATGCCCATACCTTACGTTTGATGTAGAAGTGCCCTTGGAAAACTTGTCTAAATCACAATCTCTTTCTTTCCAATTTCAATTATTAGATGAAAAAATCACTCTTAACACTTTCTCAAATATTCCTTAGACACAAACATAATCAAAGATCAACTATACCTTATTGCTCCTAACCATCAAATCATACATGAAAATAATAATTCCTTGGATACACCTTATAAACTCCAACTTAAAATAATATCCAACACCACAATACTTTAAACAATCTTTCTAAAACACCTTACTACCCTTTCCAAACAAAAAAGTAAATAACACTAAATTTTTATTTTGCACAACCCTTATAACTCCCATTACAACCTTATAAACCAAATAAAAATACAAAAAATAAATTTTCAATACTCAACTAACCCTTCCAAAAATTTCGGTGCTCAATTTCAATGCATACCTTTTACTTCGCCCAAAATGGATTTCGGTGTGATTCAATTCATCGTCTCCTCAAGCCTAAGAACCTTAGTTCTTGGGAGTCCACCTCATGGGCTAATGGTTCCCACGTGAAGGAAGAAATACTTCCTTCACCTTATGCCTTAGTGCACAGTTGACTTCCCATGAAAACCACAACACTTTCCACTTAGATGCAGCACGATTTGAAAAGTTTATATTTAATTAAAAATTGAAGGTATTGTAATTTGCTAAGGTGAGATGATCCCTCTTTTAAACACATTTGGAAATTTTCTCCCATGTCGGTGCTTGGAATTCGAATTTCAATAATTTGAATTATAATTTGATAACCCTCCTTGGGGTTAGTTAAAAATTAATACAAATTAATCTTTATAACTAATATAAAAATTAATTAGTAATTAATTTTTATAACATAAGTTAAGTAAATTAAATTAGAAATTAATTTATAACAAAAATTATATTAATTAATTCATAATTAATTTAAAAAATCCCTTTATAATATTATAAAAAATATTATAATATTATTCACTTGGGCTTTTTGCAATTTAGACCATATATGACTTCCTGAAACCGGGTCTTGATCAACTAAAACTAGAGAACCTAAAACTAATGTTGCCCATTGAAACTGCCACTAACCAGTGCTAAAGATTTGACATCAATGACCACTCACTCTTGATATCAATGACAACTTATATACTCAAAATTTCCAACAAGGTTTCCTTGGCTCTTAAAGTCTACAATGGATTCATATGGAAGGAAACTCCTTATGAATTTTAGATCTATAAAAGTCTTAAAAAGGGCATGTCCATTGGGTTTCTTCTTTTTTGTCTCTCAAGGAAGCTCTAAGTTATCATTTAATCAAGATATACTAGTAATTTACTAATTCCTCTAACCATTTTATATGTTGCATTAGTCTTCAGAAAAAGTCCATCTTTGTATTTTTGTCTTAATGATGACTTAGCTGGCAAATATTTTCTTAGTTTTTAAGGGTTTTCACACCAACAAATATCCCTAGATATTAGAATTAAATTTATCACAAAATACGATAAGCTTGCTCACAATTTGTAGCCTATAGATAAATGGTTGGTTAGGTTCTTTATATTGTAGTTGCTGACATGACTGCATCTCAAATATTGCAGGTTGAGTATGAGAAATTACTAGTGGACATTCTTCAAGTTGAGATTTATCACACTAATACCCAAAAAATCCTTCAAAAGCACAATATTGATTATTTTGAAGATAATTATTGGAACATACCACATGGTCTAGCATATGATAGAGGAAAGAAGAAATCATAATTCAACACTACAATTGCTTTGGGGAGAAAGTAATTCAAGGAGAGGAAATTTTTATGAACCTTTTCTTATTCTGTGAAAATATTAGACAAGTGGGACCAACCCACCTTATCTATACTAAATTTCATATGATTTTTTTTTATCTAAGTGGTTTGTGCGACCTAGTTAGTACTTTATCACTAATTTTCCATGTAACCTAATAATCCTATATGTGCCCCATAAAAAGAGCTAATTTAGGAAATGTTTAAATAGGATGCTACTTTTAGAGTAGGAAAACTCTTTGTCAGAAGAAAATTTATGTGCACAAGTTGAATCTGTGTTTTGTCCTAGGCAGCATCCACTCTTTTCTTGGATTTGTGCCTGCGTTGTCATCCATATCTTCTGAAAAAAGTTTTTGTTATGTTATGTATTGTTTTGAGTTATTTTATAGAAATAATATAATTGTTGTTTTTGAACTTATTGCTTAGTTTTTTAAAGATACTTTTATATGGTTTCTTGCTTTAGATTAGATTTCAATATTCAGTCAGTTTCAGATTTCCATATTTTAGTTTTATTGTTTAAGTTGAAATAGCAAATTTTAAGAATTTGATAATGATTATTGGGTTAGAACTCATGAGTGAAGTTTTAGCTTAGAAAAATCAGATTTCTATTTTAAAAAATTATAATTAATAATATATTAGGAAGCAATTAATTATTTCAAAGATATTTTATCATATGTTAGGCAAGATAAATAGACTCAAGGTAAGCTTTTGAAAAATATTCCATCAACTATGACATAGGAATAAAATGAAAGCTTACACTTGTATGTTTGTTATTTATTTAATATATTTGCTCATGTTTATCTTTATTGACCTTCTGCATGTATGTACTATGTGTTTGATCATGTTGTTTCCTTAATAATGTACATAATACAACCATTTACAAGTTCACATAATACAGGAAAGTCATGGATTATATGTTTTCCTCTCCTTTTCCTAGGGGTGATAGGATTATCAGTCATCATATGCTTCCTTCAAAAAGTAAGATAAAATATTCAATAAAAATATTTACATTTGTTTTTTTTAGATTTGTGTGTGTATCACACTTGCTATTTTATGTTAATATTTGAAAAAATTAATCAACATAAAGACACTTTTAAAAAATAATGATGGGTATAAAAGTAAGACATTAAAAATGCAAAGAGCTTAAACTGCATTAGTAATTTTTTTTAAAGTTGTAGCACATATCTAAGTCACTAAAGGCAAATGCCATTTTTAAAGCTACAACCATGATAGCATACCTCTTTGATGTATGAGACATCCCCTCTAACCAAGCCCATGATAAATCATGAGTCTCACCAATCCTTTTAAACCAGATTTATATTGTGGTTTATGAGTATGTAATAATGTATATGTTGAAATTCTGACCAGTGATATTGGTAACATAGTTAGATAATACCATTAAAACTTTTTTATTAAGTGGAAATTAAGAGAACATGCTTAAGTGGAAATAAGACATCAACATGAGACATATCACCTATCCAGTAGAAATGATTATAACCATATTAGATTGTTTATTTTTGGTAACGATTTCAATTGAATTTACTCTTTTTCATAGAATTATTGCTATTGTTGGCCACTACAGTGGTAGTCTCTTGCTTTTTTCTTGTTCCTGAAGTCATGCAGTTGCTTCTAAAAATTATTAGATGATGACGATTAATTGTTGAAATGCCATAAAGTATGTCAATATATTTGTATCTGATATGCTTAATTCAAAACATATGAGGTTTACTTTGTTGAAAATTCTAGTATACATTCTTCAAATAATTATTCTATATTTTACTTTTATTTAGAACAGAAAAAATTTGTACCATGTTATTCCTTGTACATTTTACAAGGATATATTTTGCATATATTGATAAATTTTATTGAGAAATAAGTTTTATATATGTGATAGTAAACCAATGATTAGATTGGCCACAATATCAATTCAAAGTATAGAACATATATTAAAGAAACTCAAGTCTATTATAGGTTTCAATGTGCATCCATTCTTGTTATTTTCCCAAAGAGGTATGAAAAGAATTGGTGATAATGAAAACTTTAACATATTTATCTTAAAAAATATCTATGAATGATTTGAACAAACAACTCATACAAACCAAGAGGGCTTATTATCGTGGAATTCTAATTTGAAATTTGGTTTGTTCTTTACTATAAAATTCTAGAATTTCATGTTGACTACATATTTTATAGGTGTGGTCCTCTAATTTGTCATTTAAGATGAGAATTTTGAAATTGGAGATGTCTAATTGCAGTAACAATGGTAGGGTGTAGAGGACGTGTTGGAATTCCTGAGATTATTGAGCTAATTCTTACTTTGATTTTTGTGTTCCTTTGGCATAGAATGCAACCATAGTTGTAATGAGCATTTCAAATATAGTTGAATAATCAATAAAAGTAAAAACACTATGTATGATACATTAGGATGTAGCCATCAAAATATATTAGTATTTTTACCTTTTTTTTATCGGTTGTATATATATATGTTCTATTATGAATGTGTGTAATACGTGGTAACACATTGAAATTATGCTCTAATAATATTTAATTGATACATATATCTTGTTGGTATCATTTTATAATGCCTCAGATGCACTACTAATTACAAAGAATAATGTGTTATTTTATTTTAAATATTTTTATTCATCGATCCATTAGATAGTTATATTAGCTCCTTTAAGGTTTCATAGATCTCCAAGAAACTCAATAAAATATGTCTAGGAAGTAATAGCCAGTTGAAACCAAATATAATATCTTTAATTTATCCATTGAAGTACCCAGTTAACATTTTTATTCAATGAACTCCTATGCTAGTCAACTTGACGGGCAAGGGGTGTACTATGGCCCCTTGAGTCTATGGTATTTGATTTATATCACTTGTGAAATACAACACCTTGATGTAAAAAGAGGGTAAGAAAGTGAGAAAACTCCTTTTCCACCTAGTTGATTGTTACCACATGTAAACATAGTTGCACACACTATTGACTAAAAATATGCTATCCTACATAATTCAACCTCAAATCAACGGTGTATCAATATGAAAAACTTGAATGCTAAATCTTGCTATATTCATGGGTTTTTTAGGGGTAATTCTTGAATTCTTCAATTGTAATGTCAATCCTTTTAAATCTATCTTTAATGCTCCCTTGAAACTACATGAAATCAATTTTTGTATTTAATGATTGCGTTTTATTTTTCTTGTCCTATCAATATTATAGTTTTCTAGCTTGATGATTAGGATCCAACTTGTTTATTTTCTTTAACAAAAATGATCTAGGTGCAAAATTTGCAAGGCATATGTCAAATCAACTACAAATATAGCTAAATATAAGCAGCCATAAGTTTGTCAATTTTTATCTAAATTGTCACCTTATATATCTTTAAAAATATTTTGGAAAAACCTTTCCAACAGGGTGGGTTTCATGTAGTTAAGTGCCTGTGGAAACATATATGCCTCTTTTAAGACAATTTACTATTTTTCTTTCAGGGTTTTCGGGCCAAGAATCCGTGGCTTAGTTTCACTTACTCATGAATTCTATGTTAATGAAAATTCCTAAAGTGAATTTACTCAAAATATATGAATGCACATCTTATTTATATCATTATTTTATGTAAATATGTCAATTTGTTTAAAGTTATACCTGTTGGAAATAAAGTAGATATGGTTCGTACCAGAAGGTAATTGCATTACTGTAAGACTCTTCCCATGTTAGCCAACTAGAAATAATATACCTTAAATACAAACTACCTAATACCATAATTAAGAGCCTAAGATATTATGACGATGATTCTATTGTATTTAGTTTGATGAAGTTAGTAGTGCCTTTACATTCTTAAATGATCACTATTGTCTAAAGAAACCTTCGAGAGATTTATTCTAAATTTTTGACCTACATGTTGTCATTCTATGGTCAATTTACTTTTTAAACTTGATCTTGAGCAACAAATTGATGTGTTTAATTATAGGCATGATATAGAAAATGTAAATAGTTGGTTGAGACTTCTAGAAATCTTGTTTATTTTCCCAAGGTTATAATGTTAATGATAAAATTTGTTTCAAAGTCAAACTTGATAATACTTAAAGGAGCATATATAAACTTCAAAAGGGCCAAGGCAAGTTTTTCTCTGATAATTAAGCTTTTGAGAAAAGTAAAAATAAAGAGCAATGTTATAGGACTCTTCTTACGAAACCCTCATATCCCTAGGGTGAATTTTTGAGCGGTGGTTTGATCAAGTTGTTCCTAACCTGCACCCAATTGTGGGTTTTGAGGTGGGTCTATTTTCCTTGATAGAAGATGCTTCTCATACCCTTTTCCAAAAATTGATGCCTTTCCTCATCTAGAAAGTATTTGTTCCTAGCAATAGGTGAGAAAGTTATTTTATGTTAGAGTAAGGATGGACACCTATGATAAGTAAACATGATCAAGATCAAGAAGTTTTTGAAAATATATGAATCAAGACTATTCCTCAAATAGTTTGTGTCAATGAGTGAATTCTCATATCCATAAGATAGTTCATTTGTAAACCAAACAACAAAATGTGTCCCAAAATTTTATTGGTTGCTTTATAGTTTATCATTTACTTATAATTTTCCAACCGAATATGGGCTTGGTAGAGAACTTTCACTTTGGTAATAAGCATCAAATAATAACCAACAACATATATATTAAGTTGTTCAGCTTTTGGTTTATCTAAGAATTGCTATTTTAATAAGGACTTTGAGAGATTTAGTAGACAGTGGCTTCGATCATGTAATTCATACAAAAAATTTATAATTGATCAAATCCATGGGGGAATCTTAATATAGTTGTGAAAACATGCAATCACAAACTAGTACACTCTTTCAAGTTTCAGGTGAGTTATGGTCTATTGCATTAAGGCATTTAGTGAGAAAATTAGTATTCAAGTTCAAATTTAGTAATATTGGAGTTGGAAAATTTTATTCTGTGCATAAAAATGTTTTTTGAGTTTGACATCAAGTTTGAGATGTTTCATAAATATATAAATATAAATAAATAAATAAATAAATATATATATATATATATATATAAAGTGAAAAACCCCTTGCAGAGCCGCCTTGGTCTGAGAGACCACAAATAGGGGGTTCTACACCGTCAAAGTCACCCGAGGGTCGCACCCGACCCTGCCTATACCAACATTATCAATTGGATTTTAGATACCCAATTCAGCTTTTTTGGTAGGGTGGAGATTTGAACCTGGGACCTCCCTTGGAGGATTACCCTCTCCTATCCAACTCACCTACAACACTTGGGTAAATATATTGATATTTAATGTGTATAAATAAATTTCTATTTTTCTTATTTGCAACTGTCTAAATTTTTTTTGAATGTCTCATTTCCAAATACAAAAAGCCTAGAGAGACCAAAAATTTCAAATATACATAGAGGTATCCTTGAGTTTCAATAAAAATAAAGCATGGGGCCCCCTCGAAGACTAGAAAATCACATTGGGAAAGGCTTTGCATCTCCAACTTCTAAGCCAAGCCATCTGAAATCTAGCCACCACCAAAGACTACCATGGAAAGAATCTTCAGGTCAATCCAACCAAACCATCGCAGTCATGTGAAAAATGGGATGACACATCTTGATAAGCATAGGTGGATCTATGGAGGTCTTGGAAATACAATAGGAGATCCCAATAAGATCTACCCAACTAGATATAATCAAGACAGGATCAAGGGGAATTAAGGAATTTGAAATGGGGTCCTCCCCCTTGAGTGAGAGACCTAAAATATAATCAAAACTTGCTCTTGTATATTACTGGTTAAATAAAATGTGTGAAGACTAAGAATATACATATTTTTACTTCATGTTAGATCTCAAACCACTATTTTTTGTTATGTTC
Source organism: Wollemia nobilis (assembly GCA_028583015.1). Taxonomy (NCBI): domain Eukaryota; kingdom Viridiplantae; phylum Streptophyta; class Pinopsida; order Araucariales; family Araucariaceae; genus Wollemia; species Wollemia nobilis. The sequence goes on from JAQPPZ010001753.1 coordinate 3,821,921, forward strand.
ATAAATACTAGATAGTTTGATGGAGTCAAACATGCTCAATGGATATACATTGATAAAATTTTAAACCTACCAAGGGATATTAAAACTTGATTCAAATATTTTTGGTAAAATGGTAAGTTTTGAAAAGGTGTTATTATTTATTAGATAGGTTTTTACCACTAGGGGTTTAATAAATTATAAGGGAGGTGGTAAATTTTAAAAATAGGGAGATTTTTAAGAAGCCCATGAACGCACATATTTTGAAGGCTTTCAACTAAGTGACCCCATTGTGTGGTGGGACATTAGGTTTATATGAATTGGAATTATTTCTAGCTTGTGCATCAAGAGGAATAGAAGTATTATTAAGTGGAGTAGAGAAAGTGATCGACACCTTGTATTTGATTCTAAGCATATAATTATTTCATTTTTTAATTACCTGTAGGCTTGTACTTCTTTGTCTAGAGATCCAGCATATCCTTCTAATTATTCAAAGGTTTCTATTACTAATGTTGTTTCATTACTAGAGCTAGCTTGATTTGCATTGTCTTCATTAAGTATTATTTCCATATTTTCTATTTCTTCATATCCTTTAGTTGCTCTTTTGAATTCAAGGTAGTCATTTTTATTATGTTGTGTAGTGGAATACACTCTACATGAATTATTTAAAGCTAGATTTGAAATATTATATTTGGTTTTGGACTAATTCAAATTGAAAGTGGGGTTGGGTACTCTCCCATTGTTTGGGCATGTGTTCCATTGATGATCGACTCTCTAGAAATTGAAGGTACTTGTTATTGTAACTAAATCATATCACTATGGATTTTTTGGGCCATTATTTGTAGTTTATATAACTAAGAATGTGTATCATTTTTTTGGCCTAGAGTGGCTTGCTTTATTATGTTATTCATAGATAAAGTAGGATTCAAAAATCTAGTATGGTATGAGTTTCAGTAACATTCAAAAATGTTGGTGTAGTTTGAGCATTGGTTTTAGTGTTCTTATGAGTAGTAAATTTATTATCAAGGTATGTTAGAATGATTGGATTGGTAAGGGTAGTAATAGCATTAAAGAACTAATTATAACTAGGGCATGATAGGGTATTCAACATAGTCAATTATTATAAAAGACCTTGACTGATCATTGGGACCTGATTCAATGCACCTAGTTGTCCTAAGGAAGGAAATTATCCAATTCTAAAATAATTATGTATGAATTTTTATTCTATTGTAAAAGCCTCACTATATGCCATGGGTAGAGTGGTGATATTGGGTTCTCTCCTTACAAACATGGATGTGAGAGTATTTAAATATCTAAAATACATTTGTAGAACTACTTCAACATTAAGTGTATAGGGTGGAGTCATCCTATTATATAACTTATAAAACCTGGTATTGAATACCCTTAGAGTCTCACTAGACTTCCTTCTAGTTGAGGAAAATTGATGGTATATAATAGTAGGGTATATGGGTAATCCAAAATAGCTGATGAATGTTGTTTCAAGCTAAACCCATGAGGTGATGGAATTTATAGAATATACCAATCATATGCTAGCTCATCCAAGGTAATATGGAATATTCTACAAGACACATCCTCATGTTCAACTTGTAATCAAATTAAAGCATCTTTATAAGCTTGTATGTATTCTTTAGCTATTCTAGTTCCATCATGTTTATACCTAGGTAAAAGCCTTTCAATATTCTTGGACATATCATAAGCTATTCTAGGTATACTTAGTGGACTACTACCATCTAACCAAGGTGTAATGCTACAATGGATGAATTTAATGCAGTGACAAGTGGATTATTAAATAACATGATATATTGGGATAAGGATTTAATGGAAGAGTGCTTGACTAATATTTACTATTTTTGGGTCTTATAGGAGGAGAAACACTATAAAATTTAGTATCACCCTTATAAGACTTAGACCTGGTGATTATAATCCTAGGTTCTAGTTTTAATAGTCAAGAAGCATGATATATGTGAGAGGATAACGATGAGAATTAAGCAATTTCAAGAATTAAACTCAAGATTCAAGCAATATATAACAATTAAGGAAAAAATATTGGGCTATTTCAAACCTAGAGCAAACATTAATAAGAGTTTATAAGCCAAGACTATTAAGTAGTAATGGATTAGATATTTTAGGTCTTCCTTATAGCACTATTTTCTATTGAGTGATAAGCCTATCCTGATTATTGATGCACACCAATGACTAGAACAATATTTGTTCTCTCTTTAAAGGGAATATTTCTTCCCCAATATTTGGGTGATAATATATGTCATTATTAAATTTCAAATCAAAGTATAAAAAGGGAAAAGTAGGTGGATAACTTAGAATTTCATGTAACTGTTACAAGGGTAAGTTTTAATTCATTGTATAATCTTGAAGAAACATAGATCTAATTTAATTACTTAATTAATCATCAAAATATAAACATTTAATATCATAGTATTGCTTCAAAGAATTAAAGAAAGCAAGATTCTAGGCTAGTTGCCTTAAAATTATCAATATACACCATTCATTGCATCATAATCATGTTCATTATAACAAGTTGTAATGTATATTATAAAATTTATTCAAATGAAATACATAATCATGTAAAATAAGCTTCAAAATGTGGAATTCATTTAATATAAACCTAATCTAAATAATTTCTAAAGAAAATTTAAAATAAATGGGTTAGAGAAAGAAATAAAATAAGTCATTGCATCTTGAATCCTTATACTGAATTGGTTGAAGCAAAAAATTTGAAGTAAACAAACATTGTATCAACTAACCTTTACACAATCTGAGATTAGAATGGTGCCATATTCAAAGGAGACATAGAAAACATACTAAAATTGACTTAAATGTAACCACCATCATCATGCACATATTACACCAAGAATTCTAATATATTGTATTGATAGAGATATTCAATGATTACACTCATACTTGTTAGCATCATGTGATTGCAAGGATAACTCTTCAAGTACAATGACAAGGGTTCAAAATCCACAAACCACAAAAGAAAAGAAATCCCTAAAATGTATATTGCTAAAAGTAGATTATAACCCTTAAAATAGGTTCTTCATGGATTTTTAAAGCCTTACAAATTATCTTCATTTGAGTAGTTGATGTGTTAATTTGTGCATCTTCTTGGTTTTGATCTTCAAATTTTAGCCCTTGATCATTCTAACTGCCTTGGATGTGTTCCTTTGAAGCTAGGTATGTTGAGTTGGTATGCACCAGATGGTATCAGATCATGTCTAGATTCATTGTATCCCTCCTATATCTCTCCTACTTTTAATTTCCTTTTTGTTGTATCCTACAAATTATAGAGGAAAAAAAAATTCAAACTAGACTTGGCAGTGAAATTATTCTAACATGACTAGTAAATGCGTGTTTTAGTTATTTAAAATATTAAAGTTATCCATATTTTATCTATAAAATTATGCCTGTTAATAACACTTTAAATCTAATCCTTCGATATTTGTTTATGACACATTTTACTTGTCATTATGATTTTTAAACTTTTGAAAAGGCTAATTTTGGATCCTTTCATTGGGGCCCATTTGCCCAAAAATTACGGGGTGGAAGTTTTTTTTGGGTAAATTTTTCTGTCGTTGAAATTAATTAAAATACTTTTATTTTAATTTGCCAACCTCAAATTATAAATGATTTTGATTTTCCCACCCAATTTGCCTTCAAATTATAAATGGTTTTTATTTTCCCACCCAATTCATCTTCAAATTATAAATAATTTTATTTTTCCCACCCAAATCGCCTCATATACTATCTGTATATATACTATAGTGGGTACCAATAAACATACATCACTTTGAAACAATGAAAAACTTGCCAAGGTTGAAGAGGAGTGTCTATCGACATAAGTCGATCGGTTGCAGAGGAGTGTCGATCGACGCAAGACAATCAACATAAGTCGATCGATTGGAAAGTCGTGTCTGTCGATATAAAACGATCGGTTGCAGAGTTGTGTCTGTCAATTGCAGAGGTGTAAATCGACATTCAAAAATTAGTTGCAGATACGTGTCTATCCATATAATATGATCAATTACATAGAAAAATTTATACCTCCTAGAAGTTTCCCTACAAAGGTGCACCTCTACAACCGATCAACATATGTTGATCAGTTGCAGAGATGCACTTTTGCAAGGAAACTTCTAGGAGGCATAACTTTTGCTTCAGAGTCCATTTTCATTTTTTTTAAACCACCTATATCAACGAGATCTACTCAAAAATATAAGTGAAATCCTCAAAAAAACATCTAAAATTGATTGAGATATCTACAACCAACTGACACATCTACAACCGATCAATTGTAGACATGTCGATCAATTTTAGACATTTTTTAAGGATTTCACTTAGTGTTTTGAGTAGATCTCATCGAGCTACGTGGTTTTAAAAAAACAAATTGAAAATGGAGCTCTAGAGTAAAATTTATTCCTACTAGAAGTTTCCCTACAAAATTGCACCTCTACAACCGATCGACATATGTCGATCGGTTGCAAAGGTGCACTTTTGTAGGGAAACTTCTAGGAGGCATAAATTTTGCTCCGGAGCTCCATTTTCATTTTTTTTTTTAAAACCAACTCGCTCGACAAGATCTACTCAAAAATATAAGTGAAATCCTCAAAAAAATATCTAAAATCGATCGACATGTCTGCAACCGACTAACACATCTACAACCGATCAATTGCAAACATGTCAATCGGTTTTAGAAATTTTTTTGAGGATTTTATTTAGTTTTTTGAGTAGATCTCATTGAACTAGGTGCTTTTAAAAAAAAAATTGAAAGCGGAGCTCCAGAGAAAAATTTATGCCTCCTAGAAGTTTCCCTACAAAAGTACACCTCTGCAATCGATCGACATATACCAATCGGTTGCAGAGGTGAACTTTTGCAGGGAAAATTCTAGGAGACATAAATTTTTCTTTGGAGCTTCGTTTTCAAAATTTTTTTAAACCACCTAACTCGATGATATCTACTCAAAAATATATGTGAAATCCTCAAAAAACATCTAAAACTGATCGACATGTCTGCAACCGACTGACACATGTACAATAGATCTATTGCAGAAATGTCAATCAGTTTTCGATTTTTTTTTTGAATATTTCACTTAGTTTTTTGAGTATATCTCATCGAACTACGTGGTTTTAAAAGAAAATTGAAAATGGATCTCTAGAGAAAAATTTATACATATAGTTTATACATATGTCGATCGGTTGCAGAGGTGCACTTTTGCAAGGAAACTTGTAAGAGGCATAACTTTTGCTCTGAAGCTCTATTTTCAAAAAATTTTAAACCACCTAGCTCGATGAGATATACTAAAAAAACTAATTTAAGTCCTAAAATAATATTTGAAATCGATCGACATGTCTGCAAACAATCGATTGTAGATGTGTCAGTCGGTTGTAGACATGTCAATCAATTTTGGATGTTTTTTTGAGGATTTTACTTAGTTTTTCAAGTAGATATTGACGAGCTAGTTGGTTTAAAAAAAAAAGAATCTCTGAAGAAAAAATTATGCCTCGTAGAATATTGTCATGGTTGTAATCGATCAACATTTTTACAGTCAATCGGCATGACTATAACTGATCAGTATGTCTACAGTCGATCGACATCTTTACAACCGATCGACATGTCTGTAGCCGATCAACATGCCTGCAACCGATCGAATTTTACGTCTCAGACTGGTCATCATAAATCATAAAGGCTAAAAGCCTTTCTTATTGGTATAAATCCTTTAATTTTACAAACTGATATTCATGGCCCCAAAAATAGAAAAATTCACCATGGTTTGAAATTTTTTGGAGAAAAATAATTATAATTCGCCATGGTTTGAAAATTTTTGGAGAAAAATAATTACAATTTGCCATGGTTTGAAAACTTTTGGAGACAAATAATTGGAATTTTCCATGTATACTTCTTCATATTTCGCCAAAATTCCAAGACAATTTGCCTTCAATTTTTAAATAGATTTTTGGATCGACCCCTTATGCATAACCCTACTTGTCATATCCAAAAGGTGGGATTTGATTGGTTGTTTAAATCTATTGTTCATGCTTATAATATTTTTAAATGATATTTAGTATTCATAAAATTGTATGCTTACCATTTTAATGTTTATAATGCTCTAGTATTTAACCGATGAGTTTTTTTCCAGTGTAATTTACTTTACTTTATTTTATTTTATTATTGTTGTTATTTATTTATTTATTTACTTATTCACTTGTTTTCTAGTTATTTATTTATTTAACTATTATTCGTTAAATTTAGATGTCAATAAATTATGTTAGAATACATGCTTTCAAAGGTTTTATTTAATATTCAACCGTGGTCTATGTGTGTTAATCCTTTATTGATAAGTTTAACTTTAGGCCTTGGATGATAGCTTCGATAGGAATGATCAATCCTAAACATCAATTATAAATTTTTATTTCTTGTTATTTTATTTTGCTTTGTTTTTCGTGATATCTTTATCATTATTTATTTATCTTTAAATGTATTTTATATCATCCTTTAGTCATCATGTGTATCAAGTTTAATTTATTGCTTGATCCTTTGAATGTCTTTGTAGCCCTTGATGTAATCATTAAAGCATTCTAAACCTTTGAAAAAGCGGCTTCCCATTGACCATTTGCATATCAAGTTAATCAATTTTATGTTGCATAATTTAAATAAATCACCTTTTCAAGATGCATTCATGAAAGCATGAGGATATGATGCAAGACTCAGATATCTTAACGCAAGATTCAGATAACACACAGAAAATTCACCCAATTTCATTAATAGAGATCAAAAATCAAAAAATACAGCAGTCATATTCTAATGGCCAAGAACCCCCCCTTTACAATGCGTATGCGGCCCTCTTATCCCCCCAGCCGACCTTCGTCGGACATCATTACATAGAATGCGGGATTCCCTGTAACCACCCGCACGAGTGTTCTGCCACTGTCTGCAAGATGCTGCCAGGCACCCCGAACCATCATGGCTTGTAATGGTGGAGTGCGCTGCGACCGCCTGTCCATTCCCCTTCGAGTCATCATTCATAGGAATGCGCCACAGTCCTCAGTAATCTGTACCACGTGTCCTCCTGCAAGGGTCCCTGTAACCGCTTAGTGCTCTATGGCCACTTGTAATTCGATGCCACGTGCCCTGCTGTAACGGCCTCTACAACCGCTGGCTGGTCTGGAGTCGTGAGCGTTCTGTCGCGATATCGCGACGTCTTTGCTCTCTGACTTTCTCTCTCCTCTTTGGTCGCGATATCGTGACGTTTCGGCGTTTGGCTTCTCTTTTCTCCTTGGGGCCGCGATTTCGTGACACGTCACGAAATCGCGACGCCTAAGCCTTCCGTGCTCGCTTTTCGCCTCCGGGCCGTGAAACCGCGACATGTCGCGATTTCGCGACGTCTTTGCCCTTCGCACTCAGTTTCTTCCTTTGGGCTGCGAAACCGCGACATGTCGCGATTTCGCGACGTCTTTTTCCCTTCACACTCGGCTTCTCCCTACGGGCCGCGAAACCGCTACATGTCACGATTTCACGACATCTTTGCCTTCCGTACTTGGCTTCTTCATTCGGGCCACGAAACCGCGACATGTCACGATTTCGCGACGTCTTTGCGCCTTCAAGTCTTGCCCCCTAGAAGTGTCACGATTTCGCGACGTCTTTGAGCCTTAGAGCTTTGCCTCCAAAGGTGTCATGATTTCGCGACCATTTTGCGCCCTCCAGTCTTGCCCTCGAAAGTGTCACGATTTCGCGACCATTTTGTGCCTTAACTCCATCGCTTCAAAAATGTCACGATTTCGTGACCATTTTGTGCCTTGGCCTCCTTCTTTGTGAAAATGTCACGATTTCGTGACCATTTGGCGTCTTGGCTTCTTTGCTCCGAAAATGTCACGATTTCGCGACCATTTGGCGCCCAAGCTGCTTTGCTTCGAAAATGTCATGATTTCATGACCATTTGGTGCCCAAGCTGCTTTGCTTCGGAAATGTCATGATTTCGTGACCATTTGGTGCCCCAAGCTGCTTTGCTTCGAAAATGTCACGATTTCATGACCATTTGGCGCCCAAGCTGCTTTGCTTCGAAAATGTCGTGATTTCGCGACCGTTTTGCGCCTTGGCCCCGTTTGTCAAAAAGTGTCGCGATATCGCGACAGTTTGGCCCTTTAGTGCCCTTCGTCAAAAAGCGTCGCGATATCGCGATAGTTTGGCCCTTTGGCGCTCTTCCTCAAAAAGCGTCGTGATATCGCGACAGTTTTGGCACATAGAGAAAAAAAACATTTTTGGCTGATGCAAGATTGCTGCTTCGCCTCCGGATGCTCCTGCATCAGACACCCGGGGTGAGTTTGAGAAGTGACCCTCACTTCTGATCTATCTGAGGTAGACCCAGGCGATCAACCTCTGCATTTGATAACCAAGTCGCATCTTCCATGGGCCTGCCTTTCCATTTGACTAAATACTCAGAATAGCTCCTGTTTCGAGTACTGCGGCCCTCACGCGTATCCAGGACTTCTTCGATCTCGTCTGCGACTGGGATGGCTGTTTGGAATGCTCCACAAATCAGGGTTGGGTATCTCATTGCTTTCTCCTTCATGATACTCGACCAAATCTGAAATGTTAAACATGGGGGAGATGTTAAGTTCACTTGGTAACTCCACCTCGTATGCATTACCCGAATCCCGTTTGCCAATGATCCTGCATGGCCCAAATTTCTTCATTTTCAGTTTGTTATAGGTCTTGGTAGGAAACCGCTCCTTCCTCAGATGGACCATGATAGAATCTCCTACTTTAAACTCCTTAGCTCGGCATTTTTGGTCCGCCCTTGTCTTGTATTGAGCATTCATCTTGGCAATGTGTCTTGTCACTTCCTCATGCACTCCCTTCAGGTGTTCGGCAAAGTCTTCTGCCTCAGCACTGCATTTCTCTCTCGTATCTATTCTTCTCAACTCTGAAGCGTTTCTTGGGCTGCTCCCATAGATGATCTGGAATGGCGATTTATTGGTACTTCTATTGACAGAGCTGTTGTAAGCGAATTCTGCCTACGGTAGAACTAAATCCCATCCCTTGGGCTTGTCCCCTACCAAGCATCGCAGTAGATTGCCCAAGCTCCTGTTGACCACCTCTGTTTGGCCATCTGTTTGGGGGTGGTATGCAGAACTAAATTTTAAATCCGTTTTTAGTTTCTTCCACAGGGTTCTCCAGAAATACCCTACAAACTTGGTATCCCTGTCCGACACAATGCTCCTTGGCAGCCCATGAAGGCGTACCACTTCCTTAAAGAATAAACCAGCCACATGGACCGCATCGCTAGTCTTCTGGCACGGGATAAAGTGCACCATTTTTGAGAACCTGTCCACTACCACAAATATGGAGTCGTGTCCCCTTTGCGTCTTGGGCAAACCAAGCACAAAATCCATACTAATATCCTCCCATGGCCTCTCAGGTATAGGTAGCGGTTGATATAAACCAGTAGGCTGCCTCACACCTTTTGCCATCTGGCATATCCTACAACTCTGCACAAATTTTGCCACATCTTGTTGCAATTGTGGCCAGTAGTAGTTCTCACTGACAAGGGAGATGGTCTTGTCACGACCAAAGTGTCCAGCTAAACCTCCACTGTGTTTTTCCTTGATGAGATTCTCTCTCATTGAGCTCCTCGAAATGCATAATTGGTTCCCCCTGAACAGCATTCCATCTTGAATTAGATAATTCAACCACTTAGTCCTGTCCAACATAACAGGCGCAGTGCAGGCTTTCCAAGCTTCTACGAAATCGGGGTCTGCAGGGTATAAACCCTTGAGCTCAGCAAACCCTACAACCTCCACTTTCATTTCCATCATCAGACATTGCCTCCTACTCAAGGCATCTGCCACCCTATTGGACCTTCCGCTCCGATGCTTCAGCACAAAGGTATAGCTCTGCAGGAACTCTACCCATTTTAGGTGCCTACGATTCAATTTTCCCTAGTTGTTTATATCTTGCGAGTGCTTGATGGTCGGTATAAAGAACAAACTCCTTTGGCAACAAATAGTGCCTCCATTTCTTAAGTGCTTGAACTATGGCATAGAACTCCTGATCATATACCGAATACTTCCTTCGGCATCATTGAGCTTCTCGCTAAAATAAGCTACGAGGCCTACCCTCTTGGCTCAATACGGCCCCTATGGCATTGCCACTCGCATCGCAGTCTACCTGAAACACCTTATTGAAATCTGGAAGTGCTAAGACAGGTTGCTCAGTGACCTTCTTCTTCAGCATAGCAAAGCTTTTGTCTGCTCCAGCTGTCCACTTGAATTCCTTCTTGCTCCCCTTCATTGTCTCTGTAAGAGATGCGCAAATCTTGCTGAAGTTTCTAATGAACTTTCTGTAAAAACTGGCCAGACCATGAAATGATCTAACCTCGGTCACACTTCTTGGAGCAGGCCATTCGAGGATAGCCTTCACCTTTTTGGGGTCCATTTTGAGACCATCTACTGAGATAACAAATCCCAGGTACACTAGTTCCTTCTTCACAAAGTTACACTTCTTCAGATTGATCAGTAACTGCTCCTCCCGTAGTTTTTCAAAAACCCTCCTGATGTGCATCAGGTGCTCCTCTAGGGTTCTGCTAAAAATCAGGATATCATCTAAGTAGACAATAACAAATTTGCCTAGAAATTCCTTGAGGACTTCATTCATTAACCGCATGAAGGTACTCGGTGCATTGGTTAGCCCAAATGGCATAACCAACCACTCATACAACCCCTCTCTGGTTTTAAAGGTTGTCTTCCACTCATCCCCTTCTCTAATACGGATCTGATGGTAACCGCTTTTCAAGTCAATCTTTGTGAAGTACTCAGCTCCACTTAGCGAGTCCATGATATCATCCATCCTTGGCAGTGGGAATCTGTATTTGATGGTGATCTTGTTAATTGCTCGAGAGTCTGTGCACATCCTCCATTCTCCATCCTTCTTGGGTGCTAGTACTGTTGGTACTGCACATGGACTAAGACTCTCCCTAATCAACCCTTTCTTCAACAGATCTTGAACTTGCCGATTTAACTCCTCAGTTTCCACAGGCGTCATTCGGTGTGCAGCCTTGTTTGGCAAGCTCGATCCAGGCACCAAATCTATGTGGTGACTGATCTTCCTAACAGGTGGTAAACCTTCAGGAACATTATCAGAAATGATATCTGGGAACTCCTCTAACAGTCCCATGACTTCCACTAGAGTTTCCTTGCATTCTTCTTCCCTAACCCTAGGGATTATTGCATAGCACATATGATCTGGCTTCAGGCCTTCCAAAAATCTTCTGCCATCAACTAGACAGACTCGGGCACTGCTGCATACCTTCTCATCCGCCTCCTTCAAGGGTTTCAACTTGTGGCGAACTCCATTCTTCGACAAAGAATATGTGTTGGCTCGACCATCATGCACAACACTTCGATCAAACTGCCATGGTCTCCCAAGCAACAGGTGACATGCATCCATAGGCAAGATGTCACATAAGACCTCATCTCGGTAAGTTCCTATATTGAACTTCACCAGGCATTGCTCACTCACTAGCGCCCGATGGTCCTTTTGCAACCATGCAATTCGATAAGGGTGCGGGTGTTTTCTCCTCTCCAACTGTAGCTTGGCAACCATTTCCTCAGAAACCAAATTGTTAGTGCTTCCATTATCGATGATGATGTTGCAGACCTTGCCTGCGCACTTGCATCTTGTTCGAAACAGGTTGTTCCTTTGGTCTCCCTTTTTCTCTTCATTCAATAGGACTCTTCTGATGGTCATTGCTTCCCCTCTTTTTGCCTCCTTCGAGTGCTCAGATTCTACACCTTCGTCTGCTACAGCAGCTCGGGCCTGACCCTCAGGTCTTCGATTTGGCCTTTCTTGATGCTGCGGGTAGTTGTATGCCCTATGCCCTTCTTCTCTGTAGTTGAAGCAGGTTCCTCGAAAGACACCTCTTCCAAACCCTCGCCCAGACCTACCTCTTCCCCTCGGGTAGTTGTTGTTCTGATTGCGTGGGCGTTGAGTATTATCCTCTTTCTCTTCTTTCTGGTTCTGACTACTGCTTGATTCACCAGTCTTCTTCAAATCTCTGTATCTTCCCCCATTGGTCCTTCCACCAGCTCTTCCACCCCTGTCCTTTCCTCTCTGCTTACCATCAAATCTCCTATTCAGTTTCTCCTCCACTTTTAATGCAAACTGGTATGCATCCTCCACCGTGCTCATCCTAACCAGCCCCAGCTCTTCTTGAATGCTGGTTCACAATCCATTGATGTACCGTGTGACTTTCTCCTTATTCGCCTCCGAACGGCCGGTTCTAATCGAGATTTGATAGAACTCCTCCGTATACTCCTTGACAGATTTACTTGTCTGTCGAAGACTCTGCATCTTTCTCAACAAATCCAACTCATAATCTACAGGGATGAACTGTCTCTTCAATTTCTCCACCATCCTATCCCACCTGGTGATCTTTTCCTTCCCCCTCCTATTTCTTTCCAGTTGCACCCCTTTCCACCAGATGCTAGCATGTCCCTTCAACTTGGTTTTCGTGAACCGGATCCGATTTGGATCTGAGATTTCTTCGTACTCGAAATACTCCTCCATGTCGTTGATCCAGTCTATCAACTCCTCAGGGTTGAGGTTCCCAGAGTAAGTAGAGACGTCGAATTTTGGCTTCTTCTCGATCTGGGATATGGCTCTATACAACCTAGCCTCTGCTGGATCCAATGCTTCTTCCTCATCAGATGGACCCTCTTCTTCCCAAACTTCATCCTCATTGGGTTCCTCCCTTCTTGGCTCAACTCCTCTTCTGATTTCCTCCTGTAGGGCTTCAACTTGCCTCTGCAAGGCTCTAAGATCGACCTCTGCTTGTCTGTTCCTCACACCACCACGGTTCCTGCGCGGAGGCATCCTGCTTCTTCTTCACAACCCACAACCTCAATCCTGGTGCAAACTGCCTCACTATCGGTGATCGGTTTGCACACTCAGAACCTTCGGGCTCTGATACCACTTGACGCAAGACTCAGATATCTTAACGCAAGATTCAGATAACACACAAAAAATTCACCCAATTTCATTAACAGAGATCAAAAATCAAAAAATACAGCAGTCATATTCTAATGGCCAAGAACCCCCCCCTTTACAATGCGTATGCGGCCCTCTTATCCCCCCAGCCGACCTTCGTCGGACATCATTACATAGAATGCGGGATTCCCTATAACCACCCGCATGAGTGTTCTGCCACTGTCTGCAAGATGCTGCCAGGCACCCCGAACCATCATGGCTTGTAATGGTGGAGTGCGTTGCAGTCGCCTGTCCATTCCCCTTCGAGTCATCATTCATAGGAATGCGCCATAGTCCTCAGTAATCTGTACCACGTGTCCTCCTGCAATGGTCCCTGTAACCGCTTAGTGCTCTATGGCCGCCTGTAATTCGATGCCACGTGCCCTGCTGTAACGGCCTCTACAACCGTCGATTGGTCTGGAGTCGTGAGCGTTCTGTCGCGATATCGCGACGTCTTTGCTCTCCGACTTTCTCTCTCCTCTTTGGTCACGATATCGCGACGTTCCGGCGTTTGGCTTCTCTTTTCTCCTTGGGGCCATGATTTCGTGACACGTCACGAAATCGTGATGCCTAAGCCTTCCGTGCTCGCTTTTCGCCTCCGGGCCGCGAAACCGTGACATGTCACGATTTCGCGACGTCTTTGCCCTTCGCACTCAGTTTCTTCCTTCGGGCTGCGAAACCGCGACATGTCGCGATTTCGCAACGTCTTTTTCCCTTCACACTCGGCTTCTCCCTACGGGCCGCGAAACCGCTACATGTCACGATTTCGTGACATCTTTGCCTTCCGTACTCGGCTTCTTCATTCGGGCCGCGAAACCGTGACATGTCACGATTTCGCGACGTCTTTGCGCCTTCAAGTCTTGCCCCCCGAAAGTGTCACGATTTCGTGACGTCTTTGAGCCTTAGAGCTTTGCCTCCGAAGGTGTCGCGATTTCGCGACCATTTTGTGCCCTCCAGTCTTGCCCTCGAAAGTGTCACGATTTTGCGACCATTTTGTGCCTTAACTCCATCGCTTCAAAAGTGTCACGATTTCGTGACCATTTTGTGCCTTGACTCCATCGCTTCGAAAATGTCACGATTTCGCGACCATTTTGTGCCTTGGCCTCCTTGCTGTGAAAATGTCACGATTTCGCGACCATTTGGCGTCTTGGCTTCTTTGCTCCGAAAATGTCACGATTTCGTGACCATTTGGTGCCCAAGCTGCTTTGCTTCGAAAATGTCGTGATTTCGTGACCATTTGGCGCCCCAAGCTGCTTTGCTTCGGAAATGTCACGATTTCGCGACCATTTGGCGCCCAAGCTGCTTTGCTTCAAAAATGTCACGATTTCGCGACCGTTTTGCGCCTTGGCCCCGTTTGTCAAAAAGTGTCGCGATATCGCGACAGTTTGGCCCTTTAGTGCCCTTCGTCAAAAAGCGTCGCGATATCGCGACAGTTTGGCCCTTTGGCGCTCTTCCTCAAAAGCTGTCGCGATATCGCGATAGTTTTGGCACATAGAGAAAAAAAACATTTTTGGCTGATGCAAGATTGCTGCTTCGCCTCCGGATGCTCCTGCATGAGGATACGAAAACAAAAAGGAATATGCCAAGCAAGATGCGTTTAAAACCAAACTTAACGCTAAAAGCCTATATATTGCAACATGCATGAAAAGAAAGAACATAGACGAATCGACACAAGATAAAAGCAATATGAAAGATGCTGCTCTTTTTATTGATATGCTTTCAAAGTCGTGTTACAATACGTCTCCTTCCTTTTTAGGGGATAGGAGCGTCAAATATGTTTCTTTATCACATCCATAGATAGCAAATCCTTCTTCCGCGTGCCCACATGTAAGATGGGTGGACCAAAACGTCACCGCCACTTGTGTGTATGATTGTTGATTCCTTCCTTCTCCTCTAATGTCGAAGACCTGCGTTCAAGGAAACAGAAAATATTAGTAGCACCTGCAGATAGAATAAAACATGTGTTTCCCAAGGCCTACTGTTAGTGTATGCATGAAAATATTAAAACGATGACCGAATAACATCAGAACGACCTAAAAATTTGACAGAAGCATGAATATGTTACCAGGAGACCACTACAAAAAGAACAGTCAAGAAATTCCTCACAGATTTGTATTCGCTCCGGGGTGGGACGAATTAACCTACAATAATTTGTCAGAAAGCACCCTCTTCAATGTCCTGCCTAGGAAGCTCCAAATGACCTACAAAGTTGGGGTTAGCTAATTGGGGGTGTTTTGGGAAGACCCAGATGGTCATATTTCTCCAATTTTGCCTCTAGCACCCAGATTTTGATGATGGCATCTACAGATTAGTAAAGGCGAGAAATGATAAAAACCTAGTCAAAAATGCTCAGAATGAAATGAAATTTAAACTACAGCCTATTTAAATAACCTAGAATAAGATGCAAAAGAAAAATCAGAGAAATATATCATATATTTCTATTCATCCCGGGGTGGGGCGTTTAGGACTGTGACAGTTTGGGGAGCGCCCGGGGGTAGGACGCCCACCGTTTGGGACTTTGTTTCGGCACCAATCCACTTGGGATGGGTCCAAAACCTGTTATGGGGTGTTGTCGACAAATTTTGTGGGATATTGTGGCCAAAAATTGGGTTTTGGGTCTTGATTCGTGCTTCCAATAGTCACCCAATAACCTCCCTTTCGAATGAGAGATTAAGGATGTGAAAGGCACAAATCGCAAGTAGGTATGTAAATTGGCAGCACTTCATTGCTCAAATGCTCCTTCTCTATATATCTTTTGGGTGAGAAAACTCACCAATTTATAGACCTAGGGTCTCTCTGTTTGAATTGCGCATGCGAGGGCGCCACTTGAGTTGTTTGTCCTATTTTGAGAGAAAATATAATTCCCTGATTTAGAATCTCCTTGCATGAGGTCTCCTAAAATCTAAGACATGCATGACTGAAGTCTCTCTTCTTGATTTGGAGCCATTCCTCGCAATTGCATGGCTTGAAGCTTCAGTTAACTGGCGGACTTGTCGAGGTTTGACTTTTTTCCAGTCAAACTTGCTATTCGCCTCACCCTGGGGCGAATGTTGATATTCGTCCCTGGGTGGGACGAATGCCAGTTTGTATTCGTCCCTGGGTGGGACGAGTAGAGAGCAAGGTGCCAAAAAGGTGCCAAATTGACCTTTGACCTCCAAACTACTTTTGGGAGTGGTTAGGACCACTGTTTAACCTCTAGGGGCTGCCCTAGGGGCTGTGTGTGTCAATGCGATCAGCGCTTGTTGTCACATAATCGGATTGGTGTTGTTTTGGTGTCTACAGATGCCCCTTTTTGGGAAGCGTTGTGCAAGGCACAGCGTCGAGCAAAAATAGATAACCAAAGCACTAATGATTAGGGTTTCTCAGTAACCTAACCAACTCTTGATGCCCCAAGTATGGAAAGGGCACGCATTCTTGAATCCTTGCTTCTGACGAGCTAAGGAACTTAATTCAAGTGTTAACCTTGTTCTATGAGGTGTTACTTGAGCTTGGACATTGATCAGTCATGAATAGGCAAAGGGCGCAACCTTTTGTCTATGGGAACCTTGAGTTCATGATTCATGAATGCCAAGTGTTTGATCAGCTTGTGATTATTGCTTGTTTGCTGCCCCAAGCAAGGGCATGATTGTCTTTGTCAATGATCCTTTGAATGCGTGTCATTTCCTTGATTGGGTGTGTTTTTGTTGATTGGTGACTAAGTGTGACTACCCCCTCAAGCGACGAATCGATGAGGGAATGACCGACATGAGAAAAGCGACGAGTCACTTGACCCAAGATGACTTAGGTAAGGGTGCCTTCAGTTGTTTACCTTTGAATGCTCAAGCAGTTTTCGAACATTCTGACCTATTTTTGGTGGGTTTAAACCCTTTTTGTGATGCCATTTGGAGCTGAAATTGTCAAAAATCCATCCTCCCGTGGAGCGGTCCGGCTATAATAGCCTTCTTAGGGAGTAGGATAGTGACAATTTGTGACCCCAATGTCTATTTTGGATGCCAAGAATGTCAGGCGCAAAAGCGCCTTCGTTCGACAATGTTATTGCTATTTTTGGTTGGGTTTTGACCCATTTTGTGATGCCATTTGGGGATGAAATTCTCGAAAATCCGTCATCCCATGGAGTGGTCCGGCTATGGTAG
This sequence comes from Wollemia nobilis, assembly GCA_028583015.1. Taxonomy (NCBI): domain Eukaryota; kingdom Viridiplantae; phylum Streptophyta; class Pinopsida; order Araucariales; family Araucariaceae; genus Wollemia; species Wollemia nobilis. Next base: position 3,839,084 of record JAQPPZ010001753.1, read on the forward strand.
CCTTCTTAGGGAGTAGGATAGTGAGGATTTGTGACCCCGACATCTATTTTGCATGCCCGAAATATCAAGTGCAAAAGCACTCTCATTGGACAATTTTATTGCTTGTTTTTGGTGCATTTTTGTGCAGTTTTTGATGATGATGTATGCATATGGGATTATGAATGCGATGTGTCTAATTATATGATGTATGCATATGGAATGAATGAAATGAGTTGTTGATAACTTGTCGATGGCACCATAGACTATGCAAGATTGACTAGCTTATTGTACTTATGGGATGGCTTTGTGGAATGACTTTGCATGTGATAACTTTGTTTTTGTATTTTACATATTTTCTGATGATGATGGACGTAATGAAATGTACCAGTTGTTTTTAAAATGTAATTAAGATTTTATGAGATTCATATATTTTAACTAACTAGCCAAAACTGTACATTTATCTCGCAAGACTTTTGAACAAGGTATAAATCGGACTTGGAGGTTTGCCAAGTTATTTCACATCCCTGTGTGTGCAATTGAGTTCATTTATGTGGTATTTGTCAGGATACCGCCAGTGCTAGATAGGCTATCAACCAAACCTGTACTGAGGATCACCTAATTAGCTCCACTAACTCCGTTGTTGTATTTAGTAAGATTAATCCATGAGACAATCTAAGGTACCATAAGCTAGCTCATCCACATGCAAACATTGGTCTGCTCACACGCAAAGCTAATGTGATAGACATATCATCATGCGTGTAGGATACCGCCATTGCCAGGTAGGTTGTCCACCAAACCCGTAATGAGGATCACCTAGATGGTTTTTCGAATGCTGAGAATTCCAAGGATTCAAGTTCGGGATTTTTATTGGCTCAATGGTTTAGGATATTTGCTCGTATACAAAGTGATGAAAATCACTGTTTATTTTGTTCTTTCTTTGTTTTTCTTTTGGAGCAAGGATTTTGAATAGTGGTGATAACCACTGTTATTTGATTTGGCTTTTGAGATTTGTAAGGTTAAGCTGGTATGTTTGTGATTGGTGAATAACATTGATCCTTTTAGGCCTTGGGGATGACTACCCATCCTTGGCAGGGACGTGTAGTACGAATCCTTACGACTTTGGGAACCAAAGGGTAGTATGGAGATTATGAAGTAAGGGTATTGATATTTTAGGCCTTGGGGATGACTACCCATCCTTAGCAGGGACGTGTAGTACGAATCCTTACGACTTGGGAGACCAAAGGTGATTGTGATGATGGCTTGTGGAAATTTTGTTTTTGAATGGTCATTGATCCTTTTAGGCCTTGGGGATGACTACCCATCCTTGGCAGGGACGTGTAGTACGAATCCTTACAACTTTGAGGACCAACGGTGATTGGGAGTTGTGGTAGTGGTGAAAACCACTATTGATTATGGGGAATGGATGGGGAAGAGCTTGTCCTTTTGTCAATTCTCAGCACTCTTGAACCATTCGCACAGGGGGATGAACAGGCTAATCTTTCACCTATGGTACCCTAGACTGCTTTGTAGGTTTCTCTTGCATTCACACAACTTAGGAATTATTTTATGTGTTTTAACTTGTGTAGGGATGTTACGTAACGAGGCTTGACCCAAGTAAAACTTTCCCTTGGAAAATCCATTTAACTTTGTACAGTTTTTGGCTAGCAATTTAAAGACAGTTGAATGACGAAAACCCTATATACATTAGGAGACAACTGACTTTGCTAAAAATGGGGATGGTGTTATTCGGGATGTATGTGTTTATAAAATGGATTGTGGAAAATGAAGGAATTGCCAAGTAATTACAGTCTATGGTGCTTTGGACATGTATGACCTAGCAAATATGCAATGTATGGATGTGATGCCTAATGCAACCTATATTTTTGTATTTTGATTTTTATGAGTATGCATGGAATTGAGATGCAATTTTTTTTGTTATTTTTGATGATTTTATTGTTTTTGTTTGTTTTTGAATATTTATTTTTGACCAAGCGGTTATGGTAACCCTTGGAGCTTTGGTTGACCAAATTATGGACCTTTGGGGATTTAGGGTTGTTTTGGGTTGACCAAGAGATTATGGAAATCCTTGGAGCTTTTGGTTTGACCAAAGGGTTTATGGATACCTTTGGAGCATTTTTGGGTTGACCAAGCGATTGTGGGAATCCTTGGAGCTTTTGGTTTGACCAAAGGGTTTATGGATACCTTTGGGGCATTTTTGGGTTGACCAAGCGATTGTGGGAATCCTTGGAGCTTTTGGTTGGACTATGGCTCTCTAAATGTGGAATGGCCTCAAATGACTGATGTTCAAGGGTTCTAGCTCCTTGATTCCTTCAAGAGAGGCGAGCCGGTATGTTCCAGGTCCTATTTTACTATCAATCACATAAGGACCTAACCAGTTTTCCATGAACTTGTCCCTTAGATGGGATGGCAAATTAGAATTCTGTTGGTTCTCTTTTAAGACCAAATATCCAACCTGAAAGTCCCTTAGGTGAACCTTCATGTTATATGCTCTCTTAAGTCGCTCTTGATAGATACGCAAATGCTCGAGAGCATTGACACGTCGTTCATCGAGCAACGTAAGTTGGTCTAATCGGGCCTACCATGCAGTGTCATCATCGATGAACTCTTGCATTGAAATGCGTAGGGAAGGGATTTCCAACTCAAGAGGCATGACAACCTCGGAGCCATACACCAGCGAAAATGGAGTTGCCCCAGTGGGCATCCGAATGCTAGTGCGATAAGCCCATAGGGCAAGCGGGATCTGAATGTGCCAATCCTTATGATTATCTACGATGGTCTTTTTGAGGATGGTGACTAGCATTTTGTTTGATGCCTCTGCTTGCCCATTTGCCTGCGGATAATAGGGTGTTGAAAAACTGTGCTGAATTTTGTACTTTGTGGTCAAAGCATGCACATATTTATTCTTGAAGGGCATCCCATTATCCGAGAGGATCTTGGATGGAATACCAAAATGACATATGATGTTATGCAAAATAAACTCCGCAATGCGAGGTCCAGTCGTAGAGGTTAACGGAATTGCTTCCACCCACTTGGTAAAATACTCTGTGGCCATTATGATAAATGTGTGATGACCCGACGATGCAGGGGAGATCTTTTCGATTAGATCAAAGCCCCACTATGAAAAATGCCAAGCCGATTGGATCGGTTGCAAGGCCTGAGAAGGTACGTGTGTCAAATTGGCATGATGTTGACACTTCACGCACTTCTTCACATATGCGCAACAATCTCGCTCTAAATATGGCCAATAATAACCCATGCGAAGAATGCGCTTTGCGATGGCCATACCGCTGAAGTGGCCACCACACGTACCATCGTGGGCTTGGGTGATCGCCCAAGCGGACTCCTGCTGGTCCAAGCAATGGAGGAGGATTCCTTCATAGCTCCGACGATACAAAATGTCTCCTAGCAAGACATGTTTTGCCGCTTTCTGTTTGAATGATCTTTTCACGGCTTGTGTCAATCCAAGTGGGAGAGTACCTAGCTTGAGGTAATCCCTTATGGGTGTGTACCAATCCTGCTGATCAGAAACCTCGATGGTATGAACGACCAATCCCTCCTTAATTTCATCCCTAGAAAAAGTGGAGCGGGAAAGAACTTGTAAAAATAGCGTTGTGTTGCTATTAAGAGGGGTCGGGGAGAACAAGGACCCCCAGTTGGCTCGAGTCAGACAATCGTGAATTCGAGAGAACCTATCCTGAGATGGTTCAATCTGGATCAGGTGGATTCCTGGCGTTAGGTCAGAGCTTGCACGCTCCATCATGGATTGCGATAATGTTTTGACCTGAATGGTTGTCATTTCACCCGAAGGGTCTTGCGGGATTAGTGACCCCAAGGAGGCCATAGTATCCGCAAAATGATTCGATGATCGAGGGAGTGCCTCGATGTCATACCATTCAAGTTGTGCCAGGAATTTGTCCACAAGGGCTTTGTAGGCCTGTAGAACTGGACATTTACATTGGAATATCCCCTTTACTTGATTGACAATTAACAACGAATCACCAAAGATGTTTAAACATTTAATGTTCATGGTGACTATTGTCTGAAGACCTATGAGCAAGGCTTCGTATTCTGCATTGTTGTTGGTGCACGGGAAGTCTAATTTAAATGATAGAGGCATTGGAGCCCCTTGTGGAGTGAAGAATACAATTCCCACGCCACCTCCTTGCTCACATTTAGAACCATCGAAGAATAGGGTTATGTCAGCCTGTGACTCAGGCTCATCAGAATCTGGCGATTCTGAAACATGGAAGACCCCATCATCTGGTAGTTCTATGGTTAGAGGCTGATCATCTTCAAGAGGAGCCTCTGCCAGTTGATCGGTGATGACTTGACCTTTTATGGATTTCTGTCCAATGAACTCTATGTCAAACTCCATCAACAACATGATCCATTTTGTCGTGCGGCTACTATGATAAGTATGACTCATCATGTATCGCAATGGATTCTCCTTAGACACAACATACGTCTTGTTGCTCAGCATGTAATGGCATAGCTTCTTGGTAGCAAACACCACTGCCAAGCAGAGCTTCTCGACGTATGCATAGTTAAGTTCATAACTGACCAGGGTGCGGCTAAGATAGTAAGTAGCCTATTCTTTGTGCAATTCATTGTGCTGGGACAGCATGGCGCCCAGTGCCACCTCAGTAGCTGAGATGTATAAGTAGAATGACACTCCTGGTCTAGGTGGTGCCAATACTGGCGGTGAAGCCAAGTACTATTTAATATCATCAAAGGCTGACTGGCACTCGTCATCCCAGTGGAATGCTACCCCCTTGTGCAATAATTTATTCATGGGTCGGCACTTGTCAGATAACTATGCTATGAAGCGTTTGATCGATGCAACCTTTCCCTATAGACTTCTGAGCTGCTTGATGGTAGTTGGGGGAAGCATTTCAAGGATTGCCTTGACTTTGTTTGGATCCACCTCGATTCCTCGCTTGGAGACTATGAAACCCAAAAGCTTTCTAGATGTGATGCCAAATACGCACTTCTTGGGGTTTAGTCTGACTTTATGCTCAATGAGGCGATCGAGGATCTTGCGTAAGTCATCGAGATGATTTGGGCGCAAAAGAGATTTGGCCAACAAATCATCCATGTAATCTTCCAAAGTTTTGTGCATGTAATCGTGGAAGATGTACGTCATGGCACGTTGGTAGGTGGCACCAGCATTTTTAAGGCCAAAAGGCATGACCTTATAACAAAATGTCCCCCAAGGCGTTGTGAACGCCATTTTTAGTTGGTCCTCGAGATTGATACGAATCTGATTGTATCCTGAGAAACCATCCATGAGGGAAAGCATTTCATGGCCCATTGTAGCGTCTACCAAGGCGTCGATGCTAGGCAAGGGGAAATCATCCTTAGGACTCGCTTTGTTTAGATCTCAAAAATCGGTGCATATGCGAATCCTCCCATCGGGCTTCTTGATGGGCACCATGTTAGACAACCATGGTGGGTAATCCACGCAGATGACAAACTGTGCATCCAACAACTTTTGCAATTCATCTTTGACCATTAAGGCCACTGTTGGGTGCATCTTGCATAGTTTTTGCTTTACTGGCTTGATTGTCGGATCAAGCGTTAAATTATGCGTGACTAGCTGCGGGTCTAGTCCCGGCATGTCTTTGTATGACCATGCAAAAACCTCCTTCTTCTCTTTGAGAAGGGCAATGTAGTCGGCTTGCTCTTTGGGGGAGAGACTTACCCCTAGCTTGAGAATCCATGGATTCATTGGATCTGAGCCGATGTCTACGTCAGTCGTCTCCTCGACCGACATGTGGGATCCGTCCTCCAACTGGTGTGGAGTTGGGATCAGGTGGATATCATTTGCTGAATTAAGATCATCGTTAGGAACATCAGGTTCCTCTTCAGCATGGAAGACATCCTGAGTCTATCCTAGAGTGAAATGAAACATCCCACCGCAAGGCCAGTACTCTGATGGGGATGGTGGTGTGTCAACGCGATCCCAATCGATAGCCTCTATGTCTAGATGCAATGACCATGTTGGGTCGGCTGGATCATGAATGGGGGTGGTTAAGTCAATGGAGATCATGTTGATGAAATGATTGTGGTCTCCATTACCGTAGGTGTGATGACTCTGACATTCTAGATGTTCTTGGTGCTCTGGATCTGGCTCTATGGGCACTGGTACAAATGGATCAGCCCTATGTGCATATAAGAGGATAGGATCTACCCTAGGCACTGATGGTGCTATAGGGTCTCCAGGTGGAAGATGTTCTCTATATACCTAGAGTGGCGGGTGCAGTAATTGCTATAACTATGCCTGGTTTAGGTGCCACCGATGCCTTGGCCCTAGGTGTAGTTGTTCAAACATGTCATCTATGTCCAAGGGATATTGTTGTTGTCGCATATGATTGAGATAAGCCATCTCAAGTTTCATCTTCATAATCACTATCGAGAATCATCCAAAGGCCTTCGTTGGCACCAATGACTATTTATAGCATCTGAAGCTCATCAATTCATCATCCGAAGACCCTTCTTGGTCTTGTCCATATCCTTCGTGGAGGTGAGTCCTTGAATTGTCTCCCTTTTCGACCGAAGGGAAAGGGTTGTTAAGGTCAACAAGGTTGTTTGTTCGTAATGGGAGATAATCCCCCAATGTATAAGTTGTGTTAGGATTGGCATATGGATCTAATGCCAACCCATCCTTGTTGCCTATCCCTAGGCCTTGCATGTTTTCTACCAAGATGTCAAGGGGCAAGGGGTGATTGAACCCTACTCCTGACTTGTCATAAGGCATTTGATATCTTGGTTGGCAAAGAACATGCACTCCTTGCTCATACCTGCCCAACCCATATCCATGCCAATTGCATTGGCCAAGATATCTCAATGCGAAGTCTGGGTTAGACAAATAATTGACGTCCTTCGCAAAGGGCTCTTCATCTTCCTCTTCTTGCAGGTGAGGTTCAACGCCATTATCCAGGCCCCCATAAACAAAGTTTGTCTGATTGGGTGGGTAGCCTAGAGGAACCACAGAGCCGATGGGGAGTCGAGGTCTCCCCATGTCCTGCATGGACTCAAGTGTGGGCGTTGCTATAATGTTTTGCACTAGATACTCCCCCAATCCTGTGTTGGCCATCTCAACTGTGATTGTTGGCATTTGAGGGGGAGCGAATGGGAGTTCTCCCTGAGTCCACTCCATGTGGGGTGAACTAGGCATCTCGACTTCCATTCTACTAGGCATCTCTTCTATCGAGATGGTTGAGACTAAGGGTGGTTCCTCTTCCAGGGGTTTCTTTCCCTTGTCCTTTGGTGTGGCCACCGGAGGTGGCATCGCTGTTGAAGGACCAGATGAGGAAGATGGACCCGACTGGGAATTTGAAGGACTTGGAAATGGGGATTCCTACGTAATCGGACCCTGTTTAGATGGATTTAACTAAAAATCCAAATGCGTTGATGGAAGGGTCGACTGCGGCATTAATTGCATCGAATTGTAGTATTTGAAGGGCTCTAAGTCTGCGGGGACTACATGCACCTATCCTTCAAATGTATACTTTAAGCATTGATGAGCAATTGAAGGGACACACTTCATGTCTCGGATCCAAGGTCGCCCCAACAAGATATTATAAGCCATCTCACCTTCTAAAATGTGGCACAATGTATGAATGGTCTTTTGTCCCACTTGGATGGGTAGGACAATTGTGCCAACTATCGAGCATATCGCATCATTGAATGCTCGAAGAGTATAGGTGGAAGGTACGATGTGAGAGGCCGACAACTTCAAATGTTTTAATGCTACGGTTGTAATAATGTTACTGGATGAACCAGTGTCCACCAACACCCGCTTATACGGAATCCCGTTGACCCATGCAATAACGTGCAGGGGTGGATCCGCCACATCACCAACCATCGATTTCAATTCATCTTCTCTAAAGGTGATGACTGGTTTTGTACATTGTTTCACATGGCCCACGAAGTTGTTGAAAGAATTTGCTTCATGGGGATGCAGCTCAATGGCCTTTAATATCTCCATGAGAGCCTCCCGATGGGGCGCTGATTGTTGAATAAGCTCGTATATGGAGAGCCTAGCCGATGTGGTCCTTAGACTTTGGGTAAGTCTAGTCCGAATCATGGCCACTGGTCTAGGCGGGGGAAGCTGCGTAGGGTTCTATTGAGGTTGTGACATCGATGGAACTTCTCTTGTGACTGCCATGGGGGCAGCTCCGGGATATCTCTTGTTCCTAGTCACTATGCTTATCATCCCTACATACCCCTCCATGGGGCAATTCTATTGCACCTCATTGACGTGAAGGGGTTTTGCTTGTGCATCATGTGCGGGCAAGGGGTCTCTGAAAACTCCCATTTGTTGGTTGTTGGGCGCTATGGGATTATCCACTACCAATGTATTGTTGTCAATGAGGTCTTGCACCAAACCTTTGAACTTCCAACAGGCGTTAAGGTCATGTCCCTTTCATCTATGGAACCTACAGTACAAGTCCTCCCTGTACCCCTTAGGCTTTGGCGCATTAGGGTCTATGGTTTGAATTTCTGGTAGATTGATCAAGTTTGCCGCTGACAAGCGGTCAAACAGGGAGTCCCTGGACTCTGTGTAAGGCATAAATTGTCGCCTAGGGTGACGCTACTGATTTTGTTCCTGCCTTTGGTTTTCTCTATCATAGTTGTTGGGAGGCACCGCCTGATAGTTAGCCTTTGGAGGTTGTGTTGCTTGTGTAGGCTTAGGGACATTTATAGCAACCTGATTGACCGTGGTGGGTTTCTGTTGCGTAGTCCCTATTTTGGTGTTCTTGTTCCATTCTTTTTTCTTAGGCTTGGCAATTTTGCCATCCTGTATCTTGATCTCCTCGATGATTCTGGCTTGCGCCAGAGCTTCCTCTAAAGTGGCATATTGTTGCAGCTGCAATAGCATGGAGATCGATCTCAAACAACTCTTGGAGAACATTTGAGTCAAGTCGGACATAGGAGGGAGGTAGGGCAGCTTTGAAAGCAATGTCCTCCACCGGTTCCCATATGCCACCATAGATTCTTCCTCATACTGCTTGAGGCTAGCTAGATCACTTAGTGATGCCTTTTTCTTGGTGTTGAAGGTGAAGCATTCTAGGAACGCGTCCACTAGCTGATCCAAGTTACAGATGCTGTGCTTTGGTAATTGAGTAAACCAATCCGAGGCAGAGCCTACGAATGTGGTTATAAATGTTCTTAATAGCAAAGCATCATTGTCCTGAATGCCAAAGCATTGGCTCAGGAATCGAGTCACATGCTCTTGGGCATCTTCCTCCCCTCTAAAGAGTGCCAACTGGGGCAGCTTAAAGTGTTCGGGGTATGGAGGTGTCGACAGCGATGGATGCACAGGATGACTACGGAGTTGGCGTAAAGTGGGCTTTTGGGGCCCAGAAGTCTTGAGCTCCATAGACTCTAAGTGCTCTAGCAACGCTTTATATGCATCGAAGGATTTGATCTCCTCCTCCTTGGTTTGCTCCCACTGTGGGTTGCGGGGAATTTGAGGTCTTTGGAGGGGTAGCTGGGTAGCACCCCTTCTGCCTTGATAGGGCATTTCAGCCCACTCTTCTTCTTGTTCATACTCCTCATAGGCTTCTTGAGGAGTGTCTGGCCTAGGCCTGTAAACATTGATGGGTGCCCACGGAGGGTGCCCATCATAGTGTCTGGGAGTGGCTTCCCGCTCAGGTCTAGGAGGTCTTGGAGGCAGTGCTTGATGAGGTCACGGAGACCTGTCTCGCACCAAGGGGTTGTGCCTCTCATACACTTCTAATTTATGTGCACGAGGGGTTGGGACCTTCTCAGGCACATTGTTGTGAAGCAACTCGGCTGTCTGACGCTGAATGCGCTCTTTGTTAAGGTGACACAAATGTTCTAATTATTGTTGGTCTTGCCTGAGCCGCGTGATTTGCGCTTGGTGGGCGGCTAGTTTGGCAAATGCCAAGTCAATTTGTTCCATCGTCTCTTGTTTAGGAAGCCTAGATGCCTCTCCTACATGTCTATCTCGGTCATGGTGATCCGAGACCCCTATGGGTTGCTTCCCTCTGTCGAGGTTAGCGGCATTCACTTGAGGCTCCGGCCTCAATGGGTGATCCTGATACATAGCGGGTGCGGAGGTGCATCGTTCCCATGCTGTGTACTGCTCTTGAGGAACATAGTGGTCTTCCTCGTACTCTCTTTCGTATGCATAAAAGGTGCGGGCAGAATTGTCTTGCCCTATCTGGAGAGCCTGATACTCTGGATATTGCCTAGTGTTTCTAACAGTAATACGGGGTAAAGGAGGGATGAAGAAATCATGTGGCCCCTCCTTGTGGACCCTCCGTTGCTCTAACACTTCATCACTAGGCCACTCATAACGAGCATCTAAGGGAGGCCTACTTTCTATGTTGAGTGCCACGTGTAGGTTTTCCTCTTGAAAGGGCCTATGCTAAGTGGGGGTGCCTCTCAAAGAGGTGCCTTTAGAGTCCTGTGCCTCTGTGGTGGCATTATGTGGACTATCTCGTGTGCCATGCCGCCAAGGCGGGATGACCAAGTCCTCAGGACTATATCGGAGGCGACTTGTCCCCCTTGGTGCACTCTCTGCAGCGCTTGCCCGTGATTGGGCTTGGCTACGAGTGTACACCATGGTGATGTGCTCCTAAAGATGAGTAGATTTTTATATTCTTTTATGATTCTTTATGCTACACTTAAATAGAAAGGACACACACAATCAATGCAGTGGTTATCTCGTTTAAAGATTAAAAGTGTGCCCTAAATCTGGTTTAGTGTGTTTTGATGTTTGTTTGAAAGCTTTTTGTGAAGACCATTTAAATGCAATTATGATGGCTCTTATGACTCCCAAAATGGTCGCCCCTTCAATATACCATTGTCGGACCGATATACCAACCTCTCTATATACCCGCCCTTACGTGAGGGAGACTATAGGTACGTGAGAGCAGATGATACGTGGAACATAGGCGGTACGAAAGGGGAATCGCTCTATTTATGACACCTACCATAGAAGACTTATCCTCATGCACTGGGAATCACCCCAAGCTACACTTGGTCAGCTTTCGTCAGGATTTACATCTAGCAACAGTCGCGATCGGGGTTATGGATGCAATATCTCAAGCCAAGGTGATGATGAAATCCACCGTTGGTCTTGCTCAAGGGTTGGGGTTTTACGACCAACTCCTTGGTTTAAATTACCACGTGGTGTGTGGGGTTCTTTTTAAGTTGCAAAAATGAAACAAGCAAGCATTTAAACTCTCCTATGCAAGCAAAAAAAACCAGAGAACAGAAAACATAAAGCAGAAAATTGACAGAGGGTGTTTAAGACCCCTACCTCTTCTCTACCCAAATTGGATGTCTCTAAATTTCTGCCTAAAAAGTGCACAGAGAGCTATTCATCCCGGGGTGAGATGAATAATAGATATGTATTCATTCCAAGGTAGGACATCCATTCTCATTTTTCCATAACAACAGTCCAACATTTGAAAACTTGGTACCTGTAAGCAAAAACAAGCAACTTTAATCAGAAATTTAATCTTAAAAATCAAGGGACAGAGGTCCCACCGTGATCACCACTGAAAGCACGAGGATACGGAAACAAAAAGGAATATGCCAAGCAAGATGCGTTTAAAACCAAACTTAACGCTAAAAGCCTATATATTGCAACATGCATGAAAAGAAAGAACATAGACGAATCGACACAAGATAAAAGCAATATGAAATATGCTGCCCTTTTTATTGATATGCTTTCAAAGTCGTGTTACAATACGTCTCCTTCCTTTTTAGGGGATAGGAGCGTCAAATATGTTTCTTTATCACATCCATGGATAGCAAATCCTTCTTCCGCGTGCCCACATGTAAGATGGGCGGACCAAAACATCACCGCCACTTGTGTGTATGATTTTTGATTCCTTCCTTCTCCTCTGATGTCGAAGACCTGCGTTCAAGGAAACAGAAAATATTAGTAGCACCTGCAGATAGAATAAAACATGTGTTTCCCAAGGCCTACTGTTAGTGTATGCATGAAAATATTAAAACGATGACCGAATAACATCAGAACGACCTAAAAATTTGATAGAAGCATGAATATGTTACCAGGAGACCACTGCAAAAAGAACAGTCAGGAAATTCCTCACATATTTGTATTCGCTCCGGGGTGGGACGAATTAACCTACAATAATTTGTCAGAAAGCACCCTCTTCAATGTCCTACCTAGGAAGCTCCAAATGACCTAAAAAGTTGGGGTTAGCTAATTGGGGGTGTTTTGGGAAGACCCAGATGGTCATATTTCTCCAATTTTGCCTCTAGCACCCATATTTTGATGATGGCATCTGCAGATTAGTAAAGGCGGGAAATGATAAAAACCTGGTCAAAAATGCTCAGAATGAAGTGAAATTTAAACTACAGCCTATTTAAATAACCTAGAATAATATGCAAAAGAAAAATCAGAGAAATATATCACATATTTCTATTCATCCCGGGGTGGGGCGTTTAGGACTACGACAGCTTGGGGAGCGCCCGGGGGCAGGACGCCCACCGTTTGGGACTTTGTTTCGGCACCAATCCACTTGGGATGGGTCCAAAACCTGTTATGGGGTGTTTTCGACAAATTTTGTGGGATATTGTGGCCAAAAATTGGGTTTTGGGTCTTGATTCGTGCTTCCAATAGTCACCCAATAACCTCCCTTTCGAATGAGAGATTAAGGATGTGAAAGGCACAAATCGCAAGTAGGTATGTAAATTGGCAGCACTTCATTGCTCAAATGCTCCTTCTCTGTATATCTTTTGGGTGAGAAAACTCACCAATTTATAGACCTAGGGTCTCTCTGTTTGAATTGCGCATGCGAGGGCGCCACTTGAGTTGCATGTCCTATTTTGAGAAAAATATTATTCCCTGATTTAGAATCTCCTTGCATGAGGCCTCCAAAAATCTAAGACATGCATGACTGAAGTCTTTCTCCTTGATTTGGAGCCATTCCTCGCAATTGCATGGCCTGAAGCTTTAGTTAACTGGCGGACTTGTCGAGGTTTGACTTTTTGCCAGTCAAACTTGCTATTCGCCTCACCTTGGGGTGAATGCTGATATTCGTCCCTGGGTGGGACGAATGCCGGTTTGTATTCATCCCTGGGTGGGACGAGCAGAGAGCAAGGTGCCAAAAAGGTGCCAAATTGACCTCTGACCTCCAAACTACTTTTGGGAGTGGTTAGGACCATTGTTTAACCTCTGGGGGCTGCCCTAGGGGCTGTGTGTGTCAATGCGATCAGCGCTTGTTGTCACATAATCGGATTGGTGTTGTTTTGGTGTCTACAATTCAAACTAAATATTAGCCTATAAATTCCTTTGCCATAGGGCCTTAGATAATACTCAAGCTTATGTGATTATATGTAACTAGAGTCTCATGCATTTTTTTTTAATTTTAGATTTTGCTCGACTTTTTCTTTATTTTGGCTTTATTGCATTGAACAAGATTAATATTAAATACGCGTCATTGATTTCCACTATGTGGCATAATCTAAACTTTTAATTTTCTATAAAACCAATCTACCATCTGACACAAGGTAGCCATGCAGAGAGTAGACACACATCGTTATATCTCCATCCAATCACAATGGGAAGTGTATAATATTTGACGTATTAACTTTTGACTAGTGGAGCTAGGATCTTTAATGTTAAAATATAATGGATGAATATGCATCATCAATACTAACCATGTCATGAGTGAACTATTGATAGCTTTGGGAATTGATTGAGGTTTACCCTAAGGTGTACAAGTGGGAGATGCACATAGCATTGGCACAAGACATTGATTAGTTCCACAATATATACAAATGAACATGAGTCGAAGGTTTCCTTGGGAGTCATATGGACAATAAGCCTCTAAGTGGATAACTTAATTATTTTAGTAACCCTAAAATTTGTTATATTTTTTGGTTACATAGGGGAGTTGGTTACAACCACTATTTTTAGTAATTGGTAAGTGCAGGGTTCAAACCATAAGGACTGCTCCCAATAGCCTATTTATCTCATTGTTGTTGACTTGGTGTGAGATGAAGACCATTGGTCGCTTCGGGTTTGTACCATCATAGGAATGGAGTGGATAGATCTTAATATTAATTTTATCTAAATTATAGCAGTAATGATCTCCTAACTTATATCATGTGAAATTTAGCAGAGGGCATCGTTTTAAAATCAAGCTAAATCTGGAAGTGGTTTTCCTTTGCTAGTATGATGTTAATTTCTTTGGCTTTGTTCTATTATAATTTAAATAAAATTAGGCACCAAAACAAATTATATATATATATATATATATATATGAAGCTAAAATCCAACATAAAAAATTAGATCTACATTTTTTTCCAAACAAAATAAATTGTAACTTATTTGCTTACCCCAACTAACAAATTTTGTCTTCCAAAAAAAATTATAATTTGAAAATTTGTCACTACCCTTATTCCAAATGACTAACTTCATAGGATTGTATCTCTATCAATACTACTCGAATTTCTTCATATGACCACTCATTTTAAAGCTCTTCAAAACTGTATAAAATGGTCCAAGAATAATCTAAATCAAAGAAACTTGTCTAGAGATATGGCTCCTGAAATACAAGATATTTTTTCTAAAAAACTACTTTAATTCTACTATCCATAAAAATTAATCCTCACTTTTCCAAAATTATTATTGTGATACAACTCGTTATACAACTATATTCAAATTATCATAAATCATTCACCAATATGTATAAATATCATATCATTCATCCACAAATATTATCCCACAAAGATAAAATAATATAGTTTAATATAATATAATATTATAATATAATCAACCTTGGGTTATGTGTGGTCCATGCCAACCCTCATACAATACAATATCATATCCCCATATACCTATTCCTAGGTATCCTAATACAATAAGGCTTTAGCCATCACCATGCAACATCTACAAATTCCATATTAAATCTAATCAAGACTCCATGCAATTACACTTTAGCTACCTTGCTTTATCTTCTAAAGCAATACTTGAAATATCTCTAGTGGATTTAGATATTCTAAAAAATCACCCCCTTATGGAGGCTTAAGGAGATCTAGCATTACGTTGCTACTCGATTAAATTTACTTTTGAATACACTAACATGTTGTTATAATTACACTTTAGCTACTTCACTTTCTTTGTTAAAGCAATACTTGAAATATCTCTATTGGATTTAGATTTTCTATAAAATCATCCCCTTATGGAGGCTTAAGGATATCTAGCATTGCATTGCTACTCAATTGAATCCCTATAGCTTATGTTCATTTTCATTAACATTATTTTGATGTCAAAGTGCTACTAGAGTGATTTTATGATCTCCTCCTATTATTAACATGTGAGCAGCAACCAAGGGCATGATAATGAGTACTTTTGTATCTAAGATACCTCTTGACAGGGATCTCTTATGGTAGCCTTCATTCAAAAAGAACAAATCAAGAATCTTAGATTGTGGTAATGTTCCCCTAGCTCTTTTGATCAACAATTTCATTCTTACCCTATTTCAATAGCATTTCTAACATATTTTATTTTGACCTCATTGCATCAATGTTTTACTTTTTCATGCATCTAGTAATTTATTTTCCATTGCTTCAATTTTTTTTCTTAAAATGGAAATAAGAGTTTGATCCTTTCTAATAATTAAGGTTGTTCTTCACTAAAATCAAACAAACCACATTATACTAATTTTCTATTTTTATGTTTTTATCTATAGAATTTTGGTCTATTTTATAGGTATAATTCAAAGCATTTTTCAAGACCATAATCAGCATACAAATCTTCATATGGCACTTCCACCTTATGCTTTTATACGACACTTATTCTTGGCACTTCTACATGGTACATCCCCATGGCACTTCTACCCTAGCCTATGGATTAGATTTTTTTTTATTTATTTTAGTTTATCTCTATTCTAATTTTTTGAAATTATATGGTTTTGTCTTATCTATTTTGTTTATTTATGGTATTCTATTAAAATTTGACAAAAACTGGTACCTAATGTAGTTCAATTACAAATTGTTAGAGAAATAATACAAAACCTTAATTGCTATAAAATAAATCAAATAAAAGACACATTTAATTGCATTCTAGCACAATCTTACAATTTTTTTTATCTCTTACCAATATTTGTAAGGAAATTTTATTAAAAAGATAGGTAAGTTTATTTCCTTTATAAAATTGGGATGTCTTGCTTACATCTTTAATATTAGGAAAGAAGAATGAAATGCACATAAATACATCCTAGGATATCTGTTGCACATTTACATTTTCTTCTTATCCTTTTGTTTAAAGCAAAGACATATTTTATTGCACTTAAAGGTATTCAAAAGAAAAGTGTATATAGAATAGGATCTTTGTACACTTACACTTATTTACACATGCATCTTACATTATATCAAATTAGGTCTAATCATTAAAATATACTATAGAATCTTAGCTATAAATCATTCATTTTCTATTGAAACCCTATTTTGTGTGAAAATAAACAATTCTCATAGATAGATAGATAGATGGGTATTAACTAGAATGAAATTCCAAATCATGGAATATGCCACTAGACTTGCAACATCACATTAACCAGTTAAAAAGTGAAATATTAAGTGTGATCCAATGCAAAGAAGGGTCTACATTTGTAATCATCACAAAATTTAAATATTAGAAATTTTATTTTATTTTATTTATTTATTTTTATATATATATATATATATATATATATACTAATTTTAGAAACTTTATTTATATTAATTTTTATGGTAATTATTTTTTTATGAATGCTAATATAACATATCAAAATTACATAAATTATTTAATGTAAGTTTGTTTTGAAGATTTAACTTCTTTTAAATTTATTAGATTTTCTATAATAAAAAATGCATAGTTATACCATGAACTTATTTGATTCTTATCAATTGTAAAAGTAGACATAAAAGTCTAAAGAATTTCTTTTGAAGATATTCATTTTTCATATGATTTAATTCTTTGTATTTTTAAATCAGAGAATTATCCCCATCCTTATTACGTTCAAACCTATTTGACATCTTTAACGTTTAGTTATATGATTAAATATTTACCTTATTGTATGAAACTCTCCAATATTAATAATTTACTTCATACCCATTAGGCAAAGGGTATGGTTGATTTATGTAATTAAGACCCTGTCTTGTGAAACTTCTTAATCTTAGGATGTAAATTGGTAACATCTACTAGATAATAAAAAATGTTAAAATTTAGTACAATTGGAATTTTGGATTACAATATAAAATTTCAAAGGCTTGAAATGAAGTGGCCAGTGTTTGTGCAATGGGTTCCCATAGTCAAAACTAATTGCTTTAATATATATAAGTTCAAAGCATCATCTATGCAATTTATATCATTAGATCCAGAAAACAATATTGAGATCAAAATTGTTCTATTAAACTTTATATTTTTTTTAAATTAATAAAACCTTTGATTTAAAATTTAATATTAATTACTATTTTATAAATATTACTGATTATATTACATAAATTCAAGAATAACTGGTTTTAAATGAGCTTAAGGAATTTAATTGGCAATCACTTCTACTAAATTTATGGTTCACAAATTATTTGTTAAGCCTTCGTAAATTTTTCTATGTAAAAGTTAACGTCGAAAATATTTCAGATCTTTACTACAAAGTTTCAACTTAATTGCAAACCAATTTTGGATAATGATAAAAACTTGCTCTCCCCCTACTTATTAGCTTGGCAGTAAGCTTTTTTTTTATGTGAAGCCCCCTTGTCCACCCAAAGAGAAAACCAAAAAAAAAAAACTTATTGGTAATGTAAGTGTTATAGGTGAGTTGGAGAGGAGAAGGCAATCCTTCAAAAAAGGTCTCCAGTTGAAATCTCCACCCTACCAAAAAGTTGCCCCTAGTCTTGTTCTCTCAAAGGCACCGGCAAGAAATATTTTTCGCTTAAAAAGAAAAAGCCTACTGGTTGGATTATGAAGCCTTGCTAAATTTATCATTGCTCTTCGGCTGCTCTTTCTCTATAGAATGTTAATAAGTAGACTCTACTACCAGCTGGTTTTGTGAAAACTATAGGCCATTGCTATGAGGAAAGATGAGGCAATTTGACCGCCGTGAACAGCTGTGCTGTTGTAGTATGTCAGGCATCGGGATAAATTTATCAGACAAACAATGCGGCCATGCACTCTCAGAAGTGTTGTGCTCTAAGCCGACACTTGCCTTAAACGACCAATCGCAGGATACTTCAGTACGACGAAAAAGGACTATATGACAAGAAATGAGCTGGGAAAGAACAACTAATACTTCAGTACGACGGAAAAGGACTATATGACAAGAAATGAGCTGGGAAAGAACAAGTTCTACATGTCGTCAAGCTGTAAATCTGCAATTGTACAGTTCTCGATTTGAATCGTAAGTTACTTGGAGCCAGGTTTGGGATTTGAAGTTTATTTTGAGCGATATTAATTGTTCTGGATGTAGTTTACAGCTAGCACATAAATTTTAACCATCACAAGCGACATCCGCTCACTATCAGAAACCGTCATGAGCAAGACTGGAAAAACATTAGTATGTGACCCACACGTTGATAATTGGTAATTGTGTATCTCGCCGTAAAGGACCACCTAACCCTAAAGTAATTAAAACAAATGTTTCACGCTAAACCGCTCTGAAATACAGAGTTTATACCAACAGCTGATGGGTTCTAATAATTGCCTCCAATTTTTAGGAATTTCTTTCATGGGTGAAGTGGGCAGTCCAATCTCAGCCTACTTGTAGCCTGGAGGAGAATGCAAACAATCTAATCTAGCTTTCGGGTATTAATAATTGCCTGTCGTTTTTAGGAATTTCTTTCATGGGTGAAGCAAGCAGGCAAATCTCAGCCTGCTTGGAGCCTGAGGAGAATGCAAACAATCTAATTTAGCTTTTGTTTTTTTTACTTAAATCATGTGTTGCGTAAAAGAGTAAAAATCTGTAACAATTAAAGAGAAACAAAGTGAGTGAAAGAAGAATGGAACGAACATAGATTCGCGTTGCTTTCAAAAGACTTTTGTGCAGAGTTCTTGTAGTATTTTGATTACTAAATGAGTATACTCAATCTATAATTTAAGTAAAGCAAAGCATTCAAATTGCATGTCCATGGACAAATTCAAAGTTATGGCACAATCGGTCCGAAGTGTATATATATATATATATGAAACATAGTGTCATATCAGTGTTCATCAGTTAGAGTTATGATACATCTTAAGCTGGGTATTCTTGGAAGCGGGAAAACTGATTGGATTGGTGTGATGTCTATTCAGTCCTTTACCTGGGATTAATTTCGTCAGATGCATTTAAGGATTCGAAATGCCAATAATGCTTCTTGGGGGAGATTTGGTAGTGTATGCTTCTTGGGGGAGATTTGGTAGTGTATGCATGGAAAATATTTGCAAGAACGGCCACATTATATTTAAATTTGTTTTATTAAAACTCACAAACAACCACGAACAATTCAATAATGGCAATTTCACATAATTTCAAGAGTTGTAGTGCACCATTTTAAGAAACATCCCCATTCAGGTTGATAAGTTAATATTTTAGGGGACGTTTGAAAACTTAAAAAATATTTTTTCAAACTGACACATAAGTGGGATAAATAGCTTCTCAGTTTGTATCTTTGAAATAGACTGTTAAAATCTATTCCTAGGAGGCCTTATAAAAGAATTACAAAACTTGGGCACAAAGCCCAAGCAAAAGGAGTCATAGAATTTATAGGGAGTTTTATTTATGAAAATAGAGATGCGCTATTTCGAGGAAACAAAGCTATCGAGGTGTAAATCTTCAATCGTGTACTAATCGATTTGATAATTAGATTTCCTTTAGAAGCATATAAATTTATTTAAATATTTTTATCATTCTTTTAATATAAATAAGAAATAGTTCAATATAAATTCATATAAAAACTAATTTAATTATTAAAATATTCAACCATAACCATTTATATCAGAATACTGATGCGGAAAAACTCTAACATGTTGAATACTTATATTGGAATGAGGAGAATGCAAACAATCTTTGGGGTAAACACAAAGAAAAAAAGACCGTTAGTTAAAAGAGGTTAGCAAAATGTGTTATTCAAGAAATAACCAAACGGTGACGATCAAAGGAGAAATGGAATGGCCGTTAGGTTGGTGGTGCTGTTAAATGAGATTAGGAGATGGTAGAGTCGGTGGAATATCTGGTATGGAAAGGTTAAAACATTTAAGTTCTCCTAACATTTACAATAGTACCAAAAGGAATGAATCTCATCCTGCTAAAGGACAAAGCAAAATTAACTTTATCTTTATATTTATTTTCTCCCTGAGGGAAGTACGATTTATATTCAGTATTGCTGTACAATAAGCCCTAGAAGGGAAGATAACGGATGATTAGGGGGTAATCCTCTGATACGAAAAGCTAAAGAACTGCAAATGACGTGGGTTGGTAGAGGTCTTTGATGAGATAAGAGTCAATTACATGCAATTGAACTGTCTATTCAGTACTAATGCGTTGAAAAATTCGATTCTAGAAAACATCTAATAAAGTAAAATCCCATGTTCTTAGACTCGGGTTGTTCCGTAATTCAAAGGGATTTGGGAGGGAAAATAACGTTATTCTTCTATACAATGTGGAAGGACATATTATTTGCCTTTATACTTTTGTCGTTATTTAAATTTATATATATAAATTAATAATAATAAGTTAGGTTAATATTAAATATATATTAATTTATTATTTAAATTTTTAGCAGACTTCATATGTTGGTCAACCTTTCTAATGCAATTGCATAGCAATAATGGCGAACCTTCTAATATTAAAGAAACCAGGGAATAATAAGATTAAGCAGAAGGGACCTCCTCAATGGAAAGTTAAAATAATTGTTTATAGTGTCTCAAAGGGAACTTGAGTAGCGAAAGTTATGAAAGGTGTTTGAAAGAACATTATATTGTATTTTGTAAGAAGCTCGAGAAAAGACACTAATCTAAGAATAAGGCGAAGCCACCTACTCTATGTACAGTTAAAGTAATTGTTTGTAATGTTTTGAAGGGAACTTGAGAATAAAATTTATGAAAGGTATTTGCAAGAACATTATATTCTAGTTTGTAAGAAAAGTAGTTCAAAAATAATTACTAATATAAGATTAAGAGGAAGACATCCACTTTATACGAAGTTAAAAAAATTGTTTATATTGTCTTGAAGTGAAAGTTATGAAAGGTGTTTGTAAGAGTATTATATTCTAGTTCACTAAAAGCTTAATAATAGATATTAATATAGAGACTATGATGATTCAAAAAGTAATGATGGAAGTTAAAAAAAAAAAAACAACAACTAATACATATTCAAGAGTTTTTGACCATTTTAAGAAGTCTTTTCCATTTAGGTCAACAACAAAGATATAAAAAATATTTTGGATTTTAAAGTGATGATATCTATATATATATATATGATCTTAAAGTGATGATATATATATATATATATATATATATATATATATATATATATATATATATATATATATATCATTAAGCTCACATCTTCAGCAAATACTATGGATTTTGGTCCAGGTGGAAGAGGGATCAATCAGAACATGTTGAAGACTAACAAGTTAGCATGTGCAATGAATGTGGTTATATCTCGACTATTGAGAGAAACACACTCTTTCAAGATGCTTGTTTGGATGGCATGATGTGTATAAGGTGTTTTTAATAGAGTACAGTATGATTTGGAAACTTACTTGGAATAGTGGGTTCAAAGGTTATTGGTGAAGAGAAAAAAAATATTTTCCATGACCCTCCATGCCATAGCCCTTATGCTATATGTTGTTTTCCAAGACAACGTTACATTTATTGGGCTAAAAATTCTACATGATTTATCGTAGGATCATCCTTCTATACTATGATGGAAAAATGTTATACCTATCTCATGTAAACTCACCTACAAGAGATCAACAAAATGAACTCTTATCACATAACACAAATGCAATATAATGGAATAAATCTACAAATCAATATTCTTATCATTCCTGAATTCACACCCCTTCTCCAAAAGAATACAATCCATCATATAGCCACCAAAAACCAAAGAAACCCTAAAGAAACCCTAAAAATATTTGTTTTTCTAAAAACTGCTAAAAATAGAAATGAGTCGAATTGTGCCCAAATTCGGTTCACACATGCCTCTTGCAATAATGGAACTTACTTTAAAATATTAGGTCTCAAATTAAGGTATAATAAAATATAATAAACTTCTAACATTCAAAAAACCCGAAAAACCTGGGAACCTATTCTAAAAGCTAATTTTAGGACACTAGATGGAGGATTTAGGTCCCAAAAGTATGTTTTTTGGAGGATCGGGTGCATCAAATATGTATAACATGCACACAAAACCACCTGTTAAATTTTAAAGCAAACATACGTACGGTTCACAAGTTATGGCTTCGGCAAGGTGCATCACTATCCAAAAGGAGACACAAAAGAAACCGAGATAGATAAAGAAGAGTATAAGAAAACCTAAACCTTCCCCGATTGAGGAACATGATACCCCATTTGATGATGAAGTCCATACTTGGATGAGGAGACAAAGATAGCTAAACTTGGATCCTAGTTTAGAGTAGTAAGCACCTGTATAATAGTCGTATGAGTAGCCACCATCTCAAGGAGGAGGATATAGTAGCACAAACATGCAGTTTAGTGTAGATTAGGATGTATAGGCAACAAGAGAAATAGAGGAGTAAGGAGCCTCCTATGTAGAAGGAGCAACTAGAACCTATGCCTACCGATCCTGATGACACATACTTGAATCTAGAATATTTTAATGTGATAGATATCAATGTGTCGATTGATATAGAATAATGGGAAGAAGTGATGGAATCCCCTGTATTACTTCATACCAATGATTTTGAAGTATTGAAGGTAACTAAATATTGTATGGATCGAGTGGTAACACTACCAAAAATTAAGTTCAAAGTAGTGATGGTAGCTCTGCCAGATGAAGCCAAAGAAAAGAAGAAGCCTCAAATAAGAATTGTGATACAAGGAGAAAATTATCAATCAATAGAGGAGAACACAAGGCCATCATAGGAATAATATAATCTAGATCTGATAGACGTAGTGGTGGTGGAAGTGTAGTTAAATATATAGGATGAGGGGTTGATAACCATACAATAGGAAGAATTGCCAAAGTTACAACAAGAAGTTTAGGTACCTATGGAGGATCCATAACTTCTTAATAAGATCATTAATGTCGAGGAGATCAGACCAACCAAATAAGAGATGGATAATACTATAGCTCACACTTAACTAGAGGAAGGGAATGCATCGAGTGTAATAAAATAAATTGGAGGAAGTTTAGTTCCATAGGAGGAAGAGGAGGAACAAACTCCACCACATGAAAGGGAGGAGAGGCTTCACATAAGATTTTTTCTTGAAGTACCTCAATTTAGTGTCTCAGAGGGAGATGGAGAAGACACAGATGAACATGTGGATCACTTTCTCAAACAAATTTGTGAGATGTTCACTAGCACTAGGTTGTAATTCCACATAGGTGGTATTTGACAACTGAAGTAGTGGAAGAAAAAGACCTTTGCTAAATTAGAGAAGATTATGGAATGGGTGTTCAATGAGGATCGTACAAGAAAAATAGTCTAGATTCATACACAACAACCATGGTAGTGAATGAGGGGAGAGGTAACAACAATATTGGGAATTACATATTTGTTGGATGGAGTGAGGAATAATTATAGCTCATATCCACGAGTGTACTTAGATTTGGATAAGAGTCAAAGATGTCCATAAAACTCATTGGATATAGAATTTTGAGGGGCACCTTTAGAGTTGGTATTCATCCTTCAAAAAATAATTTTTCCAAAATATTGGATCGAGTGGCTAAGTGTGGTCTTGCACATATTTATCAAGCCAAGGAAGAACAAAAGGAATAATTTGATGCTACTTGAAAAGAGATGGTTGTGATTGAATAAGAACTTGAACGCAATAAGACTAAGGTCAAGGAGAATTTTAAGAAGATAAAAGTTGAATTGAATGACATTAAGATTGCTCATGAGAATAAGATCCATTCACAAGAACAAGAAAAGTAGTGTGTGATCAAACAAGCAAAAGAACAAAAGCAGTTGGAAGAACAAGAAACACTACTACAGCAATATGCAACAGAGCTCAAGCATTAGGAATAATAGTTGGTAGTTTAGAAATAATAATTGGCCAAACATGAGGACCAATAGAAGATAGCTAACAACTGTAGTTGAAGGACAACAAAATTGAGAAACTAATAAGAGATGATATGCAATATAATGATTTGATCATGGATCACAAGGCCCAACTATGGATGAAGAAAGAGTGTATATGGACATATGAAGTGGACTTGCATTAGGATTTGAGGCTCATTATGAAGAGGGATGAGGTATTAGTCATTGTCACTAGGGTGGAGATAGCATTAAATGAGAAGATACGCAAAGGTATATCTAATAAATAATAGGAGTTAGTTAAACTCCTAGCTATTGTAAAAATGAAAGCCAACAAGTATGGGTTGAAGGCTATGGAATTTAGTCATTATGCAGCCAGGTTGAAGAATGAGCATACAATTCTTCGTATTTAACTTAATGATCTTCGACGGAACTCATCAGCCAAGACAAATATAATTGAGTTGGTGAGGACACTAATTGATATAAATGGGCGGGTAGATATAGGCAATAAATCCACCTCCTAGAAGAAGAAGAAGAAGAAGTGAAAACTATATTTGCATAATTTTATCAGTTTTGTCAATTTTACTAGATGTACAATTTGTCAAAATGTATACATATAGGTTTTTATCTAATTGTACAAGTAATGAGTTATAAAATATATAATTGGGTGTAGTTATATGAAGTCATAAATGTGCAGTTAGACATTAAGTGGAATTAAGTGAAATATGCATTTAAGGTTAATTTGATAATAAGAAAATTAGACTTAAGAAGACCTTAATGCAAGTTGGTTGTCTTATGGGGTGGTAGTTGTAAATAATGGTTATCTTAGGAACCACTTGGTATCGGCTTGGGAAAGCAATATAAGGACCCCCATTTATTTTTTATGGTTGTTTATCGATGATTAATTGATAGTTCATTCATGTTATTGATCACAATTGTTGATTGTTATTGTTCATTGATAATTTTACAAACATATTCAGCCATAATAAAAAAATTTGCATTGCAGTTGTGATTTATTGTGAATTTTTTTGTGCATGTGAATGGTGAATCTAGATTGTGTATTCTATGTAAGTATAACTAGAATGGTATGGAAGATGGATGTTATTGCAATGGAATTTCACTATTTATGATCCCATAACCTTGAAGAATGTTGGAGAATTAAATGTACATTATTATTGTTGTACCAAGATATTATTATGTTGTATGATTTTTGGAAACATTGGTAATGATATTAATTCCAATATAGAAAATTTTGGTTTGCATGTTATAAAACTATGTTGGTAATTTCACTAGAAAGATAATCCAAATATTTTCTAAAGAATAATGATGTACAAATTGGCAAATATGTAAGTGAAGAATTCAACAAGGATTTTGTGAAACCATACACCTATACCACCAAACCATAAAATTGATCTTTTGCCCAATTTGGAAGTGCAATTATGTAGTTTAAACTTACCAATTTAAGAAAATCAAGATTCTAGAGAGAACGATTACAAAAATGATCGATTTGTATTACAAAATGACTTTCAACAAATTGAACAGGTGGAAAATCATACATGTTATCCTATTGTATGATTTGGATTGTACAACTATATGATGTGGATATTGTACAAGCAATTTTGTGAAAGTTGCAAATTTTTCAAGGGTAAATCATACACCTATACTATTTGGGCAAAATTTGTTACAAAACATTGGGATCCATCTCCAAACCTCCCAAATCGCCTCCCCTTTGACAATTATCTTCCCTATGCTACATTTCAATTATTCTTTTCATGATCAGTTCTATGTTAGGAGAATATTAACTGTGTCTGATCCAAATGCCTATGAATACAATAGTTGTGGCATATTTTATCCATTTTGAGAAATATTTGAACCAAAACAACCATAACTATAAAAGAAACTGTAGACACCAAAACAGCACCAATTCGATTATGTGACTGCAAACACTGATCGCTTTGACAAACATAGCCCCCAGGGCAGCCCTTAGAGGTTAAACAGTGGTCTTAACCACTTTCATAGCAATTTTGTAAGGTCAAGAAGCAATTTGGCACACTTGGACACTTTGCCCGGTATTCGTCTCACCCGGGGACGAATTCAAAATAGAATCCGTCCCACCCTAGGACGAATTCTGAATCCGTCCCTGGGTGGGACGAATTCTAAGCTTAACGGGCAAAAAGACAAATGGCGCCAAGTGGCAGCCCGAAACAGTCAGTTGATGACTCCTGCCTCGCACGCGTGTGTAGGTGGACGGAGGGGCCGTTAGAAGAGCTGTCACAAAAGGCATTTATCAAAGCCCAAGTCAACGGAGGACTCCCCTCCCTCATGGGAAGACAAGGCGCCACATGGCGCCTATGACCAACACATGGCATTTGTGCTTCCCTCCCAAAAGAGACCCCATGGGTCTATAAAAGGTGGGACTTTTCTCACCCAAAATATACGGGTTGAAGGAGTTTTCAAGCAACGAAGTGCTTGCCGAGTTGAAGACCCACTTGCATCCCTTTTGGTTCACCTTCCCACATCCACCAATCTCTTTTGCAAGGGAGGTTGTTGGGTGGCTTTTGGAAGCTTGAACCGGACCCAAATCCAACACATGGACACATGAACCAACCAATTCGCCGACCCCCCAATCCTAAGAGGTTTTGGGCCCATCCCTAGTGGATTGGCGCTGGAATCAAGTGCCAACGGTGGGAGGCCCACTTGGGCACCCCCGCACTTTCTAGGTTTTAGAGCATTCTAGATTACTTTTTTTTAGGTTGCATTTTGTGTTATTATGTTTGGTTAACTCATAGCTGCAATTTCGTAACTTTTGGTCAGATTCTAGTATGTTTTGTGTCGCTTTGTTGTTTCAGCGACTTGCGGGTGGCGAGATCAAATTCCCGAGGGTAGAGGCCAAATTGGGAGAATCCGACCATCCGGGTCGTCCCAAAATGGCCCCAATTACATAACCCCCTTGTTTGCGGGGCATTTTGCGGGGTCTCGGGAATCGACATTGGAGCAGCGACGGGTCGGCTTCTTCAACACGGAAGAATTCGTCCCACCCGGGGACGAATTGCGGTCAGAAATCGTCCCACCCGGGGACGAATTCCGAGTTGAAGGCAGATTGGCCAGTTGTCTCGGTGGCAATGGCCTTACGGTAACATTTTCTATCTTCTGTCAAGTTTTAGAGTTGTTTAGAATCATTTTGTTTCCTGTTTTAGATAAATGTTTGCATGCATCTTTTGATGATTTTAGAAGAACGAACACTTTTCACTTGCGGCGGGTGCTACGACATCTTGGTTGTTTCTTTGTTCGTAGGAGAAGCGGCGGAGGTGAAGAACTCATCGACATCGGCGGCGGCATCATCTTGGCCCGCCCATTGCAATCGTGGGCACGCGGAAAGAGGAACATTGAGTGATTGTAATCGAATTCTTTTAACGCTCCTAGCCCCCGAAAAGGGAGGAGACGTCATTGTAACAGAGATCAAGGGATATTAATGAAAGGGCTGTGTTTTCTCCATTTGCTTGTGTCTCTTCCAATGCGTTTCTTTTCCATTTCATGCACTTTACGTTTCTAGGACTTAAGCGCATTTGGTTTTGGTTATATTGCAATTAGTGTTTCCTTTGCCCGGAATCTCGTGCTTTCAGTGGCGATCACGGTGGGACCTGTCCCATATTTTTAAAATCATAGAAAACTGATCAAAGTTTTGTGTTTGTGCTTGACAGGTACATTTTTTTGTTGCAGACTGCTATTCGTCTCTGACTGTTACGAATTCTTAACTGCAATTCGTCTGACCCTGAGACGAATTCAAATTCGTCTCTGGGAGGGACGAATTCTATTCTGTAATTCGTCTCCCAGAGGGACGAATTCCTACCTATAGATTTTTAGAGCAGAAATTCAGAAGCAACTGGAGCAGGTAGAGAAGAGGTAGGGATTTTTATAATCTCTATTAAAATTTCTATTTCTATTTCTATTTCTTTGACTATTTTCATTTTTATCCTGCATTACTTAGGGAAAATCATTCATGCTTGTTTCAATTTTCGCTAAATAAAATGAATCTCACACACTCCACGCAACAATTTTAAACCAAGGAGCTGGTCGTAAGACCCCAGCCCTTGAGCAAGACCAACGGTGGGTTCATCACCACCTTGGCTTAGCTTTGCATCCATTTCCCGATTGTCAACTGTTGTTAGGCGTAAATCCTGACGAAAGGCGATCGAGTGTCAGCTGGGGTGATTCCCATGCGCACGAGGATAAGTTTTCTATGGTAGGTGCCATTAACAGGACAATCCCCCTTTCATACTGCCTACGTACCATGTACCTTCTGCTCTCACGTACCTATAGTCTCCCTCTCGTAAGGGCGGGTATATAGAGAGGTTGGTATATCGGCCTGGTTGGTATATTGAAGGGGCGACCATTTTGGGAGTTATATGAGCCGTCATAATGCATTTAAACGATCTTCAAAACCTACAAAAACAAAACAAAACATCAAAATGCACTAAACCAGTTTAGGACACACCATTTAATCCTTAAAAGAGATAATCACGGTTTTGTGAATGTGTGTGCTTAATTATGCTTAGTGTAGACAAACAAAGTCATAAACGAGATAAAAACTTATTTAGATAGCATAGAAGCACCGCAATGGTGTACACCCACAGTCAAGCCCAATCAAGGGCAGAAGCTCCGGAAGGTACACAAAAAGCAGGCACAAGTCGCCTTCACTTCGGTCCTGAGGATTTGGTCATACCGCCTTATAGGTCTAACCTACAAAAGAATCCAATTCAGAATCCTCGGTGGGGTATGCCTATTCAAAGCAGCCCCTTTCGGGAAGATGCCTTACATGTAGACCTTGACATAAATAGAGAATCACCTCTTGAAGTTAGGCATGAGTGGCCACCGCGCGATGAAGCGCTAGACAGGCACACCGTCCATTTGGAGGGGCAACGTGGATATGGCGTCCCTTCTTTACCTATCATCAGAACGAGAGAGACCAAATCCGGAGCGCGGGGCTCCTTACATAGGGCGACCTAACTCCGCCCACCCCCTTTACACCCGTGAAAGGGAGTACGAGGAAAGCCATCGCATTCCTCGAGGGCAACAAACAACGTGGGAACCTTGCATTTCCGCACCAGCAGGATATCATGATCACCCCTTGAGGCCAGAACCTCGAGCACATACCGCTTACCTCGACAGAGGGAAGCGACCCATTGAAACCTTAGACCAGCAAACTCGAGGTAAACACATAGGAGAAACATTCGAACCTCCTGAGAAAAATAGGGTAGACCAAATTGACCCAGTGTCGCCAGATATACCACCCGTCAAGCCCAAACCATGCGGCTTAAACCAAGTTATCAGGAAATAGAGTACCGACACCGCTTGGATAGAGAACGCATGCAACGCGAAGCGGATGAGTTACGCTATGAAATACACGAGAGGGGGCCAACCCCTCGCATCCAAAGAGCTGAACAGTATGAGAGGCGTAATCCGTTGGTGCAGGACAGGTCTCCATGACCTCGTCAAGCTCTGCCTCCAAGACCTCATAGATTCGAGAGGGAGGCAACTCCCAGAAACAATGATGGGTACCTTCAGCAAGAGCTTGATCGGGGTCATAGGTTTCGCCCGAGAGACTCCTCAAGAATTTTACGAGGAGTATGAACCGGAAGAGGAATATGTTGAAACTCCCCATCAAGGCGGGGAAGGATGCCATTCGGCCACCCCTCCATAGGCCTCCGATTTACCGTAACTTGCAACAAGAGCGAACAAGAGAGGAAGAAATAAAATCTTTCGATGCATACCAAGCGCTATTGGAGCGTTTGGAGTCTGTGGAGACAAAAGCTGCTGGGCATCAAAAACCCACATTACGTCTACTCCATAGTAATCCGGTGCATCCCTCAGTGCCTACACCTCTTTACCCCGAACACTTCAAGTTGCCTCAATTGGCAGTTTTTAAAGGTGAAGAGGACGCACAGGAACACGTTACACGATTTCTAAGCCAATGCTTCGGCATCCAAGATAATGACGCATTGTTGCTTAGAACATTCATAACCACATTCGTAGGCCCTGCCTCGGATTGGTTCACACAACTGCCCAAACACGAGCATAAGCAATTTAGATCAATTAGTAGACGCGTTTCTTGAACGCTTTGCCTTCAACACAAGGAAGAAGGCATCACTAAGTGATTTAGCGAGCCTCAAGCAATTTGAAGAGGAAACAATGGCAGCGTACGGGAATCGATGGAGAGCTTTGCTTTCTAGGTTACCCTACCGTCCTCCTATGTATGATCTCACGCAGATGTTCGCAAAAAGTTGCTTAAAATCAATCTCCGGTCTATTATTACTGCGACAATACGACGGCTTAGAAGAAGCTTTGGCGCAAGCCGAGTCATAGAAGAGATTAAGATAGGCGAAGGCGCAATTGCCAAGCCTAAGAAGAAAGAGTGGAATAAAACCACTAAAATCGGGACAACGCAACCACAACACGCTGCAGTCAACCAAGTTGCGATAAATGTTCCCGCACCTGTGCAAGAAACGCAGCCTCAAAAGGCTAACTACCGGGCAGTGCCTCCTGCTTATGAAAGAGATAATAGAAGACAGGAGCAAAATTACCCGCGTCACCCTAGGCAAAATTTCACCCCATATGCGGAGTCTAGGGACTCCTTATTTGACCGCTTGTCAGCGGCAAATTTAGTCACTCTGCCGGAAATCCAAATTATAGACCCTAACATTCCCAAGCCTAGGGGATACAGAGAGGAATTGTATTGTAGATTCCATAGGCGCGGAGGACATGACTTGAATGGGTGCTTGAAATTCAAAGACCTAGTCCTAGATTTGATCGACAATAGAACATTGGTTGTGGACAACCCCATCGCACCAAACAACCAACAAATGGGGGTATTCAAGGACCCCTTGCCAGCCCACGAGGCACAAACAAAACCACTCCAGATTAACGAGGTGCGACAAGATCTTCCCACATAGGGATTTGTGGGAATGATTAGCATAGTAACAAGGAACAGAAGGTACCCGGCAGCTGCCCCTGAGGTAGCTACGAAGGAAGTTCCGGCAACATCGCATCCTCAACAACGCCCAACGCAGTTACCTCCGCCTAGACCTGAGGTCACGATACGAACCAAACTCACGAAGAGTTTGCGGACCACGTCGGCTAGGTCTGTCCATCTACGAGCTTATTCAACAATCTTCTCCCCATAGAGAAGCTCTTATGGACATTTTAAAAGCCATTGAATTACAACCCCACGAGGCAAATTCTTTCAACGCCTTCGTGGGACATGTGAAACAATGTACGGAGCCGGTCATCACATTCGGAGAAGATGAGGTCAAAACGATATCAAATGACATGGCGAGATCCACCCATGCACGTTATCGCGCGGGTCAACGGGATTCCGTACAAGAGAGTGCTTGATAGATACTGGCTCGTCCGAGTAACATCATAACCACTGCGACCTTGAAGCATTTGAAGTTGCCGACCTCTCACATCACAGGCCTCCACGTACACACTCCGAGCTTTTAATGATGCAATATGCTCGACGGTCGGCACGGTCGTTACGCCGGTCCGGGTAGGACAAAAGTCAATACCTACAACTGTGCCATGTCTTTGGAAGGTGAAATGGCTTATAATATCTTGCTAGGGCGGCCTTGGATCGGGGGATATGAAATGTGTCCCTTCGATCGCCCACCGGTGCTTGAAGTATGCTTATGAAGGAGAAATACATGTAGTCCCAATGGACTTAGAGCCCTTCAAGTATTGCAATGCGGTACAATTCATACCTCAATCGACCCTCCCTTCAACGCATTTGGATTTCCAATTAAATCCATCTAAACAAGGTCCAATACCGCGAGGCACCAGCGGTGGCCAACAAGGCAAAATCCCAGCCGGGTGAGACTTCATCATCGGCTCCTTCATCATCAACGCCACCTATCATGGCCCAACAGAAGGACAAGGGAAAACAAATCATGGAAGAGGTTAAGCCCTTAGAAGAAAGGTTGCCCACAATTTCAACAATAACAACGGAGGAAGCGCCCAACGCAACGAAAACCAAGATTCCTGAACCACCAAACATGGAATGGACTCAGGAAGGACTACAGTTTCCTCCCACCCAATCATCAACAATCACTTGTTGAAATGGCCAGTACGGGCACGGGGGAATACTTAGTGCAAAATGTTGTGGCAACCCCCACACTTGGAGTCGAGTACAAGACATGGGAAGACCTCGCCTTCCCATTGGAACAATCGTCCCTCTAGGCTACCCACCGAACCGGACAAATTTTGTGTATGGGGGCTTTGATCATGGTCTTGAACCATGCCAACAAAAGGAAACAGACGAAGAGCCTTTTGTTGAAAACATCAATTATCTGTCAAACCCAGAATTTGCCCTAAAATATCTCGGCCAATGCAATTGGCATGGATACGAGCTCGGGAGATATGAGCAAGGGATGCGGATCCTTTGCCAACCAAGATATCAGATGCCATATGACAAGTCGGGGGTAGGGTTCAACCATCCCCTGCCATTAGACATCTTGGTTGAAAATATGCAAGGCCTAGAAATAGGCAACAAGGGGGGATTGGCATTGGGTCCTTATGCCAATCCGAATACGGAATACACATTGGGAGACTACCTCCCATGGTCAACAAACACCCACGGCAGCAACAGTAATCCCTCTTCTTTGCTAGAGAGAGGCGAAAGTTTAGAGATTAATCCTCAAAGAGAACATCAACGGCTGCAGGACATCTTTACGAAAGCTGTTCCCCTTAGAGGTTCCAGGATGAAATAACACGGTCTCAAGAGAATCGGGTCCCTCCACTAAGAGTGGAACAACCGCAATGGGACCAGATTAATTCATTGGAACAGGGAAGAGTCCTCAACGTCGCAAGCAACGGATCCTTGAAGAGAATGAACAATTTTGGATCTATGAAAGTGATTCGAGAAGATGAGGCTGAGATGATCTATCTCGGACATGCGTGACAAAATCACCGCGCTCTAACTCATGAAGATCTAATGGGACAGATGGGTATCTTTGTTAGGACATGAATGGCACGTAGACCCGGTGAGGTGGGACCAAGTGTTAGACCTATGGCTCCAAATTCAAGATGAGCATCGTCCACCTCGAGATCCCATCATGACAGCGAGTGCCGAGGGAAGACCCCGCCTTCCTTTTCACACATAGAGATGAATTTGCACCTAGAGAGGATCCATTCGTGCCCGTTCCCGTAGAGCCGGATCCAGAGTATAGGGAACATCTAAAAGAATCAAGTCATCACACCCGCGGTTCCGGAGACCAAATTCATTCCATCCACATGATCTCCATTGATTTGACCGCACCCATCCGCAATCCGACCGATCCATCACGGTCATTGCATCTAGACATGGATGCCATCGAGCGGGATCGCGTCAATTCACCATTGTCACCATCGAGATGCTGGCCTTTCGGTGAAATGCTTCATTTTACCCCAAGGACAACTCGGGATATTTTTCAAGCTGAAGAGGAACCCGAGGTTCCAAACACGTAGATCTTAACTCGGCTGATGATATCCATTTAATCCCAACTCCACATCGGTTGGAGGACGGATCTCACATGTCGATCGAGGAGACGAGCGGCGTAGACATCGGCACGGATTCAAAGAATCCACAGATTATCAGGTTGGGGGTAAGTCTTTCCCCCGAAGAGCAAGCCGAATATATTGCCCTTCTCAAAGAGAAGAAGGAAGTTTTTGCATGGTCGTACAAAGATATGCCGGGGCTAGACCCGCGGCTAGTCATGCACAATTTAACGCTTGATCCGAAAATCAAGCACTGTAAAGCAAAAACTAAGAAAGATGCACCCAACTGTGGCCTTGATGGTCAAAGACGAATTGCAAAAGCTGTTGGATGCACAATTTGTCATCTGCGTGGATTATCCGCCATGGTTGTCCAACATGGTTCCCGTCAAGAAGCCCGACGGGAGGATTCGCATATGCACCGACTTTCGAGACCTAAACAAAGCGAGTCCTAAGGATGATTTCCCCTTGCCAAGCATCGACGCATTGGTAGACGCTACGACAGGTCACGAAATGCTCTCCCTAATGGACGGTTTCTCGGGATACAATCAAATTCGTATCAATCCCGAAGACCAACTCAAAACGGCATTCACAACGCCTTGGGGGACATTTTGCTATAAGGTCATGCCTTTTGGCCTTAAAAATGCTGGCGCTACATACCAACGTGCTATGACGTATATCTTCCACGATTACATGCACAAAACTTTGGAAGATTACATGGATGATTTGTTAGCCAAGTCTCTCTTGCGCTCAGATCATCTCGGTGACTTAAGCAAGATTCTCGATCGCCTCATAGAGCATAAGGTCAGACTGAATCCCAAGAAGTGCGTGTTCGGCGTCACATCCGAAAAACTCTTGGGTTTTATAGTCTCAAAGAGAGGCATCGAAGTGGACCCAAACAAAGTCAAGGCAATCCTTGAAATGGCTCCCCCAACCACTATCAAGCGGCTCGAAAGTCCGCAAGGAAAGGTCGCGTCGATTAAACGCTTCATAGCGCAATTATATGACAAATGCCGACCCATGAACAAATTATTGCACAAGGGGGTCACATTTCATTGGGATGACGAGTGCCAGTCAGCCTTTGACGAAATCAAACAGTACTTGGCTTCGCCGCCAGTATTGGCACCACCTAGACCAGGTGTGCCGTTCTACTTATACATCTCAGCTACTGAGGTGGCACTGGGCGCAATGCTAGCCCAGAAGAATGAACTTCACAAAGAACAGGCTACGTACTATCTTAGCCGCACCCTGGTCGATTACGAACTTAACTATGCATACGTTGAGAAACTACGCTTGGCAGTGACGTTTGCTACCAAAAAGCTACGCCATTACATGCTTGAGCAACACTACGTATGTTGTGTCTAAGGAGAATCCATTGCGATACATGATGAGTCGTACTTATCATAGTAGTCGCACGGCGAAATGGATCATGTTGTTGACGGAATTTGACATTGAGTTTATTGGGCAAAAATCTATAAAAGGACAAGTCATAGCCGATCAACTAGCGGAGGCTCCTCTTGAAGACGATCAGCCTCTGGTCATAGAACTACCCGATGATGGGGTCTTCCATGTCTCGGGAATCGCCAGATTACGATGAGCCTGAGTCTCGGGCCGACATAACCTTATTTTTTGATGGTTCTAAATGCGAGCAAGGGTGGTGGCGCGGGAATTGTATTCTTCACACCGCGAGGCGCTCCAATGCCCCTGTCATTTAAATTAAACTTCCGAGTGCACCAACAACAATGCGAGAATATGAAGCCTTGCTCCTAGGTCTTCGAGACGACAATCGCCATGAACATCAAAAGATTGAACATCTTTGGCGATTCGTTGTTAATCGTCAATCAAGTCAAAGGGGTATATCAATGCAAATGCCCGAGTTCTAAAGGCCTATAAAGCCCTCGTGGACAAATTCCTGGCAAAACTTGAGTGGTATGACATCGAGGCACTCCCTCGATCATCGAATCATTTTGCGGACACAATGGCCTCCTTGGGGTCACTAATCCCGCAAGACCTTTCCGGTGATATAACAACCATTCAGGTCAAAACCTTATCGCAACCCGCGATGGAGCGCGCAAGCTCAGACTTGACGCCGGGAGTTCACATGATCCAGATCGAACCATCTTCGGATAAGTTCTTTCGAATCCGAGACTGTTTGAAACGTGCCAATTGCGGGGTCTTTGTTTTCCCCCACTCCCATTAATAGCAACACAACGCTATTCTTACAAGTTCTATCCCAATCGGCATTTGTTAGGGAAGAACTTCAAAAGGGATTGGCTGTTCATACTGTCGAGGTTTACGATAAACGGGAGTGGTATTTACCCATAAGAGACTACCTCAAGTTAGGTAATCTTCCCTTTGGATTGACGCACGCCGCAAAATGAACATTCAAACGGAAAGCGGCAAAATATGTCTTGATAGGAGACATTTTGTATCGTCGCAGACTATGACGGAATTCTTCTTCGATGTTTGGACCGGCAAGATTCCACTTGGGCGGTCGCCCAAGCGCACGACGGTACATGTGGTGGCCACTTCGGTGGTATGGCCATTGCAAAGCGCATTCTTCGCATGGGCTATTATTGGCCATATTTAGAGCGAGATTGTTGCGCGTATGTCAAGAGGTGCGTGAAATGTCAACATCATGCCAATTTAATGCACGCACCTTCCCGGGCCCTACGGGACGGTCCGGTCTGCTTGGCCATTTTCGCGGTGGGGCCTCGATCTAATCGGAAAGATCTCCCCTGCATCGTCGAGGGCCGTCACACGTTTATCATAACGGCCACAGAATATTTTACCAAATGGGTGGAAGCAATTCCGTTAACCTCTACGACAGGACCCCGCATTGCGGAGTTCATTTTGCATTACATCATATGTCGTTTTGGTATTCCATCCAAAATAATCTCGGATAATGGGCCATCATTCAAGAACAAAGACGTGCGTGCTTTAACCACAAAGTACAAAATTCAGCACAGACTTTTCAACACCCTATTATCCGCAAGCAAATGGGCAAGCAGAGGCGTCAAACAAAATGCTAGTCGCCATCCTTAAAAAGACCGTCGCAGACAGTCATAAGGATTGGCACATACAAATCCCACTTGCCCTTTGGGCTTATCGCACTAGCATTCGGACGCCCACTAGGGCAACTCCGTTTTCACTGGTGTATGGCTCAGAGGCAGTAATGCCTCTCGAGTTGGAAATTCCTTCCCTACGCATATCAATGCAGGAGTTCATCGATGATAACACTATGCGGCAGGCCCGATTAGACCAACTTACGTTGCTTGACGAACGACGCGTTAATGCTCTCGAGCACTTACGTATCTATCAAGAGCGGCTTAAGAAAGCTTACAACATGAAAGTTCACCTAAGAGACTTTCGGGTTGGTGATTTGGTTCTGAAGGAAAACCAACAAAACTCTAATTTGCCGTCCCATATGAGGGACAAATTCATGGAAAATTGGTTAGGTCCTTATGTCATTGATAGTAAAATAGGACCCGGGACGTACCGGCTAGCTTCTCTTGATGGTATCAAGGAAACAGAACCCTTGAATATCAGTCATTTGCGACCATTTCATATCTAAGAAAGCCATATCCCAAAAAAAAAAAAAAACTCCAAGGATTATCGCAATTTCTT
This sequence comes from Wollemia nobilis, assembly GCA_028583015.1. Taxonomy (NCBI): domain Eukaryota; kingdom Viridiplantae; phylum Streptophyta; class Pinopsida; order Araucariales; family Araucariaceae; genus Wollemia; species Wollemia nobilis. Next base: position 3,876,431 of record JAQPPZ010001753.1, read on the forward strand.
GGTCACCCAAAAAGCTCCAAGGATTATCGCAATCTCTTGGTCACCCCAAAAAGCTCCAAGGATTATCGCAATCTCTTGGTCATCCCAAAAAGCTCAAAGGATTATCGCAATCTCTTGGTCACCCAAAAAGCTCCAAGGATTATCGCAATCTCTTGGTACAATCCAAAAACCTCAAGGATTATCCAATCTCTTGGTCACACCAAAACTCCAGGATTATCGCAATCTCTTGGTCACCAAAAAAACTCACAGGATTATCGCAATCTCTTGGTCACCAAAAGCTCCAGGATTATCGCAATCTCTTGGTCACCAAAAAGCTCCAAGGATTATCGCAATCTCTTGGTCACCAAAAAGCTCAAAGGATTATCGCAATCTCTTGGTCTATCCAAAAAAGCTCCAAGGATTATCGCAATCTCTTGGTCAACCCAAAAGCTCCAAGGATTATCGCAATCTCTTGGTCACCAAAAAAGCTCCAAGGATTATCGCAATCTCTTGGTCATCCAAAAAGCTCCAAGGATTATCGCAATCTCTTGGTCAATCCAAAAAGCTCCAAGGATTATAGCAATCTCTTGGTCACCCCAAAAGCTCCAAGGATTATCGCAATCACTTGGTCAAACCCAAAAAGCTCCAACGATTATCGCAATCGCTTGGTCAAAAAAATCAAGAAATTCAAAAAAACAAAACAACAAAAATCATCAAAAACAACAAAGATTTGCATCTCAATTCTAGGCATACTCAAATTCATCAAAAAATTCATATTCTAGCACCTCATCTTCACCTTCACCAAAAACAATCCATCAAAATTACAAAAATACATAGTTGCATTAAGCATTGCATCCATACATTGCATATTTGTAGTCATACAGGTCAAAGGCACCATAAGCTGCAATAGCTATGATAGTCCATCTTGTTCCGCATTGTCTCATGTTACAAAAACAACAAAAACACCAAGCATAACTTTTACCACACTACAGTCAGTGGTCTGGGAATGTACCAAGAGTTTCAATAATTCAGTCATCATTTTCCTCTTTAGCCATGTAGTGTATCAAGTCGAACAGATTTTACGAAGGTAGAGTCATACTTGAAATACACCTTGTTACGTAACATCCCAACACAAATCAAAACACTAAAATTCCCAAATTGTGTGAACGAAAGATGAAACCTGCAAAATAATCTAGGTCACCACAAGCGAAACGGTTATCTTGCTCATCCCCCTGTGCGAATGACCCCTAGAATGCTGAGAGTTGGCAAAAGGACAAGCATCCTCCCTACCCAATTCCCTAAGAATCCCTAAAGTTCTCAACAGTTGCAAAACACAAAAAATTTGCAAAATGTCAAAACTCCAAAATTTGACAAACTACAGTGCACACATCAAAAGGCACAAACAACAGTGATTTTGGTCACTCCATAACCCCAATCCCTTGCTCGAAAGAAAAACAAATCAAAATGAACAGTGATCTCATCACTACAATGAGCAAGTATCCCAATACAATTGAAGAAAAGAAGGGAGTTGACCTTGAATCCCTGGAACTCTCAGCATTCTATAGGTCATAAGGCAAGCTTCAGTACCAATTTGGTTGATAGCCAATGGGTAACGAAAGTAAACCTCCCGCATGACGATATATCTGTCACATTAACTTGCGTACAGATCAATATTTGCATGTGGATGAGCTAGCTTATGGCATCCTGGATTACACCGTAGATTAATCTTAGTACATACAACAAAGGAATTCGTGGAGCTAATTAGGTGATCCTCGATACGAGTTCGGTTGAAAGCCCATCGGCATGGCGGTATCCTAACAAATACCACTAAATGAACTCAATTGCACACACGAGGGATATGAAATAAGCTGGGTCAAAAACAAGTCTGATTCATACCTTGGTCAAAAAGTCTTGTAAGATAAAGTACAGTCATGGATGGTGAGTTAAAACTGACTGAATCTCAGAAAACCTTACATTCATTCCAAAACCATCTGCGCTACTTATCATCCTTATGATACCATCAGAAAATACAAAAAAAGAAAAACCATGTAAATAAAGAGCTTCTTAAACAGCCTATAGTGCAATCATCACAAATATCATTCATCCATTTCACCTCGCATATCACATAGACATCAAAAACATTTACATTCATCATAACATCTGCATTCATCAAAATAAATAAACATGCATAACAAAAATCACATCATCACATGTACAAAACCAAAAATAAAACCGGTATATATATATATATATCGTCAAAAAGATGCCCGTAGGCTACAAAACCGGTCCTCAGACCCCGCAATCATATCCAAAAACCCAACCTAAGGCGTCGACCACCATGATCACGCAGGATCGGTGCGACGGGAACTACCCCCGTGGTGTGGGTCCTACGGGACCTGCAGGGCGGATACTACTAGCCCCCGCATCATGCCTGCTACCACCCCCCTCATCTAACCGCCTGCGACGAGATGATGCTGACTGCTCAGTCAGACTATCCCTTGTCCGCCGTGAAGATCCACCGACCGAAGGCTCAGGTAGCCGCCCACCAAGGCGGATGACCTCCCTCTCCAAGTCTATCCGGTACAGACACCACTCTGCCTCTCGCCGATGATAGATAGACAATGCATCATCGCGCTGCGCCAAAACTCTATCCCGCTCTGCCAACTGAGCCCGCAGAAGATCCCTCTCCTTCCGTGCATCCCCCAGCTCCCGCCTCGCATCCCCCAACTCTAGATCCCGCATCCGCAGCAGCTCTGTCAGTCGAGCAATCTCAACGCCTACATCTGACCCCACCTCCTCTGTATCTGCCGGACGCATAGGACTCGCGGGGACAGTAGCCTGCTCAGGCTCCCACTGCTCCTCCACATCCTGCATGTCCGACTGCTCCGGAACACCCAAGCCCACATCCTCATCTCCCACATCCACCATGTCCGCATCATCCATACCCCCCCAATCACCCCCTGCTGCCTCAGCATCCTCCACTGCCGCCTCCGCACCTCCCAGTGGCCCCTCTCCTCTCCAGCGCCGCAGTACCCACCACGAGTCATACTCAGTGGTAGTCCCGATGTCATCCACATCCGGGACATCAATCACTACGTCGGACTCCTCGCCCAATGGAGCAATGACCGGTGGCTCTAATCCTCTCTCATCTCCCCATCGTCGATAGACCACGGGCTCACCAGGCAACCCCTGGCGCACCCCAAACTATCGTGTAACCCGGCGGTACGGAAAGAACTCATGCTCCGTCCCGTGCCGCCCGATCAACCACCGCTCCCTACGTACCCGTCGGAGCCACTCTCTAGCCTCAGGCCAGGATGGACAGTCCCGATAGGGACGCCAAAACACCTCCCCTGGAGTGAGCCGAGAAAAGGCATCAGTGTAGTGCTCAACGGCACCTGCCCATCGCCGACTCTGCCCCTGCTCCGTAGACCGCCGCCACAAAACTGCATAACCAATCTCCTCATCCTCCATCGCCGCCCGAGTCATCCACGGTAACCCGGTAGGCCTCTCAACAGCTATGTCTTGCCAACCCCAACATTGCAACAAAAAACTACAACTGACACCCTTCCACTGTCGACAGCGGACCCCATACAGCTCCCCGTAGAGCTGTGCCAACAAAGTCTGTCCCCATCTCAGAATCAACGGTGCCTCTATCGGGCACTCTGCCAACTGCCACACCAAATCCAGTAGGTTCCATGGGAACCTCGCGCCTGACGAATCAGGGAGAAGAATGTTAGAAATGAGGCCCATCAAGAATGCGTGCCTCACTCCTAACACCCCCCTCTCCTGCCACCAGCTAACCAAAATCCTGCCAGCCTGGCAATCCACCTCGGCTGTCTCCATGGGTTTGCTACACCCAGCTGCCCCCATGCCCAAAACATCTCGTAAGTATAGCAGTCCGCTGATCAAACGGTGATGTCCTAATAGGCAGACCATCTATCGAAATCCGAAGCAAACGATAGACGTCCTCAAGAGTCACAGTCATCTCCCCTGTCGGGAGATGGAAAGTATTGGTCCATGGATCCCAAAGCTTGATCAGGGCCGTCAGATAGGCATGATCCGAAACCACAGGCTCCAGTCGAGCCACCTGCTTGAGCCCAAGGGCATCAAGCCATTCCCAGTCATCATCGGTCAATGCCAACCGCGCCTCAGTAAATGCAGCGGGTACACGGTACCGGCTCCTAACAACCTGCAAAGCAAAAAAAAACAACACAAACAAAAAAAAAAAAAAAATAACAGATCAAATTTTCAGTTCTAGGGTTTCTAACCTTAAACGTTAAACAAAAACATCACAAAAAATCTTAAAGTTTTGAAAAGCGTCAACACAAAAACAATACATTAAATAAAAGCAAAATAAACTCTAGGAACACTTACAGGTTTCGCTTCGGCTCCGCCGCTCGAACCAGTGTGTGCACTCATGATAGCAGAGAGAATTCCAGCAGCGCTTCGCTTCGCAGAATTACCTCCTCCTCCCAGAGCTCCAAAATCGCAAGAAAAAAATGACACAAATGAGCCCAAAATCAAGTTTTGGCCATTAAATAGGCCTTTTACACTGGAATTCATCCTTGACTGGGACGAGCGCTCTGATTAGCGCTCGTCCCACCCAGGGACGAATTCTCCAGTGAATTCGTCCCACCCAGGGACGAATTCAGGCCACACTTAAAAAAAATCAAAAAATGACTAAAAATGCACTAAAAACAGACAATAAAATTGCCAGACAGGATTGCTACGCATGACAACAAGGGCATACAAAATCGACATTGGAGTCACAAATTGTCACTATCATACTCCCTAAGAAGGCTACCATAGCCGGACCGCTCCACGGGAAGACGGATTTTAGACAATTTCATCCCCAAACGACATCACAAAAGGGTCAAAGCCCACTCAAAAACAATACAAAATTCAACAAAAACAAACAGCAAAAAACATTGCCGGACATAAGTGCTCTTGCACTTAACCTCCGAGCAAAGAAAATCGATGGCGAGGTTCAAATTATCTCTCTCCTACTTCCCCAAGAAGGCTAACATAGCCGGACCGCTCCACGGGAAGTTAGGTTTTCGATGATTTCACCTCATTACGACATCACCAAAAGGGTTAACACCCACCAAAAATAGGTCCAAATGTTGGAAAAATTGCACACGCTTAACGGTAAACCCTTTAAAGGCACCCTTGCACAAGTCATCTTGGGTCAAGCGACTCGTCGCTTCTCTCACGAAGGTCATTCCCTCATCGATTCGTCGCTTGAGGGGGTAGTCACACTTAGTCACCAACCAACAATCACACACCCAATTAAGGAAAATGACATGCATTCAAAGAATCATTGACAAAGACAATCACGCTCCTGCTTGGGGCGGTAAACAAGCAACAATCAAATCAATCAAACACTTGGCATTTCGTGAATCATGAACACAAGGTTCCCCATGAGGATAAAAACGCCCTTTGCCTGTTCATGCTGATCAATGTCTAAGTTCAAGTCACACCTCAACAAAACAGGTTAATACTTGAAATCAAATTCCTTAGCTCGTCAGAAGCAAGGATTCAAGAATGCATGCCCTTTCCATACTTGGGGCATCAAAAGTTGGTTAGGTTACCAAGAAACCCTAATCATTAGTGCTTTGGTTATCTATTTTTGCTCAGCACTGCGTCACCCACGGCGCTTCCCAAAAAGGGGCATCTGTAGACACCAAAACAGCACCAATCCGATTATGTGATTGCAAACAACGATCGCTTTGACAAACACAGCCCCCAGGGCAGCCCTCAGAGGTTAAACGGTGGTCTTAACCACTTTCATAGCAATTTTGTAAGGTCAAGAAGCAATTTGGCACACTTGGACACTTTGCCCGGTATTCGTCTCACCCGGGGATGAATTCAAAATAGAATCCGTCCCACCCCGGGACGAATTCTGAATCCGTCCCTGGGTGGGACGAATTCTAAGCTTAACGGGCAAAAAGACAAATGGCGCCAAGTGGCAGCCCAGAACAGTCAGTTGATGACTCCTGCCTCGCACGCGTGTGTAGGTGGACAGAGGGGCCGTTAGAAGACTGTCACAAAAGGCATTTATCAAAGCCCAAGTCAACGGAGGACTCCCCTCCCTCATGGGAAGACAAGAGTGCCACATGGCGCCTATGACCAACACATGGCATTTGTGCTTCCCTCCCAAAAGAGACCCCATGGGTCTATAAAAGGTGGGACTTTTCTCACCCAAAATATACGGGTTGAAGGAGTTTTCAAGCAACGAAGTCTTTGCCGAGTTGAAGACCCACTTGCATCCCTTTTGGTTCACCTTCCCACATCCACCAATCTCTTTTGCAAGGGAGGTTGTTGGGTGGCTTTTGGAAGCTTGAATCGGACCCAAATCCAACACATGGACACACTGAACCAACCAATTCGCCGACCCCCCAATCCTAAGAGGTTTTGGGCCCATCCCTAGTGGATTGGCGCCGGAATCAAGTGCCAACGGTGGGAGGCCCACTTGGGCACCCCCGCACTTTCTAGGTTTTAGAGCATTCTAGATTACTTTTTTTAGGTTGCATTTTGTGTTATTATGTTTGGTTAACTCATAGCTGCAATTTCGTAACTTTTGGTCGGATTCTAGTATGTTTTGTGTCGCTTTGTTGTTTCACTGACTTGCAGGTGGCGAGATCAAATTCCTGAGAGTAGAGGCCAAATTGGGAGAATCCGACCATGCGGGTCGTCCCAAAATGGCCCCAATTACATAACCCCCTTGTTTGCGGGGCGTTTTGCGGGGTCTCGGGAATCGACATTGGAGCGGCGAGCGGGTCGGCTTCTTCAACACGGAAGAATTCGTCCCACCCGGGGACGAGTTGCGGTCAAAAATCGTCCCACCCAGGGACGAATTCCGGTTGAAGGCAGATTGGCCAGCTGTCTCAGTGGCAATGGCCTTACGGTAACATTTTATGTCTTCTGTCAAGTTTTTAGGCTGTTTAGAATCATTTTGTTTACTGTTTTAGATAAATGTTTGCATGCATCTTTTGATGATTTTAGAAGAACGAACACTTTTCACTTGCAGCAGGTGCTACTGACATCTTGGTTGTTTCTTTGTTCGCGGGAGAAGCGGCGGAGGTGAAGAACTCATCGACATCGGCGGCGGCATCATCTTGGCCCGCCCATTGCAATCGTGGGCACGCGGAAAGAGGAACATTGAGTGATTGTAATCGAATTCTTTTAACGCTCCTAGCCCCCGAAAAGGGAGGAGACGTCATTGTAACGGAGATCAAGGGATATTAATGAAAGGGCTGTGTTTTCTCCATTTGCTTGTGTCTCTTCCAATGCGTTTCTTTTCCATTTCATGCACTTTACGTTTCTAGGACTTAAGCGCATTTGGTTTTGGTTATATTGCAATTAGTGTTTCCTTTGCCCGGAATCTCGTGCTTTCAGAAACAAATTGTACATAGGGAACTATATTTAACCTCTCCTTACAATATTGAAATTCATCCCTTATAATAGGATAAATATTTGTTTTTGTAACTTATTAGCATTAATTTAATATAGGATGTAGTTAGTTTTAATACAACCCTAAAGACTATTAGACAATTTAAAGTTTTTTAGGATTTTCAATTTGGATTTCTGTAGATGTCTAAAATGTTAATTAAAGGGACTTGTAATTCTTAAACTATTTAATAAGGGAATAGTAAATATAATATAGTAATACAAACTTACACTTATATGCATTATTTTAGTAATTAATAGAACACAAATCTATGGTTCATATCATTTCTAAGTGTTTAATATTTCTCCCATATCTATAAGAGAACCCCACTCCATATTTGGATAAATGTCCCACTACAAGAGTGAGGTTGTTTGGATCTCCCATAGGATTTCTTTTTGATATCCACTTATGTCTGTATGTAGCATGTGGGTTAGATTTCATTTATATATATTATATTTTACATTTCTAGTTTTGTGGTATCTACTAAATAATTTCCTTTCTATAATATTTTTTGTACATATTTTGTAGATTTAAAGAGTGAAATAATAGTTTACAATCAATTCTAGTTACACATACATAATTCTCTTATAGGTTGAGTGCACTAATAGCTCATATAGAAGAGATGCTTTAGTAGCTTATGGTGCACAAATAGTGCTTAGCATTTCATAAGTCTAAATACCTCAAATTAACATTAATTGATGATCAAATATACCATAGTTAGTGTTTATAGTGCCTAATTTTAAATTAATTATCACATCATTATATGACAAGGCCATTTTGGTGCTCTTGTCAAGGAGGTGCTAAACCAAAATAGTCTAAATATTATGCACTTCAAGGGTAAGTTTGGGTAAAGGTCAACATTCAATCAGATTATCCCTCTACATGGCATTGTATGATATATGTAGTTGCATTTTAAATCATTTATCCATGCATAAATAAACCTAGGGATAATAGAGATATATTTCTATTAAAAAATCCACGGGGTGATGTCAGAACAACAAAAGGTAAGCGATCTAGACAATAGAAACAAGAAAAAAAAGGTTTACAAGAAAAACGTGTTAGGACCCCATCCTAACATTATTTTTGTAATTATCATTTGAGTATATAGTGATCCACTTCCAATGTGATTACCCCCATATAATGTTATTTTATAATAATTTTGTAATGGTATGTAGTAAGTAAGGTGCCTAGACAAGTGGGGTCATTTCATGTAACCATTATCAAGAATGTAACCAATGTTTGATAGAAGATTCTAGCTTGAGTGGCATTTTGCATGTAAGCCAACTCTTGAGCTTAGGATTAGGGTTGCATGAAGGTTTTATTTAAAATACATGGAGCCATGTATGAATGTATCATTTTGTAGATTAATGAAATATTGAAGGAGGTTGCCCCATCGAAGAGGCCTGTAATACTAACTTATTTTGTAAGATTGTTTCATTTGTACAATTACTTTTTGCATAGTGTTATTCTATTATTTTATGAATTTATTTTTGTTTGCAATATTTTCTATGAGTGATTTTATTTCAATAGTAAGTTCCTAATAAGTGTTATTAGAGTGCTTTCTAGGGCCAAGTTCTATTGTGACTTCAATAATTTTTTCCTATCCATTCCAATTTTTAGGTACAATTTTCTTGTGTTTTTAATTTTATGATATCCTTTATTTATAAAAAACAAAAAAAAATAGCAAAAACCATCAAAAAACATAGTCCTTTATTTTTATAAAGTAATTGAGTAGAATAGAAACCCTATGTTGGGGGTTTTAAAATATCACAGAGGAGCTATCATTATTGGCTAATATAGATAGCCCATAAAGTGTCTAGTGAAATGAGGGGCAATCAAGATCCAATAACCAAGCCTTAGACAACACCCACACATAGAATTGAGCTCCCATGTATCTTTAGGTATTTAGGGAGACCATCTAGGTTTTAACACACTTTTATCCATTAGGAAGTTTTTTGGCCTTGTATAATCCATAGTGCATGAGACACAACATCTCAAAATATTACCATCTCATACGGTCGGAGAGGTATATAGTGTGCTCAAGGGTATGTGTGGAATTGTCCATGGGTAGTGGTCTGAAACATTAGTTTGAGCACTATTTTTCATTACTATGATATAATAGAGGGCCTATGGGTATTACATGCTCCTTTGCCTAGCATACCTTGAATATATCAAAAAATTTAACTTGTAAAAACAAAATCTTTTTATTTTACAAAAATTGTAAATTTTTCCCACAAAATTGAGCATATGGAGGAGACTTTCCTGTCACAGAAAAACTGCATGCACCAAATGGTTAGGGTAGAGTATGCAAGTATTTATGATAGTCGAGAAATATTTTAGTAACATTTAGATCAGTGGTAGTAATAGTTATATTAGTGGAAGTAATAGTCGGGTCGATAGTGGTAGTAACAATCAATAATTATAGGGTGGTTAATGATAGAAACAAAACAAACAATGTCAATAACTGCATAATACAAAGAATCCTAGAGTTAGTGACTGAAAAATATTAGTTATTGTAGTACAGGTGGCAAGACAGTGTCAAAATTTTTTAATAGTCAGAATTGATAGGGTAGATTTAGTTGACACAATATACAACATTTGAATCCAATCTCCAAAGGAAAAATTGACCTCACTTGTAGACTCATAAAAACAATAGTAAAAAAAATTCTAGGGTGTCCAAAACTAATGTTGTGGCATATAGCTCGTTGTGATCATTTTGATATATAGCACCCAAGCACTTTTTTGGACCTGTTACTAAAAATAGTTACCCTTGAAATCATACTTCTATTTTTAGTAAGTCACTAGTAGTCGTTCAAATTGAACCAAAATGGATGCTAGTACTTTGTTGGAAATAGAGTCTATTCCATCCTTTCAATTATGTAAATGTATCCTCCAAGATACATACTTAAATTACTTCTTGTGCAAGTTATCTAGTAACTTCATGCAATGTAATAAATGCACAAGTGTCAATGTGCAAGTTGTACATGAGTAAGTTATCCCTTGCACAACTCGATAGAGTGTTGGCCAAGTATCCTATTTTACCTATATAAGGGTGGCCTCTTAGATATATAGATATATAGTTGAGGGACATAGTCATATAGTGTATCTTAGTGTATAGTGTAGTTTTGTGTGTCTCACCATTTATTGGTGATGGATACAATGTAGATCAGTACCTTTTTTAATGGAGTGTTCATTTCCTCCATAGCTACATTATAATATTTTATATGATTTATATTTATAGCATACTTTAGTCATATAGCAGATTTACTTTCTTTCATATTATTTTGCATCTTGTGATTGTTATCTCCCAAGGCTCATTCATTAAAAGCTATCAGTGGTATCATAGCCATGATAGACCTAGTATGTATACGTCAATAGGGAAACCACCATTATTAGTTAGCCTAAGAGTTTTATCAAACTAACACGTCGTTGGACCAACCACTACCAAAATATCTCAGGAGAATCTTGGTGGTAGATTTAGGGAGATTCACAAAGTTAGGACCACAAGGAATCTAAGTTTTAGAAAATACTGAGATCATTTTATTCTAGAGTCTTCTCCATAAAGTTGTTAGGAAAACTCGTGAAGAGTATGACTCAGCATTCAATCCATTAGATTGAAAAATCATCTAGTGAAGATCATCCAGGTTATCTAGAATTTACTAAGTAGTGCTTAAAGTTTCTTTTGTTGTAGAAAATTAATTCTTAAAGGATTGGGACTCCTAAGACAGAAAGTTATGAGACTCCAAATTTATTGTCCTAAGGTCGATGTGCCCTCATAGTGTAGAGGTTAGTTCATTGTGCAAGAGGAGAATGTTGTGGAAGAAGACTTCTTGTGAAGGATCATGGTGAAGATAGGAGACTAAATATCTCCATTGTTGGATTTTAGAAATGCACAAGTTGAAGAATAGGCCATAGGAGCCTTGATATAGAAAGGCCATAGAATCCTTGAAGAAGAAACCATAGAAGTCTTGATACTAAAAATGTCATAGAAGCTTTGATACTAAAAAGGCCATAGAAGCCTTGATACTGAAAAGTTCATAGAAACCTTGATATTGAAAATGCCATATAAGCCTTGGTATTGAAAAGGCCATAAAAACCTTGATACTAAAAATGCCATAGGAGACTTGGTACTAAAAATGCCATAGGAGCCTTGATATTGAAATAGGCCATATAAGACTTTATCCTGAAGAAGAATTCAAGAAGAATATCTTATTCAAAAGCAGACCAAATATTTTAGTACTAATATCTTTTTTGTAGGAAGAGAAGATTCAATGAGTTGGGAAAATTCCTACAAGAAAGTTAGGAAGAGTATCTTATTTAGGAATCAACTCAATCCTAAAGCAAAAATGAAGATATCAAGAGAATATCTCATTCAAGAACTTCCAATATTAAAAGAACAAGAAGAAGGTCCAGGATATTGTTGCTCAAATCTAGGAGTAGCAGAATTAGAATATCCATGATAAGGTCTCACCACCAACACTTCCATGAGTAGAAGGTTGAAGAAAATGTCTCAAGGAAGACCATCATAAGCTACCATATCAAAGACCTTATATAGATATCATCTAGCATTTAAAAAAGGCTAGGAGAGCCTTGTTGAATATCAAGAGAGTTCTTTGGAGAACTCATTGAAGAAATCCACTACCAAGGTGAAGTCCTTGATAGTGAAGGACTTGGGACAATTATCGCCATCCGATAACAATCCCAAGAGGAGAATTTGGCAAGGAGTGCCAAATATGTGAATAAGAATTTTGTAAGGAGTGCCAAATTCGAGAATACAAATTTGGTAAGGAGTGTAAATCTATGAATAAGAATTTGGCAAGGAGTACCAAACCCTAGAACAATATCCTACTTGAAGTCATAATTCGATATGAAAGATTCAAGATAAAATAAGCTCACCAAATCTCAGAGATTTGAATATTACCTCTTACAAAAATAAGGCACTACTTTAGAGACATAGAATTCTCCAAATCTATAGCAAAATAAGGAGAACACAATAGGAGAACAAGCCACCAAATTCTAGGCTCATGAAAGAAAGTTCGAGACCATCATTTAGTGAATAAGGAGTTGTTAAGGATATCCTACATGAAGCAACAAGTTGGTGTTTTTACACACCAGGGTCTACATTCTCTACGAACGTAGGAGAAGAGCTAAAAAAAAAGGTAAGCAACTTTTGGTGCAAGAAAATTCATTAATTAGATTACTTATCAGATTTATTAGAGCACCTAAATTTGGATTAAATTTGCAAGAAGAAAATTAGATTATAGTATTCTAAAGTGCAAAAGGAAACAAATTATTTTTAAGGATTTAAATACACATTTATTAGGAGTTGATTAGATTTCATATTAGATTCTATCAACTACCTATTATCTACTTTTGAAAAAAAATACTAAGTCCTACAACATTAATTGTAGTGAAATTGTAGAATAACTATTAAAGTTTCATTTTAGTTTATTATTTATTAGTCGCAAAAATTATTAGTGCATGAATTTAAGAGTTGATTGGACTAATAAGGTGTAATATTTGTGCATTAAAATTTAAGAACTTGTAATATTACACCACTCTAAAAAAAAAAATAGTTTTGTGTTTCTTGAAGGGCTCAAAATCTGATTTGTATCATGTCTAAAGACACTATTGAAGCACAAAAATATGCAACTTGTAGTGGCCAATAGAAGCCACCAAAATTTTTTAGAATCCTCCAGAATTGGAAGAACTTAACTAACAAAAAACATAAATAGAAGCTTAAGAAAGTGAGACTTGGTGAGTCTCAAATCAAACAGCATTACAAAGTTGAATACAAGGTAATAAAGTGCATTAGATTGCATAAATTGAAAAGCTTCTATCTACTATTATTGAAGCTTGGATTTATTATCAATGTGTCCAAGAAAAAAGTGAAATGTGTGTCTACTCTTAAAATACAACCTCAAAATCCTTGTATTGCAGGAAAAATCTACCACAAAACTAGAATTTAAGGTTTGGAAATATAGTGCAAAAGAAGGTACATTAACAAGCCTCATTATACAACATTATAATACATTATATGCACTAATATAATCTAGTATTTGACACCAAAAGTGCATATTTGGAAGTGCCACAAAAGGGCACATTTAATACAAGGTAAATTAGCCAACGAAGGTCGAAATTCAGCACTCTTCTTCCTAAGATAGAAGGAGCCACTTAAGGGCTCATATTGGATGTATGTACCTACAAAATCAAAGCTCATGTCATATTATTCTAGAGCTTCATTTACGTAGACAAGCAAGTGCACATCTATTTCTAAAAGACATCAAAAATCTACAAGGGATTCTACATGATTGGAGGTATAAAAGGAAGAGGCAAAGGTGTTACATTCATGGTCTCTAACCTAGAGAATACCATCCACCAAAGAAATATGCAAATCATTTTCCAAGCTCCATAGTGCATCATCGATCCACCTACAAAAGAATAGCTTACTTGTTGCCCAAGCAACATAGCAAAGCAAAGGAATTTAGGAGTTATAATATCTATATTAGAAGATGTTACAAGAAATAAATTCATGCTAAAATAACACTTGGAATTATAGATAGAATTCATCTCTCAACATTCTAGAAACTCCCATATAGGAGTTGCAACAAAGTAGTGACACTTGGTATTCTCCACCAGCTTTACACGAGTGCCCATACATTTTTGGATTGGTTCAAGAGGATTGAACAAAGAACTTGGAGGATTAAAAAAGGAAGGGAGTGCTCACTTGTAATGGATGTGACACGTCACAAATTCCATGATCAATTGTTCTTAAAATGCATTCGAAGTCCAATTTCAACAGGTGTGAGTGAAGTGTAGTCAAAGACATCCAAATATGAAATGAAGCACAATAAAAAAGGAGTGAAGCACAACAAAATCATCTGAAGTGCAGTGTGGAAGATAGGAAAAAGGAGCATTAAAGGCTCTTCCATTTTTTAAGGTCAAACCTCTAGTGCCTACATACCAGCATTTAATACCAGCTACTCCAATGAATCTCCATTTATTCAAGTGCCTAAGGTACCACTTATATGTTGTTATACTCAGCCACCGAAAGTGTTGGATAATGAGGGAATTTTACATATAAAAAGGTAATGTCTAATATCATTTATTATTTCTTTCATAGTTGGAGATATAAGGGTTATAAAATAAGGTTAAAACTTATGGTTTAAAAGCAAAAGGGATAACTTATCCTATTAATTTAATATTTGCAATTTAACTTAGGAGAAATAAGGAATTCAACTTGGATTAAATTATTGTGCAAGTATTATTATCATTTTTCTAATTTTCCAAACTTGGGAGCCATAAGGATTACTCCATAAAATTTATTTTATTGGAAATTAGTAATAATCCAAGGGATATAAAAGATAATATTAGGGTTTTTAATAAGGTTGGATAAATATATTTTTATTTGTCTCAAATCTTCAAAAATGGATAAAATAATTCCAACATCAAAACCTCTTCAAATTTTGAAAAAGTGCATAGTTCAATTAGGAGTAATAAGGTGTTAAGAAGTTGATTTTTGAAAATTTGAATAATAAAATCCATTTATATGGCCTCATAGATAAGATAAGTGCAGATGAAATTAAACTCACAACTCAGTTAGAGGAATGGAAAAAAAGAGAAGAAATATTATGGAAGCAAAACTCTAGAATTCAATGGCTCAAAGAAGGAGATCGAAACACAAATTTCTTCCGCAAATATCTTCTAGCTCGAAGATCTCACAACTTTATTTCTTCCTTAAAATCATATTTTGGAGATGTTTTTTATACTTGGGACGACATGAACTCTATTGTTGTTGATTACTTTTCCAATCTTTTTGTTGCTATTCCTCTTGACTCAGCTTCACAACAAAATGTTCTTCAAGCAATCCCTTCTCTTATCACTTCTGAGGATAAATCTATTTTGACTACTCCTGTTACTATCAATGAGCTTCAACAAGTATTTTTTAAAATGCAAAAAGGGAAAACCCCAGGTCCTGATGGTTTTCCTATTGAGTTTTACCAAGAGTTCTAGGATATCCTTCATGTTTATTTATTAGAGGTGGTGGAAGAAGCTAGGAAAGCCAAAGAAATTTTGAAGGTTATCAATAAAAATTATATTACTCTTTTTCCAAAAGCTCAAGAGGTTGATCATATCTCAGCTTTTAGAACTATTGCTTTATGTAATGTTCTTCTCAAAATCATTACTAAAAACATGGCAGAAAGGTTGAAGCCTCTTTTGCATAAGATTATTTCCCCAAAGTAAGGGGGTTATGTGGAAGGACGTCAAATAGTAGATGAGATAGTTCTTGCTCAGGAAGCCATCCATTCCATGGATATGCAAAATTATCCTTCCATGTTCATTCGGTTAGACTTATCCAAAGCTTATGACAGAGTGGATTGGCACTTCCTTATCAAAGTTTTGAGGCAATTTGGTTTCTCTAAGGATTGGATGGATTGGATTATGGGATGTATCTCTTCGGTTTCCTACTTAGTTCTTATAAATGGCAGGCCTTCTCAGTATTTCCCAGATTCCAGAGGTATTAGGAAAGGTGACCCGCTATCCCCTTATTTATTACTCATTCTTGTTGAATGCTTGGGTAAGACTATAACCAAAAAGAGGAAAAACAAAACCCTTGAGGGAGTTACCATTTCTCATGGAGCTAGACCTATATCTCATATTCAATTTTTGGATGACTCTACTATTTTAGGTAAAGTTACAGTTAAGGAAGCTTATAATATTAAGCAAATCATTAGTTGTTTTTCTAAGGCTACTGGGTAGTTGATCAATGAAGACAAGTCTAAAATTATTTTCTTTCACTGCTCTACTAGACAGGAATCCATGGTCTTGGATAAATTAAGATATAATAAGACCTCTCTTCCAATCACTTATTTATGTATTCCCATAAATATTCAAAGGCAGAAAAATAAATATTGGAATTGGTTGTTGGACAAATTCAAGAAGAAAATTGAAAAGTGGACCAACAAGTGGCTTTCTTCTAGGGGTAGAATCACCTTGGTAAAATCAGTTCTTCAAGCTATTCCTATTTATGTTTCTTCCATTTTGAATATCCCAAAGGGTGTTCTTCGAGAATTTGATCAAATCAGTCTTTGTTTCCTTTGGAGTGGTACTAAGGAGAAAAGAAAATGGGCCTTCATGAAATGGGATTCTTTGTCTTCCTAAGGGTAAAGTGCGGCTAGGATTCTGGTATTCAATTAATAACAACAAAGCTTTAGCTGCTAAATTATATTGGAGGATGTTGCATAACTCCAGTGATCTTTGGGCCAATAATCTTCATGCTAAATATGTTGAGAACAAAAGTCCTGAAGACCTTGTTTGCTATCAACTTCCTACCAAAGGTTCTCCCATTTTAGAAGTTCTTAATACTGGTGAGGATTTGATAAAGAAAAAATTATTTTGGATCATTCATAATGGTCAACATGCAAATTTTTGGATAGATTCTTGGGATGGTCACAAGCCTTTGATAACTCAGTTTCTTGATTGGAGGCCTTGGATGGAGGAGCTTCACCGAGCTAATTGGATAAAGGTGGCTAATTACTGTCGGTACCATATTGGTAATTCAAAGGTTGGTAGATATTAGATCCTTATTGAGGAATGGCCTATTCAAATCCTAGAAAGGCAAAGACAAGATATCCAAGGCATCCTTCATATGAGATCCCTCTCTTGGTCCCATGAAAAATATTTTTTTGGATGGAACAACACTACTAAGGGTGAGTATTCAATTGCTCAAGGTTATTTGACCTTATGCCATAATAATCCCAACCATTCTTCTAAAATATTTTCTCGATTGTGGGCTTAAAATCTCTGGCCTAAGGTGAGGTTATTTAATTGGATTTTATTGCATCGTAGGGTGCTTACTAGTGAGTAACTTATGAAGCGTGGTTTTCATGGCCCTTTTAGATGTGAAATATATGAAGAGAATGTAGAAAATATCAACCATATTTTTATCGAGTGTACTTTAGCCTCTGAGCTGTGGAGGAGAATGGCCACTTTACTTGGCTTAAAGTGGTCCAATGTTTTACTTTTGAACAACTTTTGAGGGATTGGCCTAATCAAGAGGGTGTTGATCATTTTATTAGGAAGTTAGTTGGATGGGTTCTACCATTCTTCTTTGGAATATTTGGAATGAAAGGAACAACCAAATTTTTAATCAAGATAGGAAGGATATTCACTATATTTGGCAAAATACCATAGCCAACTTAGTTGAATTAGTCCATCAACTCCTTAATCACCCCCAAAATTCCCACAAAAAATGGGATCAAGTGATGCAAAAATTGAATATTAAACCTTCTAAGGGCAACCAACTTAAAGGGAATCTGAGTATTAGTAAGATGGATAGGACTAGAAATTGGCAACCTCCTTTCAAGGATTTTGGAAAATTCAATACTGATGGAGCCTCTAGAGGGAACCCTGGAAAAGCCAGTGTGGGAGGAATTGGTAGACTTTCATATGGCTCCTTGGTTTTTACTTTTGCTGAGAATTTGGGTACTCTTTCCAATAACCTTCGTTGAGGGGTATGGTATCCTCAGAGGCCTTCAGGAGGCTACTAAGGTTGGATGGGAAAAGGTGTTAGTTGAGTCCGAATCTCAACTAATTATTAATCTCTTGAAGACTCCTTCTAAGAATCATAAGGTGGATTGGAGAATAAAAAGAATTATTGAGAAGATTCAGTTAATCCAGATGGGATTTTTGAAAGTTGATTATAATCATGTGGTCAGAGATCAAAAAAAGAGTGATGATGCTTTAGCTAATTGGGCTTTGGACAAAGGTGACCTTACTTGTTATGGCCACCCTCCTATATGGTGGGCTTCTCAAATTAGGGAAGCTCTTCTTTCTATCATTTCTTTGGATGGCTCCAGTTCTGAAGGTACCTAGTTTATTTTTATTTTTTGTTTTTTTTGCTTCTCTTTGGTTCATTCAGTTTTTTTTAGTTCCCTAGCTCATTCTATTCTTTATTTTGTGTCCTCTATTGATTCTTGCCTTAATAGTCTTCTGGTCTAGATAGGTCATTGTTTTGTTCTTTTTTTTTTCTTTTTCCTTTTTTGTTTTTTTTGTTTAGTTTTTTAAGGTGGGTGGGTTCTTTTGTTTTGTTTTGTTTAGTTTTTGTGTTCTTTGTGTTGTTTTTTTTTGTTCTTGTGTTTTTGTGTTTTGTTTTTTTGTTTTATGTTTTTTGTTATTGTTCTTGTGTTTTTTTCGTTCTTGTTCTTGGGTTTCTCTTTGTTTGTGTTATTTCATATTTTTATGTGTGAGTGTTTTCTATGTTTTTTGTTTTTGTTTATTGTATGTTGTTGGTTGTTTTTTATTTTTATTTTTATTTTATTTATTTTTTAGGTTTTGGTTGTGTTTATTTTTCATGTTTTTTTTGGGTTATGTGTTTGTTGTGTTCTATTGTTTTTGTCTTGTTTGTGTTTTGTTATGTGGTTCTTGTGCTTTTCTATGTGGTTTATGTTGTGGTTTCTTTTATATTATTGTGCATGTTTGGTTGTGCTTTTCTTTTTGACACACTCAAGGAGCATGTTTTTTATTTTATTTTATTACTTTTGTTGTTATTTACTTATTTTAAAATTGGGTTTGTGTGTTTGTTTGCTCCTTGAGTATGTCAAAGGTGGTAGGCCAGGTCCGATTCCTGGGTGTTTTTGGCGGAATGGATACCCCTGCCTCCTTGGTTCTTACCCGAAAGTGGCATCCCTTTTGGGATGTTTTCCACAAATAAAAAGAAAATTAGCCAACGAAGGTCGAAATTCAGCACTCCTCTTCCTAAGATAGAAGGATTCACTTAAGGGCTCACATTGGATGCATGTACCTACAGAATCAAATATCATGTCATATTATTCTAGAGCTTCATTTACTTAGACAAGCAAGTGCACATTTATTTCTAAAAGACATAAAAAATCTACAAGATATTCTACATGATTGGAGGTATAAAAGGAAGAGGCAAAGGTGTTACATTCATGGTCTCTAACCTAGAGAATACCATCCACCAAAGAAATATACAAATCATTTTCCAATCTCCATAGTGCATCATCGATCCACCTACAAAAGAATAGCTTACTTGTTGCCCAAGAAACATAGCAAAGCAAAGGAATTTAGGAGTTATAATCTCTATATTAGAAGATGTTACAAGAAATAAATCCATGCTAAAATAACACTTGGAATTATAGATAGAATTCATCCCTCAACATTCTAGAAACTCCCATATAGGAGTTGCAACAAAGTAGTGACACTTGGTATTCTCCACCAGCTTTACACGAGTGCCCATACATTTGGATTGGTTCAAGAGCATTGAACAAAGAACTTGGAGCATTAAAAAAGGAAGGGAGTGCTCACTTGTAATGGATGTGACACATGTCAAAAATTCCATGATCAATTATTCTTAAGATGCATTCGAAGTCCAATTTCAATAGGTGTGAGTGAAGTGTAGTCAAAGAAATCCAAATATGGAATGAAGCACAATAAAAAAAGGAGTGAAGCACAACAAAAACATCCAAAGTGCAATGTAGAATATAGGAAAAAGTAGCATTAAAGGCTCTTCTATTTTTTAAGGTCAAACCTTTAGTGCCTACGTACTAGCATTTAATATCAGCTACTCCAATGAATCTCCCTTTATTCAAGTGCCTAAGGTACCACTTATATGTTGTTATACTCATCCACCGAAAGTGCTGGATAATGAGGGAATTTTACATATAAAAAGGTAAGGTCTAATATCATTTATTATTTCTTTCATAGTTGGAGATATAAGGGTTATAAAATAAGGTTAAAACTTATATTTTAAAAGCAAAAGGGATAACTTATCTTATTAATTTAATATTTGCAATTTAAATTAGGAGAAATAAGGAATTCAACTTGGATTAAATTATTTTGCAAATATTATTATCATTTTTCTAATTTTCCAAACTTGGGATCCATAAGGATTACTCCATCAAAGTTATTTTATTGGAAATTAGAAATAATCCAAGCGATATAAAAGATATTATTAGGGTTTCTATTAAGGTTGGATAAATATATTTTTATTTGTCTCAAATCTTCAAAAATGGATAAAATAATTCCAACATCAAAACCTCTTCAAAATTTGAAAAAGTGCTTAGTTCAATTAGGTGTAATAAGGTGTTAAGATGTTGATTTTTGATTCTTACAAAACTTGTAAAAAATAAACTAAAATTGAACTATATTTTTACAAAAAGCACTATAACATACTTCAAAACACTAGGAAGACATAAGAAAGTCTATAAATCAAAGGCTTGATAATAGGAATATTTAAAATGGCATCTAACAAATTCTTCCTGGCATAATATCAACTTCTCAAGGGTCCTAATTATTTTGGAAAAATAAAGTGAAAGCAAACTTAGTATATGAAAAACTTTAGGATGTTGTCAAAGGTAAAATGTAAAAATCTACCACAGGTAAAACAAAAATCCTAAAGTTTGAAGAAAATGGTTCAAAGTCCTTAATGATAATAACTTTTTCTATTACTAATGAGCTTCAACCATATATCAGTTCAACAAAAATATCTTTAGATTCATGTATAAGCCTAGAAAAAACATTTTAAGGAAAGAATAAGACAAATAATATTCATTTGCAAACTCAACTTCACTAATTAATAATGAATAGTGGAGAAAGTATAGAACTATTCCTAAGGAAGGTAGCAAATATTAAAGTGGAATTGCTAACGTTAGGTGAAATAGTTAAATATGAACTTATTACTCAAGTAACTATGAGAGCACTTCCTGACAACTATAAACATTTGGTAACATCTTTCCATGTCCTAAATAAATATATATTTTTTGATGATTTAGTAAATATACTTTAAGAATATGAAGTAGAAAATACTGTGAAAGATATGATGACTAACAATGGATTGGTATCAAAGGATAATCCATAGTAAAATATTGTTTCTTCAGCAAGAGGAATGAAAACATGGTATTATCAAATATGCAAAAAGAAAGTATAATATAATCCTAGAATCCAGAACCAAAGGAATTAGACAAATCATAGGAATCATTTTGATTATGTACTTGTATCCTCTAAGATACATACTTAGATTACTTCTTGTGCAAGTTATCTAGTTACTTCATGCAATGTAATAAATGCACAAGTGTCAATGTGCAAGTTGTACATGTGCAAGTTATCCCTTGCACAACTACATAGAATGTTGACCAGGTATCCTATTTTTCCTATATAAGGATGTCCTCTTAGATAGATAGATATAGAGTCAGGTGACATAGATAGAAAGTGTAGCCTAGTGGATAGTGCAGTTATGTGTACCTCATCATTCATTAATGATGGATACAATGTAGATCAGTAGCTTTGTTAATGGAGTATTCATTTCCTCCATAGCTATATTGTAATATTTTATATGAGTTATACTTACAACATGCATCAATCATCTAGAAGATTTACTTTCTTTCATATTATTATACATCTTGTGATTGTTATCTCCCAAGGAACATTCATCAAAAGCTAACATACTCATGGATACCAAAAATAGATGGAATAAACATGCTCATTGTTGGAGATAATCACCAAACAACTTAGTTCCATTCTCTAAGAAAATAAAGCAATATGATATGACATCCAACACTTTAGAAGTAAATAAATTACCTCCAAAACCAAAATTCAAAAACAAATTCTATAGGTTGGTTCTAAACTTCAAGGTGGTCCACATGTATTTGAGTATCAAGATACTGAACAATCAAGGCAAGGAAAAGCATCCTATAAGGAAAATAAAGGTATTCACACTAATTTTGATCATGATACTACCTTCAATATGGCTAAATTAGACTTTCCTAAGTTCAATTTAAAAGACACAGATGGGTGGTTATGTCATGTTGATCAATTCTTCCATATCCATAATGTCCCTACATATTACTGGGTCAATATGGCTTCTTTTAACCTTGAATCAAAATATTTACAATGGTACCAATGGTTGTAATAAACATTCCTGATCCTTATTAGGAATATTTTGAGTCCTAATTACTCACTTTATTAGGCCCTAGTGAGTATGATGACTTTCAAGGAGCATTGAAAAAGTTGAGACAAACTTCTATAGTTCATGATTAACAAACCCAATTTGAGAAATTGGCTAACAAAACTAAGGGTTTGAATGAAGGGTGTTTTATGATTTATTTCATTAGTGGCTTGAAGGATGATCTCCAAGCCAAGGTCAAGATGTTTAAACCATAAAAAATGATGCAGACTATAAGCTTGACATGGTTGGTTGAATCTAAATTCTCAACTCAAATGAGGATGTCTATTTTTTTGCAAACTAAACCCTAATTTCCTCCCAAGTTTCCAACTCATAATGAAAATAAAATTGTTCCCCACAAATGCTTGACTATAGAAGAAATGGATTCTCAATGCACTCAAGGTTTGTGCTATAATTATGATGAAAAATATGTTTGAGGGTATTAGTGCATCCAAAAGAAGTTTTTCCTAATATATATCAACAATGACCCAATTTATGATGAAATAGAGCTAGTAGAAGACCCACCCTAAAATGAGGAAGAAATATAGGAATAACCATAGGTAAAAAATTATGTTCATGCTTTTACTAGATTACTACACCATAAACCATAAAATTTGTGGGGTATTTCAAAGGCCAACGTCTTACAATAATTATTTATTTGAGAAGTACACACAACTTTATTGATCCTTGAATCACCAGACTAGCCAATTGTTACATACACATGCAATTCCTTTCAGGTTATGAGATTCAATAGAGGGACTTTGCCTTGCAAAGGTAAATGTCACAATGTTAAATTGAAAATAGATTATTATGATCTTAAAATCGATATATTCACTCTACCATTAGGAGGATGTGATATTGTATATGGAACTTAGTGGTTAGGTATATTTGGAAACATATCATGGAATTTTATAGAGTTATGGATGTAGTTTTCATTTAATGGAAAACCTTACACTCTATGGGGTTCAAAAGTAGGGTCTCATTAGATTATTAGCTCAAACCATATGGATAAGTTAAAAAATATTCTCATGGTATCATCACACAAATATTTGCAATCCAAACACCTACTTTAGAAGTGGACCAAATTCTTGAATATTTGTAACTTTTTTAACAAAGCACAATGCATTTTTTTCTAAACCATCAAATTTTCCACCATGTCACTCCCATGACCATGCCATTCCATTGGTACCTAGTAGTCTACCACCTAACATCAAGTCATATCGATACCCTCATGCCCTTAGGTTAGTGATAGAGAAGTTAGTGTAGGAATTGTTAAAAGCTAGAATCATTCGTCCAAGTAACAACTCTTACCCCTCTCTTATATTATTGATGCAAAATAAATATGGGTCCTAGTGATTATGTATCAACTTTCATGAAATCAATAAGCTCACTATTAAGGATAAGTTTCCTATTCCTATGGTGGATGAATTACTCGATGAGCTACATGGGACTATGTTTTTATCCAAATTAGATCTTCACTTTGAGTACCATCAAATCTGACTTGAGGATGGATATATTTCCAAAATAATATTATGTACTCATGAGGGTTATTATGAATTCTTGGTGGTACCATTTGGCTTGAATAATGCACCTTCCACATTTCAAAGCCTCCTAAACAACAATTTTTGTCCATTTCTTCATAAATTCATTCTAGTTTTCATTGATGATATTTTGGTTTATAGTCATTCTTTGAATGAGCACCTATACCATGTGGATTAGACCTTATAAATTTTGGTACAGCATCAAATTTATGCTAAGAAGTCCATGTGTTCTTTTGGTACTCTCCATCTACTCCCATGTGAGCAATCTGGCATGGAAAACCCAAATTCCTACCCGCTCCATGACTTTAACCTGGGTGGTTGCTCTGATACCAAATGTAACGAACCATTACACCAAATCCTCGAGGCGTTAGTGAAATCCAAATACACTTGGATCATAACAATGGGTAAAGTGGCTTCCCTTATTCAAGTGGTGGTATAATATTTCCTATCACATGATGAACAAGGTCACTCATTTTGAAGTAGTTTATGTATGACCTCCATTCTTACCCTCCTCCTCTATTCCACAAAGCTATAAGATCCATGCAATCAACACTACACTTAACCAACATGCAAAAGTCCTTCATCAATTAAATATAAATTTAGAAGTGGACCAGAATTGAATGTGCCAACAAGTTGATAAACATAATTATGAATTTATCTTTTATTATGGTGATATGGTCATACTTTTATTGCAACCGTACAAATGTCATCCCTCCAGCTTTAAAGGTGTCAAAAACTCACTACCAAATACTATGGACCTTGCTAGGTTTTACAATGAATTGCAGCCACGACCTACAATTTATCCCTACCATTGACAACCAAGATCCACCCTATTTTTTATGTATACTCTCTAAAGAAGGTTGTGGGAAATTGATGCACCTTGCTGGAGCCATAACTTGTGAACCATAAGCCCATTTGCCTTGAAATTTAATAGGTGGTTCCACATGTGTGTTATGCATTAGGATGATCTTTGATCCTCTTGACCCTCCAAAAATCATATTTTTAGGACCTAAATCTGACATCTAGTGCCCCATAATTAGCTTTTAGAATAGGTTCCCAGGTTTTTTTGGTTTTTTTGGCTGTTAGAAGTTTATTGTCTTTTGTTATACCTTAAGTTGAGACCTAATATTTTAAATTAAGGTTCATTATTGTAATAGGGATGTGTGCACCGAATCTGGGTGTAATCTGACTCATTTCTATTTTTAGTAGTTTTTAGGCAAAAGATATATTTTTAGCAGTTTTAGAAAAAAGACATTTTTAGGGTTTCTTTAGTTTTTGGTTGCTATATGATGGATTGCAATATTTTGTAGAAGGGGTGTGAATTTAGGAATGATAAGAATATCAATTGGCAGTTTTATTCCATTATTGCATTTGTGTTATGTGATTGGAGTCCATTTTATTGGTCTCTTGTAGCTAAGTTTACACCATTTGGTATCAAAGCGGGTGTGATCTCGCTAGTGAAGAGAAGATGCCACCTAGAAGATATGCCCAAATGAATAGGTAGATTGAGGATCTAAATGTAGAAATAGCATGGCTGACTGGTGTGATTGATCACATGGGAGAGAGACATCCCAGGGCACGTGCAGATCAAGGATCTGATGATGAAAACATACCCGAGGAACGTGGATCTGAGGTCCATGTAGAAGTAGAACTAGAGGGCCTAGAGTAAGAAGGGCACGGTTTTGAAAATCAACTGATACAAGCTCTAGAGGGGCTTGAGGAGAATCAATGTGGGATCAAGATCAAGGTTCTCAAGTATGTCGGTGGGTTGAAACCAGAGGAGTTGATCGATTGGATCAATAGCCTAGAAAAATATTTTGAATGGAGTAACCTTGTTAAAGAGAAGAAGGTTAAGCTCGCATGCATAAAGTTGAAGGGACATGCATTTATTTTGTGGGATCATTTACAGACTACACGACAGAGGAATGGAAAGCAAAATATCAAGGATTGGACAAAGATGAAGAAGTTATAGGAAAAATTTATACCTGTAGACTACTCCCAAACCCTATTTCGTAGATTTTAGAATCTATGATAGAAGGATCAAAGCATTGAGTACTATACTAATGAATTCTACAAGCTATCCATTTGAGTGGAGCACAATGAGATGGAGGACCAAAATGCTGCCAGGTATGTAAATGGCCTAAGTTTTGCTATTCAAGATGAGATGAGCATGCATCACACTCTTATAGTGGAGGATGCATATCAAATGGCCCTCAAGGTGAAGGAGAAATTGAAAAGGATTAATAGAAGAGGTAATAAGGGATTCACACCCTCTTCAGGTCGGGGTCAAAGTGGATCTAATTTTCTCAAGGTAGAGTCCTCAATACCTACTAAACAAGAAGAAGATGAGTAGAATCTAAGAGGAAGAGGATACCAACAAGGTAGAGGTTACGATGGTGGACGAAATGAGAATTATTCGAGGAGGTTATATACCTATTATGGATGCGGTGAGGAGGGGTACAAAGCATTTGAGTGTCCCCAATGTGATGTCCAAGAAAGGGGTCAAGGAGGACAAGGGTCAATTTGGTTGATATGGAAGAGTAGGATGAGGATGAAGTTGTTGCTGACATGGGGGAAGCACTTATGATAATGAGGATGTTGATTTCTCCTAAGAAAGAGATGGTGCAGAGCAAATAAAAGGGGCATACCATAGATGGTGAAGATTCTTGGCTACAAACGAACATATTTTGAACAAGGTGTACATTAGGAGGGAAGGTATGTAACATTGTCATTGATGGTTGTCACTGTGAGAATATGGTGTTAAAAGTCATGGTTGATAAAATGCACCTAAAATGTGAAAAATATCCTTATCCATATCGCATCTCATGGGTTAAGAAGGGAAATGAGGTAACAGTAGATCATAGGTTTTTAAGTAAAATTTCAATTGGGAGCACTTACAAGGATGAAATGTGGTGTGATGTGATCTCGATGGATGCATGTCACATTCTATTGGGAAGACCTTGGTAGTACAACAAGGATACTAACCATAATGGGAGAAATAATACTTACACATTTTGGAAGGATGGTGTAAAGGTAGTTCTTGTACCTTTGAAGGAGGATGGGCCGAGTGAGAGCTTGTTGATGATGAAGGATTTTATTGCAGAGATCAAGGATGCTAGCTTCTGTTATGCCTTAATAGCTAGGAAGCTAGAAATAACGGAAGTGGTTATGCCTACAACAACAGCTAAGTTGCTAAGTGAATATAAATATATCACACCAGAGGAATTACCATATGGGCTACCACCAAAAAGCTATATCCAACATCACATGGATTTGATTCCAGGATTAGCGCTCCCAAATTAGGTAACCTATCGATTGAACTCGATAGAGAATGTAGAGTTGAGTAGGCAAGTGATAGAGTTGATAAATAAGGGATTAGTTAGGGAGAGTATGAGTCTATGTGTGACTCCAGCATTGTTGACCCCGAAGAAATATGGTGATTGGCGAATGTGTGTAGATAGTAGAGCCATAAAAAAAATCACAATAAAGTATCGATATCCTATGTCGAGAGTTGATAACATGATGGATGGATTGGTTGGAGCTAAATACTTCAATAAAATTGATCTGCGGATTGGCTACTACCAGATCAAAATTCAAGAAAGGGATGAATTGAAGAAAAATTTTAAGACAAAATATGGATTGCATGAGTAGATGGTGATGCCATTTGGGTTGTCTAATGCACCCAGTACATTTATGCGGTTGATGAACAAAGTACTATGGGAATATAATGGTAAGTTTGTGGTTGTGTATTTTGATGATATTTTTATTTATAGTAAAAGTGAAGAAGACCATTTTATACACCTGAAATTAGTGTTAAACATACTCAAGAAGGATAAATTGCATGTCAACCTAAAGAAATATAGATTTCTTCAAGATAGTTTGGTGCTTTTAGGATTTGTAATCTCAAGAGATGACATGAGTATGGATGATGAGAAAGCGAATGCAATTATGGAATGGCCTCTTCCATGATCTATAATAGAATTAAGGAGCTTTCATGGACTAGCTACCTTTTACAAGAAGTTCATCAAGAACTTCAGTAGTATAGATACCCTTATAATTGAGTGCATGAATGGGAAAGAGTTTGTGTGGACTACAACAACAACAGAGAGTTTTGAACTCTTGAAGAAGAAGGTGTTGGAATCCCCTATTCTAGTGTTACAAGATTTTAGTAAGGTGTTTGAGGTTTATTGTGACACCTCATTTGTTGGAATTGGTGGTGTCTTAAGTCAAGAGGGCCGACTTGTAGCATTTTTTAGTGAGAAGTTGAATGATGCAAGGAAGAATTATTCTACATATGATGTGGAATTTTATGCAATTGTGCAAGCATTGCAACACTGAAGGCACTAATTAATCTCAAATGAGTTTGTGTTGTTTACTGATCATGAAGCATTGAGGTATGTCAATTCTCAAAAAAAGTTAAATAGCAGGTATGCCAAATGGGTTTCATTTTTACAACAGTATGCATTTTTCCTGAAACACAAGTCAGGAAAACATAATAAGGTTGCTGATGCATTGAGTAGGAGAGTCGTGTTGTTTACCACTATGGAGAATGAAGTGGTAGGATTTGATGGGAGTAAATATGTGTATGAATTTGATGCGGATTTTGGGAATATTGTGCAACAGTGCAAAAGTGCCATAGGGGGCGAGTCTCGTACTATTTTTGAAGAGTATTTTTTATAGAATGGTTACTTGTTTAAGGGTAATATATCATGCATTCCCAATGGCTCTATGAGAGAGAACATATTGATGGAATTACATAGTGAGGGTTTGGATGGTCATTTTGGAGTCGCCAAAACTACCACTCTTGTAGAGGAGAAGTACTATTGGCAAAAAATTAAGAGATATATAATCAATTTTATCTCTAGATGTAGAGTATGTCAAATGGCTAGGGGCCATGAACAAAATACAGGATTGTATATGCCACTGTAGACCAATCTAAGTATGAATTTCATGTTGGGGTTGCCCAAGACATAGACGGGTAAGGATTTAGTTTTTGTTGCGATAGACAGATTTTCAAAAATGGTGTATTTCATTTCTTTTCAAAAAACTAATGATGCAACTAGGACTACAATATTATTCTTTTATGAGATTGTGTGGTTGCATGGTGTTCCAAAGACTATTACTTTTGATCAAGATACTAAGTTCTTGAGTCACTTTTGGAGGAAATTTTGGAAAAAATTGAATACCAGGTTGCAGTTCAGTAGTGCTTACCACCCACATTTCTATGGTCAAATAGAGATAGTGAATAGAATATTGGGAAACCTCTTACGATGCATAGTTGGATAAATACCAAAACAATGGGATTTAGCCTTATCACAAGCCAAATTTGCATACAACAGTTTAGTGAACATGTCAACAGGTAAATATCCTTTTAAAATTATTTATGGTCAAAATCCTAGAGGTGTATTAGATTTGGTTGAGTTACCAATTGGGGAACAAGTTAGTGAAAATGTAGAAGCATTTGTTGAGCATATCCATAAAGTGCAAGATTCAGTGAGGGAAAAATTGTAAAGTAGTAATGCTCACTACAAAGAGTCTGTTGATGCACACAGAAGGGTGAAAGTGTTTTAAGAGGGTGATATGGTCATGGTTCATCTTAGGAAAGAAATATTTCTTAAGGGGACATATAACAAACTGAAACTTAAGAAAATTGGGCCATGCAGGATTTTGAAGAAGATCAATGATAATGCCTATAAAGTGGAGCTACCCGATGAATTTCATATTTCATCCACTTTTAATGTTTTTGATATATTTTAATATCTTGGTACTGCCGAGGATGGTTAATTACAATATACAGTAAATTTGGCACGATAGATGCCTACGAAGAAAAAATATAGAGTTGCATAGGTGCTCGATAAGAAGGTGATCACCACCAGACATGGGAGCTACAACAAATTATTGGTTCAGTGGGAAGGATTACCACAGTCAGATAACACTTGGGTTTTAGAGTCAGAGCTAAAGAAAATTTATAACCAGAAGCTACAAGATTTCAATTCAACTGAACTCGTAGGAGTTGAGTTCTTTTTCACACGAGGAGAATGATGCACCTTGTTGGAGCCATAACTTGTGAACCGTACACCTGTTTTCCTTGAAATTTAACAGGTGGTTCCACGTGAGTTTTATGCATTAGGATGATATTTGATCCTCCTAATCCTCCAAAAATCATGTTTTTGGGACCTAACTCCGACATCTAGTGCCCCAAAATTAGCTTTTAGAATAGGTTCCTAGGTTTTTTGGGTTTTTTTGGCTGTTAGAAGTTTATTATCTTTTGTTATACCTTAATTTAAGACCTAATATTTTCAATTAAGGTTAATTATTGTAATAGGAATGTCTGCACTGAATTTGGGTGCAATCTGACTTATTTCTATTTTTAGCAGTTTTTAGGAAAAAGATCTATTTTTAGCAGTTTTAGAAAAAAAGACATTTTTAGGGTTTTTTTAGGGTTTCTTTGGTTTTTGGTTGCTATATGATGGATTGTAATATTTTGTAGAATGGGTGTGAATTTAGGAATAATAAGAATATCAATTGGCAGTTTTCTTCCATTATTACATTTGTGTTATGTGATTGGAGTCCATTTTGTTGGTCTCTTGTAGCTGAGTTTACACCAGAAATTAGGTACAGGTTCAATCTACCCTCCTAGAACTAGATGAATAATGTTTTGTCTTGTTTTATCCAAAATAATTATTGTATTGTAGGATATACAGTTTTCACAACCAAGCGATTACTAAGGTGCTTGTTCAGTGGCATTTTATACAACTAAAAGATGCTACATTGGAGTCTCTCTAACAACTCCAACACCAATTTCCTCATCTACAACTTTAATTACAAATATTTTTGAAGGGGAAGGGCATGTTAAGACCCCATCCTAATATTATTTTTGTAATTCTAATTTGAATATGTAATGACCCACTTCCAACGTGTGTACCCTCCTTATAATATTATTTTGTAATACTTTTGTAATGGTATGTCGTAAGTAAGAAATATAGATAAGTGGGACCATTTCATGTAACCATTATCAAGAATGTAAATGATGTTTGATAGAAGATTCTAGCTCAAGTGGCATTTTGCATGTAAGCCAACTCTTGAGCTTAGTGTTAGGATTACATGAAGTTTTTCTTTAAAGGACATTGAACCATGTACGAAGGTATATTTTTACAAGTTAATGAAATATTGAAAGAGGTTTCCTCCTCAAAGAAGCCCTTGATATTGAGTTATTTTATGAGATTGTTTCAATTATGCAATTACTTTTTGCATAGTGTTATTATATTATTTGATGAATTTATGTTTATTTACAATATTTTTTGTGAGAGAGTTTATTTTAATAGTAGGTTTCTAACAAAACCATAGTATTCCAAATCACCCCAAGGATAAGCAATTGAGTCGATAAATCTAGTCATATTTATTAGAGAATCATCAAAATATCATGATAATGATCACTTATTTCTATATACCTTGAAGAACCTCTAATTGGAGAATAATATATATTATAATATTCCACAATAGAAGTCATAGATGTCATTTATTATAGTTTTTTAAGTCCAATCTTATTGGGTACCTTCGATAAACCAAATTCCTATAGAGATGTTAAAATAATATCAAACCACAACCTTCAATTTTTCTATAAAATAACCAAAGGAATATGCTTGGATGATGAACATGCTTCCATCTATTATCACTATATTTTATGGATTCATCTTAGAGGAACTTAATGTCTTCTTTTCTAAATTTTATGTGCTATGCAAAAGGTATGATTACAAATTGACTTTACAAAATTTAAATCTCTTTCTAGAGAGCTTGAAGGATGTAGCTTTATTTTGGTTCATGATGCTTAATAATAGAAACATCAATATATTGGATTTATTGAAAATTTAATTTCTATGAAAATATAAAGAATACTAAAAGGTGAGATAGTCAATATATGAGGTCTTACGATAAAATAGGTAGAGGAAGAAACATTTAGAATATTGTTCAAAAATTTTAAGTCAATATTTAGTAATATAAACATTCAAGTTTGGATTTAGAAACTCTAAAGATCATATTTCTGAGAGGATTCCTAGTTGAGTACCTAAAATATTTGAATATAATGGCTAGAGAAGATATTTATTAGGTTACATTTGATCACACAAATAATTTTTACAAAAACTATTCAAGTTTATAATAAAAAAATAAAAAGGATTTTAATAAAGCACTACATTAGCAACCAAAGTGTTAGCTAGGAATATCAGGTTGAGATTTAGAATCTACTTGAAAGACTTAAGATATATGAACTATATTTTTTAGACAATTACACAAATTTAAGCAAAGAAGTAGCAAGATATGGAGATATGTTTGGAGGTATTTTTCCAAGGTGGAAGGAAAATCATACAAAGAACAAATGTGAATGAAAAAAATCAAGTTTTGTAGCCTTTATTAGTAGTATGACAATACAAGCATCTATCATATGATTTTAAAGTTCAAGGGAGCCTACTAGATTGGGACCCAAGGAATTGAAGTGGTTTGCTACACAAACCAATGGAAGTAGTGAAAACCTCAATATTTTCAAGGTATGAATCCTAGAAATCAACCATTTTATTATCCTTCTAATTTTAACAATATTTAATCTCCATTGGGTCATAGTATATTTAATGAAACTAGAACCCATGGACTAACCAATAAAATCCTTGGACCCAACAATATCGAACCTATAAATAATGGCAATCACTACAAAATTAGTAGTATCACCATCTTGCCTAACCATCATCATAAAATTAATTATCATATCTATTAGTGCCTAGTACATACAATACACAACCACTAACTACCTTTATAATTGACACCAAACCCAAATAACAATGTAGTATATCTTGTGTATATTCAAGAGTTAGGAGTTTTTACCTATTCTATCAATAGTGCTAGTTATAACAATGTATGACTACATTTAGGAATAATCCTTAAGGATCCTAAACACCCCATAATTTTAAAACCTAAATATAAAATCCCAATTTATGTGGAATGTTAATAGAAAACTCAAGAACATAAACTTATGAGAGAAACAAGGGAAGTACAAAAATCACACCCTTTCCTAAGAAAATGCAACAACCAAAACAACCTATGTAGCCTAAATTTGACTTCCTTTGGGAACTATAGCATGTCTATGTATGCATTCCCTTTCTTTAAGATATAATATATGTTTATATATATATATATATATATATATATATATATATGAGAGAGAGAGAGAGAGAGAGAATTATTCCTTAAAAATCCTAGAAGGAAGAAATATCCTAACACAATGAAAGTAATAGGGCGAGCTATAGATCTAATGCTTGGAAAGGTTGTCACTCCTAAGTATTCTAATCTAGGAAGCCCAATCATGAATGGTTGAATTGGGAATATTTTATTAAGAATTCCTAGTTTATTTAGGGGAAGCACTAAATATATTGATAAAGAAAATAATGGATCATCTACATATTTTGTATCTTAGGCCTATACCTATGGTGCTATGGATGGTCCATCAATATATTGTAATATAGAAAGTAATAATAGAATATATAGTCATGTCTATATATTCATGGGAGTATGTAGATGCCCTCATGGTCTTACATCCAAAAATCAGCCTTAGATGATATTCCTTAATCCTTAGGAGACCTTTACTATCCACAAGTGATGCTTATATTATTCATTGGTCATGGAATATGAGTATTTTGAATGGGTCTAACATAAAAAGTGGATACTTTATCAACCTAATATACCTACATTTAAAAAAAAATATCCCATGTGGGTGTCTCAATATGAACATTAAAAGGTAATTGTATGCCCAATATTGACTATTGATGAAACCTTAAAATTAAAAAAGAAGAATGAAGATTCGACCACTGTTAACTTCTTACAAAACCTAACTCCTAATAAAATCATTGATTTAGTTTCTTCCATAGGTTCCATAGTTATACCATGTAAGTTTAAGATAAATAATAAATAATCCCTTATTAAGGTTAATAGGTTATTATGGGATGAAACCTAAAAATCAATAGTCAATTGACTATAAAAGAGAATAAAAAACTAATTGAAATTCTTATTGAGTATAAATTCTAGCCTTCGCTTAGGATTACAAGGATATGAAATAAATACATCCTAGTATTTTCCTTTCATCATATTTTACATGGAGGATTATGCCAAGATAATATACCAACCATAAATAAAAATTAATCCCAAATTTAATTCTATTATCAAAGGATAATTTTTAAAAATTGTTGGATTCATCTATCCTATATTAGATAGCTAGTGGGTATCCCATTAGTGATAGTACCCAAAAAAGTGGGAAGTGGAGGATTTTGTGGATTATAAGAAGCTTAACATATTCACTCATGAATATCACTTCCCCTTTTTTTTCATTGATCATGTACTAGGAAATTTATCTAATTATTATTATTTTTCCTTCTTATATGGATTTAGTGGATACAATCAAATTCAAATGGCAACTAAGGATCAAGATAAGGCTACATTTATGTTCCCATTGGGTATATTTTTCTATCAAGTTTTACCATTTGGTCTGTTTAAGTCACTCCTATATTATAAAGAGTCATGCCACACATTTTTTATTTGATGAGTGTGTCAAATTATATATGCATGACTTTAATATCTACAAAACCTATATTGTTGAAGTTTTATGAATTTGAAAAAATGTCTACAACGGTGTCAAGAAACTAACCTTTCACTGAACAATGATAAGTTCTATCTGATGATTATGGAGGGGTTGGTTTTGGACCATCATATTTCTACTTAGGGTATCAAGGTATATCTAGGAAATATTAAAATCACTAAAAATATACCTATTTAACAAAAACAAAAGGATGTCCATAGTTCCTTGGACATATTGGGTACTACATAATATTTATATAAGTATTTACTAAAATTATACAACCTCTATTTTTCCTATTCTCGAAGTACATCAAATTTATTTGTACATAGGAATACCAATATCCTTTAATAATTTGAAAAAAAAAGTTGATTTCAATACCATACTTGAGGGAACCAAACTAAGAATTGTCATTCTATATTTATATAGATACCTCTAATATAAATTTAGGATTTTTTTAGGATACAAAGAAAACAAGAAAGCATATTCCATACATTTCATCAATAAAAACATGTCCTTAGAGATGAACTCCATTATACTACAACACAAAAAAATCATGCGGTGGTGTATGTTTTTAATAAATTTAGATATTAAATTACTGGAAATTTAATTTTTGTTCATATAGATCATGATTGATTCAAATATTTAATAAATAAACCAATGTTGACTAGAAGAAATACTCATTGATTTTTATTATTACAATATTTTGATATTACAATACTTGATAAGCTTGAAAGGAAAAAAAAATGTTGACTTTCTTTCTAGATTGCCTATATCTATAGATAAATTCCTTTTTGAGGATACATTTCTAGATGAACATATTTTTTCAATGTCCATCAAATCCCCATGTTTTGTAAGTATTGATAACTATATTTTTATCGGTAAGACACCATAACATTTTTCTCCAAGGGAAACATGTAGTTTAATCAAGCAATATGCTTCATATAGCTAGATTGGAGGTTATATCTTAAATATAAGACTAAATCTCATCATGCACAAGTGTGTTTATAAAGACAAGGTAAATGATATTATATATGCCTACCATGATGATACATATAGAGGGAAATTTACTGGTAGAAGAACAAATACTAAAATTTTAAAAGTAGGGCTATTTTTTTAACTATTTTTTGCAATTTTATCATCTTTTTGCATGATTTTATCAATAAAATAAGGGTTGTCAAAATCACTAGCAAATAAAGGTTCTATGACATCTGATTGGTTGAGAATTTTTGAAGTGTTTTACTATATAGAATGAGTTTTTAGGATGATGTGGTCTCAAAACAACCATGTTGTAGCTGAAACATGACACAAGATAGTTGGACACAACATATGCAGTTGCATCTTGAGAAGACCTAGGCAACCACCTACAAAATAATATGAAAAAGGAAAAATACCAAAATAGGAACTAAACCTAGTTGAGGAGTGTCAAAGAAATTATTAGGGACCCACAAAGAATTTGGAAGTGCCTCCACATGATATAATTAGAACCAACCACATCTAATAGGTGTGCAGCCTGATATTATGAAGCTGCTCCAAAAAAAAAGGCAAAATCAACAAGAAATTAGAATTTTGACCAAATATTCAAGGGATGAGCAATATGGCACATGGATAAATGTGGTCAATGATGATACATCTATTTATTATGATTTCCTACCAATTTGGATGTGAATATAATCACACAACTAGCTACAAAGTGGATTTTATCCTAAATCAAGACAGATTATTACAGCAGGGTAGCAAATCAAGTGTAGATAGTAGGATAGTTGATTTTGTATTTATCTAAAATAGGATAAGTATGTATAAATAGGTGTAAAACAGTTCCTTTCCTATTTATTAGTATTTA
Organism: Wollemia nobilis; assembly: GCA_028583015.1. Classification (NCBI taxonomy): domain Eukaryota; kingdom Viridiplantae; phylum Streptophyta; class Pinopsida; order Araucariales; family Araucariaceae; genus Wollemia; species Wollemia nobilis. The sequence continues at coordinate 3,912,821 of JAQPPZ010001753.1, forward strand.
GAAAAAATATCAAAAATTATACAATAGATTACCACATAGCAGACAACAATTTGTAACAACTCTATAATAGTAGGAACCATTCAATAAAGTGTAGTATTTTCTATATGTTGTGTTGATGATTGAGTGGGTGTTTGTATATTTGTATATTAAATCATATACTAGGCCAAGGATCAAGGGACCACTCTTGAGGCTAGTGTAAGGAGTTGTTTACAATTTTCTATAGGTTTTCTATTTTGTGCCTTTTTTGTTAAAAAAATGTCAAATTCTTGCTAAATTGTTGTAATCATAATTTGCTTTGTCCTTACTCTATTTTTCCTCTATTTTCAAGCATTATGGGTGAGTGTGTTTTTTCATATATATGACCTTTATTTAATTATGGATTTATCATTTCAATTTTTGCAATTTCATTTATAGTAATTTATTTACAATTTTTAGCAACATTTTCCTGCTTTAGTAATTTCTTCACAGTAGTTTAGTTTTCAATAATTGTTAACTTATTTGATTTTATTTTAGCATTTACACTTCATTTTATTCCCATTTACAAAAATTAATCTATTCTCCTTATTTTTTAGCATATTTTAATTTTGTAACTTAGATCAATTTCAATTTTGTAGCTTAAATAGTTTTAATTATACAATTTAGTGTTAGTTTGATCCTTATGAGACCCTTATGAACCTCTATTCTAACAAAATAAACATGTGCTCTAATTTTTTAACTATAGAACTCCCAAAACTCCTCTATCATATATAGCCTTGGACACCATCCTGGATTTGACAAAATTGAAATTAAATTAGGACATAAATGACATTCATCATTTTTGGTTTCATTATCAAGGAGACATAGTTGTTGTTAGAGGATAAAGTAGGCATACCATTATTATTATTTCAAGTTGTAACAAATGAAACTTAGATTAATTATTGAATTAACAACTTGCATAAAATATAGTTGTGTAGTTGATAGTTGCATTTCAAATAATTAGTACACAAGCATAGAATGAATGAATAGGTTAAGGGATGAAAAAGGATGATTTTTTAAAACAAACCCGTACCTACCATAGGAAGGTGATATTCACATCAAGGGGTGAATTACCCACATTTGAGATTCTTGAAAATATTGAAAAAGAACCACCATCCTCATCATCAGGAAGTATAGGATTTCCTAAGAGATAGTTACAAGAAGATCAAATTGCTAGTTCCTCCTCACCTACCCCTGATATGTTTTTTCACCATCAGGGTAGTTTAAATGAATCTATGTCAGGTTTTGGGAGGAAATAATGTTAGATTTACAAGGGAACCCAGTTAGGGGCAGTAATTCTTACACTCAAGGGGATAATCCTACTTAGATCAATACTTTTGAATATCCTATTCGATTGAATCCCACACAAAACTCTCCAATGAAAAAAAATTCACCTTCAGTACTACCAAACTTTAGCAGAGTTGAATCTGAAGATCCTAATCAATTATTATTTGAACTCAAGGTTGTATGCTAAACATGCAATTACAAAAATGACAACCAAAAACTTAAGGTCTTTCCTTCCATACTCAATGACTTAGCTTTACGTTGGTTTATTATTTTAGCACCCAAATCAATCTGAACATAGGAATAAATGGAGAAAATATTTTTGGACAAGTACCAAGTATACTATCAAGTGAAAAATAGGAAGGATGAATTATTCAGAATCAAGCAAGAAGAAAATAAAAATCTAAAGGATTACTTTGATAGGATTACTTTTGTGTAAAAAGAGATGTAGGCATATTGAACTAGAAATATGCAAGTCCATATTCTTAAGAGGATTACAAGATGACTTTAGAGAAGTGTTATATTTAATGGCCAAGGGAGATGTGAGTACCCTTGACATTGATTGGATTTTTGAATTATGTAAAAATTACTCCCACACAAGACAAATAATATGAAATAAGGGTAATGATAGAAGTGACATAAAAGAACTAATGGAAGAATTTACTAATTTGAAAACCAAAATTCTTGTGCATCTCAATACTATGTTACTGTAAATGAATGTAAAAACTATATCTATGAAAACCCTAGTTATTTATTGTTTGAGATTCAAGAAAAAGCATGCTCTTCAAGAATATCCTTTAAAAAAAACCTCTATATCTACTATTTGTAATATTTGTTCAAAATGACATATCACAGACCAATATAATTTACTTCAAGGACTCAAAAATTCACGGAAACACAAATAGAACTCAACTTTGTTGGGCAAAGACAAGGGCAAAATTTTTCATAATATTAGAATGCCCCATGTTTTCCCATAAATTGGGGATAAAATGCTTTATCTATGCCATGGGGACAACCAGGGTTATGCATAGTGGTTATTTATTTCTAAATTAGTTAAAATTAGGATTTTTGAAATGTGGAATTGGCTAATATTTGGGACCCTTAACCAAGGTCCATTAGCCAAAAATTTATGGGTGCAAATTTTTTTTTGGTCGATTCACCCCAATTTTATAATACTTTGACCATTTTAATTTTAAATTTTCAATATTTTTTTTTTTGAAAAATTTGAAAAAAGCTTGTATTGAAACAAATAACAGTTACAAGAGGGAGAAAGGGCATCCCAACCAAGCGCAAAGAGACCAGAAGAACAAAGGGCGCGAAAACGCGACATGTCGCGAAAACGCGACATGTCGCGAAAACGCAACATGTCGTGAAATCGCGACACCTAACCTCACAACCGCCGCGCCACAACAACCAGTCGCGATAACGCGACATGTCGCGAAATCGCGACATGTCGCGATATCGCGACAAAAAGCGCCAAAGCCAAAACACACGAAAAATGTCGTGAAATCACGACAGCACAGCACCAAATCACCCAAACGCCAAAAACATCACGAAATCGTGACGAGAAAGCCTGAAGGCACCTGCTCCCCGAAATTGTCGCGAAATCGCGACGAGTTCGCCTTTAATCAGCAACTTTGAGAAAGTGTCGCGATATCGCGAATGCTTTTCCTTGGAGCCCCAGTTGGCCGAAAGTGTAGCGAAATCGTGACAAGAAATCCAATGGGCGCCCCAGCCGCAAAAGTGTCACGAAATCGCGACATGTTCTCCCCCATGGTGCCCTTTTCTTAAACTAGTCGCGAAATCACGACGTTTTTCCTTCAAGTAGTTTTTCTCCAGAACTGTCGCGAAATCGCTACAGGTTTGCCCCTTTGCTTCCTTTCCATAAACATGTCACGAAATCGTGACAGGTTATCCATTGGGAGGCTTTTCACAAAAAAGGTCGTGATATCGTGACGATTTTTCCACTTAGCGTAATTTTGCTCAAAACGTATCGAAATCGCTACAGGTATGCCCCTTTGGGTCCTTTCCTCAAAAAAGGCATGAAATCGCGACACATTTTCCTTAGAGTAGCTTTTCACAAAAATTGTCGCGATATCGCGACGGTTTTTCCCTTTCACGCACTTTTTCTCAAAGCGTCGCGATATCGCGACACTTTTCCTCCAGTAGCAAAACCAACCAAAAAGGTCGCGACATCGCGACACCTTCTCATCAAAGACCGCGACGACGCAACAAGTCACGAAATCGCTACAAATTTCCTCCCAAAGCCACGACAAAAAAAAGGGTAGCAAAATCGCTACAGTTATCCAGGATAGGTCACGACAGAGCAACATGTCGTGAAATCGTGACATATTTCCAAACAGGGTCGCGACGGCGCAATATGTCGCGATATCACGACAGAAACTAACCTTAGTCATTTTTGAGCTCATGGATGCAGGGATCGTTCCAAACCACTCCGAATCTCTTCATCTATCATAGGCATATCACTATGCATCTGAACACCTACCTCTTTCTCAGCACCCATCTTCGCAAGGAAGTCAGCTATCGTGTTTAGATTTCTACTCACATACACTTTAAATTTTCAATATTACCCCTAATAATAGTGGACATTCTACATGTGTTTAGGCACTATTCACCTAGATTTCTAAACTAATTCACCAAATTTTTATAAATACATTTTGGGGCTGACCCCTTACGCATAACCGTAGGGACAATAATTTTGGTCAACCTCCATGGTCATCTTCTCAAGAATGGTCATAATATGGGTGGATGAATCCACAATGGAATCAACAAAATCCACCATGGATGTTGTAGACACCAAAATAGCACCAATCCGATTATGTGATTGCAAACACTGATCGCTTTGACCAACACAGCCCCTAGGGTAGCCCTCAGAGGTCAAACAGTGGTCCTAACCACTTTCATAGCAATTTTGTAAGGTCAGGAAGTAATTTGGCACATTTAGACACTTTGCTCACTATTCGTCTCACCCAGGGATGAATACTAACTAGGATTCGTCTCACCCAAGGACGAATTTTGAAATCGTCTCACCCAGGGACGAATTCCAAGTTTAACGGGCAAAAAGAAGAATGGTGCCAAGTGGCAGCCCGGAGACGATCGGTTGATGACTCCTACCTCGCACACGTGTGTGGGTGGATAGATAGGCCGTTAGAGGACTATCACAAGGGCAGTTATGAGAGCCCAAGTCATTGGAGGACTCCCCTCCCTCATGGGAAGACATTACTTCCACATGGCACCTCTGACCAACACATGGCATTTGTGCTTCCCTCTCAAAAGAGACCCCATGGGTCTATAAAATGTGGGAATTTTCACACCCAAAAGGACAGATAGAAGGATATTTCAAGCAACAAAGTGCTACTGAGTTGAACACCTGCTTGCATCCCATTTGATTCACCTTCTCACATCCACCAATCTCTTTTGCAAGGGAGGTTGTTGGGTGGATTTTAGAAGCTTGAATCTGACCCAAATCCAACATATGGACACCTGAATCAACCAATTTGCAGACATCCCAATCCTAAGAGGTTTTGGGCCCATCCCTAGTGGATTGGCACCGAAATCAAGTGCCAACGGTGGGAGGCCCACTTGGGCGCCCCCACACTTTTTGAGTTTTAAAGCATTCTAGATTATTGTTTCAGTTTGCATATTGTGTTATTCTGTTTGGTTAACTCATAGCTTCAATTTCGTAACATTTTGATCAGATTTTATCATGTTTTGTGTCGCTTTGTTGTTTCACTAACTTGTAGGTGGCGATATCAAATTCCCGAGGATAGAGGCCAAATTGGGAGAATCCGACCATCTGGGTCATCCCAAAATTGCCCCAATTACATAACCCCCTGTTTGCAGGCATTTTGAAGGTCCCGAGATCTGACATTGGAGCAGCAGCTGGTCGGCTTTTCCAACACAGCAGAATTTGTCCCACCCAGGGACGAATAGCAGTCAGAATTCGTCCTGCCCAGGGACAAATTCTAGTTGAAGGAAGATTGGCCAACTGTTTCAATGGCAGTGGTCCTCTAGTGATGTCTTCTATCCTTTGTCAAAATTTTAGGTCATTTAGAGTCATTTTGTCTATTGATTTGGCTAATTATTTACATACATCTTTTGGCGATTTTAGAGAACAAACACTTACTATTTGCAATAGGTGCTACTGATATCTTCGTTGTTTCTTTGTTTATAAGAGGAGCAGTAGAGGTCAAAGACTCATCGACATCAGCGGCGACATCATCTTGGCCCTTACATTTCAAGTGTGGGCACACGGAAAGAGGAACCTTAAGTCTCGATTGTAGTCAAATTCTTTTAATGCTCCTAGCCCCTGAAAAGGGAGGAGGCATATTTGTAACAGAGATCAAGAAAGTTTAATGAAAGGGCTGTGTTTTCTCCATTTGCTTGTGTCTCTTCCAATGCGTTTCTTTCGTTTCATGCAATTTACATTTCTAGGACTTAAGCGTATTTGATTTTGAATGCATCACAATTAGTGTTTCCTTCGCTCGGAATCTCGTGCTTTCAGATGTAAGCACAATATCATAGAAAACATTAAGTACAATAGTATCAACCATACAAGGGACAACAAAAATACCAAAATCAACCACAAAATTTATTGCCTAGTCTTGCTTAGAATTTTCCTCAAGGATGACAACAACAATAACAACAAGTGAATCAACCATAAATTTTGGACCAACTTGTGACCAACCCTAATATCACTGGATAGGCAACCCCTATCTACATGACTGAATTTGATGATACTACCATGATCAATATAATTGACTATAGCAATATCCAGCTATGTTCATGAAAGATACTTCCTGAACCAACTCCACCTACCATTATAGAACTGGAAACTAATAAAAAATAACAAGACCCCTATACATCTCACCCACAATAATAACATATTAAGAAATAAAAATAAAAAGAAGAATATTTACCTCAGAATGATTTACCTTCTTCATCAGATAAAGTACCATACCTTGAATGGTTTGAGAAATTTGAAATCACTTTGGAATCAGATTTAGTAAATGAACTAAAATTATTAAACATCTCAATTATTTTATTATAGTATATTTAGGATATACAATTAAACAACAAAACCATTCAATACATTTGCCTTAAAAAACTATGAAGGAAGATGGAATCCTTTCCCAAAACCATATAGGTAGATGGAAAATTGGTTGACATGCTTATTAGAAAACTTATTCCACAAAAATATGTCAATATAGGAAGTCTAGTAGTCACAATAATAATTGAATCAATGCAAATATCCAATGTTCTAATTGATATTAGGGTAGCCATTAATGTTATGACAAAAGATATGATGCAAAAATTACAACTGAACAACTTAAATCCTACATCTATTGTATTAGAAATGGTTGACAAATCTATTGCTAAACTATAAGGAATCATAGAAGATATTCTTGTAATATTTTCCTCATGGGAATATCCAATTGACTTCTTGGTATTACAACCCTGCAATTCTATGAATGGTTATCCAGTAATCTTAGGAAGGCTTTGGTTTGCTATGGTAGTTGATTTATTTGAATGTAGGTTAAGGTATATGGCCATTTCAAATGAGATCAATTCAAAGAATATTTATTTATATCCTCTTGCAATACCTTCAATTAACTTTTTCGGTCACTTATGGTTTCCTAATTTTTATGACAAACATGAAGAAACTATCTTAACACCAGTCATTTTAATAGTAAAAGAGCATATAGAAGAGTTAGATTCATATGAAAGAAATACCTTTGAATATGAAACCATTTTTATTAATACCATGTATGAATAAGGACTTGATGATTAACCAATCATTGTTCATCACTTGTTATGGAATGATGAAGAACAAACATTTGAACAAATATCACCCATTTTATTACAAGATAGTCTCTTCAATTTATCACATGGATGGCATCATCATATTATAATATCCTTTCATTATCCCATATCAGATATGAGTCCATCAAGAATTATAATTGACAAGGAGACATGAATATTTCATTATCTTCTATCACACCATTGTCCTCTTAACTCCTTAGTAAGAAAATTTGAAGGAGTTAATTATGTTCATCTAGGAAAACAACAAGTTGAGGTGCAACCAAGGAAATGTTTGAACACTAATAGCTGGTTGGTAAATGAAGAGAAATTAAAATTTCTTGTTGTATTAAACCAAAATATCAGTGCCTTTGCATGAGAATTCAAATATATGACATGAATTAATCCTAATGTATGTCATCATAGAATATATAGAAGATGTAAAACTTGTTCAACCACCACAAAGGTGATTGAATACTACTTTGTGAGACATGGTCAAATATTAAATCGAAAAAAATTTAGAGGTAGGATTCATTTACCTAATATATGATAGTCGATGGATTTCTCCATTGGTTATCATTACAAAGAAATTAGAAAAATGAGAGTGTATGGGTTATCGATATTTTAAAAAACTCATACATAAGGACCTTATATTTTATTGATAAGGTGTTAGAAACACTCATGGGAAATAAATATTTTTATTTTCTCGATGGATTTAGTAGGTATAATAAAATGTGACTTACACCTTAATACCAAGAGAAAAAAAAAATTAGTTACCCATGGGGAACTTTTGCTTATAGAGTCTTACATTTTGGCCTTTGTAATACCCCAACAACTTTCGAATGAGCTATTTTGGCCATTTTTTTTTATTTGACTGGTGAACATGTAGAAATATACATGGATGAATTCATAGTCTATGGGGAAACCTTTGACGTAACCTTAGAATATCTTGACAAGGTCTTAACCCATTGTGAAACTTATCATTTGACCCTAAATCCTTGTAAGTGATTCATGATGATGGAAGAGGTAATTATACTTGACCATCATATATCATCAGAAGAAATTAAGGTAGATCCTAAAAAGATAGATATCATTAAGAACCTTCCTTCACCACAAACTCAAAATGATGTCAAGAGATTTTTGGGACATATTGGCTTTTATCAGTGATCATTCAGGATTTTAGTACAATTGCAAACCCTATGTTTACATTGTTAAAAAAGGATTCTGAATTTAAATGGACCGAAAAGTGCCAAAAAAAATTTGATGCTTTAAAAGAAAAATTAACCACTCTACCTATGTTGAGAGGTCCAAATTGGAAATTACCATTTCACATCCAAAATTATGCATCCAATACTACAATTGGAGCAACATTAAATCAGGTAGAAAATGAGGAGCATTGTTCCATTTACTATATTAGAAATAATATGACAAGAACAAAAATGAACTATACTACCACTGAAAAAGAATTTCTAGTGGTAGTATATATCATCAATAAATTTTGTTACTACATCACTGATTATCAAGTATTTATCCACACAGATCATTCATCTATTAAATGCTTGATAAAAATTTCTATGGTTAGTGCAATAATAACTCATTGGTTACCATGAAAACCTAATGTCAGTAGATTTATTATCAATATTAAACAAAACAGGAGAATAATATTTGGTAGAGGATACATTTCCTGATGAAAATTGTTTGCCATATTAGTAACATCACCTTGTTTTGCTAATACATCTAATTATTTAGCAATAGGAAAAATTCCCTCTTTTTTTACCTCACAACAAAAGAAACAATTGATAAAGCGAAGCTCATCCTTTAAATGGATTAAAGGTCTACTATTCAAGTGTGGACCTAACCACATATAATGTTGATGTATTCAAAAAGATGAAGTGTATGATATCCTATGTGCATGTCATGATGAACCTTCAGGAGGACATTATTCAATTAAAAGCATTGTTAGAAAATTTTGGGGAATTGGCTATTATTGGTCATCTCTACAAAAGGATGTCAAAAAGTACATATGATATTGGGATGCATGTTAAAGAATGGAAAAACCTACACCCACTAATGAAATTCCTCTACAACCTCAAGTGGTTTTTGAACCATTTAAAAAATGGGGGTTAGATTTTTTTGAATCCATTGATCCACCTTCTCAAGGAAAGGTACATATCTTAGTATGTACTAATTATGTAACAAAATGGGCTAAGGTGCGTGCGTTCAAATATGATCATGAAGAGAAGGTCGTTGAATTTCTATATTTCCAAAATTTTCAAATATTTGTAGCTCCACGATTTATTACCATAGATCATACACCCTAATTTGCATCAAAAGTCATAGAAGCTTTTACTGAACTATATGGAATAAAACATAGAAAATCATCACCTTATTACCCTTAAGAAAATGGTCAGGTTGAATTCACCAATAGGGAATTGAGAAAAATATTAACCAGAATATTAGCTTCACATAGGAAATATTGGTTAAAAAAATTACTAGAAGTTGTTTGGGTGTATAACACAACATGGAAATCCATCAGGGGTTTCACAACTTATGAACTAGTCTATGGTAAGAATTTTTTTTTTCCCATTGATTTTGAGTTAACATCTTTGGAAATTGGTATTGAATTATTGTAGGTATAGATGGGAAAAATTCTACAACTAAACAAGTTGGATGAACTTCAATTAGAGGCACTTCACAAAATTAAAGTTATCCAACAACAATTAAATATGTGGCATGACAATCACATTAAATAGAGAAAATTTAAGCAAGGATATTATGAATTATTATTCAATTCTCGCTACGAAGATTTTCCTAGAAAATTGAAAACTAGGTGGCTTAGACCATACCAGATCGAAGAAGTATACAAGAATGGAGTGATTTGCATTTGTCCCATTGATGATTTGAGGAAACATTTAGTGGTAAATGGACATCTTATTTGGGTATACCATGAACCATTGACTAAGGAAGAGTTTTTAGAACAGGTATCGTAGTTGGATTTACATATGCTGGAAGAGACTCTCTTGGAAAATGATAAAGAGAAAAAAAAAACAAAAGAGGAATAATATTGCTTGTGAAATTTGTTTATGGGCACAATCTAGGGGAAGGTTGTGAAAATCCTTCATTGGCATGATCAAGACAAATTGAAAAAAATGAATAATTCAATAGTATTTTTTTTTTAAGTGCTATTGAATTAGGGCTTACATGAAAACCAATTTCTGGCTTGTTTGCCTTTTGATTTATTCATCATTGTACAAATATCACTTACTTCACATGTGTCATATTTTTATTTTTAGAATTAATGTAAGCTTGCTAAAAATCATTAGAAGTGACTTAACAGGTGTATGATAACATTTTTGTTGGACATTTTGAGTCCCTAAGCTAATATTTGTCATTGATGTCAAAAGGATCTATGTAAGTAAGCACTATGTTTATGTTTCACAAAGAGCTTCATGAGAAGCAAAGGTTTTTGATCAGAGGTTCAAGAAGGGATGCATGGCATTTGGTTCAATCATTTTTGGTATTAATATTTTGTTTGGATTGCCTGAGGTGGAGTGATAAGGGGTAAAGGTGCTTCGTTAGTTGGTTTGTTGAGTAACCTTAGTGAATAAGGTCATGGTGGTTGTTTGAGTTGTGAATTATTTTAAATTGTGATTTTTGAAATTGTTAGGAGTAATAAGGGTTTTTGATAAAGTTCTTTTTAGTGAAAGTTATTTTGAGTAAGGGTTTTCTTTTAAAAAAAATAACTTTGGTCGATGTTAAAATAAATTAGGAGTAATAAGGTGTTATTTGGATATTATTGTTGTGTTATTACTCAAGGTCTCTAACCCTTGTTAAGAGTTGAAAAAGAAAGTGTGTTCAGTGTGACAGATTTAGTGGATAACTCATAAGACATCAAAAAGGTATAAGTAATATTATCCATTGATTTTATTTGGGTGGTTGATTTTTGAAATATCATTGGAGTGAAAATGATTGATTGTGGTTTCCTTTTCAAAAGTGGTTGAGTTAATGCTTAAAGGTTTTTAGGATTGTGAGTTGTGATTAAACCTTGTTTGATAAGCATTGTTGTTTAGACCATTGGTTGAGTGAAGTACTTTGAGTTTATGCTTCAAGGTTTTATGAATTGAGAGTTGTGATTAAAACCTTATCTTATTAGCATTGTTGTTGAAACCAATGGGTGATGCAAAGAACTTGAACTTGAGTTAGAAAAGAACATGAGTATCATTGTTATGTAATATTTGTTGTTGAGCATTGTTGAAAACATTTTGAGTTAGTTGATTCATGATTGAACTAGGGTTTGTGAGAAAGAGTTTTTTCTTGAAGTGATTGGTTGAGTAGAGTTGATTGAGCCTAGTCAAGTGGTTGCATGAAGTGGTTGTTCAAGGTCCATGAAACAAACTATTCTATATTCTGATTGAGTTGATATTGAGCCTTGAGAATAGAACATATTGAGTCTCTAAGAATTCTCTTTATGATTCTATGAGATTGAGTTAATATTGAGCTGAGTTGAGATTGGGATTTGAGTATAGAACATATTGAGTCTCTAACAATTCTCTTTATGCTTCTATAAGATTGAGCTGAGTTGATATTGCTTTGAATTGAGATTGGGATTTGAGTATAGAACATATTGAGTCTCTAACAATTATTTTTATGCTTCTATGAGTTTGAGTTGAGATTTTATTGAGATGACTTGAGGTAAGTCTTTGAGAAGGCTTGTGGACTATTTTTGTGTAAGCTTTTGTGAAATATTGCTATGCAAATTTGAGAAAGTCCTAGAGAGGACTTATTGAGAAGATTGGGACAAGTTTTGTGTGAGCTTGTTGAGCATATTTGAGCAGGTTATGAGTGAGCCTATTGAACAGATTTGAGCAAGTTTTGAGTGAGCCTATTGAGTCTAGTTTTGAGTTAGCCTATTGAGAAGGTTTTGAGTGACCTATCCCCCCAGGGGTGGCTATTGGTGGCCATCCCACACAAGGGTGGTTTTTGGTGGTCATACCAAGGTGGGGCGACCATGAACTTGGTGGTCATCCTGGAGTGGGGCGATCATGGCTGCATGACCCAAAAATTCCCAAAAGTGGGGTAAAACTTCCTAAAAGGGGTAAGGACCACCATTTAACCCTTGAGGATTTCCCAAGGAGGCCATATGGTGCTGATAAGAGTGTGTATTGGTAGTCAAATTGGAATGAAACAATTTTAGTGTCTATAGGTGCTCCTTTTTGGGATGCATTATGTGAAATAGAGCATGAAGCAAAAATAGATGACTAAATTATCAACTGATTAAGGTTTTTCAATAACCTAAAAAAATTTAGATGCAGCCATCATGGAATAAGCATAAATTCTTGGAATCCTTGCTTTTGAAATATTTGAAGGATTATATTTTGGTAAACCTTTTAGCCGCACTATTTGAACATGTTTAGGCTTATGGTATACTTGGTCTTGGTTTCTCGTTTTGCTTAAAAACCTATTATGGGAGTCATCCTAAGGCTTAAAGGACACCAAGACTTTGTTTTATGGAAATGATGCTTGATTATGTGCCCCAGTGTGGACATAAAATAATCTTTGGCAATAATTCTTTTGAATGTATGCAAGTTACACTTTTGAGTGTTTGAGTGTTGATTTTGATTATGAATTCGTAATTATGACTACCCCCTCAATTAATGAGTCAATGAGGGAATAACCAATAATTAATGCGATGAGTCACTTGACCAATATGGATTGATTAGAGTTCCTTAAAGTTTACCCATTGTGAAATTTATCAATTTTTTAAAACTTTTGGTGGTTATTTTATGATATTTCATGGAATAAAGGAAATGAATACCTCATTCCCATGAAGTAGACTGATCGCAATGGCTTTATTGGGGATTGAAGTGTAGAAATTTCAATTCATAAATGAATAATTTGGTTCAAATGGCCTTATGGTAATTTACTCATCTTGCTAGATTGCATGGAGCGCAAGTCGCTACAACTGCTAAGTTTATAGGGTAAATAACTGAATATGAGGCTCAGTTGACATTTTTTATGATTATTTGGATTTTTTGTTAGTTTTATGACTCTTGATGATGACCAAGGATATGCATTTATGTCTTCTTCTTCGTTTTCTAATGGAAATTGATTGAAATTTATGTTTTGTTAAGATTTTTATGGTTTTTAGGCCTTTTTCTTTGCTTTTTCTTTGCTTTTTTGGTGCTTTTTGGTGGCCATCCTAGGGTGGGATGGCTGTAATATTCATGGCTATCTTAGGGTGGGACGGTCACCAAATTTTGTGACCATCCCACCTTAGGGTGACCATGCTTATTCTAGGGCTATTTAAGCTCAAAATTATCAAAATGAAGCTTATTTGCACACTTCTGACTTGCCAGATTGATATGTGAGAAGTAGGAGAGTGATTTTTCAAAGTAGATTACTATTGAAACCATACCACAATCATCATGAGCTAGCCTGTAGACTTGACAAGTGGTAAAGTCGGCGTGATATGGGTAAGGGCTGAATTTGCTACTATCATTTCTTAATTTTGTAATTAATTTTACGTTTGCCAATCAAAAACTAAATATCGGTAAATGAACCTCATAGTGGTATCATTTATTATTTTGTGCTTTACTTTTTATTTTTTTGCAATTTTATTTTATTTATTTATTATTACTTTTTTGTATTTTCTAAGGTTTTTTTCTTGTTTTTGGTTGTCATCCCTAGGGTGGGAGGCCATTTTTTTGAGTATTTTAGGGGTAATTCCTAGTGGCTGCCCCTGGATGGGATGTCTACCAATTTTGTGGTCGTCCTTGGGTAGGATGACCATAATTTTGAAATTAAAAGGTGTCCTTTTTTTTTAATATTGCTTGCCCTTGCCAGGTGATCAAGAGCCGATATCGATTTCTGACTCTCTTTCATACCAGCAGGGGCCTACTAATAGAGGATGGCAAGGAATGGATTAATAGAATTGGTCTCAAGAAAGTGACATTGTTAGAGCTAGTGATGGGAGATAGAGCCTATCTAACGGCTTTGATAGATCTGTGGGACCCTCACACCAACACCTTCCACTTGATAATTGGGGAGATGAAAGTGATGCTAGAGGACATCTATCAGATTTTGCATATTCTTATATAGGGGTATCCAATTATATCTATTCATCAGGATATTAGAGACATAATTTTACAAAGGTACTTCTAAGATGATTGGCACCAAGAATTACAATATTTACCTAGTGAAGGTATCCTAGTGGAACTATGGTATGAGGTAGAGGTCTTGACTAGGATATATGCCTTGTTGATGATGATTATATCCAACATGTTGCTGCCAGACTCATCCAGAACTAGGTTCCCATGATTATATTTGGCATTTTCAATAGTGGAGTGCACCATAGAGAGGTCGTTAATGATGGCATGAAGCACTACTTTACTTGCACAACTTTATGATGAGTTGTATGATATTTATTGTCATAAGCCAAAAGGATTGGGCTACAAATTTCTATTGCAAGGTGGGGATGGCAATACATTACCATGGATAGACTACAGGGACTACCTTGGATGATGTAGGAAAAACTCATGAATGTGGAGATAGGATATGGTATCCTTTGGTAGTGATACTAGGAGAGGGGTTAGAGCCATCCTTATGCAGGTATGATTGATCACTATGTAAATTTATTTTTACTACTAAAGGTAGATGAGGTTACTTGCAGACCATACATAGATTTTCCAGCATGGTCTGAGGTTGAGGTACAACTTCGATGGGTACAGTGATGGAGATGATTAGTTGGTTGACATAGAACCAAGCAAGATTATTTTCCATATGATCAAGTTATGTATTATTTTAGGCTATGCTAGGGATTTCCTAGCAAGTTAGTGATCTACTAACACCATGCAGATGAGAGGATACTTACATGACCTATAGTGGAGGTAGTTGGAGAGGAGTCAGATCCTACATAGGTCATATCTAAGTGATATGATGCCAGGACCATAGAAAATTATGATTTATAGTGGGTGATGTACTAGTGATAAGGGTAGGACCCGCTAGGAGGTGGTACAGATGTAGTGACAGAGGAGAATCTCAAGGAGGCTCTAGATGAGGTTCCAGTTGAGGCTCTAATGAGGAGGAGATGAACTTACGTGAGATACATGATGAGGAGATAGATTTAGGGGAGTTATATGTGTATCACTGGATAGCTGATGAGTGGATGGATATCATGGATGTGGAGGATAAGTAGGATTATTATGATGAGGATGATTTTTATGAGCAGGGAGTGCAAGCATAGTTGGCAGCATGGGATACCACCACTCCTATTCTACAAGGCAAGTTGATCAGAGGTAGATAAGAGTGGAGGTACTACACAAAGGATATGGCTCTCCTATAGGCACAAGTGCAGACTGCTTAGGAAAATATTGAGAGGTAGGCAACAATGATGAGCTGCTTAGCTACTTTTTTAGCATAGATTAGAGTAGGGAGCTCAAGATAGTGGATATTGGATGGTGTCAAGGTATCTAGGCTATGTGGGGAGGTGATACAACTCTAGAATTTATTGGGTGACTATCAGTCTCGTCATCGTGAGGAGCTATCATACACACAATTTTTGGATTTTGAGGTAGCATACCTTATAGGGCACTTACCAACTCGTCCTTATGCTAGTGGGTCCTAGCAGAGTAAGAGGAGTGGTATATGTTAGTAATATTTGAGGATGGGGGCTCCTAGATCCACAAGGAGATCATATAGGGTAGGGAATAGTAGATCTAGGAGCTCTTGATGAGCGATGACTAAGGATGGTGGTGAGAGTCATGGTGTCGATCCTGCATGACAATGAATTTTAAGACTCTATGGTTATTTTAAGATTTTTGGAGCGTGAGGTCTAAGGACCCACTTGATTGTAGCCTATGTGTAGTTTTTATATTATGATGTAGTTTTTTCCCCATACATACACACACACATAGATATATATATATATATATATATATATATATATATATATATATATATATATATATATATATATATATATATCATTTTTTCTATTTTCATCATTTGTTTCCTTACTACTTTATTAGATGGATGAAATGCTTATGTTTACTTTATTAATGCTTTTATGGATGCTTATCATGGATGCATGTATTGTAATATGATGTTAGTTTATGATATGTACATGTGTGCATGCATAATGAAATGGATGATTTGTTAATAGATACTGATGAATTATAAATGCTATTTGACACACTAGATTCTATAACCATAGACTGTATAAAATTCATCTTCATTTTTAATGTTATCATAAGATTATGTAATAGACTATGAAAATATGAACTGACAAACATGTGATAAAATAATATGGAATGCAATTAATAGTAAGATGTTATAGAATTTTCTTGAAGTTTTCATGAGACTCAAACACTCTAGTTAACTAGTCAAAAGTTATATATTAACCATGCAAGAATTTTTGGCAAGGTATAAATCTGCTAGGATGGCCAAGATATTCAATATCCCTGAGTGTGCATGTGAGTTCATTGCTATAATAATACACAAAGTTACCCTAGTTCCAAATAGGATTTATGCCATCCATTTGTACTGAATATCACCCTATGAGTATCATGATCCTAATCTTTGTACGTAGTTGGATTAGACCATTAGGTAATATAGGCTACAAAAAGCTAGATCATCTACAAGTTGACATTGGTCTATACAAAAGAATGTTGCTAATGTGATATACATATCATCATGTGTAAGGATACCACCATTGCCAAGTAGGCTTAATTCCACCCAACCTATAATGAGGATCACCTCATGGTTGTCAAATGTTGAGAATTCCAGGGATTCAAGTTTAGTACTCCCTTATTTTCTTTTATTTTTTAATTGCTTCCAGGATTTGCTCATTTTTTTTTGGTGATCAAGGGATTTTGGTAGTGGTGAGAACCACTATTTATTTTATTTTTTGCTTTTGTTAGTGGTAAAAAACACTTTTTCTTTTAGGGATTTTTCCTTTTGTATTTGTTGCTATTTGGATATTTGCTCATATTTGGCATGGGGTAAGGTATTTTTATTGCTTTGGGTAAGGAGGAACTTGTCATTTTGTCAATTCTTAGCATTTTTGAACCATGCACATAGGGGGATGAGCAAGGTAAATTTTTTCCTTAAGGTAACAAGGACCACTTTGTAGGTTTCATCTTTCCTTGTGCAAAACTTGGATTTATTAATGTAAGAATATGTTGGGATTATGACGTATACAAGGTATAATCAAAGCAAGACTCTACCTTCTAAAAATTAGGATAGATTTCTACAAAAAATGAAAATAAAACTAGAGAGAGTTGAGTGACCAAAAATCCTAATGACACCTTATAAAAAATGAGTAGGTGAAGGGAAACATACAAAAATAAGAAAGATGAGGAATGTGGATGGAAATGATAATTGTAATGTAAACAAGTAATAATATTAAATTTTGACAAGGTTGATTTTGAAGGATGCCTAGTGTATAGACCTAGTGCTAGACATGTATGAGCAACTCTAGAATGCAAAATGCAATGATGGGTATGCTTAATGCAAGTGATTGTATAATGTAGCGATATGATAATCAATGCAATATATTTGTATTTTTCGTATTTTAATGATATTTTTAAATTTTGATTAATATATATATATATATATATACACACATTTGACCAACGGGCTTAATAGATATCATTGGGATTTTTTGAGTGACCAAAGGGTTTATGGATACCTTTGGGGATTTTGGTTGACCAAAGGATTTATGGGTACCTTTGGGACTTTTTGGGTGACGAAAGGGTTTATGGGTACCTTTGGGGCTCTTCAGGTGAGCAAAGGGTTTATGGGTACCTTTGGAGATTTTTGGTGATCAAAGAATTTATGGGTACCTTTGGGGATTTTTGGGTGATCAAAGGGTTTATGGATACCTTTGGGGATTTTTCGATGACCAAAGGGTTTATGGGTACCTTTGGGATTTTTTGGGTGACCAAAGGATTTATGGGTACCTTTGGGGTTTTTTGGGTGACTAAAGGGTTTTTGGATACCTTTGGGGATTTTTGTTGACCAAAGGATTTATGGGTACCTTTGGGGCTTTTGGTGTGACCAAAGAGTTTATGGGCACCTTTGGGGCTTTTAGGGTGACCAAAGGATTTATGAATACCTTTGGGTCTTTATGGGTGACCAAAGGGTTTATGGGTACCTTTGGGAATTTTTGGTGACCAAAGGGTTTATGGGTTCCTTTGGGGCTTTTTGGTGACTAAAGGATTTATGGGTACCTTTGGGGCTTTTTGGTGACCAACAAAATTTATGGATACCTTTGGGGATTTTTGGTTGACCAAAGGATTTATGGATACCTTTGGGGCTATTTAGGTGACCAAAGGGTTTATGGATGCCTTTGGGGATTTTTGGGTTACCAAGGGGTTTATGGGTACCTTTGGGGCTTTTTGGGTGAACAAATGGTTTATGGGTATCTTTAGCGATTTTTGGTGACCAAAAAACTTATCGGTACCTTTGGGACTTTTTGGTGACCAAAGGATTTATGGGTATCCTTGGTATATTTTTGGTTACCAAAGGATTCATGGGTACTTTTGGGTCTTTTTGGTGACCAAAGGATTTATGGGTACCTTTGGAGCTTTTTGGGTGACCAAAGAATTTATGGGTACCTTTGGGGTTTTTTAGGTGACCAAAGAATTCATGGGTACCTTTGGGGCTTTTTGGTGACCAAAGGATTTATGGGTACCTTTGGGGCTTTTTGGGTGACCAAAGGATTTATGGGTACCTTTGGGGATTTTTGGGTGACAAAACAGTTTATGAGTACCTTTGGGGATTTTTGGTGACCAAAGAATTTATGGATACCTTTGGGGATTCTTGGGTGACCAAAGGGTTTATGAGTACCTTTGGGGAACTTTGGGTGACCAAAGTATTTATGGGTAAATTTGGGGCTCTTTTTGGTGACCAAAGGATTTATGGGTACATTTGGGGCTTCTTGGGTGACCAAAGGATTTATGGGTATCTTTAGGGCTTTTTGGTGAGCAAAGGATTTATGGGTACCTTTGGGGCTTTTTGGTGACCAAAGGATTCATGGGTACCTTTGGGGATTTTTGGTGACCAAAGTATTTATGGGTACTTTTGGAGCTTTTTGGATGACCAAAGGGTTTATTGGTACCTTTGGGTCATTTTGGGTGACCAAGGGGTTTACGAGTACCTTTGGGGCTTCTTGGTGACCAAACGATTTATGGGTACCTTTGGTATTTTTGGGTGACCAAAGGGTTTATGGGTACCTTTGGGAATTTTTGGGTGACCAAAAGGGTTTATGAGTACCTTTAGGGATTTTTGGGTGACCAATGGGTTTATGGGAGCCTTTGGGACTTTTTGGGTGACCAAAGAGCTTATGTGTTCCTTTTGGGCTTTTTGGGTGACAAAAGGGTTTATGGGTACCTTTGGGGTTTTTTGGGTGACCAAAGGGTTTACGGGTACCTTTGGAGATTTTTGGGTGACCAAAGGATTTATGGATACATTTGGGGCATTTTGGGTGACCAAAGGGTTTATGAGTACCTTTGGGACTTTTTGGTGACCAAAGGATTTATGGGTACCTTCAAGGATTTTTGGGTGACCAAAGGGTTTATGGATACCTTTAGGGATTTTTGGGTGACCAAAGGGTTTATCGGTACCTTTGGAAATCATATCTATGTATGGACGGATGGATGATATTCATTGGATGGTTGGTTGGGTCTATTTATAAGGGACTATCGCAATACTTATGGAGGTGGTTACAATGGAGGTGGAATTATTAGAGGTGGTCGATGTTGAAGGGGGTGAACCTACTCCTTAAATGGTAGAAGTTGTCACTAGATGGGATGTGGTAATGGAAACACATGTAGGTAGAAATATTCTTCATCATCCAATGGGACAATTTGTTTGTATTCTTCATTTGAAATAGGGGAGTTAATAGATGGTACTTTGTAATATGATTCATCATTAGTTGTCCATTCATAAGGGGGACCTTGATCCTCTTCTTCATTTTTATATGGAAGAGTATGCAAACCTTCACCTTCTTCATAGTATTAGATGAAATCATGAGATATCCTTTGATCTATCATATTTGAGGGAAAATAACCCCTCAAAAAGTGGACATAATTATGATTAGTTTAAGGATCGTGTGCAAGATTATCCCTATAGTTTAGAGCTAGGCACTCTAAAATATCTATGAGGATGTCGATAGTCATAGGCTTGTTGTCTCCTAAGCTAGATTTATCATATGGCATTTGATATTATGGCTAGTAAGGAATGTGAGTACCTTGTTTATACAACCCCAAGCCATAGCCATGCTAATGGCAACAATGGATATATTTCATGGTAAATTTGGGATTGGACATATTACTGATGTCCTCAAAAAAAGGTTCTTCATATTTCTCTTATTAAGGACATGGTTTGGTGTCATATTCAATGCCCCCATATATGAAGTTTGTTTTATTGAGAGGTATACCTAGAGGTACAATGAAACCTATTGGAAAATGAGGTCATCTCATATTTTGTATTATCTCAATGGATGGAGTTACAATATTCCTTACTATGTATTCTCCTAAGCCAGTAGTAGCTATATGGATTTTGACTTGTGATGGTGAGGATGGAGGAGACAAAAGTGAGTCTTGAGATGAATCAATGCTTACCTCATAAGGTGGTTCCTTTTTTGCTAGACTAGGAATTTTTTCATGGAAATGATAGATATTATTGGAGGGATATTATCAATAGACCTCTTTGACATGTTCCTCTATGGAGGCTTTGATGATAATGAAGGTATATATGAAGGTGCCAATAATGATTTTGGTATATAAGAAGATAGTAATGGATCAATAGAATGTGATAATGAAGGAGTCAGACTTTGAATGAACGTATTTGTTTAGAAGTCCAAATGAGTTGATGGTAAGATCAACTTGGCGATGTGTTACACCAAGTTGCAGTATTTGAAAGAAGGTCTGTAGAGACAACATGTACTTACCCTACGTGAGTGTACTTCAAAAATTTGTGATCTATGGATGACACACACTTCATGTCCCTAATATAGGGTCTACCCAACAAGATATTATAGGCCATTGCACCCTCTAAGATGTGACATAATATTGGTATGGTTTTGCATCCCACATGAATAGGTAATACTATATTGCCAACCGTTGAGCACAAAACATCGTTGAATGCTTAGAGGGTATATATGGACATAACAATGTGGGATGTTGGAAGACCTAGATGTCAGAGAGCGTTCATGGTGATGATATTTCATGAATAACCAATATCAATTAGAACTATTTTGTAAGGTGTTCCATTTACACATGCAATGATGTGTAAGGGAGGATCAACTATGTCATTTTATGTTGGTTTGAGTTCATGTTCATGGAATATGATTACTTGCTCTTTGCACTGTTGAACATGCCCCATGAAATTGATGGAGTTAGACTCCTAGGGCTATAGTTTAATAAACTTAAGAATATTCATAAGAGCTTATTGGTGAGGTGGAGATTGTTGGATAAGCTCATAGATAAAGAGTCAAGCCAATGTTGTTCGTAAGCTTTGAGAAATCTTACTCTTTATAGTGACCATTGTACGAGGTGGAGGACTTTGTACTTGAGGTGGATGAGGTTGTGACATGGAGGGAATGTCGTTTGGAGCCGCAAGGGGTGTGACTTGATTTGGATAACACCTATTCCTTATCACAATGTTAACATTAAATATCTATACTATAAGTCCAATAAGTAGAATGGGAATTATATGCAAATGTGCTACTCATTCAAAAACCTAGTACAATACATGATTAATAAGAATAATATTCAATTTGATAACCCTCTTGCAACAAATAATCAATAGATGGGTATCGTTAAAGACCCATTGCTCACTCATGAGGTGCAGGTAAATCAAGAAAAACATGTAAATAAGGGTTCATCAGGATGGTTAACATTGTGATAAGGAATAAGTGTTATCCAAATCAATTCACAACACTTGTGGCTCCAAACAACATTCCCTCCACGTCACAACCTTATCCACCTCCAGTACAAAGTCCTCCATCTCGTACAATGGTCACCATAAAGAGTAAGATTTATCAAATCTTACGAACAACATTGGCTTGAATCTTTATCTATGAGCTTATCCAACAGTATCCACCTCACCAATAAGCTCTTATGAAGATCCTTAAGTTTATTAAACTATAGCCCTAAGAGTATAACTCCATCAATTTCACGGGGCATGTTCAATAGTGCAAAGAGCAAGTAATCATATTTCATGAACATGAACTCAAACCAACATAAAATGACATAGTTGATCCTCCCTTACACATCATTGCATGTGTAAATAGAACACCTTACAAAAGAGTTCTAATTGATACTGGTTATTCAATAAATATCATCACCATGACTACTCTCTGACATCTAGGTCTTCTAACATCCCACATTGTTATGTCCACATATACCCTCTGAGCATTCAACAATGCTTTGTGCTCAACGGTTGGCACTATAGTATTACCTATTCATGTGGGATGCAAAACCATACCAATACTATGATGATCTTGAACCAAGACAGAAATATCTGGAAGCACCTTATGGAGGTATGATTGATGACACTCAACCACCATGCCATATGCTTGACATTCCTTGCCCTTCCTCATGAGACCAAAGTAAAGAAGAGGAGATGAAATCCTTTGATGCATATAAAGCATTACAAGAATGCATGGAAACAATAGAAAACAATACCTCTAGATTTGGGCTTCAAAATCTCACCTTGCACCAGCTTCGCAGTCAACCACTTCGCCCAATAATACCTTCCCCTCCATACCCAGAGCATTTCAAAATGCCCAAGCTAGATAAATTCAAAGGAGAGGAAGATGCATAGGAGCATGATACTAGGTTTATGAAACAATCTTTCTATATCCAATATAATGATGCCTTACTTATATGGACATTCTTGATTACCCTCTTTGGATTAGTCATAGAGTGGTACAATCAACTCCCAAGGTACAATGTCCATAGCTTTGAACAATTTGTAAAATATCCCGATGAACCCTTGTTTACATGTTTTTCTTGATTTACCTGCACCTCATGAGTGAGCAATGGGTCTTTAAAGATACCCATCTATTGATTATTTGTTGCAAGAGGGTTATCAAATTGAAGATTATTCTTATTAATCATGTCTTGTACTAGGTTTTTGAATGAGTAGCACATTTGCACGTAATGCCCATTCTACTTATGGTACTTGTAGTATAGATCTTCACAATGTCCCTTGGACTTCGGTTTATTCAGATCCATAGGTTGGATATCCAATAGACTAATTTCTATGGCTACAAATAGACGATCGAATAGAGAATCCATAAACTCAGTGAAAGGCATAAATTGTCACCGAGGGTGACATTGTTGGTTTTTCCCTTGATTCATCTCAGTATTGTTATTGTAGTTTTCAAGAGGAGGTTGGTCCTGATAGTTTGTCTTCTGAGGAAGCATTGGTTGTGCAGGACCTAGAATGCTAATGGCAACTTAATTAACTACTGCCATCTTTGGTTGTTTTGTATTGCCTTTTGTGTTCTTATTCCACTCCTTCTTACAGGGTTTTGAAATTTTCTCCTCTTCACTTTTGATTTCTTCGATTGTTCTAGCCTACGCTAGAGCCTCTTCAAGAGTTTGGTATTGTTGGAGTTGTAGCAATAATGAAATTAGCTTTAAAAAAATCTTGGAAAATAGGTGATTCAACTCAAACACTGGTAGTAGGTATGGTAGCTTAGCAAGAAGCATTCACCACATGTTACCATAATTTGTGATTGACTCATTGTCATACTACTTCAACCATGTGAGGTTAGTCAAAGTCACATTTCACTCAGTTTTAAAAGTAAAACATTCTAGGAATGTGTTCAAAAATTATTCAAAGCTATGGAAGTTGTACCTTGGGAGTTGATTGTACCACTCTACGACTAGGCCAAAGAGGGTAATCAAGAATGTCCATATAAGTAAGGCATAATTATATTGGATATAGAAGCATTATTTCATAAACCTAGTAACATGCTCCTACGCATCTTCCTCTCCTTTAAATTTATCTAGCTTGGGCATTTTGAAATGCTCTGGGTATATGGGGTAAGGTATTAATGGGCAAAGCGGTTGACTACGAAGCTGGTGCAAGGTAGGATTTTGAAACCCAAATATAGAGGTCTTATTTTATATTGTTTCCATGCATTCTAGTAATGCTTTATATGCATCAAAGGATTTCATCTCCTCTTATTTACTTTGGTATCATGAGTAAGGGCAAGGAATGTCAAGCATATGGCATGGTGGTTGAGTTTCATCAATCATACCTCCATAAGGTGCTTCCACATATTTCTCTCCTGGTTCAAGATCATCATAGGATCCGTAATATGTTTCCTCAATTGGTCTACAAGGAGGAAACAATTCCTATGGAAGGTGATCTATGTTTGGCCTAGGAGACAAGTCCTAATTAGGCTTTGGAGATCGAAGAGGCAATGTTTGATTAGGATTATGAAGCCTATTTTTATTAAACATAGGTTACCTCTAATGAAACCCTTGTGTATGAGTACTTCGGGTAGGAACCCCATTATGTACGATCTCATGAAATAGCTCATGGGTTTGTTGTTAAATTATTTGCTTTTTTAACTAATGTTGGTGGTCCAAGTGTTGTTTATCCAACCGAAGGTAATTGAATTGAGCTTGATGGTCAACATATATTTTAACAACATGATTTATTTGATCAGTCGTATGAGGTCTATTAGCCCTAGCAATATTGCCATGGGTCCTATCCTGTTCAAGAGGATCTAAAATATCAACTACGAGTTTCCCTCGATTGAGAAAAGTTGCATTCACTTGAGGATAAGTCCTAAATAGATGTTATTTATAGTAATATATAACAGAAGCACATCGTGCTTGCATGTAATAATGAGACCTAGGATAATAAAGACTCTTATTGTATCTTCATTCATTAATGAGGAAGTGAAGGGCTAAATTTTCTTACCCAGGGTGATGAGTATCATACTCATCTTGGTGCTTATGTTGCTAAGACCTATTAGGGAATTTTAAGAGCGTAGTTTTATCATTTGACCCTACCAATTGTGTGTAATATTGATCTTTGCCACAGGGGGGAAAATGAGACTGATAAAGCATGTGGATGCATTGTATTGCTATATTTGTTTGCACCTTAATGCACAATTGCCATTCTTGATATAATACGTGTGAAGTATTTATATCTAAGAAGTATATTCCCTGATTAGGACCAAGACCTATAGGGGTGTCCTGCATAGGGGTCCCTTGTAGGTTAGGTTCTTGATTTTAAATTTTAGGTCTTGAGTGATTAGGAGGCTGCCAAGGAGGTATAATCATATCCTTAGGGTTAAATCAAAGACAATATATGTCTCCTTGCCTACTTTCCACAAGGTCAGCCCTTGAATGGGCTTGGATACAGGTGCATACCATAGCTACTTTGTTGCAAACCCAACATGATTATCTCTTTTAAAAATTTTAAAGATGAAACATACAAGAATGGAAACACATAATAATACAAGTCCTTATCTCTTTTAAATATTTTATATGTGTTTCCTAAAACTGTTTGGTGTGTTTGATTTGTTGTTTGAAAAGAGATCTCTTTTCACATGTTTAAAAATGGTTGATGTAACTCTCAATTTTTTTGAAGTATTTCAAATGTATACTTGTAGCGACTAAATATGGTGATGAAGTCCAAGTAGTCATACCCATCGAAATATGGAGATGAAACCCATATCTGGTCAGCAAGCATGGGTCCTACCAGTCCTCACCCATATTGACAATGGAAAATGATACACCGTCCAAAGAGGAATGTGTGATATTTTCCATGGCTAATATGGTTCTTGGAGTCAACCTTGGCCAATAATATAGGATTTGTATCAACAATTATATAAGCCAATGGATGGATATGAAGCCCACCCTCATTGGTCTCAATTAGTGGTTGGGGATGAAGTTCCAAATTACAAACATTCAAATGTGACGTGGTGTGTGTGGTTCATTTTAAACTTTAAAAAAGTAAAAATAAAAGAGCACTCAATGATAACTTCACTAAATGTAAAATAACATTTCACTTTCAAAAGTATTAAATAAATTATTGAACCTACAAAATGCATGCCCTATATAGCAACCTAACCATTAGGTAGGTCATAAGAAATCAAACCACACAAATGCATTCTTACTTTGTTCTTTCTTGCTTTTCATATTTTTTTTATTTTTGAGAAAAAGTGAAATCTACTTTTCAAACAAATGATAAAAATAAATAAAAGCTAAATCTAACTTTCTCTAAACAACAAGGATGCAAAATAAGATCAATATACTCATCTTGAAAGCCTAAGTTTGTTGTTGTTTCTATCAATTTGAGTTGCAGGCTCCCTATTTGGTGGCCATCCCAGGGTGTGATGGTTGCCAATTTGGGGGCCATATTAGGGTGGGATGGCTATCGTGGCTGCCCCTGGGTGTTCCAATTATGAAATCAGGGGTTTCATGCTAGAAAGACCAAAACCTGCAATATTTCAATAGTAAAAACAAACTTAAAACTTGTCTAAATCAAATGGGACAAGGGTCCCATCATGATTGCCACTATAGAGCAGAAAATGGTGCATATAAAAAAAAGAAAATGAATTGCACCTATTGATTTAAGCATTCAAAAGCAATATTTAATGTAAACATGATAACAACATATATATATATATATATATAAGAAATGGGGTCCTCTTTATGTTAATTAACTTGTCAAATTTATTGTGACAATGTGTCCCCTTGAGGGATATGAATTGATACAATCATTAAAAGTTTTTTAAGGACATAATCCTTTCAATGACACAGATGCACTTCAAGGCCTTCCTCACACTCATGAATTACCCAAGATAAGGTTTTTAGTACCGTTGCGATGAACTATCTATATTCAGACTTGTAGCTCCTTCCTTACATGCTGAGATAACTAAATCTACACACAAAGAACTCAAATTCATTAATAGCATATGTGTATTGAAATAAAATTGAAGATATGCATGTGATAGTGAATATGAAAAGCAAAAAGCATAATAGAGGACGTAAAACTACTCAAAAGTGATACAAAAAATAGTACATTGCATATATTTTAATCTAGAATTAATCTATGCTAAAACAAATATGAAATAAGATGCAGAGTTCATGGCCATCCCTGGGTGTTACAATTGGTACTATTAACCATCCTAGGGTGGGATGACCACCAAACCTAGTGGTTTTAACCTCCAATTCTTTTGGGATATGGTTCAAACTATTCCTAGGGGTGTTTTCATTGAATTTTATGATCTAATTCATTGAAAATGGGTGGGTTTTAAAATGTATTTACATATTTGGGATCACTTGGAAACCTCCTCCGGTTGATGGATATTTCAAGGGAAAACACATGGTGAAGAGGGGATTTAATCTCGATAGCACTTCATGGAAAAATATTGTAAAATACTCCCCTATGAATTGGCTGGATTGTATCCACTGTATAGCTCAAGAGAGCATAAGGTAAAATGGTCAATATTAGCCATATGAGGCAAGTGCCACCATTTATCAAAACCTTGCCATGCATTGAGTGGGATAAACCTCCAATTTGGACCTCCAATTTGTAGGTCCAAGGTTGATGCAAATTTGATGTAAATTTACTAAGGTTGACAATCTTATATCTCCTACTTGGTTATTTGCAAATATCTCACTCTTCAAGAAATTCTATAATATATTCTACCATTTTTAAAATTGCTTTCTAAGGTTAATATTTCAATGAAATAATAATAAAATTTTAAACTTATACTAAACACCTTATAACTCCTAAATTAAAGTAAAGTAAATATTATATGAAATAGATATTTTACCTCCCTTCAACGTATGGTGAGTGAGATTCTATATTTGGGTGTTGATGAGTAGTCAATGCTCTCTGTCTAATCGATATTGGTCTTCTCCTTTAGAGCAGTAGTGGTCTCTTCTTCATAACACAAGAATTTGATGCTCTATTTCCTCTTTCCTCTCAAATAGCACTGGTGTATGACAATTTTGTTGTGCTCTAACTCCAACTGTGATGGTTTCACTTTTTTGTGTGCTTTCACCTAGCTTCACAATTACTTCACTCTTACTTCACTGGTCTCCTATAGGTTTGGATTCCTAAGTTTCTTCAATGCTCCTTGGGATTGAACCCATGTGGTGCTATGTTCTTGACTAGAGTTTTTTAAGTTACTATTATTGCTTCTATATTCTTCAACTGATGAGCAATAATGAATATGCTCTTTAACCTCTGAATGATGATTTTTAATGCTTAAGAAATGAGTGTTACTATTTCATATAATGCTCTCTTTCTATGTAGATGTTATGGACTATATGTGTGCTTTATATGACCTTCAATTTGTAGGTCCAAGGTCCATGTAGGTCCAGTAAATTTGGACCTCCATGCACAAAATCAAGGAGGCATATAGTGCAATGTGAATTAAATATAATACAAAGGATGAGATCAATATGAAGAACATCTAAAGATAGAGATTCATATTTAAGACTAAATTCTTCAATACCCAAATAATGTAATACAGGGAGTGTTAGTATATATTACATCATTTAGGTTATGTAAATGTACCACCTTTGGTACATAACAAGAGTAAGAGTTTACTTTAGAGTAAACTTAGTTAGTTACTTCAAGTATTGTAATAATTTACAAGTATCAATGTGCAAGTTGTAAATGTGCATGGAGTTCACTTGTATATCAGGTATATAGGTAGAGTAAGGGACAAGGAATCTATCTTCCTATATAAAGGCCTCATAGTGAGTGTTTTCAAAGGTACTAATAAATATAGAGAGTGTGTGGTATAGTTTAGTATTATGGTACACCATAATACTTCCATATATATTCATGGAGTGTTCATGTCCTCCATTATATAGCATTGTACTATTTTCATCATTTTAATTAATGGTAAATTTTTGATTTATTTGGATATGTTCATCTTATTATTTTCCTGCATATTATTGTGCCATTAGTTTATAGTTATTTCAGATTAGTTATTTTTTTTCTTATGGTTGTATTTCTTGTACTTTCATCCCATAAAAAGCTAACACCCAGAGCAGCTCTAGAACATTCAGAAGCAGCTCCAAAACATAAAAAAAGCCCTAGAAAATTCAAGAAAATCTCTAAAACAATAGGATGAGCAAGGTATGGCAAAAACTAAAGTTTTGGGAGTACAAATTAAATCCATGTAGATAAATACGTCACCTAAAAAAGAAGAGAAATAGGTTCTCATAGAATATTTTAAGACAATTTAGACTACAAATATTGGAATTTAGGTTGAATTACTTCCAGTTTATGAACCCCCATGAGTGGTACTATGTCAACTAGATATGGTGTCATTGGTGATACATCAGGAGACCATAGTAGATTGGATATATTGTTGTTATTCCCTTGAATTACATTTTGTAGCAATGAAGACATTTGAGAAACATGCAAGAAGCAAACTACAAAAATTATAGAATTATAGTCCAAAGTGAAGGACTTGTACCTGCTTGCAGAACACTTAGTGTAGTGCTAAAGACCTGCTAGATTATATAGTTTATTCCTTAAGGAATTTTTTCTTATGTGGTAGGTAATGAGAATCTATTTTGGTTTATCATATGACTTATCTTTTGGTGAGGATTTCCTTGATGCATACCTATAGAGTCATGATGAGGAAAAGAAGTAGTTGTGTGAATTTTATTTGCACAAAGTTGTACTGGTAAAAATATGTAGTTTATATCTCATATATACACAGGTGATGTACAACTTAAAAATTTCATATCCATATTGTAAAATTATATGTGTTGGGATCAAGAAAGAAATAAAAATAAGACTGTGGAGTTAGGATGTGGTCTCTTGCTGAGACATATCCAACCCAACCCTGTAACTCTAATCAACCAATATTTTTTCTTAATGAACAAGCCAAGCATTAAAGCTAATTATCTTGGGTATCTCAAGGAAAGTATGGTCTATTTTTAGTAGTTTCATAGGGATAATTTTGATAGTTAAATGGCAACATGTAAGAGTAGATGGGAAGAACTACCCATGTCTTTGAGAAATAGAGAACCCATTTTACCAAAAAACCTACTATGGTTATATAGAAGGGTAGTAGCATTGGTCGATATTATTTAATAATTAAAACATCAATGGATAGTCCTACGGTTTAAACCACCTATTATTATTACACTTGTACATTTTTACTTTGATTTTAACCCTAAATCTGAATATTACTTTGATTTTAACCCTAAATATGAAGAGAAATTTCAAATATGGCTAGCATAAATAAAGCAAAAAATGGGATGCCATTTAGGAGAACAAATATTTTTGGAAAATTGGTATAGATAATTAGACCTAAATGCTTCTATAGCCTAACAAAATACATGAGGACATGCATTAGGTTAAGTTGGGGAGGAATGATGAGGCCAAATAATACCTCATTTTTGCATCATTTTTTACATGAAAAACTACCATATTTTAATAAATAATATAGTTCTATGCCAAATATTTAATTAAAATACATTATTTTATTGATTTTAGCATGATTAAATGTTAAGGAATAATATGCTAATATTTTCTACAATTTTTTCATCTTTTTGCATGATTTTAGCAATAAAATAAGCATAATAAAAACCACTAGTAAATAAAGGTTCTATGACATATGAATTAAATTATGACATATGATTTACTTATGCATTTATGATTTCAATTTTAGTAATCAACATTTTCCTGCTTTAACAATTTCTTCACAATAGTTTAATTTTTAGTGATTATTAATTTAATTGATTTCACTTCAACATGTACACTTCATGTTATTTCTGTTTAGAAATGGTAATTTAGTTTATTTATTTTTTAGAACATTTCAAATTTTCAACATAGATCAGTTTCAATTAATTTATTTCACTTCAACATGTACACTTCATGTTATTTCTGTTTAGAAAAAAGTAATCAAGTTTATTTATTTTTTAGAACATTTCAAATTTTCAACATAGATCAGCTTCAATTATGCAATTTAGTGTTATTTTGATCCTTGTAAGACCCTTATGAACCTTTGTTCCAATAGAATAAGCATGTGTTCTGATTTCTAAACTATAGGGCTCCCAAACCTCCTCTATAATATATATCCTTGAACACCACCCTAGATTTGACAAAATTGAAATTAAATTATGATATTAACAACAATCATCAGCACTCAAGCATGATCATAACGAAAAGATGGCATAGTTCTTATATGGAGATATATTTACATGAATTTATTCTTGACATAGATTTTTATATACCAAGGTCCTCAATTCACCTCATGAATTGTTGATGCTATGGCAAAAGAATACAAGATCCATTATCAAAGTATACTCCTTATCATCCTGAAGCCAATAGATGAGTATAGATGACCAAACAAGAATTAGAGAATTTTTGGATAAGGATAATTTAAACCCATTAGAGAGGTTGAGTAAATCACCTCCCCAAATATATTTGGGACTATAGTACTACATATAAAATGACAAGTTTTACACCCTATGAGCATGTTTAAGGAAAAACTATAGTGCTACCTATAAATTTTGAAATTAAAAGTCTTATAATTACTTTTGATCTAGGTATGGATATCTATAAGTCATAGAATTAACAAATGTAACAAATCAATACCTTATATGAGTTATGACATCAAGTAGTTTTTATAAAATATAATTCAGAATTAGAAAATCACTTGGCATGACCAGTTTATCAATAGGAGGAATTCAAGGAAGGATATTGGGCATATGATTTAAGATATATTGAATTGAAAGGGAAGATTCAATGATGATATTTAGGTGCTTATGATGTTGAAACAATATTAACAAATGGATATATAAAGCTATATACCATAAAAGAATATTGAATTCCCATTTTGGCCAATGGTCATTGATAACCATTGTAAAATAAACCATTAACCAAAGAAGAATTAACCAAGGTTTTTTTTATCTTGATGTCACTTGCCTTGGTGGAGAAAATTTCTTCATAAAAATGTAATAAATTATCACCTCTTGAATATATACAAACAAAGAAAATATGTTCAAAACACTAGGTTGTTGGTTGAATTTCCCCATCAAGAAAAACACATAAAAAGACACAAAGTTTTAAAAAACTAGATTTTTTGTTGAACCTCAAAAAATATGTCTTTGGTAGTGAAAATTCCTATGGCACTACCAAAGAAATAAAAACTAGATAACCATATGCACTCTTCCCAACTATTCCTACCATATATTGTAGATGTTAGATACTATGAAATATAATTACCATACATGACACCATTTTGTTGCTTATAGGTAATCTAGGCATGAAAATTTTAGACCTATAATCATACCATGGTTGTTATGGATCATGCTTGCCTAATTAATTTTATAGATATAAAATATGTAATGGTCCTCCTTGATAGGACTTGACATTGATATCTGATTTATGTATTAATGTGTGGATATATAATGTCTAATCTTGTTTTATGTTATCAGGATGTGCTTATAAGTTGCATTTTATGCTTTGAATTATGATATATGGAGAATATGGTAATGCTGATGAAATTTATGGTTATAGAGATGGATTGGTATGGGACAACCACCTGATTTGGGAGAAAAATGGAAATGGTGGATGACATTTATCATCGATAGCTCAAGGGTAAAATAATACCCTTTATATAGATGCATTACATATGTGATTATTATTATTGAATACACTATTACACAAGGTTGCTTTTAGCAATATAGCCATCCCTAGTAGGTAGGTGATAGCATCTCAACTATATTAAAAAGCCTCCTACTCAAGGGATAACAATGGTTGTGCATAATAATATTTTTCATTGGATGCATTATGAATGTGTTTGAAGCATGAAAATTTATGGTTATTATTTTCATCTGAGTGGGTATTAATAGTTAACATTGGTATTTTTTTAATAAGCTATGTATGGTTTCTATTGGGGCCCACTCCCATTATGAAAAAAATATTACATTGCTCTCATTACATTTCTAACAAGTTAATTAAGCATATATAATTTATATTTCTATCAAATATATTCTTTTTTTACGCTTCTATCAAATATATTCTTCATATTCCTCAAACTGCTAAGTATCCACAATCAACTCCTATATCAAATACCTTCAAAAATTTAAATTTTTTCAAGATGAAATTCAAGACTATGGATGGCTAAAATATTTTCTACCTAGATTCTATCTAAATAATTATAATGCAATAACTAAAACTATATTAGAAACTTACTACATATCAACTTTTAGAAATCACAAATTAGACACTCTAAAAATTAGAAATATGGAACCTATTATTTGATGGGGTGAGGCATAAAACTGGATTGAAAGTAGGGTAATGCATAAGGGGTCGGTCCCAAAATATATTTATAAAAATTTTCTGAATCAATTTCGAAATCCATGCGAATAGTGTCCAAATGCATGTAGAAGGTTCACTATTATTAGGGGCAATGTTGGAAATTTAAACTTAAAATGGTCAAATTATTATAAAATTGGGGCAAATCGACCCAAAAAATCCTAATTTTAGCCAATTTGGTGATAAATAGCTACTATGCATAACCCTGATTTGAAGTAGTAGTCCTCCAATCCTTTTCTAAAGATTTTAAAACTTATCATATAACCTAACCTAGAGTTCAAAAAATTCTATAGAGTATGAAGCATTATGCTTATGTTTGATGAAAGTAGAGAAACTAGGAATAAAATGTATCTTAATATATGGTGATTCTAAATTTATAGTGAACCAAGTTGCTAAAATATAAGGTAATAAGTATCATTACCTCAAATATTAATAAAATAATGCCCAAGATTTATTAGAGATATTTGAAGCTATTAATATAAATGTTATCCTTAGAAATAAATATGTACTAGTAGATGAACTAGCTTTACAAGAAGTATATTTCAACCCTATTACCAGAGAAAGGAAAGTAGAAAAGGAACTCAAGATGGTTTTTCAGAGCATCAATCCCAAACAAGGATAAAATTCTAGTAGGTATTTGGTAATGATGAGAAAATAATAACATTCCTTACTCAAGAAGCTATATATATGAACCAGGAAGAAGAAATATAGAGTCATTATGATAGGACATAATTTAGCTAAAATGTAATCATATTTTTCAAAATGCTTGATCACTTTAGAGATCATTTTTTACACAGTGATCGATTGAAAAGCCAAAAAATACATGATGAAAAGGAATTTAAGGAGATCCAAATGGAAAACGAAAAGTAATCAAGGTTGGAATGAAATGCTATCAAAAGGAAACATATGATCTTATTACACTCTACAAGGATTTTGGATGTGTGATAGCATGAAGTTATGAAGATATAAAGGTTTATTCTATTAATATCATACAACATACAATTGAGCTACTTTTGAATACCAAGCCTTTCCATAATAAACAAAGAGCTAAAAAACATAAGATTGAATCTCCAATGTAACAAGAGTTATTAAATTTGCTAGAGGCTAAGATAATATATATCATTATGATTTTAATTTGGGTAGTTAACTTAG
Organism: Wollemia nobilis; assembly: GCA_028583015.1. Taxonomy (NCBI): domain Eukaryota; kingdom Viridiplantae; phylum Streptophyta; class Pinopsida; order Araucariales; family Araucariaceae; genus Wollemia; species Wollemia nobilis. The sequence goes on from JAQPPZ010001753.1 coordinate 3,947,429, forward strand.
TTTTGGTTTGGAAGAAGAATGGTGACATCTAGCTATGTCGATTTCTAAAGCTTAAATATAGATTCATTTAAACACCACCATCCCTTATCTCAAAAAGAACAAATATCGTAAAAATTATTTAGAGATAAGAGATTCTCTCTATTGGATAGATTTATAGGCTTCAATAAAAATTAGATCAAGGATGAATACCAACATAAAATGATTCTACAGTTAGGTTTTGTAGGTTTCCTTATGTCTCCTTAGTAATTGGAATAAGCTATATGTTTGATAAATTTCTTAGTAAGTAATAGTTCATTGTTTGGGTTGATTTTGTAATGTTTTGTAAATAACAATAATCAACTCCTATTTCACCTTATCTCTCCTAATGAGCTATGCACTTATTGTTTTGAATTTCTCTATGGTTGGATTTCTTTTGTATCTTTAGTATGAGTATGAGACAAATGTAAGAAAATAATTCCAACTCCTTTAAGTAAGTAATGAACTTCCTTTTATAGCCTTTAATATCCAATAATTTAATATTTATAAATTCCAATAATTTATGTTACCATATAACTCCATAATTTTGAAATATTAGAAATTGATAATAATATTTTCAATAATAATATTGTTTTCCAAGTAGTAACCCTTATACCTCCTATGATGTTTAATTGCAAATATTAAAGTATTTCCATTTTTTTTTTTTTTGTAGATAAGATACTATAGCATTAATACCGGGTTTTACAGGTTGACCCAAAACCTTTTACAAAAATCAGCCCAGGGTTGTTTATGAACATATCCATACTAAGGATCCTATATATGTAAAATCTACATGCCGCCAAATTCATTACATCCGGTAAGGCACATAGCCTGTTATCAAAAAGAAACTTCCCATACAACATTTTGGGTATAACCCGAGAAAACACACATGCATCATAATTACAAAAAAGAAACAGACACGGATCCCTTCCTTGAGTCAATGGAGAAACAAAAAGTTGCAAACACACATAGCAGAGTACTAAAAAGAACTCCCATAAGCTCTGTATTGATAGTTACTCTTAATAATTCTTTGGTAATTTCTTTCTTCCGTATATGATATGCTTTGGTACCACATACCATATTGGTCAATCAGTCTTGGAGAAGTGAACCTGCTGGCTAGATTTATGGCAGTGGCTATCTGGTGTTCCACGTGGCTTTGGTTTGAAGTCTTATATTGTTGTTTCTTTCCTTCCCTATGATTATCAACTAACCTCAAATTACTAAGATGACTAGGAGACATGTTATCTGACATGTGACTATCCCCATTAGTAATTTTTGTATTTCAAAGCAACATCCACGAAGACTGACAACTCAGATAATTTTTATTGTGAGTCCAATTCAAAAAAGAGACGATAATACTCCTAGACTTTGAACTTACAATGCCTTCCTTGTTGGTAAATTTGACTATCATTCTTGGCATTCTTGTTGAATAAGCTCATCTACTTCACTCGAGACACCGTGTTCCAATTTGAAAAGTCTGTCACCATCGACACCCAAATTGGCCATCTTATCAACAATGTTGTTAGTTTCCCGAAAGACATGTTGGGCTTTTCTGTCCTGTCTTCCCTGGAAAAGGATCCTAGCCTCTTAAACAATTGTTTTAATTCTCCAAGGAGGTGTTTTCCAATTATTGAGGAGATTTATAGCATGCATAGAGTCTCCTTCTATGATAAAATTGCCTTCTAAAGTCATTTGAAGGCCTCTCCACATAGCTCTAGCTTTAGCTTCGTTGTTCGTCCTTATTCCCAAATATTTGGAAAATGCAAGCATCATATTACCATTATGATCTCGCACAATTCCACTAGCGCTTGCTTTGCCAAGATTTTCCTTCGTTGCTCCATCAAAATTAAGCTTAAACCAACCCGTAGGAGGTGGAGACCACTTAGCATTGGCTTTGGGGTTTACTACCCTAGGCACAGACTCATCTAACAAGGTTAAGCTTAAATATTAAGCAATCGTGGTCTCCTGTAGATGAGGTTTATAGCTATCAAAAGGGATAAGGTTCACATTCTCATGGGCAAAGGATAGGATACTGGCAATGATAGTTTGATGATCATGGATAGACTCATTAAAGACTCTATGGTTCCTTTCTAACCACACCTGCCAAAGATAGTGATTGAGACAAATTTTCCACATGTATCTAAGTCTTTGGCTTGAAAATGGGTAAGGCCACTGGATGAACAAATCAAGTATGGTGGCTGGTTTAACCCATGAAATATTGAAGGCCTGAAAAACCCCACTTAGGACAATCAAGGAAAAAGGGCACTCAAGGAAAATGTGATAAATGGTCTCAAAATTAGCCTCGTATAGATAACAACGATTAGTGATACAAATACCTTTACGCATCATATTATCAATGGTTAGAATTCTTCCTTGGATAACCAACCATGAAAAGACTGTAATTTTTAGAAGTAAATTTTTTATCCAAATTAAGTCCTTTTGGAGGACAAAATCCTCGTCATCAAGCAGAAGCTTGTAAGCTGATTTAATAGTGAACTACCCATTTTTCGTAGGATCCCAGGTCACATGATCTTCCTTGGGTCTCATGGGGATAAAATGTTGCTCGAGAATGTTACAAATATCATTTGATTCTAATTGAAATCCTTGAATTCTTATTTGTTTCCACTTCATTCTACCCCTATCCTCAACCATATAATCGAAGACTTTTCTGCCAATGAGTTCTTCTATGATATATTTGATTCGAGCTAAGTTAGGATATTGCATCAGTGGTTCGTCCTTAGCCCACCTGTCATTCGAGCAATTTATCCTCTCACCATTGCCTAAAACCCATATTAAACCTTTTTTGATGATTTCCTTACAATTAAGAATTGCTTTCAAAAAAGTAGAACCTCTGATTGGAACTGAGTCACTTAGAAATTCCATATTTTGAAGATACTTTCATTTGATGATAGTTTTCCATTCATTTTCTTCACTAGAAATGAGACGCCACACCTTATTAGCTAGTAAATCTGAATTTATATGATCAATTATCCTCAGACCTAAGCCCCCATTTTCTTTGGGTCTACACACTTTGGTCCATCCTACAAGGTGTATCCTTTTTTTCTCCTCTGATCTAGTCCATAAAAATTCTTTTTGGAGTTTCTTAATTTTTTGGAAAACCTTCACAAGGGCTTTGAAAATAGCGAGGAAATAGACTGGAATGCTCTGAAGAGAGGTCTTATTGAGTGTCAACTTTCCTGCTTGAGATAGAAGATGACCTTTCCATCCAACATGTCTTTTTTTGAATTATTTCAATAACCCTATCCCACATTGACTCTCTCGGAGAACCAATGAAAAGAGGGAGACCAAGATACAAAGTGGAGAGGTTTTCTATATCACACCCTAAATTTTTTATAATCCTTCATTGCCTCTGAATGGGGTTGTTCAAGAAATATAACTTGCTTTTACTAAAATTAACTTTTTGACCAAAAACTTCCTTATAGAGTTGTAGGATGTATTTAATTATTTTGGCCTCAACCACTGATGCATTAGTCAATATAAGGGTATAATCAATGAATTGTTGGTGAGAAACAACCCTAGTGAGAGATGTTACCTTGATTCCCGATATTAGCCTTGAATTGCAAGAATTTTTTATGGTTCTGCCTAAATATTCTACCACAATGATGAATAACATGGGGCTGATAGGGTCCCCCTACCGAATTCCTCTACGACTTTGAAAGTAACCAGTAGTTGTTCCATTAACTAGAATCGAGAACCATTCTTTAGAAATATATTCTTTGATCAAATTAACCCATTGATGGTGAAAATAAAACTTAAGGAGGACAACAATTAGAAAGTCCCAATTTAGCTTGTCAAATGCTTTGTTTATATCAAGTTTGAGGGCAAAAACAAACCTGTTAGTCTTATGAGCAGAGTGCAGAGCTTCGTGAACTATGATAACTCCATCCAAGATTGACCTGCCCTATACATAGCTTCCTTAGCATGATCTATGATGTGGGGTAGAATATCTCTCATTCTATTTGCAATGGCTTTAGTTAGGATCTTGTAAGAAACATTTTACAGAATGATTGGCCTGAAGTCAGCCATAGATTTAGGGGTTTTCTTCTTAAGAATTAGAGAAATAAAAGTAGAGTTGATACCTTTGGGATATGATTACTTGCTTGGAATTCTTTGACAGCAGAAATTACATCCTCACTTACGATTTCCCAAAAATCTTGATAGAAACAAGGGGGAAAGCCATTGGGTCCCGAGGCTTTGTCTGGCTCCATGCTAAACAAGGCTTCCTTAATTTCCTCATCAAAAAAGGGAGCTAGAATATTAAGGTTTATATCCTCATTTATTATGCTAGGAATGGATTGCAAGATAATATCTTTGGCCTCCTCATTGCACTGTGATTCCTGACCAAGGATAGAATTGAAATAAGTTACTACCTCCTTTTTTATTTCTGTTAAGTCTTGAGTAATAGAACCATCTACTTTTAAAAAAAAATTATCTTGTTATTGCTTTTGTTTCTAAGAATTGTGACGTGAAAAAACTTGGAATTTAAATCTCCATATTTCAACAAAAGAGCCCTTGATTTTTGCCTCCAATAGATTTCCTCACAGGCCAAAATGTTATGGAAATCTACTAGTTTTGTTTGTTCCTCCTACCTAGTAGTTTCATCAGCATCACCATGCTGGATCCTCTGATCAATTATCTTCAAAATTTTAGCAACCTGTCTTTTATTTTCAAAGAGGTTTCCAAAGACCTCTTTGTTCCAAGTTCGAAGCTTTTCCTTAACAAAATTTAATTTGCTAGCAAGTTTAAAAGTTGCACTACCCTTGATAGGCTATTGCCACCACTGACTTAAGTTATCTCTGAAACTGGAATGTTTGATCCACATAGATTGAAATCTGAATGATTTCTTGAAGTACAGAGAGTTAGGGATCTCCAACTAAATGGGATTATGATCAGAGGTAATTTTAGGAAGGGCTTGCAGGGTAGAATAACTGAACAAAATTGTATCCTCCTTTGATAGAAAAAACCTATCAAGCCTTTATTGAATGAGATGACACCCTATCCACGAATTGATCCAGGTATAATTCACTCCTCTAAGTTTTACATCCATCAACATGTTGGAGTTCACAAATTCATTGAACTCATCCATGCTCCTAATAGGTGGTCCATTTCCACCCATTTTGTCTGAAGGGTAAATAGGAGAGTTAAAATCCCCAGCCAAAATACAAGGGACATTATGGAATATTTCACTCAGATTGCCTAAGTACTCCCACAGTAGAGCTCTCCCTTGAATTGAATTCGGGGCATAAATACTTGAAAGGATCCATGACCTGTTGTTTATTTACTTAAATAAAATTCTAAGAACCCTGTGATATTTCTGAATAATGGTGCCTTCTACTATCCGGGGATCCCACAAAGTCATAAGGCCTCCAGATGCTCCTCTATCTGATTTGCAAACCATCTCCCCTTGATTCCATATTTTTTTTGCTATTTTTTTAAACTAAATCTCATCAATTTTTGTTTCTTGCAACATGATAATAGTTGGATTCACTTGATTTCTTATTGCACTGACTTACCTATGTTTGGGTAGGCCATTGAGGCCTCCCACATTCCATGAGAGGAATTTCATTTAGATTTTTTGGGATTTCTTATTCTCCCCCTCCCTCGAGGGGGTTTTCCTAATTTGTTGTCTTCAGAACCTGGAATAACCTGTTGAAACAAGGTTCTCTATTTTCCATTGGCAATGTCATTATCAGTTTTAATTTTTTGATGCTCAACATTTGATATTCTCCCTCTTCTTTTTTCACTACCAAAATCTATAGGAGACTTCATAGTTCTCTTGGTTTGTTTAGGACTAAACTTAGGGGAGGTAATTTGTTGCAGAACTAGACTGCCATATTCCTCAGTCTGAAGAGTTTCACATATCTCCACCCCTACATCCAAATCTTCTCATTTTTTCTTGTATTCCCCTGGTCTATGGGACAACCCCTCAGTAGGATTCACTTGGCTCCTAGTTATGATGTTAGGGAGATGAGATTTTTTATTTTACAATGCCTCAATTTTCTTCCTACGTTCTTCAGCATTAGGGTTTCACTTTGGGATGCCCACTAGGCTTGAAGTATTTCCAACATTGGGGTTTAAGGATCCTGACTTGGATGTGGATTCTAGATATTGTGCATTAGGTTTTGGATTTGTGATGCCCATGGGGCTTACAGTAATTTCAGCATTAGGGTTTGAGGATCCTGACTTGGATGGGGATTCGAGAGAGTCAAAAAGGTTAGCCTGAAGGTGCTAGGCTTCCATGTCTTCTGATAATCCTCCTACTCCCATATTGGATAGAATTGAAAATTTATTTGAAATTAGAGAATTGGAACTTACCTGAGTATTTTAGTTGCCATCAACCAGTTGTTTTCCTTTGTCTTGTTGGGACCCTGCACCCTCTCTTTTCTTTTTTTGGTAGACATAGTTTGCTTGATTGAAATCATCTCTGCCAAGGAAACTCCTTAAATTTCCTCAGTCTAGCATTCCCTGCTTCTACTTTTCTTTATTCATTGCTAGGTTAGGGCACTGATTGCATAGATGTCCTTGATTTTTACATTCTACATAGAATATCGGTATGTTCTCATATTATACTAGTTGTTTTCTATAGTATTCTCCATACTTTAGCTCCAAAAACCTTGGTAATTAATTATTCAAATTAGCATTTACACAAATTCATGCATGAGTCATCCTTGTCCTGGTCAAGGTCACATGGTCAATGGATATCAGGTCCCCTATAGTTCTAGCTATGCCCTGCAACCAATATTCATTGAAGAACTGGGCAGGTAGACTCAGGATACAAACCCAAATAGAGGAAATGTTAATATTTTGTTTTTAAGGGTCAAAATATTCAACCCATTGTTTGATAAAAAGGCTCATTTTGCCTAGAAACGAAGGACCTCCTGTTAAAATGTAGTTAGCATCCTCCATATTGTTAAAACAGATAATGAAGAACCCTCGAGTTAGAGCTACCAACTCCAAGATGCCTACCAGTCACCATTTACCCGTTGCCCAAGCCCTGATAGTCTCCATGTCCGGCCTACCTCCCAAAAACTTGCCTACTAGGGAGAATTCTTCCATTAAAAGAAAAGGGCTCATGGAACTTGTCAAAGCTAAAATTTTATTATTTACTAGAACTAGGGTGGAAGAGAGAGAACCTCCTTTATTTTTCCTCTAATAGTATCAGCAAAATACAACCACTTCTTGGGCCCCACATTGTCCTTCATATATTTTTTGTCGAGGTCTTTCTGAGGAGGGTCAGGCCCCCGTGTGATGCCCACCTCCAAATCTACCACAACCTGACTACCTTCCTCTAGATCCTCACTTGATCCATGCTCGAGGTTCCCACCCACCCCTTCCATACCTGCTCTACCTCTATCACCTTTGCTGAGATTCTTGCCCAGAAAATTCAAACCCTCACTCTTGCCGCACCCACTAAACCTCAGCTCACTCATTCCTCTTGCTGAAGGAGAACGAATTTTTTTTTAAAGTATTTGTATTTCAACTAAATGATTTGAAATAGCTATGAACTCCTTTATATGTTTGCAATTTTCTAAGGTTTATTTTCAACTTGAAATAAAAATAATTTCAACCTCAAATCATGCTCCTTATTACACCTTTAGTAAAAGAAAATTTAATTAATGTAAGACTTTATCTTATAATGTTGTATTCTCCTTATTGAGTGAGAATTGCAAGTCTTCGATGGTGGACGTATAACAATAGTTGCAGTGTGTACGTATTTAGGTTTTAATTCTCCTTTGAATTTATGGATATACATTCGATTTAATCTATTAGAAATACTCCTTGATCTTGTTGTTAATCTTGTTTATATGTCGCTTGATTTTTCTATGTTAATTTTTGCATTGAATACACATCTATCACTTTGAATTTCTCCCTGCAAGTGCTCTTAATATGGTGACTAGAAATATGCCTCTCTTATCCTCAAATTAATACCAAGTGGCATTAAGTGTTACCCAAAAAACTTGGTTTCCTCCTTAGGTGGCACAATGCTCAATATGAATATTTGGGAGACATAATTTAATATGGTGTAAGCCTAGTTATAACTCCTAAGAGTAATTACTTGAAAATTAGGAGTATTGATGATGAACATTACTTTGATGAGTGATTATTCCTTATTTTAATATGGGCATTAGTATAGAAGGATTATCTTACACCTCTATGCCAAGTGGTACAATATCTCTCCCTTGTTAAGACAAGTGTTCTTGTCTTCTTTGCATGTACACTTACCTTCACCATTCCAAATCCTTAAAAACTCCTCAATACTTATTCTTGATAACTATTTGCAAGCTTTCTTTACCTCATTCATGACAACAAAGAGTGATATGACTCCTCCTTTTCTTTAGTGAATATGGGTGATGTATTATCACAAGAATGACTCTAGATATCAAGCATTACAGTGGAGGTTCTTGGTTGGTACTTCTTCCATGTTAGATATTGCTAAGGAAATCCTATTTTATGTAGCTAGTGCTTCATTTCCCTTGGTATTAACCTCATTTAAATGAGTTTTGGCTTCTTACATAGGAATGTTGATGTTGCAGGTTGCTTATTACATAGGAAATGAGTTAGTGTCTTGGTACACCTTGGTGATGTGGGTATTGAGCCTTTTGAATTGGCTCTGCTCTTAAGCACCTTAACTGTGCTTTCACTTTATGGATGGTGGATTTAGAACCTTCTAGGATGGATCCTCTTAAAGCACCTTTAGTAGTTTTGATAGTGGATGTTGAGCCCTTTATGATGACTCCTCTTCAAGCACCTTTGCTAGTGCTAATAATAGATATTTAACTCTTTAGTATGGCTCATTTATCAAGCACCTTTGAGTGTTCTTTCCCTATACTAATGACATCCACTTGTATATGTAGAGGATAGGATACATAGAGTGTCCTTAAGACACTTATATTTTGTCTATTTGTGATGTAATAATAGAGATAAATTTGGTACTTGTAAAACCCTATAATACCTTCTAATTTGTACCTAAAAATTGAGACTCTCCTAGTCTTATTTTGTAGTTCCTTTTCACTGGTTTTGATGATAGCTTTCTTTTGCACTTTTGGAGAAATATTAATTTATTTGGTGGCTTCTCTAGGCCACACAATTTTGTGGTATTTTTGCACCAAATAGTATCTCTAGACACTTTGATATAGGCTAATTTGTGCACTTTGGTTATTCACTCTAACTTAACAACCAATGCACATAATAATACTTTAAGAGTAATAAGTTTAATATAGTTACAAGTAACTAAAATAGTGCAACAGTAATATCACCTTATTTCTCCTTCAACGTAACTTGTAAGATGCACTAATAGTAACTCTTAAAGAACTTTCAAATGTACGAATAGTCTTTGTAACATAATTTAGTCTTCTTTTCTATAACTAGATAATAGGAATATGATAAAATATATCTAACTCCTATTAATGTGCAGGTATAAACCTTATCATAGAATTCCTTCTGCACTTCTCTTCAAGACTATAATGCAACCTTCTATTTGAAACTTTAAAACTCTTAATAAGGTGCTCAATGAAACTAAATAATGAATTTAATATAAGTGTTCAAAAAATGAACCCTTTTCACCTAATTTTATTACCTTTAATATCTATAAATATGAAGCTCGAGACCTTGGCCCTTTAAAATAAATAATAAATTGTTTTCATAAATAGATAATTATATTCATAAATAGATTCCAGAAATATCTACAAATGAATTCATAAATCATAATCCCATAAATCGTAATCCTCATTGTAACCAACCCCATCATAAATGCAACCTCTATCGTAAATGGGAATTATTGTTAATCATAAATGGGAAATCGTAAATGGAAATTAATTATCATTAATCAAATTAAAGGGAATATAATTGAATTAAAGGGAATCGAATAAAATTAAAGGAAATAAAAATTAAAGGGAATATAATCAAAGGAATATAATCAAATTGAAGGAAATAATAGAATCAAATTTAAGGGAAGAGAGGAAGGAAGGAAAGGAATATCGATCGTACTCAAAAAGAGAGACCAGTAAACCTTTCCCTTCCTCATAATAATAGATGAAATAAAATATTCCCACTTATCCCTTCAAGAAAAAATACCTTCGATAAATCTTGCCCTTCAAGATAGAAATATAGAAACTTTACCCCAAAATAGAAACCTTGCTCACTAATAGGATGCCCCTTTGGGCTTTGGAAATACCTCCCCCGATTGAAGGGAGGATTACTTATATGTATCCCTACCTCCTTAAGAAATATAATTATTAAATAGATGTCTATAGATATCTTAAATGATGGTATTACCTTAAATATATCTCTCATTACTTTAAATATGTCTATAGATGTCTTAAATGAGGGGATATGGAAATTATATATATATATATATATATATATATATATATATATATATATATATATATATATATATTAGCATAACCCTCATTATTTATCAGTGCTAGATAGCCCTCGTATGCCCTTTATCCTTGTCTAGGGTTCCTAGGTACTAGTCTACTTCTCAATTTTAAATGCCCTTTATTTTGGAGAAAGCTTTCCTTCTAGAGAGAATATTTTAAATCATGGGGATTTTTAAAACCTTAGGTTATTATTTTCAAAAATAGATATTAACACATTAAGCTACCCTCTTTTAAAATAGAGAGGATATCACTATCTTTAAGGGGTTATGTATAGAGAGAACTGATAGTAGGGTAATAAAGCAGTAAATCGAGGCAATGCTTTTTTGGTCAACAAAATTATATAAGAAGGGCCCACTCGCTATTAAAATAGAGAGCGTAAGAGCTTGCATATCTTTAAAATAAATAGGGAAGATCTTAATAGATGAATTTGCTCTTCCTTATTAGGGTTACTTACCAAAAAAGGTCATTTCATCAGGATTTGGGGTAAGCACACCTTAAATAGAAATCCTTTAAAATAGAGAGGAGTAAACCCCTTTACCATTTTTAGCCTTAACACCTCTCAATTTTAAGATAGATAGGTCCATTTTTGAAACAAAGAGGTCAAATCCTCTCTATTTTATAATAAGATTGGGCGGGAGGAGATTTTATGAATAAGAACAAAATGATGCTAGCCTAGCTTTTAAAATCATCTTATTTCTGCCTTTAACAAGTTGGACTTGCAACTCTTCTTGGTTGTTCAAAATAACTCTCTAACATACATTTTTTTAGCACTAAAAACACTCTAACTTGTTGCCATTTAATTATAGTAGGTGATTTTATTAACATTTATGATGTATCCTGGAACAGTAGATTTCTACGGTTAGTAATGATCCTGATTGTTGCCTCTTTCACAGTCAATCTCTACATTGAAATGTTGTTCTTAAAACTCAAAATTTTGGTATGAAATTCCCCCAAATCCTAACTAACCTTTCCTTCAATAACCCTTCAATATTACATTAAAGATTCAAAAAATCCTTACCTTCGAATGATCCTTCTAGGATTCATAGGCAAATTTCAAACCTTTCAAGTTTGGTAGTAAATTTTGGCTCCTTTTCCACTTCAATCTTCTTGTCAAATTTTGACTTCAATCTAGACATTCTTCTCAAGAATCTAAAATTCTTGAGCTATTCTTAAATTTATCTAATTCCTTGCCAAATATTTCTCTTGGGCTTATTTTGGATGGCTATAACTATCCCAAGTGCTTTACTATCAACAACTTCTCCTTGGTAGTAAATTTGTCCAATGAGTTATTCTAAGAACTCATTAAATGGCCTTCTTAGAATATCCTTTAATGGGACTCACCACACCTTCTTATTTCTCCTTGAGACCTCTCCAAGGTCTTCAATATTGTAGCTATTATGGTATTCCAAATGAAAAATTTCCTTCAACTTTATTCTAAGTGTTGGTAATGATATATTTTCTTGGATCTCTAAAATATACTACTCCTAGAATATATAATAGGATCTTGTTGGTCCTTCTTCACTTCTGCAAACTACATACTTTAATGGAGATCACCAACCTCCAATATTCTAGAATTGGAAGTTTTTTAATTGGACCTTCTAAGGCTCTCTTCAAATTCTTCATGGTGAAGTCTTCAATCTGCACTAGAGATCACCAATCTCCTATATTCATCAAGACTCTTCATTGGAGTCTTCTTCTCTCCTTTGAATTTGTAACAAGGATCCTATGACCTTTTTTTCTTCTACACTTTGTAGGTTTTGATCTTCAATGAATATCACCAATATCCTATCTCCTCCTTGACTCGTCTTTGGAGTCTCTTCTTCCTTGAATTGGCAATAAGGATACTATGACCTTTTATTCTCTTCTACAATCTATAAGTTTGTAGCTCTTGTAATGGGACCTTTTTTTAGGTCTCTGAAATATTTAGTCTTCTACTTGTTCCTGCAAGTGTTGAAATTATTCTAATAAAGATATTATTCCTAGCTCTATGTAGGAAGCTTCCCAAATTTATATGAATCTCCTTTTCCTAAAACAAGATGTTAGAAACGAGAATGGAAGAATTTATAATTTTGGATATGATGAACTTCACTAGTTTATTTGTCAATCTAGTGGAATTTTTGTAGTCGTAGTCTTCTGGAGTTTTTTTGCAACCCTATGGAAAGACTCTAGCCAAATGTAATCTCAAAATTTTTATAAATGAGATTTTTAATTTCTCTCAATATCACTTGCAGCTCTCTCTATTTCCTATCTAATATATCATGTGCTCTAATACCATTGTTAGCCATTGATGAGATTATAGTAGAGGAGATACAACCAAAAAATTCAATATAACTAATCTAAGATAACTATAAACTAATGGAACAATAGTATGTAGGAAAATAATGAAATGAAAATTTGTAAATAATTCAAAAATATACCATTAATGAAAGTGATAAAAATAGTGCAATGCTATATAATGGGGCACACGAACACTCCATGAAAAAATATGAAAGGACTACATTGTACCATACTACTAAACTATACCACACACTCTCTATATTTACTACTGCTCACAAATAACTCACTATGATCCATTTATATAGGAAGATAGATTCCTTGACCCTTAATCTACCTAAGACTCATGTACATGTGGACTACATGCACATTTACAACTTGCACATTGAAACTTGTGCATTTATTAAAATAATTGAGGTAACTAACTAGTTTTACTCTAAAGTAAACTACTACTCTAGCTATGTACCAAAGGTGGTACATTTACATGACCCAAATAATGTAATATACTCTAAGACTTTCCATTTGTTTGTATTAGACTTGTAGTGATAAATCACTACAAAGTTGAAAAGCAAATGCTTGAGTCATGGATGATCACATGAAAAAATGTCCAATCATAAATGCTTGATCAAATGATGACCAAATATCATGAGTAAGAAAAATTCTAAGGTTGAAAGTTCTTGAGTCATAGATAGAAGGTAATAGCAAAACGTCTTGACAAGAAACTAAAGGAAAAATGTCTCGATAAAGAACTAAATACAAGCAATCCGAAAGGATAAATAAAAACTCCCAAAGAAAAAAATTCTAATGCCTCAAAGGTTAAATCAATAAAGTGCACATTATTAAAGGAAAATTGTTATTTCTATAAAATATATCTCATATATATAAGAAAGTATAATAACAACATGGATCCACAATAGAAGCAACTCAAAAATACATAACATTAAATTAAAGCAATCTTCTACACCTAGGTGATGTGAATCCCTAAAAAATTGATAGATGACAATTAAAGTGATAGTTTCTCATGTAAGGGCTAGGATCGACTGATATTCATATCTTCATATATATATATATATATATATAATCCTAAGGGTACAAATATTAAAAAGGACATGAATCGGTATCTAAAAGACTAGCCACCTAGATATCTCTACATGAGTTTTGAAGGGAAAACACTCCCTTGTAATCTATAAATAGCAGTAGTATTAGCTTTGTAAAGGTTGAAATTCCATATATTAATAGGTTTTTATTTTATTTATCTCTATGAAATTAGTGGTGGTTCTTGAGTGGCTTGTGGGAAATTTCAAACCCCTAATTCTGACACAATCTATGTAAAATATTACCTACATTTATATACATGGAAGCCTATATCTATTTTTTAGGCTTTTCCTATAGACCTTTGGATGTGTATGTGTGTGTTTGTAATCTTTTACATGAATATCAGGTGTGCTAAGTGTATGTGTGTATGAGGGGCCTATGTCTATTTTTATATTGAGTCACTTATTAGCTTGGCTCTCTTGTAGGACCCACTTGCTCATATATGCATATAACTAGTAGATCTTGATTGCTCTTCACTATGTCAAGGAGAGGAAATGTTAACTATTGGCATAAAATATTTAGGTCTATTTTTGTAGAAATATCATAGAATATCTCTTGGTGCATTACCCCATTTACTTTTATTTGTTGAGTTTGCTTACTTTCGTGCATCCCTTTAATCTTGGTAGAGTAGCAAGCAGATTTAAGATCACGTATTAATAAGGATCCACCTTGTAAAAACTCTTGAAGACCCTTGATTGAGCCAAACATCATTCTCTCAACCATGGCCTACTATATCACTCTGACATGAGGTGCGATGTCCCAAGTGAGGATAATTAGAGATAATATTTTAATGGGATACTTAATGGAACCCTAGTGATACATTATTGGTCCTAAAATCACAACGAGTAGAGATAAAACTTGGTAAGATTATAGTTTATTTCTTGCTTATTGAAGTACCTCTTTCTCACCTAATGACTGCACTACAAGAACAAACATCAAAATAAACTACTAAAGATATTATACTAAGGTTTGGGTGAATATATTTGTCTATATGCTTTCTAGAAGTAAGAATATCTATTCACCTATTGACTTCACAACAATCCAAAGGAATCATCTGTCCAAGATGTCTATCCCATCTCAAATCCACATAGGAAGAAAATAAACCATTGTGATATCTAGGTTTACCTTTTGTTTGGGGTAAAATTTCTAGTATCCCTGCTAGTTATTTTACCTCAATACACCAGTGAAGGCACAACATCCCCACTAGAATACCTATAAGAAATAAATTTTATCTTTTAGATTCTTAGCATCATGGAGCAAGATGTGGTCCTAAGGCTATTGGTGGTCTCTCTAAAAGGTAAGGCTCACCATAAATATAGTGATCTACCTCTATTTTCAATCTATGACCGAGATCAACTAGCTATCTTGGCCTTGAGCAACTTAAAAAAGAAAGCAGATTTAGTAGAACCTGAGCTAGGTACTCCTACCAACAATGTATTTGAAGGGGAGATGCATGACATCCATGTGGAGGATAAAAATGAAATCTCTCACTTACTTAAACAATAAGAGAAAATTTAGAGGAGTCCCTCCACATGCATCATGAATGACACGAGTCTACAAATTAGATAGAGGCTAAGAAGGCTCATGATGAGGAGGAAAATTTTGGATCGGACCTTATCTACCCTTCTGATGACCAAGTAGGAGGATAGGAATATTTCATCTTGGACCTCCATTTTTTGAAGAGGTTGAGCAAGAGTATGAAAAGGGCCTCTTCAACTACAAGGATGAAGGTACCCCAATAACATTAATATCTAAGGGAGTAACTTACCTCAATGGTAACTACCATCATAATATCTCTAGCACATTGTCGATTGAGGTACAAAGGATGTAGAGGAGTCATAGTCTCATTCGGGTGACCATTTTCACCCAAGAAATTGAAGAAAAAGAAAGAAATAAAGAAATTGTGAAGCTAGTGAGGGGTCCTTGACTCCATTACCAATGGATAAAGGCCACTTACTCAAACCTCTATATATATGTACCATAGGAAATCTCATTTTCATGAGATAACAAATTTTTTGACCACCTATATAATTTCAAGTATGGATCATCCACTAGAAAATTTTGCTTTTAAGGGAAATTTTTTGACTATGTGCCCAATGGACTAAGCCATAAATTTCTAGGTTCATTATCTTTACTAGGCTAAGCATCCCTTGAGAGTCACCAAAAATATAGTGATAAATCACTATACCTTTTAAAAGTGAAGGTTTGAGTCACAAATGAGCACATGAATAAAGGCCCAATCATAAATACTTGATCAAAAAAAGGCTAGATATCATGACCAAAAAAGTCCAAAGGTTTTAAATTCCTAAGTTACAACCAGAAGATAATAACAAAAAATCCTGACAAGGAATTGAAGGTGAAAATTCTTGAATATTTGAAGACAAACGGTTCTAAAGGATGAAGAAAAACTCCTAAAGAAAAAAATGCCAATGCCTCAAGGGTCAAATCAATAAATTACACATTATTCAAGGAAGAATGTCCTTTCTAAAAAATATATCTCATATATCTAAGAAATGACAAATACAACTAGATCCATTATAGAAGTAGCTCAAAAATATAGAACATTAAATTGAAGTAATC
Organism: Wollemia nobilis; assembly: GCA_028583015.1. Taxonomy (NCBI): domain Eukaryota; kingdom Viridiplantae; phylum Streptophyta; class Pinopsida; order Araucariales; family Araucariaceae; genus Wollemia; species Wollemia nobilis. The sequence continues at coordinate 3,963,799 of JAQPPZ010001753.1, forward strand.
TTCTACACTTAGGTGATGGGAATCACCAAAAAATGGGTAGATGGAAATTAAAGTGGTAGTTAATCATATAAGGTCTAGGATCAATTGATATTCATATCTTTAGATCTAGATAATACTAAGGGGATAAACTATCAAAAAATAGATGACTTGAGATATTAAATGGCAACCACCTAGAGATATTTGCATGAGATTTAGAGGGAAAATACTCCATTGTAATCTATAAATAGCAATAGTCTTGGCTTTTTAAAGGATCGATAATTTTACAATTCCATGTATTTTTAGGCTTTCTATTTATTTCTCTCTAAAAAAACAATGGTGGTTCCTTAGTGGATTCTAGGTAATTTTGAACCCCCACTTTTGGCACAATCTATGTAAAATTTTACTTACAATTATATATACATGAAAGCTTGTGTCTATTTTTTGGTCTTTGGCTATAAACCTATGAAAGTGTCTGTGTGTGTGTGTGTGTTTGTAATATTTTACATGAATATCAGGTGTGCTAATTGTATGTGTGTATGAGGGATATGCATCTATTTTTGAATTGAGTCACTTATTAGCTTGGTGCTCCTATGAGACCTACCTGCTCATATATGTATATAATTGGTGGATCCTAATTACTCCTGACTATGTCGAGGAGAGGAAGTGTTCATCACTAGAACATAATATTTAGGTCTATTTTTAAAGAATATCTTAGTGTATTTCTTCACACATTGCCCCTTTTTCCCTTTTATTTGTTGAGTTTTCTTACTTTATTGCATCCCTCTTACCTTGGTAAAGTGGAAAGCATCTTAAAGATCACATCTTAACAAGGATTCAACCTTGTAAAAAATATCAGAGGATTTTGATTGAGCTGAATCTTATGCTTTCCGCTATAACCCATAGGTATCTTTGATGTGAGACATGATTGTCCTAGGCGGGGACAATTGGAGATGAAAACAAGACCCACTAAATGGTAATGTTGGTTGAAGTGAGAATGCCTAAGGAGTTAGATATGGTAAAAGGTTATGGATCTCTAAGGATATGGATAATCCTTCCTTGATATTCATATTTTAAAAATTGATGTAAAGTGGAAGGTATCACCTTCATGGCATGTATCCAAGGTATCCCAAGGAACATATTGTATGTTAAAGAACATGATTTAATATATAAGAGGGTGTTGGGGATGCTTGGACATACTTTTAAAGGTAATGTTATGGTGCCTATCACTTCCCTTTTTCATTGTGAAATACTCTAATGAAAAGGTCCAATTTTTGTAAATATTATATGCCTTAATAAATATTTTGTAAAAAATTGACATTACAAACATTTAATACTGATCCATCCACTAGGACTCTATTGATGTGTTTATCTCCTATTTGGGTTGTAATATAAAGTGGCGAGTCTCCGTATATGGTTTCAAGGGGTGTTTTAATCTTGTGAAAAGCTAAAATAACACTACTTATCATGGAGTATCTAAATATGTTGGTGATCTTATTAGGAGATATGTCTTGAGGGACTTGCTCACTTAGAATTTTTAACAATATTTCACTATGAGTAGGTGATATTTTTAGTAATTATAGAAGGTATATCTTTGAAGGTATGCTTTCTAGTTGTTAGTAAAGATCATAAGGGTGCAAGGTATTTTCAAGAGGTTTGAGGACCAAAGGTGAGCTATTGGGGATATTCACTTTGGTATTGAGAGGGATGAATAAGGGTGGTTGTTTAGACGATTGGTTTCTGGTTTGTTGTCTAATTACTACATAGGATGGTTTTGATAGATGTATGGTGCCTACAAATTTTGTAGAATTTTTATCACATTTTAACAAAGGATTTTTAAAAATCCTTAGTTAATTGTTAGGGATATCTTTTTGTTTGAAAACTAGATTTCCTTATTCTATAAGATATTGGATGAGGTTCTATAAGTAATACATTTGTTTGTTGTGTGTTCTTCAATGTGGTGATAGTCATAATGTTTGTCATGTTTATACCAATTAGGTAACTCTTTGGTGGTATCCCATGACCTAATGGGTGGGATTTCCAATATTTTTTAATCAAGAAGTATTTTTAACATGATGGCTCAACTTTATCTAGTGTTTGTATATTATATTTTGGATTTTTCTTGTCTTGGTACCAGTAACTTTTGATTATCATTTTGAGTTACATTTACGTTATTAGTTTGGCACAAATCTATTACACCATCTCCAATGAAATGCTTGTTTTTGTATTATCATTTGTTGCAATATTATTTTCCTCTTTATTATAGTTGATTTATCCCCATCTTATGAGGACAACCTATACTATTTTAGCCATGTCCACAACTTATTCAAAAGAGGTTAATTTTATCATTTCTAAGGGATATGATAGTTGTTCATGTAGGTTTTTTATGAATATGTGCAAGAGTTCCTTGAGGGTAGGAATATATTAAAGTCTTCCCACCAAGGCCCTCCATTTAGCCAATAAATTTGAGAAATATTCAGTCTTCAATTGTTTAAGTTGGTATAGATGATCTATAGTGACCTTTTCTTCTATGTAGACTAAAAATTGCTTGACAAAGGATTCTATAAGTTCCTTGAAAATTTTAATGGAATGATGAGGTACTAAAAATGGCATTCTAATTCTAAAACACTAAGTCTTTTAGGGAATAACCTAAGAAGCAACTTCTCATCATGAATAATGTTACTTCATGCTATTTGGAACAACCTTAAGTGGTTAATGGGATATTGATTTCCATTGTACATTCAAAACATAGGAGTTTCAAAGTTCTTTGGAAAAGGGTGATTGAATATTATGCGGTCTAAAGGTTCATTGTAGATTTTTTTCAAAAAAATACTTTTATTTTTATGACCCTTGAATGGAAGCAATTTGATGTTCAAGCTCTTTGAACTTGGAATCTCTCTTTTCAAGGTATTGGAGTTTGGCATTGATATCTTGAAAATCGTTAAGTGGTGAGGTAGGTAATGTTAAAGGGGTTTGTGATAGATCTTAAGAAATAAAAGGTAGGGTCATAAAAGATGAGGTAGCTTGGTTAAATGTTGCAATTGGAGGGGTATGGTTGATCCTTGAGTCATGAGTTAAGAAGGGGTTTGAAGAGTTAGGATTTAGAGTGAGTTTTGTGATATTAGGAGATGTTTTTGAAAAGGGTATGTCCATAATAGGTATACCTATGGATATGGTTGGGGGAGTTGTAGAATTAGTTGGATGTGCCATAGCCACATTAAGACTAGTAAAGTTGTTTTGATTTTCATTGATTTGTGCAATAGTAGATTGACCATTAGAATGTTCAAGGTTATCATGAGGTGTAGATTATTATTTTATATTTTATTCTTCAAGTTCTTCCCTAAGAACATCTATAAATATATCTTTGTTCCTTTTGATGTAATCCCTAATATGATCTAGGGAGTTAAAGTTGATGCTTTCAACAATATGTTCTTCTTCCCTAGGCACATGGTGTGGCCAAGGGTTTTATGTTTGATCTTCATGTTCATGTGTGTAAAATTCATAATATGAAGATACTAAACCCTTGCTTTTGGTATTATAAGGATGTTGATCCATGTCTTGAGGTTTTTCAAAATAAAGAAGTAAATTTGTTTTAGGTTTATTTTCGAAGTACTTATAGCAAAGAAGAGAATATGTTTTGAAATTCTTATGTCACCTTGGAAAAACAACCCTCCTTATGAATATTGCTAGCCCATTGTAATATAAAATCCAAGGGAGATTACTCTCCCAATGTTCATACATTGGTTTACTTAAGGGGTGATATCCTTCCTCTAGTAGGACTAACAATTTGGTTATGTTGTTGTTATGTTTGTTTAATGTGATTTAAGCTATGCAAATAAAATTAAGTGATCTTGTTTAATTTTAAGAATATTTTATCTTATTTAAGGCAAAGGGAGTGTTCATGTTGGGTTTTCCAAAATGTAGATTTGAAAACCTCAAAAAATAAGTAGTGAGGGGAAATCCACTAGGAATCCCTACTTCACATTTTTTGAGGATATCTTTCCAGAGGAGGCCTTGAATATTTGGTAATATTCAACATAAGTAGGTTCTACTTCATGTATTTACTTCATGTATTTATCAAGGTGTCTAAGTGTGTTGTTGATGTTATGCTTGATGGTGTTTAATGGGTTTATTCAAAAAACACCTAGGGTTTTGGATTGCTAATATGACTCTTTATTGAGCCTTAATCAAGATAAAATTTACTCAAAACTAAGATAAATACCATATAAAATGCATGCTAAGTATAAACACACAAAATGCAATAATACAAGAGCTAGCCTAGTATGCTTTTGAGTTTGAATGATGAACTATGCTAAAAGAGGGTTTTATTTTCCAAGACAAACAAGAGATAATGCATCAAATATGTTAACCTAAAATGCAACTATATGACTTTTGATTTCTTGCATAATTGATTTTGAAGGAAATAATTTTAGATCTACGCTATGATTCCTTGATTTTTCCTAAAATGAATATTTCTAAAGAAAATGAATTGAACTATTTTAAGGGGTCGTTGATTGACCAAATAGATGTGATTTTATACAAAAAAAAAAAAAAAATAGATATATAAAGAAGAAAGGTGATGAAAATAATGTTTAGGGAGGTGTCAAGTGGTAGGGTTATGTTTTTAGAGCATGAAATTTTTTTCCATTGGTGAATTTGCCTCAGAATATGACTTATCCTTTGTCAATGAGGTCTTCAACGAGGTCCCTAACCTAATATTTTTACATCTATTAGTGGAATACCCATTGATATGATGGTAAGCATATTGTTCTATGATATTGAATCTTGGTACTTTTTATCTTCAAGAATTTGAAGATCTTATGGGTAGGAGTTTGATCATTGTTGCTTCTAAAAGTTGTTCTAGAATAATAAATGAAGGTAGGTCTAACCTAGAATATTATATATTTGTCTTTTATTGTTTATTTAAAATGAGTTTCTAAAGGGCTACTATAATAATTCCACTATTGTTGTTTTACCTAGAGTTAGTGACCTTGTTTCATACAACATGCTTATTTCTATCTTAACCCTTTTGAATAGTTGAGGGATTATCCTCCTCCTTCTTGGGTTTTAATTACCCATTGCTAATGAGAGCTAACTCTACTTTTTTGGCCAATTGTATGGCATGTTCAAAAGAAGGCATTATGGACATCTACAAAGGATAATATATGTCTTCATTAAGGTTATTTTTAAATATACTAAGGATATCCTTTGGATGCGATTTATATTCTATATTTATGACTAATTACCTCCACCTATTTAATAACTTGATAAAATTTCCTCCTTCCCTTGCTTTAACTAATATAAATCAGTGAAGGTACCTATTTTTATCTATCAATATTGAATTGTTGAATAAATTTCCCACTTAGTTCTAAAAACATCTAAGAGAATGCCAAGGCACTAATAATACTATTCCAATATTAATCTAGCAAGACTCTATGGAAATATTTATAGTAATAGTAATTCATAATACACTATGCTCATGTAGGTGATCATAAATAATTTTATGTGAGTCAGAAGGTCACCTAAACCATTATACTTGGGAAACTTAGAAATTTCAAAATGATGTAAAAAAGATAGCTACTAGCATGTATAATGTTTGATTGTATATAATGTCAAATGCATACATTTAATTTGAAAATACTTGAAGTGAATATATATGTTGAGTCAACTATTGTACTTGGGACATAAGATTTCAGACTTTAGGATAGGGTTGAATGATCAAAATTAGTGAAAATTGTGATGAAGGAAAAGGATTTGATATATTAATCAAAGGATGCATTTGAGCATTTTGATTAAAAGAGGGATTTGATTGAGAAACAAAGGGGTTTGAGGAATTTTTGAAGGGATTAGTTGGTGGATTTGTAGGATCAAGCATGGGTGTTCTAACAAAATTACTAAGGTTAAACATGTCAAAGGAAGTGGTGTTAGAGGTAGGGAGGGCTAAATTACAAGAATCTCCTAATATTTGGTTTAATATAGATGGTTGTTTAGGAAAGGATAATTGAGACATTGGTTTTCTAGGGGAAAATTATAAATGATTTGCTACTATAGTTGGAGGAGTATAATGACTATGACTTGTTTCAACAATTCATGTATACAATGTACGGGGGTTGTTGCCCCACAAAAATGGTTGGGTTAAGAGTTTCTCAATTTTTAGTGACATTAGGAGATCTAAACATTGAAGTATTAAGCTCTACATGTAATTCCCATGGAAAATATTTTTTGGATTAAAAGGAGAAGTTGACTTAGTTTGTTCAATGTGTACTGAATTAGACATATCACTAGTAGTGTGAGATAACTTATCTCAACGTTCTAGATTTTCTACATTCATTATCATCCAAAGTGTTTCTTTATTTATGTGAGCAAAAACAACAAGGTGATTTCATAGATTCAAAGATTACTTTTCCCCTTTCACTATGGATTGGGAAGAGATTTCTAGAGAGGGAAATTCGTTTCTCCTCTTCTTCATCTAAAATACTCTTTAAAATTGTTGAATTTTATGGAAGGGAAGATGTTTTTATTCTGCAGGTCATTTGATAAGTCATCCTTTTGGTTATGCATGGGGGTTTTTGTTCAGTCATACTCAAAAAGAGGAGTTAATTTTATTAAGTTTTTTTATTTATAGAGTTGATTAGAGAAGAATGAATGAGAAGATGTTTCAAGAATTCTTATATCCCCTTTGTGATAGCACTATCCCTCCTTATAAATCTTGTTAGCCCATTTTTTATACTCACCAAGAGAGATAACCCTCAAGGTTTGTATGATAGTTTACTCAAGGGATCATTAACCTTCCTCTAGTAGGACTAAATTTTTGTTATGTTCTTGTTATCATTTTTTAATATGATTTAAGCTAATCAAATAGTTTAGGTGGTCTTTGATTAAAGTCTAGTAAAATTTTTGGTTTTATTAAGGAAAAAAAATCTTATACCAAAGGTTTCAATTATTATGTGGTGTTCATGTCAGGTTCACCAAAGATGTAAACCTAGATTCATGGATACTAGTCTCCAATCCTAGAGGTTCACACTAAAACAAATATTCTTGCTTGAATCCCATCATTATTTGAGTCCTTTGGTGGTGATCAAGGGCTCACCAATATTTTTAATGGATTCAACATAAATCTTATGTATTTATGTGTGTATTATGCAAGTACCTAATTTTTTACGAATTTAGAAGATACAACTAATGAAAGATGCAAATGCAATGCACTTTAATGAAGATAGTAAAGAAACAAATATTTCTAATCCTATATGCACTTCTAATTTTTATTACAAAAATATACACTAGACTAGATCAAGAAAATAAGTACCTTTAATTTTTATGCAAGGGTACAAGAGATCTAATGCATTGAAAAACTAGCCCAAATATGCAAAACTATGTATTTTTGGATTTAATGCCTAACCAAAAGGATATTATTAATAAAAATAATATTAAGTTCCTTGGTTTCCCTTTGTTAATGAGTTATTACAAATTCATAAAGAGAAAAAAATAATGTAAAAATAGTACTAAAATAAAGCATGAAATAAGATTATTCAAGAGTTTACAAAATATGAAAGCATAGCTTGGACTCAAGTTTACCACTTGTGAAAATTTTATTGCTTGCATAATTGTTATTACATATTGTAGACACCAAAATAGCACCAATCCGATTATGTGACTACAAACACTGATCGCATTGACACACACAGCTTTCAGGGCAGCCCTCAGAGGTCAAACAGTGGTCCTAGCCACTTACACAGCAGTTTAAAAGGTCGAAAAGTGAACAAAGAAAAGTTGGTCATTTTAACAAGCCTTAAATTCAAAGCAAAAATTAAGCAATAACAAGCCTTAAATTAAAAGCAAAACTTAAGCAAGCAAGCCTTAAGCAAAGGGGAACCTTGGCCTTAGGTGTCGCGAAATTGCAACGTCACGATTTCGCGACGTCGCAAAATTGCAACGTCACGATTTTGCGACGTCGCGAAATCATGACACCTAAAGGCCCAAAGGGGAACCTTGGCCTTAGGTGTCATGAAATCATGACGTCATGAAATCACGACACCTAAGGCCCGAAGGGGAGCTTCGGCCGAGGGTGTCGCGATTTCGCGACGTCGCGAAATAGCAACACCTAAGGCCCGAAGGGGAGCTTCTGCCGAGGGTGTCATGATTTCGCAACGTCGTAGAGAAAGTTGTCGTCAATTTTCATGCTTTATTTATTTATTTATTTAATTTCAAAAAAAAAAAAATTTCCGTCCAATTTCTATTTACTGTTTTTCGGTTTGTAGTGTTTGTATGGCTTAGGGAAAGTTTCTTTTTTTGCTGCCTGTTTCATTTTTTTAAATAAAAAGAACCACACACACTTCACGTGGTAAAATTAAACCAAGGAGCTGGTCGTAAGACCCCAGCCCTTGAGCAAGACCAACGGTGGGTTCATCACCACCTTGGCTTAGCTTTGCATCCATTTCCCCCGATTGTCACTCGTTGTTAGGCGTAAATCCTGACGAAAGCTGACCGAGTGTTGTTGGGGTGATTCCCATGCGCGTGAGGATAAGTCTTCTATGGTAGGTGTCATTAACAGGACAATCCCCCCTTTCGTACCGCCTATGTTCCACGTACCATCTGCTCTCACGTACCTATAGTTTCCCTCTCGTAAGGGCGGGTATATAGAGAGGTTGGTATATCGGTCCGACAATGGTATATTGAAGGGGCGACCATTTATGGGAGTCATATGAGCCAACATTATGCATTTAAACATTCTTCAAAACTTGCAAAAACAAAACAAAACATCAAAATGCACTAAACCAGTTTAGGACACACTATTTAATCCTTAAAAGAGATAATCACGGTTTGTGTATGAGTGTGTTCATTTTTGCTTAGTGTAGACAAAAAGAAAAATCATCATAAACGAGATAAAAATCTGCTTAGCTAGTAGAAAAGCACCACAATGGTGTACACCCGTAGCCAAGCCCAATCAAGGGCAGAAGCTCCGGAAGGTACACAAGAAGCAGGCACAAGTCGCCTTCGCTTTAGTCCTGAAGACTTGGTCATACCGCCTTGGCGGTCCGGGCCACAAGAGAATCCACATCATTCCATGTCTAGGTGGAATTATAGGGACACCCCTCCTGGGGATACGCCCATTCAAAACAGCCCCTTTCGGGAAGAAGCTTTACATGTAGCACTCAACGCAAATAGAAAACCGCCTTTTGAGGCTAGATATGAGTGGCCACGGCGCGATGAAGCGCTAGAGAGGCACAGTGTCCATGAGGAGAGACAACGTGAATACGACATCTCTCCTTTGCCTCCCATTAGAACTGAAAGACAAAACCCAGAGCGCAGGGCCCTCCACACAGGACGAGCTAACTCTGCCCGCCCCTTTCACACCCATGAAAGGGAGAACGAGGAAGATCATCGCATTCCTCGAGAGCAACATACAGCGTGGGAGCCTTGCGCTTTCGCACCTGCTAGATATAATGATCACCCATTAAGGCCGGAGCCTCAAGTAAATGCCGCTAATCTCGACAGAGGGAAGCATCACATAGAAGTCCCGGATCCTCAAAACCAAGATAGATACATCGAAAAGGTGGCTAGGCCTCCTAGAATTAAAACAACAAAGCAAATTGACCTATCATTTGCTAGACATGCCGCCCGCCAAGCGCAGATCAAGCAGCTTGAGCAGGATCAGCAGCAGCTAGAACAATTATATCACCTTAATAAAGAGCGCATTCGACGCCAAACAAATGAGCTGCTCCGCATCACTATGCCTGAAAAGGTTCAGACCCCCCAAATGCAGAGGGCGGAAAGGTACGAGAGGCACAACCTCATAGTGCATGATAGGTCCCCAAGACCTCGCCAAGAGGTGCCTTTAAGACACCCGAGACATGAGCGGGAGGCCACTCCCAGGAATGACGATGGGCACCCTTCACGAGCGCCCACTCCTGTTCATCGAGCTCACCCAATAACTCCTCGGGAAGCTTATGAGGAGTATGAAGAAGAAGAACGGGCCGAAATGCCCTATCAAGGCAGAGGAGGTGCTATCCAGCCACCCCTCCATAGGCCCCCAGTTGCCCAACGGGAACGAGTTACGGAAGAAGAGATTAAATCTTCCAATGCATATAAAGCGCTATTAGAGCGTTTAGAGTCTGTGGAGACAAAAGCTTCGGGCATCAAAAGCCCACATTACGTCAACTCCGCAGTCATCCAAGTGCATCCCTCAGTGCCCACACCTCTTTACCCCGAACATTTCAAGTTGCCTCAATTGGCAGTCTTTAAAGGTGAAGAGGACGCACAAGAACATGTCACAAGATTCCTAAGCCAATGCTTCGGCATCCAAGATAATGACGCATTGTTGCTTAGGACATTCATAACCACATTCGTAGGCCCCGCCTCGGATTGGTTCACACAATTACCAAAACACAGCATAAACAACCTAGATCAATTAGTAGATGCGTTTCTTGAATGCTTTGCTTTCAACACAAGGAAGAAGGCATCACCGAGTGATCTGGCCAGCCTCAGGCAATATGAGGAAGAAACAATGGCAGCATACGGGAATCGATGGAGGGCTTTGCTTTCTAAGCTACCCTACCATCCCCCTATGTCTGATCTCACACAGATGTTTGCACGGAGTTGCTTAAAATCAATCTCTGGGCTATTGCTGCTGCAGCAATACGATAGTTTAGAAGAAGCTTTGGCGCAAGCCAGAGTTATAGAAGAGATCAAAATAGGAGAGGGCGCAATCGCCAAGCCTAAAAAGAAAGAGTGGAACAAAAACACTAAGACTGGGACTACGCAACCAAAACCCGCTGTAGTTAATCAAGTCACGATAAATGTCCCTAAGCCTGTGCAAGAAATACAGCCTCAAAAGGCTAATTATCAGGCAGTGCCTCCCAATTATGAAAGAGAAAATAAAAGACAGGAGCAAAATCAGCAGCGTCACCCTAGGCGACAATTCACCCCTTATACGGAGTCCAGGGACTCCCTGTTTGACCGCTTGTCAGCGGCAAATCTAATCAACCTTCCTGAAATCCAAACCATAGATCCTAACGCTCCCAAGCCTAAGGGATACAGAGAGGATTTATATTGTAGGTTCCATAGGCGAAGGGGACATGACTTAAATGGATGTTGGAAATTCAAAGGACTGATACAAGATTTAATTGATAATCAAACATTGGCAGTGGACAACCCCATAGCACCAAATAATCAACAGATGGGGATATTCAAGGACCCTTTGCCTGCCCATGAGGCATAGGCAAAACCTCTTCAGATTAATGAGGTGCGACAAAATCTCCCCATGCAAGGATATGTGGGAATGATCAGCATAGTAACGAGGAACAAAAAGTACCAGCAGCTGCCCGGAGGTAGCTACAAGAGAAGTTCCTTCAACATCGCAACCTCAACAACCCACTGTGCAATTGCCTCCGCCTAGACCCGAGGTCACGATACGGACCAAACTCACGCAGAGTTTGTGGACCACATCGGCTAGGCTTTCCATTTATGAGCTTATACAATAGTCAGCGCCCCATCGAGAAGCTCTCATGGAAATTCTGAAAGCCATCGAATTACAGCCTCACGAAGCAAATTCCTTCAATAACTTTGTAGGACATGTAAAACGATGTACAGAGCCAGTCATTACCTTTAGAGAGGATGAAGTTAAAGCAGTATCGAATGACATGGCAGATCCACCCCTGCACGTTATCGCGCGGGTCAACGGGATCCCGTACAAGAGAGTGTTGGTAGATACTGGCTCATCCAGTAACATCATTACCACTGCAGCATTAAAACATCTGAAGCTGCCAGCCTCTCATATCATGGCTTCAACATACACACTATGAGCATTCAATGATGCAATATGCTCAACAGTCGGCACAATTGTTCTACCCGTCCAGGTAGGACAAAAGACGATACCTACATTGTGCCACATTCTAGAAGGCGAGATGGCATACAACATACTGCTAGGGCGACCATGGATCAGGGACATGAAGTGTGTCCCTTTGATAGCTCACCAGTGTCTAAAGTATGCATTTGAAGGAGAAATACATGTAGTCCCGATGGACTTAGAACCCTTCAAATATTGCAATGCAGTGCATTTGATGCCGCAATCGACCCTCCCGTCGACGCACTTGGATTTCCAGTTAAATCCATCTAGACAGGGTCCGATACCGTAGACACCACGGATGACTAATCCATCGAAACCCCAGCCAGGTGCATCTACATCATCGGCTCCTTCATTACCAATGCCACCTGTCATGGCTAAACAGAAGGACAAAGGAAAAAAGATCTTGGAAGAGGCTCAACCCCTAGAAGAGGTGTTGCCAACGATATCAACTGTCTCAACAGAAGAAATACTTAGCACAATGGAAGCTGAGATTCCTAATCCACCCAACATGGAATGGACTCAGGAAGGCCTTCCATTTCCTCCCTCTCAATCGTCAACAATTATTGTTGAAATGGCCGATACGGGCCTGGGAGAATATCTGGTGCAAAATGTTGTAGCAACGCCCATGCTAGAAATAGTGCAGGACATGGGGAGACCTCGCCTTCCCATAGGGACAATTGTTCCTTTAGGTTACCCACCAAACCAGACAAATTTTGTGTATGGGGGCCTTGATCATGGTGTAGAACCATGCAAGCAAAAGGACGAGGACGAAGAGCCTTTTGCCGAAAATATCAATTATTTGTCGAACCCGGACTTCGCTCTGAGATATCTAGGCCAATGCAATTGGCACGGATACGGGTTAGGTAGGTATGAGCAAGGGGTGCGTGTCCTTTGCCAGCCAAGATATCAAATGCCTTATGATAAGTCGGGAGTAGGGTTCAACCACCCCCTGCCCTTAGACATCTTGGTAGAAAACATGCAAGGCCTAGAAATAGGCAGCAAGGGTGGATTGGCATTAGATCCTTATGCCAACCCAAATACAGAATATACATTGGGAGATTACCTCCCATGGTCAACAAACACCCTTGGCAACAGCAGTAATCCCCCTCCTTTGCTAGAGAGAGGTGAAAGTTCGGACATTAATCCCCAAAGAGAACATAGACGGTGTCCGGACATATTTTTGAAGCTGTTCCCCTTAGAGGTTCCAGTTGAGTCAATACAGTGTCAAGAGAATCAGGTCCCCCCACCAAGAGTGGAACAACCGCAATGGGACCAGATTAACTTGCTGGAACAAGGAGAACCCTCAATGTCGCAAGTAATAGTTGCTGAAGAGAATGAACATTTTTGGATCTCCGAAAGTGATTCAGAAGATGAGACTGAGATGATCTATCTCAGACATGCGCGATGGAATAATCGCCCTTTAACTCATGAAGATCTAATGGGACAGATGGGCATAAGGTTAGGGCATGAATGGTGGGTAGACCCAGCGGGGTGGGACCAAGTGTTGGATCCATGGCTCCAAATTCAAGATGAGCACCGTCCACCCCGAGACCCTATCATGACATCAGTGCCGAGGGAAGACCCCGTCTTCCTATCAACACATAGGGCCGATCCGTTCATGCCCGTCCCTACAGAGCCAGATCCAGAGCATAGGGAGCATCCAGAATGTTCGAGTTATCACACCCACGGTAATGGAGACCAAATTCATTTCATCCACATGATCTCCATTGATTTGACCGCACCCATCCGCAATCCGGCCGATCCAACATGGTCATTGCATCTAGACATAGATGCCATCGACTGGGATCGCGTCAATTCACCGCTCTCCCCATCAGAGTATTGGCCTTTCGGTGAAATGCCTCATTTTACCCCAGGGACAACTCAGGATATTTTTCAAGTTGAAGAGGGACCCGAGGTTCCAAACGTAGATCTAAACTCAGCTAATGATATCCATTTGATCCCAACTCCACATCAGTTGGAGGACGGATCCCACATGTCAGTCGAGGAAACGACTGACGTAGACATCGGCTTAGACCCAATGAATCCACAGATTATCAAGCTGGGGGTAAGCTTATCCCCTGAAGAGCAAGCCGACTACATTGCCCTTCTCAAAGCGAAGAAGGAGGTTTTTGCATGGTCATACAGAGACATGCCGGGACTAGATCCGTAGCTAGTCACGCATAATCTAACGCTTGACCCGACAATCAAGCCAGTTAAGCAAAAACTATGAAAGATGCACCCAACAATGGCCTTGATGGTCAAAGATGAATTGCAAAAGCTGTTGGATGCATAGTTTGTCATCTGCGTGGACTATCCGCCATGGTTGTCCAACATGGTGCCCGTCAAAAAGCCCGACGGGAGGATTCGCATATGCACCGATTTTTGAGATCTAAACAAAGCGAGTCCTAAGGATGATTTCCCCTTGCCAAGCATCGACGCGTTGGTAGACGCTACAACAGGTCACGAAATGCTATCCCTCATGGATGGTTTCTCAGGATACAATCAGATTCGTATCAATCCTGAGGATCAACTCAAAACGGCGTTCACAACGCCTTGGGGGACATTTTGTTATAAGGTCATGCCTTTTGGCCTTAAAAATGTCTGGCGCCACCTACCAACGTGCCATGACGTACATCTTCCATGATTACATGCATAAAACTTTGGAAGATTACATGGATGATTTGTTAGCCAAGTCTCTTTTGCGCTCAGATCATCTCGGTGACTTAAGCAAGATTCTCGATCGCCTCATAGAGCATAAGGTCAGACTGAATCCCAAGAAGTGCGTATTCGGCGTCACATCTGGAAAACTCTTGGGTTTTATAGTCTCAAAGCGAGGCATCGAGGTGGACCCAAAGAAAGTCAAGGCAATCCTTGAAATGGCTCCCCCAACCACTATTAAGCAGCTCAGAAGTCTGCAAGGAAAGGTCACGTCGATTAAGCGCTTCATAGCGCAGTTATCTGACAAGTGTCGACCCATGAACAAATTATTGCACAAAGGGGTTACATTTCCAGTCAGCCTTTGATGAAATCAAACGATACTTGGCTTCGCCGCCAGTATTGGCACCACCTAGACCAGGAGTGTCGTTCTACTTATACATCTCAGCTACTGAGGTGGCACTGGGCGCCATGCTGGCCCAAAAGAATGAACTTCACAAAGAACAGGCTACTTACTATCTTAGCCGCACCTCGGTCAGTTACGAACTTAACTATGCATACGTTGAAAAACTCTGCTTGGCAGTGGTGTTTGCTACCAAGAGGCTACGCCACTACATGTTGAGCAACACTACGTATGTTGTGTCTAAGGAGAATCCATTGCGATACATGATGAGTCGTACCTATCATAGTAGTCGCACGGCGAAATGGATCATGTTGTTGATGGAATTTGACATAGAATTTATTGGACAGAAATCTATCAAAGGACAAGTCATAGCCGATCAACTAGCAGAGGCTCCTCTTGAAGACGATCAGCCTCTAGTCATAGAACTACCCGATGATGGGGTCTTCCATGTCTCAGAATCGCCAGATTCTGATGAGCCTGAGTCACAGGCCGACATAACCTTATTTTTTGATGGTTCTAAATGTGAGCAAGGTGGTGGCACGGGAATTGTATTCTTCACACCGTAGGGCGCTCCAATGCCCCTGTCATTTAAATTAAACTTCCCGTGCACCAACAATAATGCAGAGTATGAAGCCTTGCTCCTAGGTCTTCAGACAACAATCGCCATGAACATCAAATGACTAAACATCTTTGGTGATTCGCTGTTAATCGTCAATCAAGTCAAAGGGGAATACAAATGCAAATGCCCAGTTTTGCAGGCTTATAAAGCCCTTGTGGACAAATTCCTGGCAAAACTTGAATGGTACGACATCGAGGCACTCCCTCGATCATCGAATCATTTTGCGGACACAATGGCCTCCTTGGGGTCACTAATCCCGCAAGACCTTTCTGGTGATATGACAACCATTCAAGTCAAAACCTTATCACAATCCGCGATGGAGCGTGCAAGCTCCGACTTGACGTCAGGAATCCACATGATCCAGATTGAACCATCCTCGGATAAGTTCTCTCGAATCCGTGATCATCTGAAACATGCCAACTGGGGGTCCTTATTCTCCCCTACTCCCATCAATAGCAACACAACGTTGTTCTTACAAGTTCTATCCCACTCAGCATTTGTTAGGGAGAAACTTCAAAAGGGATTGGCTGTTCATACTGTCGAGGTTTTCGATCAACAAGACTGGTATTTACCCATTAGAGACTACCTCAAGTTAGGTAATCTTCCCCTTGGATTGACGCACGTCGCAAAATGAACATTCAAGCAGAAAGCGGCTAAGTATGTCTTGATAGGAGACATTTTGTATCGTCGTAGCTATGAAGGAATCCTTCTTCGTTGCTTGGACCAGCAAGAGTCCACTTGGGCGATCGCCCAAGCGCACGATGGTACATGTGGTGGCCACTTTAGTGGTATGGCCATTGCAAAGCGCATTCTTCGCATGGGATATTATTGGCCATATTTAGAGCGAGATTGTTGCGCATATGTCAAGAAGTGCGTGAAGTGTCAACATCATGCCAATTTGATGCACGTACCTTCCCAGGCCTTGCAGACAGTCCAGTCTACTTGGCCATTTTCATAGTGGGGCTTCGATCTAATTGGAAAGATCTCCCCTGCATCGTCAGGCCGTCACACGTTTATCATAATGGCCACAGAGTATTTTACCAAATGGGTGGAAGCAATTCCGCTAACCTCTACGACAGGACACCGCATTGTGGAGTTCATTTTGCATAACATCATATGTCATTTTGGTATTCCATCCAAAATAATCTCGGATAATGGGCCATCATTCAAGAACAAAGACGTGCGTGCTTTGACCACAAAGTACAAAATCCAAGACAGTTTTTTGACACCCTATTATCCGCGAGCAAATGGGCAAGCAGAGGCGTCAAACAAAATGCTAGTTGCCATCCTTAAAAAGACGGTCGCAGACAGTCATAAGGATTGGCACATCCAAATCCCACTTGCCCTTTGGGCTTATCGCACCAGCATTCGGACGCCAACTGGGGCCACTCCGTTTTCACTCGTGTATGGCTCAGAGGCAGTAATGCCTCTAGAGTTGGAAATTCCTTCCCTCCGCATATCAATGCAGGAGTTCATCGATGATGACACTGCACGGCAGGCCCGGTTAGACCAACTTACGTTGCTTGACGAACGACGCGTTAATGCTCTCGAGCACTTACGTATCTATCAAGAGTGGCTTAAGAAAGCTTACAACATGAAAGTTCACCTAAGGGACTTTCGGGTTGGTGATTTGGTTTTGAAGGAAAACCAACAGAACTCTAATTTGCCATCCCACCTAAGGGACAAGTTCACGGCAAATTGGTTAGGTCCATATGTCATTGATAGCAAAATAGGACCCGGGACATACCGGCTAGCTTCTCTCGACGGTATCAAGGAAACAGAACCCTTGAATATCAGTCATTTGCGACCATTCTATATCTAAGAGAGCCATATCCCAAAAATGCTCCAAGGATTCCTGAAATCGCTTGGTCAATCCCAAAAATGCTCCAAGGATTATCGCAATCGCTTGGTCAAATCCCAAAAATGCTCCAAGGATTATCGCAATCGCTTGGTCAAATCCCAAAAATGCTCCAAGGATTATCGCAATCGCTTGGTCAAATCCAAACAAAAGGCTCCAAGGATCCATAAAATCGCTTGGTCAATTCCAAAAAGGCCCCAAGGATTCTTAAAATCGCTTGGTCAATCCCAAAAATGCTCCAAGGATTCTTGCAATCGCTTGGTCAATCCCAAAAATGCTCCAAAGGATTTCCACAATCACTTGGTCAAAAATCAAGAAAATTCAAAAACAACAAAAATCATCAAAAACAACAAAAATTTTTGCATTTCATTTCTAGGCATACTCAAATTCATCAATAGAGAGCTCTTCTCGCACCTCATCTTCATATTCACCAAAATCAATCCATCAAAAATACAAAAATACATAGCTGCATTAAAGCATTGCATCCATATATTGCAAAAGGTCGTACGGGTCAAAGGCACCATAGGTTGTAATTGCTCTGTTAGTCCATCTTGTTCCACACTGTTCCATTTTACAAAAACAACAAGACACCATGCATTGCTTTTTACCACACTAGAGTCAGTGGTCTTTTAATGTATCAAGGATTTCGTGATTCAGTCATCATTTTGCTCTTTAGCCATGTAATGTATCAAGTCGGACAGATTTTACGAAGGTAGAGTTACACTTGAAATACACCTTGTTACGTAACATCCCAACACAAATTAAAACACATAAAAATTCCCAAGTTGTGTGAACGAAAGATGAAACCTGCGCAGTAATCCAGGTCACCATAAGTGAAACGGTTATCTTGCTCATCCCCCCGTGCGAATGGTCCCAGAATGCCGAGAATTGACAAAAGGACAAGCTCTTTCCTATCCATTCACCTCCATATACAAGTGGTTTTCACCACTACCAAATTCCAATCATAGTTGGTTCCCAAAGTTGTAAGGATTTGTACTACACGTCCCTGCCAAGGATGGGTAGTCATCCCCAAGACCTAAAGGGATCAACACCATTCACAAACAAAATTCCAACAAATCATCATCCTAAAACTTTCCATTCACCTTTGATCTCCAAGTTGTAAGGATTCGTACTATCCGCCCCTAATCAGGATGGGTAGTCATCCCCAAGGCCTAACAGATCAATGCCCTTGCTCCATAATCTCCATCACCCCCTTGGTTCCCAACGTCGTAAGGATTCGTACTACACGCCCCTAACCAGGATGCGTAGTCATCCCCAAGGCCACAAGGATCAAGGCCACTCACAAGCCCAAACTCACAATACTCAAAATACAAAATCAAATAACAGTGGTTATCACTACTATTCAAAATCCTTGCTCAAAAAGAATTAATAGAAAATAAACAAGTGATTTTCATCACTATATAGACGAGCAACTTTCTAAATCATTCAGCCAACAAATATCCTGAACTTGAATCCCTGGAATTCTCAGCATTCGAAAACCATCTAGGTGATCCTCATTACAAGTTTGGTTGATAGCCTATCTGGCAATGGTGGTATCCTACCCGCATGACGATATGTCTGTCACATTCGCTTTGCGTATGTGCAGACCAATGTTTGCATAAGGATGAGCTAGCTTATGGTATCCTGGATAACACCGTAGATTAATCTAACTAAATACAACAAAGGAGTTAGTGGAGCTAATTAGGTGATCCTCAATACGAGTTCGGTTGAAAGCCCATCCGGCACTGGCGGTATCCTGACAAATACCACATAAATGAACTCAATTGCACACACAGGGATGTGAAATAGCTTGGTCAAAAACAAGTCCGATTCATACCTTGTTCAAAAGTCTTGTAAGATAAAGTACAATCATGGCTAGTAAGTTAAAACTGTCTGAGTCTCAGAAAACCTTAGCTACATTTCTAAACCAATTGCACTACTTTTCATCCTTACAATACCATCAGAAAATACAAAAAAAAGAAAAACCACATGTATACATACAAAGTCATCCACTACAGCAATCGCCTAAAAGACAAAATAATAAAGTCCTAAACAGTCTATGGTGCCATAGCCAAACATCACAAATTCTATCCATCCATTTCATTTTCCGCATATCACATATAAATCAAAAACATTTGCATTCATCACAACATATGCATCCATCAAAAATCAACATACAACAATCGCATTTATCATATCATATGCATCCATCAATATAAAGTAGCATGCATCCATCAACATCAATCATTGTGCATAACATAAAATCATGACATATACACAAAGCAAGAAAATCAAAACAACAAAAACATCACAAAAATGTAACACAAAAACATAAGCAATAAGCATTGCCGGACACAAGTGCTCTTGCACTTAACCTCTTGGCATAGAAAATCGATGTCGGGGTTCAAATTGTCACTCTCCTACTTCCCCAAGAAGGCTACCATAGCTGGACCGCTCCACGGGAAGACGGGTTTTTGATGATTTCACCCCATTATGGCATCACCAAAAGGGTTAACACCCACCAAAAATAGGTCCAAATGTCGGGAAATTGCACGTGCTTAAACGGTAAAACACCTAAAGGCACCCTTGCACAAGTCATCTTGGGTCAAGCGACTCGTCGCTTTTCTCATGAAGGTCATTCCCTCATCGATTCGTCGCTTGAGGGGGTAGTCACACTTAGTCACCAATCAACAAGCACACACCCAATCAAGGCAATGACATGCATTCAGAGAATCATTGACAAAGACAATCACGCTCCTGCTTGGGGCAGTAAACAAGCAATCATTAAATTGATCAAACACTTGGCATTCCCGAAGCATGAACACAAGGTTCCCCTGTGGACAAAAGGTTACGCCCTTTGCCTAATCATGACTGATCAATGTCCAAGCTCAAGTCACACCTCACCAAAATAGGTTAACACTTGAAATCAAATTCCTTAGCTCGTCAGAAGCAAGGATTCAAGAATGCATGCCCTTTCCATACTTGGGGCATCAAAAGTTGGTTAGGTCACCAAGAAACCCTAATCATTAGTGCTTTGGTTATCTATTTTTTGCTCAGCACTGCATCACCCGCAGCGCTTCCCAAAAAGGGGCATCTGTAGACACCAAAACAGCACCAATCCGATTAAGTGACTACAAACACCGATCGCATTGACACACACAGACTTTCAGGGCAGCCCTCAGAGGTCAAACAGTGGTCCTAGCCACTTACACAGCAGTTTAGAAGGTCGAAACGTGAACAAAGCAAAATATGGTCATTTTAACAAGCCTTAAATTCAAAGCAAAACTTAAGCAAGAACAAGCCTTAAATTCAAAGCAAAACTTAAGCAAGAACAAGCCTTAAATTCAAAGCAAAACTTAAGCAAGCAAGCCTTAAGCAAAGGGGAACCTTGGCCTTAGGTGTCGCGAAATCGCGACGTCGCGATTTCGCGACGTCGCGAAATCGCGACACCTAAGGCCCAAAGGGGAACCTTGGCCTTAGGTGTCGCGAAATCGTGACACCTAAGGCCCGAAGGGAGCTTCGGCCGAGGGTGTCACGATTTCGCGACGTCGCGAAATCGTGACACCTAAGGCCCAAAGGGAGCTTCGACCGAGGGTGTCACGATTTCGACGTCGCGAAATCATGACACCTAAGGCCCGAAAGGGAGCTTCGGCCAAGGGTGTCGCGATTTCGTGACGTCACGAAATCGTGACACCTAAGGCCGAAGGGAGCTTCGGTCGAGGGTGTCGCGATTTCGCGACATCGTGAAATCGTGACACCTAAGGCCCGAAAGGGAGCTTCGGCCGAGGGTGTCGCGATTTCGTGACGTCGCAAAATCATGACACCTAAGGCCCAAAGGGGAACCTCGGCCGAAGTGTCATGATATCGCGACGTCGTGATATCGCGACACTTCGGCATTTACGACTGGGCAGATTTTTAGGCATTCGAAGGCAGAATTCAACCCGTTAAAAAGTAGACATTAAACAAATTAAAAGAGCACGTTAACCAACAAAGGTGGACTTTAAACAAATACAGGCATTTTGACAAAGATACGAGAATGGGCATTAAACAACTGGCAGTGAAAGTCAGTCAGTTACGTGGGCCGTTGGAGGACTATCACAGTGGCATTAACGAAAGCCCGAGTCATGGAGGACTTTCCTCTCTCGTGGAGACACGACCGCCACATGGCACCTTTGACCAACACGTGGCGCTTATGCACGCCTATTCAAAGAGACCCCCTGGGTCTATAAAATGGTGGATTTTTCCACCCAAAAGACAAGTTAGGAAGCATTTGAAAGGAACGAAGTGCTGTCAGACCAAACACTCGATTGCGCTCCTTTTCGATTCATCCCTTCTACACCCGTAATCTCTTTCGCAGGAGAGGTTATTGGTGGCTGCTAGAAGGTGAATCCGAACCTTCAAACCCGACATTTTGGCCACTTGAATCAACCAATTTGCTGACAACCCCTTCTCTGAGGTTTTGGGCCTGGGTGCATCAAAGTCGAGCTTCAACGGGGGCGGCCCGCTTGGGCACCCCACACTTTTGTTTGTTGCATGATTAATTTATTCTGTCATTGCGAATATATCTTGTATTACCATATCTATCGAATATTATCATGCATTATGCTTTATCGAATATTATCATGCTCTCGCGGTATTTGCTATCCCACTAACCTGCAGGCAGCGACGTTTAATTCGACAGCAGATTGGCCGACTGTTTCAATGGCAGTGGCCATCTGGTGACGTTTTCTGTCAGAGTTGCAGGTTGCGTAGAGTTATTTTATTCACGTATTTAATCAATCTCTGCACGTATTTCTCATTGATTTTTAAAAGTCAAACATTCTATCTTTTGTTGCAGGTGCTACTAACGTCTCTGTGTTTCTTTGATCGTAGGAGAAACAGCAGCAAGCAAGGATTCATCAGCATAAGCGGTGGCAGCACTTTGGCCCGCCCGTTTCACATGTGGGCATGCGGAAAGAAGATTACTAATCATGATTGTAACTGAAAATATGTAACTGAGGAGATGTATTGTAACCGAGTTGGAATTAATATAAAAGGGCTGTGCTCCTGCTTTCTCTTTATATTTTGTCTCGATTTGATTACGTTCTTCCTATTTCATGCATCGAGTTAGTTTTTGTTTTCATTGCATCTTAGTATTTCTTTTTTACTTCCGAATCTCATGCTTTCACATATGACAATATCATCGCTTGCTAACATGTAAATTTGTAGAAAAAGGATGAAAAGGAGAAAACAATAGATGAATTAGTTTTAGGAGACATACTTGATGCTTGGGAAGATGTTAAATTGTATTGTCTATAGTCAAGTCCCCTGTTCTTTTTCACAAAATTAATTTTGAACCTATAGGAGAAGATAAATCACATGAAAGGGAAATGTAATTACTACAAAATAAATTGAACTATTTGAGAGAGTACTCTAATATTCCTCGGCTTTATTGGATACTATTTTTATGCTAGAACTGATGAATACATTGAATAAGAGAGGTTCAAAACTTGTAGGATAAGTTTACAACTTGCAAAACTAGTTTATAGCTTGTCTATGACCTATGAAGTTGATTTTAAAGAGATAGCAAGATATTTTTTGGATAAAAAGATATGGATGGATTAGAATAAGGATAAAGAATTAGAGGGTGACTAAAAATTAAGACATAGGTGGCTCTAGGAAAATTTATAGCCTATCAGTATTGATGACTATGATTTCATAGTATGTAGTTACAAAAGTAAAATTAGGTCTAAATCTAATAGGTGTTAGCACAAGAAAGTGAATAGGAGGTTTTTGATAATTCCTATGAACCCTACAAGGAAATCAAAGTAAATTTTGCAAGTCTAATACGACCATAGCATGCTAAAAGGAATTAGATAAGGTAATTAGTACCCTACAAAGAGGGGCAATATGGAAATATGTAATGAAATAGAATAGAGAAAAAGGCTTAATAAATAATAAATGGACCCTAAAAGAAAAGAATGATAAGAGAAATCACCTTTTCACCTATAGATGAAGCCTATTAGAAAAGTGTGAGACATGCATGCAAGGCTTTAAGATTCATGAAGGCAAAATTTTACTTTTGAAGGAGACACAAAAGGCTTCAAAATATACAAAAGAAAATTCTAGAGCTTTACTAAAAAATATATGATATTAAGATAACTTGTGTTAAATTTTATGCTCTTACATTGTGTTTACCATGTCAATTCATGTATCCCTTTCATTTTTTATTGTGTGTGATTTGAGAATGAGGTGCCCAATTTATATATTTCTAGGGCTTGGAGGGCAAGTGAGAAAGGTAAGATTATAAAATCTACATGTAGGAGTTGAATGAGGAAAAACAATATCAAACTTGATAAAAAGTTGCATTGAGGAATGACATAAGCAAAAAGTAAGCTAAATTGGAATGAATCTAAGGTGCCTTAATCCTATTTAGGTTGGTAAAACATTACAATGGATAGGCATAAGTGCTAGGATGAGAAAATTTCTGTTTTGAAGGATTGGAGACAAATTCATCACCTAGATAAATTCATGATTGTGAACTTGTCTGAGTTGCAAATTCATCCATATGATATTTAGAGGGGTAATATTTTCAAATTTTGGATGTAGATAATGTTCATCACCAAGGAGAAAAATTCATAGCCTATGAACTTATATGTAAGTTGTAAACATATTTTGAGTCTCCAATTTCTATAATGAAGACTGGAAAATGACTTAGGCATATTACCAAAAATTTACTAGAATTCTAGGATGTGATGGGGTGATCAAAATTGGGTGTAGACATCAAGAGTATAACAACTTATTAATTACATAATAACTCTTTTTTAAGGATTCTTATTCATACCCCTAATATTACATGATATTATTCTCATCATTACTTTTTACTTTTATTTGTGGTCTTAGTCCCACTTCTTGTTAACACTTATAATATTTATATTTTAACTTCCAAAATCAATATTTATATCAATTTCATTTTTTTTTATTGCTATAAGGATATATCCTTCTTTTTAATTTTCACTAAGACTTTTGTCTTCACTAATCTCTTCTATTTTTCTATATTGTTCGTAATGATACTTATCTCCTAAACTAATTATATTGCCTAAAGGACCTAAAGTGTAAGGATATCTTTATGTACACTTTCTACTTTATTTTGTTTTGGGGACATCAAAGTGCAAGGTGAGTCCTCCATAGTAATTACCATCATATATTACTTTATAAATAGTAAATTTTTACTTAAAAATCCTAAATTACAATGATTATTCTCCATGGCAATTACTTTCTTCTATTGACCTAAAAACCAAATGAAGATGTCTTAGATTAAAATTTATCTCTTATACCTCCTTTAATTTAAAATATATTTTCTCATCACCCTTCACACCTTTACTTGCTTTTAAATTGGAATTAACAAATTGTATTTATACCTTGTCCTTTATTTCTTCTAGTGTTTGATCCAATTGAACCATAATGGCCTTTACCATTTGATGATGTAGAGAGGCTTTATTTTCAACTTTCTTGGAAGTGAAATATTTTTGATATAATCCATTAGATTCTACTATGGTATAGTCTCCTTCCTTCATATTGAAATTTATCCCATTCAAAAATATTATCTCTTTCTCCATATTTTTCCCTTTACAATCTCTCGTGTCTAACTCATAATATTTGTGGAATTAGGATGCAATGCTTTTATAATACCATAGTTGATTCCATTCTCTTCATTTAGTGTAATAAACTATGGTAAAGGTTTTGAAATATCCATAGAAACACATATTTGGATATATAGAACATGCCTTTCTTTCTTAGTCCTAGATGAAATCCCCTAGAATGTTACCAATATCCACTACATGGATAGGGTTTTTTCATACATTTGACATTCATTTTATTCCTAACTAGGGCATCCTTACTTCTAATTAGAACATCTTTATATCTAGTGAGGACTCAAAATTACTTTCCTCCCATGCTACCTAGCTTTTCCCCTAAGAATCCTTTATTTTTTAATTTACTTAAATATGTAAATTAAAATATAAGGCGTACTCTATGCTTGCCTCACATAATTTGATTACATTCTAAAACATAAAATATGAAGTTCACTCCTTTTTTATTGGTACTCGTTGTTTGGACTAGCTCCTAAGATCAATTCTATTCTTTTACAAGTCCTATTCAATTAATTTAATCAACAATTTTTCATCAAAAAATAAATTAAGTCATCAATATTTTCATTATATATTATTTTATTTTTTAAAATATTTTAATTTCACTTTGATGTTTTATTTCCTTACTTGAATATTGTACTTCATTACTAACCTTGAATCCTTGAATTTAGTACCCTTGTATACATTTCACACCCACTTTTTTATAAAACTATGATGAGATGAGTTGTTTAGCTAAATGTAGGAATTAAAAAATATAAATAAGCATCTTGAAACTAATGAAAGCAATTTTGTAGTTGTACTTAATTTAGAATTTAGATATGCGTTCTTATATACAATTATTAATTACTAAAAAAAATGTAACTATAACCAACTCTTATGTATAAAAAAAAATTAGAATTTAAATGGTACCTTGCTAGATAATGCAAGGTCATATTTTATAATACCACCAATTGAAAGTATTACATAGCAAAGTTTTAGAGTCGAGATCTGAATTGGAAGAATCAGTCGATTTTTAGGGTTCCACCATTGATTCACGAGGTTCACGAGCAGGTTCTTGTGATTCTGAAGGCAATTGAGGTCAACGAATTCCATCATGGAGCCGTCTGGTGGGACAACGACAGACCAAGGTGGGAGTTTGGAGTAACAAAAATAATTGTGTGATGTTGTAATGAATGGTGGGTACTAGACTTTATCAAATATGACAGTATTTGAGCAAAAAGGTAAGGACCCCATGATCAATTCTTCTAGAATAACCCTCATTGCTAGCAATGATATGAATCTAGCTATAAAGGAAGAGTAAATGCGGTTAAATTTTTTGGCTATTTTCTTTGTTGATCTTGATGTGAATATTCTTCTATCCAAAATATTTTTTGATGATTGGATTAAAAACAATGGGAAAAATGTTTGGGTGTTTTTGTGTCCTTTTGTCGGATGATTCAAAAAAGTATTTTTGTTATTTTTTCAAAATCAGTGAGATGCAAAATAAATTACTAGATAAATAATTATGGAATGTGGGTAAATTGGTCTTCTAATCGGTTGCTTTGTCTCTGGAGGTTTTATGTGAAGAAATTTTTGCAATTTCTCACCCACATTGGGTGATTGTGAGGAATGTTCCACCATTTCTCTAGTCCTTTTTACCATAGTTGGTTTCTCCATTTGGCAAAGTGCTTAAGATAAAATATACTAAATCTCTTTTACCCCACCTGGATGTTTGCTTCCTGGGGTTGATTTATCAAAGGAAATTGAGGTTGAACTGGATAATTGTAATGTTACCTAAAAAATTGAAATGTTAGGAGGGCTTCATGCATGTCATATTTGTAAAAAGGAAGGTCACATAAGGTGAAACTGTCCAATTTTGTCTGCTAGAAATAAAGGCACTGTTCGTAATCCAAATGTGGGGTCTGCTAGTATGATGGAGATTTTTTTTACCTCATGAGGCCTTGGCATACTTGCTGACCTTAAACATCTTGGGTCTAACCCTAGCCCTACTAGTAATGAGGTGAATATGGTGTTGGCTGAAAAGAAAGATAAATATGTTAATAATCTTGAGTTGGTGGTAGGAGACTCTGTTAAATTGGGTGTTTTGAATAAAATGGTGGAAAACATTAAGGGTAATGAACCTAATGTTCTGAAATATAATATGGACCCTATTTATTTGGTTGCTAATAATTTCAATTCTGAGAGTGATATGGAATTTTTTGCAGCACCTGATAACTTAAGGAAAAAATATGAATAATCATGCTGGTAAAAATGTTTTACCTCTCTTACCACCTACTGGGTGGCACAAGCTCAATTTAGATGATGCGGGTAAAGGCAACCAAGGAGCTACTGGCAGAAGAGGAATTCTTAGAAACCATCGAGGAGAAATAATTTTGGCCTTTGCCTAGAACCTAGGAATTCAATCCAAAAATATGGCAGAGGCTCGAGCTCTATTCCAAAGTTTGATCCTCATGGAAGGGTTGAACATCAATAAACTTATCATCGAAGGAGACTCGTTGCACTGTATCAACTTCCTCTAAGGTATAGCTAGGCCTCCCTAGTCCCTAGCTTTGAGTTTCCAAGAATGCAAGGTTCTAGTTGGCAATTACCTAGAATTAGTTATTCAACATCAGTACCAGGAAGGAAACAAAGCTACATACTGGCTATCTAACAGGGGAGTCAGCGAATCTGACATTCAAGTTTAGAGAGACTCCTTCACCATTGGCCTAAGGAATGACCCTACAAGTTTCAATGTTTGCACAATGTGAGTTGTTGCTAGGGGGCTTGGTATGGATGAGACATGGTTCTGAGGGACTAATACCAGGTCTGTTTTTGCTCTAATAACCTATGCCATGTTTGCAAATTACATCCACAAATGTATCCACAACCATCACAATAATTTCTATATTGAGGACATTTGGAACTCGATCATTTGGTCCGCACATTTCCTACCGACCACAAAGTCTTTCCATGACATTCTTAGGGAGGTTTTGTTCGAAATTAGAGACAACATCAACTCTTGCACCCATCTGTTGGGGAAGTCTGGTAAATGGAAGGAATATCGGTCCAAAGGCATTCTCAAACGACAGTTTCCTTGGAGTGCACCCCTGATTTTCAATGTCCTCACAAGCATAATTATGAATACCCGGCCCCTTTCCCATGCGAGAACCCCTTTCCCATGCTTGGCCTTAAATTTCTCTGTTTAAGTTTCGCTTTCCTTTTTCTGTTGGCCACTGGTCATGTTTCACTTTAGTTAGTTCTTCCAGTTAGTTCTTCTGGGTGCCTTTACCTTAGGTGGCCCCTACTGTTTTTGGGCTTACTTGTTCTACTGCCACCGTACTTCCCCTTTGCCTCCCATCTTTGGAGGCCCACGACTGTTTTTTACAAGTTTTAGGGCCCTTTCAACACCCTTTCAACCAATCAAAAAAAAATGTTGTACCTCATACTGAAGTATCTACTACTATGAATTCATTGTCTAAGAGTAGGGATAAAAAACCTAATGCTTAGGAGCTTCCCTTAGTAAGCATTAATCAGAGGGCTATTGATCTTAAAATAGTCAATCATAGGGATATTCCTAAACCAGTAGATATAGTAGGAGACCCTGCCACTAAGAATGTCTCTAATCTAATGGCTCTTTCTATGACTGTAAAGGATAATTATGTTTTTGAATATGTTTCTAAATATGAAAATCTTATTTTTGGTAATGAATGGACTAAGGTAGAGTTCAATAAAATAAGGAGATCTAAAGACTCCTATTCTGGTGAAAAATCCATGAGAGCCACTAAGGTGGCAGCTAGAAATCGGAATTCTAATGTCTAATAAATCCACTTTTAATAATGCTTCTTCAATGTTTAAGTTGGAATGTAAGGGGTATTGAATACCCTAAAAGGAAGTATGCTATCAGACATTATATTCGGTCTTTTAGACATTATATAATGTTACAAGAAATTAATGCATATGGTTTTGTTCTACAAACTACAATGAGAGTTATTTAGAAAGATGTTTGTTTTAGCACTAATCATACCCCTGGTAGGGGTGGCACTGTTATTATGTTATCACCATTTTGGTCTAATAAAGTGGTTGAATATGGTTGTTCTCCATGAAACATAGCTATTTGGGTTATCCTCCAATCAAACAGTATGAAGTTTGGTATATGTTCCATTTATGCCCCCAATGACTATAAAGACCGATGCATTCTTTGGCAATGGTTAACCCACCTCCAGGATATTCCTTGGATCTTTGGTGGTGATTTCAATGTGGTCGAATCTCAAGATGATAAATATGATGACTTACCTATTACTTGGAAAGGTAATGAGGATGAGTTTTGGTTCATATGTAAGTTAAAATTTGATTTCTTTTATCCTATTGTTGGTTTTTGGAATCACTTATCTAATATTTGGTTTACATGGAGTAATATTCAACAAGGAAATTATAGAATCTATTATCATCTCGATAGATTCTATGCTAGTAAGTCCTTCTTCACTTTTGATAATGTTGTTCCAGCCTCCCGGGTTTTGGTTACTCCTACTACTATTTCTGATCATTATCCTATTTGTGTTAAGCTGCTTATTTTTGATGAATTAAGGAATATTTTCCATCAAAATAGAATATTTGTCCTTAATACTTTATTATTGAATAATAGTGACTATTGTGATGTCATTTTTACTCTCCGTGAGATTAATAAATGGATTTTCAAGCAATGATAGTACTATTTACAAATGGAACAGGAATATTCAAAGTTGGAGAAGTATTTTTCAGATCACTAGAAAAAAATACGCTTTAGACTCTAGGAGGTTGGAAAAAATATGAACTTGTTAGTGCTGAAATCCAATTACTGTTATATCCTAGTAGTGTTGAACGACAAGAATATGTTGTTACTCTCAAAAATGATATTAAAATAATTCAAACTAAGAGGCTGCTAGGGTAGAGGGCTCAACCCAGGTTAAATTGGCTTTAGACTGGTGATAGACGTTCCAATTTTTTCTTTAAATACAACAAATAAAAAGGTCTATTGGAAAATATTGGTAATCTTTGGTATGAGGATAATCTAATTAGTGATCCTGATTTTGTTAAAAATTTGTTGTTTTAGTATTATAAGGAAATTTTCTCTTCAAAAGACAACCCTCAGAGGTAGATTGATAGAGAATTCTATCGATAAATTCTCCCTAAGAAGATTATTGTTCAGGAGGCTGATATTTTAGATCTGTCTCTTACTAAAGAGGAAATATCTAAAGCTATTATTGCAATTAATAATGACAAAGTGCCTAGGTAGGATGGTATCCTGATAGAATTCTATAAAAAAAATATATATTGGATATGTGATGACCTCTTGGAGGTTTATTATGAAGCTATCCAAAAGGGATCTTTGGGACAATAAATTAATACAAGTATTGTTAGATTGTTGCCTAAAGGTGGTGATAAGCCTTTGATTAAAAATTGGTGACCCATAAATCTATTGAATGTTTCTTATAAAATACTTGCTAAAGCTTTGGGTTTCCGTCTTAATAAGGTTCTGTAGATATTTATCAACCCTACCCAAATGGGTATTATTAAAGGAAGATATATTTTTTTTAAATTTATTAACATGTTGGGAAGCCATGAGCTGGGCTAAGAGGTCTGGTCAAAATGCTGGCATATTGCTATTATATTTTGAAAAATCTTATGACAAAATTGAGCGGGGCTATCTCTTTATGGTGGCTTTCCTCCTTATTTTTGTAAAATGATCAAAGGTTTTATTGACTGATGTCGTGACATATATAGATGTTAATGGTTCTTTATCTGAACCTATATATTTATAGAGATCTATTCAGTAAGGTTACCCTTTGGCCCCTACTCTTTTTGTTATTGCTAGCCATGCTTTATATTATATGTTAAGGCATTTTGTTTATTATCCTAAGGTGAATGGTGTCATCCTCCCTAATGGTGATGAGCTTTTAAATGTGCAATTTGTGGATGATACTAATATCCTTGTTAATCTTGAAGAAGAGAATATAGCCAATTTGTTTCATATACTTGATATCTTTGGCAGTGCTTCTGGTGCCAAAATTTCTCTACCAAAGTCTATTCTGCTCAGCTGGAATTTTGAGCCTCCATCTTGGCTTAATAAATTTAATATCCAATGGGGTGGTCCTACTAAACAAGTGCGTTATCTTGGTATACCTTTCGTTGTGGATCCTTGTATTCCTGATATGTGGAATTGGTTTAAGAATAAGATCATTGGAAAGCCTAGCAAATGGAGCAAATTCCATATGAATATGGCTAGGCATATACAGGTTTGTCAAAAAAATTTGTCTACTTACACAATTTACTTTGCTTTTGCTTGGTTTTTTTCTGCCTATCAAGTTGATATTGTTCAAAGGTATATTCGTAAATTTCTTTGGTCTAATGGTCAGGGGGTTAAAATGAGACATGCAGTGAATTGGGCATGGTGTATTGTGAATAAAAAGAAAGGTGGGCTGGGTCTCAAAAATCTTAAAATACAAGGTATTTTTTTTTTGGTGGTGGCCACAAGGGGTAAACAGACTGTGACCACGAGGGAACCATTACATAACATATCCGCAACATGTGAGGCGAGAGATTAGAACCTGGGCCTCTCAGCAACTAGAGAGGTTTAACTACCCACTTGCTCTCCAACTCCTCTACATGGGCGGATAAAACTAATTTATAGTGGAAAACACCCCTTTCGGGGTGCCACTTTCAACGGGTTGGGCATAGGAGGAATGGAGCCTTGTCGGCCTCTACCAGCACATAGGACATTCCTAACTATACCATATATCTACAGTATGGAGACAAGGAGAATGGAACCTGGGTCGGTCTCTACCAGCACCCAGGGCATTTACCACTGCACCACAATAAGTAGATAAAAATAAAATTTATAGTGGAAAACACCCCTTTCGAGGTGCCACTTTCAAAATGTTGGGCATAGGAGGAATGGAGCCTTGTCGGCCTCTACCAGCACATAGGACATTCCTAACTATACCATATATCTGCAGGATGGAGACAAGGGGAATGGAACCTGGGTCGGCCTCTACCAGCACCCAGGGCATTTACCACTGCACCACAACAAGCAGATAAAGTGGATTACTTTAAAATACAAGGTATTACTTTATCAATAAAGTGGATTATTAACTGTCTTGAAGGTGATGAACCATGAAAGGTTCTTGTTCGGCATAATATTTCTAATGTTGTTCCGAAAAAGGTAAAATTTTGGAAGAGGTTTCATATTACAAACATTCTTTTTGGCAATTTTCTTGTTATACCTGCTGGTTCAACAATTTTTTGTAGTATATGGAAAGCCTAGGAATTTGTTAGAGGTAAAGTAATAATTAGTAAAGCTATTGGTAATATTTCTAATTTAATTTCTCTTAAAGGTTCTATTTGGTGGAACCTTATGCATAATGGGAAGCCTTTGGCTCTTATTCAAGGTTGTTCTGCTAAAAAGTGGGCTTCTAAAGGCATAAATACTTTTGAACAGATTGTGGATAATGATTCTTTGTTGTCATGGGAGTTTCTTCATATGAAATACGATCTTTCTCAGTCACACTGGTGGACGTATTCCTTATTGAGAGATTCATTCATGGCATTTCAGAATCATATTCTTATTGATGATGATAATCATTTTTATGATTCATGCAAATGGACAAATGGTTCTAATTTTAAAGACATTAACTAAAATCTTATATAATCTTCTTTGTGATACTTCTAATATAGTAAAACATGTTAATGGTTGTTGGTAGTTGGATCTTTCTGATAAGCAGGGATAGCTTATCTTTTAGCACATTTGGTCCAGCCCTTTAGAGCCTAAGAAGGCTTGTTTTTGCTGGTTGTTTTTGTTGTAGAAATTATCTCTTAACAAGGATCCTAAAACATTTATTACTTGCTCTCTATGTCGAGTTCCTGACACCTTTGATCATGTCTTTTTTGACTGCTTATATGCTAAGGAAATATGGGGTCTTTTCTTATATGATATGCATGGGTGGAATGATAAAAATGCATGCTTTAAACAACTTATTATTTCTAGTTTTATTCCTCAAATGCATCACTGTTATAACATGTTTTGGCTGCTCATTTCTACGGAGATTTTATGGTTTATATGGTTAGCTAAAAATGAGGAATTATTTTAGAAGGTTTAGAGGGTCCTTACTGAGTCTCTGAGGAGACTCACAAAATTTAAGGTGTTGCTTCAGGTGGTTCGTGTGCTTATTGGTTTCAAATCCAAATTCAGAGCCAAAGACAATGTCTTCTTTCCTCGGCTGCAAGAACGTCACCACAATATGGATGGTTACCAGTAGGTGCTTATGCTCCAATACTATTTAAATCGGTTTATATACATGTATAATATGATTATATCACATGCCTAATACTATGTTTTGCAGATGCTTCTCTCTATTGATGGTAGATGTTGCAGATTCTAGGGATCTTTTTATCATGGCACAATCTTCTTTATCAGATGTTATCACATATCATGTAGAAAAAGGCTGTAATATTTTGTATTATATATTTGATGTTGTCTTATGGCCACGTTTTGTCCTTAATGGAAATTGTATCTTTTAGTCTTTTGTACTTGTGTTTGTTTCTCGCCCTCCAGCTTGTCTTTGTAAACTCTGGTCATTATTAATATAAGTTAACAATTTTCAATTCAAAAGTATTACCTAGGGAGTTTATATCACCGGTATTCGACCTTTAACTTAACCTTGCCACAATCAAGGGTCCTAGTAAGTGGAAAGGAAGACTTCATGCTCCTTGCTCCTTTGATTCCTTTTGAGTGGAGAGGAAGAGTTGCACGTCCCTGACCAGAGTACCACGCTATGTGCAGAGTGGATAATTCATCGTCCCAATTCTACAAAATATATAAACATAAAGCTCGGTCTAGAATGGCCCGGGTACTACTGCTACGGAGCAGTGAGGATCCACACCTCCGGGATTGGACTCAATCTCCACCGTTCCAAAGCAGTATAATTGATATATGCAGGCTTTCCATCTATTTTAGTACAGTGGATCAGACTATATGCATAAACGTGAAACGCCAGGCCTACAGAAACGTGAATCACCATCATATTTTGGTTCCACTGTTGTCTATTATCGATGCTGGTTTGAGCTCCCATGTGACTAGTACTAATAAAGGATTGCCATTTATGTTTGCAGACACTAATCTAGACAAAGTTTTTCCTATTTGAATGAGACATGACGACAAGGCTACAAATAGGCTTGTGACAAGCACAATACGACTTTACTGTTGGTGTCAGGCTGCCAGCGAAAAACGAGTCACTCTTCTCATTCACACTGTACCCTTCTTAATCAGCCTTGAACGCTCATGTAACAAATGTCGCCTCTTCGTACGTAGGTTATCCAGTAGTACTTGTTCTAGTAACTATTTCAGGTAGGTTATATTTTAGGTAGGTTATTTTGTAGTGTTTTAATAAAAATTTGAATTTTATTAAAAATAAACTTCGAATTTTTTTAACTTGAAATAAGTTTAGTTTGAAAAAGTTATGATTTTTTTTTTAAATTTGTAGTTTTAAGAGAGTCTTTTGAATTGGAAGTTAATTTATGAGGTCTCACAAAAACTAAAAATTATAATTTTAAACCACTAAATACTATGATTATAATTAATTTTTTTAATTTCTAATCTCAAGCCTGCTGGGCCATATATGTTAACCTACACTCCTTGAGTTGGTCCTTTGGGAGACTGCAGATTTTGAGTACATAACATTTGAGACAGCACTATGTAAAATTTATGAGCCCCTCTGGTGTGACTATTGCTTTATTCAACTTGCCATGTGAGGCAAAGGTTTCTTGATCTTCTAATTATCTCGATTCTAGAAACACCAGTTTTACATATTCGACTGTCAGAAATATGGGTAGAGGGAAGATTGAGATTAAGAAGATTGAGGATCCAAAGAATAGGCAAACTACTTTTGCCAGGCGGAGAAAAGG
Source organism: Wollemia nobilis (assembly GCA_028583015.1). NCBI lineage: Eukaryota > Viridiplantae > Streptophyta > Pinopsida > Araucariales > Araucariaceae > Wollemia > Wollemia nobilis. The sequence continues at coordinate 3,998,698 of JAQPPZ010001753.1, forward strand.
GCTTGTAAAGAAGGCAAAGGAACTTTCAATCTTATGTTCTGCTGAAGTTGGAGTTATCATTTTCCCCAACCCCGGCAAAATTTACACATACCCGGATTCTGATGCCACGTAAGACTAATGTTTTATTTTTAGATGGCTAAAAATAATTTTTATGTTCAATCTGGATACATGTTGCTCTTGAATATTAGAGGAACCGCTCGTTTTAAAAATTACTTGCTCATTATAATTGGTTTTAGATGATTGTGTTTTGACTTTGAATTTTTCCCATATTGCGTTGTTAAAAGGATTCAACGGATATTGGAGAGACATCAGCGGATGTCGCGAGAATGTCCAGGGGAAGTCCATGTAATCATTCGAAACTGTTAAAGAATTTTAAATGAATTTCAACGGCTTTCGATTAAAATATGTATGGTACTCCTAATCAAACAGTGTTAATCGTTTACAGAGTAGAAGGCTGCAGGACGAGATCGCAAGGCTTGACTGTGCTGTAAGGTATTCTTCTATTTTGAAGTTGGAATATTTCTCATCACACGTCGATCAGAGGTGCATCCTGAAATCCTTATATTTTTCACAGACACATGATGGGAGAGGATCTTAACTTCTTGTCCTGGAATGAACTGAATACTCTGGAAGACCGTTTGGACAAGGGTGTATCGTTTATCCGTGATGAAAAAGTGAGTAAACTTCCACAAACTCTATCAATCCTTGATATAGCTTTAAACCATGCAATTTCCTAACTCTGTGGTTTATTGTGGTTGTTAATGCGACAGAATCGGCTAATGCTACAAGAACTAGAGACTTCAAGAAAGAGGGTAAGATTTTAATCTGGGCTAGGCTAATATTCTGTTTCATTTCTAACGAGTTTGACACATTTGCCTTTTGAATCTAGAATGGAGCTTTGATTGAAAGTATAGCTTACTTAGAACAAACGGTACGTACCATACTTATATTGTATTTTCATTAATCCAAAAGTGTGCCATTCTTTTGTAAAGACGTTACTAATTTCACATATACATTTATGTTACAGCTGAAGAATCGATGTTCACCTATAACGGAGGATTCTTTTGTAGAAAAAGCATTTTGCAAGGAAAAGCCAAATCCTTCAACACCTTTAGCTCCTGTCATTGGTGATGCGAAGCAATTAAAAACAAACATACACGAAGCTGATGCTGAATATGGGGTTAATACAAACCTCCAGCTGGGGAGAAAATCATTTTAGCAGCACTGGGTTATCAACAAATGTCTGCAACTTGGGATAGTCATTCCAATTAGGGTTGGCCATTTCCATTAAAAAGCTTTCAGGCTTGCTTATCTATCTTTTGATTCTAAATTACCATTGTTATTGCGCAACTGTGGCCACCCAGTGCTGCCTGTTGCATAAATTTGGTCGGCATATATGTTTGTCTATTTCGCATTCCGTTTGTATTTTATATTTTGAAGTTTGAAAATAGATAAACGTTAACGTGGAAGTCCAGTCATGGAATATAGTTTGCCTATTATGAAAACTCCAAGTTTTAATTTTTTTTTTATATAAAAAGTAGTTTTATATATTTAGCTATGACATGTTTAAGCTTATTTCAACGACTTATTGCAAAGAAACAAACATCTTTACAAGACAACGTTAAGATTAACAATGATCAGATGCCCTACAGGATTGAAATATTTACGAACTGTTTATCAGGTTACTATTTTAATAATTAATATGCTAATGGTATATTACTGGCAATTACTTTATGTTTTGATTTATTAACTTTATTTATGGTTAATAATTTGGAGAAAGGGAAAAATTAATTTAGGTTATAATTTGTAGCTATCTACAGAGTTTTGTAGCGGAGCGGTAAGTTGGTCCAGAGAATTGATCTCTTTCAAGATTATTGTTAAAGCTAATTTTTTTAGGATTATTGATGAGTCTATTTTTCAAAATTATTGCTATTGTTATTTTTTGGATTGCTGTTATTATTGTTTTCTAATGTGAAGGTTGTTTTTTTTTGGAAATTGTTGCAAAGGATGTTGTTTAAGATATTGTTAAGGTTGTTTGACTGTTGCTATAGTTGTTTTTAGGACTATTGTTGAGGCTATGTTAAGATTGTTTTTTTTAGAACTATTTCTAGGGGATTATTGTTTAAGGCTGTTTTTAGAGCCAAAGTTATTTTTTGAAATTATTGCTAAGGTTATTTTTTAGAACCATTGTTACCATTGTTTTTCAAGATAGTTGTTAAGGTTATCCTTTGGTTTTTCAAGACTATTGTGAATATTGTTTTTTTAGGATTATTGCTATAGTTGTATTTAATACTTGCTAAGATTGTTTTTTGTGACTATTACTAAAGTTGTTTTCAAAATTGTTGTTGAGACTATTTTGAACTAGTAATTATTTTATTTTTTGAAAACTTTAAAGTCATGTAAATGGTAGACTACAAGTGGTTTTTATAATACCTTAACAACTTCATTTTGTTTTGTAAAAAGTATCAGCCTTTTCAAAACCTTATATTTACTTAATTAAAAAAATAATTTTTAATATTAATTTTATTTTACAAAATAATTGATTTATTTTTTTAAATTGTACTTATATAAATAACAAAATTATTTATAACGATTAATTAATTATTAATTTTAATTATATATTTAAAACTAAAAATATTTATAATTAAATTAAAACTATAAGTATAACTCTCTACCTTATCCATGTCGTTATTTATAATAATTATCTATTCAAATTACTACATGAATTGCCCAAATATTAGTTGTGAGATTTGAAATTTTATTTATGAAGTAAACTCATTAATACCATCTAATCAAGTATAAATAGTTTTCAAATCTACTTACATTTGATAAAGAGACATGGTTTTACATTAATTAATGAATATACAATTACAACTAGCTATAGAAAAGGTAATTTCCTAGGAAAGTATTTAAAAGGAATATTAATAATTGTCAAAATATCAAAGCTATTTTATATTAAATACTCATGTTTTTTAAATTCTTGTTTTTAAATATATAAATAATATTAATAATCAAATATTATAGTTTATTAAAAAACAAAGAAAAAATAAATTAAAGGTTCTTTTGATCTAGCATTTATATTAGGAATTTAGTTTTGATGTAATGATAAATTTTTTATTTTTTATTATTTTTATAGAAAATAATGAGTATATTTTAATATTAATTTTTATTGTATTTACAAGTTATATATGTCTATAGTATTACTTTTGAATTATATTAAATTCATGGGAAATATTTAAAATGAGTAATATTAATAATATATATATTATGGTTGGGCATCTCCATCCATACATACCTAAGGGTGAGAGTGGAGCTTATCAATAGGGTCCAAACACACAATAATACATACACCCTATCCCTCACACAATTGCAAACACCACTATTGGAACCTTGGACCTCCTGAAGAAGAGCCAAAGCCAATTATACAATTAAAAATATCAATTTGACTTATACTATTCTTGTATTAGTTAAAATAGATTAAGGATTGTATAAAATAATTTCATTCTCACAAATGACACTTCCATATGTATTCCAATACTATAAAAAATATTTTAACACTTATATTTTATATTTGTATATTCTTATGTTTATCACAATTATTTCTACAAGAGAGGCAATAATATGATTATAAAATTGAGTATGATTATTTTTAAAAAAATTATAATTCCTTTCAAGCCATAATTCCAATTAATGGTGGAACTAATCCTCCATAAAAGGCTTATTGCTTTAGCTTTAAAATAATTAATTCAAATTTTCATCAACTCTCTTGATTTTGATGAAGTTATCCAATATGTTAAAAAATAACTAGCCTCAACATGTGTATAACTTAATCTTTCTACATTATTATTACATAAAGAACACATAAAAGGCCCATGATAACCTTTTGTTTTGGAACTCTCACCCATAACAATCTTGTTTTAGACTAAAAATCATTTTAGAACTCTCATCTATAAGAATCTCACTTTGGAATACTAACCATAAAAAAATTGAGAACTTAGGGCATGCCTCAAGTGATAAAAAATTTAGGAATATAAAGTTATTATTGGTGTAAATTCTTATACCCCAACCACATTTTTCTTTGATAGATTACAAATAACTTATTATTCCACATAAAAATAGATAAATAGAAATTTTGAAGCTTGAATTGAAATTCATTTGCTATTTTCTTGAGGTATTTTTCTTCAAGTAAGTTGCTAATAGGAATCCACAATGTGGAGTTTATGCTCACATTAGTATATAATTTATTTTATTTTTTGAATCTTTAAAAGCTATATATGATTGATCCAACATCTACATTTTTTTAGAATTCCCCCATTGACCACCTAATATATTTTGTGATAAATTAAAAACTATATAATATGAAGTTCCATGTTGTTAAGATTATACACAAGGTAAGTTTCATGAACAATTTAATTACATCAATTAAGCCTTATATATTTTTGAAGTAATAATTTTTTTTCCATTCTTTTATTGATATTTGAAAAGTTCCCATACATTGTATATCCTTAATACTAAATGTATAAGTCTACAATTTTACAAGCATCCCTTTAAAGTATTTTGTGGCTTCAAAACCCTACCACATTCACAATGAAGAAACCTAAATTTTTATCACATTATTTTTAAAGAAAATCTCAATGTTATATCTGACACATACACTCAATTAATATGAAGTTCCATATTTCTAAAGCTTATACACATGGTAATTTTTATCCTTAATGATAAATGTATAAGTCTATAATTTCACAAGAATCACTTCAAAGTATTTTATACCTTGAAAACCCTACCACACCCACAAAGAAGGAACCTAAATTTTTTATCATATTGCTTTTCAAAAATATATCAATATTGTAAGTGACACACACTCACTTATTGATGCAGTAATAAGTAGAGGGTTTAATAAAAACTTGATATCTTACGTAGCATATTTCACAATTCACTCACCAAAAATATCCTTAACTAGAATGAAATGGCACATTGACTCATTGAATTGTAGGATGACTCTTAGCTTGAACAACACTAGAACCATCACTTACATGATACTGAAATTTTAAATTAAATGATACTCCTTTAACATTTCATTTAACACTTAAATGACACTTATTCAAATGGGTCGTTTGATCACCACCTGAATGGTCTTTTTCCACTTGAAGGATGTTCTCTCAAATGACACTCCTACTTGAAAGGTGCATCATTCCTCACTCAAAAAACACTTCCTCTTGAATTGTACTTTTATTTTAATGGGGTAATTGTTCAAATTGTAATCTATTTGAACATCCTTGTTATGAATGACTCTGAATGTTTCTATAATATTTGCTTAAATGACATCAATATTGCTTGTATGGCATAACAATTGTTTGAATAACAAACAAAATATGCTTCAATAATAATATTTTACTTGGTTGACAATTTCTATAGGTATGACAATTTACACTTAATAGTTATATGCACTCAAATTATGGATTGTCTTGAATGAAAATTCTGGTTAAGCAATAGACTAAATTTATTGACAAAAACACATGAACTATAGGGTCTTAAACTATAATATTTTAAATTAAAATACTTGGATCAATAATAATTCAAACTATAATAATTCAAACTCTAACATATTGAATGGAAACAACATGCCTACAATATCCAAAGTACAACAACACTTATATAATACTTCAAAATTTCTCCCTATACAAACAAGATTAATACCACATGAATTTAATAACATAGTGCATTCTCCCATACATAGAATGCATTGAAACAAAGACTACAATTACATTATCATATTCCTAAATGACTTATAGTAACATGGTATACACATATCCTTACGTATTTCCTATACCTATTCTATATTATTGTTTTCCTTCTATTCTCTTGACTATTCACTCTCGTATTTATGCACACAACCTCTCTTCTATTCTCTATGTATGACATATTCCCTTATCTTCTCTCCTTTTTTTTATGCTTATCAATATCTATTATTTTTCTTATCAGTTTATCATCTTTCCTTGCAAGAAGGGACTTTTATATATATATATATATATATATATATATATATATATATATATATATATATATATATATATATATAAATGGTAGTTAAAAACAGGAGGTAACTACTTTTCTTGTAACCCTTTTCATGTGTGAATTATCCCACATCATACCCGATAAGAGAAATGTTTCATGAGCTCAAACTCATGAACATGAGTTGCTATTCCAATTTATTTTTAGTTTAGCTTGGATTTCTTCACAAGGCCATCATTATTTTTTTATCCTTGAATTATTTTGAGAAAAAAATCTTTTCTTTTTTAATCCACTTAACATATGTTTTACTTTATCCTATTCCATCACATCCATTAAACCATAATCAACATGTATTTTATTGACTATCTCTTGGTCCCAACACCTTTTTTTGGAGTGATTATATAATCTATAAATCTCACAAGGATGTAGATTCTAATACTTAGTTACCACATGTCTATATCTTCCACATTGACTATAACAAATCATCATAGGATCTTCATCCCTTGTACTAATTTCTCTTCTTACAAATTTAGTCTCACTAATTTTTACTTAACATGTATATCTAAGGCCTTAATTATTTGGCCTTATATCTAGCATTATGGGTATTTTCATACCTTACCCACATCTTTGTAATCCTTTTCCATTATATCCCATTATTTTCATTAACTTTAAACCAATACCTTTCGTGTGTTTTTCAAAGCACCCAATTGCTTCACCATCATTATTATATTCAATAATATCATATTTGTAATGGCTATCAATAACATGATGAGCTTCATCTTCCTTTATTATATCTTTATCATTCATTTTCTCTTTCTCTTTCTCTTTATCTAAAATGCCACTTAGGGGTTAGTTGAAAATAGAAGTAGAAAATGTTGCTTTATAATATTTATCATACCTAATACTTGTGATATGGACCAACTACCACTTCCCCAAGCTTATTCTCTTGTTTTTTTTTACCTTTACATCTAATTATTTTATAATTTTTCTCAACACTATTGTTTTTCCCTTTGACTTTATCTCATAACCCTTCAAGGTTTTATTTTGTACTCAAGCACACTATAGGACTATTGTCTAATTTTCCTCCTTTATATTTTAATACACATAATGTGTACCTCTTGCAATATTTCTCAGTACTGTAGGTGTTCACCCCACCATCACACAATTCCTTTCTATCAAAATACCATGCCCTTCTAAAAAATATATGAAAAACATCCATAGGCATAACATCATATAGTATCTCATCCTTATAAGAACCAATTTTAAAATTTACCATACATTTTTCACTTTATAAAATTTGTTATCCCTTTTGTAACCATGATACTTTGTACATATTTGGATATTCAATCCTCTTAAACCCATGAATTTCTACCATATCCATAGATACTAAATTATATGTACTTCCACTATCCACAATGACTTTGCAACACTTGTTTTTTTATTTGAATATGATTCTAAAAAGGCTTATTATTTGCACAAATTCATGCACATCCTTGGTTGGTTTAAACAACACCTTTCCTAATCATGATAGATTCTACTTACGTCAATTCCACCATGTACTTGGATGAGCTAACACTATCTTCATCTACCTATGCAATCATGTTCTTGATTTTTCTTCCTTTACCATTACCCTATTGTACTATTGGACACTCAAATTCTTCATGACTAATTTCATATCAATTTTTTTTTTGGGTAATCCTATATCTCTTCCTCTACCATAATTACATATTCCTCTTGGGAAATCTTCTCTTTCTCTAGTATTCTAAATAAAATTATATTGAGAAGAATTGGATTGTACTTATTGTATATGCTACCCTCTACCACTATTTGATTTTTCCCTTCCTATAGAGAAATATCCTCTTCTTCTAGAATTTTTTTGTTACTTGTGTGATAAATTTTATTTTTCCTTGAGTGCACATTGATATACCTCTTCAAATTTTATATTTTGAAGCATATCAATTTCATCTTATGTGGATAACTTTAGTCTATTTATGTATCTTTCCACTTTCTCCTCATTATCTTCAATATGACCTTCTATTATAGTCAATTTGAAGAATTCTTCCATATAATATTTCACACCCAGGTTTATTTTCCTTGATGTTTTAAAGTATTCTAAAAAACCCAATTTGATAATCAATAGATAAAAATTTAAACTTCAATTTGGATACAAACTTATCCCATGTTTGGATATTATCCTTTTCTTTTTGTTGTCTCTCTATTTGGATATGATCCCACCAAATTGAAGCATGGCCCTTCAATCATGTGCATGTAAATTTGATCCATATTATATCCTCCATAGATTCATAATCAAATAATCACTCTATGATTGTTATCCAATCTATCAATTCTTCTATGTTTAAACTTCCATTGAAATTGGGAGCACCCATCTTTGGCTTATGTCCCATGCTAGAGATTTCCTAAATTAACCACTATTATGATTCTTATCCTTGATCCTCATATCAAGATTCTATGTAATCAATATCCTCCTCTTTACCATCACTAATATCCTCGAGATAAATACATCTTATTTGGATAGTCTTAATTACATCTAGTCTATAAATAATTATGCTTAACATTTATTTTATACCTATTGGTCAGGACACAATGCCACATTCTATTTCTCTTCCTTGGTGTGCCATCTTCCCACTAACACATATTGCAAACCTCTAAAATAAAATCTAGTTTTGATACCAAATATGTAGTCACAAGGGGACAATTCAATGAAAAATTACCTCCTTACATAACGGATTTTAAAATTTACCCATTGGGAAAATATCCTTAACTAGAATGGCATGACATATTGTCTCTTCATTAAATGGTAGAGTGACTATTAACTTGAATGAATTTAATACCATCACTTACATGAGACTTAAATTCCCAATTAAATGACACTACTTTACTTGAACAACATTTCATTCAACACTTGAATGCTGCTTATTTGAACAATCATTTGATAACGACCTAAATGGTATTTGATAACTTTAATGATGCTTTCTCAACAATACCTCATTCATCACTTAAACAACATTTCCTTTTGAATTGTTCTATTATTTAAAAAAAAATCTTGTTCAAAAAACAATTTATCTTAATGTTCTCACTATAAATGACTCTTCAAACATTACTATGATATTTTCTTAGATGAAATCAATATTTATTTTATTATATAACAATCTATTGAATAAAAAGCAACATGTGCTTGAACAATAATATTTTACTTGGTCAATAATTTTATAGGTATGGTAATTAATACTTATTAGTTATATGCACTCAAATGGTAGGTTGTATTGAATGACAACTCTAGTTCATTGATAGAATAACTTTATTGGGAAAAATACTTGAAATATATGGTCTTGAAATATAATATTTTAAATAGTAATACTTAAATTAATAATACTTTTAATTGTAATCATTTGAACTCTATTGTTGCCATTGTAGAACTGACCCCAATTGGAGACCCACTTGAAATTGAGTTTTATACAAAGGTATTTATATCAATTTTATTTTTAAGGTTGCTCACATTGAATTAAAATTACTTCTTAGATCTTGGAAAATTAAATTTTAAGATGCTTTTTATGGTTTTTGAATTTTACCACTTTGTTCCTATAATAAGTTATAATCTTAAAATGATTATATCCTTTACTATAAAGATTTATTTGATTTTATTCTAATCTTGATAGAAAGGTCATAATATCATATTTGCAATGATATAAAATTCATAAATACAACATCAGTATTCAAAATTTTAGGCTAAAATACCATTCAACAACATCAATTTCCCATAGTAGTCCAAAAATTTCAAAGAAATATATAGTCAGATCCACAATTAATTTTCTTATTCTATCAACTATTTTGGATACCCATTTGGCTGAATTAGAAATTTAGAAAGATTCATAAAATTTTGGTCACTTTGAAAATTTACCATAATTTTGCACTATGTAACTATTTTGAGCTCTTAATCATGCATTAATATCATATCTGCAATATGATGGGGTTCATTCCCTATTGAATCAAGTTTGAAAATATATTTATAATGAATATAAATATGCCCAGGTTAATTTTCTGCCTTATCGCTAACTAGATCACCCAATTTAAATCTCATTGGCGTCAGAAAATCAATTCAAAGTTTAAATTCAAATTTTGCTTTGCCAATAATGGCATCATATATCCTTACAAAGTCTCATAAAGATATATACACCATTTTTTAATATCTCAACTAAGGTAAATTCCTTGAATGACCCTAACCTTTTGAGTCTATGCACTCAATTTCCCTTTTAGCACTAAGATTTTAAAAGCTTAAGAGAAAAATATTAAGTCAATGCCATTTTCTATTAAATTAATCCATGTACATAAATAATTTGGAATTTTAAGCTAAAGGTCCATTTTACGCTAATTCCCTAATCATTTAAATTGTCACCTAAAATTTTTCATGAAATAAATGGATGGCTAACCATCATCCTTAAAATAAAGGTAAAAGATGTATGGACCAGATAAGCTACAAAATAAATAAAATAATCCTATGGGCTAGAAACATTCCTGGTGAAATAAGTGTGTGGCCTGAAATAATTCTTGAAAATACTATTTTATCTTATGCACCTTAAATATAACAAATTAAAATAAAAGATAAGAGATTTGATGGTTCTGGAAAAAATCTAGGAGATACCAAGTCAGAGTTAGGAGACATTAGGTCAAAGTTGAGAAGCACTAAGATGTAATTTTATTGGCTACGAAATGGATAAGTCAACATCAAATCTACGAAATCAACGACTAAGAAATATAGCTAGGAAAGCACTAAACTAGCGTCCTATTGGATTAAAATATCTAGGGTTCAAAAGCAAAGTCAAGAAATATCACAACTCCAAATAATAACCAAGAAAGTATTAAATTGGTGTTCTATTAGATGAAGAGATCTAGGATTTAAAATCAAAGTTAGCAGATCTGATAGTTTGAAATATTACCAAGGTTACCAAAATATACAATGCACTAATCTAACATTTCATTGGAAGGTAAAATCAACGAACCAAAATGATATTTGATAGATCTGCAGTCAGTGTGAGCTCGAGAAATCAATGGCTCAAAAACATAGTCAAGAGATCAATGGCATAGATTTTTTTATGAGGAATGAAGTGCTAAAATTTGACTGGTCATGATGATGCCATTTAATTTCATTTAATAAGGTTTGAACTTTAGAAAGGATTTCCCCTTTTAATATACCAATTATTCTAAGGGTTTAAGTTTTATTTCTTTATTGATACTAAGGATTATATTTTCCTATGTGCTCATATATATTTAATAATATGGTGTATAATACCTCAGGTAATAAAGATATAATTTCATCCCTTCATCCTTAAGCTCTCATTAAAGCAACAAAAAATATTGAGTAACCTAAATAGTATACTTAATATGAAAATAAAGCAAATGAAATAACTAATAAGAGCTCATTTTTGGAAAACACATTATTTGAGATCTTAAGGAATAATAAAGAAAATTAAAGTCCTAACAAAGGAAATTCAAGTATATAATCAAGGAATAAGAACCACTTTCTTATTAGGGAATTTAAACCTTATGAATAAAAATTAATAAATTTGAGACAACTAATGGGAACATATTATGGAAATAAATTATTTGAAGAAAATTATTTGAAACTTTAATATATAAAGGAAATTTAAATTTTTTGTAAATAAAATTAACGAATAAAATAATAATGAGTGTATTTTAAAAAAATATAAAAATGGTATTTATTGATCATATTAGAATATTGGAAAGCCCTCTTACTATGTGTCACTTGTGATGATGTTTGTGTTGAGGTGGCCTTTTGTCATTATTCCACCTCATTTTCTTTCTCCTTGCTTTTTCGCCAAGTGGAGGCATTCTGGTTACCTTTTGTTTAAGCCTGTTGTTTTGTATCTTCCCTTATTCTTTTTGCCCTATTATGCATTGGTCATCTTTTTTAGCAATGGTTTTTGAGTTACTTATGAGGAATTTGCTTCTGTTTGTTCCAAAGAGCTTCATTTTCCATTTGGAACCCCTTAGGAATATTTTTGATAGTCCCGATGATCACATGATAGTTGTGGGTTTTTATAGCATCTTTGACTTGGGAGGCTTTCCCTGGACTGGTGTGAGTTCCATTGATGTTTTAAACTCTGGCTATGCTTGGTACCTACTCTGTTATTTAGAGTGTTTCTACAAATTTTCCCTTGTTTCCTTTAGGTGGTCTATTGTTATTGTCCCCCCTTAGCATTGTAGGTTTTTTATGAAGATGGATAAATCCAAGGTTGGTAAACATAAGTCTATTCTTCCTAAGTATAGAGTGGAACCTGTGTCTCTGGTGGCTGATGAGGAGGTTTTTTCCATCCTAAGGTCAAGGGGTTTGTTGGATTGTGTCCAGAAGTTCTATAGCCACAATCCCATTCTATATAATTGGATGGTGAATACTTGGAGGGAGGGTTGGGTTTGAGTGGGGTCTTGGTCATTTTAAGTTATTACTGAGTTGGTTAGTCATACTATTGGGTTGGTTCTAGATGGTGCTATGCACAATAGAGAGTGGCATTCACTAGTTCGAGATATTCATTACTTTTTGGATGAGGATAAATTATTACCTCATATTCCTAATGGGTTTAACGTAAAAGCTTTACCTGCTCCTTGGAATAAGGTTATAAAGGTGATCATGGATTTTTTTATGATGGATTCTTTGTATGAGATTATGCAGATTTTTCACGCTATGTTCCTTAATCAACTTCATAGGTAGAGGTGGATAAATATTTTGTTGTTCTTTTTCAACTCGCTCTGTAGCTCTATGTTAGCCATGCATAATGGCAGAGGTAAAGTTCCTTTGCATCAAGGTCTAGAACTTTTGTTGTTCGAACATGTAGTGCTAGAAAATGGGGTGACTACTGAAGATATTTTAAACTCTCTGAATTCCCTCATAATTCTGATTCCTAGTGATCTTTTGTAGGATTCATATGATGGTTCCAGTTCTGCTGCTGAGATGGTGTGCTCTTCCTCCTTGGGTTCAGGGTTAGAGAAAATGAACATAAAGGGCTTTGATTCTATTAAGGGTGTGTGGGGTACTATGACAAAAAAAGTATCTATTAATGGTGAGGATACCCCATTGGTTCCTCCTACCTCTTTTTCGATTGATGTGAGCCCCTCTATGGGTGATTGTAGGGAAATAGGTGGGGTTTGCAAGTCAGTTCGGTTGAGTGATAAGAAGTGCAAGTTCATGTAGGATTCCCCCATATCCAAGATGGTTGACGTGGATGATGTGGTGGAGGTCCTCCCTAGACCAGTGGCTAAAGATAAATCTATTGATGAGATGTATTCTCAGGGTAATTCCATAGTTAAGAAAAGTGCCCTGCTCCACAGTCTTTGCCTTATGGAGATTAAACAACGTGTTGTTTGGAGTTCAATGAAAATGGTGTTGGACAATGCTGAGGAGGTGGCCCAAATATCTAGAGGTATCATTTCTGAGTTTAACTCTTTGATGTAGAACCACCTCGGTTCACTCACTGCTCATCTCGAGGTTTTATGGCATTGTTGGGTTCCTCTCCTATTTTACGTGTATTTATTTTCTTCTTGGTGTTTTTGGTGTTTTGTTTTGTTGTACAAGGTTGAGAGGTCCCTTTCAAAATCCTCTTTTCTCTTAATATTACCATATATATATATATATATATATATATATATATATATTTCCCATAAAATATATATTTGAACTAGTTTTTACTTGTTTCTTGATCTATAGACAACATAATGATAAAGAAAAAGGTTGAGAAAGATCCAGATGAATATTTAGAATAAGTACACTATACATGGACTAAATATTAACTACTAGTGCATGACAACTTAGATCACCTGGAACATGATGCCAAAGCAGATAAGGATCTATGGCCAAAATAGAAGATCAAGATCAAGAAGAATCTCAAAATGCCACATCATCCAAGCAATGAAAAATAACTAATCATGTATGCAACTATCAACCACTAAAATTATAGCTATGATACACTAAAACACCACTATAAAGCATTAAAAATTTGAAATTGTAAGGCCATAAATAGCCATGAAAAATCCATTTCAAAGGGTCGAATTCTACTTTTTGGAATAGATATTTAGAATTCTCTTTTCTTTGTAGATTATGGATATTTGCACCCTTGTAATTGTACTTGAATAATCACTCACATAATCACATGATGCTAGCAAGTTTGAGAATGCAACGATTGAACATATTTTATCAATACAAGATACTAGAATTCTTTGGGTAATATGTGCATGCTAATGGTAGTTACATTTGAGTCTATTATAGCATTTTGCTTCTTTTCCATTTAGATATAGCACTATCTTGGTCTTAAATTGTGTAAATTCTAATTGGGCTAAGGATGGTTAATTTAAAATTGCTACTTCAACTAATTCTATTTAAGGCTTCAAGATTCAATGGCTTATTTTTTTCTTTCTTTAACCATTTACTTTTGACTTTTATTTAAAATTTGCTTAGAGTAGGAGTAGATTAGTTTAATTTCATTTTAAAATCTCATTTTATGTGATATATTTTTATAAGTTTCATATTAGACATTGCTATGTGTTATAATGATAACAAATTTGATGTAATGAATGATGTATGATGATAAATTTTAGGGCAACAAGCCTAGAATATTGTTCTTCTTTCTTCTTTGAAGAAATCATTGATGATCAGACATTTATATTTTTATGATTAGCTAAGTATTGAGATAGAATTATGTTTCTATAAGCCTTGACAATGGATTGGAACCCGCCCTTGTAACAATTATATATAACCCTAAATTATCCATTTGCCTTCTCCTTTTATTCTTACAATTTAAGATTTGACAGTAACACACCTTATCACCCAAACCTTGGGGGACCAATGTTATCTTTCAAGAAATAAAAAATGTTGTTCTAACTATTGGTGTATGTTGGCAACTAGGCTGATGTATCACTCAATAGTAAATGGCACTAGAATGAGGGCATCAATTGTTAGACACATTGCTGATTTTTATTTAGGACAATGATTTTTTTAAATTTATTATTACTTTAGGGTAGTCAATTACTAATTTTCTAAATCCTCTAAGATCTTAATATGCAATAGGAAATGGCACTAGAAGGAGGGCATAAAATATTTTATTTTTTGTTATAGTAGGTGTAAAAAATCTTAATATCCCAATGCTTATGGTTACATATTGCTTAAGTCTTGAGCTTAATTCTTAATTTCTTGAATACTATGATTGCTTAATTATCACTACCATACTTTCTCATATATTATATTGCTTAACTATTAAAATGGAACCTAGGGTTATTATCACCAAGTCTAAGACCTTTGAAGGTGATATTGAATTTCATAGTCTTGCTCCTTCTAGAAGATCTAGAAAGAGTAAAGGTCATTCAAGCACTCTTCCTCCCATTAATACCTCAACCTAAACCATCACATAATATATTGATCTATTTTTCACTCCATTAAATGCACCAATGGTAGCATTTACACCTTGGTTAGGTGGTATTAGTTCAATGAATATACCTAGACCAACTCATGATATGCCTAAGAATGCAGAAAGGTACCTACCTAGGTACAAATATGATGGAGCTAGAATAGCTGAAGAACACATATAGGCTTATAAAGATGCTTTAATTTAGTTACAAGTTGAACATGAAGATGTGGCTTGTAGGATGTTTCCTTTCACTTTGGATGAACTAGCATATGATTGGTACATTAGTTTACCTATAAATTCTATTATGTCTTGGGTTGAGCTATAGACAATATTTATCAACCAGTTTAGATTATCCATAGATCCTTCTATCATATATCATGAATTTGTCTTAGCTAGAAGGGAACCTAATGAGCCTATAAGGCTATTCAATACCAAAATTTAAAATCTTTATAACCAGTTGAATCCACCTTGCACACTTAACACGGATGAAACCATTCAAATATATTATAGAGCTCTAGATCCACTTACTTCTATATTTTTAAGGAGAGCACCTCATATCACTACTCTATCCATGGCATATAGTGAGGCCTTGATAGTAGAACAATAATTAATACCTCAAGGTTTTAGAATTGGTCAATTACCTTCTTCATGGAAGCTAGGTGCATTCAATCAAGTGCCTATGATTAACCAATATTTTTTATGACAACCACCAATGTCGAATAATTTATCATACCCTAACTATAATTAGCCATTCAATACTATTCTACTTATACTTATCCTACCATTCCTTCATATCTAGATAATCAATTTACCACCTATAAAAATGCTAATAATAATCCTCAAATAATACCAATATTTTTTAATGCTACCCCAAATCCAATGCCACCATTCCCAAATCCTAATACCTCCTATAATTATCCAGCTTTCTTGAATCTCATTTCTTTTACATATAATGCATCAAACTAGACTGCTATAGCCTATACTATTCTTAGATAGATAACCTACAAATATTAGTCTAAAAGCTCAACATTGATATGATTTAGCTACAAAAGCAAGTACCTTAGAATCCACATCATAATAACCCTACAAGCAACATTCAAAATAGGAATTTCCATTTCCAAAGAGTAAATCAATGGAACACATAGTCAAATAATGGAGGAGTACCTAACCCTATTGCCAATAACAATCAGTCCAATATAGTAGTCAATATTTCATATTTAGCATTGAATAATTATGGTGAAGTGCATTCCACTACACTAAACAATGAAGATGATTACCCTGAATCTAAGACAACCTTAGATATAGTCTAGAAAAATATAAAATATAGAAATAATTCATAATGAATATAATATAAATCTTACTAGTAACCAATTAGATGACAACCTAGAAGCTTTTATATTGACCTTGCTAAAACTGATTGTCCAAAAATTAAAATTGCTTTCGATACTAACCAAAAAGAGATAAAAACTTTGGAGTCAGTACCATCTAATGAGGATTTTAGGAATCAAGTTGATGAAAATGTAGGGATAACCTTAGCTTCAGAAACATATGAACCTTCAAAAGTGGATGAAGATGAATTTGAAGATGAATCTGCAAATGAAATATAAGAAAAGGTGGAACCTCACCAACTATTTTAGAAGGATAATGATTACATTCTTGAGAATAAATAATAGGAATAAGTAATTTCTTTCGCACCTCCTAGAGAGAACTCCATCCCACCTGAGGTGCAAGAAATTGAAACACCTATCCCACCTAAAGATCCTATAATTCTTATATAGTCATAATGAGAGAAGAATCTAGAAGCAAATAATCTTGGATATGATTTTGTCAAAGACCTTAATAAAGCTAAGGAAAATAGTTCTTTGATTGAGATAGTTTAGTTGAATAACCATAAGGATTTTTTTCTTGAGAAAGAAGAAACTATAAAGGATAATCATGCTCTAGTGGGTTTAAACATAAAAAATGTAGAATCCCCATATTTCCTTTTGACTCCTAGTATTTTTGGTAAAATATTACGTAACTACTTAGTGGATTTAAATGATATAGATAATGAAATGCCATAGGTTGCTAATAAGAAATTAGGACTGACTCCTACTCATCCAAATAAATGGTTTGTTACAATGGACAAGATAAAGGTAGATGTAATTGATGTACTAAATCAAATTCATAAATAGTTGATTACCAAATATAGGATACAAAATTATAGTAATTCTCATATGGTAGATATCCTATATGTCTATAAAATGCTACTCAGATATGATTGGTTTAAATTAATGAATAATTATATGGCAATCAACTTTTCAAAAATAGCAACAAGGTTGAAGGAACTCATTACTGACAAAAATAATGAAAATAATAATCCAAAAATAGGAGTTTACACTATGCTAGTGGAAATGGTAACTAAAGATAGTTATTTAGTAATAGACACCTCATAGAGTAGATAAAAAATAATTTAAGGGTAGTTATAGATCTTTAAGTCTGATGGAACAAAATCTACGTATGGAAAGGGTGATGGAATTAAATTTAGTTTGTGGGGTGAGAGAGGTAAAATAAGAGCCTTTAAACATCTATATCTGGTGTTACTATGATACAAGGCACATAAAATCCAATATACTTGTCATTACATGCATCCCCAAAATTTCAATAATTATGTATAGGATCCTAGGAAATTCAATCATAGTAAGATAATATTGTACTATAGTTTATTCTATTTTATACTTTCTATTGTTTCTTATTTCATATAAGTTTATGATTTATTCAGATTTATTTTTGTTTTAGATTTTTTAGCATTTCAATTTTGCTTAACCTTTAAATGTTTGGTTTTGCGTCATTTTATTTTTTTGTTTACTTTTACTTGTTTTATTTTGTTTGATTAATTAGATTTAATAGTTGTGAGTTTTCCTTTTGTTTTATGGTTTATTTCCCATCTACATTTTTTCAATTTATACTTGTTCCTCTAATTTTAGCATGTTCAAATTGTAATAAAGTATAAAATTTTGGTTCATCTAAAGGAAATTTTCCTTATCAATTGAAGATTAAGGACTTGTTTAAAATTAGGTGAAACTAAAAGTTAGTGAATTAAACTATTTAGTAGCTATTCTTGGATTATGGGCTAAAATAGATGAAACTGAAATAATGTAACATCTTGCTAAAGCTTCACATCTATCAACTATATTTAAATAATTTTTGGATCATAAATAATGAAATCATCTTGGTTTGATAATTAGGTAAACATATATACACTTTATTGTTAGACTTATAGATATTTAATCCAATATATATATATATATATATATATATATATATATATAATACTTGTAATTTATCTAAATACTTCTTGAATCAAGAAGGAAAATAATAATAATGCAAATTAACTCAAGTGCTTGGGTGACCTAGATAACCTCTACTAGGGCTAGAGATGCTTGGTTGTTAGTAGATCAATGTCTAAAATAGGTCAAGATCATCTCCATCAAAGACATTGATGCTTGATTAATTTTGGAGCAATACAAAGATAAATATTTATGAGTGATACCCCTAATAGCCTAATTTCAAACCAAATAATAGAATTCTAATAAGATTTAAGAATAGGAATAAATGCACAAAGCACACACCACTAAGCTAAAGCAAATGGAACATCTAATTTTAGTTGAAATTGTTTAACCCCATATTTATTTAATATTGTTAAGTGATTTACATTTCTCTAGTTTAAGTTTCATTTATTTCATGTTGGGTTCTTTATCCAAAATGCTTGGGAGCATTTTCCAACAGAGTCATGATTTGTTGTTGCCATTGCAAAACCACCCCAATTGACGATCCACTTAAAATTTTGAGTTTTATAGAAAGGTGTTTACATAATTTTTTTAAGCTTGCTCACATTGAATTGCAATTGCTTCTCACAACTCAAAAAATTAAATTTTAAGTTACTTTTTAGGGTTTTTAAATTCTGCCACTTTGTTCCTATAATAAACTATAAACTTAAAACAATCATATATTTTGCTATAGAGCTTTGTTTTATTTGATTCAAATATTGATATAAATATATCAATATTATATTTACATTGGTATTAAATTTGCATATACAATATCAATATTTCATAATATTAGGCTAAAATACCATTCAACAACATCAATTATGCATAGTATTCCATGAATTTCAAAGTGGTATATCTTCAAATATAGAATGATTTTTCTAGTTCTATCAACTATTCTAGATACCCATTTGGCTAAGCTAGAAATGTGGAAAGTTTCATAAAATTTTAGGTATATTGAAATTTACCATATTTTTAGACCATGGAACTATTTTGAGCTATTAATCATGAATTAATCTCATAGATACAATATGATGAGGTTTATTTCCAATTAAATCAGGCTTGAAAGTAGTTTTCTAATAAACATTAATATGCCTAGGTTAATTTTCTGCTTATTGCTAAGTAGATCACCCAATTTAAATCTTGTTGGCACCAAAAAATCAATTCAAAGTTTATATTCAAAATTTTCTTTCAAACACCAATAATAACATCACATGTCCTTATAATATCTCATAAATCCATATACACCATTTTTATATCTCTCAACTAAGGTAAAATATTTTAATAACCCTAACATTATCTATACACTTAGTTTTCCCTTTTGGAACTAAGGTTTTAAAAGCCTAAGGTAAATAAATCAAATAAATCCATGTACGTAAAGAATTTGGAAGTCTAAGATAAAGGTCCATTTTACGCTAATTCCCTAATCATTTAGATTTTCACCTAAAAATTTTCATAAAATAAATGGTTGGCTAACGATCATCCTAAAAATAAAGGTAAAAGATGTGTGGACTAGAGAAGCCTTGAAATAAAGAAAATAATCTTGTGGGCTAGATGAATGCCCCAAATCAAAGCTGGGAGATCTTACAACGTGAGATCAAAGCTAGGAGATACGAATTCAAAGCTAGGAGACATTAGGTAAAATCTAAGAATCACTAAGATGTAAATTTATTGGCTAAGAAATGGATGATTCAAAGTTAAATATGAGAAATCAATGAATCAAGCACATAGCCAATAAAGCACTACACTTGAGTCCTATTAGATGAAGATATATAGGGTTTGGAAGTAAATCTGGAATATCTAATGGCTCAAATCATAGTCGGTAAAGCACTAAACTAGCATCCTATTGGATGAAGGGATCTAGGGTTTGAAAGTAAGGCTGGGAGATTTGATAGCTTGAAAGGTTACCAAAATATAACACACTAATCTAACATTTCATTGGATTTTGAAATCAACAATCTAGAATGAGATTTGATAGATCTACGGTTTCGGTGAGCCCAATAAATTGCCTAGAATTTTTCATGAGGAATGAAGTGCTAAAATTTGACAGGTTGTGATGACATCGCTTATTCATTTTAATAAGGTTTGAACTTTAGAAAGAATTTTTTCCTTTTAATACGCCAATTATTCTAAGGGTTTAAATTTTATTTCTTTATGGATACTAAGGATTAAATTTTTCCTATGTGCTCATTTATATTTAATACTAAGGTTTAGAAAACCTAAGGTAATAAAGTAATAATTGTACCCCTTCATCCTTATGCTCTCATTAGATTCACAAAAATTATTGAATAACCTAAACATTAGACTTAATAATTGGGATATGAAATTAAAATAAATGAAATAACTAATAAGAGCTCATTTTTGGGAAATGAATTATTTGAGATTTTAAGGTATTCATGAAAAATAAAGTTTTAACAAAGTAAATTAATGTATATAATCAAGGAATAAGAACCACTTGCTTTTCTTAGGGAATTTAAACCTTATGAAAAAATAATAATAAATTTGAGACAACTAATGGAAACATATTGTGGAAATAAATTATTTGAAGCGAATTATTTAAAACTTTAATATATAAAGGAAATTAAAATTTTTCATAAATAAAATTAACGAATAAAATAATAATGAGCATATTTTAAAAATATCAAAAAGGGTATTTATCGATCATATTAGAATATTTTTCCCACCAAATATAAATTTGAATTAATTTTTACTTGTTTCTTGATTTATAGGTGAATGACAAAGGGAAAGGCTGAGAAAGATCAAAATGAATATTTAGAAGAAATACACTATCCTTGGACTGAATATTAACCATTGGTTCATGACAAATCAAATCACATGGAATGTGATGATTCAATTACCTAATATTCATAGAGATGCTACCAAAGAAGTTAAGGATCCATGGCTGAAATAGAAGATCAAGCTCAAGAAGAATCTCAAAATGCCACATCATCCAAGCAATGACAAACAACTCATCATCCATACAACTATAAACCACTAAAAGTATAGTTGTGACACATTGAAAAACACTATAAAATATTGAAAATTTGAAAAACCATGAAAACCCCATTTCAATGGGTTAGATTCCACTTATAGCAATAGACATTTAGAATTTTATTTTCTTTGTAGATGGTTGCCATTGTCATTGTACTTGGATAATTACTCTTGTAATCACATGATGCTAGAAAGTTTGAGAATGTAATGATTGAACATATTTTATCAATACAAGATACTAGAATTCTCTATGTAATATGTGCATGTTGATGGTGGTTACATTTTAGTCTCTTCTAGTATTTTGCTTCTTTTTCCTTTGAAGATAACACAATATTGGTCATAGATTGTGTGAATGCTAATTTGTCTAAGGTTGGTTGATTTAGAATTTGCTACTTCAATAGATTTAGTTTAATTCTTCAAGATTCAATGGCTTGTTTTATTTATTTCTTTAACCCTTTTCTTTTAAATTTTATTTAAAATCTACTTAGGGTAGGAGTAGATTAGTTGAATTTCATTTTTGAAGCTCATTTTATGTGATATATTTTTATAAGTTTCATAATAGACATTGTTATGTGTTATGATGATAATTATTTTGATGCAATGAATGTTGTATGTTGAATACTTTTAAGGAAAAAATATTAGAATCTTGTTCTTATTTACTTATTTGAAGGATTATTTGATGATTAACCATTTATATTTTGATGATTATCTAAGTATTGATATAGAATTATGTTTTTATAATCCTTGATAATGAATTGGAACTTGCCCTTGTAATAGTTATATAGAACCCTGAGTTATCCATATGCATTCTCATTTTATTATTTCAATTTAATATTTGATAATAAAATACCCTATCACCTAAACCTTGGAGATCAATTTTCCCTTGCAAGAGAGAATAATTATTTTTTGAACCATTGGTGCAATTTGGCAATTGGGTTGATGTATCACTCAACAAAATCTGATGTATTTATTGGTAACAACATTATTGTAATATGTAGACTATAGCAACACCTATACAATGATTTAAAATTTATCCCTACATAAATACGATTGATAGTACACAAATATAACAACACAATACATTCCCCAAACACATATAATGGATTGAAACAAAGACTATAATTGCATTATAATATACCTAAATGGCTATTACAATAACATGCTCTACATATATTCTTGCAGAATACTCGACATATTCTCTACGCTATTATCATCCTTCTGCTCTCTTGACTATGTGCTATCTTCTTTATGCACACATTCTCTTTTATTTTCTCCATGTATGTTGTCTTACCTTTTTTTCTCTTCTCTCTTTCTTTTATATTTTTATATGCTTTCCAACCTCTATTTTTTCCTTCTTGATTTATTTTCATCTCGTCCTCTTTCTCTTCCTTTATATTTTTCTCTTGCAATAATGGGTTCTTTATATACACTGATGGAAGTTACAAATATGTGGTAACTTCTTTTTCTGTAATTTTTTTCATGTGTATATGTGTTTGCATCACATACATACATAAATAAAGTCTTGTAGTCTTCATGACTTGGAGCCTTCTATCATGGTTAATAACTTACCTTTCCAAATTTCCAAACAATATTTTATTCTATTCAATTTGAGTACTAGAGGTCCTTTCCCTTTTATTTATAGAAAAAGGATTAACCTTATATGTTGATGGTAATTTTTAACTTTAAACCTTAATGTATGCACAATAATTTATAGTAAATCTATAATAACACCACTGAAAAAGATGCTAGGTTTTGTATTATTAGTAAACTATATAGAAATATTCTCATATAATGGCAATACTAATTTAGAATACATGGTCTCAGCAAATGAGGGATGCACCAGTAGAAAATTATAATAAAAAAATCAAAGATCAAATTCATAGGGATCATTTGTTGCAAATTGAATACCTTTTATTTTTTCTTTTATAATTTCCTTTGAGAATACTTTTTCTAATGACTCAATAAGAATAATAAATACATACGAAGATAGTGACTCATCCTAGAAAAATCTAGTGGATGATACAAAGTATCCACTAGAGGATCCTTTTATCAAAATAAGATATTTTGTAATACTATATCAACATCTAATTTATTGACACTAACCTTGATTAATACTAATTTACATGAGTGTATCATGTATAAAACTATAGTAAACCCTATCATATATTTTAATAATATCTAATTTATAAAGTAAATTATTGAGAAGAGGAATATTTAATAGTCCTAGTGCAAAAGGTATGACCATTATGAAAGAGAATGTAGACTAATGGTAACCAATGAAGGAAAAATAGAAGCAAAAATTGGAGATCAAAAAATATTTTCATAATGTAATATAGTAGAAGTTTCAACTAAACAAACTTGGTACTTAGATTCCAATTGTTTAAATTCTTAGGAATGATAATGGAGATTTTTTTGTGGAGTTAGATGACTCATACACAAGCATGGTAAAAACTAGAGACAATAAAATATTGCAAGTTGAAGAAAAAAAACTTACAAATTAACATAAGAGATAAAATGAAAATATATAAAATACTTACACTTTGATGAATTTGAGGATGCTTTTAGATAAAATATATAAATTTTTATTTAATAATAATAATTGCATCATGTATGATAAGGAAAATGGGAACTAAGCAATTCCAATTATATCTATGATAAGTAATGTAATGTTCACTTTGAAACTTGGAGGAGAAGAAAATAATGTATGTCATACAACCATTGAGAACAAGAGTTGGTTATGGAAGTAAATATTCATACACTATATAAATATAAAGCTTATATGCATTGAATTCTAAAAGAATAGCCCATGGACTGCCTTGTGTAGATGAAAAAAGTGAATTTTGTGAAGGTTGGACAATGAGGAAACATCATAGAGATATTTTTCCATGACTATAGATATATTCATATCTATTCAAGTTGATTCATTTATATATTTGTGGTCCAATGCATACACTAAGTGTTGGTAAAATCTTCTACTTTATACTAGAAAGAATTAGGAATATATTTTTCAATAATATGACTAATGCCTATTCAATATTAAAGAGACACAAATCTATAGTAGATAATTAAAGGAAATTCATAATAAAAATATTAAGGATATATCATTATAGTGATTATTCCTTAGATAAATTCTACTAATTTTGTGATAATCGTGGGATAAGAAAGCAATTGATAGTAGCTTATAAACATTGGCAAAATGAAGTGCCATAAATATTGAATAAGACAATTATAGAAATGGAAATAAGCATATTACTAAAAAATATTTGGTAATTGTTTGGGGGCTAAACTAGTTGCAAAAACAATGTACATACACAACAAAAATCCCATAATTATGGTAACAAATATTAGTCCTTTATGTATGTTGTGGAAAGAGGTATTTGATAAGTTAAAAAAGTGTTTTTTTGTTTTTATTTTTCCCATTTTGGAGAAAATAAAAGGAATAAGTTAGATCCAATTTGTCAAACAAGCATTTTTGTTGATTTTTAATAATAAAACAATGCATGGAGATGTTTTCATCCTAAATCTAGACAACATCATTTTTAGATATGTGATTTTTGATAAAGAAAAATACATGGGGTACAAAACTTAGAAGATAATTTGAACTAAATATTATAGTGTGTCACAAAAATCAAATGGAGGAACACATATTTATCAAAATGTAGCACAATGGAAAAGAAAGCATTATAATCACATCTATGTTTTTAAACTTTGGTTCATAATTAGAAGAGGATGTTCACAAGAAACCAAGAATAACCCTACATTAAAAAAAAGAAAAGAAATAATAATAAAATATGGTGAACTATGCACTATTTCTCAAGATTAAAGTGGATTCTTAAATATTTGAAGAGCCATGCCAAAGCAAATTATGGACTAATTTCATAAAATAATATTATAATCAAATTCAAAAGAATGATATTTATGGGCTATGTGAACTTCCAAAGAAAAATATATAATAGAAGTGAGGTGTGAATTAAAGAACAAGTACAAGTTGCCAAGAAAGTCTACCTAGAAAGGGGTATGCACTACAAATTGGATGAGATAATGATGAAAAATATGCACTTGTTACACATTAATACATAGTAAAAGGGGCCTTATACTTAGTAGCCAAAAAATGTGGATTGCACATAAACTTGATGTGAAAAGTACATTATTGAAATGAAATATTGAATAAGTTTATCTACAACAACCATAAGAATTTAAAGTTAAAAACAAATAAGGGTATGTTTAGAAGTTAAATAAATCACTATATGATCTTGAATAGTAATTAAGAGCATGGGAGTAATTGATGCATACTTATTGAAGCTTGAATATGTAGAGAAGGGTGAGGCCACATTGTAGTAAAAAATAAAGGTGATAATATTTTTTTTGTTTATTTTATATTTTGATGATATAATATTCACAAGAAGTTCATTAAGAATGAAATGCAAGTTTAAGAAAGTCATGATGCAAGAATTTAAAATTAATGATTTGGATTTAATGCATTATTTTATTTACATGAACATACATAAAACACATGATGGGATCTTAATTTTTCATTCCAAACATAAAAATGATATGTTGAAAATGTGTAAGGATTATGGAAGTGAAAGAGTGGATGACAGAAGTATGGAAGTTTGGTTAGCAACCTAATTTGTTTAAAAATAGGACTTTACATTACATATATGTATTATCTTTGGTTTATATACTAATTATTGAGCTAGCAAAATATAATATAAGTGCAACTAAAAGAATTTTGATTTATGTAAAAGATAATTTAAATTATAGAATTCACTATACATGACTTGATAGGATAGGTTTGGGTGGATATATTAAATTAGTTTATGATGACTCAATTTATGATAGGAAATATATATGAAGAGATAATTTATAATAGGGAAATAGATTGTTAACATGGATATAAAATAATCAATCATTTATTGTAGCAAATACACAAGCAATATGGTTGAGAAAGAGCCTAAAAGACTTGAGTGAAAAGCAATTAAGGCAAACTATCAATTTTTGTCACAACATGAGCACAATTTAAATTATTAAATATATTATATTCCATTAAATATCAAAGCACAATCAGTTAACACATTATGTTATTAGATACTTATTTTATAAACATGAAGTTAAGTTCAAATACTATAATTTAGAAGATTAGTGTGTAGAAAGTTTTATAAAGGTTTTGTTGAATCATCACTTTACTTTACCTAAATATAAAATGAAAAATTTCCATTCAATATAAAGTGGTAAAACATCATGAGTTATAATATTGAATGTGAACAAATTTAGAACAAGACAATAAGAAAAATTAAAATGGGATAAAATTAAAGTTACACGTGAAAATTTAAAAACGTGAAAATATATTGTCCCTCAAATTTAGAAAGAATGTAAAACATCAAGAATCATATAAGTAAACTTATTTTATTTGAAATTTATTATGAGGTATTGATATAAGTAAACTTATTTTATTTGAAGTTTATTATGAGGTTTCTTCCAACTCTATGTTGAAGTTTCAACACTTCCATCCTTATTTGGAATAAACCAAATTAATATTATCAATATATATATATATTTAGTGGTGGTGTGCATTAAGTCTTTTTAATGGAATTATTTGATTTGGGATTAATTTTAGAATAGAACATAATTAAAAATATAACATAAGATTTACTAGGGTACTAATTCTTTTTTTTATATAGATGCTAAGGTGAAATATTTGGTAAAAGTATTCTTATAAATATAGTATTGGATAAATAATATCACTATATTTACCTTATGTCTAGATCATACAAACATTTATCTTGTAATTAACGTTAGTGAATTTTTATGCAAGTTGATTAAACTATTGCTTTCTTTTTTATGGTTATTGAGATTATGTGGTTTATCCATGCATATTTATGGATATATATAAATTCCAAAAGTTATATTCATAGCATTTGGTTGATGATTTGGTTATATAAGAGATAGAAATATTCACATATACCAATAATTGTATTTATGGATTTTCTTAAAATGTTATACCTATAGAAAGTTAGTGGAAGTAGTACAACATTGATCTATAGTTCTACGCATCCAAAATAGTTTTAGGGGCCTTTATTGTATCCCTTGAAACTCAATTCTAATTTTATATTATTGTTATTATAACTATGGGTCATTGCTATAAAACATGATGATGACACTTTAGATAAATATTGAGTACCATGGAGCCTTGCTTTTATAATTTCTTTAATCCATACTACTATTTATTGACGAATTTTTTAAAAAATAATAATATGTGGATGGTTAGGTGGTTCTATCCTATAACTATCCTAATGAAATAGTGGTATGGACCAATGGAATAGTTATAAATATAACTAACTCATATTAATCATGACAATTTAAACCTAACATGTATCAAATAATTATATTTTTATCATTCATGTCTCCCAACAATGAGCTTAAAGTAGGAAATATTTATAGAAGCAGAATAACAACTAGATAAAAATAAGAGAGTGATTTATTTTTTGATTGTATAAGAATCAATAATGTTATGTCACGTATTACATACCTTTGGATGAATAGATAAAATATTAAATGGAATGACAAATTTTTATGAAAAGGTATTTTAAAGTAATAGAGAATTTCACCCTCTTACAAGTTACCTAACTATTTCATATTAATTCCTATGATATAATATACCCATAAATGACCTATGTTTCTTCCTATGCTAAAAAATCTCCAAAACAACTAATATTTAGAGAAATTTACAACTAAATCTTTATATAAAAATATGAATAGGAAATATGTAGATGGAATATAACATATGGATATATCCATAGTATTGCTACAAATACTTTTAGCCAAATAATAACACTACTACAATGTATCTCTTCTTTAAGGACATAAATACAAATAGAAGTTTTGGCTATTAATATTCCCTCTCTTGTAAGTTGGGTTGGCTTGGTTGCACATGGGATACTGGAGATTGGGAGGCCATATGGATCTTAGTTGAATCACTTTTATGATGGTTTTTAGCCTCTTCAACCTAGAACATGCACCAAAATAATTTTTATATTACATATTTTCAATGGAATGAAAAACTAATAAATGAGTTTGTAATCAATACACACCCACTTCTTAAGAACAATACACTTCTTCTACAACCGATTTACCTAAACAATTCAAAAAATATACAACAATGAAATACATAAGGATTAAAAAGATCACTCTCTTTCAGTTCTAAAAATAGATCATCTTATCCACCAAAGAAAGTACTTTAAAGTGGAAAAAATTAATGTCAATAATACCTTGCTCTCTCTTTTCCTATGCTCATATTTTAAAACTTCCATATGTTTTATAATCACCATAAAATAAAAAATTAGCATGCACTTTTTCGTATTACAATTTAAGTATGTTTTGTTGTTGTTGAAATTTATGGGCAAAGCTTGCCATTATTTCTCAAAAAAAAATTCTTGCAACCTCAAGATTTATTTCTAGAAATTAAAGTTGATTTGTTGATAGTGTGTTAGGACCCCATCCTAACACCTTGATGTAATAGTCCTCATGGAACATGGGTAATGCCCACATTAATATTTATATTGTTTTGTTATAGTTTTAGAGTAAAATGTGCCTAGCCAAATGACACCCTTCTATGTAGCCATTTTTCAATAATGTAACTTATTGTAGGTAGGATATTCTATCCCAGGTGGTATTTTGCATGTAAGCCAACCTTGGGAGTTATGTGTTAGAATAATTCCTTAAAACTATGAGAGGCAGCAGTGTATGTATCTTTTTACATAATTGAATTAAGTATTTGTGGAGGTTTCCCTCTCGAAGAGGCTTGAAATTAAGTGCTATTGTGATATTATGCTATTGTGATATTATTCAATTTCTACAATTTATTTCTATAGTGTGAATTTTATTTACATAGTATGTTGTGAGCATATATGTTTATTTTTGATAGTAGGTTCCTAAAAAGGGCTACCAAAATACTTTCTAGGGTAATGTTATATTGTGACTATAATGGTTTCTACCATTTCAACTGTTAGGTATAATATTTCCATGTTTTTTTCTCACAAATTTTTTCTTATTATATAAAAAAAGAAAACCAACAAAAAAATATAGTCCTTTTTATCCATAGTAGTTGAGTATGTTAGAAATCCTATGTTGGGGGTTTTAAAATATCATGAAGGAGCTATCATTATTGGATAAGCTATATAGACAATAAAGCATCTAGTGAAGTATACCTAGGCTGATGTGGAACACTCTTACAAATAGACACGAAAGAATTGCACAAATGAAAACTTGTATTTCATTACAAAACACAGTACATTTATAGGCATTAGATGTCATTACAAAAACCATGGTATTCGAAATACCAATATAAAAACAACATAATATTGATATTTAATGTTTTATATTATTGAATAATGCTAGTTATCCCTATCGCAGTCCTTAAACAACACTCACACACAAAATTGAGCTCCCACGTATCTTCAGTTATATCGGCAGACCATCTAGGATTAAAAAAAATTATCCCTAGGAAATGTTTTGGCCTTGTATTAACCATAGTATACTAGAAACAACATCTAAGAAGATTATTGTCCCGTACTATAAGAGAGGCAGATAGTGTGCTCAGGAGTATGTGTTGAATACTCCTTGGGCAGTGTTCTAAAATATTGGTTTGATCACTATTGTTCATAATTGTTGTATAATAGAGGATATATTGGTATTACATACACCTTTGCCTATTGTACCCTAGTTCTTTTTAAACCTGTAAACAAGTATGTTCATACAAGTATTTCCATTTTTATTTACCTGCAATAAAAAATTTGAACCTATTACCATATCCTTAATATAATTTGACCATACAAAGAAGACATCCCTATTATAGAGTTCCTACATGCAAAATAGATAATACAAATTCATATAAGAGCATAATAGACAAACAAAAAATATTAGTGTAAAATAGGGGTAATAGGGAGGTCAGAGTTAGTTACAGTCAAGAATTTCTATCAGTAAGAGTCATTATAAGGTTGTTAGGATATCAATATCATAATAGTTACTTGTCATAGTCATAAATGTTACTTGGATAGTTAGAAAATTTACTTGGGATAGTTAGAATGAGAATAGATAGGAAATATTTTTGATAGAGTCAAAATTTGATAAGGAACAAAATAGTTTCAAGAATCATTCACTAGTCATATTAGTCTAAAAAGGGTGTTTGACATAGAACTCAATTTTTGAACCAAAACTCTAGAGAAAAACTAACCACACCAATAGAATCATAAAAAAAATATAAAAAATAAAAGACTCATTATGGTGCACAAAATTAGTGTTGTGGTAAATAGCTTATTGTCATTATTTTTTTGAGCTTATCATTTTGATATATCACACCCAAACCATTTTTTGGACTGTTACTAAAAATAGTAACTCCTAAAACAACTTTCTATTTTTAGTAAGTTCCACAAAAGGGATACAAACCTTCAATTATGGTTGGGGGTACTCGACAACAAGAATTATATAGGGATATTCAATCCAAAGTGGATTCTATAGGCATAAAACTATGATAGTTAGTTAACAAAAGCCTATAAGCAATACAGTCACAACCCCAATATTTCCAGGGAACTATGAATGACATATCATTTGCACAAAAATATTTTAATTTTGAATCTGATAATAGATTATCTAGTAGTTTTTTAGGTCAACATTACCAAGAAAAAATTAGTACAAGCAATTGCCAATGAATTATACCAACTCAAAATGAAATGAGACTATCAAAACTAAAATTTCTCAAGTTTTATGGAAAATATATTGAGGGGTGCATTTATAAGATAGAAAAATATTTCTATTAGATTATTTTTTGGGAGGGAGTTAGAGTTTTAGAGGAGCCCAATTGATACAGATGAATATAGCAAGATCCAGATTGCATTCTAGGTTGGGAATATTTGACCCTTATGGATTTTGGGTGTAGAGTGGAATGGTAGAGGAGCCAATGGAAGGGGAGCTCATAGGGGTAGGACCATGTTTGGATCTCTTGGAGTCTTTGCAAGAGAGATCTGTGTCCATTGACCTGATAGTTAGTTCGATTGTTGCTAGTGGTGAAGCTTTTCTCGTGCCTAGATGGGACTTTGTGGTGGTGCCAAAGTCCCATGTTACATTTTTTTCCAATCCACTATTGTGCAACTAGCTACACAATGGTGAAACATTTATTATGCCTCGCAGTGACCTGATGTTAGTAATAGAGTCCCCTGGTCCACCTTTTTCTAAAATATTATTATTATTTTGGCTAGGCAGTAGATGGAATCTTTTTCTGTCCAGGGATAGTGTTTGATTGATTTTTTACTATTGAGTTCCTTCATTGGGGGTCTTTTATTCTTTTGCATACCTGTAGGATTAGAACCCACATGGGTGGGGGGTTTTTCTCATTGATTGTCTATGGGGTTTGAACCCATAGATCCCAAGGTTCTGGGTCCTTTCCAAAACCTTACTCCATGGCCCCTATTTTTATTCTGAGATGGAGATTTGGTATGAGTTGTTATCTGGAGTTCAAAGTATGGTTAGAATTCAATAGGATCTGTGGTGTTTTAGTCTTCAAATATTTTTGATATGGAGGGTTTTACTATCGCTAGGGAAATATGTTACAGATATCCATTTTTTATGGCTAGTTTCTATTGAGTTGGTTGAGCGGGTGATCCAAATTTCAAATCCTTCTTTTGCACTTAGGTCCCAGTGGTGTTCTCAGGGAAGAACATTTTTCATTTAAATGGAACTGTAGGGGCCCTAAGTTTTTTATACCTCAAATATGAATTGTTGATACATTGAGTCTTGGTTGTCAGGGTTTGATGGTATTGTTGGTTAGTTGGTTGGTCACCTGCAAGGCAAGATGAGGATAATTTTGATATTGATTTTGTGTTCAAATTGTTGTGCTGCCATTGGAATATAATTTTGATTAAATTTTCTTCTAAATTTTTTTTTGTTGAGCCTACCTTTGTGCTAGATTGAAGATTGTAAGATTTTGTGATTGGCTGACTTCTTTTGGAGCTCTATGTACAAGGTTATTAGATCCTTTAAAAACCCTCAAATTTTATGTACAAAAAGAAAATCAATAATATTTCACTCTTTATAATGTTTATTGTTTCCTATGGTTGACCATTGCTTCCTTTAATTTGGAATCAGATGCACTCGAGTGGTTTTTATATCTTAGAAAGACCAAATTTGAGATTTCTTGATCCATACTCTTGAAACATCTACTCACTCATTTTGGTCTTAGTAAGTTTGAATATTTTATAGGAGGAATTTTAAAACTCAAACAAACCTCAACCATTCAAGAACACCAAGATCAATTTGAAAAACTACTAAATAAAACCATTGGTCTAAGTGTTGACTCTTTCCAAAGTTTTTTTGTGAGTGGATTAAAGGATGACATCAAGGCTAAGGTTAAGTTGTTGCGACCTATATCTCTACCACATGCCATACAGTTGGAAAAATTGGTAGAAGATAAATTCAAGGCTCTTACTTTTAAATTTCCTCCATCTAAGCCATCTTTTCTAGCTAGACCAATGTTAAGTCCTACTACTAAATCTCCACCTATAAAAATATTGATTCTTAAGAAGATGAAGAATAGAAAGATACAAGGGTTGTGTACACTTGTGATAAAAAATACTTTAGAGGGCATAGGTGTGTGCAACAAAAATTATACTTTCTCAATATGAGTGCAGTTACCACTATAGAATATTTTGATGTTGGGGAGGATCCTCAAGAAATATTACACACCAATTAGATGACTGGTCAAGAGGAAACCCGACCAGAAATTTATATACATGCTTTAGTGGGAGTATCCACTTCCCAAATCATGAAGGTGATTGACCACTTCAAGGCACAAAGAGTCATCATTTTGATTGAATTTTATAGTACACATAATCTTATTGATCCACGTGTAGCCAAATAGGGAAATTGTTGCATTACCATATGCAATTTCTTTGAAGTCATGATTGCTAATGGTGACACCCTACCCTACAAAGGAAAATGTTTTAATATTGAATTAAAATTTGGGACTATAATCTCAAGTCCAACATGTTTATCTTACCCTTAGGAAGGTGTGATATAATTTTGGGAGCATAATGGTTGAGAATTTTAGGTCCGATATTATGGAATTTTGTAGAATTGTAGATGAAATTTAGTCAATATGGGTAGGAATATATTTTCTATGGTACAAAGGTAGGAGTAATTCAATTATTTTTCTCATAAGATGAAAAAATTGTTAAATAAATATTTCAATGGCATTGTAGCTCACCTTTTTGCTATCACCACCCCCAAAAAAAGGCATTCTAATCACCCACAATAATTACAAGTTATATTAAATAGGTATGCTCATGTATTTGAGGAACTCAAGGGACTACCTACTCAATGCTCACTTGATCAAGCAATACAACTTTTTATGGCAGTATACCTCCTAATGTTTGTCCATATTAGTATGCTTATGCTCAAAAAATAGAAATTAAGAAAATTGTGTAGGAACATGAGATTCTAGAATTATCCATTCTAGTGTTAGTCCCTATTCTTCAATAATATTTCTTGTACAAAAGAAGAATGACACTTGGCACTTATGTGTTGATTACCAAGATCTTAAAAAAATCACTATTAAAGATAAGTTTCCTATTCTTTTCATTGATAAACTACTTGATGAGTTGCATGGGACTCATTATTTTTCCAAGTTGGATTTGCAGTTGGGTTATCACTAAATTCACATTAAGAATGAAGATATTCCAAAAATAACTTTTAAAACTCATTAAGGGCATTAGGATTTTTTGGTTATACCTTTTAGTTTGAGGAATGCACCCTTCACCTTTTAGAGTTTGATGAATTCTATTTTTCATCCTCATATTTGCAAATTTATTTTAGTATTATTGATGATATATTAATTTATAGTCTCACATGGAAAAATCATCTCTACCATTTAGATGAAATCCTCAGACTATTATATTACCATTAGCTTTATGTAAAGCAATCAAAATTCTACTTTGGCTAGTAGGAGGTTGAATATTTGGGGTACATAGTCACTAAGGAAGGAGTTCAAGTTGATCCTAATAAAATCCAAGTGGTTCAATGTTGGTCTAAAAATCATATGTTGAAGGGACTTCATGGATTCTTGGGTCTTACATGATATTACAAAAAAATTGTAAAAAAATATGGCAATATAATAGCTCCCCTAACAACCATGTTGAGGGAAAATTATTTTGTATGGACTGGATTGCATGAGAAGGATTTTGTTGATTTGAAGTATGCTATGACCACCACCTCTCTTTTTTCCATTCCAATTTTTTCTAAACCCTTTTTCATTGATATTGATGCCTTGAGCATAGGTATTGGGGTAGTTTTAATGCAGGAGGTTTGACCATAGACATTCCCTAGCAAGGTAATCTCTCCTCAAAATTTGTGTATGTCCACTTATGAGAAGGAAATACTTGCCACTTTATATGTGATCATCCATTTGTGTCCATATCTCATTGGTCGATAATTTTCCATTAAAATTGGTCATTAGAGTCAAATATTTTTTAAAACAAAGTGTGGCTACTCTAGAAAAACAAAAATGGGTATCCAAATTGTTGAGGTATGACTATGGTATCTATTATAAGAAAGGTAAAGAGAATGTGGTGCCAAATACCTTGTCTCTTCTCCAAGAATATCAGACCATGTTACATGCTATCCCCGCTCCCCTTCCACAATGGATTCATCAACTTCATGAGTATCTAGCCAATGATTCTTTATTGTAAAATCTCATTTGCACTCTCAAATAGAATCCTCCTTCCCAACCTGAATATACTTGGGATGGTTAGAATTTATAGTTTAATGACCATTTGGTTATACCATCTCAGTATCAAACCAAGTACCTCGTCCTTAAAGAAATGCATGCTTCTCCCACAACTAGTCATTTAGGTTTTCTCAAAATATATTCCCAAACCAAGATTAATGAAAAATCACATCCAAATATTTGTGGTCAAATGTGATCAATACCAGTTCATGAAATATGAAATTATGAGTTCTCTAGATATACTTCAACCTTTTACCATTTCTAAGAAGTTTTGGACCGATATATCTATGGAATTCATCGAAGAGCTACCAAAATTTAGAGGTAAATCAGTTATTCTAGTGATAGTGGATCATCTTTCAAAGTATGCTCACTTTTGTTTCGTATATTATACTTATACTTCATCCATTATCACCCAAGTCTTCCTTTATTCCATATTTCATTTTGATGGGATACCTAAATTCATTATGTTTGATCGAGATCCTACTTTTACCAGTCACTTTTGATAGGAACCATTCAAGTTACAATGACATAACTCAAGATGAATTTGGTCTACCATCCTCAAACTGATGACTAAACCAAAAATATCAATAAATACTTGTAAATCTACCTTTTTTGCTTCACTTTTGAACATCATACTCATTAGGTAAGTATATCCCTTTGGTTGAATGGTGGTATAACACCACCTATCACTCCGCCATGAAGGTGAATCCGTTTGAAGTAGTCTATGGTTAGCTTCCACCAACTCCAACTTATTACCTTCTAGGTAGCTCCAAGGTTTAGGGTGGATTCCACTCTCCACTAGTGTGACTCCATTATTTTCCAACTCAATCTCAACTTGGACATAGATCAAAATCATACAAAAAAATAAGTAGATCAATACTATACCAAATATAGCTTTTTCATTGGTGATATGATCTTTCTTTACTTACAACCATAAAAAACACCATCCCTCTAGTTTTATAGTTGTCAAAAACTTACCACCAAATACTATTGTCCTTATTTGATATTGTAGAGGCTTGGGGTGATAGCGTATAAACTAGCCCTTCAAGACATCTCTAAAATTTATCTATTCTTCCATGTGTCATATCTCAAGAAGGTTATTGGCAATAGGGTGCAAGTGCAATCTACACTTTTTAAGTTGGATGAGGAAGGGTCCATCATTATTGAACATGAATGTATTCTTAATTGAATATCAAATACCCTTCATCAATATATTATCATAGATATCTTGGTCTAATGACATTGCTTACAACTACAAGATATGACATGGGAACCTGTTCAACAATTCTACCAATAGTTTCCTCACCTTTAGCTCTGAGGACAAATATTTTTAAATGGAAATGGTATGTTAGGAACCTGAAATAACAAGGATATGGAAACAAAAAGGAAACTCCAAGTGCTATGCAAACGGAACTAAACTTAATGCTAAATCCTATGAATTGAAAGTGCATGAAAGGAGGGAAAGCATGAATGAATTGAAATGAAACAAAAAGCCAATAAGGAAGACAACCCTTTTTATTGATATGTTTTAGAACTCGATTACAATCTGCCTCCTCCCCTTCCAAGGGCTATGAACGTTAAATATGTGTTCATGTTACACCCATGGATGCTATTCCTTCTTCCGCGTGCCCACATATAAAGTGGGCGGACCAAACGTCGTCATAACTTGTGTTAATGAGTCTTGACTCCTTGCTGCTCCTCCGATGTTAAGACCCTGCATTCACAGAAACAAAAAATAGTCAATAGCACCTGCTAATGAAATAAAACATGCAATCCCCAAGCCTACGATTAGTGAGTGTGAAAATGAATAAAATGGTAACTAAAATAGATCCAAATGAACTAAAAACTTGACAAGGGCATGAGGACATTACTAGGAGGGCACTGCAAATGGAACAGTCAAAAAATTCACCATAGATTCGTATTCGCTCGGGGTGGGACGAATAGACATGCAACAAAACACCAAAAAGCACCATCCCAAATGTCACATCCGAGAAGCTCAAAATCGTTTGCAAAGTTGGGGTTAGATAATTGGGGGTGTTTTGGGAAGTCTCAGAAGGTCATATTTCCCCAATTCGGCATCTATCACTGGGAATTTGATGAGGCTACTTGTAAGTTAGCAAAGGCGAGCGATGATAGAAACATGATCAAAATTGCTCAAAACAAGGTGAAATTTAAATGGCAATCTATATAAGCAGCATAAAATCAAATGCAAAAATAACAGAAGGGAAATATACTACAAATTTCTAATCACTCTGGGGCGGGGCAATTAGAACTGCAGTAGTGTGGGGGGCGCCCAAGGGCAGGACGCCCGTCATTTGAGGCCCGATTTTGGCACCAATCCACTTGCGATGGGTCCAAAATCTCTTGTGGGGTGTTTTCAACAAATTTGGTAGGATATGGTGGCAAAATGTCGAGTTTTAGTTTTGGATTTGTGGTTCCAATAACCACCCTATGACCTCTTTTTACAAAAGAGATCAAGGATGTGAAAGGCGTAAATCAAAAAGGGTGTGTGTGGAAATAAAATGGCAGCACTTCATTGCTCAAAATGCTCCTTCTCTGTATATATTGTGGTGAGAAAACTCACCAATTTATAGACCTAGATGTCTCTTGTGATTGAGCATGAAGAGGCGCCACTTGGAAATCATGCCTTCCCAGGGGGAAGAAGATTCCTCCCTAATTAGGGGCTCCATGACTGCCCCTGTAACTGCCTCTAACACTACAAAATGCTCACTCACACTCCCATGTAAGTAAGGAAGAATTAAGTGGTGGATCTGAGCTGTAATTTTTCAAGATTTGACTTTTTACTCGTCAAACCTGCTATTCGCCTCACCATGGAGCGAATACTTCTAATCGTCCTTGGGTGGGATGAATAGAAGTTTGTAATTGTCCCTGGATGGAACGAGTATGAAGCAGAGTGCCTGAAGGTGCCAAATTGACTCTTGACTTTCGAAAACTACTGTGAGAGTGGTTAGGACCACTGTTTGACCTCTAGGGACTGCCTTGGAGGCTGTGTCAATGCGATCAGTTTTTTCAATCACATAATCATATTGGTGTTGTTTTGGTGTCTACAACTGCCCCTTTTTGGGATGCACAGTGCGTGGTGCAGTGCTGAGCAAAAATATATAACCAAAGCATTGATGATTAGGGTTTCTTAGTAACCTAACCAAATTTTGATGCCCCAAGTATGGAAAGGGCATGCATTCTTGAATCCTTGCTTCTAACGAGCGAAGGAAGTCAATTCAAGTGTTGACCTTTTTTGGTGAGGTGTTACTTGATCTTGGACATTGATCAGTCATGAAATAGGTAAAGGGCGCAACATTTTGTCTGTGGGAACCTTGAGTTCATGATTCACGAATACCAAGTGTTTGATCAACTTGTGATTGTTGCTTGTTTACTGCCCCAAGCAGGAGCGTGATTGTCTTTGTCAATGATTCTTTGAATGCATGCC
Source organism: Wollemia nobilis (assembly GCA_028583015.1). NCBI lineage: Eukaryota > Viridiplantae > Streptophyta > Pinopsida > Araucariales > Araucariaceae > Wollemia > Wollemia nobilis. Next base: position 4,037,662 of record JAQPPZ010001753.1, read on the forward strand.
ATTTTCATAATTGGGTTTGTATTTTTTGATTGTTGACTAAGTGTGACTACCCCCTCAAGCGACGAATCGATGAGGGAATGAACTTCATGAGAAAAGTGACGAGTCGCTTAACCCAAGATGATTTGTGTAAGGGTGCCTTTCAGATGTGTATCTTTGATTGTGTGTGCAGTTTTCTGACATTTAGACCTGTTTTTGGTGGGTGTTAACCCTTTTTGTGACGCTTTTTGGAGCTAAAATTGGCACAAATCTATCTTCCCATGGGGCAGTCCGGCTATGGTAGCATTTTTAGGGAGTAGGATAGTGAAAATTTGTAACCCTAACATCTATTTTTGGATGCCAAGAATGTCAGGTGCAAAGGCACCTGCGTTCGGCAATGTTATTGCTACTTTTGGTTGGGTTTGGACCCATTTTACGATGCTGTTTGGAGGATGAAATTCTTGAAAATCCATATTCCCGTGGAGTGGTCCGGATATGGTAGCCTTCTTAGGAAATAGGATAGTGAGGATTTGTAACCCCGACATCTGTTTTGCATGCCCGAAATGTCAGGTGCAAAAGTACTCGCATCGGATAGTTTTATTGCTTGTTTTTGGTGCATTTTGTGTAGTTTTTGCTATTTTTTGAAATTTTGTTGTGTATTCATTCCTGGGTGGGGCGAATACCATTTTAGTAATCGTCCCAGGGTGGTACGAGTGCTAACTAGAGCACTCATCCCATGGAGGAATTATTACAAGCCTAAAAGGCCTATTTAACGGCCAAAACTAGGGTTTGGGCTCATTTGCATTCGAATTTTCTAGCAATTTGGAGCTCTGAGGAGGAAAAGGTTGATTCTGCGAAGCAAAGTGCTTCCAAATTTCTCCTGACATCATGATTTCATGAACCAGATCAAGCGGTAGAGTTGCAGTGAGACCAGTAAGTGAACCTCCTCGTTATTGTTTGTGTTATGACAGCTTGTAAAAATTGCAAGTTAGTTGTTTTTGTCATTGTGTTTTGTTTTTCAAATTAAAAATGAAACCCTAAAAATAGAAGTTGTTTTATGTGTTAATTTTTTTTTTGGTATGGCTTCATTAAAACTTAGGTTGAAACCCTAGTGGAAACCATGTTGTTTTTGTTTGTTTTTGTTGTAAACGAAAAGGAAACCTAGTTTATCAAAATTAAAACTGAACTTAAAACTTAGTTCAACCATAGGTAAACAAAGATCAAAAGGTAGTTTAAAACTTAGCTGAAAAACATAGTTTAAAATTTGTTTTTCTTTTTAATGGGCTTCGTAAAATAATGAAACCCTAGTGTACATGTATTTGAAAAGACATGATAAAAGTCTAAAATTTGTTTCCTTTTTACAGTAAGGTAAACCTTAGGTAAAATAAAATTTTGTATTTTGTGATGTTTTTGTTACACGAAAACCTTAGAATAAACTGACCGTGAAACCCTAGTTTTTTAGGTTGAATTTGTCAGTTTTAAACTTAGAGTACAGAAACCCTAAGACTGACAAACTATTTTTGAAATTGTTTTTGTTTTTTATGTTGTCTGTCAGTTTTTAAACTTAGAGTACAGAAACCCTAATACTGACAAACTGATTTTAAAAATTGTTTTATTTGTTTTGTATTTGGTCTGTCAATTTTAAACATGAGTACAGAAAGCCTAAGACTGAAAATTTGTTTTTGAAATTGTTTTTTTTTTATGTTGTCTGTCAGTTTTTAAACTTAGAGTACAGAAACCCTAAGACTGACAAACTGATTTTAAAAATTGTTTTGTTTGTTTTGTATTTGGTCTGTTAGTTTTAAACTTAGAGTAAAGAAACCCTAAGACTAACAAACTAATTTTAAAAATTGTTTTGTTTGTTTTGTATTTGGTCTGTAATTTTTAAACTTAGAGTACGGAAACCCTAAGACTGACAAACTATTTTTGAAATTGTTTTTGTTTTTTATGTTGTCTGTCAGTTGCTAAACTTAGAGTACAGAAACCCTAAGACTGACAAACTGATTTTAAAAATTGTTTTGTTTGTTTTGTATTTGGTCTGTCAATTTTAAACTTAGAGTACATAAACCCTAATACTGAAAAAACTATTTTTGAAATTGTTTTTGTTTTTTTTTGTGTTGTATTTTGTCTGACAGTGTTAAACTTAGAGTACAAAAACCCTAAGACTGATAAACTGTTAATGTGTTGATTTTTTGTGAATTTTGTTGTTTTTAGTTGTACATTGTATATTCATGTTATTGTTGTACATTTTTTCATGAGTTTGATGTTTTTGTGCTGTTTTCTTTTGTAGGTTGTGATGAGTCGGTACCGTGTGCCTACTATTTTTACTGAAGTGTAGGAGGCGCTGACTTTGGCTGACTGGGAGTGTCTTGATGCCCTTGGGCTAAAGCAAGTGACTCGGCTGGAGCATGTGGTCGAGGATCGGGCCTATTTGATGACTCTTATCAACTTGTGGGAACCCCGAACCAATACCTTCCATCTCCCAACAAGGGAGATGATGGTGACCTTGGACGACATCTACCGGATTCTATGGATTTTTATAGATGGATTGCCAATCAGGATGATGCCATGGGATCAGTGGACAACAGTGCTAACACACTACTTCGAGCATGGGGAGGAGTTGGGTGTGGAGGGCCCAATGGAGAAGGCAGAGAGTGACTACCATATTGGTGGCATTTTGGTTCGATGGTGGTTGGAGATGGGTGTGTTGGGAGTGAGGCACGCTGTACTAATGGGCCTCATTTCCAACATGCTGCTACCCGACTCTTCGAGTGCAAGGTTCCCATGGAACCTACTGGAGGTGGTGTTCAGGTTGGTGGAGTGTCCTATGGATGCACCTATGATCATGAGATGGGGACAGACTCTGCTGGCACAACTCTATGATGAGTTGTACGAGGTCCGCTATCGAAGGTGAAAGGGTATTAGGTGCAGCTTCCTGTTGCAGTGTTGTGCTTGGCAACACATAGCTATAGAGAGTTCAGTGGGATTGTCATGGATGACTCGAGTGAAGATGGTGGATAGGGATATAGGTTACGCGGATCTATGGAGGTGGTCCGAGGAGCAGGAACAGAGTTGACACTGGGTAGGTGCCATTGGGCACTATGCTGATGCCTTTGCTCGGCTAACGCCATGGGAGGTGTTATGGCGCCCCTACCAGGATTGTCCAGCCTAGCTTGAGGCTGGAGAGTGGCTTTGGTGGGTTCATAGGGGGTGATGTTTGATTGGGTGACATGTGACTAAGAAGGAGTTCTTCCCTTATGGTTGGGTGACACGACAATTTGGGGTGCACCAGGGGGTTCCTGGTGAGCCCGTGGTCTATCGGTGTCGGGGGATGAGAGGACTCTAGCTTGGTCAGTCATTGCACCGCTAGGTGAGGATTCGGATACCGTGATTGACATCCCAAATGTATACGATGTCAGGAATACCGTGGAGTATGACCAATGGTGGATCTTGCAACGATGGCGAGGCGAGGGGCCTTTAGGTGTTGCAGAGGCGGTAGCAGTAGGTGATGAGGGTGCCAAGGCACTAAGTGAGGGTTGGGGGGTTCCGCTGGAGGACATGGATATGGTAGAGGTGGATGATTTTGGGGAGGATAATGTTAGGGTTCTGGAGCAGCTGAAGATGCAGGACTTTCCAGAGCAGTGGGAGCCAGAGCAGTCTGTCTTTTCGAAGATGTCGATGCCTCAGGAAGTTTCAGGGGATAGTGAGGTAGGGTTGTGCACTGAGAATGCACGATTGGAGTAGCTGCTCTAGAGGTTGGATGAGGAGCTCGGGGATGCATTGTGGGAGAGGGATCTCCTATGAAAATAGCTGGCGAATGCACCATAGGCTATTTAGAACTTATGGCTTTTTGTCTTATGCAATTGCTATGGTAAAGGACTTTCTATGTATACATGTTATTTTTTTTTTGTATTTTCTGATGGCAATGCGAGGGTGAAAGATAGCACGGTTGGTTTGGGGTGTAGTTAAAGTTTTCTAAGACTCAAATGTTTTAACTAACTAGCAGTGACTATACTTTATCTGACAAGATTTTTGAATAAGGTATGAACCAAAATTGTTTCTAACCAAGTTATTTCACATCCCTGTGTTTGCAATTGAGTTTGTTTATGTGGTATTTATTAGGATACCACCAATGCTAGATAGGCTATCAACCAAACCTGTACTGAGGATCACCTAATTAGCTCCACTAACTCCTTTGTTGTATTTAGTTAGATTAATCTATGGTGTTATCTAGGAGACCATAAGCTAGCTCATTCGCATGCAAACATTGATCTGTACACGAGTTACTATGACAAATATATCATCATGCAGGAGGTTTGCCACTAGTGACCAATAGGTTATCCACCAAATCGGTACTGAGGTTTACTTCATGACCTTATGAATGCTGAGATTTCCAAGGATTCAAGTTTGACTCCCTTCTTTTCTTCAATTGTATTGGGATACTTGCTCTTTTGTAGTGATAAAAATCACTGTTTATTTTTGTTTTTGTTTTTGTTTTTTTTTTTTTTTCATTCGAGCAAGAGATTTGAATAATGAGTGATGAGAATCACTATTGTATGTGCTTTTTGATGTATGCACTTTGGTGGTGATGTCAAATTTTTGGATTTTTGAATTTTGCAAATTTGTGATTTTTGTAACTTTTTGAGAACTTGGGATTCTTGGGGAATTGGGTAGGGAAGATGCTTGTCCTTTTGCCAACTCTCAGCATTCTTGGGGGCATTCGCACAAGGGGATGAGTAAGATAACTATTTCGCTTATGGTGACCTGGATTACTTTACATATTTCATCCTTCGTTCACACAACTTGGGAATTATCTTATGTGATTTAATTTGCATTGGGATGTGACGTAAAAATGCGTGATCCAAGTAGAACTCTACCTTTGCAAAATCGATCTAACTTTGTAAGTACGTGGCTAGAAAGCTAATGACAGCTAAAATAACAAAAACTCTAACAACCGACTATGATATGGAAAAAATGATGTGCATGGCATTTATTTTGATGGACTATTTATGGAGTGGAGAAATGTGGAAAAAAATATGGATTTATCGTATAATTACAGCCTATGGTGCCTTTGACCTATATGACCACAAATATGTAATGTATGGATGCGATGCTGAAATGCAGCTGTTATTTTTTTTGTGTTTTGGAGGGATTTATTTGGGTGAATATGAATATGAATGCGAAGAAAGCTTTTTATTGTTGTGATGATTTTGAGCATGCGTGGAAATGAGATGCAATTTTTGTTATTTTTTGATGATTGTATTGTTTTTGGATTTTCTTATTTTTGACCAAGTGACTGTGGGAACTGTTGAAGCGTTTGGTTTGACCAAAGGGGTAATGGGCACCGTTGGGGCATTTTGGGGATTGGACCAAGCGATTGCGGGAATCCTTAGAGCTTTTTGGTTTGACCAAAGGGTTTATGGATACCTTTGGGGCATTTTTGGAATTGACCAAGTGATCATAGGAATCCTTGGAGCTTTTGGGTAGGCTATGGCTCTCTAAATATGGAATGGCCTCAAATGACTAATGTTCAAGGGTTCCAGCTACTTGATTCCTTACAGAGAGGTGAACTGGTATGTCCCATGTCCTATTTTACAGTGGATGACATAAGGACCGAACCAGTTTGCTGCAAACTTGTCCCTTAGGTGGGGCAACAAGTTAGGATTTTGTTGGTTCTCTTTTAATACCAAGTCACCAACCTGAAAGTCCCTCAGGTGAACCTTCATGTTGTATGCTTTCTTAAGTCACTCTTGATAGATACATAAATGCTCAAGAGCATTAACACGTTGTTCGTCGAGCAACGTAAGCTGGTCTAATCAGTCCTGCCGCACAACATCATCATCGATTAAATCTTGCATTGATATGCGTAGGGAAGGAATTTCCAATTTGAGAGGCATGACTGCATCGAAGCCATACACCAATGAAAAATGGAGTTTCCCTAGTGGGTGTCCGAATGCTAGTGCAATAATCCCACAAGGCAAGGGGGATTAGAATGTGCCAATCCTTATGACTATCTGTGACTATATTTTTTAGGATGGTAACTAGCATTTTGTTTGACGCCTCTGCTTACCCATTTGCCTGCATATAATAGGGTGTCGAAAAACTATGCTGGATTTTGTATTTTGTGGTCAAAGCACTCATGTCTTTGTTCTTGAATGACGTCCCATTATCTAAGATTATCTTGGATGGAATACCAAAATGACATATGCTATTGTGTAAAATGAACTCCGAAATGCGGGTTCCAGTCGTAGAGGTAAGCGAAACTGCTTCCAACCATTTGGTGAAGTACTCTGTGGCCGTTGTGACAAACGTGTGACGGTCGAACGATGCAGGGGAGATATTTCTGATTAGATCTAAGCTGCACTATGAAAATGGCCAAACCGATTGGATCGGTTGCAAGGCCTGGGAAGCTACGTGTGTCAAATGGGCATGGTTTTGACATTTCACGCACTTCCTTACATACGTGCAACAATATCACTCTAAATATGGCCAATAATATCTCATGCAAAGAATGTGCTTTGCGATGGCCATACCACTGAAGAGGCCACCGTAGGTACCATCATACGCTTGGGTGATCGCCCAAGTGGACTCCTGCTGGTCCAAGCAACGAAGGAGGATTCCTTCGTAGCAACGATGGTACAAAATGTCTCCTAACAAGACATGCTTTTCCGCTTTCTGTTTGAATGATCATTTTGCAGCATGCGTCAATCCAAGTGGGAGGTTACCTAACTTGAGGTAGTCCCTTATGGGTGTATACCAATCCTGCTGATTGGAAACCTCGACGGTATGAATAGCCAATCCCTCTTGAAGTTCATCCCTAGCAAAATATGAGTGGGAAAGAACTTGTAAGAATAGCATTGTGTTGCTATTAATGGGAGTAGGGGAGAACAAGGACCCCAAGTTAGCATGACTCAGACAGTCATGGATTCGATAGAACTTATCCATGGACGGTTCGATCTGGATCAAGTGGATTCCTGGCATTAATTCAGAGCTTGCATGCTCCATCACTGATCATGATAAATTTTTAACTTGAATGGTTGTCATATCACCAGACATGTCTTGAGGGACTAGTGACCCCAAATAGGTCATAGTGTCCACAAAATGATTCGATGACCGAGGGAGTGCCTCGATGTCGTACCATTCAAGATTTGCCAAGAATTTTTCCACAAGGGCTTTGTATGCCTGCAGAATTGGGCATTTACATTGGAATACCCCTTTGACTTGGTTAACAATTAACAGTGAATCACAAAATATGTTTAATAATTTGATGTTCATGGTGATTGTTATCTGAAGATCTATGAGCAAGGCTTCGTATTATGCATTGTTGTTGGTTCATGAGAAATATAATTTAAATGACATAGGCATTGGAGCCCTTTACGGTGTGAAGAATACAATTCTCGCACCACCTCCTTGCTCACATTTAGAACCATCAAAAAATAGGGTTATGTCGGCCTGTGACTTAGGCTCATTAGAATATGGCAATTCTGAAACATGGAAGAACCCATCATTGGGTATTTCTATTATCAGAGGCTGATCATCTTCGAGAGGAGCCTGTACTAGTTGATCAGCTATGATTTGACCCTTGATGGATTTCTGTCCAATGAAATCTATGTCAAATTCCATCAATAACATGATCCATTTCATCGTGCAGCTACTATGATAAGTATGATTCATCATGTATCACAATGGATTCTCCTTAGACACAAAATACGTCTTATTGCTCAGCATGTAATGGCATAGTTTTTTTGTAGAAAACATCACTTCCAAGCAGAGCTTCTCGACGTATGCATAGTTAAGTTCATAACTGACCAGGGTGTGGCTAAGATAGTAAGTAGCTTGTTCTTTATGTAGTTCATTTTTCTAGGCTAGCATGGCACCCAGTGCCACCTCAGTAGCTGAGATGCATATGTAAAATGACACTCCTAGTCTAGGTGGTGTCAATACTGGTGGCAAAGCCAAGTATTGTTTAATGTCATCAAAGGCTGACTGGCACTCGTCATCCTAGTGAAATGCGACCCCCTTGTGCAATAATTTATTCATGGGTTGGCACTTGTCAGATAGCTACGCTATGAAGCGCTTGATTGACGTGACCTTTCCCTATAGGCTTCTGAGCTGCTTGATGGTAGTTGGGGGAAGCATTTCAAGGATTGCCTTGAATTTTTTTAGGTACACCTCGATGCCTCAATTTGAGACTATGAAACCCAAGAGTTTTCTAGATGTATGCTAAATACGCACTTCTTGGGATTCAGTCTAACTTTATGTTCCATGAGGTGATCGAGGATCTTGCTTAGGTCATCGAGATGATCTGGGTGCAAAAAAGATTTGGCCGACAAATCATCCATGTAATCTTCCAAAGTTTTATGCATGTAATCATAAAATATGTATGTCATGGCACGTTGGTAGGTGGTGCCAGCATTTTTAAGTCCAAAGGGCATGACCTTATAACAAAATGTCCCCCAAGGCGTTGTGAATGTTGTTTTTAGTTGGTCCTTGAGATTAATACGAATCTGATTGTATCCCGAGAAACCATCCATGAGGGAAAGCATTTCATGGCCCATTGTAGCATCTACCAATGCATCAATGCTCGACAAGGGAAAATCATCCTTAGGACTCGCTTTGTTTAGATCTCAAAAATCGGTGCATATGAGAATCCTCCCATCACGCTTTTTGACGGGCACCATGTTGGACAACCATGGTGGGTAATCCACACAGATGAAAAACTGTGCATCCAACAACTTTAATAGCTCATATTTGACCATTAAGGCTACTGTTGGATGCATCTTATGGAGTTTTTGCTTAACTGGCTTGACTATCAGATCAAGCGTCAGATTGTGTGACTAGCTATGGATCTAGCCCTAACATGTCTTTGTAGGACCATGCAAAAACCTCCTTCTCTTTGAGAAGGGTAATGTAGTCGACTTGCTCTTCGGGGGATAGACTTACCCCCAGCTTGATGATCTATGGATTCATTGGATTCGAGCTTATGTCTACGTCAGTCATCTCCTCGACTGACATGTGAGATCCATATTCAAACTGGTGTGGAGTTGGGATCAAGTGGATATCATTTGCCGAGTTAAGATCATCAATAGGAATTTTGGGTTCTTCTTTAGCATGGAAGACATCCTCAGTTGGCCTTGGGGTGCAATGAAGAATCTCACCAAAATTTCAGTACTCTGATGGGGATGGTGGTGAATTGATGCGATCCCAATCTATGGCATCTATGTCTAAATACAATGAATGTGTTGGATCAGCTAGATTGTGGATGGGGGTGGTTAAGTCAATGGTGATAATGTTGATGAAATGATTTTGGTCTCCATTACTACGGGTGTGGTGACTCAAACATTATGGATGTTCTCTGTGCTCTAGGTCTGGCTCTGGAGGTATTGGCATGAATTGATCAGCCCTATGTTTGGATAGGAAGACAGGGTCTGCGCTCGGCACTAATTTTGTTATAGGGTCTCTAGGCAGAAGGTGTTCTCTGTATGCCTAGAGTGGCGGATTCAACACTTGGTCCCACTACAGTGGGTCTACATACCACTCATGCCCTGGCACTATGTTTAGTTGTTCAAATATGTCGTTAATATCCAAGGGGTATTGTTTCTATCGCATATGATTGATATAGGCCATCTTAGTTTCATCTTCATAATCACTGTCGAAGATCCAAAGGCCTTCGTTGGCTCCAATAACTGTTTGTGACATTAGAGGCTCGTCTTGCTTGAGCAAATTGATTTGGCCCCATTGGGGTTGTTCCACCCCAAAGGTATCCATAAACCCTTTGGTACCACCGTGATTGCTACTAAAAGCATGAGGATACGAAAACAAAAAGGAAACTCCATGTGCGATGAAAACAAAACTAAACTTAATGCTAAATCCTATGAATTGAAAGTGCATGAAAGGAGGGAAAACATGAACGAATCAAAACAAAATAAAAATCCAATAAGGAAGACAGCCCTTTTATTGATATGTTTTAGAACTTGGTTACAATCCACCTCCTCCCATGGATGTTATTCTTTCTTTTGCTTGCCCACATGTAAAGTGGGCAGACCGAACGTCATTTTTGCTTACGTTAATGAGTCTTGACTCCTTGCTGCTCCTTCGATGTTAAGACCCTATGTTCACGAAAATAGATAATAGTCAATAACAACTGCTGATGAAATAAAACATGCAATCCCCAAGCCTACGATTAGTGAGTACGAAAATGAATAAAATGGTAACTAAAATAGATCCAAATGAACTAAAAACTTGATAGGGACATGAGGACATTACCAGGAGGGCACTACAAATGGAACAGTTAGAAAATTCACCACAGATTCGTATTCGCTCTGGGGTGGGACGAATAGACCTACAAGAAAATGCCAAAAAGCATCATCCCAAATGTCACATTCGGGAAGCTCCAAATTGCCTGCAAAGTTGGGGTTAGCTAATTGGGGGTGTTTTGGGAAGAACCAAAAGGTCATATTTCCCCAATTCAGCCTCTATCGTCAGGAATTTGATGAGGCTACCTGTAAGTTAGTAAAGGCGAGCGATGATAGAAACATGATCAAAATTGCTCAAAACAAGGTGAAATTTAAATGGCAACCTATCTAAGCAGCATAAAATAAAATGCAAAAATAATAGAAGGGAAATCTACCACATATTTCTAATCACTCTGGGGCAGGGCAATTAGAACTACAACAGTGTGGGGGGCACCCGGGGGCATGACGCCCACCGTTTGAGGTCTAATTTTGGCACCAATCCACTTGGGATGGGTCCAAAATATTTTGTGGGGTGATGTCGATAAATTTGGTAGGATATGGTGGCCAAATGTTGGGTTTTGGTTCCATATTTGCGCTTCTAATAACCACCCTATGACCTCTTTTTCCAAAAGAGATCAAGGATGTGAAAGGCGCAAATAAAAAAGGGTGTGTGGAAATAAAATGGCAGCACTTATTTTCTCAAAATGCTCCTTCTCTATATATTTTGTGGTGAGAAAACTCACCAATTTATATACCTGGAGGTCTCTTATGATTGAGCATGCAGAGGCGCCACTTGGTAATCATGCCTTCCCAGGGGGAAGAAGATTCCTCCCTGATTAGGGGCTCCATGATTGCCCCTATAACTGCCTCTAAAGCTCAAAAATGCTCACTCACACTCCCATGTAAGGAAAGAATAATTAAGGGGCGGATCTGAGCTGCCATTTGTCAAGATTTGACTTTTTTCCCATCAAACCTGCTATTCGCCCCACCCTAGAGCGAATACTTCTAATCGTCCCTGGGTGGGGCGAATAGAAGTTTGTAATCATCCCTGGGTGGAACAAGTATGAAATAGAGTGCCTGAAGGTGCCACATTGACTCCTAACTTTCCAAAACTACTATGAGAGTGGTTAGGACCACTGTTTGACCTCTAGGGGCTGCCTTGGGGGCTATGTGTGTCAATGCAATCAGTGTTTGTAATCACATAATCGGATTGGTGTTTTTTTGGTGTCTACAAAACCCATCCTAAAACCTTGATGTAATAGTCCTCATGAAACATAGATAACACCCATGTTAATATTTTATAATGTTTTATTATAGTTTTGGAGTAAGAAGCACCTAGCCACATGGTAACCTTCTATGTAACCATTTTCAAGAATGTAACTGATTATAGGTAGGATATTCTAGCCTGGGTGGCATTTTGCATGTAAACCATCCTTTGGAGTTAGGTGTTAGAGAAATTCCTCAAAATTATGAAGGGTAGTATTGTATGTATCTCTTTACATAATTGAATGAAGTATTGAAGGAGATTGTCCCGTCGAAGAGGCTTGTGATTCGGTGCTATTGCAAGATTATTTCTTTTTCTATAATTTATTTCTATAGTGTGCATTTTATTTTTATAGTGTGTTGTGAGCATATATGTTTAATTTTCATATTTGTGTGTGTGTGTATTTTTAATAGTAGGTTCCTAACTATAATGAAACACCTCGCACAACCATTGATTATTGATAAATTAATGGATTAAACTTACCTTTATATTTTGGAGTATGGTACTACTGATATCCTTTGTATGTGTAGGACCAGGTATGTGCATTGGATGGATAAGTTGCTTAGTAAAAAATGTGAGTAGGGAAATGATGATTCAACTTAGAATACATGGAAGCCCCATAGCTGCATTTCATTTAGAATTGCGTGAATGATTTATCTGTGGTATACTTGTGTTTGTTTCACTCAAAAATATATTATTGTTTGTGAAAGTCATGCATTACGAATATTTGAATAACAATAAAGATGCTAAACATGGGAGCCATTGGCATTGAAGATGCTAAACATGGGATTCATCATGCTAAATTATTAATTTAGAGTTCAAATTATATTTGAAAATGGGTATGTTGCTCATAATGAATTATGGGTGGCAATGAAGTGCTAAGTGCATGAAGCCTACCTTTAGAAAATAGTTGGAGAGTGATGATCATTTGAATGCTTGTTATTAAATTTGAAAAGCAAGGAAATTTACATGTATAAATATAACAAAATAAAATTTACGTGTATTATTATTGTCACTTAAAAACATATTATGCATTGTTGTTATTAAAAAACATATTATGCATTGTTGTTATTAAAATAAACTTATTTACGATATATTGAATGCACATAACATAAGTATAGATTAATAGTGATAATAATTGGAGGGTAATTAAAATAAAAATGATAAGTTTATCCCATCACCCATGATCTGGCAGATCATGTGGATAATTGGTGATGGAGTAATGTGTTGAGTAGTTAATCATGGTCAAAAAGAAAATTCTCATGATGTTTTTAGAAAACAACTTCCGAAATCTCCTGATAGTTAGTTTTGGAGGGAATTCTAGAATAGCAAGGGTCGAACGGGAAAAGAGAGAGAAAAAGGTACACTGAAAACATACCACTGGAGAGAACAATAGCTTTTTTTCTAGCATTGTAAGCTTGCATAGAACGAGTTGAAGTTCAAGTTGAGGAATTATTACTGCAAACATCATGGTATAGGCATGTTGTGCTCTCTTATCTGTTATAGGAATAGAATATTATTTGCTAGTTTTGGTAATGTATGGAATTGGGTCTAGATTATAGATGGAATGATATTATGATGAAAATATTTCTAATTTTTTATTATTTTGAATGGAATTGGTAATGATAAAATTATTTTTGACCTTGTGATGCCTAATGACGTATATACTTTTATGTGATTGAATTTTATAGATTATAAATGACTACAATCTGTAAAATATATTTTCATTAGTTTTCTATGTATTTTGGGCTGAGTGAAAATGAAAGTATTATGAATGAATGAGAGATTGCATGTTATTTGTTATGTTTTCCTAGCTGAGGAGAAATGAAAGCATTCTGCATGAGTGGGTGATTACGTATTACTTATTATGTATTCATATTTGTGTGTAAAATAAAATATGATGATTGAATATGACATTGTATGTAATAGTAGATTACATACATATCGTTATATAAGTCGTATTTGATCCCTCATTAGAGTTTTATAAACTTGAGGATTGAAAGATCGTTCAAAACTCCTTTCTGCTCACCCTGTGAGGACTGCATGTCGATGGATTTGATTACTGGACCATCGACTCACGTGGAAAGGGAGACTTGATTACTCTTAAAGCCGTAATGGATAAAAATATTGGCTGCACCTGAAATGTTGTATCATGTGATTTATAGGACTATATAATTACTTGAAAATAATGTTGGAAATAAGTTTTTTTTATGGCTATTGTTGTAGACAAGCATTACACTATATTTTAGTTGGAAATAATAATATAGTCCCTACAGAATACGTTTGTAGAAGGATAAATTGATTACAAGCAGCTTGAAGAGATTAATTCTCTCTACTACTAATGTTTTCATACCAATTAAATATAACATACAAGAAGTTATAATTTTGGAACTTGAGGTGTCATGATGTATTCATTGTATATTACTGTTGGCTTATCTGTTTATTAAAAAGAGAGTATTAATTTAAAACTTTCTCAAGCTACACTTTTAATTTAATAATATTTTGGTGAAAGTGAGGTTGCCATAATTGCATGATTTACAACAATACTTGTAACATTGTTCAAACACTATTGAATGACGTAGTTCAGGGAAATGAGAAAATTTTAGAGCTCTTTTCAGTTCGTAATTGAAGTTAAAATTCAACTTGAATTGGGTATTAAAATATGTGCATGTGGTTGTGCTCGGACCAGTAGTAAACCTTATTTGGAATTATTTATGTTACAGTGTAAACTTCTTTTGAATTACAATGAAGATTTTAAGTTTTTTGTGAATGAATATCAACCGTAGTATCTCTTAAATAATTAATAAATTATTTGAAGATTGGAAAACAATGGGTAATTATATCCATGTGTAAACCGATACATAGGCATATGATAGGTGGAGGATGTAATGAATATCCAAATAAATCCTTATTTAATACTGGTTGTAATGGTTAATGAAGGGAATGAATATTAGCCATGTTGAAAAGAAAGTACAATCCCAACTATCTATCTAACTAAAGTGCTCTTCAAGAAACACAATGAATTAAACTATTCATTTGAAATGAGCCAATATTATGTGGCAATGATGATTGGATATGATCTTCATATATTATGCAGATAGTTTCTTCCATAGATAATTAAAGTTTATAAGAAAGTACATAATATGTGTTGGATGTACGCGATTCTATTGATAGAGTGGAAGTTTTATCGGAGAAAATATTATAAAACCTAATTAAAGAAAAGGTAAAAAGGAAACCTTGTGGTAGACGTTTGACCAGATTATTTCTTTCAGGAATTATGTTTCCTTGGTTTTGCAAATCAAATGAGTCATGTGATGAAGATAACCAATGATAATTGTTTTGCAGTAATACACTCTAAAGTGATAATTATTCATTTCTAAAGAGTAGAGAAGGATTCATCATAGTAAAATTAAAAGGTTAGTGGATGATTAGGCTACTTATAATTATCTTAAATATATTTTTGTCAACTACTCTTGGATGAGAAGAGTCAAGTTGGGTTTAACATAGTCTGCATTTTAATTTGCTTTTGTTATTAAGATTTAAATTGATGGAAATTTATGGATGGTTAAAATTTTTTCATATATTCCTAGTGCATTGGGATGGGAGCAATCAATAATATTTTTTGAGGAGGTTACTTATATAATACATAAAATTTATTCTATCATTTTGAGTTGAGAAATCCCTTTGTGGGTTGGGTAAGATTTACTTGTGATTTAGGTTGGATGTGATTATCATGAAGGTGGAACCAATTTGATAACTCACAAACCTTACCCAAAAACATGATGAGGATTGAACAAAGATATTCCTCATGGAAAAAATATTTAAAACAAGACCATGGTGAGGGAAGAGATAATGTGTTCCTCATGGAGTCAACAAATTTAGATCATCCAAATTTTTTGTGGGAGTAGCCTTCTAAATATTTGACCCTAAATTGTTCATTGAGGAGGATGAACCAAATTTTATAGCAAGCTCAAAATATTAGATAAAAGCAAATGAAGAATAGCTACCTATAGATTTACTTGGAATAATATGGTTATGAGACTTATGAAACCATAAAATTGGGAAGAAGTAACTTGAGAGCCAAGCTAAAGATAAAAGTAAACCTTGTAAATAAGGACTTGGTAATTGGGTAAATTCCAACTTGGAATTGGATGAATATAAAATAGTTTGATAGTGTAATTAATTACCAATGATGTCTTTAGTAGGATATGAACTCCTAGCTAAGGAATTTAAGATAGGATGTATGGGTTATGAAAAAGAACACCCAAAAATATAGAGTAAATTATGTAAATCCTTTTTATTAGATTCTATCTAAAGTCTTAGTTATAAATTCTAGCTATAATTACAGCTAATATCTTGGTATAAATCATCAGGAAGGATTAGCAAATTACTTGATGTAAGAATATGCACACAACAGGTCTTAAAGTTAAATTGTTAATTTGACCCTACTATGGTAAATATACTGACCTTAATCATCAAGAAGGATGATTAATATATTGATACACCTAATGTTGCTAAGGTCTAGAATTTGCATAGAGTAAGTCGTAGACCAAATGTAGACTGATAGAATTGGTATGGACAAAATACTTGGTTAGATATAGTAACAAGAGGTAATATGGGATGTCATCTCCACATTTCTATCTAGGTAGTAGTGTGATATATCCCATGTTCATTTCACTTAGCTAGTTTAGCCATAACATTTGATATGGGATAAATGTTTGTGAGTCACAATGGGTATGTATGATGAAGTCTAAGATCAGGGTATTGATATGGCACTAACTAAATTTGGCCCTTGAGGATAACCCTAACCATGGATTAACCCACATGCCAAAATCAAAGGCTATTAAATAAGACAAGTTGATTCTAAAAAATGGCATCTCTATGGGATTTGACCGATCTTGTCCACTTGGGTGGTTGTTTGTAGCAGTATTGAACCTAAAAGTGGTTTGATATGCTTGTACTAATTTAAAATAATATTATTGATTTTTTGGGTGAACTAATGTGCTATGAATTTGAAAGCATTTTGATGAGAAAAATTGTTGTTTGAAAATAAAAAAAATTACCTTGAGATCAGGGTTATGCATAGTGGCAAATATTCGCCAATTGGGAAAATATTAAGATTTTCAAAATTGAAAATTGACAAAAATGAGGACCCTCGACGTTGGCCCATTCGCCTAAAATTTTTAGGATCAAATTTTTCTTAGGGTCAATTCACCATAATATATATCCAAAAATAGGTATATTTGTACTCGTTGGAAAGCTCTTTTCAAGCCTAATCTAATGGTGGTATTTTTATGAAGTTATAAGATGATTTAATAGGTCAAAAGTGGCCCCAAATATGACCTTATATTTTAGGGCTTCAAATACCCCAAATTTTGGTATGAAGATGCTTGATTTGATTTGCTTAGTATTCTCCATGATTCACCTTGATTTTGATTAGGATTCATCATTTTTTTACAAGTACATTTTGAGTCCAACCTCTTATGCATAACCTTGCTTGAGATTTTACATATTTTATTTTTGTGGTACAAGCAAGTGAGTAGACTTGTGTTGTTACATATGGTATTAGAGGATAATAGATCTTAAGTTGTAGGAATCTAATCAAAACATTTTTCTAAATAATTCAAATTTGAAAGCGATCTTATGGTACACATGTTGCAATATGGAACTTCTAGGGATTCCATAGGAGGTGTACAAGAGGAAGACATTTTAAGATAAAATCTAAAAGGAACATGAATAAGAAAATAAGGATAAAGTACTCAAAGGAAAGGAAATATGACATAAGCGAAAGTGTCTCTTTTAAATTAAACTGGTAAGGAGGAAGGAAATTTAGCGCAGATAGTGTAATTATTACAAACTCTTTTGAAGCAACTAAAATACAGAATGGTCCAAAAAAAATACTCGCATGACCCAATAACAAATTATTAATAGTTCAACAATGGTAAGTAATGTATGACTTAATCAAAGAAATTAAAACTGAAGGTAGGTTAGAGGGTATGCCTAATGAGCCTATAGGAATTAGTTTCCAGAAAGGCCAGAGTGAGTAAGGACTTGGCCAAAGACCTAAATAAGGTCATGATTCCCAATTTTAATAGTATAAGTAATGACAATATAGTAGGAAACTTTGGGTTATTGATAGTCTGATCCTATTACCAAAAAATTATAAAGTGGATTATGGAGAAAAATGAAAAAAACTAAAGGAGCAGATCGAAATTAAGAAAAACGGCAAATAATAGCCTAGAAGAGGTGATCTAAGACTTGAAGATCAAGAAAAAGCTAGGGAAATTGCACCTCATGATAGGAAAGAGGATATCAATAGGGGTAGTAGAACCCTTGCAATGATTTTTAAGTATGCAAGAGGGTCCCACTTTGCTAGCTAGTGCCCCCACATGGTTTATCTCCATCAAAAAGATCCAGAAAAATCCACCCACAAGATATTTACAATGATGGATAGTTGTTGTACTTAATGGATAAAGTTTCCCTTTTCCTTTATTTAATGGTAAAATTGATGGTATAGTTGCACATATTTTGATAAATAGTTTATTTATTCCACTAGATAGTGAGGGACATGTTTGAAAACTTAAGGTTTTGGCTAATGGTTGGAAGGTAGAGTTCGAGTCAGGACAGACCTACCAAGTTAACCAATGTTAAATTGCTCCTCACATTTTATTTTCTAAGGAAAGTAGACTACTAAGTTGAGTAGCTATGTGTATATTTTATTGTGTGCATGGATATTTGGATAAATGTAATATGAAACATCATGTGAATGGATTGTTCAAATAAGTTTAAATTACTGATTGGTTTGTGAATGATTGTGAAAAACATGATGTATGATTTGTGAATGGATTTTCATTGATGGATGGATTTCTGGACAATGAGAAAATTATATTTTTGTATGTTTGAGTTACTAAGTAGAGTAGCTTATTTTTATGATTTTATATGTTTTTGTATAATATGAAACATCATGTGATTGAATTGTGTAAGTGAATATTGTAAATGAATATGTATACATGATGTATGAGATGTAAATGAATAGTTTTGGTGATGATATGATTGAATATAATGTCATCTATTTTTCTTTACCCTACATAAAATACAAGGACTATGTTTGTTCTAAGTGGGAGAGTATATAATGACCCTCCTTGCATGACCATTGGTTATGGATAGATTAATGGATTAAACTTACCTTTATATTTTGAAGCATGGTACTGTTGATATCCTTTGTATGTGCAAGATCGGGTATGTGCATTGGATGGATAAGTTGCTCAGTGGAAAAGGTGAGTAGAGAAATGATGATTCGGCTTAGGGTACATGGAAGCCCCATAGTTGTATTTCATGTAGAATTGCATGAAAGATTTATTTATGGTATCTTTGTGTTTTCTTCACCCATAAATATGTTATTGTTTGTGAAAGTGATGCATTATAATTTTTTATTGGCAATGAAGATGCTAAGCATGGGAGCCATTGGTAGTGAAGATGCTAAGCATGAGAGCCATCATGCTAAATTATTAAGTTAGAGTTTAAATTGTATTTGAAAATTGGTATGTTGAACATAATGAATTATGGGTGGCAATGAAGTGCTAAGTCCATGAAGCCTACCTTTCACAAATAGTTGGAGAGTGATGATCATTTTAAATCTTGTTATTAAATTTGAAAAGCAAGGAGATTTACATTATAAATATAACAAAATGAAACTCGCATGTATTATAAATGTTAATTAAAAAATATATTATGCATTGTTGTTGTTAAAATAAATCTATTTATGATATATTGAATGCATATAACGTGAGTATATGTTAAACGTGATCATTATTGAAGGTTAATTAAAATAAAAATGATAAGTTTATCCCATCACCCATGATTTGGTGGATCACCCAAGTGTTGTAGGTGAGTTGGAGAGGAGAGGGAAATCCTCCAAGAGAGGTCCCAGGTTCAAATCTCCACCCTACCAAAAAGCTGAATTGGGTATCCAAAATCCAATTGATAATGTTGGTGCGGGTAGGGCCGGGTGCGACTCCGGGTGACTTTGATGGTGTAGAACCCCCTGTTCATGGTCTCTCAGACCAAGGTGGCCCCATAAGGGGTTTTTTGCTTAAAAATAAAAAATAAAAATGATCTGGTGGATCGTGTGGAGAATTGGTGATGGAGTAATGTGTTGAGTAGTTAATAATGGTCAAAAAGCAAATGCTCATGATTTTTTCTAGGAATAACTTTCAAAATCTCCTAATAGTTAGTTTTGCAGGGGATTCTAGAATAGCAAGGGTCGAATAGGAAAAGAGATACAAAAAGGTACACTAAAAGGATACCATTGGAGAGAATAATAGCTTTTCTTCTAGCATTGTAAACTTGCATAGAATGAGTTGAAGTTCAAGTTGAGGAATTACCACTACAAACATCATGGTATAGGTATGGTGTGCTCTCTTTTTTGTAATAGAAATAGAATAATATTTTCTAGTTTTGGTAATGTATGGCATTGGATCTAGATGATAGTTGGAGTGATATTATGATGAAATTTTTTATATTTGTTGATTATGTTGAATGAAATTGGTAATGAGAAATGTATTGCTGACCTTTGTGATGCCTAATGAAGTATATACTATTCTATGGTTTAATGTTATAGATTATAAATTATTGCAATATGTAATACATATTTCATTGGTTTACTATGTCTTCCAAGTTGAATGAAAATGAAAGCATTCCGAATGAATGAGAGATTACTTGTTATTTTCTATATTTTCCTGCCTGAGGAAAAACGAAAGCATTCTGAATGAATGGGTTATTGCCTGTTAATTGTTACGTCTTTCTTGCTTTGTGGCAAAGAAAATATTCTAAATGAATTAGATATTACATGTAATAGTAGATTGCATACATGTCATTATATAAACCGTATTTGATCTCTCATTAGAGTTTTATAAACTTGAGGATGGAAATATTTTTCAAAACTCCTTCTTGCTCGTGATGTGAGGACTATATTTTTATGGATTAGATGACTGGACTACCTGCTCATATGGAGAGGGATACTTGATTACTCTTAAAACCATAATGGAAAAAATGTTGGCTGCACCTGAAATGTTGTATCATGTGATTTCCAAGACTGTATTATTACTTGAAAATAATGTTAGAAATAAGTTTATTTGATGGCTATTTTTGTAGAAAAGCATTACGTCTTATTTTAGTTGGAAACAATAATATAGTCCCTACATAATACGTTTGTAGAAGGATCAATTGATTACAAGTGGATTGAAGAGATTAATTATCTCTACTATTAATGTTTTAATACCAATTGAATTTGACATGCAAGAGGTTATAATTCTGGAACTCGAGGCGTCATGATGTATTCTAGGTATATTATTGTTGCCTTATCTTTTTATTAAAAAGAGTAATATTTTGAAACTTTTTCAAGCTACACCTTTAATTTAGTAATAATTTTGGTGAACATGAGGATTCTAGAATTACATGGTTTATAACAGCACTTATAACATTGTTCAAGCACTGCTGAATGACATAGTTTAGGGAAATGAGAAAAGTTTAGAGCTCTTTTGAATCCATAATTCAAGTTAAAATTCAACTTGAATTTGGTCTAAGAAATATGTGCATGTGGTTGTGCTAGAACTGGTAGTAAATCTTATTGGGAATTATTTATGTTATAGTGTAACCTTCTTTTGAATTATAGTGAAGTTTTTAAATTTTTTGTGAGTGAATATCAACCCTAGTATCTCAATACCAAATGATAAATTATTTGAATATTGGAAAACAATGGGTAATTGTATCAATGTATAAACTGCCTTAAGTGTGTGACACGCGGAGGATGTAATGAATATCCAAATAAAGCCTTATTGAATACCGACTATAATGGTTAATGAAGGGAATGAATATTAGTCAAGTTGAAAAGGGGTATTTGGGAAGCACAATGCATTAAGCTATTCATTTCAAATGAGCTAGATGTACGTGGTCGTCACATAATATGCACATAGTTTCTTCCATAGATAAATTAAAGTTTATAAGAAAGTACCTAATATGTGCTAGATGTACGTGGTGCTATTGATAGAGTGGACGTTTTATAGGATAAAATATTGTAGAACCTAGTTAAAGAAAAGGATAAAAGGATACCTTGTGGTAGACGTTTGATCAGATTGTTTCTTTCAGGAATTAATTTTCCTTGGTTTTGCAAATCAAACGAGCCCTGTGACGAAGATATTGGAAAACTTGTTTTACAGTAATAAAATGCAAAGTGATAATTATTCATTTCTGAAGAATAGAAAAGGGTTTATGATAGTAAAATTAAAGGAATAGTGGATTATTAAGCTACTTATAATTATCTAAAACATAATTTTTTCAACTGATTTTGGGTGAGAGGAGTCGAGTTGGGTTTAACTTAGTCTGTAGTGTAATTTTCTTTTGTTATTAAGACTTAAACTGATGTGCATTTATGGATGGTTAAATCTTGTTCATGTATTTCTAGTGCATTGGGATAAGAGTAATCAATAAGCTTGTTTAATGAGGTGAATTATGTAATACTTAGAATTTATTCAGTCATTTTGAGTTGAGAAATCCCTTTATGGATAGGATAAGATATACTTGTAATTTAGGTTGGGTGTGATTATCATGAAGGTGGATCCAATTTGATAACTCGTAAATCTCACACAAAAACATGATGAGGACTGAACAAAGATAGTCTTCATGGAAAAAATATTTAAAACAAATGCATGTTAAGGAAAGAGATAATGTGTTCCTCATGGAGTCAGCAAATTTAGATTATCTAATGTTTTTGTGGCAGTAGCCTTCTAAATATTTGACCCTAAATTGTCCATGAGAAGGATGAACCAGATTTTCTAGCAAGCTCAAAATACTAGATAAAAACAAATGAATAATAGATACCTATAGCTTTACTTGGTATAATATGGCTATATGATTTATGAAACCATAAAATTTAGAAGAAGTATCTTGAGATCCAAGCTAAAGATGGAAGTAAACCTTTTAAATAAGCAATTGGTAATTGAGTAAAGTCCTACTTAGATTTGGATGAGTATGAAATAGTTTGATAGCATAAATAATTACCAATGATGTCTTTAGTAGGATATAAACTCTTAGCTAAGGAATTTAAGATAGAATCTATGGGTTACGAAAAAAAACACCAATAAATTTGGAATAAATTATGTAAATCATTTTACTAGATTCTATCTAAAGACTTAGTGACAAATTCTCACTATAATTGCAGCTAATTTCTTGGTATAACTCATCAGGAAGGATGAACAAATTACTTGATGTACAAATATGCACACAATGAGTATTAAAGTAAAATTTTTAATTTAATCTTACTCTAGTAAATATGCTACCTAAATCACTAGGAAATATGATTAAGATATTGATACACCCAATGTTGCTAAGGTGCAGAATTTATATGAAGCAAGTCTTGAAGCAACTGTAGACTGACAAAATTAGTTTGGATAAAAGACTTGGTCAAATATAGTAACGAGGGATGGTATGAGATACCATATCTAGATTGCTATCTAGGTAGTATTTTAATATATCCCATGATCATTTGACTTATCTGGTTTAGCCATGACATTTGGTATGGGATAAATATATGTGAGTCACAATGGGTATGTGTAATGAAGTCCATGGTTAGGGTATTGACATGGCACTAACTAACTCAAGGTAGAGGATAATTAGTTATCACAGAGGCATATGTACATTCACCTGTTGCATATTAAAGTTTGGTAAGTTGGCCATTTAGGTCAAGAATTTACAAACAATGGATAAGTTGACCAGATAGGTCATGGATGCACTAATGTTGAATATGTCGATCTATTGGGTCGTGGATTTAGAACAAGTCAATCGATTAGGTCATTGGTTCACAAATGCTAAGAGATGGTGAAATAAAGTGTCTCCCTCTAGGTGTTATGGGCCCCAAAGGATATTCCCAGCCATTGATCGACCCACACGCCAGAACCAAAGGTTCTTAAATAAGACAAGTCAATTCCATAGAATGGTACCTCTATGGGTTTTGACCAATCTCGTCCACTTGAGTGATTGTCTACAGTAGTATTAAACCCAAAAGTGGTTTGATATTCATGTACTGATTTAAACTAATATTATTGATTTACAGGATGAAAAAATGTGCTATGAATCTAAAAGCACTCTATTGAGCAAAACTGTTTTTTGAAAATGAAAAACAATTACCCTGAGAATTTAATTATTTTATTTTTGTGGTACAATTAAGTGAGTAGACTTGGGTTGTTAAACTAACATAGTTTTTTTAAATTCCTCTCCAATCAAATAACTATACACAATAATTTTTCAACTTCTTCCTCGATCCTAACCCAATTTACGGTATTATTCAATATTATAGAATATGGAGACAATACCTAAATTGAAGCTCTTCGGTCTCTTTTTTCAAACTCCTAAATTGATGGAACATTTGCTACATTTGTTCATCACGCAAAGAAGATGCATATTAGTTGATCTTGAAAAACCCTTGTTGGAAAGTAATATTATATCCGTTGTAAGTACAAAAATTTAAAGGATCTTACTTCATGTTCATTGTTCAAGCTTGGGATCCTGAGACAATCATATATCTCTCCAAAAGTCTCTTGATACTTCAATCACACCATAAATCACATATTGTAGTTCACATATGTTAAAAAGAACATAAAAATAAAAATAAAAATAACAGTTAAAAATAAACTTAAAAAACAAGTTTAAAATTTATATTCAAACAATAAATTTTTATGTTATTCTTTTTAATATGGAGATGGAAAACTATTGAAAACAATTTAAATTATACAGCTTTTAAAAACAATTAATTTTAAAAGTTAGATGAAAACGTATATCCATAACTTTAAAACCAAATAATTATAAAAATTAGATAACTTATATACATAACTTCAAAATCCGTGAATAACGAGAGTGAAAGAATTGAAAAATCGAAAACTCTTCCAGTGCTATTGAAAACTACGACAAGAACATCTGAAGCACATAAGATGGCAAGCTCCCTCGCTTTCTTGAACAGTCCTGCTCTCCTATTGGAAAATGTCACCTGTCTGTTGATCTGATTCTCAATGTTCCTTATTGCAATCTTCCCCTCCCCATTTCTTTCTTTCCTATGAAATAGTACCAAATTTAAAAAAAAAAAAAATCCTCTTTGATTAAGGTGCATACAAGAAAAACAAGGCCTACAAGAATCTTGAAGAATTGAGCAACCTGGACTGTGGGGCAATCATTTACTATATCTTTTAATTGGGATTGAAAGTTTTCTTGCACAAGTATGCACAGCTACAAAGTGAATGCACAGCTGCTGCTTATGTACTTGACAGCTTTAGGTGCAGTAAGTCCTTTACTCAATAGCCAACAGAAGGTTTACACATTGTGTAATTGACAGATGGAGGTGCAGGAAGTTCTTTACTAGAAGGTTTACACCTTGTGTACTTGACAGCTGTAAGTGCAGAAGTCCTTCACTCAGTATCCAACAGAAGCTGTTCATTTACCTCTCATGTATTTTGAGTCTTGGAAGAGTGATATTGCTGTTAACGAAGAACTTCATAATTTTCATAATTTTTTTTTGGATGGTTAGTGAAGATCTGTCTTTGAAAATTGTAAAAGGTTAAAGAGCTTTTCAAAATCCTTATTAAAAAAATATTGTATTCAATAAAATTATTAGTTAATAATATTAAATAATAATTTTTTATTTTTTAAAAGAAAAATAATAATAATTTAGCACAACACTTAAATAAGTATTAATTGTAATAGTATTATATAAATTTAATTGTGAAGATATTTATAACAGTAAGTTGTAATGTGGCTACATAATTTTATTTCAAATTTCGTAGAATTAAATTATGCTCAGATGATCCTATCCGTCTTGATTTCACTCAACCAGTTGAATAACAATAAAAATGTTTAATCAATCATTATATATTAACAAACCCTAACTTTAGCAATTCTTTATAGCTTGTTAGCTGAGGTTAGAAACAACAAACATGGGAGACACCACACACCTCTTGACAAGCCAGATTTAATCATGCTTCTAAATTAAAACTAAATATAGTACAATAAAAGGTGCGAATGTGTCCTAATATTACGATCACCTACCAACAACAATCTCAAGAAGAAAAAAAAAAGAATGCTCCATATATTTTAAGTAGAGAAGATACAAGGATAGTAGGCATACTTGTATATAAAAAATATGAGGCTAAATTTGAAAGTTTTAATTCCAGAGTGGAGACAGATTTCGAATTTGCACGAGTTCGGAAAAAATTCAATCCAGATGTGAGCACTTCAATCCAGAGCGGAATTAAATGATCCGGACTGGAATGCAGATTGCATGTTAAAATTATAAAATAGCACAGGATCTAAGACTGCCTCGTTGGAGGCAATACAAACGCAGACAGAGGGATAAAATAATAGAAGATTTTATTTATGCAACTGAAACGGATTCATTACAAAGCTCTGCCGAGCATACAACTACGAAATAACCGCCTGCAGAATACATCGCCCAAATCCCAACTGCAGAATAGGCTCTGCTGGGCATACGAACTGCGGCAGGATTAGGCCGTCGAATCAACTGCACTGCTGGTGTGCAGCCGAATAGCCTGCACTTCTGGTGTGCAGGGAACCTGGTGCTGCTGCACCCAGATTACCTAAACAACAGAAGTATGCGTACATTTATAGGCGATCCAGGCCCCCAAACCCTAAACCAGCATTTACAAAACCATGGGCAAAATAGCGGTATCCCGGGTTTAACCAGCTTCTGCAACGCAGTACCTCCGCATTGATGGCGGTAGTTGGGATTAATTTCCAACACACCCCCATAATCACAACTGCAAATGAGGGTGCCCAAAATCAAGCTCTTCCATTTCAGCTCAAAGCTCCGCTTCAATTCATGGTTGATTCGGAACCCCGGAGCAGCATACCACAACAAAGGGGAACCCCGTTTGCCCTGTTCTGCAATATAGACATAAGCGACAACCAGGGTGGCATCCCGGTTCTCGCTCCATACAATGAGTTTTGCGATCGTAGTGCACGCTTACGACATTGCCCTCCTTTGTCCATGGCTTTGTCCGAAAAAACAATGCATCTAGTACACCAAACCCTCGTAGCTCTCCAACAGCATCCCTCAGCTCTGCCTGCTAGTCCTGTCTCCAAGCTCTGATACCATGTTAAAATTATAAAACAACACAGGATCTAAGACTGCTTCGTTGGAGGCAATACAAACGCAGACAGAGGGATAAAATAACAGAAGATTTTATTTATGCAACTGAAACGGATTCATTACAAAGCTCTGCCGAGCATACAACTACGGAATGACCGCCTGCGGAATACACCGCCCAAATCTCAACTGTAGAATAGGCTCCATTGGGCATACGAACTACGGTAGGATTAGGCCATCGAATCAACTGCACTCTTTTTTGTGCAACCAAATAGCCTGCACTTCTGGTGTGTAGGGAACCTAGTGTTGCTACACCTAGATTACCTAAACAATAAAAGTATGCATACATTTATAAGCGGTCCAGGCCCCCAAACCCTAAACCAGCATTTACAAAACCATGGGTAAAATAGCGGTATCTCGGGTTTAACCAGCTTCTGCAACGCAGTACCTCCGCATTGATGGCGATAGTTGGGATTAATTTCGATTACGAAAGGAGATTCAATCCAGAATGTCAATACTTTAATTTGAAGTGAAGCAGAGATAGGAGGATGCATGATTGCGAAGTGGGACACCAGTCCGAAATGGCACACACTTCAATCCAGGGCAAGTGCAGTCAAACAAGAGCGGAATTGATTCCACTAGGGTTATGAAGGGAGAGGGCCCAAATTCGGAATCCGCACAAATTTTAGGGTGATGTCAGCAAAGATGAAAGAAAAGTGCGGAATAAAGTTTTCAATAGTGTGGATGCGAATTTTATATACCAAGGCAATGCAGAATACAATTTGACTTATGCCAAAGCGGATTTAAGACAAATTTAATATTGTGGACTTCACTAAGGTTTAGAATTAATTTAACATTTCAAATTTATAATATTAAATTAACCTAAAATTTTTCCACAATTAAATACAAGAAAATTGACTAGAATAGAACTGAATCAAATTTGAAATCTTTAACCGAAGGAATGACCCATAATGTAGACACAAGGTTTTACAAGGAATTTTACAGAGTTTTACAGCAAAACAGAGAATATAAACATACAAAATTTGCTAATTTATAAACCATACAGAGAGAGTGAAAATGTATGCAAATATTTATTATTGCTTAAAAGAGGAAATACATCCACATGCTCTAAGTTTGGAAATACATCCACAAATCTGCAAATATAAAATGTGTAGAATACAATTACGGAATATAGCAAACTTAGTTGTTCAACCCTACTGCTCCTTATGCTCCACATGATGTTCTTATGTTCTTCTGCTTCTTCGCTCTGCTCTGTTCTTCCCCAACCCTTCTAACCTATGAAAATGGAATCTCAAAAGAAATATATAGTTGGGGATTCATGTATGAGGCAGGAAAGCTACACCAGCTACTCTGACATGCAATTAATGCAAAATTGGGGTTTCCATCCAATCGTCAAATTGAATAAAAGTTTTATCTAGCAATAATTAATTCGCATGTCCTAATATCCGATGAATGGTGTAGTAGGTGGATTTGTCAGAGGTGTCAAATATGGTTTAATTTTCTAACACCCTCCTTTAAACCATATTTCAAAAAAAAATTGACACCGAGCATCTCCCTTAACCTATTGAAGTCTTCCTCCTTCAAATGTTTTGTGAATATATCTGCAAGTTGCTCCTTAGACCTTCAAAATAGCAATTCAACCTCATTAAATTTCACCAGCTCTCTAATGAAATGGTATCGGATATCAATGTGTTTTGTTCGAAAATGGAACACTGGATCCTTGGACAGTGTTATGGCTGAGTTATTGTCACAAAATATGGTTGTTGCTACATCCGACGGATGATTTAGTTCACTCAAAACTCTTCTCAACCAAACTGCCTAGCATGAGGCTGAGGTGGCAACAACATACTCTGCCTATACAGTTGATAGTGCAACAATTGGCTACTTCTTTGAGGACCATGAGACAACTCCAGATCCAAGATGGAAGGCATATCCAGAGGTGCTCTTCTGATCATCTATTTTGCCATCCCAATCACTATTAGTGTAGCCAATCAATTCAATATGTTTTTTTCTAGCATAGTGGATTCCATGGTTCCTCATGCTATTGACATACCTTAAAATTCATTTTCTTGCTTTCCAGTGAGTTTCCTTTGAGGACTCTATAAACCTACTGATTAAAATCACAACAAACATAAAATTTGGTCTGGTTGCAGTAAAATACATCAGACTTCCAACTAACCTTTTATAGAGAGTTGAATTTTCACTTCTGTTGTTATCAAATTTGCTCAACTTTAGGCCTATGGCAACATGGGTGATGGCGGGTTTGTTGTCCTCCATATTAAACCTCTTTAGGACATACTTTGCATACTTACCCTAAGAAATGAATATGCCATCTGCAGATTGGTCAACTTCAATTCCAAGAAAATAATTCATCAGCCCTAAGTCTATCATTTCAAACTCCTTCATTGTTGTTATGAACTGTTCAAATAGCATGCTACTATTTCCAGTATAAATCATATCATATACATATAAGAAGATGATTATCATCCCCCCTATGCATTTATTTTCATATACATAGTGTGCTCAAATGGGTATTTTATGAACTCATTGTCCTGACAATAAGCATCTAGCCTATTGTACTAAGATTTGGGTGCTTGCTTCAATACATATAGAGCTTTCTTCAATTTTAGGACTTTGCCTTCTTGTATTTCCAGCTCATAGTCGAGTGGTTTGTCTATGTAGACCTCTTATTCTAGCACTCCATTTAAGAATGCAGACTTGACATCCATTTGGTAAACACTCTAGCCTTTCTATGTTGCCAGTGCCAAAATCATTCTGACTATGTCAAGTCTGGCTACAGGTGTGCATAAACTTCATAATAGTCAATCCCTGACTTCTGCTTGTAGCCTTTAGCCACCAGTCTGGACTTATGCTTGTCTAATTCACCTTAGGAATTAAAATTAGTTTTATATACCTATTTGACCCCAATGGTCTTCTTACCATCTAGGAGATCCATTAATTTCCAGGTCTGATTTTTCTCAATTGATGCTATCTCATCATCCATAGCATTCACCCATTTCTTATTCTGAATTGCTTCTTCAAAAGTAATTGGATCAGACTCAGAAAATAAAGAAAAATAAAAATGCTCTTTATCAGTTTCATTTCTAGTTACCTCATAGATATAATGCAAACTTCTTGTCTTTGATCGAGTCTTCATATTTGAGATCCTAGTTGCAAGTGGAGGTGAACGGGATGATGAGGCTACGCTGCTACTGGCACCAGTGTTACTGCTTGAAGATACTGGAGTAGGCACTTTGTCTCATTCCAAGTCCATAGATTCAATAATAGCTAGCTCTAGGTGGCCAGTATTAGATTTCTAGTTCCATGCTTCATCCTCTAGGAACTTCACATCTCTGCTGATTATCAAAATATTGGTTATAGGATTATATAGCCTGTAATATTTTGCTTCTTCACTATACCCTATGAAGATACATTTCTCAGCTTTGTCATCCAGCTTCTTCCTCTTCTCATCTGGGATGTGTGCATATGTAATGTACCCAAAAACTCTTAAATGAGCCACACTTGGCTTTTGATTGCTCCATGCCTCTTGAGGAATTTTGTCCTTCACAATCTTGGTGGGACATATTTTTAGTAGATAAACTGCACAAGCTACAACTTCTACCCAGAACTCATGTGGCAATCCCTTTGCCTTTAGCATACTCTATGCCATCTCCATGATTGTTCTGTTCTTCCTCTCTACAACACCATTCTGTTGTGGTGTGTATTTGGCAATAAACTATCTACGAATTACATATTTCTTGCAAAAGTTATGAAATTCATTGGATATGTACTCACCTCCTCCATCTGTCCTAAGAGTATTCACATAATAACCGCTTTATTTTTCAACCAGAGTCTTGAACTCTTTAAATTTTTTGAAAGCTTTTGACTTTTGCTTTATGGCATAAACCCATGTCCTTCGACTGAAGTCATCAATGGAAGTCAAAAAATATTTATTCCTAGCAAATGTGCTGGTCTGCATTGGACCACAGATATCTAAATGCACCAAATCCAATGGTTGTGAAACTCTCCAAGACTACCCAATAGGGAATGCATCCCTGTGTTGTTTTCCAACCAAGCAACCTTCACAAACTTGATTTGGTTGCTCTATGAGGGGTAAACCCTTCACCATATGCTTCTTGTGTAGCAATTTTAGGCCATTGAAACTCAGGTGATCGAATCTGAGATGCCACAGCTAAGTAGCATCTTTCACAACTACACTAAGTGACATAAGAAGTTCATTCTGAATTTGCAAAGGGAATATTTTGTTCTTAGTCATGGACATAGTTGCAATCTGCCCATACTCTTTATCTTTGATAGTACAAGCTCCATATTTTAACTAAATAGTGTACCCCTTCTACACTAGTTGTCCAAAACTCATCAAGTCAACCCAGGCACATAATATACAACTTGTATTTATTTTCTATCATGGTGCCTAGTGCAGATGATAATTTTTCATTTTCCTTTAATAGGAACCTTGCTGTTGTTCCCCATTTTCATCTCAAATTGGACTGTTTCATCCAATTGTGAGAACATCTCTTTGTTCCTCGTCATATGGTTACTGCACCCACTATCCAAATACCAGGTGTTCTTCTATCTTTGTTCCTCTGTACTACAAGTCAGCAACATATTACCACATGCATCTCCGCATTTTGCATTTCCATATTCATTTGTGTAGTGGGCTTGTTGTTGGTTATCTTTGGCCATATTATTTCTGCACTCAGAGATATAGTGGTCAAATTTTTTGTAGTAGTAGCACTGGACCTTTGACTTGTCCTTCTTCTGATTAAATCATCCTTGCTGATTTTTTTCCACTGTCTCTTCCTCTTGACTGATGTAAGTTGTAGCGAGTCTCATTGTCATTGCTACTTGACCTTCCTCCTTGATTGTTTTCTTTCCCACACTTGACTCTATTGCTATGCCCTCTTCCTCCTTGAGAACTTGAGGCATTCTGGTGGGAATATTCTCTTTTGTTGTTGTCTTGAAATGAGACCTACGTCTTGAACGCTTGCTCTAATGAGGACTGATATGACCGACTCAGCCTCTGCTCATGTATCTACAGAGAACCCATGAGCTCATCCATAGAGAGGGTTGTCAAATCCCTCAATTCTTCTATTGCAATTACAACTAAGTCAAACCTTACTGGAAGACTTTTCAAAATTTTCTCTGTTATTCTTTGATTGTCCACATTCTCCCCATTCAATCGCATCTAGTTGATGACATCCATAGTCCAAGTGAATAAGTCACTCATTGACTCTAATTCAATCATCTACATGTTTTTAAATTCCCTCCTTAACATCTGTAGCTTCACCAACTTTACCTTGCTGGTGCCCTGATAAGAACTAGCCAAAATTTCCCAAGCTTGCTTTGCTTTGGTTGCTGTTGTAATCTACGAGAAAATAGTCTCTTCAACTACCTGCATTATATAAAATAATACCTTCTAGTAATTCTTGTGATTATCCTTCAACAAATATGAGTCTACTTGGGAGAGTGTTGCTAATGTCGTTGCATCCACTGGTTATGGATAACTGTTCTTGACCAAGTCCCATAGCTCATAAGACCCAAATAATATTTTCATCTAAATTCTCTAGTAATCATAATTATTTCCACTAAATAATGGGATCTGCAACTACAAAGAGTTATTTCCAGAAGCCATTGCTTAAATATTTCATGGGAGGTCTCTAGCTCTGATACCAATTTGAACATTTAAATTCCAAAGCGGAGATAGATTTTGAATTTGCACGAGTCTAGGAAAAATTCAATCTGAACATGAGCACTGTAATCTAGAGCAAAATTAAATGATCTAGAGTGGAACACAAATTGCACACACGATTTTAGAAGGATATTTAATCCGAAAAGTCAATACTTTAATTCGGAGCAAAGCGGAGATAGGAGGATGCACGATTTCAGAGTGGGACACAAGTTTAGAATGGCACACACTTCAATATAGGGTAAGAGCAGACAAACAGGAGCAGAATGGATTCCATTAGGGTTATGAACGGAGAGGGTCCGTATTCAAAATCTACACAAATTTTAGGGTGATGTCAGCAAAGATGAAAGAAAAGTGTGGAATAGAGTTTTCAATAGTGTGGATGCAGATTTTAGATACCAAGGCAATGCAAAATGGAATTTGACTTATGCGGGAGCTGATTTAAGACAAATTTAATATTGCGGACTTCACTAAGGTTTGGAATTAATTTAATATTTCAAATTTATAATATTAAATTAGCCTAAAAATTTTCCACAATTAAATACAAGCAAATTGACCAGAATGGAACTAAATCAAATCCAGAAGCTTTAACAAAGGGAATGACCCAGAATGAAGACACAAGGTTTTACAAGGAATTTTACAGATTTTTCCAATAAAACGGAGAAGATAAACAGACATACTTTGCTAAGTCATAAACCATACAGAGAGAGTGAAAATATATGCAAATATTTATTATTACTTAAAAGAGGAAATACATCCATACAGTTTGGAAATACATCCACAGATCTACAAATATAAAATGTGCAAAATACAATTATTGAATATAGCAGACTTAGTTGTTCAACCCTACTACTCCTTATGCTCCACACGATGCTACTGCGTTCTTATGCTTCTTCGCTCTACTCTACTCTTCTCCAACCCTTCTAACCTATCAAAATGGAATCCTAAAAAAAAATATAGTTGGGGATTCACGGATGAGGTGGGAAAGCTACACCAACTGCTATGACATGCAATTAATGCAAAATTGGGATTTTCATCCAATCATCAAACTAACTGATATTTTCATCTACTAGTAATTAATTCGCATGACCCAAGATCCGACGAATGGTGCAGTAAGTGGATTTGCGAGAGGTGTCAAATATGGTTTAATTTTATAACAAAATTAATGTGAGTTGTAGAAATACTAAACGATGAATATTAATTCCAATGGGATTGAAGTGGATGTCATCATGCAATGCTTGTACAACGAGGATCAATTAAATCTATTAGGTTTTCTCAATATTCGCTCTTCTAGAAATTCAATTGTACATGAAACACAACCTCAACAAGGGATATACGTAGTGGGATCTATTTTGCTTTGTAAATTACATGGTCATATCCATTATTGTTTCCCGTAACCTTTATAAGTAAAAAATAAAAAAACAAAACAAGCTCGATATTATAATTAGGGTGATGTACAACTATTTCATTTAGTTAAAACATCTTTAATACAAACCTATTGATTGAGAACATTCCACTGCCACTATAACCTAGCACCTGGACAAAAACCCAAAATAAAAACCTATGCATTCAAGTATAAAATATGATTATATCATATACTTTTTGTAGAGCTTAAATAGATCAAAACAAGATTTTTCTAAGAATACCCTCTTTTTTGTCTAGTTAAATTGGTAGTTCATGCAATCCATATGGTTTCCAAAATACTAAAAAATATTAGCCTTAATGATTTATGTATTTTTCCACCGCTGGAGAAAACAATGACACCAACTTCAAATTCACACAATATCGAAAGTTCATTGGCCTTCTTCAACACTCCCTTTCTTCACTTGGAGAATTTCACCTGCCTATTGGTCTAGTTCTTAATGGTTTTTATTTCAATTCTACCTCGCCCATTCCCTTTCCTTTGTTTTTCATGTCTAAAATTAACATGGATGTTGAATACCCTTCTTTTGAAGAGAACCTTGATTGCAAAGTCAAGTAATGCAGTCCAACTACAAACAAAGTTAAGCCCTTTTAGTATGGCGGGTCTTGCCTAATCTCTCTAGCAATGATGATATTCCTTGATAAAGGAATCAAACTCATATTCCTTTTATAGCAAATTATTAAAATAATATATAATAAAAAGTGATTATGTAGCAATGATGATCATCTTTGATAGAGGTATAAAACTCATATTCCTTTTATAGTAGATTTAAATAATGCATAATAAAAAAAATTTCTAGCAATGATTTTCTTCCTTGATAGAGGTATCAAACTCATATTATTTTTATAATGAATGATTAAAATAATGCATAATCAAAAGTGAATATGTAACAATGATGATCTTCCTTGATAGAAATATCAAACTCATATTTACTTTTATAGTAAATGACTAAAATAATGCATAATTAAAAGTGAATATGAAAAGATATGAAAGGACGAAAGCCTATAAATTATTGATATAATAGCAATAAAAAGCAATGGATGCAAAATAAAAAAGTGGAAAATAAATCATAATCAAGTGTTGCCCCTATTTTTGCAAAATGAGCTTATCTCGTTGATTGATTTTTTGG
The DNA here is from genome assembly GCA_028583015.1 of Wollemia nobilis. Taxonomy (NCBI): domain Eukaryota; kingdom Viridiplantae; phylum Streptophyta; class Pinopsida; order Araucariales; family Araucariaceae; genus Wollemia; species Wollemia nobilis. Next base: position 4,072,565 of record JAQPPZ010001753.1, read on the forward strand.
TAATTAAAATGCTTGAAAGGACCCCTAATGAGTGTGTGAGGGTTTTGATTCTATACCTACAAAAAGAAAGTGGATTCCTTATCTTTGATGTGATACAAGTACCATGACAATACTTACAAAAGAAGATTGATTGCTCTAGCTTCCTCCAAGGGTGGTTTTTATAGATCCCCCAAGTCTACATGGATATTTCATTATAGATGCATGAGGAGGATTGTAAGGAGGATGAATTATGTAGTTTAGAGAATGAATTATCAGATTGAGATGAGTTTCAAGGGATAACTTAGGCAAATGCATAAATCTAATTAGGGATTTAATTGGCTTCATTGGTAGTTGCATATCTTGATTGAAAAAGGGTAGAATTAACACCATAAATGGGTGATGTCATACTACTAAAGATATGATTAACACTATGGGTGGAATTGGTACCATGATATTGTATCACTAAAGAGGAGATTGGTGCTATTCGTGGAGTTGGTGTTATGAAGATATGTGACCATACTAGAACATAGGCTAAGAAGTTAAGATGGTGCCAAATCTAAGGGTTGGTGTTATCAACATCTTTTTCCTTTGTAATATAATATAATCAAATGTGAAACATCTAGTAATTTAAGCTTCACATCTTGTCATGTTAAAAGTGTAACTATTGTATGTTTTCTTCAAAAATTAAATTTTGCAACTATATTTTAATTACCTAACAAAAATTTTACCTGTATTTGTATACTTAGGAATCATTAATGATGTAATATATTTTAGAACTTTCTAGACTATTAGTTATGTTTATTTTAAACAATTTGTTTAAGTTATGTTTTTGGTACTCAAAGGACATGAGAGATATAAATTAGATCATAAAGAGGTATTATTTTATATTAATAACATTAGAATTAACATAAGAATGGAAATGATATAATTTATTTAAAATAAGAAAATACATAACTCAAATTATAATAAGTTATAATATCATGAAAAAAAAAGTAAAATAAAATTCATGATAGAATGAACTACATATGTTTATAATGTTGATATATTTAATTATATGATAAGAGTTTTGTTGTAGTTAGTATTTATATTGTAAATAAGATAATATGAGACAATGTTAGAAACAAAGAATTAAGATAAAAGGAGATTTATTTTTTATGGATAATTGAGGCATCAGACAATGACCACAAAATAAAAATAAAAATATTTTTTATTTATTGACTAATAAATATAGATATATTTATAGGTAATTAAATATACTAAAATATGGGATGTTAAGTAACATACCTAACAAAATTAATGTGGGCATCTCAATAAATACCAAAGAGAAATGTTATACAAATACCAAAATCGTTGTCCAAGATCTTAGTCGAAAATAGATTTTTTATAAATATGAGTGTTTAATATTATATGAAAGGACCAATGACTATTTGCTCTTATCACATATAACTTTCAAATTTGGCATGTTCCTTGCATACCAATTTTAATATAATGTATAAATCATTGAAGTTTGTAGAATTTTTTTTAAATACCATATTTATTTCCTTGCATCATTTTGAACATTTACATGATAGGATAACTATTTTTAAAATTATAGTTGAACATCTAAAAATATAAAAATATAATCAACATTGTAGTTAACTAAAAATGTACACAAGTACTAATAAATAAAATAAAACCATTAATAAGATATCAAGTAGTACTTTATCGTTGTGATTATTATTATTGTTAGATTATTATTATGAAATTGAATGTAGTGAAGTTACAATAAATTTTTTATTTCATCAAGTGGTTATATCAAATATATTTTTAAGAGCTTTAAAGTATGTTAGCCCTCAAGTTGAACCATACCTCATGATATAAATATTGGGGTTTGTGTCTCCTACCTATCATGATGAGGTCCCTTGATCAGACCCCTTAAGTGCCCTTTCCTATCTAATCACATCATTGGAAACCAATGGAGTTGTTATTATTATTATCATTAGATTATTATTATGGAATTGAATGAAGAAATGAAGTTGCAAGGAATTTTTAATTTTTCAAGTGGTTATAACAAATATTTTTTAAATGCCTTGATGGATGGTAGCCCCAAATTTGAACCATCCCTTATGTAATAACTAATGGGGCTTATGTTAGAGTATATTATATTATTTTGTACATACTAATGTACCACCTTGGGTACATAACTAGAGTAGGAGTTTAACTTGGAGTAAGGTTTGAGTAGTTACTTCATGCAATGTAATAAATACACAAGTGTTAGAATGTGTAATGATGTAATTATGCATGTAGTCCACATGTATATGAGTCATAGGTTAGGTGTATGAAAGGTAAAGGGACTTATCTCCCTATATGTGCCTTTGAGGTAGCATGGAAAAATAGAGAGTAGGGGTGATAGAAAATATAATAGTGACTAGTTGCATTAGTAGAGTAAGTACAATGTAGTTCCTTTATGTATTTATGAAATGTTTATATCCTCCATTATGTTACATTGTACTATTTTTATGAGCTTTAATTAATGATATATTTATGAGTTATTACATAAGTCTATCTTATAATTTTATTGCATATTATAGTACCATTATCATATAGTTATAATTGTTTGCTCCTTTTACATCTTGTGGTTTGTATTTCCTTTAATATATATCATCAATAGCTAATAGTGGTATCAGAGCACACAATAGATCAATAGGAAATAGGGAGAGCCACAAGAGAGATTGAGAAGAGATTATAAATCTCATTTTCAATTGTTTTGAAAATTACAATTAGCTAGAGTATTTCCATAGATTTGCAGAAAACAAATTATTAAGACTCAGAATCAACATTGATTCCACTAGATTAACAAATCAACTAGTGAAGATTTATTATCTCTAGATTTAAAGTTATTTTTATTATAGTTTATAATACTTTGTTGCAAAAAAAAATATTCAAAGAAATTTGGGAAGCTTTATACAAAGATCTAGGAATAATATTTTCTTTAGAATCAATCCAGTACCTAAAGCAACAAGTAGAAGATTGAATATTTTAGAGGCTTGAGAAAAAGATCTCATTATAGAGAGAAAAGGCCAAAGAAGCTTGACCTATAGATTGCAAAAGAGAGAAAAGACCAAAGAAGTCTGACCTGCAGATAGTAAAGTGCATAAGAGAAAAGCCTAGATAAGCCTTATTATAGTTTGAATGAAGTAGAGACTCTAAAAAGGAGTCCAAGGGAAAATTGGAGATTGAATATTTTCATTGAAGATTGGAGACTATATATTACAGAGTGATTGTAGAGGAAACAACTCAAGAAGTTGAAGAGACCCACAAGAGGTCTCATTGAAGTCTTGAGAAGAACAATTGAGTAGCTGCAAGCCTAAATGCCCAAGATGAGTTGTCTCAAGAAAAGAAAAGGCTAGAAAAAACTCATTGAATGAGTTTCAAAGAACGCCATTGAAGGTGTATAGGAAAACTCATTGGCGAAGATGGCTTGTAAGTAGAAGTACCTGATAGAATAGAATTTGGGATAATTATCATAATATGAAAATAATCCCAAAAGGAGAAGGATTTGGTAAGGAATTTTCTATGTTTTAGAGGAGAACAGAGAATAGTCAAGATCTTAAGAAATTTATATTCTTGAGAAGAATGCCACTAGATAGACCAAGGTCGAAGTCAAAATTCAACAAGGAATATTGAAGGAGAAAGGAGTTAGAAGAAGCCATTAAATATGAGATAATTGGATTTTGCCATTGAAGTCTATTTTGGAAAAAGGGGATTGCTAGTTTTATAGTAGAAAATTTGAAGGTTTCTAGAAGAAAAGTTTCAGCTACAATTTTCAAGAAGTTTCCTTACAAACTGACGAGATTCAAGGATAATATTTTGAAGGATAAATTAGTTGTGTTAGAATTTGAAATTTTCAAATTTATAAGAAGCAATATGGGCAGCATTACTAGATTCTATGTTTTTTATTTTAAGAGAGAATATTAAGGGAGATTTAAAGCCATCAAAATTACATTTTCGAGTAGCAAGTTCGAGGATTTGTTCTAAATAGTAGGGAAAAGTTGTAAATCCTTCAATCATAGGATAACATTTAGGTGAATATAACCACCTAGAAACCCATTATCTACAAAGGTCATAAATGTAAGAAAAATTGGTGAAAATGGTTCATCAATTGAACATTCGTTATTTGGTTCATTATTAAGTTTCATTAAGCACCACATTAGAGTTTAAAATTGTAATGGATTAAGTTTCATGTTTTAAGTCTTTAATAAAGTGAAGAAGGTAGTTTTTACAATATTAACCTACACATAAGAATTAGGAGTTAGATATATTTAAAGAGAAATAAAAATATCAACTTCTTATTATCTATTGGAAGCAAAGAAGACATTACTCTTAAGTGAAAGTTGCATAGATTATAGTGCATAATACAAGTTACTTTTAAGAGTTCATTAAAAGGAACAATAAGGATAAATTAATAGTGCATTATACTAGTTATTCTTAAGAGTTATTTAAAAGTGCATTAAGTATTAAGTTAAGGAAGGAATATTAGTGCACAAAATAGGATTAAGTTAAAGTGTCAAAAGACACTATTGAGTGTAGGAAAACAACAAAAAATCTTGGTGAAGAGAATCCATTTAAAGGTGCATTATAACCACCAAGGAATAGGGAAGAATTTTTCATATCGAAGTATTCAAACCTAGCTGCAACTACGGTATTCTATCTTGGTCTATTATAAATTTACTTCAGATTTTAATAGCTAGATATTTATATTCTACATATAAATAAAAGTAAGACAACATTCAAGTATCTTTAAGACACAATGTAGTACATGTTACATTCATTAAGTGGTGATAAAGCCTAGATAATAAGATTCAACACGTAGAAGATATATCCATCTAAGGGCTTAATGTTAGTCCATTCAAGGTGTTTAAAGATACCCAATACTTTACTATAGTTCCATAAAAACAACACCTTTAGAAATGCAAAAGAAGGAACCTATAGCATTAAAAACATCTACGTAATATAACATAGCACCCATTGCAAGGATAACATGTTGGTAAAACAAGGTGCAAAGGAGGATAACTTCCAGTAATACCCAGGCAAATGTAAAGAGGATATTTAATAAACTACCAATGTGAAGAAAGCATTAAAACACCATAGAAATATCTACTTACATTGGAGAGAATCCATATTAGCTGGAAGAGGAACCACCAGATGTTGAAGTTCAAGAATGCACACTACAAAGGAATCCAAACAACTTGCAAAAGAATTGGAAATGCATTAAGGTGATAAGGATGTTGAAGAGGTAAGTCACATGCAAATAAGAGGCCTCCACTTGTCTCATCAAAGGTATCTTGTGCCACTTGGCACAATGGAAGAAGAGCACTTGTATTTTCTTGATGACACCTAAGGTTATAACTTGTACATAGGAAGAGAGTGGTCAAGTTGAAGTAACACTCAAATCAAGTGTTGAGGCATCAATAATTATTTTTTAATGTTTAAAGGTACATGCCACCTAAAATAACACTCACAAAATAGCATAACCTTCCAACACCACATTGTAAATATAAACAACAAACTTGAGCAACGTAACGTTCCAAGTGGCTAGCATTTCCAGAAGAGACATAAAGTATTAATAGTCTATATTGATGAAAGCATGAGGATACGGAAGCAAAAAGGAGACTCCGATTGCGATGCAAACTGAACTAAACTTAAGGCTAAATACTATGAACTGAAAGTGCATGAAAAGAGGGAAAGCATGAACGAATCGAATAGAAACAAAAATCCAATAAGGAAGACAACCCATTTTATTGATATGTTTCAAAACTCGGTTACAATGCGCCTCCTCCCCTTCCAAGGGCTAGGAGTGTTAAATATGCATTCTCGTTACACCCATGGATGTCGTTCCATCTTTCGCGTGCCCACATGTAAAATTGGTGGACCAAACATCATCGCTACTTGCGTTGGTGAGTATTGACTCCTTACTGCTCCTCTAAGGTCCAGATCCTGTGTTCAAAGAAACAAGAGACAGTTAGTAGCACCTGCGGATGAGATAAAACATGCGATCCCTACGCCTTCGATTAGTGCATGCAAGATATAAATCAAACGATAACTAAAATGGCTCCAAATGAACTAAAAATTTGACAGGGGCATCAAAACATCACCAAGAAGACACAAAAAATGGAACAGTCAAAAAATTCACCATAGATTTGTATTTTCTCCGAGGCGGGACGAATAGACCTGCAATAAAACACCAAAGAGGTACTATCCCAAATGTCACATTCGGGAAGCCCCAAATAACCTAAAAAGTTTGGGGTTAGCTAATTGGGGGTATTTTGGGAAGACCCAGATGGTCATATTTTCCCAATTTGGCCTTCGTCAATGAGAATTTGATGATGCTACCTGCATGTTAGCAAAAGTGAGAAATAATAGAAACATGATCAAAATTACTCGAAACAAGGTGAAATTTGAATAGAAACCTATCTAAGCAGCACAAAATCAAATGCAAAAATAATAGAAAATAAATATGCCATATATTTCCAATCACTCTGAAGCGGGGTGATTAGGCCTGTAGCAGTGTAGAGGGGGCGCACCCAGGGGTAGGCCGCCCGCCATTTGGGGCCCGATTTCGACATAAATCCACTTGGGATGGGTCCAAAACCTCTTGTGGGGTATTTTCAGCAAATTTGGTGGGATATTGTAGCAAAATTTCAGGTTTTGGTTCCAAATTTGTTCTTCCAACAACCACCCTATGACCTCCTTTCCAAAAGAGATCAAGGATGTGAAAGGCGCACTTCAAAAAGGTGTGGGTACAAAAGTAAAACGACAGCACTTCATTGCTTCAAAATGCTCATTCTCTTCATTTTGTGTGGTGATAAAACTCACCATTTTATAGACCTGATGGTCTCTTTGGATGAGCATGTAGAGGCACCACTTGGAAATCATGCCTCTCTAGGGGAGGTAATTCCTCCCTGATTAGGGGCTTCATGACTGCCCTTGTAACTGCCTCTAACGCTCAAAAAATGCTCACTCAAACTCCCATTCAAGGAAGGAAGAATTAAGTGGCGGATATGAGCTACCATTTATCAAGATTTGACTTTTTTCCCATCAAACCTACTATTCGCCCCACCCTGGAGCGAATGCTGATATTCGTCCCTAGGTGGGGCGAATACCAGTTTGTATTTGTCCCTGGGTGGAACGAGTATTGAGCAAAGTGCCTGAAGGTGCCAAATTGACTCTTGACCTTCCAAAACTATTGTGAGAGTGGTTAGGACCATTGTTTAACCTCTTGGGGCTCCACTTGGGGCTATGTGTGTCAATGCAATCAGTGTTTGCAGTCACATAATCGGATTGGTGTTGTTTTGGTGTCTATAGATGCCCCTTTTTGGGAAGTGCTATGCGTGGTGCAGCGTTGAGCAAAAATAGATAACCAAAGCACTAATGATTAGGATTTCTTAGCTACCTAACCAAATTTTGATGCCCCAAGTGTGGAAAATGCATGCATTTTTGAATCCTTGCTTCTGATGAGCGAAGTAACTCAATTCAAGTGTTAACCTTTTTTGGTGAGGTGTTACTTGATCTTGGACATTGATCAGTCATGAATAGGAAAAGGGTGCAACCTTTTGTCTATGGGAACCTTGAGTTCATGATTCACGAAATGCCAAGTGTTTGATCATCTTGTGATTGTTGCTTTTTTGTTGCCCCAAGCAGGGGCGTGATTGTCTTTGTCAATGATTCTTTGAATGCATGCCATTTTCGTGGTTGGGTGTATATTTGTTGATTGTTGACTAAGTGTGACTACCCCCTCAAGCGACAAATCGATGAGGGAATGACCTACATGAGAATAGTGATGAGTCACTTGACCCAAGAGGACTTATGCAAGGGTTCCTTTTAGATGTTTTATCGTTAAAGGTGTGTGCAATTTTTCGATATTTAGACCTATTTTTGGTGGGTGTGAACCCTTTTTGTGATGCTTTTTGGAGCCAAAATTGGCACAAGTCCGTCTTCTCGTGGAACGGTCCGGCTATGGTAGCCTTCTTAGGGAATAGGATAGTGACAATTTGTGACCCCAATATTAGTTTTGGATGCTACGAATGTCATACGTAGGGTCGGCTTCGTTCGGCAATGTTATTGCTATTTTTGGTTGGGTTTTAACTCTTTTGGTGATGCCATTTGGGGATGAAATTCTCAAAAACTTGTCTTCCCATGGAGCATTCCAGCTAAGGTAGCATTTTTAGGGAATAATATAGTGAATATTTGTGACCCTGATGCCTATTTTGCATGCCCGGAATGTCAAGTGCAAAAGCACTCTCATCGAACATTTTTATTTCTTATTTTAGTGCATTTTGGTGCATTTTTTTTTGCTGTTTTGAAATTTTTGCTCTGTATTCATCCCTGGGTGGGATGAATACCTATTTATAAAATTTCCCAGGATGGGATGAGCACTAAGTAGAGCACTCTTCCTAGGGAGGAACGATTAAAGGATCAAAAAGCCTATTTAAAGGCCAAAACTGAGTTTTGGGCTCATTTACACTTGTTTTTCCTGGCGATTTGGAGCTCTGAGGAGGAGGAGGTTAATTCTACAAAACAAAGCACTTCCAAATTTCTCCTGACATCATGAGTTCATGAACCGAATCGAGCGGCGAAGCCGAAGCGAGACCAGTAAGTGATTGACCTCATTATTGCTTGTGTTTTTTGTTACAATTTTTAATACCACTTTTTTGTTTATTGTTTCGTTTGTAGTTTGTTGTTCAAATTAAAATTGGAAGCCCTAATTAAATGCATGTCATTATGTGTGAGTTCTTGTTTTATGGCTCCATGAAAACTTAGGTAAAAACCCTAGGTAAACAAAGATTAAAAGTTAGTTTATAACTCAGCTGAAAACTTAGTGTAACTAAAAAAAAACTTCACTTAACCCTAGCTTAAAATTTGTTTTTCTTTTTAGTTGGCTTCGTAAACATGGAACCCCAGTTTACCTGTATTTTGAGAAAGACGTGATGAATGTCTAAAATTTGTTCCTTTTTACAATAAGGTAAACCTTAGGTAAAAGAAAATTTTGTATTTTGTGATGTTTTTGTTACATGAAAACCTTAGAATAAACTGACCATGAAACCCTAGTTTTTTAGGTTGAATTTATCAGTTTGAAACTTAGAGTACATAAACCCTAAGGCTGACGAACCGTTTTTAAAAATTGTTTTTGTGTTTTTTTTTTGTCTGTCAGTTTTAAACTTAGAGTACAGAACCCCTAATACTGACAAACTGATTTTAAAATTTGTTTTTGTTTTTTTATGTTGTCTGTCAGTTTTAGACTTAGAGTACAGAAACCCTAAGACTGACAAACTAATTTTAAAATTTGTTTTTTTTTTATGTTGTCTGTCAGTTTTAGACTTAGAGTACAGAAACCCTAAGACTGACAAACTGATTTTAAAAATTTGTTTTTGTTTTTTTTTATGCTATTTGTCAGTTTTATACTTGAGTATAGAAACCCTAAGATTGACAAACTGTGAATGTTTTGAATTTTTGTAAATGTGGTTGTTTTTAGCTGTACTTTATTTTATGCATGGCTGTATATTCATGTTATTGTTGTATATTTTTTCATGATTTTAATGTTTTTTTCTTTTGTAGGTTGTGAGGAGCCAGTATCGTGTGCCTACTATTTTTATTGAAGCGCAAGAGGCACTGAATTTAGCTGACTGGAAATGGCTTGGTGCCCTTGGGCTCAAGCAAGTGACTCGACTGGAGCCTGTGGTCAGGGATTGGGTTTATCTGATGACCCTGATCAACTTGGGGATCCTTGGACAAACACCTTCCATCTCCCAATAGGGGAGATGATAGTGACCTTGGAATATGTCTACCAAATTCTACGAATTTTGATAGATGGATTTCCTATCAGGACGACATCGCATGATCAGCGAACAACAGTCCCTACGTGCTACTTTGGGCACGAGGATGAGGTGGGTGTGGAGAGCCCAGTGGAGAAGGCAGAGGTCAACTGCCAGATTGGTGAGATTTTGGATCAATGGTGGCTGGAGAAGGGGGTGTTGGGAGTGAGGCACGTAGTACTTATGGGTCTCATTTCCAACATGCTACTACCTGACTCATCAAGTGCGATGTTCCCATGGAACCTACTGGATGTGGTCTATCAGCTATTGGAGTGTTTGATGCGTGAGCCCCTAATCATGAGGTGGGGACAGACAATGTTGGCACAGCTCTATGGTGAGTTGTATAAGGATCGATATCGAATGTGAAAGGGGATTGGCTGTAGCTATTTGTTGCAGAGTTGGTCTTGGCAGCACATAGCAATGGAGAGGCCAGCGGGGTTACCATGGACTACTTGAGCAAAGATGATGGATAAGGATAGATTCAACGGTGGGTAGGTGTCATAGGGCACTATGCTAATGCCTTTTCTCGTCTTGCTCCAGTGGAGGTGTTCTAGTGCCCCTACCGGGACTGTCCAGCCTGGCCTGAAGCTGGAGAGTGGCTTCGATGGGTACGCATGGGGCACTAGCTGATTGAGCGACATGGGACTGAGCAGGAGTTCTTCCCTTACATTCGGGTGACATGATAGTTTAGGGTGCACCAGGGGTTTCCTAGTGAGCTCGTGGTCTATCGATGTCTGGGGGATGAGAGGACTCTAGACTGGCCAGTCATCGCACCACTGGGTGTGGATTCAGATGCAGCAATTAACGTCCCTGATGTTGACAATATCGGGACTACCACAGAGTATGACCAATGGTGGGTACTACGGTGATGGTGGGGAGAGGGGCCACTGGGAGGCACGGAGGTAGTAGCAGCAGGCAAGGAGGGTGCGAAGGCATCAAAATATGAGTGGGGAGCTCTGTTGGAGGATGCATACATGGTGGAGGTGGATGATGCAGATGTGGATGATGGGGGTCTGGAGCCAGAGATGTAGGACATCTCATAATAGTGGGAGCCAGAGCAGGCTGTTGTTCTAGAGATGCCAATGTTGTAGGCAGTCTCAGAGGACCGGGAGGTCAGGTTATGCATTGAGAATGCATGATTGGAGGTGCTACTATGAAGGCATGATGAGGAGCTGGGGGATGCGTTTTAGGAGAGGGATCTTCTATGCATGCAGCTAGTAGAGTGGTAGAATGCATGGGCTACATATTGTCGATAGGATGGGGATGCTGATGCTGCACGGGAGAGGGATCTCCTGTGGATGCAGCTGGTGGAGAGGGAGAGGGCCTTGGCGCAACACGATGAGAACTTGGCTATGTATCACCAGTGGGAGATGGAATTGGTGCGGCATCGATTGGAGTTAGAGGTGGAGGTTAGCTACCTCAGTGGGTGGGTCCCTACATTCAGTGGAGGTGGATCATCGCGTCGCTTGAGAGGGAGTGATACAGAGCAGTCAACATCCTCTTGGTGTAGGCGACTGGATGAGGGGGGCTTGAGTAGGCATGATGTGGGGGCTAGTAGTAGCCGCCCTGAGGGGTCGCATAGGACCCACACCATGGGGGGTAGTTCCCGTCACACCGATCCTACGTGATCATGGTGGCCGATGCCCTAGGCTTGGGGTTTTTGAGGTTTGCGATGTTAGATGACTGGTTATTGTAGCCTACGGGAATTTTTGATGATATATATACAGATGACTTTATTTTATTTATACACATGTCGACATTTGATGTTATGCTCCATGGTTTTTTGAATGTGTATGTATGCATGTTAATTGATGTTTGATGGATGCATATGTTATGATGAATGCAAATGTTTCTAATTTTTAGGATATGCAAATGTAATGGATGACTTGAACTTGTGTTGTTGGGCGAGGGCACCATAGACTGTTTAGAACTTTATGGATTTTTTTCGTAGGTGATTGCTGTGGTAAATGAATTTTTATGTATACATGTTATTTTTTTTGTATTTTTTGATGGCGATGCAAATATGAAAGATGTTAGTTGGCTTAAAATGTATTTTTAAGGTTTTTTGAGACTCAGATGTTTTAACTAACTAGCCCTGACTGTACTTTATCTTACAAGACTTTTGAACAAGGTATGAATCGAACTTGTCTTTGACCAAGTTATTTCACATCCCTGTGTGTGCAATTGAGTTTGCTTATGTGGTATTTGTCAGGATACCACCAGTGCCATATAAGTTGTCAACCAAACCTATACTGAGGATCACCTAATTAGCTCCACTAACTCCCTTTGTTGTATTTAGTCAGATTGATCTGTAGTGCTATCTAGGATACCATAAGCTAGCTCATCCACATGCAAACATTGATCTGTACATGAGTTAATGTGACAAATATATCGTCATGCAGGAGGTGCACCACCAGTGACCGATAGGTTATCCACCAAACCGATACTAAGGTTTACTTCGTGACCTTCTGAATGCTAAGAGTTCTAGGGATTCAAGTTTGACTCCCCTCTTTTCTTCAATTGTATTGGGATACTTGATCTTTTGTAATGATAAAAATCACTATTTATATATATATATATATATATATATATATTTGAACAAGGGATTTTTAATATTGAGTGATGAGAATCACTATTGTATGTGCTTTTTGATGTATGCACTTTGGTTGTGATGTCACATTTTTTTAAGTTTTGAATTTTGCAAATTGGTGATGTTTTGCAACTTTTTGAGAACTTGGGATTCTTGGGGAATTGGGTAGGGAAGATGCTTGTCCTTTTGCCAACTCTCAGCATTCTTGGGGTCATTCACATAGGGGGATGAGCAAGATAGCCATTTTGCTTATGGTGACCTGGATTGCTTTGCAAGTTTCATCTTTCATTCACACAACTTGGGGATTATGTGTTTTAATTTGTGTTGGGATGCTATGTACCAAGGTGTGATCCAAGTAGAACTCTACCTTTGTAAAATTTGTGTGACTTTGTACAGTATTTTGCTAGAAAGCTAATGAGGACTGAATGACGAAAACTTTTGATACATTAGAAGACCACTAACTATGATATGGTAAAATACATGAATGGCATTTATTTTTGATAGACTGCTTATAGACTAGAGAAATGTGGAACGAGATGGATTTGCCAAGTAGTTACAGTCTATGGTGCTTTGGCCTGTATGACCACAAATATGCAATGTATGGATGTTATGCTTAATGCAGCTATTATTTTTGCATTTTTGATTGATTGATTTTTTTGTGAGTATGAAGATGAGATGCAAAAGAGCTCTCTATTGTTGTGATGAGATTGAGCATGCCTGGAAATGAGATGCAAATTTTTGTTATTTTTGATTATTTTACTGTTTTTGAATTTTCTTATTTTTGACCAAGCGATTGTGGGAATCCTTGGAGATTTTGGGTGACCAAGCGATGGTGAGAACCCTTGGAGCATTTGGTTTGACCAAAGGGATTGTAGATACATTTGGGGCATTTTGGGGATGACCAAGCGATTGTGGGAATCCTTGGAGCCTTTTGGGGATGACCAAGCGATTGCGGGAATCCTTGGAGCATTTGGTTTGACCAAAGGGATTGTAGATACCTTTGGGGAATTTTGGGGATGACCAAGTGATTGCGGGAATCCTTGGAGCATTTTGGGGATGACCAAGGGATTGCGGGAATCCTTGGAGCATTTTGGTTTTGGGCTATGGCTCTTTTAGATATGAAATGGACGTAAATGGATGATGTTCAAGGGTTCTAGTTCCTTGATTCCGTCCAGATAGGCTAGCCGATATGTTCTAGGTCCTATTTTACTATCAATTACATAGGGACCTAACCAATTTATCGTGAACTTGTCCCTTAGATAGGGGGCATGCTAGAGTTATGTTGGTTCTCCTTTAAGACCATGTCACCAACCTAAAAATCCCTTAGGTGAACTTTCATGTTGTATGCTTTCTTCAGTCGCTCTTGATAGATACATAAATGCTCAAGAGCATTAATGCATCGTTCATCGAGCAACATAAGCTGGTATAACTGGGCCTGCCATGCAACGTCATCATCGATGAATTCTTGCATTGAAATGCATAGGGAAGGAATTTTCAACTCGAGAGGCATGACAGCCTCGGAGCAATACATGAGCGAAAACGAGGTTGCCCTAGTGGATGTCTGAATGCTAGTGTGATAAGCCCACAGGGCAAGTGGGATATGAATGTGCCAATCCTTATGACTATCTGCAACTGTATTTTTGAGGATGGCGACTAGCATTTTGTTTGATGCCTCTGCTTGCCCATTTGCCTATGGATAATAGGGTGTCAAAAAACTATGCTGAATTTTATACTTTGTGGTCAAAGCACACACATATTTGTTCTTGAATGACGTCCCATTATCTAAAATTATCTTGGATGGAATACCAAAATGACATATGATATTGTGTAAAATGAACTTTGAAATGTGGGTTCCAATCGTAGAGGTAAGCGAAACTGCTTCCACCCATTTTGTGAAGTACTCTCTGGCCGTTATGATAAATGTGTGATGGCCTGACGATGCAGGGGAGATCTTACTGATTAGATCTAAGCCCCACTGCAAAAATTTCCAAGTCGATTGGATTAGTTGCAAGGCATGGGAGGGTACGTGTGTCAAATTAGCATGGTGTTGACATTTCACACACTTCCTCACATATGCACAATAATATCACTCTAAATATGGCCAATAATAGCCCATGCAAAGAATGTGCTTTGCGATGGCCATACCACTGAAGTGGCCACCACATGTACCATCGTGTGCTTGGGCGATCACCCAAGTGGACTCCTGTTGGTCCAAGCAATGAAGGAGGATTCCTTCATAGCTATGATGGTACAAAATGTCTCCTAACAAGACATACTTTGTCGCTTTCTGTTTGAATGCTTGTTTTGTAGCATGCATCAATCCAAGTGGGAGGTTACCTAACTTGAGGTAGTCCCTTATGGGTGAATACCAATCCTGTTGATCCAAAACCTTGACGGTATGAATAGCTAACCCCTCCTAAAGTTCATCCCTAGTAAAAGCTGAGCGGGAGAGAACTTGCAAGAATAACATTGTGTTGCTATTAAGGGGAGTAGGGGAGAACAAGGACCCCTAGTTGGCATGATTCAGACGATTGTGGATTTGAGAGAACGTGTCTAGGGATGGTTCAATCTGGATCAAGTGGATTCTTGGTGTCAATTCAAAGCTTACGTGCTCCATCATGGATTGCGATAGTGTTTTGACTTGGATGGTTGTCATATCACTAGAAATGTCTTGCAGGATTAATGACCCCAAGGAGGCCATAGTGTTCGCAAAGCGATTCGATGATCGAGGGAGTGCCTTGATGTCATACCATTCAAGATTTGCTAGGAATTTGTCCATAAGGTATTTTTAGGCCTATAGAAATGGGCATTTACATTGGAATACCCCTTTGACTTGGTTGACAATTAACAGCAAATCACCAAAGATGTTCAATCGTTTGATGTTCATGGTGATTTTTGTCTGAATACCTGTGAGCAAGGCTTCATATTCGGCATTATTTTTGGTGTACAAGAAGTATAATTTAAATGACAAAGGAATAGGATCCCCATGTGGTGTGAAGAATACAATTCTTGTGCAACCCCCTTGCTCACATTTAAAACCATTGAAAAATAGGGTTATGTCAGCCTGGGACTCAGGCTCATCAAAATTCGGCAATTCTGAGACATGGAAGACCCCATCATTGGGTAGTTCTATGACCAAAGGCTGATCATCTTCGAGAGGATCTTCTGCTAGTTGATCAGCTATGACTTGTCCTTTGATGGATTTCTATCCAATAAACTCTATGTCAAACTGGGTCAACAACATGATCCATTTCACCGTGCGACTACTATGATAAGTGCAACTCATCATGTATCGCAATGGATTATCCTTAGACACAACATACATAGTGTTACTCAACATGTAGTGGCCAAGATTTTTGGTAGCAAACACCACTACGAAGCAGAGTTTCTCAACGTATGCATAGTTAAGTTCATAGCTAACCAAGGTGCAGCTAAGATAGTAAGTAGCCTATTCTTTATGAAGTTCATTTTTCTAGGCTAGCATGGTGCCCAGTGCCACCTCAGTAGCTGAGATGTATAAGTAGAACGACACTCCTAGTCTGGGTGGTGCCAATACTACTGGTGAAGCCAAGTATTGTTTAAGGTCGTCAAAGGCTAATTGGCACTCGTCATCCCAGTGAAATGAGACCCCCGTGTGCAATAGTTTGTTCATGGGTCAAAACTTGTCAGATAGCTGTGCTATGAAGCACTTAATTGATGCGACCTTTCCTTCCAGGCTTCTGAGCTACTTGATGGTAGTTGGGGGAAGCATTTCAAGGATTGCCTTGATTTTTTTTGGGTCCACTTCGATGCCTCGCTTTGAGACTATGAAACCCAAGATTTTTCCAGATGTGATGCCAAATACGCACTTCTTGGGATTCAGTCTGACTTTATGTTCCATGAGGTAATCGAGGATCTTGCTTAAGTCATCGAGATGATTTGGGCGCAAAAGATATTTGGCCAACAAATCATCCATGTAATCTTCCAAGGTTTTATGCATGTTGTCGTGGAAGATGTACGTCATGGCATGTTGGTAGGTGGTGCTAGCATTTTTATGGCCAAAAGGCATGACCTTATAACAAAATTTCCCCTAAGGGGTTGTGAACACCATTTTTAGTTGATCCTCAAGATTGATACGAATCTAATTGTATCTCGAGAAACCATCCATGTGTTGGAAATTACCATCAGTAAAAGTTAAAAATATTTTATTTTACTTAGGGTAAAGGTAACTTACCTTTACCTTACCTGGACGGCAGTGGACGGCAGCATTTGGGTGGCAAGAGAACTCAAGTTAACTTTCTTTTCCCCCAATTTCTCCTTTCCCCCTTTCTTTCTCGAATAGGTTATTTACCTTGTATTTAAGCTTTGTAACCTTTGATTCAATGTTAATTCAATTAATCCTATTTGCAAATCACTCACCTTTCACATTTGGTATCAATGTGATGCGATTACCGAGGTGGTGGGGCCCGCAGTTCGAGGCAATAGCACGGATCCCGATGCAACCCATAGGAGCCGAGGTGGCACGGATCTCGAGATGGCCCGTAGGAGCTGACTGGCATGTTTTTTGAGGCGCTGGTGGAACTAGACGACGCTGCCCGTAGGAGCAACAGATCCGCATGATTCCCGAGGTATTGTTGACATGGCACCAGTGTGATTCCCTAGGCGAAGCTGAGGTGGCGATCTGCTACACGTGTCCCGAGGTGCGAGATCGAGGAGGCTGACGAGGCAAGGTGACGTGGTGCTGGTGTGCAGCCCGAGAAGGTGACGTGGTGATCTGCAAATTGTGCTGACGTGGCACTGGTGCGCGGCCCGAGAAGGTGACGTGTCAATCTGTGCGTGCATCATCGGTGGCAAAAGGCTACGGCATTGGTGACTGCCCGCAGGCAGTCAAAGCACATTGCGTGCTTTGTTGTTTTTAAACAACAAAAACATCACTCTGTGAGCGATGTGGGACTAATAGTCCCAAAGAATATAAAAGCTTCATGCCGAAGCGCGAAGTCAAAACTTGCTTCGCGCTCGACACAAAAGTCAAGAGGCGGGGAGCGCGCGTTGCTCCCGGATCAGCCCGGATAGCGCAGCGGCTACCCTCAGCCCTGAGACCCACGAGGTCGCAGGATCGACTCTCGATGGGGTCGATAGAAAATCATTTTTTTTTAATTAATTTTTTTTTAATCAAAAGAAAAACTAAGGAATAAGTTTAAAATTAAAAAATATATATATTTTTTTTTAGTTTTTTTTAAACTGTTCATTAGCTTTTATAAAAAAAAAAAAATTAGTTGAGTGAAATTTCCTAAGAGGAAATAAATGTGAAGTTTTTTATTGATTGAAATTTCCTAAGAGGAAATATATGTAAAGTTTTAAAAAAAAAAAAAAAAACTTGGAAAGTTAAATTTTTTTTATTATTTCCTAAGAGGAAATCCTTGTAAAAGAAAATTTCTGGGAAATTTTCTTAAATGATAAGATCGGAAGGTTGTTATCATGCCCTCTGCAAGTTGTTACTGAGAAAAAATCCTGAAAACTTTGATAGGAGCATGAAAACACTAAGTCTTAATACAGTTTTTTCACTGTTGCAAAACGTGGTTATTGCACACCAGAGAAATCTTGATCAAGGATACGAAGTCGATTCAGAAGATAACTCCTTCGGAAGCAAGTTTGAACAATCTGACACAGTTGCAATTGCTGCACAAGGATCCGAATATACTCATTATAGTAATTCAGTTGAAATCCTTCAACCTCCTTCTCCTGAAATAATATTGATCAGTGACGATGATGAACAAGTCGCTGACAATTTTGTAATTGTTGAACAAGTTTGAGTTGTTCATGATAGTAAATCAAGTAGGGCTTGATAGTTTGTAAAGTCTTTTTGCAATAAGACTATAAAAGAGAGGTTTCTTGTTTTAGTAGATTAAAAAATGGGATCACATAATAATCTACCAATTCCCGAATTTAGAGGGGATAATAATGAGTACTGGTCCATCAAGATTAGGACATTACTCATCGAAAAAGGACTATGGGATATTATTGAATATGGTTACATTACTCCAACAGATTGGACTACTTTAAGTGCAAATGATAAAAAGATCTACAAAGATGCACAGAAAAATAATTCATTTGCCTTATACCATCTTCAATCAGCATTAGATCCTAGTATCTTTCCAAGAATTGCATCTTACTTAACTGCTACAGATGCATGGAATGCCTTGAAAGAAGGATTCCAAGGAAGTGATAAAGTAAAGCAAGTCAGGCTTCAGACTTTGAAAAGAGATTTTGAAAATCTCAGAATGAAGGACAATGAAAGAGTTGGAGACTATTGTGTTCGTGTTAAAGCAGTAGTTGATATGATGCAAACTTTAGGTGAAGACACAAAAAATGAAACAATTGTGAAGAAAGTGTTGCGAACACTTCTTCCTAAGTGGAATCACATTGCAATCATAATTGAAGAATCCAAATATCTTTCTACTCTTACATTTGATAGTTTGATTGGATCATTAACATCACATGAAGAGCGACTTCAAGGTGCACCTTCAACAAGCTATGGAGGTGATGACAAAGCCTTCACTTCGAATGAAAGTGTAAGACAAGGACAAGGAAGAGGATGAGGCAGAGGACAACAACAAAGATGCAAGGGCCAAAGCAACTCCTACAAAGGAGGTAATCCAAACAGAGGTGGAAATCAAAATAGAGGAGCCAATCAGAACCAAAGCAGCAATGCAGGCCGTGGAAACCAAGGACGAGGAAGTAATAAGCCTAAAACAGCATGTTTCAATTATGGGAAACAAGGCCACTTCGCTCGTGACTGCTGGTCAAAGTCTTCAAAATATCAAAGCAGTCAATATGGATCATTCTACGGAGAAGAAGAAGGTCCACCAAATATTTTTCTCTCTTATGGATAGCTAGATCAAAATCTAAATGATACATGGATTCTGGATCCTGGTTGCTCCAACCACATGAGTGGCAAAGAAAATCTCTTTGCTACATTATATTCAAATTACAAATCTCAAGTTAATTTAGGGGATAATAAATCCTTGCAAATTGAAGGCATAGGAGCTATGGAAGTTCCCATAAAAGAAGGTATTAAAAATGTGAATGACATATACTATACTCCACAGCTACAACACAATTTGTTAAGTGTTGGCCAAATTATGGAGAAGCATTACAAATTAGTTTTTGATGAAAGAAAATGTACAATCTTTGATAAAAACAATTGTAACCGGGTCATCACAGAAGTCCCTATGACAAAGAATAGGTTGTTCCCTCTAAATTTTGGTGAGCCAGGGGGAGCTCAACTTGCAAACATTGCTATTACAAATCCAAGTGAATTGTGGCACTTGAGATATGGTCACCTCAATTCCGCTAGCTTGAAAATGTTAACATCACAAGCTATGGTGACAGGATTACCAAAAATATCAGAACATAAAAAGGTATGTGAAGCATGTACTTTGGGAAAGCACTCCAGAACAAAGTTTCCAAGAGGCAGAGCGTGGAGAGCAAGCTATCCTCTTCAGCTAGTACATTCGGACATCTGTGGTCCAATGCAAACAAAGAGTCTTGGAAACAATTCTTATTTTCTAACATTCATAGATGATTATTCTAGAATGTTTTGGTTGTATTTTCTGAAACACAAATATGAAGCATTTGATTGCTTCATAGACTTCAGAAATAATGTAGAAAAGCAAAGTGACTACTATGTCAAATGTCTTCGCACTGATAAAGGAGGAGAGTACTCCTCAAATGAATTTCTTCATTATTGTAAGCAAAATGGGATAAAAAGGCAGTTCACCACTGCCTACACCCCATAGCAGAACGGTGTGGCTGAGAGAAAGAACCGCACCCTTGTTGAAATGGCACGAACAATGCTTCAGGCAAAACATCTCACAAACAACTATTGGGTAGATGCAGTGAGAACAAGTGCATATATTCTAAATAGAAGTCCGACTTCTAGTTTAGATGGTATTACTCCTTATGAAGGATGGTACGGTAAGAAACCAAATGTCAAACATTTTAGAGTATTTGGTTCTTTAGCTTATGCACACATTCCTGAGGAGAAGCGAAAGAAGCTTGATCCAAAGAGTCAAGCATGTGTTTTTGTAGGGTATTGTGATTCAACCAAAGGGTATAGATTGTACAATCCCATGACACATAAAATCATTATCTCCAGGGATGTAATTTTTGATGAAGGGGGAGAATGGGGTCATAAAAATTTGTTGATTTTGACTCTAATTCGGATAGTACCACACCAGTACCTCCCATAATGGTACAACCCAAGAAAAGCAGTCCTCCTCCACAGATTCCACATCAGGAAACTTCATCAAGTACATCAAGTGGTACACCAAGTCCAAGAAGGAATTTGTTGGCACCCCCAAATTCTCCAAAAAAATTCCAAAGATCTATAAGCGCTCCAAGTCCGATGGATATTGATTCATTTTCTCAAAGGAAAGAGACAAATAGAGGAAAGCGCATACTACAGAGTCATCCATCTTCTCAAATGTTGGATAGGAATTTCCAACAAAGATACACTAGGAGTCAAGCTAGTGAGATGGATGACATTTTGTCAAGACTAGGAGCGCATACTACAGAGTCATCCATCTTTTCAAATTTTGGATAGGAATTTCCAACAAAGATACACTAGGAGTCAAGCTAGTGAGATGGATGACATTTTGTCAAGACTTGAAAATCTTCAAATGTCAGGGGATGATGAGTCTCATGAACCAAGGGGTGATGTAGTCAATTATGCTTTGTTTGCTGCTGCACAGCTAGAACCTTCTAGCTATGAAAAAGCATGCACTGAAAATATATGGCAGGATGCCATGGAAGAGGAAATATCCTCTATTGAAAAGAATGATACTTGGGAGCTTGTGAAGCTTCCCAAGGGAAAAAAATGTGTTGGATGTAAATGGGTCTACAAGACCAAATTCAATGCTGATGGAAGCATTGAAAGGCACAAGGCGAGATTATTAGCTAAAGGTTTTACTCAGAAATATGGAATAGATTATGAGGAAACTTTTGCTCCAATTGCTCGACAAGAAACAATTAGAACTGTTCTTTCCTTGGCAGCCCATAAAGGATGGAAGATTCAACACATGGATGTGAAAAGTGTATTTTTAAATGGATACCTGACAGAAGAGGTGTATGTTCAACAACCTCAAGGTTTCCAAGAACCAGGAAAAGAGAACCTTGTTTATAAATTGAAAAAAGCACTATATGGCCTCAAGCAAGAACCAAGAGCATGGTACTCAAGAATTGATGGCTATTTCAGAAAATATGGTTTCACAAAAAGCAAGAGTGAACCAACATTATACTACCTGAAAAATGGAGTAGATATCCTCATAGTTTGTTTATATGTGGATGATCTAATATTCATGGGTAGTAATGATAAAATGAATATGGAGTTCAAAAACTCCATGATGAATCGGTTTGAGATGAAGGATCTCGGATTAATGAGATACTTTCTAGGAATGGAAGTACATCAATCAAAGAATGGGATCTTCATATGTCAACAAAAATATGCTCATGACATGATCAAGAAATTTGCTATGCAGCAGTGCAAATCAGCTGCAACACCAACTGGACATGGAATCCAGCTAAGCAAAGAAGATGGAGCACCTAATGTTGACTTGACCAATTACAGAAGCATGGTTGGGAGTTTAATGTTTCTCACCAACACTAGGCTAGATATACAGTATGCTGTTTCTCTTGTATCATGATTTATGGCATGCCCATCCGAGCTGCATCTTCAAGCAACCAAATGAATTTTATGATATGTAAAAGGTACATTGGATTTTGGAATCCATTACCACAAGTCTAACTCTGTGAAGTTATTTGGTTATAGTGACAGCGATTGGGGCAGTAATATAGATGACATAAAATCTACATCAGGGAACTGTTTTAGTCTAGGATTAGGACTAATAACTTGGAGTTCCAAGAAGCAATCTGTTGTAGCATTATCATCTACAGAAGCTGAGTACATAGCCATTACTCATGCAAGTACTCAGATCCTCTGGTTGAGGAAAATCCTTGAAGATATTGGCGAAAAACAAATTGGTCCAACCAAACTGAATTGTGATAATATAAGTGCCATACAGTTGGCATATAATCTGATCCACCACAAAAGGTCAAAACACTTTGATATGAAGTATCACTTCATAAGAGCTATGGTGGAACAACAGACAGTTGAGCTTCAATATTGTAGCACTTTGGATAATCTAGCAGACATCTTCACCAAAGGCATGGCTAAAGCTCAATTTATAAATCCGAGAGACTATATAGTTAGTCCTCTCAACTTTAAGGGGGAGAATGTTGGAAATTACCATCAGTAAAAGTTAAAAATATTTGATTTTACTTGGGGTAAAGGTAACTTACCTTTACCTTACCTGGACGGCAGTGGACGGCAGCATTTGGGCGGCAAGAGAACTCAAGTTAACTTTCTTTTCCCCCAATTTCTCCTTTCCCCCCTTTCTTTCTCGAATAGGTTATTTACCTTGTATTTAAGCTTTGTAACCTTTGATTCAACATTAATTCAATTAATCCTATTTGCAAATCACTCA
Source organism: Wollemia nobilis (assembly GCA_028583015.1). Lineage (NCBI taxonomy): Eukaryota > Viridiplantae > Streptophyta > Pinopsida > Araucariales > Araucariaceae > Wollemia > Wollemia nobilis. The sequence continues at coordinate 4,095,508 of JAQPPZ010001753.1, forward strand.
CCTTTCACACCATGAGGGATAGCATTTCGTGACCTCTTGTAGCGTCTACCAATGCATCAATGCTTGGCAGGGGAAAATCATCCTTAGGACTCACTTTTTTTAGATCTAAAAAATTAGTGCATATGTGAATCCTCCCATCAGACTTTTTGATGGGCACCATGTTGGATAGCCATGGTGGGTAATCCATGTAGATGACAAACTATGCATCCAATAGCTTTTGCAATTAGTCTTTGACCATCAAGGCCACTGTTTGGTGCATCTTACATAGTTTTTTCTTAACTGGCTTTACTGTCGGATCAAGCATTAGATTATGCGTGACTAGCTACGGATCTAGCCCTGGCATGTCTTTGTAGGACCATGCAAAAACCTCCTTCTTATCTTTGAGAAGGGTAATGTAGTCGGCTTGCTCTTTGGGGGATAAGCTTACCCCCAGCTTGATAATCTATGGATTCATTGGATCAGAGCCGATGTCTACATCAGTCATCTCCTCGACCGACATGTGGGATATGTCCTCCAACTGGTGTGGAGTTGGGATCAAATGGATATTATTCACTGAGTTTAAATCTGTGTTGGGAACCTCAGGTTCCTCTTCAGCATGGAAGATATCCTGATTTGGCCCTGGGGTAAAATGAAGCATTTTACCAAAATTCTAGTACTCTGATGGGGATGGAGGTGAATTGATGTGATCCCAGTATATGGCATCTGTGTCTAGATACAACGATTATGCTGGATCAGTCGGGTTATGGATGGGGGTGGTTAAGTAAATAGAGATCATATTGATGAAATTATTTTGGTCTCCATTACTGTGGGTGAGGTGAATTGAACATTTTGGATGTTCTTTGTGCTTCGGTTCTGGCTCTGGAAGTATTGGCATGAATGGATCAGCCCTATGTGCGGATAGGAAGACAGGGTCTACCCTTAGCACTGATGTGACTATAGGGTATCTGGGTATAATATATTCTTTGTATGCCCAAAGTGGCAGATTCAACACTTTTTCCCACCGCATTGGGTCTACGTACCACTCATGCCCTAGAACTATGTTTAATTTTTTGAATATGTCATTAATCTCCAAGGGGTATGGTCACTACATTTGTCGCATGTGATTAAGATATGCCATTTCTATTTTATCTTCAAAATCTATGTCAGAGATCCAAAAGCCTTCATTGGCTTTGACAACCATTTGAGGCATTAATGGCTATTCCTACTTGAGCAAATTGATCTGGCCCCATTGTGGTTGTTCCACTCTCTGTGGGGGGGCCTGACCAATTTGAACATGGTCAAGAAGATTTCTTGATAATCATCCATGGGGGCCACTTGTGAGTGATTGCTATCTGATTCAAAGGGATCCCATGGTGCTACCTCATATTCTGACTCGTCTACCAAAGATCCTTCCTAGACTTGTATACATCTCTCTTGTAGGTGTGTTTTTGAACTTTCTCCTATTTCAAGTGAAGGGAAAGGTTTGTTGAGGTCAACAAGGGTGGTTGTCAACAATGGGAGATAATCTCCTAGTGTATATGTCGTGTTAGGGTTGTCATATGGGTCTGATGCTAATCCCCCCTTGTTGCCTATCCCTAGGCCTTGCATGTTCTCCATGAATATGTCTAAGGGCAGGGGGTGGTTGAACCCTACTCCTGACTTGTTGTACAACATCTGGTATCTTGGTTGGCAGAGAACATGCACTCCTTGCTCATATCTGCCTAACCCATATCCATGCCAATTGCATTGGCCAAGGTATCTCAAAGCAAATTCAGGGTTGGACAAATAGTTGACATCTCCTGCAAATGACTCTTCATCTTCATCCTCTTGCATGTATGGTTCAGTACCATGATCAAGGCCCCCATACATGAAGTTTGTCCAATTCGAAAAGTAGCCTAGGGGAAAATGGTACCGATGGGGAGGCGAGGTTTCCCCATGTCCTACATGGACTCTAGTGCGGGTGTTGCTATAACATTCCACACTAGATACTACCCCAGGCCCGTATTGGCCATTTCAATGGTCATTGTCTGTGATTGAAGGGGAGGGAACGAAAGTCCTTCCATAGTCCACTCCATGTCGGGTGGACTAGGAGCCTCAAATTCCATTCTGCTACGCATCTCCTTAGTAGATATGGTTGATACTGATGGGGATGCCTCTTCCAGGGGTTTCTTCCCTTTGTACTTCTGTGTGGCTACCGTAGGTGGCATTGTTGATGAAGGGCCAACCGATGAAGATGGACCCAAATGTGGTTTCGATGGGTTTACCAATGAGGATGCCTGCTGAATCAGACCCTGTTTGGATGGGTTCAATTGAAAATCCAAATGCATTGATGGAAGGGTCAATTGCAGCATCAGCTACACAGTGTTGCAATATTTGAAGGGCTCTAAGTCCATCGGGACTACATGTACCTCTCCTTCAAATGTATACTTTAAGCACTGATGAGCTATCAAAGGGACACATTTCATGTCCCTGATCCATGGTCGACCTAGCAAGATGTTGTAGGCCATTTTGCCTTCCAAAATATGGGACAATGTAGGTATAGTCTTTTGTCCCACTTGGATGGGTAGGACAATTGTGCCAATTGTCGAGCATATTGCATCATTGAATGCTTGCAGTGTATATGTGGAAGCCATGATGTGAGATGCTAGAAACTTCAGATGTTTCAATGCCACTTTTGTGATGATATTGCTGGATGAGCCAGTTTCTACCAACACCCTCTTATATGGAATCTCATTAACCCGTGTGATAACGTTTAGGGGTGGATCCACCATATCATCAGCCACTGATTTCACTTCGTATTATCAAAAAATGATGAATGGCTCAGTGCATCATTTGACATGTCCCACAAATTTGTTGAAATAATTTACTTCATGGGGCTACAACTCGATGGCTTTCAATATCTCCATTAGGGCCTCCCAATGGGGCATTGATTGTTGTATGAGCTCGTATATAGAGAACCTCGTTGATGTGGTCTGCAAGCTCTGAGTGATCTTGGTTTGAATTATGGCTATGGGTCTAGGTAAAGGAGGTTGTGTAATGTGCTTTTGTGGTTGTGACATTGTTGGCACCTCACCTGTAGTCACCGCGGGGGCGGCTACACTCAGATACCTCTTGTTCTAAGTCACTATACTGATCATCCCTACATAACCCTACATGGGGTAGTTCTGTGTGACCTCATTGACTTTTAGGGTATTTGCTTGTGCATCATGGGTAGGAAAGGGGTATTTAAAGACCCCCATTTGTTGGTTGCTTGGTGCCACAAAACTATCCACTGCTAATGTCTTGTTATCAATCAGGTCATGCACCAAGCCCTTAAACTTCCAATAGGAATTAGGGTCATGTCCCTTCCACCTATGGAACCTATAGTATAAATCCTCCCTGTAGACCTTAGGTTTTGGCATGTTGGGATCTATGGGCTAAATCTCAGGTAGGTTGATCAAGTTTTCCATTGAAAAGCGATCAAACAAGGAGTCTCTAGACTCTGTGTAGGGTGTGAATTGTCGCCTAGGGTGACGCTGCTAATTTTGCTTGTCTCTAATTTTCTTAGTCATATCTGTTAAGAGGCACCGCCTGATAGTTAGCCTTTTGGGGCTACATTGCTTGTGCATGCTTAGGGACATTGATAGCAACCTGATTGACCGCAGCGGGTTTCTATTGTATGGTCCCTATTTTGGTGTTCCTGGACCATTCTTTCTTCTTTGGCTTGGCTATCTTGCCATCCTGAATCTTGATCTCTTCAATGATTTTGGCTTGTGCTAGAGCTTCCTCTAAGGTGGCATATTGTTGCAGTTGTAATAGCATAGAGATCGATCTAAAATAGCTCTTTGAGAACATTTGTGTGAGGTCGGACATAGAAGGGAGGTAGGGTAGCTTAGAAAGTAGAGTCCTCCACCAATTCCCATAGGCTGCCATGGTTTCTTCCTCATACTACCTGAGGCTAGCTAAGTCACTTAGTGATACCTTCTTCTTTGTGTTGAAGGCAAAGCGTTTGAGGAACGCATCCACTAGCTGATCCAAGTTGCTAATGCTATGCTTTGGTAATTGAGTAAACCAATCCAAGGTAGGGCCTACGAACGTGGTGATGAATGTTCTCAACAACAAAGCATCATTATCTTGAATGCCAAAGAATTGGCTCAGGAACCTAGTCACATGCTCTTGGACATCCTCCTCACCTCTAAATATTGCCAACTGAGGCAACTTAAAGTGTTCAGGATAATGGGGTGCAGGCATTAACAAATGCACAGGATGACTGTGAAGTTGGCATAACATGGGCTTTTGGGGCCCATAAGTCTTAGTTTCCATAGACTCCAAATGCTCTAGCAGTGCTTTATATGCATCGAAAGATTTAATCTCTTCCTCTTTAGTTTGTTCCCGTTGTGGGTTGTGGGAAACTTGAGGCCTATGGAGGGGTGGTCGGAGAGCAGCCCCTCTGCCTTGATAGGGAATTTCATCCCACTCTTCTTCTTGTTAATACTCCTCATACACTTCTTGAGGAGTTTTTGGCTGAGACCTATGACCATGGGTGGGTCCCTATAGAAGGAACCCATCGTTGTTCCTAGGAGTGGCCTCCCCCTTAGGTCTAGGAGGTCTCGAAGGTAGCACTTGGTAGGTTTGTGGGGACCTGTCTCGTACCAAGGGGTTACGCCTCTCATATGGTTCTGATCTTTAGGTGTGAGGGGTTGGAACCCTCTCAAGCACTGTGTTATGGAGCAGCTCATCTGTTTGGCATCGAATGCGCTCTTTGCTAAGGCGATATAGATGCTCTAGCTATTGTTGGTCTTGCTCAAGATGTGTGATCTGCACTTGGTAGGCTATGTCAATTTTTTTTTCCATCTTGATTCTAGGAGGCCTAGATGCCTCTCCTACACATTTATCCTGATTGTGATGATCCGAGATCTCTATGGGCTGCTTCCCTCTATCGAGGTTGGCAACATTCACTCAAGGCTTTGGCCTCATTGGGTGATTCTTGTAGACAGTAGGTGCGGAGGCACATTGCTCCTACACTGTGTGTTGCTCTTGATAAATGTAGTGGTCTTCCTCATGTTCCATTTCATATATGTGAAAGGGGTAGGTAGAGTTGGCTCACCCTTCTTGAAGAGCCTTGTGCTCTGGATTTGAATTTTTATTCCTAACAATGATCGGGGGTAAATGAGGGATGACAAAATCATGTGGCCTCTCCTCCTGGACCCTCTACTGTTCTAGAGTTTCATCACATGGTGGCCACTCATATCGAGCTTCTAAGGGAGCGTTCCTATTTATATTGAGGGCCACGTGTAAGGACTCCTCCTGAAAGGGCCTATGCTGGATGAGAGTGCCCCTCAGGGGGGTGCCTCTATAGTCCCATTCTAAAATGGCATGATGCGGACTCTCTCATAGGTCAGATCTCCAAGGTGGTATGACCAAGTCCTTGGGGCTATAGCAGAGGTGACTTGTGCCCCATTGTACACTCTTCATAGCTTTTTCCATTGATTGGGCTTGGCTACGGGTGTACACCATGGTGGTATTTTTGCTACCAGATGCGTAGATTTTTATTTCTTTTTATGATTTTTGGGCTACACTAAATAAAAGGGATCACACACACAAAACAGTGATTATCTCGTTTAAATATTAAAGGTGTGCCCTAAACCTGGTTTAGTGTGTTTTGATTTTGTTTTGAAATCTTTTGCAAAGGACGTTTAAATGCAATATGATGGCTCTTATGACTCCCAAAAATGGTCGCCCCTTCGATATACCATTGCCAGGTCGATATACCAACCTCTATATATACCTGCCCTTACGTGAGAGAAACTGTTGGTACGTGATAGCAGATGGTACATGGAACATAGGCGGTACGAAAGGGGAATCACCCTATTTTTGACACCTACCATAGAAGACTTATCCTCATGCACTGGGAATCACCCCAGCTACACTCGATCAGCTTTCATCAGGATTTACGTCTAGCAATAGTAGTAGTCGAGGTTTATGAATGCAAAATTCAAGTCAAGGTGGTGATGAAATTCATTGTTGGTCTTGATCAAGGGCTGGGGTTTTACAACCAACTCCTTGTTTTTTATGTTGCCACGTGATGTGTGGGGTTATTTTTACTTTGCACAAAAGAAAATAAACATGTAGTGCCACTTTTCCTAAGCAAGCAAAGAACAAAAAAATATGAAACAAAAAACAAAAAATGACAGGAGTTCAAGACCCTTACCTCTTCTCTGCCCAAATTTGTTGGTTCTGAGTTTGTTCTAAAACTGCACAGGTGACTATTCATCCTGAGGAGGAACAAATTATAGGACTGTATTTGTCACAGGGTGGGGCAAATTCCCATTCATCCTTGGGTAAGACAAATTCTAGCTCTATATTCGCCACAGGCTGGAATGAACAACAGTCCAACATTTGAAAACTTGGTACCTGCAAGCAAAAAAAACTAAGTTTCGATCAGATTTTTGACCTTAAAAATAGAGGACAACCATCCCACCGTGATTGCCACTAAAAGAACAAGGATACAGAAGCAAAAATGAGACTCCGATTGCGATGCAAACTGAACTAAACGCTAAATCCTATGAACTGAAAGTGCATGAAAAGAGGGAAAGCATGAACGAATCGAATAGAAAAAAAAATCCAATAAGGAAGACAACCCTTTTTATTGATATGTTTTGAAACTCGGTTACAATGTGCCTCCTCCCCTTCTAAGGGCTAGGAGCGTTAAATATGCATTCTTGTTACAACCATGGATGTCGTTCCTTCTTCCATGTGCCCACATGTAAAATAGGCAGACCAAACGTCGCCACAACTTGCGTTGGTGAGTCTTGACACCTTGATGCTCCTCTAAGGTCTAGATCCTACATTCTAAGAAACAATAAATAGTCAGTAGCACCTACGGATGAGATAAAACATGTGATCCCTACACCTTCGATTAGTGCATGCAAGATATAAATAAAACAATAACTAAAATGGCTCCAAATGAACTAAAAATTTTACAGGGGCATAAAAACATCACCAAGAAGACACAGCAAATGGAACAGTAAAAAAATTCACCATAGATTTGTATTCACTCCGGGGCGGGACTAATAGACCTGCAACAAAATGCCAAAGAGGTACTATCCCAAATGTCACATCCAGGAAGCCCCAAATCACCTGTAAAGTTTGGGGTTAGCTAATTGGGGGAATTTTGGGAAGACCCAGATGATCAGATTTTCCCAATTTGGACTCCGTCAATGGGAATTTTATGATGCTACCTGCATGTTAGCAAAAGCGAGAAATAATAGAAACATGATCAAAATTTCTCGAAACAAGGTGAAATTTGAATAGCAACCTATCTAAGAAGCACAAAATCAAATGCAAGAATAACAAAAAATAAATCTACCATATATTTCCAATCACTTCAAAGTGGGGTGATTATGCCTGTAGCAGTGTGGAGGGGGGGTGCCCGGGGGCAGGCCGCCCGCTGTTTGGGGCTCGATTTCGACACCAATCCACTTGGGATGGGTCCAAAACCTCTTGTCGGGTATTTTTAGAAAATTTTGTGGGATATTGTGGCCAAATTTCATGTTTTTGTTTCGGATTTGCACTTCCAATAACCACCCTATGACCTCCTTTCATAAAGAAATCAAGGATGTGAAAGGCGCAACTCAAAAGAGTGTGGGTGAGAAAGTAAAATGGTAGCACTTCATTGCTTAAAAATGTTCCTTATATCCATTCTGTGTGGTGAGAAAACTCACCATTTTATAGACCTGATGGTCTCTTTGGATCAGCATGTAGAGGCACCACTTGGTAATCATGCCTCTCCAGGGGAGGGAAGATTCATCCCTGATTAGGGGCTTCATGACTGCCCTTGTAACTGCCTCTAATGCTCAAAAAACTCTCACTCACACTCCCATGCAATGAAGGAATAATTAAGTGGCGGATCTGAGCTGCCATTTGTCAAGATTTGACTTTTTTCCCGTTAAACTTGCTATTCACCTCACCCTAGAGCGAATGCTGATATTCATCCCTTGGTGGGGCAAATACCAGTTTGTATTCATCCCTAGGTGTAATGAGTATGGAGTAGAGTTCCTGAAGGTGCCCAATTGACTCCTGACCTTCCAAACTATTGTGAGAGTGGTTAGGACCACTATTTAACCTCTGGGGGCTGCCCTTGGGGCTATGTGTGTCAATGCGATCAGCGTTTGCAGTCACATAATTAGATTGGTGCTATTTTGGTGTCTACAATTGAGAAGAGCATAGTGATTTAGCATAGATAAAAAGCATATAGATTCAACATCCACATAGAAAGAAGTCAAAGCAAATTGAAGGATTAAAATACCATCATATGATCACCTTATAGTGTAGAGCAATAAATGCTCACAACCATATATTGAAGTGAAACGAATACAACATGGAGTGGCTTTGAAAGGAAGGTCAAAGGAGACATTAACCTGCTCACAATATATCATAGTTCATGAAAGGTATACTTACAAGTTAATGTTTGCTTTCCATTAATTACAAGGAGATATAAGGTGCTTATATCTAAGGTTGAATTTAGTTGATTATTGCATTGAAGAAACTAGAGAAATTTACAACCTTAGTGGAATAGAAAGTAAATTGAAGCAAGGATATTATATCTTAAAATATATTTCAAATTACATTAGATTCAAATATTAAAATATTTGCAAATAATTAACTAGGAGTTATAAGGTTTTCTACATTGGAAAATTGAAACATTAGTTTACAAATATTATCATTTTCTAAATTTCTACATTAGGGAGATATAAGGAGTTCTACACCAAACATTAAACTATTGAAATTTAGAAAACTATACCATCTAAAATTGAAAAATAAAGAAACAAAACCATTAATTGCTTGAAAAGTTAGAAATTACATTTTGCATTAGTCTCTTACACTAATTCATGAGATATTAGAAATCCATCTAAAAGGTCTTTAAGGAAAAGAACCTTATCAAAACTTGAAGGTGCATCATCACTTTAGCTTTCTACTTACTAATTGATAGGGATAAATAAGGCAATATATTGAATTTAGACATTAGGGAGACAAAAGAGATTCAACTCAAACTAAGAAATCTAAGCATACTATCAAGTTCATAGTACATTCAAACACATTCAATATAGAAGGTATTTTACAAATTTTTATAAATTGAAAATTTCTTAGCAAGGTTGATCATCAAATCAAACTAGGGAGTCATAAGGTAGACAACTACAAGAGTTTTGAAATTCAAAACTTCCATCAAAATTGTTCTAATTACTTGAGAAGTGAAAGATACTCTACCTAGTGATTTGGAAAAACTAAATTCTTATCAAAATTATTGATTGAACATTAAGACTCTCAAGGCATTATCAACTAAAGAGCTATAAGGAATTCTACTTCAAAGGATAATCTAGAATAAACATGGATGAAATAGTGAGGAATGCATTCAATAATGAGGAACTATTTCATGAGGTGGAATTTTACTCTCAAAATTTAATAGATACTTTTGAAGGATTCAAATATTTGTCCACTCGTAAAAAGGAAAGATTCTCATTATTCCTAAAAGAATCAAAGGAAGTAAAATTTACACCATTAATTGATTATCTTCATGAAGTACTTTTCATATCTTGGTGGAACACTTAAAATATAGTTGTATTCACATCAGAAGAATGCTTTATGACATATACATAATTAATTGTTTTTGAAAATTTTCAAAACATGAAATGAACTAGAAATCCAAGGCAATATTATTGTGATTATATACTAACTCATAATGAATGAAATTTTCCTCTAGTAAAAAGGGAGAAATAAAAAATAAGGAGGAAGAGGAAACATGACAGGAAGGAACAAGACAAAGATACTCATCAGGATACAAATAGAGAATATAATAAATAAAGCACAAAGACCAAACCAAATGAAGAAGAAATAACCAAAGCAAGTTGAAGAACATCTAAAATACAAAGAAAACAAGAAGACTGAAGTAGAAGAAGAGGAAGAACCAAATCAAGCAAAAGAATATTTGAAATATGAAGACCCATATTGAAAATTAAAGTCTTCAATACCTAAATAATATAATATAGAGGGGTGTTAGAGTATATTATATTATTTGGTACATGTTAATGTACCACCTTGGGTACATAACTAGAGTATGAGTTTACTTTAGATTAATGTTTGAGTAGTTACTTCATGCAATGTAATAAATGCACAAGTGTTAGAATGTGCAATGATGTAAATGTACATGTAGTCCACATGTACATGAGTCATAGGTTAGGTAGATGAAATACCAAGGGACTTATCTCCCTATATATATGCCTTTGAGGTAGCATAGAAAAAGAGAGAGAGTGAGGGTGATAGAAGATACAATAGTGACTAGTTGCATTAGTAGAGTGAGTACAATGTAGTTCCTTTATGTATTTATGGTGTTCATGTCCTCTATTATGCTAAATTGTACTATTTTATTGAGATTTCATTAATGACCTATTTTTTATTTATTGGATAAGTCTCTTATAATTTTCTTGCATACTATAGTGTTATTATCATATAATTATAATTGTGTTTTTATTTTACATCTTCTAGTTGCATTTTATTTAATATTATCGAAATCCAACAACTTGTGTCTCCTATCCATCATGAATATGTACCAAAATCATACCCCTTAAATGGACCTTCTTATATAATTACATCATTAGGAACCCATGGAGTTCTAATTATTATCATTAGATTATTATTATTATGGAATTGAATGAAGCAATGAATTTGAACCATTTATTTTATTTCCTCAAGTGGTTATATCAAATTTTAAGCACCTTAAGGGATGGTAGCGCTCAAGTTGAACCATCCATCATGTGATAACTAATGGGGTTTTTATCTCCTACCATCATGATGAGATACCTTGATCATACTCCTTAAGTGGCCCTTCCTATCTTAGCACATCATTGGAAACCCATGGAGACTATCACCACCCTATCCTTATTGGTGCATGATGATAGTAACTATCACTTTTTTTATCCATTACCATGGTATACCCATGTTTCATAGGGAAAAGTACGTAAACTTACTTCATTGATGTAATGACCCAAAAAATAAAATAGAAATACAAATAGAAAAGAAAATATATATTTTTATTTTATTTATTTACTAAGGATAGGGATTCATAAACCCCTGAACAATCTAAGTTTCATTAACTAGTTTAACTCCCCTAAGTTTTCCTGAAGATCTACATCTCACGAAATACCCTCACACATGTACTATCTATGTAGGCATACTATGTGATATTGCAAATAAGCCTTATCTAGCTCATCATCCATAATGAGCTAGACTTATCACCTTCATCTATTTGAAGGTATGCATGCATCCCCATACCATACACAAGTTAATATGTGTAGGCATGCTACAAGTATTGTGATTTAAGCTATTCGTTTTGTCTCCATGATGAGCTATCTTAACTTAGATGTAGAATTATCACAACTTAGTTTTCTTTCTCCCTAAATTGTCTCAATATCTTAGGTATTTCTATGTTCACCTAAGGGGTCTCAATCCCTTAGGTCACCCTCTAAGTTCACCCTAGAACTTATTACTATTTTTTTTAAGTAAGATTTATTCTAGATACTAAATCTAACAAAATATATGACATTAAAAGCATACAAGAGATACCAAGAAAGAAGCAACACTAAAATAGAATATCATTGATTAAAAGAGAATATAATGCAAAATATAAATAATTCAAACAATAAATTAAAAGGTACAATCTTCATCATTCCAAAATTATTACATATATCATAGTATGGTAAAACCTCCATACTTTAAGTAATACATCATAATAAATTAAGGATATCTCCCTACAAATCTAGTCTATTTGTGCATAAGTAAATAAAGGGTAGATAGAAAGCAAACTGTTGCATTAGTCACATCTAAAGGTTAAATATATGCATACCTCTAATGCATCTAAAGAAAATTACTACATTAGTGGGGGATCAGGGAACTCATGGTTCAAGATAGGCATACCTCTAATGCATCTAACATTTACTTTACCAAATTGCAAATTGTTGAGTGGAAATTTTTTCCAATTACAAAATCCCCATCACAATCAGGATTTTGATTAGAAAACCCTCTTTTGAAAATAAATTAAATTTCTCCAAGGTTTCTTTTACTTAATGTGTGCTTGTAATATTCTTAAGATGTATCAAATAAGTGCTAGGAATACCTTGGTGATTTGTAGGTAACTGTTAACAAGGGGCCCATGTTGGTTTATTTTATTATGCTATGCTATTGATTGTTCATGAAACTTTAAAAAAAAAATGTGATTGGCCCTCATATGACCATGATTTAAAGCCTTACTTCCTTTTATCTTCGAATATTTTAGGTAGATTTTATCTTCCTTTGATTAAGCAAATTTTAGATAAGTTTTACCTTGCATTAAACCCTACTTTAAGCATGAAATAGAAGATTAAAATCTATCTCTAAATGTGAATCTTAAATGATGAAAGGATTCATTTAATGTTTCTTTGAACATGAAAGTAAAAATAGCCTTTGATATAATAAATAAATTACCCCTCTTTGATGAAATTAATTTTTATAAAGAGACGTCAATTTATTGCTCTAAAAACAATGGCCTTTGAAGTTCCATATAAATCACTTCCCTCAAATGAAATTGTGATTTTCATAAATTATAGATAATTTATTGCTTGTAAAATAAACATGTAAAGCTTAAAATCTGATTTACCTTCAAAATGTGAAATTACATAAAATCTAAAATTATAAAATGTCTAAAAAATAACAACATTGAAATTTTTTTATAATTTCAAAAAGGTTTCAAATTGATATCGAAATTACATAATATAGAACATTAAAAGCTTATTATACCCATACGTGCATTTATTTTTGGGATTTTAATTTTTTTTTTATTTTAATCGTCGAAGTTTTAAAATAATCTACAAAAGAGAAGGGTTAGAAAAATAAAAATAAAATTTTGAAATGGACTAGAATGCTGAAAATGTAAAAATGCAAATAACTCTCAGTCTAATGCTACCCTACATAGCAAAAATAGAGATAATGAGAAATTGCAATAGGGTAACATGGCCTAACAAAATCTGGAGAAGCATAATTTGAGTTAGATCAAGTGTAGGCCTCTAAGAAGAATAAATGGAATCTACACCCCATAGATCTTCACGTAGTGTAAACATTTTACAACATTAAATACTAGATAGAAATCCAAGAAAATATAGAGAAATATTGACAGTAAAACACTACCCTCTGAAATTATCTCCTCAAATCTTGCTCACAAGGTGCAAGTTTCTAAATTTGTTTGCATTAAAATAGAATAATAGTCTATTTGGTTATATAAATTCTAGCCTTGGCCTCAAAAAGGTCCAACCCATGGCTTTCATTGTCAAAAATCCATCCCCTCGAAAATGGACCTCCATGGTTATTTAAAACTTTTAGAAGCCTTTTCGTATCAACATTCTTCACTAAAAACATGATCATAAGGTGAAATAAAACACACAAAAAATCATTACACACTTTCAACTCTTGTAAACTCCTAAAAATACTAAAAAAATAAATAAATAAACCTCTTCTCTTTTCCTTATATCTCCTTCTCACTTTGAACTCGCATTTTGTCCCTATTATACATATCTCAAAGTTAAACACAAAAACTAATACCATGGAGGATAAAATGTTATCTAACCCTTACAAGAGGGCCCATGAGCACGGGCACTACCAAGAACCTCAAATACCCATAGATATATTACATATAACACTTTACATGCTAGAATACCCATTGATGTAAATTAAAAAAAAAATAGAACCTCCATATTACTCTCCTTTGGTTGGCACTGACGTGACTTGAACCAATGTTGATAGGGTGCAAGCCTTATTGGGATTGACCCTACCACTATGCCCAAGGCTTGGTTTGAAATCTAAGATTTATGACACCAGTTTTGTTCCTTATGTAAGGTGAGCATCCCCCACGTGTGGCTTTGCCTTGCCACCCTTACGATAAGACTCAAACCAGGGTTCCTCCTTGAATCACTTGCTCTCGACTCTCCCTTCTACAACTGATCCAGGCCTGCACTCAGGTTTTGACATCACTCCAAAGAATCACCTTACTTTAATGATACTCTCTCACAATGGGCATTTTGAATATGAAGTTATATTTGGCTTTAGGGTTTGTTTACATTCAAGGGGCATTAATAGTGTTTCCTCCTATTACGTCGGATACCCATGTGACTAACAATGTCCCTATCCCCTACCACTCAATATCCTATAATAGTTGTTTGGTTGGGGATGTTATCTCATATTGCCACCACAACGGCTCCTGGCATGCATTACTTAACCTATCTCCAATGTTACAACCATGGTCAATGCTGGTTGTATACCCTGCCCTACAATTCTAACCTATGGATACACCATGTGTATGCCATTGATGAGAAGAAGTCATTTTGATTCATGTGGAAAAATTCTTTATCCCACATGCTTTGTATTTTGACCTTTAGGTGCTTTATAAGGTGAGATTTGCCTAACATTAGTTGAATACCTTCGAGTGGTATCTCCCCTTTGCTATGTAGTATGTAGGTCCCTTATACTAGATTTATAGCTCATTGTATCACCTCTTTATCTATCATCATGTAACACCACATCATTCCTCCATTTGTCATGATGCCACGTCACTCGTCTGTTATCTCCTTGGCTTACCCTCAATCTTTGGTCCACTACCACCTGTTGGCTCATGGCATCACCAATTTGCCTAGGCTAATGTGATGTTAGTTCTCCTATTATCTTTCATCACTTTCACTATGAGTTCTCCTTACCATTTACCATCATGCTCGCCATTCACAATGGGATCCACGTCACCATGGAGTCCGCATCAACCAACTTTCTCCACGTGTACACACAAACAAAATAAATAAAAATAAGAAATGGCATAGGGAATTCAATGTCTGTGACCTTACTAAGAGGTATAATTATATCATATAGATATAAATCAGCGAAGCCCACTTATAGTAAATTCACATACTTAAACAAAAATTTTCTCTTATTTTATTTATATTTATTTATATATATTATACATTGAGAAATATATATATATATATATATATATATATTTATTTATTTATTTATTTATTTATTACTTTTAAAACTTTTATTTAGATTACTTTAATGTATTTGAATTTATCCAATGTAAAACGTGGATTACAATAATTCAGAAGATACAACAAATAACACGCTAAACATTAACCTTCTAAATCAAACCACAACCTACACTACCACCTCAAAAACACCCAAGATAAGAAATTTCAAGTGGGTCCTCATTATTGGGATTAGATGTGAGATAGTCACAATAAATGGTGACTCTACTGGAAAATGCTCCTAAGCATTTTAGGTGGAGAACCCAATTCTGTAATTAATGAACCAAAGGCTAGAAAAGTATTCACTATTTAGCAGTAACCAAGGCAAGTAAGGTCAATAGCTTCATATGAGAAAAAATGAATTATTTGCTTACGAATTGTGTGTACAATGTGGTTCCATTTGCATCTTTGGAACCATCAAAATTCCATCATTTGGTTTATCTTTAAGCTATGAAATGTTGTTCATAATATTTCATTTTTGAATAATATTTTGCAAATTCTATTTTGAGCATAATATTTTTATATAGATCCCCACTATCAGTCAGGTTTCCATAGCCCCAATGGAGATTTTCTGAACTAGGTGACTGATTTGATCAAGCTTTTCAATGCTCTTTTTTTTATCAAGCTTTGTTTAGACATAACCCCACTACTAGTCAGGCATCCATAGCCCTAGTGGAGTTTATCTAAACTTGGTGACTAATTTGATCAATCTTTGCATTGCTTGAATTCTTCTTTTACAAATAACTTTGCAAACCTCTATGTAACACTTCAATTTGAGCATGTTAGAAGTTAGACATAATAATTCTACCAAAATGATTTCATCCTTCAAAATCCCAAGAAATGCCTCTTTATGTCATTCATTACAATGAATATTTGGCATAATATTCCATTATTTCACACTCCACCATCTTAGTACACTTAACCAAGGATAATCACTATATAGTTTCATTTCCTTTCCTTGATCCACATGATAGGCAATTCATATTTTATTACAAAGGAAAACAAAAAATAGCCTAGAGGCCATTAGTAGCAACCATGAAACATCACCTCAAAATAAAGGAACAACCCAAAATAGAAAACTAAAAACACAAACCCAAAACCTAACCTAATGAAAACTGATAAGAAAACAAAAAAAATCAAAAATTAAGGACAAAGCACACAAACAACAAATATAACACAAAAACTTGAAAACTAAAACTATACAACAATATACACTATGGTACAATATGGTGCACAAAATAGGCTATGACTTCCATGGATCCCAAACATGATTAGCATATTTGGAAAGACCCATACTATGATATGCACACCTAGCTTTATATAAATCCAACAAAAATAAAATGGGGCCACACAAAACACAAAATTTAATTTTGCCTCTCTCACCCCACCAATTTGATTCCATGGTTTTAGCATTTTTATATTGAAACTTCAAATCATTAAATTGACAATACAATAATTAATTTTCAATTATTTCTTGTCTATTCATTAAAAAGAAAATTTTACAATTTGATTAATGATATAGAATTAGGCCTTCCTTTTCAAATATGAGATATTTTAAATAGGAGCCTATTTCTAGAAATTTTGAAGCCAATTTATTTTCCATATTTGTAGGCCAATCAAGCTTAAGCAACAATTTGCAAGCATCTAAGATATCTACTAAATGATAATCATTGTAATTTTTTATCCTAGATTCCATTATCAATAGTTGATGAATTTGATTCAACAATTCAAGCACATTAGGTTCGAGGTGTAGATCAATTGGTTCCCCCAAATCACATAAGGGGGGTTGAGGTCCAAGGTTCAAATCTCGGGCCTCATTGAACTGAATGCTTGTCCCTTTACCGGTGCTTTCAGCATCATAAAAGGTTTAAAATTATTGTGGCATGGTGCTTATAGGGGTGGAATTCAAGAAGATTTGTGTTGTAGATTTTGGGGTAGACAACACAAAATACTATGGTGACCATACAAATTTGGACAACATGTCTGGATTCGTGGCAGCTACCAATTCCACCATGAAAAAAATTATTCAAGCGCATCTATTTATCTTTAATTGACCAAATTAATCTTATTATAGGTGTGAGTAGAAGTCAATTCTAGTTCTTTATTAACCTCCAATGGTATTTCATCATAAATAATATTGGAATCCAATGAATGATTATACAAATTTTCACCTGAAGATTGGATGTTTGGACACAAAAGGTTAGATTCTATATTTGTACATTTTCATTTACCAACACTTGGTGAGCCATTGTAATATTTTCTTCTACCTCATGGTCTTTATCTTCTTCATCATCTTGTAGTCTTTCATCTTCATTGATTACCTGTTCATCAAAAATACCAAAATTAGGAACCCAATTAAAAATATGCCCATCCTTTTCAAAACATAACTCTTGTTGATCAAACAAGGCGATATCTTCTTTTGGATGAATAGCCAATTCTAATTCCTTTTTAACCACCAATGGTATTTCTTCCTTTGGATCTTCAAGAAAATCATGTGAATATGTACCCAAATTTTTAGTATTCCAAAATGAAAGAGGAGGCTTTTCTTCTTCCTCAAATTTTGGAACCTTCTCTATTTTTGAAATGAGCATAACATTTTATGCTTGTACAAAAATTACAAGATCTTCATGTGAGCTAGCTTTTTCAACATCCTGCATGTCAATATAAATTTCATCAATAGGGGTGTGAAAAACCAATGATTCTTTATATCTTCCCCAACCATTATAAAAATTATCATCTAAATCAGTGGGATGAAACTCTATTGTATATTTGGTATGATATTTAGATTCCTCTATCAATTTTTTTCATATTTATCCACCTTAAATCTCAAAAAAAAATTGTTCAAATTAATGCTCCTCAATTTCAATAAAATTATCTTCCTTAGATTCATCTTTAGGTGAGTCAAGGGTTTCTTGAATGGTATCATTTCTTATTTTTTTATTTCTATGATCATCTCAATTCTCCTTTGTGAATAACTATTCTAAACCCTTTCCTTCCCAAACAAAAGGGTCATCCTTTGGTATGCATTGGCCTTATTGATCACCAGTTTAAATCATTTCACTCCATTATATGGAAGGTCCCAACCTATCACATATTTTAATACTAGTTAAATCTAGGACTCCTCCATTGTCTAAATACTCATGCATTTCTAGATATGAACCCATATCTACACAATCCTCATTGGTGTGTATTGAATTTGCAACTTGCACCTCCTCTTGGATGATATCTAAGGTGGTTATAAAATTTGGATATTCAACTTCATATCATTGATTGTTCACATTAGATATCATTTGATTCAAGGGTGCTAGATTATATGGTTGGTGTAGGTTGGCTTCAGTAACTCCTAAAAAACAATCTCTCATGGGAACATGTTGTGATTTAACTCGACTCATGGATTACTTTTGATTTTTAACCTTAGGGTTAAACAATTATAGCTTACCCTCATTAACATTTCTAAAATTCCACCATTGTTCTACCATAATTTTCTCATTGTAGGCCTTAGGCAAGTGAAAGCATGAGGATACGGAAACAAGAAAGGAAAGATTCCAAGCACGATGCAACAAATGAAACTAAACTTAACGCTGAATCCTACGAATAAAAAAAAATGCATGAAATGGAGAAAGCATGAATTGAAACCCAAATGAAATAACAGCCCTTCTATTTTATTGATGTATTTCACAACTCGGTTACAATTCGCATCCTCCCTTTTCAGGGGCGAGGAGCGTTAAATCCATCTCTTGGTTACATCCATGGATAGCCTTCCTTCTTCCGCGTGCCCACATGTAAGATGGGCGGACCAAACGTCATCGCCGCTTGTGTCTACGAATGTTGATTCCTTGCTGCTCCTCCGATGTTCTGGTCCTGCATTCAAAGAAACAAAAGATAATCAATAGCACCTGCGGATAAAACAAAACATGCAATCCCCAAGCCTACGATAAATAGATGAGAAAAATGAATTAAACTAAGACTAAAATGAATCCAAATGCTCTGAAAATTTGATAGGGGCATCAGGACATCACCAGGAGGGCACTGCAAAAAGAATATTCAAGAAATTCCTCGCCGATTTGAATTCGCTCCGGGGCGGGACGAATTCACCTGCAACAAAATGCCGAAAAGGTGTTGTCCCAAATGTCCAGCCTAGAGAGCTCCAAAAGACCTGCAAACTTGGGGTTAGCTAATTGGGGGCATTTTGGGAAGACCCAGATGGTCGGATTTTCCCAATTTGACCTCCATCAATGGGAATATGATGATGCTACCTGCAAGTTAGTAAAAGCGAACGAATATAGAAACACGATCAAAATTGTTCAAAACGAGACGACATTTAAATGACAACCTATCTAAGCATCATAGAATTGAATGCAAAAAATGAAAATGATAGAAAGAAAAATCTTCCATAGATTCCCAATCATTCCTAAAAGGGACGATTAGGCCTGCAGTAGTGTGGGGGCGCCCGGGCGGGCCGCCCACCGTTTGGGGCTTGATTTCGGCACCAATCCACTTGGGATGGGTCCAAAATCTCTTACAAGGTGTTGTCGACAAATTGGGTGGTATTCTATGGCCAAATGTTGGGTTTTGGGCTCAAGATTCGACCTTCCAATAGTCACCCAATGACCTCCTCTCTAAAAGAGATCAAGGATGTAGAAGGCGCAAATCGCACAAGGGTGTATGGGGAAATAAAATGGCAGCACTTCGTTGCTCCAAATTGCTCTTACTCTGTATATTTTGGGGTGAGGAAACTCACCAATTTATAGACCTGGAGGTCTCTTGAAATGGGCATGCAGAGGCGCCACTTGGCAATCATGCCTTCCCAGGGGGAAGGAGATCCCTCCCTGAATTGGGACTTCATGACTGACCATGCAAATGCCTCTAACGCTCAAAAACGCTCACCCATACTCCCATGCGATGAAGGAAGCATTGAGTGGTGGGTCTGAGCTGCCATTTGTCAAGATTTGAATTTTTTCCCATCAAACTTGCAATTCGCCCCACCCTGGAGCGGATCCAGAATTCATCCCTGGGTGGGGCGAATCCCAGTTTGAATTCATTCCAGGGTGGAATGGATATTGAGCAAAGTGCCTGAAGGTGCCAAAATGATTTTTGACCTTCCAAAACTACTGTGAGAGTGGTTAGGACCACTGTTTAACCTCTGGGGGCTGCCCTTGGGGCTGTGTGTGTCAAAGCGATCAGTGTTTGCAGTCACATAATCGGATTGGTGCTATTTTGGTGTCTACAGATGCCCCTTTTTGGGATGCGTTGTGCATGGCACAGTGCCAAGCAAAAATAGATAACCAAAGCACTAATGATTAGGGTTTCTTGGTAACCTAACCAACTTTTGATGCCCCAAGTATGGAAAGGGCATGCATTCTTGAATCCTTGCTTCTGACGAGCGAAGGAACTCAATTCAAGTGTTAACCTTTTTCGGTGAGGTGTTACTTGAGCTTGGACATTGATCAGTCATGAATAGGCAAAGGGCGCAACCTTTTGTCTGTGAGAACCTTGAGTTCATGATTCATGAATGCCAAGTGTTTGATCAGCTTGTGATTATTGCTTGTTTACTGCCCCAAGCAGGAGCGTGATTGTCTTTGTCAATGATCCTTTGAATGCATGTCATTTTCCTTGATTGGGTGTGTATTTGTTGATTGGTGACTAAGTGTGACTACCCCCTCAAGCGACGAATCGATGAGGGAATGACCTACATGAGAAAAGCGACGAGTCGCTTGACCCAAGATGACTTGTGTAAGGGTGCCTTCAGAGATTTATCTTTGAATGTGTGTGCAGTTTTCCGACATTTAGACCTATTTTTGGTGGGTGTTAACCCTTTTGGTGACGCTTTTTGGAGCTGAAATTGTCAAAAATCCGTCTTCCCGTGGAGCGGTCCGGCTATGGTAGCCTTCTTAGGGAGTAGGATAATGACAATTTGCAACCCCAATGTCTATTTTGGATGCCAAGAATGTCAGGCATGAAGGCACCTTCGTTTGGCAATGTTATTACTATTTTTGGGTGGGTTTTGACCCGTTTGGACGACGTCGTTTGGGGATGAAATTCTTGGAAATCCGTCTTCCCGTGGAGTGGTCCAGCTATAGTAGCCTTCTTAGGGAATAGAATAGTGAGGATTTGTGACCCTGACATCTATTTTGCATGCCCGGAATGTCAAGTGCCAAAGCACTCTCATCGGGCAAGTTTATTAACTGTTTTGGTGCATTTTTATTCAATTTTTGTTGTTTTTTGAAATTTCTGCCCTGAATTCATTTCGGGGTGGGATGAATACCAGCTTAGTATTCATCCCAGGGTGGGACGAGTACTAACTAGAGTGCTCATCCCATGGAGGAATGAATATAAGCTCAAAAGGCCTATTTAAAGGCCAAAACTAGGGTTTGGGCTCATTTGTAGTCGAATTTTCTTACGATTTGGAGCTCTAGGGAGGAGGAGGTTAATTCTATGAAGTGAAGCACTACCAAATTTCTCTCGACATCATGAGTGCACAAACCGGATCGAGTGGTAGAGCCGAAGCGAGACCAGTAAGTGCTCCTTAGCATTATTGCTTTTGTTATATGTTTTAAAACTGCAAGTGATTTGTTTAATTTTCTTTGTTATGTTGCTTTTCAAAATTAAAATTGAAACCCTAAAACTAAGCTGAACACAAACCAAGACTTAGCTTAAACTAAATGGGAAACGTAGTTAAAACCTAGGTGAAGAAATTTGTTTGTTTTGCTTTTAACTAAAACCCTAGGATAAACGGAACGTAAAACCCTAGTTTTTTAGGTTGAGCTTGTCAGTTTTAAAACGTAGGTGAAAACCCTAGGTTAAAAAACTATTATTTTAATTATGTTTTGTTTGTGCAGAGTTTAATTTTTGTGAATTTTGTTGTTTTTGAGTTGTACGTTGGTAGGCAGTGTTGTATATTCATGTTATTGTGTTGTACAGTTTTTTTTTTTTTTTAATGTTGTTGTGTTGTTTTCTTTTGCAGGTTGTGAAGAGTCGGTATCGTGTACCTACTGCTTTTGCAGAAGCATGGGGGGCACTAACTATGGCTGATTGGGAGTGGCTTGATGCCCTTGGGCTCAAGCAAGTGGCTCAACTAGAGCCTATGGTCAGGGATCGGGCCTATCTGATGGCCTTGATCAACTTGTGGGATCCCCGGACCAACACCTTCCATCTCCCAATAGGGGAGATGACAGTGACCTTGGAGGATGTCTATCGGCTTCTACGGATTTTGATAGATGGACTACCGATCAGAACGTCACCGCATGATCAACGGACAGTTGTACTGATACGATGCTTTGGGCATGGGGAGGAGTTGGGGGTGGATGGTCCAGTGGAGATGGCAGAGGTTGACTGCCAGATGGGCGAGATTCTAGTTTGATGGTGGTTTGAGAGGGGGGTGTTGGGAGTGAGGCACGCATTGCTTATGGGCCTCATTTCCAACATGCTACTACCTGACTCATCAAGTGCGAGGTTCCCATGGAACCTACTAGATGTGGTATGTCGACTGGTGGAGTGTTCGACATAGGAGCCATTGATCCTGAGATGGGGACAGACACTACTGGTGCAGCTCTATGGGGAGCTATATGAGGT
The DNA here is from genome assembly GCA_028583015.1 of Wollemia nobilis. Classification (NCBI taxonomy): domain Eukaryota; kingdom Viridiplantae; phylum Streptophyta; class Pinopsida; order Araucariales; family Araucariaceae; genus Wollemia; species Wollemia nobilis. The sequence continues at coordinate 4,118,130 of JAQPPZ010001753.1, forward strand.
CCACTATCGGAGGCGAAAGGGGATCAGCTATAGCTATCTATTGTAGAGTTGGGGTTGGTAGCACATAGCGATGGAGAGACCAGGGGGTTACCATGGATGACATAGGCGGAGATGGCGGATAAGGATATCGGGTATGCGGCTCTATGGCGGTGGTCTGAGGAGCAAGGATAGAGTCGATGGTGGGTAGGTGTCGTAGGGCACTATGTCGATGCCTTCGCTTGGCTTGCTCCAGGGGAGGTATTATGGTGACCCTATCGAGACTGTCTAGCCTGGCTAGAGGCTAGAGAGTGGCTCCGACGGGTACATAGGGAGCGATGGCTGATTGGGTGGCATGGGACCGAGCATGAGTTTTTCCTGTATAGTCGAGTGACATGATAGTTTGGGGTGCACCAGGGGTTTCCTGGTGAGCCCGTGGTCTATCGACACTGGGGGGACGAGAGGACTCTGATCGGTCATCGTGCCACTAGGCGAGGATTCAGATGCGGTGATCGATGTCCCGGACGTGGATGACGTCGGGACTACCGTAGAGTATGACCAGTGGTGGGTACTACGGTGATGGCGGGGAGAGGGGCCACTGGGAGGCACAGAGGCAGCAGCCATGGGTGGGGAGGGTGTCGAGGCACCAAGAGAGGCTTGGGGAGCTCCTCGAGAGGATGCAGATATGGTGGAGGTGGAGGATGAGGATGTGGATCTGGGGGTTCTGGATCAGCCGGAGATGCAGGACATCACGGAGTAGTGGGAGCCAGAGCAGGCTGCTGTTCCAGATATGCCTACGCCTCAGGCGGAAGCAAAGGACATGGAGTCCGGGCTACGCGCTGAGATTGCATGGTTGGTGGAGCTGCTACGGAGGCGGGATGAGGAGTTGGGGGAAGCTTTGCAGGAGAGGGATCTCCTACGGGCTCAGCTGGCGGAGCGGGAGAGCGCATTCGTTGCACACCATCGGGGGGATGGGGACACCAGCACTGCATAGGAGAGGGATCTCCTACGGACGTAGCTGGTGTAGTGCGATGATGTAGTAGCTTACTACCATCGATGGGAGGCAGAGTGGTTGTGGTGGGAGGCAGATTGGTCTCGGCATCGGATGGATATGGAGGGAGAGATTATCCACCTCGGTGGGTGGTTACCTGAGCCCTCGAGAGGTGGGTCATCATGCCGGATGAGGGGCAGTGATACTGAGCAGTCAGCATCATCTCATCACAGGTGATTGGATGAGGGAGGTGGTAGTAGGCATGATGCGGGGGCTAGCAATAGCCACCCTGAGGGGTCCCATAGGACCCACACCATGGGGGGTAGTTCCCGTCGCATCGATCCTGCATGATCATGGTGGCCGATGCCTTAGGCTTGGGGGTTTTGAGATTTTGGATTTTGTTGCGGGGTCAGAGGACCAGCTCTTTGTAGCCTACGGGCATTTTTGATGATATATATATACAGACTTTATTTTGTTTATGCGCATGTGATGATTTGATTTTATGCATGATGAGTGATGAGTATGGATGTATGCATGTTAATTTATTTTGATGGATGCATATGTTATGATGAATGCAAATGTTTTTAATTTATATGTGATATGCAAAAATGGAATGGATGAATTGAATTTGTGATGTTTGGTAGTCGCACCATAGACTGTGTAGAACTTTATGGCTTTTTGTCCTAGGCGATGGCTGCGGTAAATAGCTTTGTATGTATACATGTTTTTTTTTTTTTGGTATGGTGAGGATGAAATATGGCAAGTTGGTTTAGAATGTAGTTAAGGTTTTTTGAGACTCAGATGTTTTAACTATCTAGCCATGACTGTACTTTTATCTCACAAGACTTTTGAACAAGGTATGAATCGGACTTGTTTTTGACCAAGTTATTTCACATCCCTGTGTGTGCAATTGAGTTCGTTTATGTGGTGTTTGTCAGGATACCACCAGTGCCAGATAGGCTATCAACCAAACCTGTACTAAGGATCACCTGATTAGCTCCACTAACTCCTTTGTTGTGTTTAGTCAGATTAATCTGTGGTGCTATCATAGGATACCATAAGCTAGCTCATCCACATGCAAACATTGATCTGCACACAAGTTAATGTGATAGATATATCGTCATGCGGGAGGTTTACCACCAGTGACCGATAGGCTATCAACCAAAACCGGTACTGAGGTTTGCCTCATGACCTATCGAAATGTTGAGAGTTCCAGGGATTCAAGTTTGACTCCCTTCTTTTCTTCAATTGTATTGGGATACTTGCTCTTTTGTAGTGATAAAAATCATTGTTTATTTTTGTTTTTTTCTTTTGAGCAAGGGATTTGAATATTGAGTGATGAGAATCACTATTGTTTGTGCCTTTTTGATGTATGCACTTTGTTTGTGATGTCATAATTTGGAGTTTTGACTTTTGCAAATTGTTCTGATGTTTTGCAACCTTTTGAGAACTTGGGATTCTTGGGGAATTGGGTAGGGAGGATGCTTGTCCTTTTGCCAACTCTCAGCATTCTTGGGGTCATTCGCATAGGGGGATGAGCAAGATAACCATTTCGCTTATGGTGACCTGGATTGCTTTGCAGGGTTCATCTTTCGTTCACACAACTTGGGAATTTTGTTATATGTTTTAACTTGTGTCGGGATGCTACATAACAAGGTGTGATCCAAGTAGAATTCTACCTTCATAAAATCTGTCTGACTTGGTACAGTATGTGGCTAAAAAGCTAATGACGACTGAATGACGAAAACTCTCGATACATTAGAAAACAACTGACTATGATAGGGAGAATAACGTGAATGGTGGTTATAGGCGATGAGCTAATGATAGAAGGTGATGGTTTTTGCCAAGTAATGACAGTCTATGGTGCTTTGACCTGTACGACCACAAATATGCAATGTATGCAGCTATATATTTTTGTATTTTTGAGGGATTGATGTTTGTGAATATGCGGATGAGATGCAAAAGAACTCTGTACTGTTATGATGATTTTGCGTATGCATGGAAATGAGATGCAAATTTTTGTTATTTTTTGATGATTTTATTATTTTTAAATTTTTCTTGTTTTTGACCAAGCGATTAAGGAATCCTTGGAACATTTTGGGTTGACCAAGCGATTATGGAAATCCTTGGAGCTTTTTGGGTTGACCAAGCGATTATGGAAATCCTTGGAGCTTTTTGGGTTGACCAAGCGATTAGTGTAAAATCCTTGGAGCTTTTTGGGTTGACCAAGCGATTATGGAAATCCTTGGAGCTTTTTGGGTTGACCAAGCGATTATGGAAATCCTTGGAGCTTTTTGGGTTGACCAAGTGATTATGGAAATCCTTGGAGCTTTTTGGGTTGACCAAGTGATTATGGAAATCCTTGGAGCTTTTTGGGTGGGCTATGGCTCCTTTAAATATGGAATGGCCACAAATGACTGATGTTCAAGGGTTCTAGTTCCTTGATTCTATCAAGAGAGGCTAGCCGGTATGTTCCAGGTCCTATTTTGCTATCAATTACATATGGACCTAACCAATTTGCCATGAACTTGTCCCTTAGATGGGATGACAAACTAGAGTTCTGTTGGTTTTCTTTTAAGACCAAGTCACCAATCCGAAAGTCCCTCAGGTGAACTTTCATGTTGTATGCTTTCTTAAGTCACTCTTGATAGATACGTAAATGCTCGAGAGCATTAACGCATCGTTCATCAAGCAACGTAAGCTGGTCTAACCGGGCCTACCATGCAGTGTCATCATCGATGAACTCTTGCATTGATATGCGCAGGGAGGGAATCTCCAACTCGAGAGGCATGACTACCTCGGAGCCATACACGAGTGAAAATGGGGTTGCCCTAGTGGGCGTCCGAATGCTAGTGCGATAAGCCCATAGGGCAAGTGGGATCTGAATGTGCCAATCCTTATGATTATCGATGACTATCTTTTTAAGGATGGTGACTAGCATTTTGTTTGACGCTTTTGCTTGCCCATTTGCCTACGGATAATAGGGTGTCAAAAAACTATGCTGAATTTTGTACTTTGTGGTCAAAGCACGCACATCTTTGTTCTTGAATGACGTCCCATTATCCGAGATTATCTTGGATGGAATACCAAAATGACATATGATGTTATGCAAAATGAACTCCACAATGCGAGGTCCAGTCATAGAGGTTAGCGGAACCGCTTCCACCCACTTGGTGAAATACTCTGTGGCCATTATGATAAACGTGTGATGGCCGGACGATGCAGGGGAGATCTTTTCGATGAGATCTAAGCCCCACTACGAGAATGGCCAAGCCGACTGGATCGGCTGCAAGGCCTGGGAAGGTACGTGTGTCAAATTGGCATGATGTTGACACTTCATGCACTTCCGCACATATGCGCAACAATCTCGCTCTAAAGATGGCCAATAATAGCCCATGCGAAGAATGCGCTTTGCGATGGCCATACCACTGAAGTGGCCACCACACGTACCATCATGCGCTTGGGCGATCGCCCAAGTGGACTCTTGCTAGTCCAAGCAACGAAGGAGGATTCCTTCGTAGCTACGATGGTACAAAATGTCTCCTAACAAGACATGCTTAGCCACTTTCTACTTGAATGCTCATTTTGCGGCATGCGTCAATCCAAGCGGGAGGTTACCTAACTTGAGGTAGTCCCTGACGGGTGAATACCAATCCTACTGATCGAAAACCTTGACAGTATGAATAGCCAATCCCTCTTGAAGTTCATCCCTAGCAAATGCTGAGTGGGAGAGAGCTTGCAAGAATAGCATTGTATTGCTATTAATGGGAGTAGGGGAGAACAAGGACCCCTAGTTGGCATGTTTCAAATGATCATGGATTCGAGAGAACCTATCCATGGATGGCTCAATCTGGATCAAGTGGATTCCTAGTATTAAATCAGAGCTTGCTCGCTCCATCATTGATTGCGATAGTGTTTTGACTTGAATGGTTGTCATATCACCAGAAAGGTCTTGTGGGATTAGTGACCCCAAGGAGGCCATAGTGTCCGCAAAATGATTCGATGATCGAGGGAGTGCCTCGATGTCGTACCATTCAAGCTTCACCAAGAATTTGTCCATAAGGGCTTTGTAGGCCTACATAACTAGGCATTTACATTGGAATACCCCTTTGACTTGGTTGACAATTAACAGTGAATCACCAAAGATATTCAATCATTTAATGTTCATGGTGATTGTTGTCTGAAGACCTATGAGCAAGGCTTCATACTCTGCATTATTGTTGGTGCACGGGAAATTTAATTTAAATGATAGGGGCATTGGAGTGCCCTGCGGTGTGAAGAATACTATTCCCATGCCACCACCTTGCTCACATTTAGAACCATCAAAAAATAGGGTTATGTCGACTTGTGACTCAGGCTCATCAGAATCTGGTGATTCTAAGACATGGAAGACCCCATCATCGGGTAGTTCTATAGTCAGAGGCTGGTCGTCTTCGAGAGGAGCCTCTGCTAGTTGATCGGCTATGACCTGACCTTTTATGGATTTTTGTCCGATAAATTCTATGTCAAATTCTGTCAACAACATGATCCATTTTGTCGTGCGGCTACTATGATAAGTACGACTCATCATGTACCGCAATGGATTCTCCTTAGACACAACATACGTCTTGTTGCTCAACATGTAATGGCACAACTTTTTGGTAGCAAACACCACTGCCAAGCAGAGTTTTTCAACGTATGCATAGTTAAGTTCATAGCTGACCAGGGTGCGGCTAAGATAGTAAGTAGCCTGTTCTCTATGAAGTTCATTCTTCTGGGCTAACATGGCTCCCAGTGCCACCTCAATAGCTGAGATGTATAAGTAGAATGACACTCCTGGTCTAGGTGGTGCCAATATTGGCGGCGAAGCCAGGTATTGTTTGATGTCATCAAAGGCTGACTGGCACTCGTCATCCCAGTGAAATGCCACCCCCTTGTGCAACAACTTGTTCATTGGTCGGCACTTGTCAGATAGCTGTGCTATGAAGCGCTTGATCGACGTGACCTTTCCCTACAGGCTTCTGAGCTGCTTGATGGTAGTTGGGGGAACCATTTCAAGGATTGCCTTGACTTTGTTTGGATCGACCTCGATGCCTCACTTTGAGACTATGAAACCCAAGAGCTTTCCAGATGTGATGCCAAAAATGCACTTCTTGGGATTCAGTCTGACTTTATGCTCCATGAGGCGATCGAGGATCTTGCTTAAGTCACCGAGATGATCCGGGCGCAAAAGAGATTTGGCCAACAAATCATCCATGTAATCTTCCAAAGTCTTGTGCATGTAATCATGGAAGATGTATGTCATGGCATGTTGGTAGGTGGCACCAACATTTTTAAGGCCGAAAGGCATGACCTTATAACAAAATGTTCCCCAAGGCATTGTGAACGCCATTTTTAGCTGGTCCTCGAGATTGATACAAATTTGATTGTATCCCGAGAAACCATCCATGAGGGAAAGCATTTCGTGACCCGCTATAGCGTCTACCAATGCATCGATGCTCGACAAGGGAAAATCATCCTTAGGACTCGCTTTGTTTAGATCTCGAAAATTAGTGCATATGCGAATCCTCCCGTCAGGATTTTTGATGGGCACCATGTTGGACAACCATGGCGGATAATCCACGTAGATGACAAACTGTGCATCCAACAGCTTTTGCAATTCATCTTTGACCATCAAGGCCACTGTTGGGTGCATCTTACGTAGTTTTTGCTTAACTGGCTTGACTGTCGGATCAAGCATTAGATTATGCATGACTAGCTATGGATCTAGCCCCGGCATGTCTCTGTATGACCATGCAAAAACCTCCTTCTTCTCTTTGAGAAGGGCAATGTAGTCGGCTTGCTCTTCGGGGGATAAACATTACGTCAGTCGTCTTCTCGACTGACATGTGGGATCCATCTTCCAACTGATGTGGAGTTGGGATCAAGTGGATATCATTTGCTGAGTTTAGATCATCGTTAGGAACCTCGGGTCCCTCTTTAGCATGGAAGATATCCTGAGTTGGCCCAGGGGTAAAATGAAGCATTTCACCGAAAGGCCAGTACTCGGATGGGGATGGAGGGGAATTGACGTGATCCCAGTCGATGGCATCTATGTCTAGAGACAATGACTATGTTGGATCGGCTGGATTATGGATGGGGGTGGTTAAGTCAATGGAGATCATGTTGATGGAATGATTTTGGTCTCCATTACCATAGGTGTGGTTGCTCGGACATTCTAGATGCTCTCTATGCTCTGGATCTGGTTCTAGAGGGACTGGCACGAATGGATCGGCCCTATGTGTGGATAAGAAGATAGGGTCTGCCCTCGGCACTGATGGCACTATAGGGTCTCTTGGGTGGAAGGTATGCTTCGTATGCCCAGAGCAGCGGATCCAACACTTGGTCCCACCACGCTGGGTCTACGTACCACTCATGCCTAGGCCTTATGTTTAGCTGTTCCTGCACATCGTTAATACCTAAGAGGTGTCATCACTGCATCTACCACATGTGGTTGAGATAGGCCATCTCGGTCTCATCTTCGTAATCACTATCAGAGATCCAGAGGTCTTCATTGGCTTCGATGACTGTTTGCGATGTTACAGGCTCGTCCTGCTCAAGCAAGTTGATGTGGTCCCACCTAGGTTGTTCTGCTCTCTATGGGGGGACTTGATTTCCTTGGAGTGGCGCTTGCTCGATAGGAGCATCCAAGGGGAACATTGTCAAGAGGCTTTCTTGACAATCATCCATGGGGATCACCTGTGAGTGATCGTTGTCTGATTCGAAGGGGTCATATGACGTTGGTTCATACTCTGATTCATCCTCTGAGGACCCTTCTTGACATTGTCTAGACTCTCCCTAAAAATGAGCTCTCGAGCTTTCTCCTCTCTCGAGCGAAGGGAAGGGGTTGCTAGAGCCAACAAGGTTGATTGTCGTTAATGGGAGATAATCCCTCAATATATATGTGGTGTTAGGGTTGGCATATGGATCTGATGCCAATCCCCCCTTGTTGCCTATCCCTAGGCCTTGCATGTTCTCCACCAAGATGTCCAAGGGGAGGGGGTGGTTGAACCCTACTCCTGACTTGTCGTATGGCATTTGGTATCTTGGTTGGCAAAGAACACGTATCCCTTGCTCATATCTGCCTAACCCATATCCGTGCCAATTGCATTGGCCAAGGTATCTCAGAGCAAAGTCTGGGTTAGACAAATAGTTGACATTTTCAGCAAAAGGCTCTTCGTCTTCGTCCTCTTGCGTACATGGTGCAACGCCATGATCAAGGCCCCCATACACAAAATTTGTTTGGTTCGGTGGGTAGCCTAGGGGAACAATAGTGCCAATGGGAAGGCGAGGTCTCCCCATGTCCTGCATGGACTCTAGTGCGGGTGTTGCTACAATATTCCACACCAGATACTCCCCCAGGCCCGTATTGGCCATTTCAACATTGATCGTTGGCGGTTGAGGGGGAGGGAATGGAAGTTCTCCTTGAGTCCACTCCATGTCGGGTGGACTAGGAGCCTCGACTTCCATTCGGCTAGGCATTTCCTCCATAGAGATAGTTGATACTGATGGCAGTGTCTCTTCCAAAGGTTTTGCCTCTTCCAGGGGTTTCTTCCCTTTGTCCTTCTGTTTGGTCTCCATAGATGATGTCGTTGGTGGAGGACCAGACGATGAAGATGAACCCAGTTGGGGTTTTGAAGAACTTGCTAACGGGGATGCCTATAGAATCGGACCCTGTTTAGATGGATTTAATTGGAAATCCAAATGCATCGATGGCAGGGTCGATTGCGGCATCAGCTGCACCGCATTACAATATTTGAAGGGTTCTAAGTCCGCTAGGACTACATGCACCTCCCCTTCAAATGTATACTTTAAACATTGGTGAGCTATCGAAGGGACACACTTCATGTCCCTGATCCATGGCCGGCCCAACAAGATGTTGTAGGCCATTTCACCCTCCAATACATGGCACAATGTGGGTATGGTCTTTTGTCCCACTTGGATTGGTAGGACTATTGTGCCGACTATCGAGCAGATTGCATCATTGAATGCTCGTAGAGTGTAGGTGGAAGCTGTGATATGAGATGCGGGCAACTTCAGATGCTTGAGAGCCATAGTTGTGATGATGTTGCTGGACGAGCCAGTGTCTATCAACACCCTCTTGTATGGGATCCCGTTGACCCGCGCGATAATTTTGGGGGGGGGGGTCCGCCATGTCAATCAGTCATCGATCTCATTTCTTCTTCCAAAAATGTTAAGGACTAGCTTAGTGCATCATTTTACATGCCCCACAAAGTTGTTGAAATAATTTGTCTTATGATGCTGCTCCACATTAGTTTTCAAAATCTCCATTAGAGTCTTCTTGATGGGGCGTATATTGTTTAAGTTTATATAGGGAATATAGAGCCTAGCTAAGGGGTTGTCCTCAAAATTTGAGTTGTTTTGTGTAAGAGGGCTACCCACTTAGGTAGGAGGAGGTTGTGCAAGGTGCTATTGTGGTTGCGATGTTGTTGGCACCTCTCCTGCAGCTACCATAGGAGCATTCATGCTCGGATACCTCCTATTTCGAGTCACTATACTGATCATCCCTACATACCCCTGCATGGGGCAGTTCTGTGTGACCTCATTAACTTGTAGGGTCTTTGCCTATGGAGCATGAGCAGGCAAGGGGTCTTTGAAGACCTCCATTTGTTGATTGCTTGGTGCGACGGGATTATCCACCGCTAGTGTCTTGTTATCAATCAAGTCTTGCACCAAGCCCTTAAATTTCCAATAGGCATTTAGGTCATGTCCCTATCGCCTATGGAACTCGTAGTACAAGTCCTCTCTATACCCCTTAGGCTTGGGTGCATTGGGATCTATAGTCTGAATCTCTGGCAGGTTGATCAGGTTTGCTCGCTAACAAGCGGTCAAACAAGGAGTCCCTGGACTCTGTGTAGGGTGTGTATTGTCACCTAGGGTGACGCTGCTGATTCTGCTCTTGCCTCTGATTTTCTCTGTCATAGTTGTTGGGAGGCACTGCCTGATAATTAGCCTTTTGAGGCTGAGTTGCTTGCACAGGTTTAGGGACGTTGATTGCAACTTGGTTAACCACAATGGGTTTTTGTTGCGTGGTCCCAGCTTTAGTGTTTTTAGTCCACTCTTTTTTCTTAGGCTTGGCTATCTCGCCATCCTGTATTTTGATCTCTTCAATAATTTTGGCTTGTGCCAGAGCTTCTTCTAGGGTGGCATATTGTTGCAGCTGCAATAGCATAGAGATCGATCTCAAACAACTTTTGGAGAACATCTGAGTGAGGTCGGACATAGGAGGGAGGTAGGGCAGCTTCGAGAGCAATGTCCTCCACCGATTCCCGTAGGCCGCCATGGTCTCCTCCTCATACTGCCTGAGGCTGGCTAAGTCACTTAGTGATGCCTTCTTCTTGGTATTGAAGGTGAAGCATTCGAGGAACGCATCCACTAACTGATCTAAGTTTTTGATGTTGTGCTTTGGTAATTGGGTAAACCAATCCGAGGTAGGGCCTACGAATGTGGTTATAAATGTTCTCAATAACAAAGCATCATTGTCCTGAATGCCGAAGCATTGGCTCAGGAATCTCGTCACATGCTCTTGAGCATCTTCCTCACCTCTAAAGGTTGCCAACCGAGGTAGCTTAAAGTGCTCAGGATAAGGAGGTGTCGGCACTGACGGATGCACAGGATGACTACGGAGCTGGCGTAAAGTGGGCTTTTGAGGCCCAAAAGTTTTGGTTTCCATAGACTCCAGATGCTCTAGTAGCGCTTTGTATGCATCGAAAGATTTAATCTCTTCCTCTTTGGTTTGCTCCCATTGTGGGTTGTGGGAGACTTGAGGCCTCTGAAGGGGAGGCCGGATGGCGACTCCTCCACCTAGGTAGGGCATTTCGGCCCGCTCATCTTCTTGCTCACACTCCTCATAAGCTTCCTGAGGAGTCTCTAGGTGAGACCTATGACCCAGGGTGGGTCCCCACGGAGGGTACCCATCGTTGTTCTAGGGAGTGGCCTCCCGTTCAGGTCTAGGAGGTCTCAGAGGTAGCACTTGGTAAGGTCACGGGGACCTATCTCGCACCAAGGGGTTGCACCTCTCATATGGTTCTGCTCTTTGGGTGTGCATGGGGTTGGAACCCTTTTAGGCACCGGGTTATGTAGCAGCTCATCTGTTTGGCGCCTAATGCGCTCTTTGCTAAGGCGATATAAATGCTCTAGCTGTTGTTGGTCTTGCTCAAGCCGCATGATCTGCGCTTGGCGGGCGGCATGTCTGGTGACTTCCAAGTCGATTTGTTCCACCATATTGAGCCTAGGAGGCCTAGATGCCTCTCCTATGCATTTACCTTGATCACGATGATCCGAGATCTCAATAGGTCACTTCCCTCTGTCGAGGTTGGCGGCATTTACCCGAGGCTCTGGCCTCAGTGGGTGATCATGGTATCTAGCTGGTGTGGAGGCGCATGGCCCCCGCATTGTATATTGCTCTTGAGGAATGTAATCATCTTCCTCGTGCTCCCTTTCATATGTGTGAAAGGGGCGGGTAGAGTTAGTTCACCCGATTTGAAGAGCCTTGCGCTCTAGATTTTGTCTATTGGTTCTAACAGTGATGGGGGGCAAAGGAGGGATGCCATCATCATGTGGCCTCTCCTCATGGAAACTATGCCACTCTAGCACTTCATCGCACGGTGGCCACTCATATCGAGCTTCTAAGGGAGCTTTCTTGTCTATGTTGAGTGCCACGTGTAAGGACTCTTCCCGAAAGGGGCTATGATGAACGGGCGTGTCCCCCAAAGGGGTGTCCCTATAGTTCCACCTTGACATGGAACGACGCGGACTCTCTTGTGGGTCAGGCCACCAAGGTGGTATGACCAAGTCCTTAGGGCTATAGCGGAGGCGACTTGTGCCCCCTTGTACACTTTCTGCAGCTTCCGCCCTTGATTGGGCTTGGCTACGTGTGTACACCATGGTATTGTTTTTCTACAAGCTAAATAGATTTTTATCTCTTTTATGATTTTTTTTATGCTACACTAAATAGAAAAGAGCACACACATACACAAATAGTGATTATCTCGTTTAAATATTGAGAGTGTGTCCTAAACCTGGTTTAGTGTGTTTTGATTTTTATTTTTTTTGTTTTGGTTTTTGAAGGTTTTTGAAGAACGTTTAAATGCAAAATGAGGGCTCTTATGACTCCCAAAATTGGTCGCCCCTTTGATATACCATTGCCAGGCCGATATACCAACCTCTCTATATACCCGCCCTTACGTGAGGGAAACTATAGGTACGTGAGAGCAGATGGTACGTGGAACATAGGCGGTACGGAAGGGGAATCACCCTATTTATGACACCTACCATAGAAGACTTATCCTCATGCGCTGGGAATCACCCCAAGCTACACTCGGTCAGCTTTCGTCAGGATTTACGTCTAGCAACAGTTGCGATCGGGGTAATGGATGCAAAATTCAAGCCAAGGTGGTGATGAAATCCACCGTTGGTCTTGATCAAGGGCTGGGGTTTTACGACCAGCGCCTTGGTTTTTAAGTTGCCACGTGGTGTGTGGGGTTCTTTTTATTTTGCAAAAGGAAACAAGCAAACAACAAAAAAAAAACTTTCCCTAAGCAAACAAGTAATCCAAAATAGAAACACTGAACAGAAAATGACAGAGAAAAATGCAGAATCCTTACCTCTTCTCTGCCCGAATCTGTCGGTCCTGAGCTTCTGCCCGAAAACTTCATAGACTAGAATTCATCCCGGGGTGGAATGAATTATAGTACTGTATTCATCTCAGGGTGGGGCGCATTCCAATTCATCCCTGGGTGAGACGAATTACAGTTATGTGTTCGCCACAGACTGGAACGAACAACAGTCCCGCGTTCCAAAAAAAAGGTACCTGCAAGCAAGGTAAATTTTGATCAAATTTCTGATCCAAAAAGGTAGAGGATAGAGTCCCACCATGATCGCCACTGAAAGCACGAGGATATGGAAACAAGAAAGGAAATATTCCAAGCACGATGCAAAAAATGAAGCTAAACTTAACGCTGAATCCTACGAATAAAAAAATGCATGAAATGGAGAAAGCATGAATTGAAACCCAAATGAAATAACAGCCCTTCTATTTTATTGATGTATTTCACAACTCGGTTACAATTCGCATCCTCCCTTTTCAGGGGCGAGGAGCGTTAAATCCATCTCTTGGTTACATCCATGGATAGCCTTCCTTCTTCTGTGTGCCCACATGTAAGATGGGTGGACCAAACGTCACCACCGCTTGTGTCTATGAATGTTGATTCCTTGCTGCTCCTCCGATGTTCTGGTCCTACGTTCAAAGAAACAAAAGATAATCAATAGCACCTGCGGATAAAACAAAACATGCAATCCCCAAGCCTACGATAAATAGATGAGAAAAATGAATTAAACTAAGACTAAAATGAATCCAAATGCTCTGAAAATTTGACAGGGGCATCAAGACATCACCAGGAGGGCACTGCAAAAATAATAGTTAGGAAATTCCTCGCCGATTTGAATTCGCTCCAGGGCGGGACGAATTCACCTGCAACAAAATGCCGAAAAGGTGCTGTCCCAAATGTCTAGCCTAGAGAGCTCCAAAAGACCTACAAACTTGGGGTTAGCTAATTGGGGGCATTTTGGGAAGACCCAGATGGTCGTATTTTCCCAATTTGACCTCCATCAATGGGAATTTGATGATGCTACCTGCAAGTTAGTAAAAGCGAACGAATATAGAAACACGATCAAAATTGTTCAAAACGAGACGAAATTTAAATGACAACCTATCTAAGCATCATAGAATTGAATGCAAAAAACGAAAATGATAGAAAGAAAAATCTTCCATAGATTCCCAATCATTCCTAAAAGGGACGATTAGGCCTACAGTAGTGTGGGGGCGCCCGGGCGGGCCGCCCACCGTTTGGGGCCTGATTTTGGCACCAATCCACTTGGGATGGGTCCAAAATCTCTTACAAGGTGTTGTCGACAAATTGGGTGGTATTCTATGGCCAAATTTTGGGTTTTGGGCTCAAGATTCGACCTTCCAATAGTCACCCAATGACCTCCTCTCTAAAAGAGATCAAGGATGTAGAAGGCGCAAATCGCACAAGGGTGTATGGGGAAATAAAATGGCAGCACTTCATTGCTCCAAATTGCTCTTACTCTGTATATTTTGGGGTGAGGAAACTCACCAATTTATAGACCTGGAGGTCTCTTGAAATGGGCATGCAGAGGCGCCACTTGGCAATCATGCCTTCCCAGGGGGAAGGAGATCCCTCCCTGAATTGGGACTTCATGACTGACCATGCAAATGCCTCTAACACTCAAAAATGCTCACCCATACTCCCATGCGATGAAGGAAGCATTGAGTGGCGGGTCTGAGCTGCCATTTGTCAAGATTTGACTTTTTGCCCATCAAACCTGCAATTCGCCCCACCCTGGAGCGAATCCAGAATTCGTCCCTGGGTGGGGCGAATCCCAGTTTGAATTCGTTCCAGGGTGGAACGGATATTGAGCAAAGTGCCTGAAGGTGCCAAAATGATTTTTGACCTTCCAAAACTGCTGTGAGAGTGGTTAGGACCATTGTTTAACCTCTGGGGGCTGCCCTTGGGGCTGTGTGTGTCAAAGCGATCAGTGTTTGCAGTCACATAATCGGATTGGTGTTGTTTTGGTGTCTATGAATATCCAAGAAGCCTCCTTAGAATTTTGGATATTGAGGGGTTTAAGGCTCGCATGTAAATTTTAAAGGCTTCTTCTATTGAAATGGTATAATGCAACTCCATTTTGGTATAAAACCTATGGAACCTGTTATTAATATGACTCATGGATTCATTGGGCTCTTTATAGATAGAGGTAAACTAATTTGCTATCATATTTGGGTCAACTTGATTACCAAAATGGTCAAGAAATATTTTTTCTAGTTGGACCCAAGAAGTCATAACATCCATAGGTAATTGGATATACCAACCCAATGCTATATCATCCAATGTGTATGAGAATAATCTACAAGAAACATCCTTATGGTAAATTTACAAGTGAATTAACATACTTTTATAGATATACAATCTCTGTATGTGTCCTAATGCCACATTTTTCCAAAAGTATGGTGAAAACTCCAATACACTTTTAGGAATTTGATGGGGTATTCTAGGTATATTTAAAGGACTATAATTGTCACCTAACACATATGCCATTCTTGCTCTTATTTGATCAAATTTTATCATTAGTGAAACTCAAAGAATATTTTTAGAACCAATTTTGTTAGTAAAATAAAAATATCTTGCAAATAAGCATTAAATAACTAAAAAATCTCAAAATTTTCACATATAAATCATGTTAGAATCAATCAAAAGATATGCATCAATTAAACCATGATATTAGAGAACATTTTCCAATTTGTAAAAATTGTTAGGATTAATACATAATCAATTAGAAAATTTTTGAATCAATGAAAGTGATCACAAGAAAACAAAACTTCGTTAGTCAAGACCAATACTTTAAAAAAATATTTCAAATAACATGAACAATTTAGCATCTAAATAGAAAAAAAGTAAAACAATTCAGGCCCTCCTTTTAGCACCAATTCTGTTGAGTGGAAATTTTGTCCAATTACAAAATTCCCATCACAGTTAGAATATTGATTAGAAAACCCTCTCTTGCAAATAAATGAAATTTCTCCAAGGTTCCTTTTACTTAATCTGTACTTATAATCTTGTGAAGATGTATCAAATAAGTTCTAGGAATACCTTAGTGATTTGCAAGTAACTATTAATAAGGAGCTTGTGTAGGATTATTTATTATGCTATGCTATTGATTGTTCATGAAACTTAAAGAAAAGTAAAATGTTATTGGCCCTCATATGACCATGATGTAAAGCCTTAGTTTCTTTTATCTTGGAGTATTTTATGTAGATTTTATGATCTTTTGATTAAGCAGATTTTATACAAGTTTTACCTTGCATTAAATCCTACATTAAGCATGAAATAGAAGATTAAAATCTATCTCCAAATGTGAATCTTAAATGATGAAAGAATTCATTTAATTTTTATTTGAACATGAAAGTAAAAGTAGCCTTTGAAATAATAAATAAATTATCCTTCTTTCATGAATTTAATTTTCATAAAGAGACGCCAATTATTGCTCTAAAAAAATGGCCTTTGAAATGCCATATAAATCACTTCCCTTTAATAAAATTGTGATTTTCATAAATAAAAGTTAATTTATTTATTGCAAAATAAACATGCAAAGCTTGAAATCTTATTTACCTTGATAATGTGAAATTACGTAAAATTTGAAATTATAAAATGCTTGTAAAAAATAATAACTTTGAATAATTTTTATAATTTCGAAAAGGCTTCAAACTGAAATCAAAATTGCATAATATAGAAAATTAAATATTATTCTACCCATACATGCATTTACTTTTGGGATTTTAAATTTACTTTTTTTTTTTTTTTAATTGTCGAAGTTTTAAAAAAATATTCAAAATAGAAGTGTTAGAAAAGTAAAAGTAAAATATCAAAATGGAACAAAATCTTGAAAATGTAAACATACAAAGCACTCTCAGACTAATGTTACCTTATGAAAGCACGACGATATGGAAGCAAAAATGGAAATATAACATGTGATATGCAAACAAAGAAACCGAACTTAGCGCTAAATCCTAAGAACTTAAAAGTGCGTGAAAAGAGGGAAAAGCATGATTGAATCGAACTGGAAAAAATGTGAATTAAAGAAAGAAAGCGATTTTCATTGATATGTTCCAAACTCGGTTACAATGTGCATCCTCCCATTCCAAGGGCTAGGAGCGTTTAAGCATTCTTTATAATTACATCCATGGGCGCCTTTCCTTCTTCCACATGCCCACATTTAAAATGGATGGACCAAACATCATTGCCACTTGCGTTGATGAATCTAGACTCCTCGTTGCTCCTTCGAAATCCAAAACCTACGTTCAAAAGAACAAGAAATGATCAGTAGCACCTGTGGATGGAACAAAGCATGCAATCCCCAAGCCTAGACTAACTGAACAAGAAAAATGAATTAAACTAACTAAAACAAGTACAAATGCTATGAAAATTTGATAGGGGAATCAAGACATCATCAGGAAGGCTCTACAAGAAGAATAGTCCAAAAATTCCTCACCGATTTGAATTCGTTCTGGGGTGGACGAATTCACCTACAACATAATGCCGAATAGGTATTGTCCCAATGTCCTACCTTGGAAGCTCCAAGAGACTTGAAAAATTGGGGTTAGCTAATTGGGGGCATTTTGGGAAGACCCAGATGGTCATATTTTCTGAATTTATCCTCCATCAATAGTAATTTGATCATGCTACCTATAGGTTAGTAAAAGCGAGCAAAGATAGAAATATGATCAAAATTGTTTAAAATAAAATGAAACTCAAATGATGACCTATCTAAGCATCATAGACTTGAATGCAAAAATGAAAGAAAGCAAATCTACCACGAAATTCCCATCGCTCCGAAAGGGGGCGATTAGGACTGTGGCAATGTGGGAGGGGGCGCCCCTGGGGCAGGCCGCCCATTGTTTGAGGCTTGATTTTAGCACCAATCCACTTGGGATGGGTCCAAAACCTCTTGTGTGGTATTTTTGGCAAATTTTGTGGGATATCGTGACCAAATGTTGGGTTTTGGGATCAAGATTCATGCTCTCAATAGTCACCCAATGACCTCCCTTCTACAGGAGATCAAGGATGTGAATGGCATGAATCAAAAAGGTGTGAGGTATGTAAAATAAAATGACAAAACTTCATTACTCTGAAATGCTACTTCTCTCCTACTTTTGGGGTGAGGAAACTCACCAATTTATAGACCTGGAGGTCTCTTGAAATGGGCATGCAGAGGTGCCACATGGCAATCATGCCTTCCTAGGTGGAAGGAGATTCCTCCCTAAATTGGGACTTCATGACTGACCTTGTAGATGCCTCTAATGCTTGAAAATGCTCACCCATACTCCCATGCGATGAAGGAAGCATTGGGTGGCGGATCCAAGCTGCCATTTGTCAAGATTTGACTTTTTTCCCATCAAACGTGTAATTTGCCCCACCCTGGAGTGAATTCAAAATTCATCCATGGGTGGGGCGAATCCCATATTGAATTCATCCCAGGGTGGGACGAATACTTAGCAAAGTTCCTAAAGGTGCCAAATTGACCTTTGACCTTCCAAAACTGTTGTGAGAGTGGTTAGGACCACTGTTTGACCTTTGGGGGCTGCCCTTAGGGCTGTGTGTGTCAAAGCGATCAGTGTTTGCATTCACATAATCGGATTGGTGCTATTTTAGTGTCTACACCTTACACAGCAAAACCAGATATAGTGATATGTTTCAATAGGGTAACCTGACCTAATCAAACCTATAGAAGCACAATTTGGGTTAGATCAAGTGCTAGCCTCTAAGAAAAATAAATGGAATCTACACCCCATAGATATTCATGTAGTGCAACCTTTTTACAACATTAAACACTAGATAGAAATCCAGGAAAATATAGAGAAATATCGATAGTAAAACACTACCCTCTAAAATTATCTCCTCAAATCTTGCTCACAAGGTGTAAGTTTATGAACTAGTATGCATTAAAATAGAATAATAGTATTTTTGGTTACATAAATTCCAACCTTGGCCTCAAAAAGGTCCATTCCATTACCTTCATTGTCAAAAAATCTACCCCTAAAAAATGGAACTCCACGGGTATTTAAAAGTTTCAGGAGCCTTTTCATTTCAAATTTCTTCACCAAAGACAGGATCATAAGGTGAAATGAAACACACAAAAAAAATCATTACACCCTTCCAACACTTTCAAACTCCTAAAACATGTAAAATCAGGAAGAGAATTGTATTATGTTGCAGAACTTAAATAAAATTACAGAGGCCGTGAATAGCACTGAGCTAAACGGCGTAAACAAAGAACTGTTACATGGTTGTAACAGTAAGCTAATAAATCAAATAAAGACAAGGAATTGTTATAGTAAGCTAACATCCCCCTTTATTACATTATTTGGGTAATGTAATAACTAATAGCTATACTAACATCCCATTACATTATTTTGCAATACAAAGTGAGCTGCAAAACAATTCAAATTTGACACGTCCAAGTGCCTTAGTGAAAATGTCTGCAACTTGAGCATCGGTGGGAATGTGCTGAAGCTGAATTTGGTGCTTTGGAACTTCATATCGAATGAAATGACATTGTGTGTCAATGTGCTTTGTTATTTCATGATGCACTGGATTCTTGACGAGGTTCAGAACACCCTGATTGTCACAAAACAAGTGTATTGGAGATTTTGATGGATGGTCCATAGTTGTCAGAATGCGACGTAACCATATCACTTCGCACACAGCTTCACGTGCGACACGATATTTTGCCTCTATTGATGAAATAGCAACCACCTATTGCTTCTTGGTGTACCAAGAGACAGGACTGGATCCCAGATGAAAAATGTATCCAGAAGTTGACTTGCAATCATCAAATGATCCGGCATAGTCAGAGTCCGTGTATCCTTGCAAGAAGAATTTGTTGTTCCTCTTGTATTCTAGGCCATATTCCATAGTACCACGGACATAGTGAAGAACACGTTTTGTTGTTTTCCAATGAGTGGTCTTAGGCTCCTGCATGAACCTCGAAAGATAGTTGACAGAAAATACGAGATCTGGCCTAGTATTGGTTAGATATATGAGACTCCCAATCAACTGTCGATAGAGAGTACCATCTACCTGAGGTGAGTCATCATATCGCGATAACTGAAGTCCATTCTCCATCAAAGTTGCCATTGGCTTGCAGTCAGTCATGCGATATTTTTCCAACAATGTCTTGGCATATTTTTTCTAAGACACTTTGATGGAGTGCTCCTTCTGGCTGAATTCCAGACCAAGACAATAATGGAGAAGTCCGAGATCTATCATCTCAAAATATTTTCACAAGTTTCTTTTGACAGTAGAGATCATTGTTTTTGAACTCCCTGTAATGAGCAGATCATCCACATAGAGTACAAGCAACACTATCTCAGAACCCTGTTTCTTGAAATAGAGGTTTGCATCTGACGGACATCTCTTAAATCCATGTTGCATAAGGTGATTTTCCATTTTTATATACCAAGCTCGAGGAGCTTGTTTCAGACCATATAAGGATTTGACCAATTTGCAAACTTTCTACTTTTGGCCTTCCACTTCAAATCCTTCAGGCTGAGTCATATAGACTTCTTCTTGGATATCACCATTTAGAAAGGCACTCTTGACATCCATCTGGTGAACTTTCCACCCATATTGTGCTGCCATAGCACACATAACCCGAATTGTGGTCATCCGAGCAGTAGGTGCAAAAGTTTCCTCATAGTCAATGCCTTCCTTTTGAGCATAGCCCTTTGCAACAAGATGGGCCTTATGCTTATCAATTGTTCCATCTGCCTTGTACTTGACTTTATATACCCATTTGCAGCCAATGGGTTTCTTTCCATGTGGTAGATCAACAAGCTTCCAAGTTTTATTTCTTATCAAAGACTCATACTCTGTATCCATAGCGGCCTTCCACTGAGGCTCACTAAAAGCATCTTGCACTGATGCAGGTTCAAGACTATCTATGGTAGACATGAACGCCCTTTCATCATCAATATCCATATCCTCTACTTCTGTACTTGGAGTCACATAAAGTTCCTCAAAATATTGACAAATATCATCAACCTCACAAGTTTCTTTGGCTTCTCTTTCCTTTTGAGCCATACTGTGTGTACGAGGTCTATCCAAATTCAAATTGGGAGGAGTGGATAAATTTGCATCTCTGATTGTATTTATACACCATTTAGGATTCTTCTTCGATGGTGGTGAAGAAGATGTAGAAGGACCTCCTGTCTGAGTTGACGAAGGAATCTTCTCTTCCTTAGTTTCCATAATATCTTGGTGTACTTTAGATGTGCTCTGTGATGTGAAAGCTTCATCAAAGACAACATCTCTACTGATATGAATTTTCTTGGTCAAAGGATCTATCAACCGATATCCTTTAGAGTAATCAGAATAACCAAGAAAAATACATCTCGATGTTTTCTCATCTAGCTTCTTCCTTTTCTCTTTCGGTATGTGCATGAAAGCTTGACATCCAAAAATACGTAGATGAGATATGGAGGGTTTTTGACCACTCCATGCTTCCTGTGGAGTCATTCCTTTTAGGGCCTTTGTGGGTGCCCTATTCAACAGATACACTACAGTGGTGACAGATTCTGCCCAATATTGTTGCCCAAGAGTAGCTCCTATGAGCATACAACGAACCATTTCCATAATAGAACGGTTCCTTCTCTCAGCAACTCCATTTTGCTGAGGAGTATAGGCAGTTGTTAACTGTATTTTGATTCCATGCTTATCTAGGAATGCAAAAAATTCATTAGAGGTAAACTCTCCCCCTCAATCTGAGCGGAGGGTTTTAATAGAAGCTCCTGACTCCTTCTCAACGGATTTCTTGAACTGCTGGAAGAATGCGAAAGCTTCAGATTTCAGTTGGAGAAAGAAAACCCACATCTTTCATGAGTAGTCATCTATGAATAACTGAAAGTACCTCTTCCCTCCACAACTGTGAGGTGTGAAAGGACCACACAGATCGGTATGAATTAACTCCAGAGGTTTTCGTGCTCTTGTAGAACTCTTCTCAAATGGTACTCTATGCTGCTTTCCTGCCAAGCAGTCAGAGCACACTAGCAATGTGGCAGAAAGGGAAGGAAGACCCTTTACCATCTCATACTTGCTGAGCTCAAGTAAGTAACCAGAACTAAGATGCCCATATCTCTTGTGACATAGGGAAGTTGCCTCCTTGGTAGAGACAGTCATGGCAACATGTGGAGTAGAGATAGCATCTAGTGCAAATAAGCCATGCTTATATGAAGCTATTGCAATCTGCTTACCCTTCCTGGTAATGGTACAACACTTCTTTCCATTCTCAACATGAAATTTGACAACCATATTTCTATCCAGGATTTGTGTCACTGACAACAAATTGTTGGCCAATCCCGGAACATAGAGGACTTTGTCAATCTGACACTTGCCATCAGGAAGAGTGACTAAAACTGTACCATCTCCCTGAACCCTGTAGGTTTTATCATCAGCAATGGTGACAGTTTTGCCCTCCTTGGCCACAAATGATTCAAACCACGATCTCGTCGCGATCATATGTTTGCTAGCTCCGTAATCGACATACCAAATAGGATCCCTCTCGTGTGGAATCGTGGTAGTCATGAGCACCTTATGTGCCCATTTAGAATCCGAGTCGATTCTTCAACAACAAAATTCACTCGGGGTTGCTTGTTTTTATTTTGTGGTTTGTTTTGGCCTTTCTGCTTGTTCTTATGCCAACACTTGTTGGTGTCATGGTTGTCTTTCTCATAGATCTTGCACCACCTCTTCTTCTGTTGAGGTTGTTTGCCTTTTCCTTTCATATCTTATTGAGAATTTCATCATTTTTGAAAGTTGCCTCCTTTTTGCCCATTACCTTTCTTCCTAGAACCCTGCCTGTTGGTGTATAGGGTTGTATTGGAAGAATCATCCTTGTGAAGTTGGCGTGCCTCCTGTTGTTGAAGCAGATTGACCAACTCGATGTAGGTAATTTGTCGTTGAGACACCTGGATGGAGGTTATCAACATATCAAATGAAGAAGGTAAAGCTCTCATAACAAGTGAAATGAGAAGCTTTTCGTTCACAGTATCTCCCAGAGAACTCAATTTCTCTTTCAACTCAGACACTCTGCACAGAAAGAGTTCAACTGTTTCACCCTATCTCAAACTCAGGTTATGAAGTTGTTGTTGAAGATGAAGAATGGTGGATTCATTCTTCCCCTCATAGATGGTTCTAAGGGCATCCCATGCCTCTTTACCACTTGCTTTGTTAGCTATATGAGGTTGCACTTCATCTGAAACAACAAACAAAATGAGCACCTTTGCTCTACTGTCTTTCTTGTCAAAAGCTATCTGATCTGCTGAAGGACCTATGGATCCTGCTGTTGGTGAAGGCCTAGTTGCTTCTCCAGTAACAATATCCCACAAATCTTCCATTTGGAGAATAGCCTTCATCTTATGTTTCCATGGTGTATAATTTGGACCTTTCAATAACTGATGCGGATCAGTCATCAATTTTGCAACAACGACCATAGTGAAGGTTCCTTATATCACCAATTGGTCCCCATTTCGATATACCTTTTGCTAGGCCAATATACCATACAAAATACTTGCCCTTACATGAGGGAAACTATAGGTATTTAGAAAGATCAACAAAAATCACCCGCCCTTACGTGAGGGAGACTATAGGTGAGTTTTAGAGATCATACGATACGTGGAACATAAGCGGTACTGAAAGGGAATCGCCTTGTTGATGGCACCTACCATAGAAGATTCTTCTCATGCGTGGGGCATAACTTCCCCTAAACACTATGAAGAATAGTTCATCAGGATTTACGCCTAAACACAAGTGCGATAAAGGGTAGTGGATGGAGTAAAAAAATGCAAAAATGGCTAACTTATCTCTCCCCGATGATTTATAGAGAACAAGATCAGACGTCGTTGTTGCAGCTATATTATGCAGCGGATACAGTAGCCAAATCACAACAACTTTACCTGTAAGTGCTGGCCAGAGGTATCACAAATACCGAACGCTGCAGTGCAATAAATTGCACGGATGGGTTTTAATTATTCCGGGGACTTAGGGAGTGTTTGATTTTAATTTTTAATGTTATAGTGCAAAAATGAAATATGCAACATACAACAAAAAAAATTGCCCACAAGAATAACCCACAAGGTGTCGGTCACAGCCGAAAATGCACCTTTTACAATGCCAAATTGCTATTTTTTGAAAAATTACTCACTATCCCCCTTTGATTTTTTTGAAAAAATATCCCCCCTTAAAAGGCTTTCTTTAACAAAGCATTTTAATAATTATTATTTATTTAAAATTAAAATAAATAATTTCAATTTATATAGTTTTAAAACTTTAGAAAAAATAAATTAAAATTAAATTTTAATTTATAAAGTTTAAAACTATATTAAAAAAAATTAAAATTAAAAATTTTAATTAAAAGATAATAATTAAAAAAATGACTTCGAAAAAAAAATTTATACCTTGGGGGGAGTCGGCGGGATTTGAACCCCCGACCTGCAGGCTCCCTGAGCCTTACCGCATGGCTCACTGCCAAGTGAGCTAGCGGGCTGATCCGGAAGGATCAATGGGCCAGCTCCTCTTTCAACGCCTGCTACCTCCTCCTCCTCTACAGCGGCCTCCGCTATCCTGCTCCGTCCGGCTTTTGCTGCTTCGCGACTCGGCGCTCTATGTTTTTTTTTAAACGTCCACTGTTGAACACGACCCGGGGGGGCTCCTGTTTCTTTTTTTTTTGTTTTTTTCAATCCTGGCTGTGCGCAGGGGGGAGGCGGAGTTTTTTTTTTTTTTTCAATCCCGGCTGCGCGATTCGCACTGTGCACTGGGGGGATGGGGAGGGCTGCATCTAATCGACGCAATTGCCCGCGGGGGGGGGGGTTTATACCCCCTCCAATTTATCGCGTAGGTGGGAATTTAAATTCCTAC
This sequence comes from Wollemia nobilis, assembly GCA_028583015.1. Classification (NCBI taxonomy): domain Eukaryota; kingdom Viridiplantae; phylum Streptophyta; class Pinopsida; order Araucariales; family Araucariaceae; genus Wollemia; species Wollemia nobilis. Next base: position 4,142,628 of record JAQPPZ010001753.1, read on the forward strand.
TCTACGGCGGGTGGGGTGGGCCCTCGGCCATTTTTCGTGCTCTCTATCGCGTAGAATGCAGCGACAGGCATCTCGCGACGTCGCTTGACTGTCGCGCATGGGGACTGTCGCAATGTCCCTCGACTGTCACGTGCGAGGACTGTTGTTGTTGCGACGTCCCTCGACTGTCACGTGCGGGTACTACTACTGTCGCGACGTCCCTGTCGTGCGCGGGCACTGCGACACACATCCTGCCATGCGGGGCGTCTGCGACCTGCGCGTGAACTATGTCACGATGTCGCAGGGCGTCTACGACGACCTGCGCGTGGGGGGGTGCTCCCTCCTCTCCGTCACGACGTTTTTTTTTTTTTTTTTTATAGCTCTCCCTCAGCTGCTTTCCCGTGACGTCCCTCGACTCTGGCTCTGATACCATGTAAAATCAGGAAGAGAATTGTATTATGTTGTAGAACTTAAATAAAATTACAGAGGCCGTGAATAGCACTGAGCTAAACGACGTAAACAAAGAACTGTTACATGGTTGTAACAGTAAGCTAATAAATCAAATAAAGACAAAGCTATTGTTATAGTATGCTAACAAAACAAACTAAAAAAAAATTAAAAATAAAACTCCTCTCTTTTCCTTATATCTCCTTCTCACTTTGAGCTCACCTTTTGTCCCTATTCCACATATCTCAATGTTAAACACAAAAAATAATACCATGAAGGACAAAATGTCATCTAATCCTCACAAGAGGGCCCATGAGCATGGGCACTACCAAGGCCCTCAAATACCCATAGATATATTACATATAACACCTTAGGCACTGAAATACCCATTGATATAAATAAAAAACAATAAACTAGAACCTCCTTGTTACTCTCCTTCAGGCAGCATTGAAATGACTTGAACTAGGGTCAATAGGGTACAAGCCTTACTGGGCTTACCCCTACCACTATACCCAAGGCTTGGGTTGAAATCCAAGATCCACAATGTTAGTTTTGTTCCTTCCATACAATGAGCATCCCCTTCGTGTAGCTCTGCCTTACCACCCCTATGGTGAGACTCAAACCAAGGTCCCTCCCTGCATCACATACCCTTAAATATCCATTTTGTATTTGATCCAGGCCTGCACTCAACTTTTAATGTTGCTCCAAAGCTTCACCATACTCTAACGATGCTCTCTCCCGATGGGCATTTTGAAGATGAAATTATATTTGACGTTAAGGTTTTTTTGCATTCAATGGGTATTAATAGTGTTTCCTCCTATTATGATGGATAACCGTATGACTAACAACGTATTTATCCCCTACCACTCACTATCCTCTAAAAATTGTTTAATGGGAGACTTTATCCCATATTTCCACCATAATGACTCCTAGTATACCTTAATTAACCTACCCCTAATATTATAGCTATGTTCAATGTTGATTGCTTAGCCTGCCCTACAATTTTGACATATGGATATACCACATGTAAACTATTTATGGGTTAGAGTCATTTTGATTCATGTGGGAAAATTATTTATCCCACATGCTTTGTGTTTCAGCCTTCAAGTGCTTTATAAGGTGATATTTACCTAAAATTAGTTGACTACCTTTAAGTAGTCTCTCCCCTTTGTTGCATAGTATGTAGGTCCCTTTTTCTAGCTTTTTGGCTCTGTTGGCATTTTTGCCACATTGATTCTCATTGATTAATGCATTAGTGTATTATTGAAAATCTGACCTTTAAATATCATCTTTGATGTAGATTTGGCGAAAAAAGAAGAAAAAATGAGCAAAAAATGACTCAGTCTAAAAGCTGCAGCGATTCGCTGACATGTCGCGAAATTGCGGTCAACGCAGTCAACGCAGGAAGGTTGGGCGGAACCGTCGCGATATCGCGACGTGTTCCATTTTCGCGACTTTCGAAAGGCAAAGGAGGAACAGCGACAAAATGTCACGAAATCGCGACAAAAAGTCCAGCCGAAGACACAAAGCAAAAGTTGCAGCGCAGCGCCGACGTCTCATTTTTGTGCGGTGTTTGGCTTCGAAGACCCAAGGTTAAAAGTTGCAGCGATTCGCTGCATGATTGTTAAGAAGAGGAAGCCATGGGAAAGTTGCAGCGACGCGCTACCTGTAGCATTTTTGCGATGGCAAAGTGGCAATTGGTACGGAAGGAGCAAAACGTAGCGATATCGCTACATGCTTCAAAATCGCGGCCATTTTGGTCTAAGAAGCAAAGGAGCAGTAAGTTGTAGCGATTCGCTGCAATATTAACAATAAGGCCAACTGACATGAATATGCAGCGAAATCATGCAAGGGATGAAAATTGATCAAAAAGCATGAAAATGGTTAAGTGCTCAAATTGGTAGTGAAATGGAGACAAGGAAGAATTGAAGACATTCAAGTGCAAAAGGTGTTATGTTTTCGCGGACCGTCTTCAAGGCCGTACAAGGTGCCTGAAACATGTAGCGATATCGCTACATGTTCCATTTTTGTGGCGTTTGGCTTCAAAGGTTTTTAGTGTTCAAAAGTGCAGCGATGCGCTGACTATTTTTGCAAAAGGCATAGAAAATGCAGCGATTCGCTGCAAGTTCTGGGCGACAAGGCGAGTGCGGTGCAGCGATGCGCTGACTGTTTTCACAAACGGTATAGAAAAAGTAGCAATTCGCTGCAAGTTCTGGGTGACAAGGCGGAGTGCGAAGAGAATCATGCAAAAAGCAAAAGGCGTCGCATTTTCGCGACCCATCCAGAAGACCGTACAAAGTGCCAAAAAGTGTAGCGATGCGCTGCATGTTCCGTTTTCGCGATGCAGGAAGGAAGGAATAGCCAAAGGCCGCAATGCGTAGTGATATCGCTACATGTGCCATTTTCACGGGATTAAGCTAGCGATAGAGAAGACAAAGCCGAAGATGCAGCGAAAGCGCGACAGGGAGCATTTTTGCGGGTGTAAGTGACAAAAGTGTACGGCATGAAAATACATCGCGATTTCGTGACCCATCGCGTTTTCGCGACCTACGACAGTTTCCCGCCAGAACATAGTATGAACGCCCGAGGATATTTTTTTGATTTCCGATGATTTAATGCTGACCCAAATTTAATGATTTGCGGATTTCCAAGGCATTCAAAGTAAAATACGCGCCCAGGCCACCAAGATTGAAGATTTAATGCATTCAAGGCTGTTGTTCGTGGATTGTTGTAACGGTTTCATGCACATGTTCGAAGAAGCAAATTTAATGAAGGACCGCGAACGTTTCATTGCATTTAATTTTTGTTTCTTCGAGGCTGTAATCAAGGGATCGTGTATGTAATTTCCAATGCACAATTGTAGATCACGAGGAGGATGGTGGCAAACATTTAATGCTGTAGAGAGGACGGACCTCTATAAAAACCAATGTAATTCTCATTTCAAAAGGTTGGGAAAAATTCTCTGCTAGAGACTGGAGATGCATTTGCAGGAATAACAGAGTTGGCTTCTAATTTGTCAAGCGGTTGTATGGGTGATTTCCTTTCTATTCTATTGCATTTCTAATAGCTTTGTATTTCTTCATGGTCATTGCATTAAAATTCTGCATATTGGATTTATGTACCGTCGTGAGAGTATGATTTTTGGAATGTAGTATTGGAGGGTTTTCCTGCATACATCGTGTGAAGGTTTAAGTTAATAATTTTTATTACTTGCTGTTGTTGCATTTTTAAGTTTCCTGCTGCTATTTTCTCGGTCTTATAACTTCGGCCTGTGGCCATATTTCCCATTTCTTTCCGCAGTTTTTAAATCTCTTTCCTGCAACCCTTATCTTAAACCAAGTTTAGAATAGTGAAGGGAACCAGCCCACTCTGGAGATTGGTCTGGGAGCCATTTCTTGCTTCCAGCCTTTCAATGTTGGCCAGGTCTAGGGTGCACTTGTAAAATCCTTTCCTGTGGTAGATTTTGGACCAACAGTTTTTGGCACGCCCGGTGGGACAGACAAGTTTTTGTCTCCAAGAATTCATAATCGGTGGGATACGCATAATTTTCCAAAGTGATAAACCCATCGGTGCCAACAGTTTTTGGCACACCCGATGGGACAGACTTCTTCTGTCTCACAAAAATCCACATTTGTTTTACCACCCGGAGGTCTCAAGATTTGATGAGCTATCTTGGCCTCACAGCGGAGATTTGTAAGTTCATCTGGCGACTTTGCTGAGTTGAAGATCTGTTCGTGGACGCCTATTTTTTTTTAAATTCAAAGAATGTTCATCTGGCGACTCTGACTTAATGGCGATGGCCGTGATCCCGCAGACCACTACCACAAAGGTGAGGGTTTTTCCTAGATGGGATGATCCTGGACCTCTGAATCTCTAAGTTCGGCATGAAATTCCTGAAGGTGCCCTGAAGAACCTGGCAAAATATGATGGTATCGAAGGCACGGCTCTGGCACATGTTGAAGATATTGCTACTTTGTCAATGATCCATGTCATAAATCATGAGGATATCATGATCCGAATTCTGGTTCAGTCTTTGGAAGGAAGAGCATTGCAGTGGTATAGATTGCTCAAATGTCAAAGCATCAGCTCATGGGACGATCTAGCGGGGGCACTGATCAAAATATTTGACGAAGATCCTTTCTACAGTTCTTTGGATCTCTATCAATTTTTCATGTACATCAAGAGAGCACCTCAAGAAAGCATCACGGACTTCAATGTTCAATTCTTGATAATTTGGAAGAGAATTCCAGAGAAGATCCGTCCATCACCCACCCAAGCCCACCTCTTTTATGTTCGAGCTTTTAATTCTGACATAGGTCTCTTTTTGTTGCAGTCAGGTGAACAACGGTTCCCACAAATCTTTGAGGAAGCAGTGCGAGCGAAATAGCTTTTGCTCTTATCGAGAAAGTTACCGTGGGAAGAAAATCCATTACCTTCTCCGATGGTTGCTGCTCCTGTCTACCCTACATAGTACTTTTCATGCCAGATCCCTTATACTGAGCAGAAACCTGAGATGCAGTCATGTGGAGTTCAAGGGACAGATCTCGTCCAAAGTCAAGGATTGGAACATGCAAGAACTTTTCCAGCAATGAACAATATGGTTGCTTGCGGTTTTCATCAAGAGATGGGCCAAGTAGAAGAACAAGTTCAAATTCCGAACCCGAGGAGATCCCGGAATCAGATTTCTCACTTGAAGAGCCCTATGATCACATCAAGGAGTTAGAGGAGCCTGTACTCAGCCCACATCCAGTAAAGTCTGCAAAGTGGTGGTGTTGATTCCAGCCACTACATTCAGTACCTGAAGAAGTCTTCCATGTGGGTACTAGTAAGAAGGATAATCTGCCGCATTGCATCTTATTCGCACCATGGAGAACTTCAGGAAGGAGCCAGCCCAATTTGAAGAACCGACTCAAGTATGATCAAATCTGGTCGGGACATTGAAGATTTACCGGATAACATTCTGAGATTGGATGTCTGGTGGCGACATGCCAATCATGTCGTGAACTATTGTATATAGTATTTTGAAAAAAAAAAAAAAAAAAAAAGAGAAAAGAGAAAAAAAAAAAAGAGGTATGGTTATTACTGTTCATCTCAGCTCTTTTGTTGTCTGCGAGCTGTAGGTGCTTGTTTTTTTCCTTTTGTCTCCTCCTTTCCCAACAGTGGGTGGCTTTCAGAAAATTCTTCTTTTCCCTTCCCCGTTTCCTCTCTTTCCTTTCTTCATTTTCTTCCTCCTTTTTCTTCTATAGTAATAAAAATAAGCCACGACTGTTGTTTCTTTTCCCTTTTTCTGTTTTTCCCCGTTCCTTCTTTTCCCTTTCCTCTAGTTTTTGTCCTGTTACATATTTAATTTACAGTCCAGCTCATTTCATTTCACAGCTTTCATACTTTTATTCCCATTCCATAACTTTGTTCATTTTCATTTCATCATTCCATTGCAGTCACCGCTTGCGCAATCGCAAGAGCTCACTCCATCATCGTGTTCCATTAGTCGTTTCATAATCAGTTATATGCAGTTTCTTTCAGTTTCAGATTTTTCAGCAGCAGATGATTGCAGTATTCCTCTGAAACGTTTTGCAGCAGCCAACCTTCCTGTTCTGATATGACTCTGTGCTATCAGAGCCCAATGGACTAAGGCCTGGATTCTTGCATACAGCAAGCTATATACCCCGCCAACCGCCAAGAATGTTGGCATTTTTGCCACATTGATTCTCATTGATTAATGTATTAGTGTATTATTGAAAATATGACCTTTAAATATCAGCTTTGATGCAGATTTGGCAAAAAAAGAAGAAAAAATGAGCAAAAAATGACTAAGTCTAAAAGCTGCAGCGATTTGCTGACATGTCGTGAAATCGTGGTCAATGCAGTCAACACAGGTAGGTTGGGCGAAACCGTCGCGATATCGCGACGTGTTCCATTTTCGTGACTTTTGGAAGGCAAAGGAGGAACAGCGACAAAATGTCGCGAAATCGCGACAAAAAGTTCAGCCGAAGACACAAAGCAAAAGTTGCAGCGCAGAGCCGACGTCTCATTTTCGTGCGGTGTTTGGCTTCGAAGACCCAAGGTTAAAAGCTGCAGTGATTTGCTACATGATTGTTAAGAAGAGGAAGCCATGGGAAAGTTGCAGCAACGTGCTACCTGTAGCATTTTCGCGATGGCAAAGTGGCAATTGGTACAAAAGGAGCAAAACGTAGCGATATCTCTACATGCTTCAAAATCGTGGCCATTTTGGTCCAAGAAGCAAAGGAGCAGTAAATTGTAGCGATTCGCTGCAATATTAACAATAAGGGCAACTGACATGAATATGCAGCGAAATCATGCAAGGGATGAAAATTGATCAAAAAGCATGAAAATGGTTAAGTGCTCAAATTGGTAGTGAAATGGAGACAAGGAAGAATTGAAGACATTCAAGTGCAAAAGGTGTTATGTTTTCACGGACCATCTTCAAGGTCGTACAAGGTGCCTGAAACATATAGCGATATCGCTACATGTTCCATTTTTGTGGCGTTTGGCTTCAAAGGTTTCAGTGTTCAAAAGTGCAGTGATGCACTGACTGTTTTCACAAAAGGCATAGAAAATGCAGCGATTCGCTGCAAGTTTTGGGTGACAAGGCGAGTGCGGTGCAGCGATGCGCTGACTATTTTCACAAACGGTATAGAAAATGTAGCGATTCGCTGCAAGTTCTGGGCGACAAGGCGGAGTGCGAAGAGAATCATGCAAAAAGCAAAAGGCGTCGCATTTTCGCGACCCATCCAGAAGACCGTACAAAGTGCCAAAAAGTGTTGCGATGCGCTGCATGTTCCGTTTTTGCGGTGCAGGAAGGAAGGAATAGCCAAAGGCCGCAATGCGTAGCGATATCGCTACATGTGCCATTTTTGCGGGATTAAGCTAGCGATAGAGAAGACAAAGCCGAAGATGCAACGAAAGCGCAACAGGGAGCATTTTCGCGGGTGTAAGTGACAAAAGTGTACGACATGAAAATACGTCGTGATTTCGCGACCTGCGACAGTTTCCCGCCAGAACATAGTATGAACGCCCGAGGATATTTTTTTGATTTTCGATGATTTAATGCTGACCCGAATTTAATGATTTGCGGATTTCCAAGGTATTCAAAGTAAAAGACATGCCCAGGCCACCAAGATTGAAGATTTAATGCATTCAAGGCTGTTGTTCGTGGATTGTCGTAACGGTTTCATGCACATGTTCGAAGAATCAAATTTAATGAAGGACCGCGAACGTTTCATTGCATTTAATTTTTGTTTCTTCGAGGCCGTAATCAAGGGATCGTGTATGTAATTTCCAATGCAAAATTGTAGATCACGAGGAGGATGGTGGCAAACATTTAATGTTGTAGAGAGGACGGACCTCTATAAAAACCAATGTAATTCTCATTTCAAAAGGTTGGGAAAAATTCTCTGCTAGAGACTGGAGATGCATTTGCGGGAATAACAGAGTTGGCTTCTAATTTGTCCAGCAGTTGTATGGGTGATTTCCTTTCTGTTCTATTGCATTTCTAATAGCTTTGTATTTCTTCATGGCTGTTGCATTAAAATTCTGCATATTGGATTTATGTACCGTCGTGAGAGTATGATTTTTGGAATGTAGTCTTGGAGGGTTTTCCTGCATACATCGTGCGAAGGTTTAAGTTAATAATTTTTATTACTTGCTGTTGTTGCATTTTTAAGTTTCCTGCTGCTATTTTCTCGGTCTTATAACTTCGGCCTGTGGCCATATTTCCCATTTCTTTTCATAGTTTTTAAATCTCTTTCCTGCAACCCTTATCTTAAACCAAGTTTAGAATAGTGAAGGGAACCAGCCCACTCTGGAGATTGGTCTGGGAGCCATTTCTTGCTTCTAGCCTTTCAATGTTGGCCGGGTCTAGGATGCACTTGTAAAATCCTTTCCTGTGGCAGATTTTGGACCATCAGGCTCATGGTATCACCTCTTTGTACGTTGTCAAGTAAGGCCATATCATTCATTTTTTTGTCATGATGCCATGTCACCTGTCCATTGTCTCCTTGGCTCGCCCTTGGTCTTCTGTCTTCTGCTGCCTGGTAGCTCATGGTATCACCTCTTTGCCTAGGCTAGCATGAGATCAATGCTTCAAGCATATTCCATCACTTTCACTACAAGCACTCCTTGTCGTTTACCATCATGCTTGTCATCTGTAATGGGATCCACATCACCATGGAGTCCGTATCGACCAAATTTCTCCACCTACACACAAATGAAATAAATCAAAATAAGAAATGGCATAGGGACTTCAACGTATGTAACCTTACTAAGATGTATAATTATATCATATAAATATAAATCAACGAAGCCCACTTATAGTAAATTCACATACATAGACAAAAGTTTATTTTATTTTATTTTTTATTTTATTTTTCTCTTATTATATATATATGTATATATATATAAATAAATATTTTATTAATTTTCAAACTTTTATTTAGATTACTTTGATATGTCTTTGAATTTATCCAATGTAAAATATGGATTACGATAATTCGGAAGACACAATAAAGAACACACTAAACACTAACCTTCAAACTCAAACCACAACCTACACTACCACCTCAAAAACACCCAAGATAAAATTTTTCAAGTGATTCCCCAATATTAGGGTTAGTTGTGAGATAGTCACAACACAACTATACAAACATAATCAATATCTAACCATCTAAGACATAATTTTAGTCACAAAAAAAACACCCCTTTTCTTTTCCCCTCTCAAATACCATCAGAGAGTTGTTCAACATGCATATCTTAGATCACAGTTTTTTTTCTTTAATTAGATTTGTCTTTATTTAATAGATCAAAGTACCATGCCCTTCATCTATAATTACTCCTTTCATTTTTTTTACTAAATCAGAGCCTACTACTTCAATTTAAAAATAAATCATTTATTTTCTCTTGTATAAACCAAAGTCCCATTACTTCAATCAATAAAAAGTCCTTTCATATATTTGCTAAATTAAAGGATAACAAATCATTTCTTTCATTTTTATAAACCAATGTCTCATTACTTTAATCCATAAAACAATCCTTTCATTTATTTACTAAATTAAAACCTACAGCTTCAATTTAAAAATAATTCATTTCTTTCTCTTTTATAAGTCAATGTCCCATTACTTTAATCCATAAAATAATCATTTCATTTATTTGCTAAATTAAAGCTTACTACTTCAATTTAAAAATAAATAATTTCTTTCTCTTTTATAAACCAAATTCTTATTACTTTAATCCATAAAATAGTCCTTTTATTTATTTACTAATTAAATCCTACTACTTCAATTTAAAAATAAATCATTTATTTCTCTTTTATAAACCAAAGTACCATTACTTTAATCCATAAAATAGTCCTTTCATTTATTTACTAAATTAAAGCCTACTACTTCAATTTAAAAATAAATAATTTCTTTCTCTTTTATAAACCAAAGTCCCATTACTTTAATCCAATAAAAATATCCTTTCATTTATTTTCTCAATCACAGCCTACTATTTCAATTTAAAAGCAAATCATTTCTTAATATTTTATAAACCAAAATCCCATTACTTTAATCCATAGAAAAGTCCTTTCATTTATTTACTAAATTAAATCCTACCACTTCAATTTAAAAATAAACCAATTTATTTTCCATAAATTTAAAGATTCATTCCTTAAATTAATATAACCCATAAAAAGGTTCTTATTTGATTAAATAAAACTTCTCATAAATTAATCAAATAGTTGAAAAATTACATCAGGGTAACTTGGTAAATGACTAAGTGTAACCACCTAGTACTCAAAGGCGTCACTAAACCTTGAGTAAACATAATGACCAACATCCTATCCTAAATATGAACCCGACCTGTAAAGGTTGAAACACGATTAAGATCCCAATGGACTAGTTAGGATAACTATCATAATAAATTTGATAGGATTTGAAAGGATGTCGTTGCTGATGTTGTGTGTGCAAGACCCCTAGAAAACCATTGACCAAGAAAGAACTTTTCCTACGGTGATACTAGGAGGCAGATGCTTCTCAATAATATTTAGATAGACAAGGTATAAGCTTACATGGTCAACCATTCACATGGAGTCTTAAAAACATAGGGTAGAGCTAAGGTGAGCTAGAGGTTTAGCAAAAATACTAGAAACATTAGAGCAATATCTACCACAACTCTCACCATGATAGTACACACAATGCCCATACTAAAACCCTACACTTTATGAACAACAAGCCAACATACAAGACAAGAATTCCTAGGATATGGGTTAACTGAAAGCATGACCACCGCCCAAGGTCTAAGCCTTACGAATACAGATGGGTTTTCTTAGCAATCTCTCATGAACCAAGACATGTTACACCCAACACAAAGAAGGTATTCAACTAGAATTATGGTCTCAAAGATGATACAAACAATAATGATAAACATCTAAAATTAAAGGTTTATGACCAGTCGGTTACCAATCTAATAGCTTCAACAATGGAGAAAGGGATGAATCCCTATTCCTTGTTTTCTTTCCAACTTATTGGTTTTCCCATGTGTTCTTCTCGAGTTCTTTATCTTTATTTCTCCCTCTCTTGTTGTTCATTTTTTTTTTCTTTCCTCCTAACCTTTAGGGTGGTCTCGCTTCCTTCCTTCCTGTCACCTCCACATTCTTCCACAAGGCCTGTGAAGTCCCTTCTATTTCCCACTTTTTGGTGAACTCATAACTTTCCCTCTACCACCATTTAGTTTATTCCTATATAAAAGGATCGATCATAGTATTTCTCTACCCCTTTCAAATCTAATTTCTTCAAGACCTACCAAAATGGATGTTCCTTCATTCAATATTGGTAGAAGCTTTCATCCACCCGGTCATGCAGAATATTGTATACAAAGAGAAATTGAACTTGTAAAAGATGCCTTAAAATCAATAAATGCCTTAATATTCTTCGAACACATGTCCATTATCATCATTAAATAATTTCATTTTTTTTAAATGAAATTACATTTATCATATAAAATGATTTACTATTATTTGAAATGAAATTACATTTATTATTTTAAAATAATTTTAACTATTATTTGAAATGAAATTACATTTATAATTTTAAAATAATGACTTGCTATATATATAAAAGCACAAAATAGAAGGTTTTCTTCTCTATCAATTACTAACATCCTTTTCATAATTTTCTTTTAAGGGCATACAAGGAGTTTTTCAAAAGCAACATCTTATGCACATTTTCCTCAAAAACTATTGATGTGGTAAGTGATGAAGTAAAAGATAAATTAAACATATGCACAAATAAAAAGGGAATCTTTCCATCAACCTAATCACCTATCTCAACTTAAATAATTTATGATAGCTACCAGGCTATCAACTTGGGCTCAAGATGACTAGCTATTGACGATTATCCCTTATTGATAATGCATCCCTATATGAAGGTATCCATCTATGTTACCCTCGAGTTGCCTTAATATTTTTTTTACTAGTCTTAAGTACCCCCACTTTCGGTGGATTATTTTGCTTCTTCCACCTATGAGTGCACCTGATCTTGCACATCTTACCAATATGTTAGCATTACCATGCTCTTTCCAAAAAACTAAATATCATATATTTGGTTCAATTTACCAAATTTAGGTATTAAAATAACATAGATTAATACATTGTTTTCTCTATGCTTAAAATTTTGCTAGAGATGGTCATGTCATCCTACCCCTCTTGGACTAAACACCATACTAGGTGTTTCTAGTTTATAAATTAAATTATTATATTGTATATTTTCAAACAAAAAGGGAAAATGTTTTTGCCTATCATCCACTTTTTTCCAAGAGGTGTTCCTTTCAGAAAACTGGTCCCACTGTACCTTACATTGCTCAAGAGTTTGATTCCACATGGACTTAGAACAAAACTCAAGAATATTTACTAGCATCACCTCAATAGCCTCCGAGTTTGCCATCTACAATTTAGAAACATCCCACACATGTTCAAGATCATCAACATATTTTCTACGCAAGGATATGTGAAAAGTGTCATGGATTTTCGATAGGTTATGAGGTAAAGCAATTAAGTACACAACTAGATTGATATTTTCAATAATCTCAAAGGATCCCATGAATGGAACATCCAACTTTGTGAATTTTATAGCACTCTTCATAGGTTTAACCCTTAGAAACTCTTTGTCTCCAACTAAGTACTCTCTTGGAGTCCTTTTTATATCAACGTAACATTTTTGCTGCAAGGAGATATTCTTGTTAGGGAGAAATAAGAAAAAAAAATAAAAAGTAAAAAAAAAAACAATTTTAAAAATAATTATAATTAAATTATATGGTAAAATTGTTTTATTTAAAAATTAAGATGTTTAATGTAATTAATTTTAAACAATATTTAAAATTAATATATAATATTTGAAGATTTATTATATAAATAAAAAGTTAAAAATTTTATGTGATGAAAAATAATGTCATTTATATTTATTTATATTTGTATTTATACTTTATTCTTTTATTTAGTTATAATTATTTTGTTTTAAAGAATGATTCTCTAGTTTTTTAAAAGAGGTTTATTAAAATAAAATTATTTTTCAAATTTTTAATATTTTAATATTTTAAAAATCAATTAAAAAGTTAAAAAAATATATATGTTTATCTTTATTAAATTACACTAACTCAAATAATTAAACTATCCAATTTTCAAAGTCTGGAGCTTACCTGTCGGTCAAAAGGGCTCTTTTGGAAGGGTGAACATGGTTTGAATTGGGATTGAGAAAAGTAAGGACTGCGGTGAGAAAAGTAATAATTGACTACATCTTTTGATTGAGATTGAAAGTTTTCTTGCAGCACAACGACAAAGCTGCTACTTGTGCAATAAGTCCTTTACTCAATAGCCAACAGATGGTTTACACATTGTGTACTTGATAGCTGTAGATGCAGGAAGTCATTTACTAGCCAATAGAAGGTTTACACCTTGTGTACTTGAGAGCTCTAGGTGTAGGAGTCATTTACTAGCCAACATTACTCCTTGTGTACTTGACAGATGTATGTACGGAAGTCCTTTACTCAATAACCAACAGGAGATTTACACCTTGAGACGTACCCACCTTTGGACCCACAGCTGTAGGTGCAATGCTTGTACAGTGACTGTCACTTTAATCTATTAAGTTTTCTTCCATACCCGCTCTTCTGCAAACTCGGTTGGTTTGGCTGTACACGAAACACAGCCTCGGGAAGGGATATACGCAGTGGGAACCCTTCTTCTGCTTCGTAAAACACCTGGCCGTATCCGTTATTGTTTCCCGTAACCTTCATAAAAAACAAAAAACAATAGGGTGGTGTACGACTATTTCATTTAGTTAAAACATTTATGTTGATTGGGAACCCTTCTTCTGCTGCGTAAAATACCTGGCCGGGCAAAAACTGAAAAAAAAAAAAGGAATGGTATTTGGTGTAATGGCAGTTGTCTAGTTATTCCTTTTGTGTTTGCTCGAAAGAGCACTGATATTTGTACATATTTGTAAACGATGTTCAATATAAAAAAACAGTAGGGTATTTGCTCGAAAGAGGACTGATATTTGTACATATTTACAAAAGATTTTCGGTATATAAAAAACAGTAGGGTGGTGTACGACTATTTCATTTAGTTAAAACATTTCTGTTGATTGAGATAGATAAATAAATATTAAAATGGAATGAGATTTTAATTATAAAATATATCACTTGTATCATCACATTTACCAATTAAAAAAATTTTGGGTCTGAATACCCAATGGGATCCATCTGGTTTCGGAAATACTGAAAAAGTATTAGCCTTCATGCTTTATGCCTGCAAACACGAATAGAATTTTGAGATAAATAATGTTATGGATTGCTGTACAAACGGAGCTAATACGAAATATCAGCTCCGTTTGTGGCACTATTCCCAGATCCTCACCCTTCATACGCCTACAAGAACGATTCCATCTCAATACAGATTAGAAAATAGACTATCATGTTACCTTAGTCTAGCGTGAAGCTGCCAATTTTCCTTCGTATGGAGGGTCTTGCCCGATCTCTCTAACTATGATGATCTTCCTTGGTAGAGGGAGTAAATGATTAAAACATAATCAAACGTGAATATCAAAGGATACGAAAGGACAAAAGCCTATAAATTATTGATATAATAGCAATACAAAGCAATGGATACAAAATGGAAAAAGTGGAAAATAAATCGTAATCAAACGTTGACACTATTTTGCAAAATAAGCTTGGTGATGTGTGCTCATTGATTGCAAATGCTTGAAAGGACCCTAATGAGTGCTAAAGGATTTCGATTCTATACCTACAAGAAGAAAGTAGATGCCTTGTCTATGATGTGATGCCAGTACCTATAGAAGATTGATTGCTTTAGCTTCCTCCAAGGGTGGTTTTATAGATCACCCAAGCCCCCTTGGAGAATTCATTATAGATGCATGAGGAGGAGGATGAGTTGTGCAGCTTAGAGAATGAAGTGCCAGATTGAGGTGAGTTCCAAAAGATAACTAAGTTGTATTGAGCTGATTAGGGATTTATTTGGCTTGATTGGTAGTTGCATGCCTTGATTGGTAGAATTGACACCATGAAATGAATGGTTGATATCAGACTACCAAAGATAAGATTGTTTTGGTGGAATTGGTACCATGAACTCATGATATTGTATCACTAAAGAGGGGATTGATGATATTGGTGAGTTGGTGGCATGAAGGGATGTGACAACATAAGTGGCTATGGTACTAGAACATAGGCTAAGAAGTCAAGATGGGTCTCAAATCTAGGGGTTGGTGTTATATAAGCATTTTTGGCTTCTCTAACATAATATAGTCTAGGGTTTGAATATTCTCTTCAAAAATAAAATTTTGTAAATATATTTTAGTTGCTTAACAAACATTGCACATGTAATTGTATACATAGGAATCATTAGTAATGTAATCTATTTTCAAGCTTGCTAGATTATTAGTTATGTTTATTTTAAACAATATTTTTAGTTGAATTTTGGCATCAAGGAACATCAAAGATAGAAATTAGACTATAAAAGGTATTTTTTGTATTAAAAATATTGGAATTAACTTAAGAAGGGAAATGATCTAATTTATTTAAAATAAGAAAATACACAACTTAAGTTATACTATTATGAAAAAAAAAAATCATGATAGAATGAACAACATATGTTTATAATGTTTATATATTTAATTATATAATAAAAGTCATGTTGTAGTTAGTCCTTTATGTAAATAAGACCTTTATGTAAATAAGAGAAGATGAGACAATGTCAAAAATGGAGAACAATAAGAAATGGAGAATTTTGTTTGGATAACTCAAGCACCAAGACCATTGACCAAGAAATAAAATGAAAAAGGTTTTTATTTATTGACCAATTATTGTATATATATATAGAGAGAGGGGTAATTAAATATACGAAAATATGGGATGTTAAATAACATACCTAATAAAATTAATGTGGACATCTCAATAAATACCAAAGAGACATGTTATACAAAGACCAAAATCATTGTATAAGATCTTAGTGGAAAATAGATTTTTACAAATATGAATGTTCAACATCATAATAAGGGACCAGTTCCTTTTTGTTCTTGTCACATATCACTTTCAGTTGTGACATATGCCTTGTATGCCAATTTTAATATAATATATAAACAATTTAAGTTTGTAGAATAAAATCTTATTTTATTTAATAAAATGCCATATTTATTTTCTTGCAAATTTTTGAATATTTACATGAGAGGATAACTATATTTAAAATTGTAGGTGACAATCTAAAAATATGAAAATATAATCAACATTGTAGTGAATTAAAAATCTACGTAAGTGTTAGTGAATAAATTAAAACTAATAATAATATATTATATAGTACTTTGTAATTGTGATTATTATTATTGTTAGATTGTTATCATGAAATTGAATGAAGTAGGGAAGTTGCAAGGAATTTTCTATTTCCTCAAGTGGTTATATCACATCTATTTTGAAGCGCCTTGAAGGATGGTAGCCCTCGTGATGAACCATCCCTCATGTGAAAACTAATGGGGCTTGTATCACACCCCTTAAGTGGCTCTTCATATCTAAGAACATCATTAGGAAGCCATGAAGTTGTTATTATTATTATCGTTAGATTATTATTATGGAAATGAATGAAGCAATGAAGTTGTAATTTTTTTTTAATTCCTTAAGTGGTTGTATCAAATATTTTTTATGGGCCTTGAAGGATGGTAGCCCTCAAGTTGAAACATCCCTCATGTGATAACTAATTGGGCTTGTATCTCTTAGCCATCATGATGAGATCTCTTGATCATGTCCCTTAATTGGACCTTCCTATCTAAGAACATAATTAGAAATCCATGGAGTTATTATCATTAAATTATTATGGAATTGAATGAAGCAATGAAGTTGTAAGAAATTTTTTATTTTCTCAAGTGGTTATATCAATTTTTTTCAAGGGTAATAATGGAAGGTAGTCCTCAAGTTAAACCATCCCTTATGTGATAATTAATGGGGTTTGTATCTCCTACCATCATGATGAGGTCCCTTTATCATATCTTTTAAATAGCCCTTCATATTTGAGTACATCATTGGTAACCCATGGAGACTTTCACCACCTTTACCTGATCAATGTATGATGATAGTAACTATCAATTTTTTTGAGCCATTACCATGGTATACCCATGTTTCACAAGGGAAAGTACCTAAAATTACCTCACAAACTCATAATTAGCATATCTAATATACCAATTATGGCTATAATTTGAATGTGTGGACTTGATATCTAACTACGAGGACCATTGTGCCTCACTAGCCACTTTGGTAAATGAAGGGAACCTCTAGAGTTTGAACTCCCATTATCATTTTTTATTCTTAGTTTGGTATATACCATTTTTAAAAATTCATCAAGGTTGTTAACTCATCTTCATTTTTAATTTCATTAATGGAAAATTCTCTTGCACTCAATCAATAATTCATATGATTTTCCTTGGTATCCTCATATCTTCAAAATCTAAGCACTTATTTGGAGGTTGTTCAACCATATTCTCAATATTTGCTATGTACGGTGGTTTATTATTTAATTTTAATGACTTCATTTTAGACATTGGTGTGAGTTATGTATTTGTAATTTAGATTATTGGGAGTGTTTATCTATAATATTTTTTCAATAAAATTTCACTTGTATTGTGTACAACATAGTTCAAGTTCCACTTGTATGGTGTACGCCATAGTGCAAGTTTCCCTTGCATGGTGTATGACATGGTGCAACTAAAAAAAGATTAATCATTCACTAGAATAATTTTGTATTTGAATGGTACTCTTAATTTTTATAGGAATGGTAATCATGCATTCCTTACTTGAATGGTTTCCTACACATTGACTTCTTATATTTACTGAATGACACTTCCACTCACACAACAATGTTTATTTTCCTTTAAATGATGTTTGATATCCACTTGAATTGCTTCTACTCAGGTGATAACCATACTATGTATCCTCCATGAATCCTATAATTCTATACATAAAATTATAGTCAACAATATGGAAATTTAGAAACATAATGCATTCACCATTTGATATCACATAGAAAATGGAATAGAATAGAATATGATTTTTGTATTACATTTATAAATAATTGGATACAACATGTAGTGTAATATTTTCATTTCTACTTAAATAGTCTTCAAAACCCCATAGTCCCACACATGTATTCTCTATATCTCCTCTTGTTTATTATTCTCTATCATCTTCTTTTATTTCTACTAATTTTTCTTTCTCTTCCTCTTGTAGAAGCAAACAACTACCCTAACATGTACTATTCTTGAATAGATTTACTGGGAGCTAAGGTGAACCACGAGAGTGTGTTATGTTCTCTACACTTAGGGACATGAAAGGACGGGTTAACTAGAAATAATTTTAGGACTCGCTCCAAGTTTGAGGTGGAAGTGTTTGATGTGTTAATTAAGGATGAACCTATTATTTGGCCATTCTAAAATAATCTATCAAAATAAAAAAACAATGCAAGACACACAAGATGTAAAAATACAAGGACTAACCCTACTATGATTTTGTAATTTAATGATGTCTAACCCTAGGGTTGCAAAATAAAATCTTTGAGAAAGGGTCCAAGGGAATGCACAAACAAGATTAAAACCCTAAATGCACACTATATGCTTTTATTCTTTCAAATGCCTAGAAATTCAATCAAATGTTTTTCCTTTACTTATAATCTAGATTTTGGATAGAAATGAATAAAAGCAAACACCAAATATCCTAAATATACATTAGGACACTTATCTGATTTAATGGTTGATCCAACCTTTATCTTGCATTTAGAATATCCAATGGTTTCAAACCTTCAAAATAACTTTACAAATCCTAGAAAATTTGATTAATTTTTGGTGACTTTCTTAGACCACTATAAGACTAAGCTTGGAGGTGCAGTAGTCAAGTTTCCTTGGTCCTTTTGTTGATCATTCGAAATCAAAATGATATTTGACCTTTGGAAAATGTAAAAACAAAGTTAAATAGATAGATAATGATGAAATATATTGTAGATATGGTGGAAATAGTAGAACACTAAAATACAAATACAAAATTAGGATTTTGGGATGCAAAACTTGCCTCTAAGCCCTAATTTATCAAATTTATGCCTTGTAAATGGGAAGAATAAATCTAGCTTATAAAATTCATACCCTGTATTAGTGGAGTATGAATTTGGTTTAGATACCCTTTTTGGGGCCTATAAAACAAAAAATAGAGTGCAAATTAATAAAAACAAACTTGTAAAGCAATACCCAGGTGTTGTAGGTGAGTTGGAGAGGAGAGGGCAATCCTCCAAGGGAGGTATCAGGTTCAAATCTCCACCCTACCAAAAATCTGAATTGGGTATCCAAAATCCAATTTATAATGTTGGTGTGAGTAGGGTCGGGTGCGACTCCCGGGTGACTTTGACGATGTAGAACCCCCTGTTCGTGGTCTCTCAGACCAAGGTGGCTTCGTAAGGGATTTTTTGCTTAAAAAGAAAAAAAAACTTGTAAAGCGATTAAAATAAATGTAGAACCTGATGAACTAGTGGAGGAAGCAAGAAGAAATGAAGAGCTAGATGAATATTTCTAGGAATTTTTATCTATCCAATCACCAAGGCTCCTCCACTCAATTACTAAGGGTATCCAACACCAAAAGCATAAATAACAAAACAATGACTTGTAGTAGAAGAGCACTTGTTAGTATAAGCAAATGAGAGAGTTAAGAATTAGAATACATAAAGAAATTATTAGGATTAAAAAGGGAATATATTTATAAGAGGTTTGGAGAGAAAAATGGATGGGAAAGTAAAATTTCATCATAGACAAGTGCTAACCCCAAAACAAGTCAACAAGGGGAGGAATTTTAGTGAGAAAAACCCTAGAATGCTAAATGTGTACCCAATAATTATAGAGCATGAATATGATAAGCTAAAAGCATGCCCTATATGGACTAGAAATGAGTTTTGTAAAGCTAAGAAAATAAGGCAAAGGAAGAAGGTAAAAATATCCTAAATTTACACTTGGTAAGCTTGTGTGGCTAGCTAGGGATCTAAGAAAGAATTGACTCATTCTGATGGGTCAATTTTTATGTCTACATTTTACCCATTATTTGGTGCATTTATGGTCAAATAAATGCATCAAAGAAATATGTAGACTCTTATGGGAAAAAGCAACAAACACAAAAATGGGTGGCCAGGTTTGGATAGAGGGGTGGTGCAAAAAAGGGTCTTAGCTTGAACACCATAAATTTACATGCAAAAAAAGGCATTATACCATTAATTCCTCTAAGGCTAGGGAGCTCCCTCGAGTTTTGGAAAGCATGTAGAATTCATACGAAAACATGAAATGGCAGACTTAAAAGAAAAGATAGTGAGAAATAAAAAAATAAAGCGTCTAAAAAAATGAAGAAGAGAGAAAAAAAGGAAAGACAAGAGGCTAATTTACATTTTTATGTTCTTTTTTTAGCAATATAATCATAAAAAAATGAAAGAAGTGCATAATGATATAACTAAAATTAAATAAAATGTAATCTAACATGTAAGCTAAGATGAATGCAAAGTGGAATGCATGGATGAGTGGACAAAAGAGGAAAATATGAAAAAAAATAAGAGAGAAAGAAACAAACAGTGAAAGAAAATGGGGAGGTGAAAGAAGAAGAAAGTGAAATTTCCAAAAAAAAAATTAAAGAAAAGAAAAGAAATAGAGCAGAAACTTGTTAGGATGTATGCTCACAAATGGCCGAATTGAGTTTACCCCTCGCTAGTGACCATGAAGCTATCCTATAAGGGTATTATGCTCGCAAATATGGACAGATGAAGTAGTATCCACTATGGGTGTAGTGTTTTTTGATGGAAAAAGTAAAAGAGATATACCTACTAGGATGTATACTCATAAATGATCGAATTGAGAATGCCCCTCACTCATGACCATGAAGCTATCCATTATGGGGTGTTGAAATGATATGACTGATTTACCAAATAAAGTACTACATGATAGGGGTGTGGTGTGTGTAAATTATGAGTAAATTATGAGTGAACAGAGTGAGGTATAACATGTGTGTGCATGTGCTAGAAAAAATGGAGAGAAGAAATAGAGATGAAGAAGAAGAACTATGTGTGTGTGTTCTCTTCTCAAAATTTTAAGATGTAAGAGATGTGCGTAAGATAGTTAATTACTACATGAACACCATAAAGGATATTTATGTGATATCTATCATATACCATGAGGATCCCTTAATAATAAAAATATCAATAAGGAGATGGTGTGATCAAAAGCAATATGCACAAATGGAAGAAAGAACGTGTATCCTTATAATGAAAAAATAGAGAAAAGAAAAACATGCAAGGACAAGGATACACAAAAGAAGAACTATATTCCATGAATTGGGAAGGATGAAAATATGATCATTAAAACTTTCAAATCCAAGGAATAGAATGGCATGAGTGAATGCAATGATGGAAAGTCCATGGAGATGAGCACTAGGTTGGGGATTCACTAGGCATCAAATCCCTAGTGTGAGTGCAATGCATGTGAGCTATGACCTAACTAGGTGTCATCACTTGTCATTGTCATGAAATAACTAAATATTTATATGATCAATTTGTCATGTAGATATGAACAAGTAGAAATATAATTATGACAAGCAGAATGTAAAATAAAATTTCAAGAAAAACATGCAAATATATGGCAGGCATTCATGCAGTATGAGCAAGCACACCAAATGCAGTATGAAAACTAAGCTAAATGTAATATGAATATGTAGAATGCCAATTTATACATAGTATATTTTTATATGTATTATATTCATTTTTTCTTTAAGTTCATTACCATCCAAGGGGGCATCAACATAGGGTGCACCCAAGTTACCGTATTGCAGAAAATCATGTCAATGGGATAATACCGTCCCTCATCCTCATCACTCCACTCAAAGCCTTGATGAGATAGGTTTAGAAGATGCTCATGAAAAAATGATTGACTTGATCCTGTGATGAAACATTGATTAATGGTTCTTCACTCACATTCAAATTTTTAAATTTCTTATTTATATGAGATGCGAAAACTGATGGATATAAATTAAGATTAGATTGGGTTTGTTCAACTAGTGAACAATACTCAAATGGGTGATGATAACCCAAAATGATGATAAATTATTTTTTAATTTTAAACTTCAAACATTGGTGAAAATTAGAAGGGACAACCCTCATTGCATGGATCCAAGGGCATACAAGATGAATATTAAAAGATGCAGGGCAAGACACCACATAGAATAAGGTATCTAATATCATAGTCCCAACCCTAAGAGGGAGAGACACAATACCACAAGACTCTTGGAACTTGTTGTTGAAAGCTTTGATGATGATATCATATTTAGTTAAGTCTTCCTATTTTAATCCAAACTTTTGGAAGAATTGATAAGTGCATAATTAAGGGAAGAACCATTTCCAGTCAAGATTCTGTTTATAAATGTTTTCCTAATGAATTCCATGATGTAGAGGGAGGAATCCCCTCATAATTTTGAGTAAGGCATATCGTTATCCAAAAATATGATATGATGTATCCCAAGAGGGCTTACAAAATTAGCCATAACACTAGGGAAAATATCTTGAAGAACAAAATATTGTCTTAGGATCTTCAACAAATACTCTCCACGAATATGAGAAGTTTGCAAAATTTCTAAGAGAGATATATTGGTTGAGGTACTAGTTAATTGTTGTTGACTATCAAAGGATACTTTAGGTTGTGGCTTCAAAACTAAATGTGGTTTTTATAATCTTGTGATCATTTTTTGAGTATTCATAAAAACCAAGGTGGGTTGGATGAATAACTCATATTATACTGAGAATGTTGATTTTATTGATTCTATGCTTGTGTTGTGGTTACTGCTATCATACCAACCATACTATCATATGGAGGTGGCACATTACAATATGATACTTGATTAGTTGTTGGTTGATCATACTTACAGAGGGGATATTATAATATTCCCATGTCTTGATTAGTTGTGGGTGCTTTTTGAGTAGTAGGTTGATTGTTTGTTGGAGGATTGGATTGAGAACCTTTTATAACAAAACATCCAGTGCTTATTGAGTAAAATATTGATTGTTTGTTGGAGGACTGGGTCGAGAATATTTTATAATAAGGCATCCTTCATCAATTAGGTCCTCAACCACATGTTTCAACCTCTTACATAATTTTGTCATATGCCCCTCCACTATGATACTCACGATGTTGACCAAATTTATACCAAGTAGTTGTGGTATCATGTTGCCTTATAGGTGGCAACTCAATCATGTTAGCTTCTAGAAGCTACTTTAGGACCACTATCATAGGTATGTTGAGTCTTATAAAATTACTTTGTGGGGTTTTTTGAGGTTGGTTAAGCATCATATTTTATAGGGTATTAACAATAATATTAATATGCCTACTATTTGTTACCCCTTCATCAACCACATTTTTGTTTTTATACTAATTTTTAATGGTCCTATCCTATTTTATCTTAAGTTGACCTCTTCTGATGAGGGATTGCTCTACACTTCTTACCAGATCTATATCATGTTTAAAATATATGATAGTTGTTGTTTCTAATTCATAAGAGATATGTTCTTATAAGTTTCCAATAAATATCTCAAGCATGTCTCAAGGAGTTAAGGTGTATCTTTAGCATCCAACTAGATTCCTCCAATGAGACAATTTTTTTGAAAAGCTTTCATCTTTAGCTTACTTCAACATATAGACATATTTCATAGTCACATTCCTTTCAACATAAACATCAAATTGTTGAATAAAAATTTTAGTTGTCTCTTTAAAATTTCGTAGAGAATGATTAAGAAATTGATAATACCATTCTAATGCCATACCACCAAGGCTCTTAGGGAACGTGTTTGGTAACATGTCATCATATATGATATCATGGTATGTTATTCTAAAAAAAAATAAAAATTCTCAATTGGGTCTTCCATTCCCTTATAGATAGGAAAAAACAGCATTGGAAAATGCTTAGGGTAGGACCTAGAGGTAATGATAGGGTCTAAGAGTTGATCGCATATTTATCTATAGTTATAGGTGAAACTAGGTGATAGAATCATGTCCACTCTTGAAATAAATTGTTTCACCATATTTGTTAAACTTTGCACTTTAGGATTGTTCTTGTGCAATATCCTTAGGTTACCTAAGGGAAGGGTATAGGTAGGTTGTTGAAAGGGAATTTGGCTCATCTTGGAGGTATTGAAACTATTATGGTATGGGTTATGATATGTGGTATCTTGCTATAGAGGATAACTAATATTTGATAGAACATAAGCATGAATGTTGATATTAGATGAATGAGGAGGAAATTGAATATAATATTGAGATGCACTACTAGTTGGAGGAACTTGTGGAATTATTTCAATGTTGGTGGTTACAGTAGTAGCATATGTTGTATTGTGAAAAATATTATCATGATGTCAAGATTCAATCAAGGGGTCATTATAAACATATCAAGGGGAAATTATTTTATGATGAGGTGTTCCAAATTTATTGATTCAAACTTCCTCTTCCATAGCTTTATCCAAGATATATTTATGATGCTTGTAGAAATTCTAGATATGTTCAAATGATTTAAAGATACGGTTCCCGTTGAGACCCTTAGTAGGATAAAGGTCATTGCCAACTTATTCATTTCCTTCATCTTCTAGATTATGATTTTCTCTATAAATATGATCATTTTCTTGAAAAATATCATCATACTCTAAAATCCTTCACCCACTCCTAATTTTTTGAGCCATTAGGAGATAGAGAAAGGATAGAGTGGAAAATAAGAAAAACTAAAAACCAACAAAAACACACAAAATATTTTAAAGGTGCTTTTTAAATATTTTTTAATATAAACAAAAGGAAGAGGTTTCCTACCTTGACCACTAAGATGTGTGGTCACATTAGGTTCACCAAATATGTAGAGGAGGAAAACTGATTTATCAAGTATGATTCTTGGTTGGATCTTTTGGTAGCTAAGGTGAACCATAGGAGTGTGTTATATTCTCTATACTTTGTGATACGAAAGGATGGGTTCACCAAGAATGGTTTTTTAACTCATTCCAAGTATAGGTTGAAAGTATTTGATGTGTCAATTAATCATACACCTATTGTTTGGCCTTTCTAAACTAAGCTATGAAAATGAATGAATAATGCAATACACACAAGATGAAAAATACAAGGAATTCAATGATGTCTGACCCTAGGGTTGAAAAATAAATTCTTTGAGGAAGGGTCCAAGGAAATGCATAAACAAGATTAAAATCCTAGATGCACACTATATGATTTTATTCTTTCAAATGCCTAGAAATTTGATCAAATGCTTTTCCTTTACTTATAATCTAGGTTTTGGATAGAAATGAACAAAATAAAATACCAAACAACCTAAAGAATTAGGACCCTTATCTAATTTTATGGTTTATCCAAGCTTTATCTTACATCCAAAATATCCAATGGATTCAAACTTGCAAAACACTTCACAAACCCTAGAAAATACGATCAACATTTGGGGGCTTGCTTAGGTTACTATAAAACTAATATTGGAGGCATAGAAATCAAGCCCCCTTGGTCCTTTTAATTGACCATTCAAAATAAAAATGATATTTGACCTTTTGAAGATGTGCAAACAAAGTGAAAAAAATAGATAATAGTTAAATATAATACAAAAGGGTGGACACAGTAGAACACTAAAATGCAAATGTAAAATTAAGGTTTTGGGATGTAATACTTACCCATTGGCCCTAATTTACTAAATTTATGCCCTGTAAATGGGAAGCATGAATCTATATTACCAAATTCATTCCCTATATGGGTGGGGCATGAATCTAGTTTAGATACCCTTTTTGGACCTTAAAATAGTGAAAAATAGACTTGCAAAGCAACTAAAATAAATGCATAACCTAATGAGATAATGGAGGAAGCAAGGAAAAATGAATATATGGATGAATAACTCCAATAAGGTTGATCTATGCAATCACCAAGGCTCCTCCACTCAATCCCCAAGGGTAACCAACACCAAAAGTACAAAACAAAACAAAAATAATAACTTGCAATAAAAGGGCACTTGTTAGCATGATATATGAGCAATTCAAGAATTAGAATATCCAAAGAACTTGTTAGTATTAAAGAGGAACTTGTTATCAGTATAGTAATTCTACTGAAGATGGTGATAATATTGAAATCAACTATTCAATATTCAAAAATTCAATTAATCAATAAAATTTGAAATACAAAGCATTATATAGTGTGTACATAGTTGTTGGAGAGATATTTGGGAGAGAAGAAATAGGGAGGAAAGGAAAAGGGAAATTAGATGTCTAACTCTTCCTGTCATCCATCAACCTATTTGTCATCCAATCCTGCTGACTCGGTTGTCGTCCAATGGGAGTAAAAAGGTAAGGTCAAAGCTTAAAGTTGAAACAATTTTTTTTACCTTTTAACTTCCAAAATTCTCCCCCTTAAAGTTGGGAGGAATTACTATACAGTCTCTCAGCTTTATATATTGAGATTTAGCCATGCCTTTGGTGAATATATTTGCAATGTTGTCCAAAGTGCTACAATATTTAAGCTCAACTATTTGTTGTTGCACCATGTATCGGATGAAGTGATACTTCATATCAAAATGCTTTGATCTATTATGATGGATTGGATTGTATTTCAAATGAATGACACTCATGTTATCACAATACAGTCGATTTGGACTACTTTGACTTTCTCCAAACTCTTCAAGGACTTTTCTCAACCATAGGGCTTGAGTACTAGCATGTGTGATAGCTATATACTCAGCCTAAATAGATGACAATGCTACAATAATTTGCTTCTTGGAACTCCATGTAGTTAGTCCTGACCCTAGACTAAAATAGTTCCCTGATGTAGATTTTCTATCATCTATATTGCTGCCCCAATCACTGTCACTAAAGCCAACTAATTTCATAGAATTACATTTGTGGTAATGGATTATAAAATCTAATGTACCTTTTACATATCTTAAGATTATTTTAGTTGGTTGTATATGTAGCTTAGATGGACTTGCCATAAACCTTGAAACTAGAGAAATAATATATTGAATACCAGGTCTTGTGTTGGTGAGAAACATAAGACTCCCAACCATGCTCCTATAAGTGTTCATGTCAAATTTTGGTACTCCATCATCCTTGCTCAATTAGATCCCATGTCTGAAGAACACAAGCTTATACTGAGAGGGGGGGTGAACAGTATAAGACCACTTTTTACTTTTCCTTTATACTTCAAAATAGTAAAGCAACATATCCAAAGAAATATCAAAACAATGCACAAGATCATCCACAAAGTGACACAACAATTTCAACGTGGTTCATCCACAAAACTTTTTTCTAAAAGTTATCTCAAAGTTCTTTGGGAAACCTTCCCAATTACAATGTTTATGAGCCTCGGCTCAAAGGAGATACCTTCCCCCAATCTGAATTTATGAGCCTCTCGCTCAAAGGAGATACCTTCCCCTACCTCTGCTCTGGCTGGTGATCCTCTAGAAGACCTCTACCCTTAGAAAATGGAACTCTATCCACAGAAGACACCTATCTTCCCTACTCTGGCTGGAGACCTCTGTCCTCAACTCTATCACCTTAAAGCTGGTCCTCAAATTTGCACTAAACATAGTCCTTCGATCTAGCACAAATGTCCTCTTCCTCTGTCTTTGATCTACACCAAACATAGTCCTTCGGTCTGGCACAAATCAGTCCTCAGGTTCTTCTCATAGAACCAATGCACCTTTGTCCTCAAGTTCTCTGATAGAACTATCAAACTCAGCTTCACAAGTCCTTTGCTAGGACCTGTCCAAATCTTCTCACAAGTCCTCAATAGAACCTGTCCAAAACCTGCTCACAAGTCCCCAACGAAACCTGTCCAAAACCTGCTCACAAGTTCATCAAGAAAACTTGCATGGCATGAACCCACAAAGAGAATTGTTAGAGACCCAATGTGATTCATCAACCTCATAGAAGCATAAAGAGAATTTTTAGAGACTCAATATGTTCTATACTTAACTCCCAATCTCAATATCAACTCAATCTCAATCTCAATAGAATAAGATAGATGTAGTATGCTTTTCTCAAGAAAATGAAACACAACCCACCAATTGCCAACCAAGCAATATGTCATATAACAACGATACTCATGTTCTTTCCAACAACCAATATCTTTTCTCAACCAATTAGGGCTTCAACAACAATGCTCAAAGACAAGGTTTAACCAACATCATTCAACTCAACATTAACTTTGAAGCATTCAACCAATCATCACAAGAAAAGGAAACAAGTAGAAATCCTTTTCCCTCCAAAGATATTTGAACAAAACATCCACCCACATAATATCACTAAATGCAAAGAATAACTTGTTCAAATCAACTCAATGGAGTAAGCCCAATATCATGAATCAAGTAGAAGCAATATCTTGATCAAACAACCTCTATGAAAGCAACTCAACCATCAACCTCAAAATAGCCAACCAAGGGTTTCACCAACTCAAGGCAAGTAGCAAGACTCACAAAAATAAACCCTAGTGCACAATGCTTCCACTACCTCAAACCAGAATTATGCATTCACCAAAACTCTCATTAATGCATAAGTACTCTTCAACAAACCAAAAAATAGGATTTACACCCAACCAAAGGAAACCTTGTTGTATACCTTTTCACTCCAATCTTATTTCAGGAAAACATACACCAATCATACTCATAAGAAGAATGTGCCCATACCTTATTGTAGTGAAGAAACCCCTTTGGAAATCTGCCACAATCACAAAATTCTTTTGCCAATCTTCGCAAGGGTTAGTAGATCACAAAATAATCAACATTACTCCACTTTTCAATAATCATCACCAAAGCCTTTAATTGCACAACTTCCTTATCTCTCCTAAAACCACTTGTACCATAAAATAAAATAAATCACAACATTGCATAATCTTATAACTATTTCTTTGGCAAAAGTCCTTTTTAAAAAGAAACCAACACTCTAAAATTCTTACTTCTTAATATGCAAATATAATCCTTAAGACTTTATTAAAAAGAATAAAAGTCAACTCCTTATAACTCCAAAGTCCTTAAAGAAACCATCTTTTATTACACAAAAAGAAAAACTTGGCGCTCACTGCACCCCACAAGGAGACTCGAACCTACGCTTCATCGCCAAAATAGCACCCTTAAGGATGACTCACGATTGCCACCCAGGCTACGTGCTCTCATAGCACTCAGTCCGCACACTCTAATTGATATCTTTGCCACTTGAAAAATTAACCAACAAAACTTTATACCAACCGGCGTTAAATTCAATAAAAATTGTTTTGGTCTTCTCTTCTCTACCAGATTATCGACCTCGAAAAATGTGAACTCAACCAAACCAGTTCGCAAGGCATGTCTACTATTCTCGAATACCATGCTATAATATTTTGCACACAATTTTTTGTCACAATTTTTTGTCAACTCAACCAAACCAGTTCGAAGGGCGTCTTCCGGAATCTCGTTTGCACACAATTTTTTGTCAACTTTTGGATCGAAACCGAGCACCCCTTAATTGATTTCATGCACCGATAAAACATTATCTCTTCGTTCTAATATCGATCAAGCATCATTTGAATCTCCACCGTGAGCCCTCCTCTTTGGCGCTGCTCCCAATCCCATCACACCTTCGTCCGCGCCATGCTTGATATCTTCCTTCGCTAGCGCAGGGGCTCCAACGAAATTGAAATTGCACAAGGATTAATATCGAAACCATTCAATCCAACATTAAATATTTCCATTGCCTTATTTTATATGCACTATGATGCATTTCCAAACACGTCGGCCCTTTCAATTTAATTTTAATATTTAAATTTTAAATAAATAAAATTTAAACTAAATATTTAAAATTAAATATCTTCATCACCGGGGCACCTTTTTCAATGAAACGAAGAGCCAACTTGGGTTTTAAGAAAAACCCATTTCAAATCTGGTATCCATGGTTTTAAATAAAACCTTTTATTTTTACTGCCTTGGTTTTCACAAAAACCCTTCCGCTTCTTGACATCAATGACAACATCAACACTTGAGCAAAGGCAATGTACCCAATGTACCCAAAATTGCCAACAATCTCCCCCTTTGTCATTGATGGCAAAACTTTACTAAAAACACATCTTCAAGAGCAAAAACTGAAATCACTCTCTTTGAATTTTTGCTCCCCCTGACTTGAAGCTTTCCTCTTCACTTGAAGCTCTCCCCCTCACTCATATCTCTCCCCCTTTGTCATCAATGGCAAAGGGCCACTTTTGGGGCTCGAAACTAAGAATGAGCCTCTTAGCTTAGTCCCTCCCACACCTCCTAATGAGGTGATTAATTCTGGGATGGGAGTAAAACTCCCATTAGGCACTGATCACCATTAGCATCTATAACTTCCTTGTTGGGCCTTCTCTTAAACTCTTTTTCCATATTCCTGTTCTTGTCATTGTTCTGATCCTTGGACCTGATCATGCCACTATTCCTGTTCCTGTAATCTGGAATTTCAGATCTACATTGTCTAATTGTGTGACCTTCATTGTTGCACATATAACAAGTAACAATGTTATTTCTTTTAGGTATACCTATTCTTTGAATCCACCAATTCTGACCAAACCTATTTTGACCAAACCTGTTCTGACAAAACCTTTTTTGACCAAGCCTGTTCTGACAAACCCAGTTCCTGATTTTTGCCTTGCAAAAAATTGCTTTATGCCCAAACTGATTGCAAGAGTAGCAATACCCATGAAAGAAATTACCACTTCTGAAACTGTCATCTACCTTCTTCACTTGAGCCATGTAATGTACAGCCATGTGACCAAATCTGTGACAAGCAAAACATTTGCCTTGAAACTTTTCTTTATTTGACCTCTTGGGTCCTGAAAACTTCTTCTTCTCATTATGAATTCTGTTTTCTATTTCTGTGCATCTATCATTCAAGGACTCATGATCTGAAATACTTTCCTCATCAGAACTCTCTTTATTTTGGAGTCTCTTACTAGACTCTCCAACTTGTTTCTTGTGAGGCTTAACAAAACCAAGACCTATTTTGTCTGTTGTCTTTCTTTGACCTTTGATGAGAGACTTAACCTTCTTGGAGCTATCCTAAAATCTGTAGAGCTTATCCTTGTACTCTTTATTTTCTTCTTTCAAAGAAGCCATTTTTTGCTCTAACTCACTATACTCAAGAACCGTAGACTTCAACTGATCCTTGAGTTCTTGTGTTTTAGCCATAGAGATGTCAAGACTTTCTATGAGATCATCTCTCTCCATACAACATTCATCTAACTTATCCTTGAGTCTAGCATTCTTCTTCCTTTCCTTTTTCAAAACACTAAGAGCATTAGTAAGATCACTTTCAAGATCCTCTATTTTATTGCATTTCGAATTATCAAGGACTTTTTCAAGTTTCTTATCACTAGAGGTGCTACCCTTTTCAAAAACCATACATGCATCTTCCTTATCATTTTTTGAAGCATCCTCATACATACTAGCAACCGAATCATTAATTGTGCAATCATCCTCAAGGTGACCACAATTTCCACATCTAAGACATTTCATGATAATGAATCTATGTTTTGGTTCTTCCTCTTTTTCTGATATGAACAACATCTCATTTTCATTATCACTTGAAGAACTTTCACTATCACTACTAGAACACTTACTTACTTTGTCTAGGTAGAATCTCTTCTTGTGTTTGTGAGAATACTTATTTCCTTGATTGCTGTGCTCATATTTGTTTTTCCTATGATGCTTGTGCTTTTTAGAATCCTTGCTCTTACAGTCCTGTTTATCTTCATCACTTTCATCCTTGGCAACATTATAGTTAGTAGCATAATGACCAAACTTTCCACAATTGAAACATCTTACGTTTTTCATATTTTTGTGCTTTCTAGAGAACTTGCCTTTCTTGCTGTAATATGCCTCTTCATCACCGGAAGACTCATCACTCTCTTGAAGTCATTTACCTTTGGAATTCTTGGTAGCCTTGAAAGCTGCCTCCTTCTTGACATCAATATTCACTTGAGTTCTTAACTCAAATGCTGCAAGTATACTATGGAGCTCATCTTTTTTCAACTTATCCAAATCTTTAGCTTCCTCAATAGCAAAAATATTTTCACTAAATCTATTAGGAAGAGATCTTAAAATCTTATCACAAACATCATTTTCAGCAAGTCAAGACCTAAGTCTTTCATGGAGTTAACAACTTCATCCTTACGAAGCATGTAGTCACTAATATTTTCATCATAATTCATCTTGAGTTGTTCAACCATACCTTTGAAGTGTCTCAACTTGGCCTTTCTGACATTTGTATCACCTGTATGAACCACCTTCAACTGATTCCACATTTCACTAGCTATCTTGTAGTGAATC
Source organism: Wollemia nobilis (assembly GCA_028583015.1). Lineage (NCBI taxonomy): Eukaryota > Viridiplantae > Streptophyta > Pinopsida > Araucariales > Araucariaceae > Wollemia > Wollemia nobilis. The sequence goes on from JAQPPZ010001753.1 coordinate 4,174,956, forward strand.
ACTTTGGTGAGATCTTCTTTCTGTAAGCCTTTCAATATTGCATTCATTGCTTTTGAATTGTTGTGATGTAAGAGCCTCTCTTATTTAGTATTAAGACCATGTTCCGGAATAGTGTACTCATCTTAAATTACTTCCCAAACCTCATTCCCAAGTGCCATTAGATGAACCTTCATCCTTGCACTCCAAATACCAAAATCTAACCCATCAAGAATAGGTGTTGCATTGCCACTTGAATGATCCATTGTGTTCTTTACTAGCTTTTCCTTCAAGCTGTTAAACTTTTCGAAGGCACCCGCTCTGATACCAATTGAAGAACACAATATTATACTGAGAGGGGGGGTGAACAGTATAAGACCACTTTTTACTTTTCCTTTATACTTCAAAATAGTAAAGCAACATATCCAAAGCAATATCAAAACAATGCACAAGATCATCCACAAAGTGACACAACAATTTCAATGTGGTTCATCCACAAAACTTTTCTCTAAAAGTTATCTCAAAGTTCTTTGGGAAACCTTCCCAATTACAATGTTTATGAGCCTTGGCTCAAAGGAGATACCTTCCCCTAATCTAAATTTATGAGCCTTTGCTCAAAGGAGATACCTTCCCCTACCTCTGCTCTGGCTGGTGATCCTCTAGAAGACCTCTGCCCTTAGCAAATGGAACTCTATCCACAGAAGACACATGTCTTCCCTACTCTGGCTGGAGACCTCTGTCATCAACTCTATCACCTTAAAGCTGGTCCTCGAATTTGCACTAAACACAGTCCTTCGGTCTAGCACAAATGTCCTCTTCCTCTGTCTTTGATCTACACCAAACATAGTCCTTCGGTCTGGCACAAATCAGTCCTCAGGTTCTTCTCATAAAACCAATGCACCTCTATCCTCAAGTTTTCTGATAGAACTATCAAACTCAGCTTCACAAGTCCTTTGCTAGGACCTGTCCAAATCTGCTCACAAGTCCTCAATAGAACCTGTCCAAAACCTGCTCACAAGTCCCCAACGAAACTCGTCCAAAACCTGCTCACAAGTTCATCAAGAAAAATTGCTTGGCATGAACCCACAAAGAGAATTGTTAGAGACCCAATGTGATTCATCAACCTCATAGAAGCATAAAGAGAATTTTTAGAGACTCAATATGTTCTATACTTAACTCCCAATCTCAATCTCAACTCAATCTCAATCTCAACAGAATAAGATAGATGTAGTATGCTTTTCTCAAGAACATGAAACACAACCCAACAATTGCCAACCAAGCAATATGTCATATAACAACGATACTCATGTTCTTTCCAACAACCAATATCTTTTCTCAACCAATTAGGGCTTCAACAACAATGCTCAAAGACAAGGTTTAACCAACATCATTCAACTCAACATTAACTTTGAAGCATTCAACCAATCATCACAAGAAAAGGAAACAAGTAGAAATCCTTTTCCCTCCAAAGATATTTGAACAAAACATCCACCCACACAATATCACTAAATGCAAAGAATAACTTGTTCAAATCAACTCAATGGAGTAAGCCCAATATCATGAATCAAGTAGAAGCAATATCTTGATCAAACAACCTCTATGAAAGCAACTCAACCATCAACCTCAAAATAGCCAACCAAGGGTTTCACCAACTCAAGGCAAGTAGCAAGACTCACAAACATAAACCCTAGTGCACAATGCTTCCACTACCTCAAACTAGAATTATGCATTCACCAAAACTCTCATTAATGCATAAGTACTCTTCAAAAAACTAGAAAATAGGATTTACACCCAACCAAAGGAAACCTTGTTGTATACGTTTTCACTCCAATCTTATTTCAGGAAAACATACACCAATTATACTCATAATAAGAATGTGCCCATACCTTATTGTAGTGAAGAAACCCCTTTGGAAATATGCCACAATCACAAAATTCTTTTGCCAATATTCACAAGGGTTAGTAGATCACAAAATAATCAACATTACTCCACTTTTCAATAATCATCACCAAAGCCTTTAATTGCACAACTTCCTTATCTCTCCTAAAACCACTTGTACCATAAAATAAAATAAATCACAACATTGCATAACCTTATAACTATTTCTTTGGCAAAAGTCCTTTTTAAAAATAAACCAACACTCTAAAAGTCTTACTTCTTAATATGCAAATATAACCCTTAAGACTTTATTAAAAAGAATAAAAGTCAACTCCTTATAACTCCAAAGTCCTTAAAGAAACCATCTTTTATTACACAAAAAGAAAAACTTGGCGCTCACTGCACCCCACAAGGAGACTCGAACCTATGCTTCATCGCCAAAACAGCACCCTTAAGGATGACTCATGATTGCCACCCAGGCTATGTGCTCTCATAGCACTCAGTCTGCACACTCTAATTGATATCTTTGCCACTTGAAAAATTAACCAACAAAACTTTATACCAACCGGCGTTAAATTCAATAAAAATTGTTTTGGTCTTCTCTTGTCTACCAGATTACCGACCTCGAAAAATGTGAACTCAACCGAACCAGTTCGCAAGGCGTGTCTACTATTCTTGAATACCATGCTGTAATATTTTATCCTCCATATCATGCGCTTTCGAAGGGCGTCTTCCAGAATCTCGTTCGCACACAATTTTTCGTCAACTTTTGGATCGAAATCGAGCACCCCTTAATTGATTTCATGCACCGATAAAACATTAGATCTTCATTCTAATATCAACCGAGCATCATTTGAATCTCCACCGTGAGCCCTCCTCTTTGGCGCTGCTCCCAATCCCATCACACCTTCGACCGTGCCATGCTTGATATCTTCCTTCGCTAGCGCAAGGTCTCCGACGAAATCAAAATTGCATAAGGATTAATATCAAAACCATTCAATCCAACATTAAATATTTCCATTGCCTTATTTTATATGCACTATGATGCATTTCCAAACACGTCGGCCCTTTCAATTTAATTTTAATATTTAAATTTTAAATAAATAAAATTTAAACTAAATATTTAAAATTAAATATCTTCATCATCGGGGCACCTTTTTCAATGAAACGAAGAGCCAACTTGGGTTTTAAGAAAAACCCATTTCAAATCTGGTATCCATGGTTTTAAATAAAACTTTTATTTTGACTACCTTGGTTTTCACAAAAACCTTTCTACTTCTTGACATCAATGACAACATCAACACTTGAGCAAAGGCAATGTACCCAATGTATCCAAAATTGCCAACAATGTCTAGTTGGAGTTGCAACTGATTTGCACTGCTCCATGGCAAATTACTTGATCATGTCTCGAGCATACTTGTGTTGACATATGAAGATCCCCCTATTTTATTGATGCACTTCTATGCCTAGGAAGTATCGCATTAAACCAATATCTTTCATCTCAAACTGTTTCATCATGGAATTTTTGAACTCCATATTCATTTTAGTGTTACTACCCATAAATATTAGATCATCCACATATAAAAAAACTATGAGAATGTCTACTCCATACTTTAGGTAGTATATATTTGGTTCACTTTTGCTTCTAGTGAATCCATACTCACTGAAATAACCATCAATGTTTGAGTACCAAGCTCTTGGTGCTTGCTTGAGGCCATAAAGTGTTTTTTTCAAATTTTAAACAAGGTTCTCCTTTCCTTGTTCTTGAAAGATTTGATATTGTTGAACATAAACCTCCTCAGTCAAGTATCCATTCAGAAAATCACTTTTCACATCCATGTGTTGAATTTTCCATCCTTTATGAGCAGCTAAGGAAAAAACCGATTTGATTGTCTCTTATCGTGTAACAGGAGCAAAGGTTTCCTCATAGTCAATGTCAAATTTTTGAGTAAAAACTTTTGCTACTAATCTCGTATTGTGCCTCTCAATTATTCCATCAACATTGTATTTGTTCTTGTAGACCCATTTACACCCAACACATTTTTTTCCTTTCGATAGCTTTACTAACTCCCATGTATCATTATTTTTTATAGAGGTTATTTCCTCTTCCATGGCTTCTTGTCATACATTTTGAGTACAAGCCTTATCATAGCTAGATTTTTCTAGCTATGCACTAGCCAATAAAGCATAATTGACTATATCTCCCTTAGGATCACGGGAGTCATCATTCCCATATAATTGCAAATTTTCAAGTTGCTGCAAAACTGTATTCATTTCACTAGCTTGGCTTCTAGTGAATCTTTTATGGAAATTTCGATCCAACATTTGAAAATATGGATGATTTTGTAATGTTCTTTTACCTCTTTATGGAGAGTCACTGTCAATGTCCATTGGTGAAGAACTTACTGATCTTTGTGGAGAAGGACTTGGAGTGGCGATTGAAGTACTTGATGTAGTACTCTTGCTTCAGCTTGGAGGGCGTGGTGTACCTTTGATTTTCTTGGGAGACACTTGTTGTACCTATTGTACCTATGAAGAACTTACATATTGGGACTCATCATCAACAAAAATTCTTTGATGACCCCATTCTCCCCCTTCATCAAAAATTACATCCCTGGAAATTACAATTTTATGAGTCTTGGGATTGTAGAGTCTATATGCTTTGGTAGACTCACAATACCCTAAAAATATAAAATCTTGACTTTTGGGATAAAACTTCTTCATATTTTCATCAAGAATGTGTGCATATGCTAAAGAACCAAAAACTTTGAAGTGCTTTACATTTGGTTTCTTTCCATACCACCCCTCATAAGGAGTGATTCCATCTAAAGTAGAAGTCAGACTTCTATTTAGAATGTCGACACTCATTCTTATAGCATCAGCCCAATATATATTAGTTAGATGCTTAGTCTGAAGCATCGTTCTCACCATATCTACTATGGTGCAGTTATTTCTCTCTACCACACCATTCTGTTGTGGGGTATAGGCAGTGGTGAATTACCTTTTGATCCCACTTGTTTTACAATACTTCAAAAATTCTTTTGAGGAGTACTCGCCTCCTCGATTTGTCCTAAGACATTTTACATAAAACTCACTTTGTTTCTCTACATTATTTCTGAAATCTATGAAGTAATCAAAATCTTCATATTTTTGTTTCAAGAAATAAATCCAACACATTCTAGAGAAATCATCTATGAAAGTGAGAAAATAGGAATTGTTTCCGATACTCTTTGTTTGCATTGGACCACAGATGTCCGAATGCACTAACTGAAGTGGATAGTTGGCTCTCCACGCTTGTCCTTTTGGAAACTTAGACCTTGGGTGCTTTCTTTGTCTTCTTATATGCAACACTTAATGTTGTCCAGTTTGTGGGTTCGGTGTAACCCTCTTCCACTGTGTCCCACAAACCTTTAACTATGAGTAAGGTCTTCATTTTGATAGACCAATACTCGTAATCATATCCATTGAATTCTAGAATAGGTATATTGTTATGTGAGGCCATAGATGTTATAAACTAAAATACTCTTTTTATTTCTCGATTAAAATAAAGCACTTTTATTTTATAAAAGAAGGAAGAATGAATAAGAAATAAGAGATTACAAATTTTTAGTCAAATCTGACTTGATTCACTCTTTCATTGATTGCTTGTTCCTCTTGATGTGGCGTTGCTATTTCTGGATGCATGAAATTGTCTGCTACTTGTTCTTCATCGTCACTGATCAATATTATATTTGGTGATTCTGGTTCTAGAATTTTTACTAAATTATTGTAATGAGTATATTCAGATTCTTGTGGTGCAACTTCTATGGATTCAATGCTCAAATTGACTCCCAAAGGATTTATCTTCAGAGTCTACCTCATACCCTAAGTATGGATGCCCCTGGTGTGCTATTATTGTATTCTACAACTGACTAAACATAGTATGTAGCCCATAATCTCTCACTTTTTCATCAAATATTTTGGCGTTTTATCTTACCAAAAGTGCACATAAGGCATGATAACAACTAGTTGGTCTTATCATCAATGCCTCTTTACAAATTTCAGCTTGGTCCTTTGTCTCTCTTACAAGAAAAAATACTAAGCCTCTCAGGCTTGTTACAAAAAACAATTTCCAATTTTTATAGCCTTCTAGGCTATCACAACATTCTTTTCCACTACAATTTTTGATTCCTCGAATTGGGTGAAAAGCTCTTTATTTTACAATAAATTGCCTCTTAGGCTATGTCTAAAAAAAAATTATATAGTCTATTATAATTTTTAAAAAATTTATAATTATAAGTTAAATAATAATAAAAAAAATATTTATTTTCTTTTAAAACTTAAAAAAAACAATATATTTTAATATTATTACTAAACCTTTATAAAAAAATTTAAAAATTATAAAAATAAAAAAAAGTATATAAATTTTTTAATATGCCAATTATGCCAATCTAGCCTCGACGCTCCAAAAAACTTACCATATGCCAATTATTAAATAAAATTCATGTCGCTGGGTTTCGAACCCGCGACTTCCACTGTGCAAAGTAGAGTGCTCACCAATCGAGCTACAAGCCTTTTTAGACTTAGAAATATCCCTTGCAATATTTAAAAACTACTCCGACGTGATTTTTATTAAAAAAAAAATGAAAAACTTGTATCCCATGTGTAGCATGATATCGACCTTTGAATGGTTTAAGAGCATGGGTGCTCGTAAAGTATTTCGATTGCCTTTAGGCAATTAGACCTTGCCCTTTTGATCTCTTTGGATGAATGCCCTTCTGCCACATCACCTCCTTGCATTCGCTTGCCACGTCACCTGCTTATTGTGTCCACCACGTCACCTCCTTGCTGTCTACTCACCACATCACCGCCTTGTTGTTTGCTCGTCATGTGTTCACCTCTGGTCAGAGTTCTACCAATTCATCCTATTAGACACCTATGAAATTATGCTTGGTGTCCTTGATATGGTCAACCTGTCAACCTTGAACTGTGTGCTCAATATGCATGCTCTGCGGGCCTCCTCAACCTCACCATATTGATCTCCTTGGGAATTGTACCTCCTATGGGCTCACTCCTATGGGCATCCTCGTGCCTCCTCGATATCCATGCCTCCTGTGGACCTCCTCGGGCCTCATCAAGATTGGTTCCTGGATTTGAAAACCTAGACACCCTCCATAGCTCTGATACCAGATATTGAAATCAACTATTAAATATTCAAAAATTCAATTAATCAATAAAATTTGAAATACAAAGCATTATATAGTGTTTACATAGTTGTTGGAGTTATATTTGGGAGAGAAGACATAGGGAGGAAAGGAAAAGGGAAATTAGATGTCTAACTCTTCCTGTCATCCATCAACCTATCTGCCACCCAATCCTGCTGACTCGGTTGTCGTCGAATGGGAGTAAAAAGGTAAGCTTAAAGCTTAAAGTTGAGACAATTTTTTTTACCTTTAAATTCCAACAAATAAAGCCCAGTAGTCCTAGGTTTTACGTTAGTGGTAATTTTTAGTTTAGTTTCTGTTATTGAACCTTCCCTGTTTTGTTGGGTATATCCTGTGTTTGTTACTTTTGTCGAAAAAGGTTATTGGAATCTTTTGTTTTATTTTTTGTGTTCCCATGGAACTAGCACAACTCTTCCCTATGTCTATGGGGGTTGTTCTATTTTTATTTCTTCATTGTTATATTATAGCATTATGTAAATAGGGATTGGGACCCTTCAACCCAACAATATTAATAAATTTTATTACCTACCAAAAAATAAATAGGGAATCCAATCCTATATTTATAATAGGTTTGTAGGGAAAAATGGATAGGAAAGTTAACATTCACTGTGAGTAAGGGCAAACCCAAAATGGGCCAATGAGGGGAGGGTTTTTAATGAGAAAAATGTTAGAATATTAAATTTACACCTAGTAATTATAGGGCATGAATCTAGGAAACCAAATTTACACCCTATATGGATCATGTATGAATTTGGTAAAGCTAAGGAAACAAAAGGAAGAAGGCAAAAGGCCCCAAATTTAAACTTAGTAATCTTGGTTGGATGGCTAGGGATCTAAGGAAGAATTGATTCATTATGATGGGTCAATTTTTCATGTGAACACCTCTATGTAGGCCTTGTTTCTCCTTCATATTCATCCTTTATATGTAAAATATAGTAGTTATATATGGTTGGAAATTACCGTATCTATAACCATTCAGATTCTCCTGCATAATAATCACTAGGTAATAGGAAATGTTTCATGAGATATAGCTCATTAACATGAATTTCTCTTCTAAGCTATTACTATTTTATCTTGGATTTCTTCACAAGGCTATATTTTCTATTTTATCCTTGCTTTGTTTTAGAGCAACACCTCCTCTTATATAATGAACTCAAATTTATTTATATTTTATCCCATTCCTTCATGTCCATCCAAGTACAACCACCATGTATTTTATTAGCTACTTTTTCTTTGTTCGAACACCTTCTATTGGAGTGATTATGTCCTCCATAACTCTCATAAGAATATAGGTTTTGAAATCTAGTTTCTACATGGTAAAATATTCTATAGTGACTACAACAACCCATCCTAGGATATTTATCCCTCGTACTAATTTATTTTCTCACAAAATTGGTCTTGTTACTTTCTGCTTGACCTATATATCCAATGCCTAAATTATTTTGTCTTGTATCTAGTAATATGTGCATTTTTACACCTTACCCATATCTTCCCAATCCTTTTGTAGTGTATCCCATTCTTATCTTTAACTTGGAATCAATACCTTTGGTGCGCTTTTCAAATAACTAAATCTCTTCATCCTCACTATGTTCTTCAAAAATATGCCTTCGTCACTGATTTAATAAGGTTTGTCTTCTACTATTGTCTCTTTTTCATTTATTTTCTCTTTCTCTATAGAAGTGGTAATTGTTGCACTATCATATTTATTATCATTGCTATTGATGACATAGACCAACTGCCCCTTCCCCATTCTTATTCTCATACTTATTTTAAGCTTTACCTCTACCATTTATTCCTTCAACTTTGTCTCTTGATCCTTCAAACATTATTTTTTTGCACTCAAGCACACTATAAGACTATTATCCATTTTTTTTCTTTGTCCTTCCATGGACTTAATGTGTACCTTTTACAATATTTTTCAATAGTGCAGGTGTTCACCCTACCATCATACATGCCTTTCTATCAAACTGACATGGTCTTCCCAACAAGACATGAAAAGCATCCATAAGCATAAAATCACATACTATCACATCTTTGTAATAACCAATTTGGAAGTCTACCATACCTTTTTTACTCGTAAAAATTTGATGTCCCTTTTACAACCATGAGACTTTCTATAAATTTGGATTTTTAATCTCTTCAATCCAAGTTTTTCAACCAATTTTTAAGAACTAAATTATCTATGATTTCACTATATATAATCACCTTCAAAAATTTACATCATGGCTAAATTCCTTATTTGCATAGGTTCATGCACCTCCTTTTCAAGTTTTAAAAATACCCTCTTCATCATAAGTGACCCACCTTATTTTGGTTCTTCCTTTTGCTTTGGTGAAGATATACTCTCTTCATCTACTTATGCAATTTGGTTATCAACTTCCTTTGCATTCCCACTAGTTTTTTATTCTTGAGGACACTCATATACTCCATGTCCTTCTTCCACAAACCTATAACACTTATAGTAAAACCAATTTCTCTTCCTATACTAAATCCACCTTGTTCTCTTGATGACTCACCCATTTCTCAGGTAATTTGGTTAAAATTACTTTGATAATTACTAACTTCTCCTTATTGTAGATGTTTCCTTCTATCATTATTTGATAGTTCTATTCCTCTTGAGAACTATGCCCTTCCTCTAGATTTTTTTTGTTTCTTATGAATTAACTTTTATTTTTCCTTGAGTGCATATTAATATGCTTCTTCAACTATTCTAATTTTAAGAAATCAATTTCATCTTGTATGGAAATTCTTAGGCCATTTATGTATCTCACAACATTATCCTCATCATATTCAATATAAATATCCCTTAAGGTCAATTTATAGAATTCCCATGTATACTCTTTTACTTCCAACTCCTTTTGCTTAAGGTGTTGGAGTCTTCTAAACAACCCAATCTAATAATAAGTAGGTAGAAATTTTATTTTTAAATTTGGTTACAAACTTATCCCATGTTCAGATTCCATCCTTACATTTTTTTTACCTCTTAGTTTGGATATGATCCCACCAAATCAAATTATATCCTTTAAATTGTGTGCATGAAAATTTGACCCATTTTGAATCCTCCACACATTTATATTTGAAAAATATCTAAATGTCAGTTATCCAATCTATTAACTCTTCTAGGTTTAAACATCCATTAAAATTAGGAGTATCCATATTTGGCTTACTTTCCATGTTTGAGATTGCTTGAATTAACTACTATCGTTCTTCTCCTTTCTCTTCATATCAAGATTTTGTGTGACTAGTTTTCTCCTCTTTATTACCACTAATCTCCTCAAGATGAATACCTCTTATTTAGGTAGTCTCAATCGCATATAACCTAGGTAGTCTCATAAGTTTCTCTAATTCCATTATAAATATTTATGAAATACTAGAGTTTTAAATGGTGTAAGAGGCTAAAAATGAATGATCTCAATGTAACTTTAAAAATAAATATCAATGTAAGTCGTAACTTATAACTAATAAATCTTGAGAAAAAACACATCATAGAACTCGATTACAATGGAAATGTTTACATCAATACTTAATTACAAGTAAATATTATTCTATAAGGAAATCAAATTTTTTATTAAGAATAGTAGGCTTTATTAGAAATCAAATTATTATTATTATTATTATTGATGTTTTGAATTTCATCTAACTAAAAATATTTTAAAATTTACATGGTGTGGGGAAATCCTACTTGTAATAAGAACTCTTACTTCACACATAGTATCAAAGTACCACACTAAATTGGTTTTTAAAAATTTCCTCTATGTATGACTTGTGGAATAATTATAAACATGTAGCAAATGAAACCTTTTCTGCATGTCATGGATAAGTGTTATTTCTATTTAAAGTTTGCAATATTTGTGTTAATTTTAAATTTAAATCTATTAATTATTATACAATTAATAAAAAAAATTAAACATAATTAAAATTGAAATCCAAATAATAAATGGTGCTTGCTCAACCCATTAGATTTCTTAACTTTAAAATAGAATACCAAGGTTTGAATGAAGAGATATGTGCATAGTTGTCAAGGTTATTGTAATATCACCATGTAGTCATGATATAGGAGAATGTAAATAGTTATAGGTAGGGTAACTACAAACCATATGCAACTGCTACATTTTGTATATAAAATATGCAAAGGAAGGAGAAACAAGATGTGCATAGAGGAAGAGAAAGGGAAATAAAAAGAAATATAAGGTATGAGAGGGAATGACAAATGAGGGGACACATAGAGAATACCTATATGGATCTATAGGGTGCTAAAATATGTTAAACCAAGAATGAAAACATTATTACATAGTGTATCCAATGACTTATAAATGCAATACAAAAATTGTATTCCACTCTATCCTATTTTTTGAATGATATCAAATGGTGAATGTATTGTATTTTTAGATTTATATATTGTGGAATATAAGTGTGTGTACAGAATGACAAGAGTCCTAGAGGAGATAGTATATGGTTATCACCCAATTAGAAGCCATTCATGTGGAATTTAAGCATCATTTAAAAAAGCATGAACATTATCGTACGAGTAGAAGTGTCATTCAGTAAATATAAGAAGCCAACATGTAGAAGACCATTCTAGTGAGGAATGTGTGATATCATTCCTATAAAAATTAATAGTATTATTCAAATAAAAAATTGTTTAGGTAAAGAGCTCATCACCGTTTGATTTAAATTTAGGAGTATCATTCAGTGGGAAAATATTACCATTCAAAATATTTTTTATCAAATATATGATTGGTTGTTCAATTTTCATCGTATCATACAAGTGGAAGTTACATCATGTCATACATCATACAAGTGGAAGTGTCATTCAAGTGGACTTTCTCTTGCCATATTGGGGTACTATTATCTTATGGTAGTGCCATCTTGCCAACTCCCATGTTACCATCTTGGCAATTGCTCTCTTACCAATTGTAATCTAGCTATCTACTGTATGTAAATTAGAACACAATTAAATCTCATATTATGGGTATTAGTGAACTATAAATCCTTTGTTGTTAGAGAAATTTATTATTTAGTTGATCCCCTTATCTAGAATGCATCATTTCATATCAGAGCAAGATTTTATCTATGCATTAGAGGATTATGATCCAATGAGAAAGAGGAAGACTACATGGTCTGGGACCCCAACCAATGGATATAGAAAAAATGCTAAGAAAAATCATCACCAAGTTAGATGCGATTGAGACTACCCATATAATGGATATAGTTAGCTTGATTAGATATCCACTAATGTATATATGTATCCCAAGAAAAACTAATTTTCTTAGGCAACAAGTATTCTAAGAGGTATTCCTTATTTGGGTTTACAAAGGTTAAAATAATGGAGTAGTAGACTTGTAAAATTATAATCTTATGAGTTTGTTCCTAGGGGAAAAATTTAGATGGATATTACTTAGAGATCAAGAAAAAATAGGGTAAAATATTACCTTAAAAATATATAGGTTCTCTTGAAGCAATAAAATTATTTAGGAAAAGAGACCTACTCAATTGCCAATATGGAATTTCACATTGAATAGTTCAAAATTGATAAAGAACCATATTAGATGGTCAACTAATGAAGGCCATTATTCAATAAATTATTATAATAAATTATTAAAGCCTTATCCTCTTATTTTTTATTTAAAATAGTAACCATAGGCTCAGTTTAGGCTCAGGCATACCTAGCTTATAAAGGTCCAAATATAAAAGATTATATTAACATGAGCAATAAATCTAGATCATGGATATTTATTAGTTACTTGGTTGAATGAGAGGAGCTTAAAAAAATTGTAGATGAACTTCAAAACATGTTTTAAGAGTTTTATTTGCTAATTTTTACATGAAGGATGATTTCATTTGGAATCTATCAAAATATGATGGACACTCTATCAAGTTGAGATATGAGGATTTAGAGTAATTGAAATTGTTTACTCCTAAAAATATTCCTTGGAATAAATTTTGGTCACTAAAGCCTCAACATTCATTTGTTTAGTAGTTCAAAGTAATATTATTATAGGGGATAGTCTACAAAGAAGAGGATGCAATGAATATTTTATATGTGCCTTGTGTGAAAAGAATTTAGAAGCATCATACCATTTACTTATTCATTATCCCTTTGTTCATGCCATTTGGGGTTATTTTTTAGAATATAAGAATAAATTGGGTAGATCCATTAACATTAAAAGAGTTGATTAAATGATGGAATAATCACTTTAAAGATAAATTATTATGTATTCTATGGACTTTTACTTACCATTATTTGTTAGAATATATGATTTGAAATTAATAATAGAATTTTTAAAAATAAATCTCAAAATCATGCTCAAATTTGGAATTGTATTATTGTTTCTGTTGCTGAATATTTATAGATATAGTGCTTATCATAGAAAGTATCAAGTGTGAAAAATAGGTGGTAACAACTTGGTTACAACATTTGAACATGCATGGAAACGTAATTCACAAAAAATGACATTAATACAAAGGATCTACTTTGATCTAGGGTAATATGAAAATGTCCAAAAAATGGTTCTATAAAATTAATTTAATGGTATTTGTAAAGGATATATGGAAAAAGCTAGTGGGGGTGATATTTTTTGCAATTATGAAGGTAATATTTTCCTCACTTATTCATAGTCATATGGAACTTCAACTAAAGAATTTGTGAAGGCTAAGATACTTCTTACAAGGATTGAAATTACAATTGCAAAAGAATAAAAATATATTTCAATTAAGGGGGATTCACAAATTATCGTTAATGTTATCAATAAAAATGGATAGGGGAATTTGATTCAAAAATATTAATGCTAATGTTTATCATCTATTCTTGGATACAATATCTTGTAAATATGAGCATATTTGTAGAGAAGGAAATTAGGTAGTAGATATTATAGTCAATAACAATGTCTATTTTCATCTTGATAAAAGTTAAATTTTAGAAGGTAACTAGCCAAGTTAAATTTTATATATCACTAAAAAATGATTTCAAGGAGCTAATTGTTGAAACATAACACTTCAAAAAAGATGAATAATATATTTGATAAGAAAATAAATAGAAAAAAAGAGCTAGTTTATTCATGATCTTGAATCTCTATCAAGAAGATTTTTATGGGCTAGAAATTTGGAGTTTTGAAAATAGAGTCTGGTTAAGTGGAAGACTTTTTGTAGACCGAAATAGGAATGTGGTTTGGATATTCGTTTGAATTCTCTTTCTATTCAGGAATTGGTAGCCAAGCTTTATTGGAGATGCTACATTTCTCAAGGTCATGCTTGGGCTAAAATTATTTCCTTTAAGTATCTTAATGGGGTGAAATATGGAAGGGCAAACATTAAAATGTTATTCATTAGCAAAGGTATTTATACAATGTGATAGAAATAATATCCCCAAAAATATTGCTAACAAACACAAATGATGGCAATGATGTCAAAACTAACTAATGTAGTCAAAATGACTATGAAAACTAACCTACCTAGATATTTACTAACAATGTAAATATCCTAAGGTAAAAGTAAATGTGAGTGGTAGAAGTAAACATATAATTTTTACCATGTGGTAAATAAATTCTACCTAATGTAGGGAAAGGGTAAATATCCCAAATAATGGAATATTACTCTAACATCCCCCCTTATTACATTATTTAGGTAATGTATATAACTGCCCCAATACAATGAAAAAGATGTTGAACTGTTGGTTCTTGCTCTATCATAGTGCTCTGGCTGCTCCTAAGTAAAAAGTGGATCATTCCTCACTTTGTATTCACATCAATGAATGTACTTATTGTAATCTTGTCATCCAATTGGATTGCATGGGTAACCAGCTGCTACAACTGCTAGATGTAGTAGAGTAGATAACTTCATATGAGGTTCATTCGGTTACAATATGATTTTGTAAAATTTTTGATAACGTAGCTAAGGTGTCGGTCACTGCTGAGAATGCACCCTTATAATTTTCCCCCCTTGTTGCAAAATATGTAATGAAATTTTTGAAATAAGTGTGACTAAAGTTTCGGTCACTGCAAAAAATGTGCAACTCAAGAAGCTTTGTGAAGGATTGTACAAAGATTGCCTCCTAGGAAAAATTTTCACCAAAAAATTCCCTCCTTTTATTACAAGTACTTCAAACAATGAGAGTTTACTATTTATGAAGTCTAAAAGAGGTACACTCACCCCTTTATTACTAGTACTTCAAATAAAAACTTATGCTATTTATGAAGCCTAAAAGAGAGAGAGGAAATGGTGCTTGCTTAAGGTGACAAATTTTCTTTCTCTCTATAATATTATCTTATCCATGAGCACTCTATGTGCTTTTTTAGAACCAGAATTAGAATTCCATGAGCACTCTATGTGCTTTTTCAGAACCAGAATTAGAATTGGAATTAGACACTTCACTAGCAATATTGCCTTTATGTTGCTTCTATGATGTGCCTTTGCCTTTCTTGTTTTACTTATTTTTAAACCAACACCGATTGGTATCATGGTTATCCTTTTTATAATGTGAGCAAAACATCTTTATAGGTTTCTTTCCCTTACCTTTTGAAGATGATCCTCCCTTCTAAAATTTGCCTTTCTTCTGTTCACCCTGATTATTTGAGTAAAGTGCATTGTTCGATACTTCATCATTTTGGAGTTGATTTGCTTCCTTTGTTTGAAGAAAATTGACTAACTCTAAAAATTTGACTGATATTTGAGATACATTAAGGGATGTAATCAACATTTTATAGGATTTAGGAAGAGTTCTCAATATTACTGAAGTCATAATAATATATACTACTTTTGCTCCTAAAGCATTTAGCTTTGATTTTAGTTCAGACACTCTGCATAGGAAGAGTTCTATTGATTCACCTAAATTTATATGGAGTGTATGAAGTTGTGTTTGAAGGTTTAGAATAGTTGATTTATTATTACCTTAAAAAATGGTACAAAGTGCATCCCATGCATATTTACCAATTTTAGCTTCACTTATGTGAGGTTGGATCTCATAAGTAGTTGCTAGGAGTATCAACATGAGAAGACGGTTGTTATTTTCATCCCATGCTTTTTGATCTACTCCTGCTGATACAGGTATTGATTCAGTGCCATCAACTAAATCCCACATTTCCTCTATAGTTAGGATGGCTTTCATCTTAGTTTTCCATGTTGAATAGTTAGGACATTTAAGCAATTATCTATCACTTAAGTATTTGTTGATAGTTGCCATGATGAAGGTCCTATAATTTGCACTAATATGGATCTTTATTTCACTCTTAAGTGATATTTAATGGTAGCTGCCTAAAAATCCTCTTGAAGAGGAATAATAAGTTTGAGGAAATTAAGCCAAACAAATCATAAGTGGAAGAGAATTCACTCAAAAAGGTATTTAATGGCACCTGCCTAAAAATCCTCTTGAAGAGGGATAATCAGTTTGAGTAAATTAAGCCAAAAAAATAAGAGTGAATTAGGGATTTTTTTTTAGGAGAGAATATCAAGTGAAATTGGCTTTAAACATGTGCAATGGTTGACAAATTTTTTTGTGAAATTTTAGGGTTTAAGTGTTATTTATTTTATGACTTATAATTACTAAAAAATAATGCAATAATCAAACAAGAATGCCCACAAAATTCTTATCACATAGGTGTCGAATGCAACCAAAAATGCACCTAATTTGCTAATGAAGGTGTTGAGTAAAATCGAAAATGCACCTATTAATATTTGCAACAAAATTTGGATTTTGTGTTGTGCAAAAAATTGATATATTTTATCTCCTCTTGTTTTTCAAATTTGCAAAGAATGTGGCATGAAACAATTACTTTTTTTTGTTTTGTAAATTTAATAAGTTTGCTTTTGTTTTAAGTGCTCCTCACTTTTGTGTTATAGTTTTTCAAAGAAGTACAATTTCTTGTCTTCCCCCCTTTTTTTAAAAAAATTAACAAAATAACACTCCTTTCAAGACAAGTCGACACACAACCCACATTTGAAAGGCTTCCAGAACCAGTTGACACACGACTTGGTTTTAGTGGACCCTTTGAGGCTTCAACACTCAAAAATTGGAGGGGCGTTAGGATTGAAAGTTTCTCAAATCCTCATAGGACCATAAATTTGATCCAATCCCTTCCAAGTATCAGTGTAAGTGTTGAACCAAGGTAAAAATTTTCTATGCTCTTGAAGCATACGATGAAAATAATATCTTGTTGTTTGTCATCGAAGTTCATTCCTCTTTCTTATAACTCTTTGACGATGAAGAGCTTTCTTAATCCAAGGCTTCTTCTTCATGAGACAAAACTATTGTTTTTAAAAAGAAGAATGGGTGAGCAGCAAAGTATTACAAAATGTTCCCTTTGAATTTGGAGAAAAGAAACAAGTATTTAAAATCTCAAAAAAACTTTACAATTTTAAGTTAAATACAATTTCCTAATTAAAAATTAGTATAAATAAATCAATAATAAAATATTATTGTAAAAATCATTCTAATCTAAAAAAAAAATGATTTGATACAAGAAGGAATTAAATTATTCTTAATTTATAACTAATAAATAATTAAAAAAAACATAAACAAAAAAATTGAATTTTAATAAATTTTCTTTCAGCCTTTGAAAATTTTTTACCCGAATCCATATAGGTCACGGATTGAACCGCAGACCTTAATAACACCATGCAGGAAGTCTTACCACCACATCATGGGTCACCTTTGGAATCAAAGCAAGTGTCTGCTTTGTTTTTTAATGGTTAGCATAATTTTTTTTTTAAAACATGCAGGAAGATAATCCCACATTCATCTTGTTAGGGATGATTGAGTCAAATAAAAAGAAATTAACTCACTATTTATTTTTATTATCATCAAGCAATCGGGCCATTCACAGTATACTTTTGTCACCCACACTAGCAAAGCATTACTTGCCACATCACATGAGAGCCCAAGCCAGATCCTTCCACGTCAGACCTCGAAGGATGAATCAGATCCTGCCACATCAGGTCTTGAGATCCATGTTTTCCATTTCACCATGTCAGCTAGTCAATGCCTCAACTCCCATGCCTCATTAGTAGCCATGGATACATGTCAATGAATGCCATGTCATATCTCTAAGTTCACGCCCACCAGTCCAGTCAGCATAGTACCATGTTAGCACACCAAATCAAGTGTTGGAGGACCATTCGCTTCATGCCACCTATCCATGCCATGCAACCTATCATATGCCACATGTACGCTAGGTGTTTCATCCCACATCAGTGGTTATGCCAGGTATCTATCCGCTTCAAGATGTATGCTAAAGTTAGAGTCTATCATATTCAAGATCTATGTCTTTTTTGGAATTCGATGCCTAAGGATATCACCATCGGGAAGTGGTCGTCTTACAGGTGGCGCGTGCCAACAAAATATTTGTCAAGATACAGAGGACCAGGTGGCTAGAGGTGGTGGTATGATCATCGGTCTGGTGTGCTCTATGAGCTAGTCACCACCTAATATTAGGTCCCACTAAAAAGTGGACCACCAACTAGTTGGGCTTACCACAAGTTGAGCTCCTATCACCGGTAAGAGGTCACTATTTGTTGTAGGTGACATCAGCAACCCACAAGCTATGTGATAAGCCTTGGAAAATGCACCTTACTTCTTAGGATGTGTATCTTGAGTAGTAGGTCCAAGTTCCAAGTGCAAACACCATGTGATGCGTACTAATATGTGGTTTTCTATGCAAGCTCCAAGAGGGGTACCTATTTGGGATTTTGACCCTGTTGTCCAGGTAAGCTGCTTCCTCGGAGAATCTACCCACACTCAAGTCACCTTGTCCAAAAATGATAAAAAATTGATACCATGAAAGAAGAAAGTACAAATATTAAAATATTATTCATTAGCAAAGGTATTTATACAATATGATAGAAATAATATCCCCTCAAATATTGCTAACATACACAAATGATGGTAATGATGCTGACACTATTTAACATAGTCAAAATGACTATGACAACTAACCTACCTAGATATTTACTAACAATGTAAATATCCTAAGGTAAAAGTAAGTACGAGTGGTAAAAGTAAAAAATTACTTTTTACCATGTAGTAAATAAATTTTACCTAATGTATGAAAAAGATAAATATCCCAAAGAATGGAATATTACTCTAACATGGGGTTGAGGGCTCTGAGATACCTAGATATAGTTTATTTGGTAAAGGCTCTTTGATATGGAACACCCTTAATAAGGGGGCTACTCTTATTAAGAAATGATTGTTTTGGATTTGTCTCAAAGGCTCAAAGGCTTTTTTCTAGCATGATTATTAGGATGGTTTCCCTAAAATTTTATCTATATTTTCTAATATTCAAGAGCTATGTAATTATTTCTTGGCTACTAGTTGGTATAGGGTGATGGATTATAAAGTTGACATAAGAGTTTAGAAGGTAGAGGTAGTTCACTAGAAATATCCTAGAGATTAGCCAACATGTGGTTTTGTTCAAGATAGAGAAGATTTGCCTCATATTTTGACTACTAGGAAGTGCTCTTCTTTATAGAATGGTGATGTTTTGGCTTGGGATCCATATCCTAGAGGGGTTTTCTTGATGGCTTCTGGTTATCATAATTTAGATAGGCAAAATTTTTGGGATGAGGATGTTCCTTGGTGGAAATAGGTTTAGAATTAGTTTTTTCTGACCCAAATGCAATTTCCATTTGTATTTGGTTACTAGGAACAAATATCTTACCTAGGATAATATCCAAAAGAGAGGTTTTTAGGGCCCTTCATTATGTTTCCTTTGTAATAATAGTGACAAATCTTTAGGAAATTTGCTCTTATAGTGTTCGTTTACATGGGAAATTTGGCATCTTTGGTGGAGGTTGTGGAAACAGTATTGTTCTCGTACTTCTTCTCTTGTTGATTTTTTGAGGAGTTTAGGAAGACCTTCTGCTAAGGTTTTCCTTCTTCAAGTTGCATGGAGTATTGAACCCTCATGTATTATATGGTATATTTGGCTTGAAATAAAGTGAATAATTTTTCAAGGTAGAAATTTAACTGTTTATCAGATTTGGCAGATCAAGAAAGTATTTCTTCTAAATTTCATATCATTATTCCTTTGGATTAATATAATATTTTTATGATGTAGTACCTAGGTTTAGTGGAGAATGGCCCTCATACTTATTTATTGATTGGGAGGAGAGGCCTCAATCAAAAAGTACAAAGATATGGTAGATGATATCCTCCACCTCAGAGGGTGTTTAAGATTAATATTGATGGCTCTTCCTAAGGTAATTTTGGTTATGCAGATATTGGTGGTGTTGGAAGAGATAGTTGTGGTGTAGCTCTTTTCATTTTATCTTGTTATAAAGGGAAGCAAACTAATAATTATATGGAGGCCATTGCTATTCATTTTGCTTTAGAAAAAGGTTATGTTTCGGGATGGTGGAAGATAATATCTAAGTCAGAATCTCAAAATTTTTATAATTTTTTGAAGACTCATAATATTTCTAATGTTCATTGGCAGCTGGCATTAGTGGCTCGAAAGATCATTCAAATTTTTTGACATCTGGAGTTTATTTTCTTTGTTCATATTTGTTGATATCTAGATTTTATTTCCTTTTTTCATATTCCCAAGGAATGGAATGGTGTGGTTGATTGCTTTGTAAAATGGTCTTCTGAGTTTTAGGAAGACTAGAATTTTAGGGAGTGGTATCACCTCTCATTGAATTGTTCTCGTCATCTTGCTAATTTACTTGCTACATATATGCTTGGTTGAGGTTGTTGTTTATTGGGTATCTTTTGGTCGAGTGCTTGGTGGTTTTGTGGGTCTCTTTATTTTGGCCCTTGTAAGGGTTATTTTTTTGGGATTCTCTGTTTCTTGTATGGTTTTATTGATTCAATAAATTTTTACCAAAATTTAAAAAAAAAAAATGGAAAATATTTGTGATAAAAAAATATGTTATATGTAGTTTAATTGACCTAACATCAAATATATTATTTTGATAGGAGTGGACCCAACATAAGCCATATATAGATTATTTTTAAGAAAATGTGTTATTTTTTATTATTTTAAAGAGTTTACCTACCAAAATTGTAGGCTATAAAGAAACCCAATTTAATGGCAAGAGTTGTCATCAAATTTATGATGAACAATACCTTATTGAAAATGTTGAGAAAGAGAGGAAAAAATGAATAAAAATGAAAGCAAACTCAGAATTAAGTTATTGTTGGATTTCAACCATGGATTAAAATTCATCCATATTGATGAAGTATTTTTCCATTTGAATTTTATAACCTTGAACACTTTAGTAAAATATTCATTATAATATATTTGTAAAAAAATTTAACGACCTACTTTTAACATCGAACGAAATATATCAAAGAGGTTTATATAAAGAGAATATAATGTATAACTTAGAAGCAAGTGAAACAATGATGCAATAATTAAAACCCTTGTTGTGCACCTTGCTATAGATGTTTTTATAGCTTCAAGCATCCTTGTGGGTTGCAAAAATAGAAACAACTCTGATTTGTGATCCTAACACATGAGAAACCCCTTTAAGGGACTACTTTTATTGTTCTTTTTGTTCCTTCTATTTGTAGCTCTAGAAATGAATGTATACATTGATTTCTTTCATTGCTCAAGGTAAAACAAAGGGAGGTGTTAAAAAGGTGTGCCTAGCTCAAATCCATAAAAATAGGTACGATGCTCTCTCATCCTCTTGTTTTTGCTCCTTCTAAATTTGCTTACACTACTAGGATTGGTATACCCCTCACTAAGATTACCATTAGAATATTTTTACTCCAATACTTGTGTAATTGATGTCATAGTTAAAAAACTCTCAACTTGGCAAACACTTCGAACCAATTTTGGAAAGTTTCTTAACAAATAAATAAAAATCAAGAAAAAAAAAAACAATAATAACCAATAAATAAATAAATAAAATAATTAATTTTATAAAAATATATTTAAACAAAATGAAGAAGTAAAAAATTGAATTTCTACTGGATTTTCATACAAAATGTTCTACTATAAATCTTAATCAATAAAACTAAAAAATACAACACATAAAATATCTTTTTTTTTTTAATAAAGGGGTAAAAATTTATTGATAAAAAGTCTAGATTACAGAGTATAATTGAGCTTTGAACCAGGACTCAAATAAACAGCCAAAAAGGCTAAAACCACTAGACTAGAATGACACCCGAAAAATACAATAAGAACAAACCACATTAAGTCTATACATCTTTATGGATCAACTCCCACAGGCATTGAGAGTCCCTAGACGAGAGACTCTTCCAATTATCGATACTCCAAGGATCCAGCAGCTCAGAAGCCCTTTTGGCAAGGTAATCAACAACCACATTCCATTCCCTTGGAATGTGCACAAAGGATATAAATTCAAACTCTTCACTCATTCTGATAATATGAATGGCTACAAAGGACAACTGCCAATTAACTTCCTCTATCCTTTTATTGTTTAAAATATTAACCACAATTTGAGAGTCAGACTTGTAGATAATCCTATGCCAACCAAGAGAAAACCTCCTCCGCAAAGCCTCAAGAATTGCAAGAGCTTCCATAAAATTGTTGAAGTGAACACCTTTATAAATGGAAAAGAAAAAAGTGACACCACCAGCAACACACAAAATATCTTAGTAAGTTTACCATTTTACATTTTCTATATTTTTCCTTTAGCAACTAACTTATCCAAATTCCCAATATTTTTTTTTTGTCAAGTCAAATCTCAAGAATTTTCAAGCAATCAATTTTTTTTATCAATCCTTAAAATCATCAACATTATTAAAATAATAGTAAATAATTTTTTTTATAATAATAATAAATTAATTTTAAACATAAATGTAAGTACAAAGGCTAGGTAATGTGTGGCCCATAAGAGCCTAGGTAGCAAGATAATGTAATAATCCAAACATACCAAAGGATTTCTATAGAAATCTATGGCCATTAAATCATAAAATCTGCAATCAAAACCAATGTTTTCTTAACAATGTTTGGTGCAAGTCCTCATTAAGGTGGGAAATATTCTTGTTGGGGAGAAATAAGAAAAAAATAAAAAGTGAAAATAAAATTAATATGGAAAAAATTTATAATTAAGTTATATGGTTAAATGTTAGTGTTGTCGCGACAATGTAAGGGTTTGAATGTTCAAAATGCTACATGGGTGAGTGTGTGAGGTGGGTGTTTGTATAGATGTGGGTTTTATCACTATTAATAAGCTCAGCTCCCACCATTAATAAAAGTTATGATTAGGATGAGGATGCAACATTGGTCGTAATAACCTACAAAAAAATAGTTATATGGCTAAAAATATTTTATTTAAAAATTTGGATCTTTAATATAATTAATTTTAAAGAATATTTAGAATTAATATATAATATTTGTAAATAAAAAGTCAAAAATTTTATGTGATAGAAAAAGTGTATTTTAAATTTATTTATATTTTTTTAATTGAAAATATTTCACATATATTAATGATAAAAAACAGTACATAATTACATTAAAAAAAAAAAAAACTATATAAAAAAACCTGCTCAACCTACAACAACACTACCCAATAATTTATTTATATTTTAATTTCAATAATCATCCTTATAAAAGATTATGATTGGGAACCTAAAAATAATTATATAATTAAAAATATTTTATTTAAAAATTTAAATGTTTTTAATTTTAAATAATATTTAAAATTAATATGTTATCTTTGAAAAGTTAGTCAAAAAAAATTATGTGATGAAAAAAATGTAATTTAAAATTATTTATATTTCCATTTATACTTTATTCTTTGGTTTAGTTATAATTATTTTGTTTTAAAAAATATTTCTCCCTATTTTTTTAATAAGAGGTTTGTCAAACTAAACTTATTTTTAAATATTTAATATTTTAAAAATCAAATAAAAGTTATTGAAAAAAATATTTTTATCAAATAATATTAATATTAAATAATTAAATACTATAAATAATTGTTAAGCTATTATAATACCACTATATGATTAAGATCCTATATAATTTAGTCTCAATCTATATAATTCATTATTAAAACAATCTCTTTATCAATTCTATTTCTGATATATAATTATCAAAGTGAATGACTTTTTTTTTACTATGAAAACAACAAACTTTTATGATTTTTTTTCCGAAAGCTTTGATTTATAACACAGCGATTAAACTATTTATAATATTAGGAGATTAGAGTGGAATGAAAATCCATTATAGAAATTGGCCTAGTTTATATAAGAACATGCATAACAACCTGGAGATTGAAAACTCAAAGGCTTTTCCTGTGTTACTATAAACGATGACAGCAACATCTGCAGCACACAAGATGGAAAGTTTGTTGGCCTTCTTGAAAAGTCCTGTTCTCCTCTTGGAAAAGGTCACCTGCCTGTTGTTTGTGTTCTCGATCTTCTTGATCTCAATCTTGCCCCTCCCCATTGTTTTCTCAAACTCTTCCAGTGTTTTCACCCACAAAAAAGGAGGCAAATCCTAACTCTAACAATGCTTGGAACTGATTTTGAGGCAGAGTTTGAGTGGAAAAGACTAGGGCCACAGAAAATTGCAAGCAAGAGGGTGACTTGAAACAGAAAACACCTCAATGCTAGGCAGGAGGACAGGCTCTGGGTGGATGTGACAAGCATTTAAATTTTCATCGACAAGTTTGCTCTGGGTGGAGAAACTAAGACATGCATGCCTTCCTCAAAAGATGAATGTCTGGTAGTGGCATTTTGATAATTGAACAGCTGTGTGCAATAGAAACACTTAACTGAAACCCAATGGAAGGTTTACGCTTGTCAAATCTTGAACGTTGGGACCACCTGCTGTAACTGAAGTGCCCACACTGATAGAGACTAGAGAGGGTTTTGCTTGTCCCATTTGACATGTGAGAAGGCAATAATAATGATATCTTCAGTTAGCTTTGTCATTGCTAACTGAATAACTTTGAATTATTCCACAACACTATGTCTTCGACATTAGCCAAGGAGTTTATATCAAACTTGTTTGAAAACTAATTAAAAATTCGTAATGTTATATTGTAAATATTAAAAGGTTCAACACTATGTATTCAACCCAAACCATATTTCCTTCATATTAGCCAAAGATTTTATATAAACTTGTTTGAAAACTAATCTTAAATCTTGAAAAATGTAAATAGTAACAAAATTAAAATTAAAATTAAAGGAATTCCTATTCATGAAATAGTTTAAATCCGTTATAATTTGGTTTTTATAAATTTAACGAAAAACTTCTTGCGGGACCTTTTTTTTTTGGGTCCAAGAAACCATGATTAGGGGTTGCACATCATCAAAATCATCTGGAATTCATGCCCAGCCTATGACCGCACTAGCATTATCAATTAGATTTTGAGAAACCATAATTAAAGAGTTCTACACCGTAAAAATCATTCGAAGTCGCGCATTATCAATAAGATTTTGGATACCAAATGTGTGTTTGATAGGGTGGAGATTGGAATGAAGGACCTCCCTCGGAGGATTTCCCTACCCTCTCCAAATCACCTTAAACACTTAGCTATAAATCCGTTATAATTATACTTAGAAATATTTTATAATTATTATATTCTCTAAATTAGATGTAAAGGCAGTCGTTTAAAAAAGTAAATTCCTCTCACCATATCCTAATAGATTTGGACAATAAGAAACTAATATGGCTATGATATCATTTTCTAGATGTATTAAGAATTTATTTGAACTAGATTTTTGGAACATCTCTTTAGAACAAGGTTATTTACTATAATAGATTATCATCTTGTACAACATTGGAGGTTAGGTGTAAATAGTTGTTTGTTGTCAAATTTTACTTATTTAAGGTTTATTTATTATTTTATATTTTGAGGTATATTATTTGGACCCTATCCCTACAATTAAAATAATATTTTGTCAATTGTATATCTATTACTCAAAAAAAAAAGTTAATTTATATTAAATTTTAAATGAAAGCTTTTACAATAAAAAAAAGTGGGTGGGTTAACACACCTCATGGGGAATCAAACTAGCCCTCATTGAAAAGGGTTAGTAAACAAAGTCACCAATAAAACACAATTTTACCAATCATAATCATTGGTGATCATTACATTAAAGAAAGCACATCATATGGAGTAATGTGCCCTAATCTTTTGTCTTGCATAAACTGCTAGTGATTATGGAATAGAAATTCACCCCTCTACATTGTGATTAAGACCTTCAGTATCTGCATTGCTCCAACCAATAATTGGCTCAAGTGAAACTGGTTGAACATCATCCCACCCCCATTCTTGTGGTATGAACAAGCAATGCCAATATTAGGCTACTTCCTGACTGGTGAGGGCTAGAACTAGTGCCAGTCTACGAGAGCACTTCTTGCATATTATGGAGGTTGACGATGAGAAGGATCTAAAATGCTCCTAAGAAGATTACATCATCAAAATAGTAGGTGGTAAAGAAAAAGCACACCATATTCATAGGCTTCAGTGCTCTTGAGCATCATTGGAGGTATATACATTAATAATACCAAAATATAGCCCACCAACCTTAAGTAAAATTCAAACTACGTGATTGGAGGGGTCCACACCCCATGAGATAGAACTATCTTTCCACCTAGATTCTCTAACAACATGGTGCCCTCAATCACCACTCCATAAAATACCGTGTGGTCTCATATCCCCATATGCTTTTGTAACATCTCAAAAAATTATAATAATAATATAGTTTTATATAAAGATATGCTTAGTTTTTATGAAAAACAAGCTTCGCCTTTATGACCCTAATTCCTGCTTCTTGCCTTCTGACTTCCCACACGCTCTTTGGTACACCTGGTTCAATTTTTAGGTTGCTTCTTCTAGGGTTTTGGTAAGATTGGACAAAGCCATGATTTCTGAGTGTGACAAGTTTCAGTTCTCCCATATTTTTCCTTCTTCACCGTATGTGTTGACTTTACCTGGTACTACACTATATGATCATTCACCTATTTTATTCTCGGTGGCAATGTTAAATTTTCAACCTAGAGTGCATTCTTCATAGTTTTACCTAAATGTTTCTTTTTTGCATAGCTTTAGCATGAAAGCTCATATATGTTGTATTTGGAATTTGATTCCTAGACCTGATGGTATTTCTGGAAGGATTGAATGGTGGAATGCTACCAGTCAACGAACCACTAAGTTGTTGCGAACTCTAGGTGTTGAAGTTGTAAAATGATGAAAACAGGCTAAGTCTACCTTACAAAGTGAGCTATCCAAAGCCTGTATCAGGCTTGAAGCCTCTCCTTTCAACTCTGTTGCTCAATCCCAAGTTTATTCCGTTCGGCATGAGCTGAAAAAGGTTGATTTGTATGAATCCAAGGGGGCTCAATTACGTGCTCGAATACATTGGCTCAAAGTGGGGGACAGAGTGACCAAATAATTTTTTCAGTGCCTTAGACCTCCTGCTCAACATTCTCAGTTTCAAGCCATTCAATTTCATGGGCAGAGATTTACAGATCTTTCAGACATTGTCAAAGTATTTGTTTCACATTATCAATGTGTTTTTGCTTCTCAACCCCTTTATGATGTTATAAGGCAAGCTTTTGCTGATTGTACCGTTGTTGTCCCCAGCAAGCTTTCTCCTAAGCAAATGTTATTTTGTGACACTCCTATTTCTCTGGAAGATCTAAAAACTGCCTTGTCACTTATGGCCAATGATAAGGCACCTAGGCTTGATGGCTTCCCATGTGAATTCTATAAAGAATTTTGGGATATTCTTGGTTCTGATCTCCACAAAGTTTATCTTGAAGCCCTGCAATGTGGTTCACTGGGTTCCATTATTAAAAAAGGAAATTTTAAATTTATTCCTAAGTCTGGAGATCCTGAGCTCATCACCAATTGGAAGTAGATCACCCTGCTTAATGTGAGCTACAAGATTATTGCTAAAGCCCTTGCGCTTAAGCTTAAATCTATTCTGCATTTGATTGTCAGACCTGAACAAACTGGCTTTGTTAAGGGAACATACATTCTTGATAACGTTCTTGTTGTTTGGGAAGGTATGGAGTGGGCAAGAAATTCTGAACAAGATGCTTTATTCATTAAGATAGACTTTGAGAAAGCCTATGATAAGATGGAGTGGTACTTCATAACTACCATGCTTTAGGCTCTAGGTTTTGGGTCAGTATTTGTGAGCACCATTCTTATGTTATTTCAAGATGCTTCAGCTATTCTTACCTTGAATAATAGTCAATCTCAGTCAATTTCTCTTGGTCGCTCTATGAGACAGGGGTGTCCTCTTGCTCCATATCTTTTCATTCTTGCTACAGAGGCTTTTGGCTATTTGTTGGCCCATAAGATGGATCAAGGATTAATCAAGGGTATTGCTCTCCCTAATTCTGACCGTCAGTTGGTCAATGGTCATTTTGTAGATGATTCCTTCTTAACACTTCAAGAATATGAGCAATCCCTTTCCTCGGCTATTAGTTGCTTAGATATGTTTTTTTTAGCCTCTAGTTCTTCTATACAATGGAAAAAAACATCTTGTTTTTGGTAATCTCAATCTCAACTGCCACACTGGTTACATCAATTCCAATGGACTTAGATTCATCCAGGTGAGGTGTTTAAATTTCTTGGAATTCCTTTTGCATTCCATGGTTCCTCTGCTCAATTGTGGCAGTATGTTATTGATAAAGTGGAAAAGAAGCTTTCTTACTAGACTAGTAAGAAACTTTCTCTGGCAGGAAAATTTTAGATTTGTTCTAAGTTTTTAGCCACTACCCATGTCTATTATTCATCTTGTTGGGTTCCATCCAAATCTTGTTATAAAAAACTGGATAAGCTTCTGAGAAACTTCTTGTGGGCCAAAGACTCTGTCAAGCAAGGTTTTCATCGGGTAGCCTGGAAAATTTGTTGTTTGCCCAAGGATTATGGAGGCATGGGTTTGTTTGATTGTCACCGATAAGGTCTTTCCCTTTGTGCTAAATGGATCACCCGATATTTAATTGGGGATGAATCTTGAAAAGTGCTAGTCAGGTATTGCATTTCTTCTAGTTTACTTTAGGGGAAGAAAATTTGGAAAGGGGTGGGATTGCAATCCATTCTTACTGCCCTTGTCCCTATTTAAATTAAAGGTTCTTTTGTCATTTAGAGTATTTGGAAAGCCTGGGAGGCCTTCAAACCCTAGCTTAGTTGGAAAGGGCATTTTTGCAAAGCATGTGCCTCTTTGTCTTCCATGAATATTTGGTGGTCTCCTGTTATCACTTGGCAAGGTTCTCCCTTAGCTCTGGTGCAGTGGGTCAGAGTGCATAGGTTCTATAAGCGTGGTATTGCTTCCATTTTTTATTTCTTCTCCCGACATGCCAGGTGTTGGATACCCTGGGAAATTTTTCATCAAATTCACAATTTAAATCTTGGTGATAGAGACACTTATGAGGTGGTTATTGATAGTATTCCGTTTTCTATTTGGAGCAAACTACATAAGCATTTTCAAAAACCTTGGTGGTCAGATTGGTGTTGACCTGGGGAGCTTCTTGTTTTGCAATATAAAGCTCATATTGGTTACAAATGGCTCACCTCAAAAGTTCCAATGGTTGATAAGCTCACTCTGAGATGGAATTTAGTCTCTCTTCCATCCCAATGGAATAAGAGGATTCATATTGCTTGGGCTACTTATATTGAACCTAAACAAAGTTTTTTTTCTTGGAGTATCTTACATCAAGGGTTACCTGTTGGCAGTAGGATCAAGAATCTGGGTGTTCATAATCTCATTTTCCTGGTTTGTGGACAAGTGAAAGATTTACTGCATGTTTTTTGGTCTTGTGATTGGGCTCAGTCAGCTTGGGAGTGGCTTCTTGAAATTTTCAGACCTTTTATGCAGGAGGATTTTACTTGGGTGCATGTTATTTTGGGTGACCCTATTGCTTTTTCCTTCAACTTGGATGTTGTTTGGAATATTTTTAGAATTGGTACCTTGTTTTATCTATGGAAGTCTTGGAATAGAGCTATTTTTTCTCAGCAATATGTCGGACATGTCTTCTCTTTTGCTGATAAATATGATATATTCTTTGATTGTTGGTTATAGATTCAAGTACAGGTTAAAAAAGTACAAGTGGAGCTACAGTACTTGCGTACCCTCATGGATCATTGGGGGAATGCACCCTGCATTATGAGTCATGTGCATCTTCCTTCCCCTTTCAGGTGGCAATAATTTCTCGGCTTCTTTCTTTTTGAATGCATATTTAATATTGTTTTGGTAGTTGTTATTGGCAGTTTGTGGGCTGTTTCTGACACTCTTGTATACTCTTAACCACAATGGTTAATGTATTGGTTTACGGGGTGTACTAATCCCACCCACCCTTTTTTGTATGATTAAACATTATTTTATTAATATAATGGCTTTTTGATCCAAAAAAAAAAGATATCTATTATTGATTGTGTAATTATTATATAGGTTAAAATAAA
The DNA here is from genome assembly GCA_028583015.1 of Wollemia nobilis. NCBI lineage: Eukaryota > Viridiplantae > Streptophyta > Pinopsida > Araucariales > Araucariaceae > Wollemia > Wollemia nobilis. Next base: position 4,205,348 of record JAQPPZ010001753.1, read on the forward strand.
TACCTTACAAATTAGGAAAGGTAAGTTGATTACATTATTTAAATAATTATAACTTAGCAAAGGTTTATTATTTTATGTAGATAGCTATTATATAATATTAATAAATTTCATACAAGAGTTCTACCTATTGTTGCCATTGCACAACTCACCCCAATTGGGGATCTACTTGAAATTTTTATATTCTTTTTATCTAAATTTGCTTTTATCAATATTTTATACAAAGATATTTACATATATCCTTTTAAGCTTACTCATATTGAACTTTATTTACTTTTCATAGTTTGTAAAATTAAGCTAGGGTTTTCAAAATTCCACCACTTTTGTTCCTATAATTAGTTGTATGCTTAAAATTGCCATAACTTTAGTTTGAGATCTTTGTTTGATGTGATTTAAATCTTGATGAAAATACATTGCAATTATATTTTCAATGGTACCAAATTTGTATATATAGCATCAATAGTTTAGGAGATTTGGCAAAAATATCATTCAATAATATCAATTCCCCGTAGTAGTCTATGAATTTCAAAGCGATGTATCTTTCAATACACAAGGAATTTTATATTTATTTCAATTATTTTGGATGTCCATTTGGCTAGATTAGAAATATGGAAAGTGTTATAAAATTATGGGCACCATAAAATTTTACCTTTATTTTTTTACACTAGAGAATTGTTCTTAGCTCCTAATCATGCATTCATTACATAGATTCAATAAAATAAGGTTCATTTTCTACTAAATAAGATTTAAAAATAGATTTCTAATGAGTATAAACCTGCCTAGATTATTGTCTTTAATTGCCTACCTTATAGCTTGCTAGATCACCATCCATTTAAATCCCTTTTGGTGATAAATATTACTATTAAATTCAAATCACCTAGTCAAGAAATTAATGAAATCATTTGCCAACCATATTCTATATACAATTTATCCAAACAACTAATGTTTACTTACTACAAAAGGTCCTAAGGTCTCACTTTTATATTAATTCATGACTTCAAAATTCATGCATAATCTAAATCCCATGTCTATGTGCCTCCCTTTCCCTTCAACATTAAGGTTTGGAAAATAAGGCTTAATTAATAAAACCGTACCTCTTTTAGTACTTTGATTTTGATCAAATTAAAAGGACTAATATTTATAAGGATTTAATTTAACCCTACAATATTAACAAGCATTTAGTTATTGAGTAGATATATGGCCCATGATAGAGCACTCACCAACACCTAAATCAATGTTCAAAGCACTCAAGTCATCTACACCAACTTTTAATCTTAATTTTTTACATTTTGACCAATAATAATGTATGATCCACATGTTGTCCCCTCGTCACATTTAATCCCAACCATCCATTTTAAACCAGTTGCATTCAAGCGCTATGCATGTAGCGATGCACTCCCATTCATTGATTCTGAAAGCATGAGATTCCAAAAATAAAAGAGACACTAATGGCTGCAATGCAAACTAGCTAGCTTGATGCATGAAATAACACGGATATAATCAAATAAAAAGTAGGAGCACAGCCCTTTGTATTAATGTGATTCCAACTCGGTTACAATACGTCTCCTCCATTTTTAAGGGCTAGGAGAGTTAGCATGTTTCCATTACAAAAAGTGCATAGTGATCTTCTTCCGCATGCCCACATTTGAAACGGGCAGGCCAAAGTGTTGCCACCGCTTATGCTGATGAATCCTTGCTTGCTGCTGCTTATCCTACATTTAGAGACACAAGAAAGGCGTTAGTAGCACCTACTGCAAACGTGAAACATTTACTCCTTGAAATTAGTGAAAGATGTATGCTTAAGATTATTGAAAACAGTGAATAAAATGAATATAAATGACCTGCACATTTAACAGAATAAACACGTAATGAACGAGTAGACTAAAATGACAGATCATAGAATGTAGAACATAATGCATCTAACAAAATAAACACGCAATGAACGAGTAGACTAAAATGACAGAATGTAGAACTTATAACATAATGCATCTAACAGCATAAACATGCAATGAAAGAGTAGACTAAAATGACAGAACGTAGAACGTAAAATGTAATGCATCTAACAGAATAATGTAGAATGTAATGCGTCTAAAAAAGTGTAATGGTAGAATAGACTAACATGAAACTAACAAAAAGGTGCGGGGTGCCCAAGCGGGCCGCCCCCGTTGGAACTTGATTTCGGCGCCAATCCTACTAAGGAAGGGCCCAAAATCTCTCAGGTTGTGGTGTCGTCGAATTGGTGGATTACGGTGGTAAAATGTCGGGTTTAGGTCTGATTCATGCTTCCAAAAAACACCCAACAACCTCTCTTGCGAAAGAGATTTTGTATGTGAAAATGCGAATCAAAACAGATGCAATCGGGTCTTTTAATGGACAGCACTTCGTTGCTTTTAAAATGCCTCCCGCATTTTTTTTTGGGGTGGGAAAGTCCACCGTTTTATAGACCCATAGGGTCTCTTTGGAAGGGTATGTAGGGACACTACGTGGCGGCCATGCCTTCCCAAGAGGGAGGAGACTCCTCCTTGACTTGGGCTTACATGACTGCCCTTGTGACAGTCTACTAACTGCCAATCTGCCCACCTACGCGCGCATGCACAGTAGGCGGCAATAATTGACTGTAAGAGCTGCCACTCGTTTTAATGTCCGCCTTCGATGGTTAAAAATTTGCCTTTGATGTTTTAATGTTTGCTTTTAATGTTTTAATGTTTGCTTTTAATTTTTTAATGTTTGCTTTTGATTGGTTAACGTCTGCTTTTGATTGGTTTGTTTTTTATTATTTTAAATGTTTTGTTTTTTATTATTTTAATGTTTGCTTAGGCATAACTGCGAAGTTCTTATCGCGACGTCGTGATATCGCGATGTCGCAATATCGCGACACCAACAGGGGAACAAGGCGCAGCGGCTGGAGTTGTCATGATATAGCGACAGTCGCGACATCGTGACAGCACGACATCGCGATAGTGCGACGTCGTGACTGTCGTGATATCACGACAGTGCGATATCGCAACTGTCGCAATATCGTGACAGGTAGCAATTTTTGCCTAAGTGTCCCAAAAAGCAATTTTTGCCTAAGTGTCTCAAAAAGCAATTTTTGCCTAAGTGTCTCAAAAAGCAATTTTTGCCTGTCATGTAACCAAAGCACTATCATGTAACCGGATTGGTACCTTCCAAAATTGTTGTGTAAGTGGCTAGGACCACTGTTTGACCTTTGAGGGCTGCCCTGAAGGTTGTGTGTGTCAATGCGATCAGTGTTTGTAGTCACATAATCGGATTGGTGTTGTTTTGGTGTCTACAGATGCCCCTTTTTGGGAAGCGCTGTGGGTGATGCAGTGCTGAGCAAAAATAGATAACCAAAGCACTAATGATTAGGGTTTCTTGGTAACCTAACCAACTTTTGATGCCCCAAGTATGGAAAGGGCATGCATTCTTGAATCCTTGCTTCTAACGAGCTAAGGAATTTGATTTCAAGTGTTAACCTATTTTGGTGAGGTGTGACTTGAGCTTGGACATTGATCGGTCATGATTAGGCAAAGGGCGCAACCTTTTGTCCATAGGGGAACCTTGTGTTCATGCTTCGGGAATGCCAAGTGTTTGATCAATTTGATTGTTGCTTGTTTACTACCCCAAGCAGGAGCGTGATTGTCTTTGTCAATGATTCTTTGAATGCATGTCATTGCTTTGATTGGGTGTGTGCTTGTTGATTGGTGACTAAGTGTGACTACCCCCTCAAGCGACGAATCGATGAGGGAATGACCTTCATGAGAAAAGCGACGAGTCGCTTGACCCAAGATGACTTGTGCAAGGGTGCCTTTAGATGTTTTACCGTTAAGCATGTGCAATTTCCCGACATTTGGACCTATTTTTGGTGGGTGTTAACCCTTTTGGTGATGCCATAATGGGGTGAAATCGTCGAAAACCCGTCTTCCCGTGGAGCGGTCCGGCTATGGTAGCCTTCTTGGGGAAGTAGGAGAGTGACAATTTGAGCCCCGACATCGATTTTTTATGCCAAGAGGTTAAGTGCAAGAGCACTTGTGTCCGAAAATGCTTATTGCTATGTTTTTGTGTTGCATTTTTGTGATGTTTTTGTTGTTTTGATTTTCTTGCTTTGTGTATATGTCATGATTTTATGTTATGCACAATGATTGATGTTGATGGATGCATGCTACTTTATATTGATGTATGCATATGGTATGATAAATGCGATTGTTGTATGTTGATTTATTTTGATGGATGCATATGTTGTGATGAATGCAAATGTTTTTTATTTATATGTGATATGCAAAAATGAAATGGATGGATAGAATTTGTGATGTTTGGCTATGGCACCATAGACTATTTAGAACTCTATTATTTTGTCTTTTAGGCGATTGTTGTGATGCATGACTTTGTATGTATACATGTGGTTTTTCTTTTTTTATATTTTTTGATGGTATTGTAAGGATGAAAAGTAGCGCAGTTGGTTTAGAAATGTAGCTAAGGTTTTTTGAGACTCAGACGGTTTTAACTTACTAGCCATGACTGTACTTTATCTTACAAGACTTTTGAACAAGGTATGAATCGGACTTGTTTTTGACCAAGCTATTTCACATCCCTGTGTGTGCAATTGAGTTCATTTATGTGGTATTTGTCGGGATACCGCCGAGTGCCGAATGGGCTTTCAATCGAACTCGTATTGAGGATCACCTAATTAGCTCCACTAACTCCTTTGTTGTATTTAGTTAGATTAATCTATGGTGTTATCCAGGATACCATAAGCTAGCTCATCCTTATGCAAACATTGGTCTACACATACGCAAAGCGAATGTGACGGACATATCGTCATGCGGGTAGGATACCACCATTGCCAGATAGGTCTGTCAACCAAACTCGTAATGAGGATCACCTAGATGGTTTTCGAATGCTGAGAATTCCAGGGATTCAAGTTCAGGATATTTGTTGGCTAAATGATTTAGAAAGTTGCTCGTCTATATAGTGATGAAAATCACTGTTTATTTTCTATTAATTCTTTTTGAACAAGGATTTTGAATAGTAGTGATAACCACTGTTATTTGATTTTGTATTTTGAGTATTGTGAGTTTGGGTTGGTGAGTGGCCTTGATCCTTGTGGACTTGGGGACGACTATGCATCCTTTGCAGGGACATGTAGTACGAATCCTTACGACGTTAGGGACCAAGGGGGTGATGGAGATTATGGAGCAAGGGCATTGATCTTTTAGGCCTTGGGGATGACTACCCATCTTGGTTAGGGGCGGATAGTACGAATCCTTACAACTTGGAGACCAAAGGTGAATGGAAAGTGTTAGGATGATGATTTGTTGGAATTTTGTTTGTGAATGGTGTTGATCCCTTTAGGTCTTGGGGATGACTACCCATCCTTGGCAGGGACGTGTAGTACAAATCCTTACAACTTTGGGAACCAACTATGATTGGGATTTGGTAGTGGTAAAAACCACTGTTTTATGGAGGTGAATGGATAGGAAAGAGCTCATCCTTTTTTCAATTCTCAGCATTCTAGAACCATTCGCACAGGGGGATGAGCAAGATAACCGTTTCACTTATGGTGACCTAGATTACTGCACAGGTTTCATCTTTCATTCACACAACTTGGGAATTTTTATGTGTTTTAATTTGTGTTGGGATGTTACGTAACAAGGCGTATTTCAAGTGTAACTCTACCTTTGTAGACTCGATACATTACATAGCTAAAGAGAAAAATGATGGCTGAATCACAAAAACTCTTGATACATTGAAAGACCACTGACTCTAGTGTGGTAAAAAGCAATGCATGGTGTTTTTGTTATTTTTGTAAAATGGAACAGTGTGGAACAAGATGGACTAGTAGAGCAATTATAGCCTATGGTGCCTTTGACCCGTACGACCACAAATATGCAATGTATGGATGCAATGCTTTAATGCGGCTATGTATTTTTGTATTTTTGATGGATTGATTTTTGTGAATATGAAGATGAGGTACGAGAAGAGCTCTCTATTGATGAATTTGAGTATGCCTAGAAATGAGATGCAAAATTTTTTTGTTGTTTTTGATGATTTTTGTTGTTTTTGAATTTTCTTGATTTTTGACCAAGCGATTGTGGAAATCCTTGGAGCATTTTTGGATTGACCAAGCGATTTTAGGGATCCTTGGAGCATTTTTGGGATTTGACCAAGCGATTTAGAATCCTTGGAGCATTTTTGGGATTTGACCAAGCGATTTAGAATCCTTGGAGCATTTTTGGGATTTGACCAAGCGATTAGAATCCTTGGAGCATTTTTGGGATTTGACCAAGCGATTATAGAATCCTTGGAGCATTTTTGGGATTTGACCAAGCGATTATAGAATCCTTGGAGCATTTTTGGGATTTGACCAAGCGATTATAGAATCCTTGGAGCATTTTTGGGATTGACCAAGCGATTGCGATAATCCTTGGAGCATTTTTGGGATTTGACCAAGCGATTGCGATAATCCTTGGAGCATTTTGGGATTGACCAAGCGATTGCGATAATCCTTGGAGCTTTTTGGGATGACCAAGTGATTGTGATAATCCTTGGAGCTTTTGGGGTTTTGACCAAGCGATTGTGATAATCCTTGGAGCTTTTTGGTTTGGATTATGGCTCTTCAGGGGATAGAGGTACCCCCAGATTGATGGTCTTTACACTCTGGATCTGGCTCTAGGGGAACGGGCACGAATGGATCATCCCTATGCATGGATAGGAGGACAGGGTCTACCCTCGGTATTGATATTGCTATGGGATCTCTGGGCATAAATTGATCTTTGTATGCCCAAAGTGGCGGATGTAACGCTTGGTCCCACTGCGGTGGGTTAACGCACCACTCATGCCCTAGTATTATGTTTATCTGTTGACATGCTTCCTCAATTTTTATGGGATGTCGATGCTGTCGCATGTGATTGTTGTGGGCTATCTTTGTTTTATCCTCACCTTCGACCAGTGAGTATAGCTCATCAGAATCTGGATATTTTGAGACATGGAGGACTACATCATCAGGTAGCCCTACGGTTAAAGGTTGATCCTCTTCGAAAGGAGCCTCATGTAAGTTGGGCCTTGGGAGCTCCAAAATCTTGGTCTCTATCGACTCTAAGTGCTCTAGCGCTTTGCATGTATCGGGAGATTTGAGCTCCTCCTCTTTGGTTGGTTCTTGTTGAGGAACTTGGGGCTTATGGAGGGGTGGCCAGATAGCACCCCCCATGCCTTGGTGGGGTAGTTCATCCCGCTCTTCTTCTCGCTCTGATTCCTTAGAGGCTTCTTGATGAATTTCTAAAGGTGGCCCATAAACCTGAGTGGGTTCCTGAGGAAGGTGCCCATCATTGGTTATAGGATTAGCCTCCCACTCATGTCTAGGAGGCATCGAGGGCGATGCTTGATAAGGTCATGGAGACTTGTCTCGCACCCGGGGTTTGTGCCTCTCATAATGTTTTTTCTTATGTGTGTGAGGGGTTGGAGTCCTCTCCTGCATAGTGTGTTGGAACAACTCATCCTTCCAGTGCTTGAAGGTGCTCTTTATTTAGAAGATACCATTGCTCTAACTGTTGTCATTCTAGCTCAAGTTGCGTGAGTTGCATCCGATGTGTGAAATGCTTGACAGATTCTAAGATAGTTGGTCTTACCGCCTCATGTCTAGAAGGCCTAGATGCCTCTCCTAGATATCTATCTCGGTCATAGTGATCCAAGATCTCTATAGGCTGCCTCCCTCTGTTGGAGGTAGTGGCATTTATCCAAGGCTCTAGCCTCAGTAGGTGATCCTGATAACTAGCATTTGCGGAGGTGTCTTGCTCCCGCGATGTATATTGTTCTTGAGGAAGGTAAGGGTTTTCCTCTTGCTCTTTGTCATAAGTGAAAAAGGAACGGGTGGAGTTGGCTCGCCCTGCCTGAGGAGCCTTGTGCTCTAGATTTGTCTTTGTAGTCCTGACAACTAGAGGGGGTGAAGGAGGGATAGTGTAATGATGTGGTTCCTCCCGTTGAACCCTATGTTGACCTAGTGCTTCATCGCACGGTGACCGCTCATAGTGAGCATCTGAGGGAGCTCTCTTATGGATGTATCCCTCATGGAAGGGTGTGTGCTGAGTGCTATACTGAACATGAGTGCTCCTCAAAGAGGTGCCCCTATAGTCCCATTCTATCGGGGCATGGAGGGGACTGCCTTGTGTGTCAGGCCGCCAAGGTGGTATGACCAAATCCTTGGGGCTATACCGGAGGTGACTTGTGCCTCCTTGGATATTCCCCACAGCATCCGCCCATGATTGGGCTTGGCTACGGGTGAACACCATTGTGGTGCTCCTCTACTAGCTAAGCAGATTTTTATCTCATTTATGATGATTTTTTTTTTTGTTACACTAAGCAAAAATGAACACACACATACACAAACAGTGATTATCTCTTTTAAGGATTAATAGTGTGTCCTAAATAGGTTTAGTGCATTTTGATGTTTTGTTTTGTTTTTTTTTTGCAAGTTTTGAAGAATGTTTAAATGCATAATGTTGGCTCATATGACTCCCATAAATGGTCGCCCCTTCAATATACCATTGCCGGACCGATATACCAACCTCTCTATATACCCGCCCTTACGAGAGGGAAACTATAGGTACGTGAGAGCAGATGGTACGTGGAACATAGGCGGTATGGAAGGGGGGATTGTCCTATTAATGACACCTACCATAGAAGACTTATCCTCGTGCGCATGGGAATCACCCCAGTGACACTCGGTCAGCTTTTGTCAGGATTTACGCCTAACAACAGTGACAATCGGGGAAATGGATGCAAAGCTAAGCCAAGGTGGTGATGAACCCACCGTTGGTCTTGCTCAAGGGCTGGGGTTTTACGACCAGCTCCTTGGTTTAATTTACCATGTGATGTGTGTGGGGTTCATTTTATTTAATAAAAATGAAACAAGCATGAACAACTTTCCCTAAGCAAGTAAAAGTTGACAAAAAAAGTAGAAACAAAAAATAATAATAATAAATAAATAAATAAAAATGCAGGTACAGCTTTGGAACCTTACCTTTTTTTTTCTCTCAAATCGGTTGTCTCTGATTCGGCCTGGTACCTTTAAGCACAAAAAACATAAATCAGTTTCTGAATCTAAAAAAAAAAATAGGGGACATAGTCCCACTATGATCGCCACTAAAAGCATGAGATTCTGGAAATAAAAGAGACACTAATGGCTACAATGCAAACTAGCTAGCTTGATGCATGAAATAACACGGATATAATAAAATCAAAAGTAGGAGCACCGCCCTTTGTATTAATGTGATTCCAACTCGGTTACAATACGTCTCCTCCCTTTTTAAGGGCTAGGAGAGTTAGCATGTTTCCATTACAAAAAGTGCATAGTGATCTTCTTCCACATGCCCACATTTGAAACGGGCGGGCCAAAGTGTTGCCGCCGCTTATGCTGATGAATCCTTGCTTGCTGCTACTTATCCTGTGTTCAGAGACACAAGAAAGGCATTAGTAGCACCTACTGCAAATGTGAAACATTTACTCCTTGAAATTAGTGAAAGATGTATGCTTAAGATTATTGAAAATAGTGAATAAAATGAATATAAATGACCTGCACAATTAACAGAATAAACATGTAATGAACGAGTCGACTAAAATGATAGATCATAGAACGTAGAATGTAATGCATCTAATAGAATAAACACGCAATGAATGAGTAGACTAAAATGACAGAACGTAGAACTTATAACGTAATGCATCTAACAGAATAAACACGCAATGAACGAGTAGACTAAAATGACAGAACGTAGAACGTAGAACGTAATGCATCTAAAAAAACGTAGAACGTAATGCATCTAAAAAAGTGCAATGGCAGAATAGACTAACATGAAACTAGAAAAAATGTGCGGGGTGCCCAAGCGGGCCACCCCTGTTGGAACTTGATTTCGGCGCCAATCCTACTAAGGAAAGGCCCAAAATCTCTCAGGTTGTGGTGTTGTCGAATTGGTGGATTAAGATGGTAAAATGTTAGGTTTAGGTCCGATTCATGCTTCCAAAAACCACCCAACAACCTCTCTTGCGAAAGAGATTCTGGATGTGAAAATGTGAATCAAAACGGATGCAATCGTGTCTTTTAATGGACAACACTTTATTGCTTTTAAAATGCCTCCCACATTTTTTTTTGGGGTGGGAAAGTCCACCGTTTTATAGACCCACGGGGTCTCTTTGGAAGGGTACGCAGGGATGCCACGTGGCGGCCATGCCTTCCAAAGAGGGAGGAGACTCCTCCCTGACTTGGGCTTACATGACTGCCCTTGTGACAGTCTGCTAACTACCAATCTGCCCACCTACGCGCGCATGCACAGTAGGCGGCAATAATTGACTGTAAGAGCTGCCACTCATTTTAATGTCTGCCTTCGATGGTTAAAAATCTGCCTTTGATGTTTTAATGTTTGCTTTTGATTGGTTAACGTCTGCTTTTGATTGGTTTGTTTTTTATTATTTTAAATGTTTTGTTTTTTATTATTTTAATGTTTGCTTAGGCATAACTGCGAAGTTCTTGTCATGATATCACGACATCGCGATATCGCAACATCATGATATCGCGACACCAACAGGGGAACAAGGTGCAGCGGCTGGAGCTGTCATGATATCATAACAGTCATGACATTGTGACAATGCGACATCACAACTGTCGTGATATCGTGATCGTCGTGATATCACGACAGCGCGACATCGCGACTGTCGTGACATCGTGACCGTCGTGATTTCGTGGCAGCGCGACGTCACGACCGTCGTGATATCGCGACCATGGCGATATCGTGACAGGCAACGATTTTTGCCTAAGTGTCCCAAAAATCAATTTTTGCCTAAGTGTCTCAAAAAGCAATTTTTGCCTAAGTGTCTCGAAAAGTAATTTTTGTCTGTCATGTAACCAAAGCACTATCATGTAACCGAATTGGTACCTTCCAAAATTGTTGTGTAAGTGGCTAGGGCCACTGTTTGACTTCTAAGGATTGCCCTGAAGGTTGTGTGTGTCAATGCGATCAGTGTTTTTAGTCACATAATCGGATTGGTGTTGTTTTGATGTCTACAGATTCCATTGGCTAATGAAATTTGAGTGCTACATGTATTGCAAATAATTCTTGTTCATCCATTGCTCTGACCAATGAGAATAAAATGCTCATATTTCATTTCTCCACTCTACACTATTGATTTTTCCCATTCAATCCCCACCACCCATTTCTCCTTCAATGGAATGTATTCACTTGAGTTTCCCTGCTCCACTTCGCACCATATATTTCTTCGATGCAATCTAAACCATACATTTCTTGGGAGAAAATCCTAGCTTTAAGACTTTATTATTTTTATTAATTAAAGTAATTAGGCCCAAAACTTAGCACTAAATCTAATGTTGCAGATTTTGGATATAAAATTAATAATTCATGAAAAGTGAAACATTTTGTGCTACGTAACCTAAACCTTAGACTTTGAATATTAGAGATATGAAATTAGTGTGGAAATTCTTAACATTAAATTTTAGTTCTTCATGGAATGAAATAAAAATGGGTCTATGTAATATTTAATCCTTGGAGCATTAACATTAGACCTTATTGAAAATTAAAACAAAGTAACCTAAAATTTGAAATTAAAAATTCAGCATGGGATTAATAACAAAAAGGAGGAGAAACCTTTGTCTAAGAATATCAAACCTTAGACCAAGATTTTAATAAATAATTAAAGCTTAGAAGCATCAAATTAATAAAATTAAATGGTCAACCCACTCTATTTATATCATTTTTTTCCATTAAAATTCAAGTGCTCGATCACATTATCACTTTAAAAAATGGATGATAATCAAAACTAAGTTGTGCTTCTCAATGACAAGATGGCTATTTTAGATGAGTCCTAACTGGATTCGGGTCCTTGGTTGAGCATAGGGAAAAACAAAATTATTTTTCAAAATCTCTAGCATCACAAGATTGTTCAAATACAAGGTAATATTCCACGTGGGCTTATGGAGTCAGTTGTGGTTGGCAAAACTAGAAGATGTAAAGCCTCTTTATGGAATACAATTCATCATGTGACACATATTATAGAAGGAAAATATCATCAGTATGATTGGCTATATTGAGGTGCTACAAAAATTCTATCTTCCACACATGAAGGGTCTCCTCTCTAACACCTATGTTAGCCAACCAATTTGCTGCCTTATTTCCTTATCTAAAAACATGTTGAATAATAATATTGGAATACTTGTTTATAAGTATTCTGCACTCACCAATAATATTTCACATATTCCACAATGGAGATTGGGTGGTTTTGAGGTAGTTTATTATGAATAATTAGTCTTATTCAATAATGATATTGTCAACATTGAAACCATCCAGGATAAGAAACCCTTGATATAGGTCTCTTGCTTCAACCATATTATTTATTTTAAAGCCAATATTTTTAGCATAGGTGAAGATAATTCTTCCACAATAATTTCTAACTATACCTCCACCACTCACTGCTCTAGGATTTACTTTAGTCACCCCATCGAAGATAAAATTGATACACTATACAAGGGGAGGGGTCCACTAGATACTAGATCTATCAATAATAAAATTATATGTGCCAACTAAAATATTAGTAAGTTTGAAGTGAGAAACAAATGAGACTCAATGCCAAGTTTAGAGGCATCAGTGGATGAGACAAGTTGGGCATTCTCAGTAGCAAAGGTGGTAATTCATAGAAAGACAGAGTGCATGTATTTAGCAATCCCATTGAAAATCCTATTGTTTTTATCTAGCTAAATTTACCATAGGTAGTGGTGTAAGAAAGAGGTCCAAATAAAATTATGTTGGGGATTGGTAAAGGGCTTGAGCCATTGTGTAACAACCCAATTTTCCAATCCAACTTGAGAGAAATTTTTTATCAAAACATGTCTATCATTAAATTAAATTTCATGATCAAATATGTTTAAAACAACATCAATTAGGATAGTAAGTAACCCAAATAATTATGACATAGTCAGTGTAAACTCTTGTGATAGGAGTGACCAAATCCTATCTAACCTTACATTTCTTCATGATGTTTATTAATTACTTTATTTAATTATTTTTGTCTCTATTTTCATTAGGAATTTTAATTACTTAACTAATTGAATGTAATTTCAATCTTACTTCCTAATTGATTTAGCATTCTATTCATTTGTAGTGGAATACCATGCATGTATTATTAAACAACACATAACGATTACTTCACTCATTTCAATACCATTACTTGAATCAAAGTATAAACCATTGTATCATATTAAAAGAGCTATTCATTGGAAAAGCAAGTGCAACATCCATTATTATATCTAATAAACCTCAAATGCAAATATAAAATAATATTACATATTGAATATTACTTGTTAATAAAATTCATGCATCATATAACACTGTAATAATCATATGAAAATGTAAATGCATCATCTCATTAGAAAGTAACTAACAGTTAAATTCCATCTCATGAAACATCCACAATCTATCTAGTTAACATCATAATAGAAAGTAAATATAACATCCATGTATAACATCAGTTGCAAACCATAAAATAGAGATACACAACATATATCCTGGGAACCCTCATGGGGAATAAACCTAGCCTCCAAATATGTTTCTCCTCTCATTTCATAAATTTAAGTTGTCATAATTACACATATAGAAAGGCATCTCATGGATACTTTATCTAAGTCAATTATACAATTAAAGGAATCAAATCGTTCCTTTATAAAATCATAATAAAAATAAGAAAATTCTATATTTCTTTTCTCCAAACATCAATACAATATATAATAATCTCACAAATTCTTATAACTACATATTTATGAAATGATCATTGAATTCATATTAAGGAGAAATCTCATCAATTATTAAATAGGGAACCCCATAATTCCCTCGATAATGAATTCTCCATTCATTCCCCAACACATTCAATACTTCATAAATTGAATTCACGAAGTAACCATACTAAGCATATGGAGAGGAAATCTTATAATTTCCTCAAGAATGAATCTTCAATCCATTCTTATCACGACCACATTGAGAACCTTAATCCAATAAAGGTGGTAACTACTCCATATAATCTATACATATATGCTAAACAATAATAGAAACCAATCTATTCTTTCTTTAACTAATCATTCTATATTTCATGGTTTGAGAGGGATTCAAACTCTCCTCAAGAATAGTTTATTTATTCTATTCCTACAACATAAAATCATACCGATTTCACCCACCCACAAATCCTAGATACCTTAGATATAAAAGGGTCATAAAGGATCATTAATCATATGATCAAAATATAGTGAGGAAACCCCATAATTTCCTCAAAGAATGAGTCCCACACTCATTATTTCCTTGACTACATACTTTCTACAAAAGTGTATTTCTAGATTGCCATTATATATAAACCTAATCTACTCAATCTCTTAATAATATTGATGAAAAGGTTTACATTAGAATTATCTACAAATTTGTATTTATCGTATAATAATTATTTTACCCTCAATTCTACTATTCAAATTTCTCCATGAAAATTTACTTTTAGATACATTAATTGAATCATAAAATCCTTTGTAAATGCCACACAATTTATTATCAAATCTTCTAAATTTTGATCCAAGGTTGCATTCATTTGATTTCCAAAATTGATTATCAAACTTAGCCCGATGTTTGGTACAAATATGCATCCAATTGATTTAAGAGAAGAATTAATTGATTCAAACTTTCATATCAAAAGTAGTCTTTTGAATTTTGTTTTGAGGAATATCCAAAGGTATAAAATCACTTTAGTTTTCATTTTTATATTTTTTCCTTTTCATATTGTAGAGGGTTATTTCTCTTTAATTATTTTAAAGGGATATTAATAATAATTATCCTTATATGGTCATTTGATTTGATCCAACGGTCTATTTGGAGATACATTTAGAGATACAATTTCAACATGGTCTAAAAGATGTTAGATTATACCATAATCCAGCTAATATCAGTATAGGTAAGATTAATTCTCCTTATACGGTCATTTTTTTGGCTCAACATTATAACAATGGTAATTTTTCTATAATAATAAACCTACTAAAATAATTAAATATTAATGCTCCAAATAAACTGCGCATGGAACATAGTCAATCGATGGAGACCAACTAGGTTGTCCACTGTGAGAGTCTAAGAGACCACCATTAGGTGGTCACCATGTTTATTGAATGGTGATCACTTACTTAAGGGAAGTAATTACATTTTAAAATGTACCATGTCTCCCATAGGAACAATATGCGATAATTTTACCCCACAGTTATAACAAAAAAAAAGAGAATTTTTGGTTGACTGCACAATTCACCTATCTAAGGACCAACATGTGGCGGTATCCAGACACCTATGATAGATCGATCAAACACAGTCAACAAGGAGATATTTTGTGGCACATGTTTGGCTACTGAGCTTAGGTACCCTGAACTCTTATAAAATGCTCTATTCCTCTAACATAGGGGATGGGGGTTAATACAAAAATTATATATATATATATATATATATATATATATATATATATATATAAATTAATTCTTAGCTTAAACAAAATGCAAGAATTATTTTATCCAAACCCTCTACTTATTGTGAATACCATAGAGGAAACATGGGAGAAGATGTTCACTGTTACCAAATAGGGAATTTACAAAGATTTTTGCTCAAGGTGTTACACATGGATTACATTAGAAATTTCTTCCATTAATGTTTACAACGAATCTATAACAAAGGATTTGACACCAATTCAACGAGTCATAACACATGTGGAAATCTAATTTTGCAGGTTTCAACATGGTATACATAGGTATATTGTGAGGTTTTAAAGCATGGATAAAAAATCAAAACATAAGAAAGAAATTACATGACTAATCAATATTCTAGATCAAAAATATATTATATCACTATTGTAGGGTTGAATTGGTAGAAAGGGCTAAAAATGTAGACATATAGTGTAATCATAACCATACTCATTCCAGGTTGGGCCAAAATATAATTAATAAAAGATGTAAGGCAGAGTAATTATATATAAAAATATAGGGTTCTTGATTATCCTTTCATAGAACCTATAAGGGTCCTAGTTATAGATCCTATATTTCATTTCATCAAGATAGATGAGATCACAATTTATAAGGAAACTGAATACTCAAGTAGATGCTTATTTGTTCACTCAAAGGTATATTTATTATGAAAAAGGTTTCATTGCAGACATATATTAATCATAAGGTTCATGAATCGAGATTGAATATAAGTGACCACACTCATCAACCAAAACATAATTCTATAATTTAAAGGAAAGGTTGGATTTGGTATTTAAACTATGATGACTTGTATTTTTCCTCTTTAAGAAAGGAGTCACATAATAGGAAAAAAAAAGGCCACGCAATTCATAAACAACACAAGCATAAAATCACAATTCTAAGGGTTTTCCCTTATTTTTAATTCCATACTGAAGTCTACTATAGCCAATGCTAAACCCATACTACAAAATAAGTTCCAATTCTTGAAATATCATTACAGAAAACAACACAAGCAAAGTATGGGGAAAACATTTTGACTTGGAATTTCTTGAAAAGCAAATCTCCTTCTCTTGAAGATGTAATATCTCCACCATTTCCTCTTCTGCTCTCCCTTTCACTCTAATCCTCTTATCCCCTAACTCATGCTTCATAAAATCTCTCATATTAGCCAAATAGCTCTAATTAAAACTTAGTACTCTCCTAAAGCTTTTTTATTTATGATCTACCAAAGGAGAGAGCATACTCCCTAAGCTCCAAGATTTCCCTTTCCTCTCCATATTGTCTTCCTTCTCAAGATTATCTTCTCTATATATAGATTTTTGGAAGGCTTCTCAAACAAGCTTCTTTATTCAATAGTCAACTAGGCAAGACTATTCAATAATGATCATGGCTACATATTTCCTCCCTCAAGTACCCCCACTTGGCCCACTTTTCTCCTAAATTTTCTCCATGCTAGGACTGAAATGACTAGAGCTTCATTTTTATTCATTTTAGTACCTTTTTGGTCCTAAAAAGTCTTCCCTTCCATAAGGGCCATATTTTCCACTTTCTACATGCTAAATTTTTAGGCCATGGATAATTATTTTACTTTTCTATTACTTCTAGAAGTCCCTTTTCTAAATTTCTTATTATTTCAATTGTTATCATTTTGTAGCAACAAAATGATAAAATAAATACCATCTAGGTATTAAAGAAATTAGGTTAATTTAAAACCAAAATCAATATCAATTATTGACATTCTTCTTCTTGATGGATATTTTGCAAGATTTATCCCCTTCCAATAAATTTGGTAAGGGTGAATTCTTTCCTAGCCACCTTTGAAAATACCTAAAATCCATAAATCATTAGTAATACTATATTCAACATCAATGATAATTAACTACTTATCATATTTACCTCTACAAAATATGATAGTCTACATCATCAATGGGACCTACCAAGGGAGGGTTGTGACACATTGCTGAAATAAAAGAGTTAGCAATGATAGATGGGCCCAAGCAATGTAAACAAGCTCAAACAGAGAATTCAAGATTGATAGTGAGATGGGATATTCTAAGAAAATCTAGAAGGTTGATTTCCAATTTGATTTGCAGAAAGGACAACAATTAGGAATGTATAGGCCTCTGGTGATTAGATTATCCATGGCTAGGATTAAATTTTGGGAAGCAAGCCACAAGAAAAAAGTTAATTTTAGGTATCAAGTGTTTTAGCCAAATAGACATAGCTAAGACCTAGGATGCAATATTTAGATCTTAGGAATAATGTGTAGATTTGACAGTGAAAATACCTTCCTTATATAGTATGCAAATAAAGGAATCCATACTCTGATTGTTTGGGATAGCATAGATTCTCAATATGTTTTAAATAGTTCTAGCAGTTGCATTAATCTCATTACTAGGACTATTGGTAGGAAGGAGTTTCCATTGCCAAAAATTAGAAATTTGGGTAAAAATTTGACAACTCTAATGCCAACGATATAATCAATAATAGGCTTGATAAGAGGTTGATCCCTCAACCAAGAATCTTCCCAAAATATAATGAATCTACCACATCCAATATGCCATCTCATATCTTTATTGATGATTTCCATGGTTTGTATAAATGAATTCTAAAAGTAGGACCCGTTGGGCAGCGGTTGCTCATCCATGAAAGAATATTGTTAGAGGTATTTTCCTTTAACTATGTCTATCTAAGTAGCTTTCTCATCATTAACAATTCTCTAAGACTATTTATCCATGATATCTAGGTTCATCTTGTGGACTTTCCTAAAGCCTAATCCACCATGGTATTTTTTGGAACAAACCCTCTCCCACACTACCAACAAAAACCTGTTGTAGTTCTCATTTCTAGACAAAAGAAAAATTCTTTAAATTTTCTCAAATTTTTACCCTATGGAATATGGAACCTTAAAATTTGACATTAAAAACACAAGTATGCTCTATAAACAAGCTTAAACCAAGGGTGGCTTTGGTTTCTTGACTCAACATTGATTTTTCCATCCTACCAATTTCTTGGTAACACGTTTAATGACCATATTCCACATCTTGGCAGAAGAATTCCCATTGAAAAGTGGGAGGTTAAAGTAAGTGAAGGGTAATTCAGATATGGTATAGCCAAGAATCCTTGCAATTTTTATTTTCTTATGAATTGGGGTGTTCATAAAGAAAATTTTGCTTTTCTCAAAATTGAGTTTCTATCCTATGGCCTCTTCATTAAAGTTAAGAATATTTTTTATTATTTTGGCTTCAGGAATTAAGGACAAAGTGGCAAGAATGGTATCATCCATGAATTGTTGATGAGTGGTTGGTCTGGAAATAGAAGAGGGTTTAATGCCTAATGGAAGACCCAAGGAGTAGACTTATTTAAGATATCTGCCAACAGAGTTAGCCATGATGATGAAGAGGAAAGGGGATAGAGGGTCACCTTGCCTAACACCTTTAAAAATCTTGACATACCCAATAGGTGAACCATTGATAATAATAGAGAACCAAGTAGAGGAAATGCATTTTTTTATTAGAGCTACCCATTCCTCACAAAACCTATATTTGGCTAATACTCCAAAGAGGAAATCCTAGGAAATTCTATTGAAGGCTTTGTTCATATCAAGCTTCAAGAATAGGTCAAGTTTTTTATTTTTGGCTATTGAATGCATAAGCTCATAGATAGTTATTATGCCATAATTTATATATCTGCCTTTAAGTGAGCTACCTTGGTAATGGTCAATGTTATATGGAAGAATGTCCTTAAGCTTATTAGTCATGACCTTGGTGATAAACTTATAAATTATATTACAGAGGCTAATAGGTCTATAATTAGAGATGGAATTGCATATATGATATTTAGAAATGAGGGCTAGGAAAGTGGAGTTAACATCCTTTGATAAAATCTTAGTTTATTGGAATTCTTGCATAGTTTTTGTGACCTCTTGACCAACAATATCAAAAAAATATTGGAAAAAATGGGGAGGAAAACCATTGGGTCTTGGAGCTTTATCAGGGTTTATGGAAAACATGGCCTGTTGGAAGTGGGGATTGAATTCATATTACTCCATAAATTTTCTTCTAAAATTATTTTTTCCTTGTTATCTTCTCTAAATCAAAAATAATGGATAAAATAGTGGATGGTGTCCCTTGTTTTAGGGATAAGTATGCATTACATGTAATACCATTTAGTGATAATTTTCCATGGAAATAGATACTATTAAAAGTATTTCAATGTGGATTAGATTTATTGGACTTTATTATCATCTCATAAATAAGGATGGCGTGAAGTATAATACCCCAAAATTGGGCTACAAGAAAACACACCGAAAATAAAAGATTTTTTTTATTATTTTTACTAAGGTGAGGGACTCATAAACCCCTAATCGACCTTTACTTGGTTTATTATTAAATTTTTCCAAAGAGCTACATCTCACAAAATACCCTCACACAAATCCATATATGTAGGTGTATTAGGTGTTACCACAAATAATTTTATCTCTCTCATCATACTTGATGAGCTAAACTTATCACCTTCAATCCATAAAAGGTATACACCCATATCCATATTATACACAATATGGTCTGTGTAGATATGCTATGTGTATTGCATGTTAAGCTATCCATCTTGCCTACATGATAAGCTATCTTAACTCAGATATAGTCTTTACATAACTTAGTTATCAATATCTCTAAGGGGGTATTAATTCCCTTAGGTCATCTATGTTCACCATAGAACTCCATACATAGGTTTTGTTTTTTTGTTGTTGTTTAGTAAAAATTAAGTGAATAGAATTTAAATGTAAAAACATAGATAATTCAAGAAGTAAATTAAAGGTACATCTTCCAATAATTGAACAATTATTACACATAAGTAAGAATGGTAAAACCTCCATGCTATTAAATAATAATGTATTACATAAATTTCATCAAGGAAATATCCCCACATGGTTTATCTATTTGAGCATAAGTCAATAATTATAAGTAGAATCAAATTGATGCATTGGTTCCAACTGTCTCCTTGATCATTCTCAAATTTCCCTCTATCATTTGAGGATATTAGGGGATCATGGCACTCATGGTTCAGGATATACATGCCTCTAAATGCATCTACCAATTACTTTACCAAATTCAAACTATACAAATTTAATCAAGTCTCTAACAATATAATGCATAGTTGGCATCATAAAATATTCATTAATTTTATTTTCACCTCTCAAATACCTTTAGATATTTATTCAACATGCAAAAATTAGATCACGATTTTTACTTTAATTGAATCTTGTCTTTATTCAAAAAATTAAAGTCACATACCTTTAATCATCAAATATACTAGGTTCCTTTATTTTCCATGAATCAAATATTAGATCTCATTTCATAAGGTAAACCATATTTCCTTATCTCATAAATCAAAGTCCCATTACTTTAATCTATAAAAAAATTAATTCATTTATTTACCAAATCAAAGTCTCATTGCTTCAATTTATAAATAAATAAATATTTTCATTATTTCACAAATCAAGGTCCCATACCCTTAATCTATAAAATAACCATTTATCTATTTATTAAATTAAATCCCTACCACTTCAATTTATAAATAAACCAACTAATTTTATTATTTCACAAATCAAGGTCCCATACCCTTAATCTACAAAATAACCATTTTTCTATTTATTAAATTAAAGCCCTACCACTTCAATTTATAAATAAACCAACCAATTTCATTATTTCACAAATCAAGGTCCCATACCCTTAATCTACAAAATAACCATTTCTTTATTTATTAAATTAAATCCCTACCACTTCAATTTATAAATAAACCAACTAATTTCATTATTTCACAAATCAAGGTCCCATACCCTTAATCTACAAAATAACCATTTATTTATTTATTAAATTAAATACCTACCACTTCAGTTTATAAACAAACCAACTAATTTCATTAATTCACAAATCAATGTCCCATACCCTTATTTTACAAAATAACCATTTATCTATTTATTAAATTAAAGCCCTACCACTTTAATTTATAAATAAATCAACTAATTTCATTATTTCACAAATCAAGGTCCCATACCCTTAATCTACAAAATAACCATTTCTTTATTTATTAAATTAAATTCCTACCACTTCAATTTATAAATAAACCAATATTTCATTATTTCATAAATCAAGGTCCCATACCCTTAATCTTGGTTCTTTTAGCATAATTCATTCTTGGTTATTTTAGCGTAGTGCCCTTATATCTAATGGGTTGCACCTCCATGATGAGCCACTATTATTTTGATGCTTATTTACATTCATATTTTTGATGACATAACTAAGGTGACCTATACTCCATGTAGATAGATTCACATGGTACCAATAATTCAATCTGCTCTAGTTGCCATAACCAAATCCAACTATCAATGAGCTCCAAACCTTCATGGATGGTTTAGGGATTCAGGTTACACCTCCTAGAAACCCCACCTTCAAAAATCCTTTATAAAGGGTGTCATTCCATGTACCCAAGAATTAAGACTCTTGTAGTCATCTCAGGTGGTTTCATCAAGCAAGGTTCTCCCCAAATCTAACCCCCCAAATACATAAAGAGTTAACCTTCTTTAACCATAAGAAAACTAGGATTTCTTTTTGCAATAAATTAAGGTAACTCTCCACTTAGCATAACAAATAATAAATTTAAATGATCTATTCTTTTAACTAAAAATATTAGAAGTAAATAACTATTAAAATTCTTAGCATCTAAAATTTATGACATAATAAACATCTTAAAAAAAAATTCTATAAATCTATCAATATTATATTTTAACAAAGAAATCACATCTAGATATTCTTGCCAGAGGGATCCTATTATAGATGAAATTCAATCAATAATTTTTATTAAAGTATTACATCAAATTACCCTATAATAAAATACAAGTACAATGCTTACAAATTCCATTACAAACTTGGACTTAAGATATTACAAAATACACACTTTCTTCGATCCTACACTCTTATGCACCAAGTTTCCCACCAATATCTAGTTTTCCTTAAACCCATAAATAATGAGATGCATTAAAGGACTATGATAGCTCCATTAGCATGAGAGTGCATTTCTAAATACAAGTTTAAAAAATTTATTGCACACAACATTCCAAAGAAACCCAAAAACATAATCATTCAAGTTCCTTCTTTCTTTACACACCTTCTTACCAAAGCTTAATCCACTCTTAGCATTTGCAAGAAGTATATTCCCCAAAAGAAACCCCATAATTTCTTTTGAAAGTAAATGGCTCCATGCCATATAAAATAAAACCACAAACAAAATAACATATCCATTTTTTTATCAAAGCACTGAGAGACCCCATAATTCCTTAGTTCAAAATGGGTTCCACATCCCTTTCATTATTTTTCTTCTTATAAGATAAAACCAGCCATAAATTTATGTAAATAAAATATAAAGTAATCCACCCACAAAGTGGACTACTCCATTTCCTTATTTTAAAATAAAATAACCCGAAGCCAATTATATCATATGTTTACAATTAATAAAACCAACAAGTCACAACAACATATCATAAACCAATGAACGTACAATATCTTCAATTCAAAATACAATCTTTTAAAACATTACGGAGCCACCCTAACTATGTTTATAAAGATATTATCAAGCTACTTCAAAAATAGATGTAATATAGTAGTGCGCAGCTTAAATCTCTATTCACCCAAGCACTAGCTATCACAGCAAACATCATCATAAAAAATTAGGCTCAAAGAATATTAATGCATAAATATTAATGCATAAATTTCAACAAAATTATAGTCTCGTTGAAGACTGTAACAATCACATAGTTTACCATTTCCTGATTGAGCATCCACTTAAACTCATTTTCCAAGCTTCGATGATATCAACAAAGTAACAATAAATTTGGTAATCTATTACTATACAATAAAATGAAATACCAAACTATATTTCATCTACGACTATTCTTTAAAATATAGCAATGCATTTCAAAAGTAATTGACTGCATAGAACATTTATCATTAAAAATTTAAGCATTATCAATGTAATTCAAATATTTATTTATTCAAACAACATCATGCACCAAAATAGTATTAAATCACTGCAACCTTCACATTATGGAAAATATTATGGCATCTTTACATCATTAACTTGGACACACCACCCAAGCAAAACATAGGGCTACAACAATATTTATCAAGAGCAACCATGAAACAAGTAGTACGATAATCTACTCTTCATTGAGCTACCATTTGGAAGAATTCTATAGGTTCCATTAAATTTTTATATTCATGTGTATTTAGCAAAGTAAAGTATACTTTTGCCTCAAAATAGTTTATCAACGCATCAAATAAAATCAAGCTCAAACTAGACTGAAATCCCAAAATATAATTATTTTTAATAATGTAAGGAAGGAATGTGTCTCAAAGAAGAATGGTTTTTGGCCCATACAATTCATATAAGCATTAACATGCAACAAGATAAACTTAGATCAAAACTATTCTTCAAAACTGCTTAACAATAAACTGATCTTCCAAAGCCTACTTGAAATTGTAGTAAACCTCTAGAAAAACCTTTTGTAGCATGTCTAGCTTTTAGTTTGCTTGTATCGATCCTCCTTTTTCTCCAATGTCCCTAATTTCTCTTCTTCTTTGCTTTCATAATTTTTTCTTCTTCCCCTTTTTTTCTCCCCCTATTCTTTCTAGAACTCCCCTCACCAAAAGGACCATGACTACACAACCTCCTATTCCCATTATCCAGCACTCTTGATAATCGAGGAGTGCATCCCTAAACAACCATAATACTCCTTGCCTCCCATACACAAGTAAGGTAACATAGTATTCATCTTCAATAATTATTCATAACAACAGACTATTGACATTCAAATTAAATTAAATGATATTATTTCAAAAATAATCAAAATTATTAGCTAATATAAATAACTAGCCAAGGTACAAACCAAATAAAAGGTATTAAGTCCTTATAACCAATGAGTCTACCAACAAAACAATCTTTCCATTCAATTATACTTGCAAAAAAATAAATGCATATGAAATATCTCCAACATAAAGAGTACGACCTCAATTGCAAAAGAGAACCTATTCTAAGAAACACCATTTCTCATAGCACCCATTCAAATAAAGCAAGGAATACATTTATCGACTAAACACACAATAATAAAGCAATCATATGCAAAACAAAAGCATAGAAGATATTTTTCATGATAATATTTTTGGTTATCCACTTCCACTCCATTGACTTCATTATTTTATTTATTTCAAAAACAACCTCCCTACCGATGGTTTTATTTCCCACATGCAAAACATGATATGCATCTACATGAGAGGAAAGTTTGTCTTCCTCAAAGCTATCATATTTAAGAAAAAAACATTTTCCTTTTGTTATATAATTCTCGATGGTTTATCCTTATTCCACCCATAAGAATATATGTTCTTACAAATATGCAAATATATTAGCAACATCATATTCTTACATAAAACAAAATTTTATAACAACTAATCATCATATAGCCATACAATCCATCATTAAAGTAGTATATCAATTCATAAATCCATCATATAAATAAGTTTTCCAAAGGAGGGTCATGATATACTATCCCTCTTAGGATAAACATAGTCCTCTGTGTTTCATCAATATTCTATAATTAAAATCAAAATTTCATTTCATTCTAAAGAAAAATAAAAATATCTCTGCATATCAACCACTTTCTCCCAAGTGATATTTATTTTATAATAACAGTTCTACTGGACCTTGCACTGCTCTTGAGTCTAGTTACTCATAATTTTTTAATGAAACTCCATAATCTTCACAAGTTTCACCTCAATATCTGAGGGGTTAGCTACTTGTACGTTAGAAACATTTCATACATGGTTAGGAGAAAAAATATATTTCCTAATAAGGGATACATGTAAATTATCATGGATATTTGATAGGTTGGGCGGTAAGGCAATATGATAAGCTACAAAGGACTTATCTTCTCAGTGATTTCAATGGGCCCAATACAACTAGAATCTATCTTAGAAGATTTTATGGTGCTTTTCATGGGCTTCACTCTTAAGAACACTCAGTCTCCCATAGAAAACTTTTGAAGTGATATCTTAAGATCTGTTAGAGTAGGTTTTTTACCTTAGCTCATGTTCACCTAGGTAATTTTTTTACTTTTATTTAGTTATTCCATGTATTTTCCCCACCCACTTATGTGTGGATATTTCATTTATCTTATTTAGATATGATGAGATGTTACATATTTATTTCTTAGATATTATGGGAATATTTTTAGGTTTTTCTATTCCTAAGGGTGACATTTGGAGGGTTGATATTATTTCTCCCATAGCGGTTACAGATCTATGGACCATATCACTTATTCCTTTTGTATGGTGGATATTTTTCCTTAGCTTGATCCTACCACTATGGTTGATCATCCTTGCCTATATAAGCAAGGAACCTTCATTGTACTCATGGAAGAAGAGGAATTTCATTATTCATGTATAATATATGATATTGTTGCTCATTGTTTTGCATATCCATTTGTAAGCTTATGCTATCAATTTGCTTTTAGATTCTTGTTTTGGTTGAATGTGGTGTTCTGTTAACACTTGATATCCTTATAGCTTGGAATGATCTAATTATCATTCCTTTAATTTCATTAGAGTGATAGGTGTTGCAGTAATTCATTTGTGAGTTTTGTGCAGTTATTTCTCTTGCAGGTTCAAAGAATGGTGTGGAAGCTTTGGTTTTTATGATCGGGTTTTTGGTGGAGTTTTTTAGCCTTTTTGTGTTACTCCTTCCATTGTCATATTATCACCAGCATTCTAAAATCTCTTCTACCCATACTACAATAGTTTCATTCCCTTGGATTTATACAAATCATTTTTTTCTTGAGCATTTTCTTTTTTGGCAGGGTCACCAACCCAGCCCGTTTTTATATTTTGCATGTATCTCCTGATAGAAATTTCATTTTCAACAAAATTTTTTGGAGGTCTATAGATGTAGTCATTTGAGTTGTGCCCAAAATTTCAGCTCATTTGGATCAGTATTCTTCAAGATATCTTGATTTTACAAAAACCTACAATTTTTTAGTAATCTGTGTATATCTTCATCAAAACTTTTGAATTTTTGAATATTTTTTATAGAATGTGTAAAATCATATTATAGATTGTCCCATAATATTTCAGAGAATTTGGGGCTTTATTATGATAGTTATAGTGATTTTACTATTTTTAGTGAACTCATCATTTCAGGAGAAATATTGGGCGTTGCTCAGTAAAATTTTTACAAGGCTTGTAAAATCATTTTTCTTATATGTATGTAAAATTTCAGATTTTTTTAATATGTATTTAGATAGTTATAATTATTTTATGACTGCACTCTCAATATTGCATTGTGAAAAAGGGTTTTGCACTTGAACCGGTATATGGACTATTGTTATAAAGTCCCATCTTCCTTCATTTTCTATTTGTCCACTTAGTTTGGAACTTTATGATCAGATTACTTGGTTTTCAATATTGGTGGAGCCTACACATTGTTGTAATTGAGGAGTCCTTTGTATTTGACTTCCCTTGCTTTATTGTAGCGCATCCTCTTGTGCCAATCTTCCTCATTGAGGCACTTAGTTTGAATGAGGGGATTCTTTTGGTAATTCCTTTGGATACTTTTCATAGTTAAGAGGCTTCATTCGTGCATTAATGTGATTTTATGGTATTTTGCACCACCTTGTGATATCACACTAGACATTTCACATTATAATGGCATTTTATTTTGGGGGGCCTCTTCTACTTTTGAGGACATCTTGGAAACTTCTTTTTTTACACTTAGCATAGAGGCAAATGCTGAAAATTTTGAAGCATGGTTTAAGGTACTTTGTTCATTATGTCAAAGTGAAGGTTTGGATCCTTTGTTCATAACTCCAAAACCCAAACCAATGGTGAAGGATAAGGAGTATAGGGCATGGTTCATGAACAAGTTAAGGATATCTAGCATGCTTTATTATTCAGTTTGTCGAGAGCTTCAAAATTTTATTTGAGTTCACAAGAACACACCTCACCTTTCTTATCATATGTTTAAAAAAAAGTTTTTTCCCAAGGCATCGTCTCTTACAATTGCTTGTGTGGAGGACATCATTTGTGATATTGCATCTTTGCTTTTGGAGTCACTGTCTCATGATGTTTTGGATGATGAGGTTGATGCTATAGTACCTGCTTCATATATTTTACAAGATAAATCTCCATAATTGTCTTATGTGGATGATCATTTTGATGTTGCAGCATATACAACAGAGATTTCATGACACGTTACATCCTTATATATAGATGACTTCTTGGATGGTGTTACCTCTCTCTTCATTGAGAGTCACGCATATGATTTTATTGACATGTATGAGGAGAACACTCATTTATTTTATGATTATTTATACATTGTATCTCCTCCATGTACTTTTTCCTTTGTGGACACTTTTTTGGTGTGCCCTTCTTTAAGTGAGCCACATTGTCCACCTTTTATATCTCTTGTTTCTTTCATATTGGATGATGTACTCTTATAGGAGTTGGATACAAATATTTTATCTTCATTTGGACTCTCACTTGGAGATCTTGAAGACCATTTTGATTCTTTTGAGGCTTTTAAGCCTCCACTTATTTCTCTTGCTGCTTCCATGGGCTCATCATCACTTATGCAACATGACATTTGTGATTATTCCTTGATGGATGCTCTTCCAACATCTCTTCCACTTTTACACACTCATGGTTTTGTGCATATTAATATTTTGGATGTTTATTGGGACTATATTCTACCCTATTTTGGTTTTGGTTTGGGATTCCACATTATTTTATATTCATTTCATAATTCATTGATGACATCTTATTCACTTCAGCTCAATTTTAAGGATTCTACATCATCATTCTACATTTTATTCCCATATTATCACACTCACTTGGAGTGGGAAGACATTCAATGTATGTTTGATGGCTACCTTCTTCCTCGTGGGAGACACATTTTTCATCGCAGAGGCTTCCATTTCTTCATAGGACTTCTTCATGGAGCTCGTCGTCCTAGGGGGGTATTGGGAGCACTCCTTTGCTCCATTCCTACTTTTTCTTCTCTATTTCTAGCTAGATGGTTTTTTTCCACATGGTTTTTCACCTTCTAGTTTAGGAGCTTTTTGGATACACAATGTAAACGAGTACCTAATCAGGCCTTGTTGTCAGGACTCATATTGTGGATATGCCACTTTACATTTTGGCACCTAGATTCACTTGAGGGGGGGTGTTAGAGTATGTTTTTTACCTTAGCTCATGTTAACCTAGGTAATTTATTTCCTTTTATTTAGTTATTCCATGTATTTTCCCCACCCACTTATGTGTGGATATTTCATTTATCTTATTTAGATATTATGAGATATTACATATTTATTTCTTAGATATTATGGGGATATTTTTAGGTTTGACTATTCCTAGGGGTGATATTTGGAGGGTTGATATTCTTTCTCCCATATTAGTTACAGATCTATGGACTATATCACTTATTCCTTTTGTACGGTGTGTATTTGTCCTTAGCTTGATCCTACCACTGTGGTTGATCATCCTTGCCTATATAAGCAAGGTACTTTCATTGTACTCATGGAAGAAGAGGAAGTTCATTATTCATGTATAATATAGGATATTTTTGCTCATTGTTTTGCATATCCATTTTTAGGCTTATGCTATCAATTTGCTTTCAGATTTTTGTTTTGGTTGAATGTGGTGTTCTGTTAACACTTGAGATCCTTGCAACTTGGAATGGTCTGATTATCATTACTTTAAATATCAACATAACTCTTTTGATGATTGATAACTTCTAGAAGCCTCTACCTTATCCCCCTAAGTTGTTCCTCCATATCTCAAACTGCATTCAAACTTATAGCTACCCAATTCTTTGGAATATCCCAATAGAGAGGTGTCCTACATTTCCCACCATACAAGGCTTCAAACAAGGCCATCCTCAAGGAAGCATGATATCCATTATTATACACAAATTCCACCATATACAAAAAATCTTCCCATCAAGACTTTTTATTCATGTAGTATATACAAAGCATGTCTTCCAAGACCTAGTTTACCCTCTCTATTTGACCATCTAGTTTTGGATGATATGTAAAACTTATGCTCAACTTCATACCAACAACATGGTGAAGGGCTTGCAAGAATACATATGTAAACCTAGAATCTCTATCTAATATAATCACTTGAATAAACCCATGTAACTTGAATATCTCTTTGGTAAATTTGTTAGCCACTATTAGAACATCATCTTTTGAGCTCCCTAGTATAAAGTGTGTAACCTTGGTTAGTTTTTTTACCACCACAATAATTGCATCATGTTGGTATCTATTCTTAGGTAATCCCACAATAAATTCCATTGATATGACCTACCATTTTTGTATAGGTATATCATGTGGGTATAAATATCCTATTGGATGCCTATGCTTAACTTTTACTTTTTGGCACTCCATGCATCTAGCAATAAATTTGGTGATATCCTTCTTCATACCTATCCAAAAGGTCTTTTTCATATTCTCCCTCATCTTAGTCCCTCGAGGATGACCAAAGTAAGGAGATTTATGTACCTCCTACATGATCAATCCCCTTAAATCATCATTCTTGGATATGACAACTCAATATTTGAAATAAAAAAGCTCATATTTTATGATGAAATCCTTATTTTATTTTGGATTTCTAGCCATATTTTCCCATATATCATTGCAAAACATATATTGTACCTGCACCTTATTGATTTGATCCATCAAGTCTATGTGACTATGGGTCATTGCAGCTATATTCCTTATTCTAATCAAGGTATTAGTGATCTTATTCTCTTTGTCTTTGATATATTCTATACCAAAATCATACTCAACTAAGAACTCAATCCACATTTTCTATCTAGAATTTAACATAGATTGTGTAAATATATACTTAAAACTCTAATGATTAGTTTTAAGTTCAAAAAAATTTCCTTGTAGATAGTGTCACCACATCTTGAGTACGTGCATGATTACTACTAGCTCCAAATCATGTATGGCATAATTCACCTCATGGTTCTTAAGTTTATTTGATTTTATACCATTATAGATTCATCTTGGAAAAACACTCCTACTAACCCTTACAATGATGCATCCATGCAAACTAAAAATTTCCCTTGAGGATCTAGAATCTTTAGTATAGGTGTGTAGTTATTTTTTTCTTAAGTAACTCGAAAGCAGCTTCACACTTATATATCCAATTAAATTCTTTTTATTTCCTTTGAATATTTTATATTAGATGGTAAATATTAGAGTAAAATTTCACACATCATCTAAAATAACATGTAATTCCCATGATATGTACTTCAAACACATTGGTATATTGTGGCCAACTCAGGATGGCATCAATCTTCTTGGTATCTACTGCAATCTCTTCTACAAACATGATATACACTAGATATTATACCTCTAAGACATAAAAGTCATATTTTGATAAATTACCATAGAGCTAGTTCTTCCTTAAATGCTCAAGCACTAGCATCAAGTGTTTGGCATGTTATTGCTTAGTCTTAGAATATATCAGAATATCATCCAAAAATGCCAATATAAATCTATCCAACTGCTTCCTAAAAATATAGTTCATTAGATTCATGAAAGTTGATGGTGCATTGGTCAGTCCAAAATGCAATATTGTGAACTCATAATATCCATACTAAGTTTTAAAAGTAGTTTTGTGGATGTCCTCATGAATTATCAACTGGTGATAGCCTGATTTTAGGTCAACCTTAGAAAATATTGTTGCACCCTTAAATTAGTCAAAAAAATTCTTAATCCTAGGTAAATGATACCTATTTTTTATGGTCACTTTGTTTAACATTTGATAGTCAATGCACAATATGAGTGATCCATATTTCTTTTTGATAAAAATGATGGGTGCACCCCAAGGTGATACACTAGGTTTAATCAACCCCTTCTCTAGCAACCCTTGAAGTTGTACTTTCAACTCCTACATTTATATAGAATTCATCCTATATGGAGTTCTATGAATAGGTTCAATTCCTGGTATTAATTCAATGGTGAAATCAAACTCTCTCTTTGGAGGAAGTCTAGGAAGATCTATAGGGAAACACATCCCTAGATTCTTACAAGATTGGGTATTTTCCAAACACCTCTTCCTTTTTATCCTTCTCAAAATCATTTAGTTTTACAATTAAAATCATTCTCCTTTTCTTCATGGTCTATTTTGGTTGCATTGCTAACAAAAATTAGGGTTAAAATGATCCTTGTTCACTGATAATTCTTAATCTTCTATCATCCTTGTCAGTGTAGTCTATCCATCTATATTGGAATTTAATCAATTATTTTTTATCTTTTAACCAAACCATTCTCAATATGATATTGAAATCACGTAGTGGAGCTAAATATAAGTGACATATGGTAGACCCATTAGGTAGGGTGATCTCGATTGTAGGAAAAAATTGATCCATTGAGTAGGTTTTTCTAGAACCATACTCAACATTCCACCCTTTTACCAAAAATCATGGTCTTTCTAGCATATCCCTGACTATACTAGAATATATGAAGCTATATGTTGCTCCACTATCTATAAAAATATTGACACTTCTATCAAATAACTTACCATTCAAAAGTAAAGGTGTAGCTTGCCCATCAAGGTTTTGGTTGCCTATGGTTGCATAGATTCTATGATTAGGTTCCTCTAGTTTCTTGCTTGATCCTGCTTTGTGTGGGAACCTGTTTGCATAGTGAGAACCTCCACAATCAAAACATCCACCCTTGGGACCAAGATATCTTTCCTATTTTTGCTCCTTTGCCTTATTTGTTAGTACCAAACTTTATTATTTTTTAGGCTAAGAAGTATTATTGTCATTGTCTTTCTTTTGGAATTTCTTCTTGAGACTCACCTATTTTTCATTGTTCTTTCTTTCAATAGTTGGGTTGGTCTTACTTCTTTTATTCTATTTCTATACCCACTTAATGTAACTAGCACTCTGCCTCTTCTACAGTCCTTGTCGATCTATTTTGACCATGTCTACATATTTTAAGTAGGATCTTCTATGATTCAAATTAGTTTATGCTTGCTTCACTAGATCATGCACCTTACAATATTTTTGGTTGGAGCATATTGACCTCATATATGATCTTAGGTTCCAATCCTAAGATAAATTTGTGCACCTTCATTTTCTCATCTATCTCATAAGTTGACACATATTTAAGCAACTTTACAAACTTTTGGCATTACACCTCTACAATATTTGTCCCCTGGTGGAGCATGGTAAATTCCTCAAATATCTTTGAATAGTATTGTTTTATGATGAATATTTTTTAAAAATATAATACAAAGCCTTTCCAGTTCAAATTTATGGCCTTAATCATTTAGCCAAATTTTGAATGTATTCTGATCTAGTTTCTTGTAAATTTAGTATGGACCACACTATCGGGGTCACCGATGAAAGGTTTTTTATTAAGAAGTAAGTTTCCAACTCACCCAACCAAGCTTCAACTGATTCCCCTCCTCCTTTTCTAGTAAAAATAGTGGTCTTTACCTTCCTCATATAGGACCAACTCTACCTCAATTATAGCTCTAGTTGCATTTTCCTATGAATTAGGATCTTGTTCTTGTCCAACTTTAGAGTATTTTTACTACGAGTTTTGATTCACTATTGTCTCTAACAACTATATTTTTTGGTTCAACTATGTTTTTTGCTACTCCAACTATCCTTGCAATAATAAAACTACAGTTGTGATATTTTCCATCTCCTTATTTGATTTCCTCAAACTCTCACCCAAGGGTCTTTCCTCAGTGTTATCCTATCTAGGTTTCCTTGGCGATATGGAATATCCTCTTCTTCCTCTTCATAGTTTTGGTGCCATATTCCTAGTCACACAAAATAATTTAGTTAGGTTGCAATTTATTCCTTTGAATTGTACTTCTAACTAATAGCTAAGTACATCCCCTAAAGTACTATCTCCTACATAGTATCATCTACTAATTAGTTCATTAGCACTAGTAATATGATAATCTCACTCCACTGATGTGTTTGGTCCTATGAACCTAATGCTCTAAAACCAAGTGTAATAACCCCAAAACTTACCCAACCTAAGTAAGAACTTTTTTTAAATAAGGAAGGATTAGGCTCTCTAAGATGTCACCATTATAGGATTTAAATATTTTCATAAGGATTAACCACATTTTAAGCTTTACAATGTTGCAGAAATTGTTCAACTAGAAAAGAGTATCCAAAATCCTATATATAACTTGATATTTACCTAGTACACATCCACGGTGTACTAGATGCCTAAGTATGGTCTTAACATTTTCTCTCTACAAATACTAGACAACTTAACTGTAGTATTAGATTAACCCTATATCTATCCTTCAAGACCTAGGAATGCTTATTTTGAAAACCCATCATACGTCATTCTAAAATATTTCTTTTAGTGTAGTGTGATTATGTATAATGGGTTGCACCTCCATGGTGAGCCACTAGTGTTTGGTGCTTAATTACATTCATCTTTCAAATGATATAACTAAGGTGACCTCTACTTCACACAAATAGATTCACATGGTAGCAATAATTCTATTTGTTTTGGTCACCATCACCAAATCCAACATGTCAATGAGCTCCAAACCTCCATAGATGGTTTAGGGTTTTAGGTTACACCACCTAGAAACCCCCCTTCAAAAATCCTTTATCGAAGGTCTCATTCCATGTACCCAAGAGTTACATCTTTTGTAGTCATCTCAGGTGGTTTCATCAAGGTTCCATTATAATGGTAGGCTAGGATCTTCCCCAAATCTAACTTCCCACCCCAAAACTCATAAATATTTAACCTTGTTTAACCATAAGAAAACCATGATTTCTTCTTGCAATAAATTAAGATAACTCTCCACTTAGCATAACAAATAATAAATGTAAGTGATCTATTATTTTAAGTAAAATTACCGAAAGTAAATAACTATTAAACTTCCTAGCATCTAACATTTATGACATAATAAACATCTTTCAAATTTCTTCTATAAATCCATCAATATTATATTTTAACAAAGAAATCACATCTAGATATTCATGCCAAAGGGATCCCCTTCTAGAGGAAATTCAATCAATAATGTTTATTATATAATTACATCAAATTACCCTGTAATCAAATAAAAGTACAATGCTTACAAAGTCCATTCCAAACTTGGACTTAAGAGATTACAAAAGATACACTTTCTTTGATCCTACACTCTTATGAAATAGGACTCCCACAAATCTCTAGTTTTCTTTAAACCCACTGAGAAGGAGATGCATTAAAGGATCAAGACAACTCCATTAGCATGAGAGTGCATTTCTAAATGCAATTTAAAAAAATCATTGCACATAGCATTCCAAAGAAACCCAAAACAATAATCATTCAAGTTCCTTCTTTCTTTACACACCTTCTTACCAAAGCTTAATCCACTCTTAGCATTTGCAAGAAGTATATTCCCCAAAATAAATCCCATAATTTCTTTTTAAAGTAAATGGCTCCATGCCATATACAATAAAACCACAATAAAAATAACATATCCATTTTTTTATCAAAGCACTAAGAGACCCCATAATCCCTTAGTTCATAATGGATTCCACATCCCTTTCATTTTTTTTTATTATTTTTCTTCTTATAAGGTAAAACTAGCTATAATTTTTTGTAAATAAAACATAAAGTAATCCACCCACAAAGTGGACTACTCCATTTCCTTATTTAAAAAAAAAAACAACCTAAAAAAAATTATATCATATGTTTACAATTAATAAAATCAACAATTCACAACAAAATATCATACACCATTGAACGTACATCAACTTCAATTCAAAATACAACCTTTTTGTAGAGCGGAAAAAGTGATGCACCTAGCAATGGAAATTGAACTGCATCTATAGTCTTATTCAAGCATTCAAAGTGACATGAAAGTAAACATAAATATGAAAAATATTTAAAAGGAATAGGGGGTTATATTTTTATTTATTAATTTATCAAATGTAAGGTTACAATACATCCCCTTGAGGGCTCTCAATCTAATACAATTCAAATTACAATATTGAAGGATCCAATCCTTTCACAAAATCATGGTGTGCTTTCAGTGTTCTTCTTGCACTGACGATTGGAGCATGGGTTTTTGTTATCACTGAATGAGATATCCTTCTTCAAATATTTAGATCCTTCCTCATACACTAGAATACCTGTACCTACACACAAGAAATTAAAATGGGTTAATAGCATGTGTGGATTAATGTAATATCAATAAAATGCATGCAACATAGGATACAAAAAGTGCAATCAACATATCTAAACTACTCCAAATGCTTCCAAAACTTAACATGATGTATATTAACTACTTTTGTAATGATCTATATAGAAATTGAAGTGATATTGTGAGCAGAATATGTGGCCATCCCTAGGTGGGCCAATTAAGACTGTAATCACAAAAACCCTAATTGAAAAATAAAAATTACTCCAAACTTCACAAAATTCAAGTATGATGCTAAGATACTACTCTATAATTGATATAGGCTAAAATTGATTCAAAATTATAGTAAAATTTATGGCCATCCTAGGGTGAGCCATTTAGGACTATCATAAATTAGGGGTTATCCTGAGGTGGGATGGCCACCAAATATGGTGGTTTTTGCCACCAATTCTTCTTTGATCTAGTCTAAAATCCTCCTAGGGATGTTGTTGTCAAATTTGGTAAATTCACTCACAAGAATTAAATATTTTTTGAGAGGATGTGTGTATTTGGGAATGCCTTGAAAATGCCTTTGATTGATGAAGTTTCCAAGGGAAAATACGATGTCAAAAGGTGAGGGGTAATATTGGTAGCACTTCATGGAAAATACTTGCAAAGCGATATCTCTAAAATTAAGTGGAAACACTCCAATTTATATCCCAATAGGGAAAAGGGAACAAAGGGGCAAGTTGGGGCATGCAAGGTAAGTACTGCCACTTGTCAATACCTTTGCCATGCATTGGGATGAAGGGGCCTCCAATTTGTAGTTCCTAATGGCCTAGATAGTCTCCCAATCCGTAATAAGTCATTGGGCATGATAAATGGCAGATATTGATTACCATTTGTCCCACCCTTGAATTTTTGGGAGGTCTCTACCATGGCCATCCCACATAGGGATGATTGCTTTTGGCCATCCCTAGATGGTATGACCATGAATTATGGTCGTCCTAGGGTGGGACAGCCATGGCTACATATCCCAAAACATCCCAAAAGTGAGGTAAACCTTCCCAAAAGTGATTAGGGCATATAATTAACCCTTGATGGTTGCCCAAAAGGGCCATATGGTATCGATAAGAGTGGCATCATGGCAATATTATCCAATTTATATGATTTTAGTGTCTACATTTTTAAAGTATTAAGGAGCCACCATAATTATGTTCATAATGATAGTCTCAATCTACTTAAAAAAATATGTAATACAGTAGCACATATATGAAATATTTATTCACCCAAGCACTAGATCTCATAGCAAATGCCATAAAAAAAATTAGGTTCAAAGAACATAATGCACAACTCTCAACAAAATTAGTTTTACTGAAGACTATAACAATTACACAGTTCACCATTGCCCAATTGAGTGCCCATGTAAACTCATTACCCAATTTACCTTCTAAAATTGATGCTTTATTATATGTAGTCATTGTCGCAGGAAGATGGTGTGAGAATACCCTAGCGACACCTGAGGGTTAGTAGGGATGCAGAACTCTAGTATGAAACATCTGTGAGCACTCAATAGTAGTAGAGAACACTTGCAGGCACTTGGAGATAATGAAAAGTATCCAACGATGTTCAAGAATAGTAAGCGAGTGTTCAATAGTAGTGGATGGGTTTTCAAGAGTAGCAAAGAGGTGTTCAAGGATTGAAGCAAGGTATACAAAAGTAAATATACTCCAAGCAAGGGCTACAATGATGGATGCAACGGTGAATGTAAGGGTAAGAGCGAGCAAAAGTGAAGGTGAGGATGCAAGGAATTTAATAAAATTTAGGATTCCAAGTTGCTTAGGAAATTTAAGGGTTGAGCCATCAAAATGAATCCTATTTATAATCTTCCCTAAGGCATGTTAGGATTTCAATGACACAATTTATGTGGTCAATATTAAAATGTGATGGACGATGGAGATTAAATCTGGGTAGGTGGCATGGATTAATGTGGATGAATGGCTAGTATTAAGACCAAGATGGATGGTTGAGATTAATTTATACATATATATACACATTTATTAAATATATACAAAAAGATAATATAAAATATTAGTATTTAAATATATATTAAACAAATACATAGAATATATGTAAATAATAGATAAAATTGGTGGGAAGACTTGGATGAATGACAAGTGGATAGATTTTTGTGTCTATAGATAATCCTTTTTATATCACAATACGTGAAACACAATGCAGTGCAAAAATACGACACTTTTTTTGGCTTGATGCAGAAGCAACTTTGTTGAGATATGGACCTGAGCTTTAAGATAAAAGAATTTTGATTGCGTAGCTTACCCCCTCAATTGGCAAATGAGTTTGCAGATGAATATCATGAGCCAATTGAAATTTGAGTGCAATTGGTTGTGTAGAAGAATGATGTGGTTGTGGATGATATGAATGATGTAAATGTGATACCATTTTTGCCCCAAAAGTGAAAGAGGGTTGGTGGAAGTTGCATGTGATGAACTTTGTTTTTGCCCTAATAGAGAAAGGGATTTTTACCAGGTGTAGATGCCATGATTATGTAATATGTATCCCATTTTGGGAAAGGTAAAAATCAAATGTGTTTACTCCAAATTTGAGGTGATTTGATGATGTTGAATAATATGCCTTCTGGCATCATTGATATGCAAATATGAAGATGCATAAAGAAAAAGAGTGATCTTCAGAGTGCCAACTAGTGATTTTTAGATAATTCCTATGATCAAAACCAATCACCCTAGCTGAGGCCAGTCACCATGATTATTTTCAAGGATATGGAAAATGATGAAATTTAATTTTGTCCATGTTTTAAGCCCCACAAACGAGGCCATCAATGATAGCTTTTGAGCAAATTGGTCTTGGCATTGTTTCACTCAAAATGTGAAGTACCAAATATTATTGTGATTTTGAAAAAGGAGATATGATATTATGAATATGACCAAGTTTCCTTATGGTGATTTATTCATCTTACTGAATTGCATGGATGCAAATCACTGCAATCACCAAGGGGATAGAATAGACCACTAGATACGAGGTTCACTTAAAATTCCAAGTGAACTTGGCAAATATGTAAATATTATGATTTGATGATTGTAAATGATGTGCAAATAAAATATTGATTATGAGAATGATGACTATGGTTGTTTTTTGAAATGCTTTTGAACTTCAAAAGTGATATTTGCGCCTTTGTGGCTCAAACTAAAATTATGCATCCAAATTGGTTTGGACTTTCACAAAACCTGATAATGTGATGAAATGGATGCATGAATAAAATTTGGAGTGATTTGGTAGGGGTAAGCCACTATTTTGAATTGATTTTGTGTTTCTTGTCATTTTTTATATCAAACGCCTATTTTTTCTTACTACACGAGCAAATGCCCATCAGTTTTTTGGCACTTGCAAAATGCCTCGGGGCACTTCAATGTGCTAGGAAACACCCATGAGCATTTCAAGGTGCCTAACATAGCTATAAATAGATTTTAGGGTGAATATGAAGCTCATTGTTGCGTTTGTAAATTTGTGAAGTTACGTTTGGGAGAGTGAGGTGGAGTGGAGTGGAGTGAATGGAAATTAGGTGAGCACAAAATCTATGGCAGTGGAAGGTACAGAAGAAGTGGGAGTGCAAGCAACTATGGTAAGTTCCCTCTTTGAAGCTTTTTATTATTTTTGTGAAAAAATTTATGTTTTTAATTTTTATTATGAATTGTATTAACAACAAATATTTTGTGTTGTGTTGCAGATTAGGATTTTGGAGGCTTGGCACTGGTTCTTGACCCTCATCCTAGGGATGAGAACGACATTATAGAGTGGGGATTGGGATTTGTTGGAAGTTGTGGGGCTAGATGAGATAGTTTGGATAGATGTGGTGAGGACATATGAGGGGTACCTCTATGCCTTGGTAGAGAGGTGGGATCCAGATAGGGGAATATTTTAGCTCCCTACTTGAGAGATTACCCTCACACTTGAGGATGTATATCGCATGCTCAAGATACCAGTGGAGGAAATTCTTGTCAATCTTGGACACGATCAGGGGATATATATGAGGAAAATATTTTGTGATATCTGGTGGAGTGTTGCGATGTCATGTGAGGGTATTTCACATTTGTCCATGTATGTGGACAAGGAACTGTATGGTCTACCAACTTTGGTAATGTTTGTGTTGGCCAGCATCATGGTCTGAAACATTATTGACTATAAGTTCCATTGTAACCTGATAGGGTTGGTGATAAATATATTTGCTACATCATAGTTGTATGTATGGTCTCTTGTCGTATTTGTGTATATGTACCAAGATATTTATGAGGTGAGAAGGCAATGGAGAAAGGGTTTGGGATGTATATTTTTACTATCATACTAGGGATGGGAGTATTTTAGTGTGGCTCGACTGAAGGGTCTACGAGCTCTAGGGTGGGATAGTTAGTAGCCCTATGCTAGGAGATGGACAAAAGTGGAGGAGGTACAGTTGAGTCATCCTGTGTGGACGATTCAATGGTAGAGAGACTTGTGAGTTGGATTGACATCCACTCATGTGATATGGAATCCATAGTGAGGTTCCAGGTGGATAGAAGATGGAGAGTAGTTGTGATGGTTCGGGTAGGCTAGATGGGTGATTGTGAGGTATAAGAGTGAGGATAAATATATTTAGTTCTCACAAGTGCTCTAGTAGTTCATATTGAGGTAGGGGGTGTAGAGCAAAAAAAATGGTGCACCAAGCAAAGGGAAATGAAAAGCACCTATCTATTTAAGAACTACAAAAAGATATTCAAGTAAGCATAAATGATAAATAAATGAAATAAATGGGTGTTTCTCTTTGTATTAATGCATTTTCCAAATATGTGGTTACAAAATATCCCCTTGAG
Source organism: Wollemia nobilis (assembly GCA_028583015.1). Classification (NCBI taxonomy): domain Eukaryota; kingdom Viridiplantae; phylum Streptophyta; class Pinopsida; order Araucariales; family Araucariaceae; genus Wollemia; species Wollemia nobilis. The sequence goes on from JAQPPZ010001753.1 coordinate 4,245,967, forward strand.
TGCTCTTAATTGATATAATCCATGACAATGTCCAAATGATCTAATCCTTTTAGAAAATCAAGGCACACTTTTAGTGTCTTCCTTGCACTCACAATTAAAGACCACTATGATGATCTATCCATGTTCAAACTTTTAACTCCTTCCTTGCATATTGGAATACTTGTATCTGCACACAAGAAACTGAAATTGATTAATAACATGTGTGGGTTAAGATGAAATCATAAAGATACATGCAACATTGAATACAAAAATTATAATAGTTGATACAAAACTACTCTAAATTGTACAGAAACTTAGCATCATATGTATTATCTACTTTAGGAATGATTTATGCAAAAATTGAAATGAAATTACAAGCAGAATCCATGGTCATCCCTAGGTGTTCCAATTAGGACTATCATCACAAAAACCCTAATTGAAGGTCCAAAACTACTCCAAATCTCACCAAATTCTAGTATGATGTATGTAAACTAATTTAGAAATGATCTACACTAAAATTAACTTAAAATTGTATACCAATTAATGGCCATACCTAGGTGTTCCAATTGGTATTTTTAACCGTCCTAGGGGGGACATCCACCAAACCTATTGGTTTTTTCCACCAATTCCTCTAGGATCTAGTCCAAAATAATCCCAGGGGTTTTGTTGTCAAATTTGGTAATCTAACTCATAGAAATGGGTGGGTTGTGGAATGGATGTACATATTTAGATATGTCTTGAAAACTCCTTTGATTGATGAAGATTCCAAGGGAAAATATGCAAGTAAAATGGGAGAGTGAATCTTGGTAGCACTTCGTGGTGAATTTTTGCAAAGAAATCTCTCTAAAATTGGTTAGAATACCTCCAATTTATAGCCCAAAAGGGCCATAAGGCCAAAGATGCAAGTTGGGGCATGCAAGGCAAGTGCCACCACTTTTCAAAATCCTTCTCATGTGTTAGGTGGAAGAGACCTCCAATTTAGGCCTCCAATTTGTAGGTTGTGATGACTTTGGTAGGCCCTCAATCTGGCATAATTTATTGGGTGGGATAAATGGTAGAATTTTATTGCCATTTGTCCCACCCTTGAATTTTTGAGGGGCCTATGATTGTTGGTGGTCATACCTAGGTGGGACGGCCATGAACTGTGGCTATCCTGGGGTGGGACGATCATGGATACATGGCCCAAAACTTCTCAAAAATGGGGTAAAACTTCCCAAAAGTGGTTAGGACCACTACTTCACCCTTGAGGGTTGACCAATAGGGAAATATAGTGGATTTAAGAGTGGCATCATTGCACTCTAATCGGATTGATATGATTTTAGTGTCTACAGATTTCATTTTTTTATATGCATTGTGTGAAACAGAGTGCTAGGTAAAAATAGATGACTAAACTATAAAATTATTAAGGTTATTCAGTAACCTAACCAAATTTATATGCCTTCAACATGGAAATAGCATACATTTTTGGAATCCTTACGTTTGACATAATTGAAGGATTGATTTTGGTATACCTTTTAGCCACACTACAATGGCACTCTTAGGGACTTAGGGTATACTTGGTCTTGGTTCCTTATTTGGATTATAAGCCTATTTTGGGATACATGTCCCAAGGCTTCCAGGTATACCAAGACTTTGTTTTGTTTAATTGGTGCTGAATTATTTGCCCCAGCATAGGCTTAAAATTTATCTTTGGCATGATTGTTTTGAATGTATGCAAGTTACATTTTTGAGTGTTTAAGTGTTGATTTTCACTATGAATTTATTATTATGACTACCCCCTCAAGTGATGAGTCTATTAGGACATGACTAGTGATGAAAGTGACAAGTCGCTTGACCAATATGACTTTATTGGGGTTCCTTCAGTTATACCCATCGTAAAATTTAGCAATTTTGCAAGGATTATGATGGTTTTGTTGATATTTCATGGAAGAAAAGAACTAAATACCTCATTATTGTGGAGTGGTCTGACCATAATGGCCTTATTAGGGATTGAAATAGATATTTTTATATTCATAAATGAACGATTTTGATTCCATATTGATCCTTTGTGAATTTTATCAGTTTTGACCTATTTTTTGTGGTTTTTAGGCCACTTTCTTTGATTTGTTTTCAATTTTTGTGGGATTATTTGGTGGTCATCCTAGGGTGGGACATATACATAGTTTATGGCCATACCAAGGTGGTATAGTCAGGAAATGTTCTGGTCATCCCACCCTAGGACAACCATGCTTATTCTAGGCCTTTTTTAAGCTCAAAATTAGAAAAATGAGCACATTTGCACACTTTTAACTTTGCAAACTGAGAGGTGAGGAGTAGGAGAGTGATTTTTTGAAGAAAATAACTATTGATACCATCCCACAATCACCATGATCTAGCTTTAATACTCGATGAGTGATGGAGCTAGTGCGAGACAGGTAAGGGTTGAATATTCCACTAGACTTTATTGAATTTGGAAATATAATTATTTTTGTATTTTCTAACAAAACACACTAAATATTGATAAATGAACCTTAGTAGTGATATTATGTAGGAATTTGTGCTTTATTTTTTGTTTTTATGTAATTTTATTCCATTTTTTGTGTTTTTATGAGTTTTTATGCTTGTTTTTGGGGGCCAGGAAGGCTCTTTCTTAGCATTTTTGGGGGTCATCCTTGGGTGGGACGGCCATGAATTTGGGGAGAAAAGGTACCTTTTTTTAGATTTTTTTGCTATTTTTCTATAATTTTATTGTATTTTTGTTGATCTTGCTTGCTTCTGTTAGGTGATCAATAGTCAGTATCGATTTCTAACTCTCTTTCATACTACTAGGGACTTACTGATAGAGGATGATTGGAAATTGCTTAACACCATCGGTCTCAAGCAAGTAACATGGTTAGATCTAGTTATTTGAGATAGAGCCTACCTGATAGCTTTGATAGATCTATTGGACCCTCATACCAACACCTTCCACTTGTCGACTAGGGAGATGATAGTGATGTTAGAGGACGTCTACCAGATTTTGTACATTTTGATAGAGGGGCATCCAATTATATCTACTCATTGGGATCTTAGATATATGATTTTGTAGAGATAATTTAGAGAGGACTCACGCAATGCAGTACGAGACTTTCCTAGTGGAGGCATTCTAGTGGACATATGGTATGAGGTAGAGATTCTGACTATGAGACACACCTTACTAATGATGCTTATCTCCAACATGTTGCTACCAAACTTTTCAGGAGCCAAGTTCCCATGGAACCTTTTGGAGTTGGAATTTTCACTTGTGGAGTGCACCATAAAGAGGTTGTTAGTGATGGCTTGGGCATGACATTGCTGGCACAACTTTATGATAAGCTATATAATATCCATTGCTACAAGTTAAAAAGATTGGGATGCATATTTCTACTATAGGTGTGGGGATGACAACATATTGTTGTGGATCAACCATAGGGACTACCTTGGATGACATGAGCATATCTCTTAAATGTGGAGATAGGCTATGGGATCCTATGGTAGAGATATCAGGAGAGGGGTCAAAGCCATCCCTATGCAGGTATGATTGATCACTATACATAGTCTTTTGCACATCTTAGGGTAAAGGAGGTTATTTGAAGACCATATAGGGATTATCCAACATGGCCTAAGGCTAAGGTGTAGCTTCAATGGGTACAGTGAGAGAGATGTTTAGTTGGTCAATATATAACCAAGTGAGAGTATTTCCCATATGCTATAGTGATGTGGTATTTTGGGCTATGCCAAGGATTACCTAGAGAGCCAGTGATCTACTGATACCATGGGGATGAGAGTACACTTACTTGACCTACAATAGAGGCAATTGGAGAGGATGTATATCCTATTGAGAGCATATTTGATCTATATTATGCAGGGACCATAGTAGAGTATGAATCTTGGTGGGTGACATGCCAGTGGTGAGGGCAAGGGCCACTAGGAGGTGGTACAGTTGTAGTAGTAGAGAAGTCTCATGAGGATGCTCTATATGAGGGACATAATGAGGCTCTAGATGAGGAGGATCTAGACTTAGGTGAGTGATATGTGCATCACTAGGTAGATTATGAGTGGATAAATAATCTGGATATGGAGGATTAGTAGGATGATTATGCTAAGGATGACTTTGATGAGTAGGGAGTACAAGCATAGTTGGTAGCATGGGATGCCACCATTGCTGATCTATAGGGTGAGTTGAACATAGGTAGATAGGAGTGGAGGGAGTACATAGAGGAGAGTGCTCTCCTATAGGTATAAGTGTATATTGCATAGGAAAATATTGATAGGTAGGTAGTAGATCTAGCTTCTCTTTAGTCCTAGGTTAGAGTAGGGAGATTGAGCCATAGGGAACCTACAAGTGGTAAGGTAGCCAGGCTGTAGGAGGAGGTGACACTTCTCTAAATCTTACTAAGTGATTACCAATATCATCACTAAGAGTATACAGTATACAAACAAGATTTGAAGGATGAGATAGTGTGCCTTAGAGGGTGCCTAGAGAGCAGATTTGGGAGATCTCAATGAGCATTAATCAAGGGTGGAGGTGATATTCATGGTTTTGGTCCTGCATGACAATAGATTTTGAGACTCTATGGTTATTTTTGGATTTTTGGCAATGTGAGGTCTAAGGACCCACTTGATTGTAGCCTATGGGTAACTTTTGGATTATGATGTATCTTTTCATACCATATATATATATATATATATATATATATATATATATATGAGTTTTTCTATTGTCATCATGTGTTTCATTGTTGCTTTATTATATGTATGAGATGTTTATGTTTACTTTACTGATGCTTTTATGGATGCTTATCATGGATGTATATATTGTAATATGATGTGATTTGATGATATGTATATGAGTGTATGCATAATGAAATAGATGATTTGCTAATTTGTATGATGAATTATGAATACTATTTGCAAAACTAGATGCTAGCACCATAGATTGTACAAAATTCATGGATTCATTTTAACATTATCATAATACTATGTAATGGATTGTGAAAATGTAAACTAAAAAACATGTGATAAAATGTTATGGAATGATATGCATAGTAAAATGTTATAGAATATCTTTGATATTTTCATGAGACTCAAACACTCTAGTGAACTAGTAAAAATTTGTATATTAATTATGCAAGACTTTTTGGCAAAGTCTCAAGATATTCAATATCCCTATGTGTGCATGTGAGTTCATTGCTACATTAACACATAAAGTTACTCCAGTGCCAAATGATTTATGTAGCCTATCTATATTGAATATCACCCTATGAGTATCATTATCCTAAGTTTTGTATGTAGTTGGATTAGACCACTAGGCAATACAGGCTACCAAAATCTACCTCATATGCATGCAAATGTTGGTTTGTACAAAATTAGGCCACTAATGTGATAGACATATCATCATGCATAAGGATACTATCATTGTTAGTCAGGCTTGATGCCATGTAACCTATAATGAGAATCACCTCATGGTTATCAAATACTGAGAATTCTAGCCCATCAAAATATTAATAATTCCTCATGGTGGGACCTCATGGTTTTCAAATGCTAAGAAATGAAATTGTAAGCAAAAACCATGGCAATCCCCAGGTGTTCCAATTAGGACTATCATCACAAAAACCCAAATTGAAGGTCCAAAAATGCTCCAAATCTCACCAAATTCTAGTACAATGTATGTAAACTAATTTGGAAATGATCTACACTATAATTAAATCAAAATCATATGCCAATTCATGGCCATACCTAGGTGTTCCAAGTGGGACTGTTAATAGTTCCAACAGGGGATGACCACCAAACCTGGTGGGTTTTGCCACCAATTCCTCTAGGATCTGGTCCAAAATACTCTTAGGGGTGTTGTAATCAATTTTTTTAATCTAACTCAAATAAATGGGTGGGTTTTAGAATACATGTACATATTTGGGGATGTCTTGGAAACTCCTTCGATTGATGAAGATTCCAAGGACAAATACACAGGTAAAAGGGGAGAGTGAATCTTGTTAGCACTTCATGGTGAGTTTTGACAAAGACCTCTCTTTAAAATTAGTTGGAATACCTCCAATTTGTAGGTTGTGATGGCTTTGGTAAGCCCTCAATATGTCATAAGTCATTGGGTAGGATAAATGGCATAATTTTATTACCATTTTTCTTGCCCTTGTATTTTTTAGGGGCCTATACCATGGCCATCCCATCGAGAGACAGTTGTTCATGGTCGTCCCTGGGTGGGATGTCCATGAACTGTGGTCATCCTAGGGTGGGACGACCATGGCTACATGGCCTAAAACTTCCCAAAAGTGGGGTAAAACTTATAAAAAGTGGTTAGAACCACTACTTAACCCCTTAGGGTTTCCCAATAGGACCATATGGTGCATGTAAGAGTGGCATCATCACAATCTAATCAGATTGACACAATTTTAGTGTCTATAGATAACCCTTTTTGAGATGTGTTGTGTTAAATAGAGTGTCGAGCGAAAATAGATAACTAAACAATAAAATGATTAAGTTTATTCACTAACCTAACCAAATTTAGACTCCTTCATCATGAAAAGAGCATACATTCTTGGAATCCTTACTTTTAACATAATTGAAGGATTGATTTTGGTATACCTTTTAGCCACACTACAATGTAGTCTTAGGGGCTTAGGGTATTGGTCTTGGTTCCTTATTTGGATTATAAGACTATTTTGGGATATGTGTACCAAGGCTTCCAATGATACCAATACTTTACTTTTTTGAATTAAGGTTGAATAATTTTCCTCGACATAGGCTTGAAATTTATATTTGGCAATGATTCTTTTGGAAGTATGCAAGTTACACTTTTGAGTATTTAAGTGTTGATTTTGATTATTAATTCATTATTATGACTACCCCCTCAAGTTAATTGTTTATTATGGCATGACCAATGATGAAATTTATGAGTCACTTGACCAATATGAGTTAATTGAGGTTCCTTTAGTTTTACCCATTGTAAAATTTAGCAATTTTGCTAGGATTTTGATGGTTTTGTTGATATTTCATGGAAGAAAATAACTGAATACCTCATTCCTGTGGAGATGTCCAACCAAAATTGCCTTATTGGGGATTGAAATAGATACTTTTACATTCATAAATAAACAATTTTGATTCCATCTTGATCCTTTATGCATTTTATCAGTTTTGTCCTATTTTTGGTGGTTTTTAGGCCATTTTATTTTATTTTATTCTGTTTTTGTGGGAATTTTTGGTGGACATACTAGGGTGGGATATCTACATATTTTATGGCCATCCTAGTGTGGGAATATCATCCAATTTTCCAGCGATACCACCCTAGTAAACCCATGCTTATTCTAGGCCTTTTTAAGCTCAAAATTAGAAAAATAAGCTCATTTGCACTCTTCTAACTTGACAAACTAAGATGTGAGGAGTAGGAGAGTGATTTTTCAAAGTGGTTCACTATTGAGACCATACCACAATCACCATGAGCCAGTATTAATACTCGATAAGCGGTGGATCTGGTACGAGATGAGTTAGGGCTGAATTTGCCAGTAGACTTTATTGAATTTGGAAATGTAATTATTTTTGTATTTTCCAATAAAACACACTAAATCTCAGTAAATGAACCTCAAGAGTGATTGTATGTAGGAATGTGTGCTTTATTTTTTGTTTTTTTCAAATTTTATTCCATTTTCTATGTTTTTATGTGTCTTTATGCCTATTTTTAGGGGCCAAGTGTAGACACCAAAACAGCACCAATCCAATTATGTGACTGCAAACACTGATTTCTTTGAAACACATAGCCCCCAGGGCAGCCCTCAGAGGTTGAACAGTGGTCCTAACCAATTTTGTAGCAATTTTGGAATGTCAGAAGGCAATTTGGCACATTAAAAAACTTTTCTTAGTATTTGTCCCTACCAGGGACGAATTCAAATTGGGATCCGTCTCACTCAGGGACGAATTTTGAATTCGCTCTAGGTCAGGACGAATTCTAGGTTCAATGGGCAAAAATAAAAATGGCACCAAGTGGCAGCTGAGGACAGTAAATTAATGCCTCTTGTGTTGCATGCACGTGTAGGTGGTCAAATTGGGCGTTAGAGGATTGTCACAAGGGCAGTCATGGAAGCCCAAGTCAGGGAGGAGTCTCCTCCCTCTTGAGAATGCATGGCCGCCACATGGCACCCCTGCATGCCCCTCCAAAGAGACCCCCTGGTTCTATAAATTGGTGGACTTTCCCACCCAAAAAAGGACAAGTTGGAGGCATTTTCAAGCAATGAAGTGCTGCAGAATTGAATACCACACTTTACCCTTTCAATTCACCTCTTCCACATCCTTGATATCTTTCGCAAGAGAGGTTATTAGGTGGCTATTGGAAGTGTGAATCCAGACCCAAAACTCGACACTTGACCACATTGATCTACCAATTCGCCAATAACCCATTACAAGAGATTTTGGGCCCATCCCAAGTGGATTGGTGCCGAAATCAAGTTCTAACGGTGGGCGGCCCCCTGGGTGCCCCACACTTCTTAGTTTCATTTTAAGTTGTTCTTTTATCACTAGTTTATATTCCATTCCATTTTATGTTGTTTAGATAGTTTATAATTTCTATTTCATAAGACTTTGATCAAATATTATCATGTTTTGTCGCTTTTGTGGTCCTCACTAACTTGCAGGTAACGACGTCAAATTCCCATTGATGGAGATCAAATTGGGGAAATCCGACCATCTGGGTCATCCCAAAATGCCCCCAATTAGCTAACCCTTATGTTTGCAGGGCTTTTGGAGATCCCGAGACATGACATTTGGGTAGGATTACTTCGGCATTTTGTCACAGGCGAATTCATCCTACCCGAGGATGAATTACAGTAGAATCCGTCCTGATTAGGGACGAATTACAGTCAAACTCAAATCAATGAAATTTCCCCAACTATTTTTATGGCAATGGCCGTCTGGTAATGTTCTCTATTTCCTGTTAAATTTGCAAGTTACTTGGAGTCATTTTATTCACTGGTTTAGTTAATCTTATGCATGCATCCTCCATTGGTTTTTAAGGTCAAACGCTTCATCTTTTGTCACAGGTGCTACTAACAATTTTGTTATTTCTTTGAATGCAGGAGGAGTAGCAAGGATCAAGGATTCATCAACACCAATGGCGGAAACACTTTGGCCCACCCATTTCAAATGTGGGCATGCAGAAGGAGGAGCACTAAGTCATGATTGTAACCAAAACTCTTTTAAACGCTCCTAGCCCCTAAAAAGGGAGGAGGCATATTTGTAACCGATATTATGAGAGTTAAATAAAGAGGGTTGTGTTTTCTATACTTTCTTTAATATCCGTTCAATTCGTCTCTTTCATTTCATGCATTTCACATCTTAGGACTTAAGCGTTTGTTTGATTTTGAATGCGTCATATTAGTATTTCTTTCTTTCGGAATCTCGTGCTTTCACCAAGAAGGCCTTTTTTCAACATTTTTGGGGGTCATCCCTGGGTGGGATGGCTTCCAATTTGAGAGCCATCCCTAGGTGGGATAACCATGAATTTAAGGAAAAAAATATCCATTTTTTGAGCTATTTTTTCTATTTTTGAGCAATTTTATTGTATTTTTATTGGACGTGCTTACCTCTGTCAAGTGATAAAGAGTCAATATCAATATTTGAATCTATTTTAGACTACTAGGGACTTGATAATTGAGTATGATGAGAAATGTCTTGATGCCATTGGTCTTGAGCAAGTAAAATGGTTAGAGCCAGTGTTGGGAGACATAACCTACCTAACAAATTTGATAGATCTATGGGACCCTCTTACCCACATCTTCCACTTGTCAACTAGGGAGATGATAGTGACGTTAGAGGATGTCTACTAGATTTTATGTATTTTTATAGAGGGATGTCTGATTATATCTACTCATTGGGATATTAGAGATGATTTTGCAAATATACTTCAGAGAGGACTGGCACGAGGTAGTACGAGACATTCCTAGCAAAGGTATCCCATTGGAACTATGGTATGATAGAGGTTATAACTATGATACATGCATTACTTATGATGCTTATCTTCAACATGTTGCTACCAGACTCCTCAGGAGCCAGGTTCCCATGGAACCTTTGGAGTTGGCATTTTCACTTATGGAGTGCACCATAGAGATGCCATTAGTGATGGCTTGGGGTACAACATTGCTAGCACATCATTATGACAACCTATACAAGATCTATTATTACAAGAAAAAAGGATTGGATTGCAACTTTCTACTATAGGTATGGAGATGGCATCATATTGTTGTGGATCGACCATGAGGAGTGACTTGGATGATGTGGACATAGATTGCATATGTGGAGATATGATATGGGATCCTATGGTAATGAGATAAAGAGAGAGATTGAAATTATCCCTATGCAGACGCAATTGATCACTATTCATAGTCTTTTACATGACTCAAGACAAAGAAATTTTTTTGGAGATCATATAGGGATTGTCAAACATGTCCCGAGGCTAAGGTGTAGCTTCACTAGGTATGGCAAGAGATATGGTTATTTGGTCAACATGGTACTGAGCAAGAGTATTTCCCATATGCTTGAGTGATACGACAATTTAGGCTATGCCTAGGATTACCTAGCAATCCAGTGATCTATCGACATCGTGGGGATGAGAAGGCACTTAATTGCTATACATTAGAGGTAATTTAAGAGGAGGTAGATCCCATGGAGATCATAAATGAGCTAGATGATGTATGTACCACAAAAAATAATGACTTCTGGTTGGTTTCATACTAGTGTCAAGGGGAGGGGCCGCTAGGAGGTGGTATAGCTGTGATGATAGAGGAGGCTTATAGGGATGCTCTAGATGAGGGATATGATGAGACTATAGATGAGGAGAAGCCAAAATTAGGTGAGTGACATGTACATCATTGGGTAGCTGATGAGTGGATGGATACTCTAGATATTGAGGATCAGCAGGATGATCATGCTAAGGATGACTTTGATAAGCAAGGAGTGCAAGTACAGTTGGTAGCATGGGATGCCACCATTGCTGAGATATAGGGTGATCTTATCAAAGGTAAATAGGATTTAAGGGAGTACACATAGGATAGGACTCTCCTATAGGCATAAATGCATACTACACATGCAAATATTGATAGGTAGGTAGAAGAGCTAGCTACTCTTCAGTCCTAGGTTAGAGTAGGGAGCTCGAGCCATGTGGAACCTAGTAGTGGTGAGATAGCCAGGATAAGGGAGGAGGTGAAACAACTCCAAACCTTACTAATTTATGATGAAGCTCATAACTAAGAGTATACAACATATACACATGATTTGGAGGATGAGATAGCGCATCTTAGAGGGTGCTTGCCAGCTCACTCTTCTACTAGTGGGTCCTAGTAGAGTAGGAGGAGTGGTACAGGATAGTCGTTTATGAGGATGAGGGCTCCTAGATACATGAGAAGAGTAGATAGGTCCAAGGATATCAAATTTGGTAACTCTTAAAAAGCACCAACTAAGGGTGGAGGTTTCGATCCTGCATGACCATGGCTTTTGAGACTCTATGATTATTTTTGGATTTTTTGCAGTGTGAGGTCTAAGGACCCACTTGATTGTAGCCTATGGGTAGATTTTTTATTATGATATATATTTTTACCCGATACATATAGATGAGTTTTTCTATTGTCATCATGTGTTTCCTTACTACTTTATTAGATGTATGAGATGCTTATGTTTACTTTGTTGATGATTTCATGGATACTTATCATGGATGTATGTATTGTAATATGATATGATTTGGTAATATGTATATGAGTGTATTCATAATTAAAAGGATGATTTGCTACTTTGTATGATGAATTATGAATAATATTTGACACACTAGATGCTAGCACCATAGACTGTACAAAATTCATCGATTCATTTTAACCTTATCATAACACTATGTAATGTATTGTGAAAATGTAAGCTAATAAACATGTGATAAAATTTTATGGAATGATATACATAGTAAGATGTTATAGAATGTCTTTGAGATTTTCATGAGACTCAAACACTCTAGTGAACTAGTCAAAAGTTGTTTATTAACTATGCAAGACTTTATGGCAAGGTCTAAATCTACTAGGATGACCAAGATATTCAATATTTTTATGGCCACATGTGATTTATTGCTATGATAACACAAAGTTAATCCAGTTCCAAATACGATTTATGCATCCCATATGTACTAAATATCACCCTATGAGTATCATTATCTTGAGTTTTATATGTAGTTGGATTAGATCACTAGGCAATACAGCCTACCAAAAGCTAGCTCATCTGCATGTAAAAATTTGTTTGTAAAAAATCAAATCGCTAATGTGATAGACATATCATCATGCATAAGGATACCACCATTTCTAGGTAGGCTTGATGCCACCCAACCTGTAATGATGATCACCTCATGGTTGTCAATGTTGATAATTCTAGGGATTCAAGTTCAATACTCCCTTATTTTCTTCTATTTGTTGAATTGCTCTAGGGATTTGCTCATTTTTGTTTGGTGAGAATGGGATTTTAGTAGTGGTGAGAACCACTATTGATTTTACTTTTTGCTTTTTTTAGTGGTGAAAACCACTTTTTATTTTTCTTTTTGTTCTTTGGATACTTGCCCAACTTTGGTGGGAAAAGGGATTTTTATTGCTTTGGGTAGGGAGGAGCTTGTCCTTTTTTTAATTATTAGCAATTTTAAACAATTCACATAGGTGGGTGAGCAAGGTAAACTTTTTACTTAAGGCAACAAGGACCACTTTATAATTTTTATCTTTCCTTGTGCAACACATGGATTTATTAGTTTGAAATTGTGTTGGGATTTTGACATATATAAGGTACAATCAAAGCAAAAATCTACCTTCAAAAAATTAGGATAAATTTCTACAAAATCTGAAAAGAAAACTAGAGATAGATAAGTGACCAAAATCCCTAATGATGCCTTATAACAAATGACTAGGTGAAGGGAAACATATACAAATACGAAAGGTGGGGAATGTAGATGATAATTGAAATATAGATGGATGTGAATACTGAGTTTTCAAAAAAATGATCTTGAAGGATGGCTATTGTACAAACCTAGTGCTAGAAATATATGATCAACTCTAGAATGCAAAATGTAATGATGGGTATGCTTAATGCAAGTTATTGTATAATGCAGTGATATGAAATGTAATGCAATGCAATATTTTTGTATTTTTGTTATTTTAATGATATTTTTGGATTTTGATAAATATATATACATGTGACCAATGGGCTTAGTGGATGCCATTGGAGATTTTTAGATGACCAAATGGTTTATAGATACCATTGGGGATTTTTTGGTGGCCAAAGAGTTTATGGAAACCTTTGGGGCTTTTAGGATGACCAAAGGATTTATGGGTACCTTTAGAGCTTTTTGGGTGACCAAAATATTTATAGATACCTTGGGAGATTTTTGGGTGACCAAAGGGTTTATAGGTACCTTTGGGGTGTTTTGGGTGACTAAAGGATTTATAGGTACCTTTAGGGTATTTTTCATAGGGCATAGTACTTTAAGCATGAAAAGGCCACATGTGAAGAATATTCAAGGGTTTAGGTTCCTCACATCCTTCAATGGAAGCTAGGTGATAAGTTCCAGATCCAATATGAGTAGTGATAATGTATGGACCTAACCAATTTACCACAAATTTGTCCTGTAGATGGGGCGGTAAGTTAAAAAAAATTGGTTCTATTTTAGAACAAGGTCACCAACCTAAAAGTCTCTAGGATATACTTTCATGTTATAGGCTCTTTTAAGATGCTCTTGATAGAGACGTAGGCATTCAAGAGCATTAACACATCATTCATAAATAAAATTTAATTGGTCCAGGTTAGCCTTTCATTAAGTGTCATCATTGATGAACTCTTGCATGGATATGCATAGTAACAGGATTTCCAACTCTAAGGGCATGACGACCTCAACACCATATACTAGTAAAAATGGAGTTACCCAAGTGGGTGTCTAAATACTAGTGCAACAGGCACAAAGGGCAAGAGGCAATTGATTATACCAATATTTGTGATTATCCTTAACGATTTTATTTAAAATGGTAATTACTATTTTGTTTGATTCCTCAAATTTCCCATTGTCTTTTGGATAATAGGGCGTATAAAAGCTATGTTGGATGTTATATTTAGTTGTTAAAGCACACACGTCTTTATTCTGTATCCCATTATCTAAAATTATTTTGGATGGGATACCAAAATGACAAATGATATTATATAGCATGAACTTCACAATACAAGGCCCAGTCGTAGTGATAAGGGGAATCACGTCCACCCATTTTGTAAAATATTCAGTGGATGTAATGATGAACATATGATGGCCTGAGGAAGAGGGTGGGATTTTCCTGATTAATTCAAATACCCATTGTGAAAATGGCCAAACCACTTGAATCTGTTGTACGGCCTGAGAAGGTACATGTGTCAAATTAGTGTGGTGTTGACACTTTACACACTTCTTAACATAAGCACAACAATATTACTCTAAATTTGGCCAATATTAGCCCATGTGAAGAATGTGCTTCACAATGGCCATGTCATTTAAATGGCCACCACATGTACCATCGTGCACTTGGGTGATTGCCCAAACTGACTCTTGAGGTTCTAAGAAATGGAGGATACCCTCATAGCTTTGATGATACTATATATCTCCAAGTAAGACATATTTTACCGCTTTTTGCTTGAATGTGCGTTTAGTAGCATGTGATAATCTAGAAAGGATGTTATCAAGCTTTAGGTAATATTTTAGCTAGATGGACCAATATTACTTTGAAGAAGCCTCAATTAAATGAATTGCTTGATCCTATTGAAGTTCATCTCTCCTAAATTTTTATTGGGAGAGAACATGTAAATATAGTGTTGTGCTGCTATCAAAAGGAGTTTGAAAGAATAAAGTCCCCCAAGAGGTATTATTTAAGTAATTGCAAATTTGATAGAATAATTCCTAAGAAGGTTTAATTTGAATCATGTGGACTTTTGACATGGAATGAAGTTCCTCAAACTTAGTTGTAGATTGCAATAGTATTTTGAATTAAATTATTGTGATATCATCAGAAGGGTTCTATGGGATTAAATACCCTAAGGAGGCCATTGTATCCGCAAAATGGTTAGATTAACGAGAGAGTATCTCAATATCATACCATTAAAATTTTACCATAAGTTTATCCACAAGGGCTTTGTAGGCTTGCAAGATTGGGTATCTACATTGGAATATTCCTTTGACTTGATTCACTATGAGTAAGGAATTGTCAAAATATTGATCTTAGTTATTTTCATGGTTATTGCCATTTGAAGGCCTATGAGAAGAGCTTCATACTTAGCATTATTGTTGTTGCATGGGAAATTGAGTTTGAATGATAGGGATATTGGATCCCCTTGAGGTGTGAAAAATATAATTCCTATGCCACCCCTTTGCTCACACTTAGAGCAATAAAAATAGGGTCATGTAAGCCTGTGCTTTAGGCTCTTCAAGATCAAGTGATTACGACACTTGAAATATTCCATCATCAGGAAGCTCTACACTAAGAGGTTGGTTATCCTAAAGGGGAGCCTCTACGAGTTGATCTATTATGACCTAAACTTTAATTATTATTATTTTTTAAGAATTCGAGGTCAAATTCTATCAAAAAAATAATTCATTTTTTCATGTGACTATTATGGTAAGTACAAATCATCATATATTGTAATGTATTATCTTTGGATACTACATACGTGGTATGATTGAGCATATAATGGTGTAGCTTTTTAGTGGTGAAAACCACTGCTCAGCATAACTTCTCAACGTATGCATAATTTATTTTGTAACTGGCCAAGATGCGGTTAATATAATATGTAGCCTATTTTTTGTGCAATTCGTCCTTATGGGCCAACATGGTACCCAACGCAAGCTCAATAGCTGAGATGTATATATATAATGACACTCCTATTTGAGGAGGATCCACTACTGGTGGTGAATCCATATATTGTTTAATCTCATCAAATACAGCTTGACACTCATAATTCCACTTAAATGTGACCCCCTTGTGTAATAACTTGTTCATAAGTCAACACTTATTTAACAATTGCACTATGAAGCACTTTATGGATGTGATATTTCCTTGCAAACTACATAGCTACTTGATAGTAGTGGGGGGATGAATTTATAGAATTTCCTTGACTTTATTTGGATCAACTTCTATGCCTCATTTAGATATTATGAATCCCAAGAGTTATCTATATGTGACATCAAAGACACACTTCTTGGAATTTAGTCTTACATTGTGTTCAATGAGGTGATCTAGAACTTTGTGTAATACATAAATATACGCATGGTATAGTACAAACTTACCCAATAAGTCATCTATGTAATCTTCCAAAATTTTATGCATGTAGTTGTGGAAGATGTAATTCATAGCTCACTAGTAAGTAGCGCCAACATTTTTGAGGCCAAATGGCATGACCTTATAACAAAATGTCCTCCAAGATGTTGTGAATGTTATTTTGACTTGATCCTCTAGATTAATGTGAATTTAATTATATCCATAGAAACTATCCATTAGGGATAACATCTTGTGGCCTGTTGTGGAGTCTACTAGTGCATCAATGTTTAACAAAGGAAATTCATCCTTAGGACTCACTTTATTTAGATCTCAAAAATTGGTGCAAATATGAATCCTTCCATCATGTTTCTTGATAGGTACCATATTGGAAATCCATGGTGGATAATCAACTGATATAATGAATTTGCCATCTAACAACTTTTGTAATTTGTCTTACACCATTAAAGCTAGTGTTGGATACATTTCATGTCAATTTTGCTTAGCTAGTTTTGCATTTGGATCAATCGTAAGATTTTGCGTGACTCAATTTGGATCTAGTCCTAGCATATCTTTGTAAGACCATGCAAAAGTTTTCTTCTTATCTTTTAAAATAGTTGTATACTCAGTTTAATCAATAAGGGATAATACTTATCCTAACTTTATGAGTTGGGGATTCTCAACATTTGTGCCTATATCCCTATCAATTGTTGGCTCAATCAACATATGATATCCCTATTCTAAATGGACTGGAGTAGGGATCAAATGAATGTCATCAGTTGGGTTTATATCCTCAATTGGAAACTCATGCTCAACCTCAATGTGAAAGACATTTTATGTATATCTTGGAAAAAAATGAAACGGTTGTAATATTTTGTCACAAGACCAGTACTTTGATGGAGATGAGCGAGAATCTCCTCGATCAAAGTCAATTACCTCAATATCGAGATGCAATGGATTTGATGGACTATTTGGATCATTCAAAGGTGTACTAAGATATATGGAAATCATATTAATGGATGGATGATTTCCATTGGATGTGCAATTGGTTCTAGTGATAAGAGGTTGTTGCAAGACTCACGAGGGTGGTTACAGTGGAGGTAGAATTATTGAAGGTGGTATATGTAGAAGGTAATGATATTGCTCCTCAAGTGGTATAATTTTTCACCATATGGGATGCTGCAATGGGAACATATGTATATAGAACTCTTCTTCATCATCCAATGGGATTACCTACTCGTATTCCTCATCTCAACTAGGGTAGTTAATAGATGTTATGCTATAATACGATTCATCATAAATTGTCCATTCATAAGGGGAACCTTGATCTTCTTCCTCATTGTCATATGGAAGAGTATGCAAACCTTCATCCTCTTCATAGTATTGAGTGAAATCATGAGATATCCCTTGATCTATCATATTTCTAGGAAAATAATCCTCAAAAGAGTGGACATGATTAGAATTAGTATAAGTATCACGTGCAAGCTCATCCCTATAGTTCAAACCTAGGTGCTCTAAACTCACTATGAGGACATTGAGAGAGACATGTTTATTATGTCCTAAGATATATTTATCATAAGGCAATTTATATTATGGATAGCAAGGAACGTGAGTACCTTGTTTTTACAACCCCAAACCATAGCCATGCCAATGGTAGCGATGGAGATATCACAAGGCATAGTCAAGATTGGACATATAATTGATGTCCTCAGAGAAAGGTTCTTCATCCTCTTCTTGCTAAGGATATGGTTGTGTGTCATATTCAATAACTCCATATATGAAATTCATTTTATTGGGAGGTATACCTAGAGGTAGGATGGTAGCTAAAGGAATACGAGGTCATCCCATATTCTATATTGTATCAATGGCTGGAACTGTTGTGATATTCTTCACTAAATACTCTCCTAGACTCGTAGTAGCTAAATGGAATATGACCTAGGATGGTAAGGATGGAGGGGATGAAATTTAGGCTTGATATGACTCAATGCTTACCGCATGAGGTGGTTCCTCGTCTACTAGATTAGGAATATCTTCCATGGAAATGGTGGATATGATTGGAGGGATATCATCAATAGGCCTCTTCGACATGTTCCTCTATGAAGGATTTTATGATGATGAAGGTGTATCTGAAGGTGAAATTGATGAGGGTGGTATAGGAGAAAATGGTAATGGATCAATGGAATGCAATGGTGAAGGAGTCGGACCTTTAATAGACATATTTGATTGGAAGTCCACATGAGTTGATGGCAAGGTTAACTCGAGGATATACTGCACCAAGTTGCAGTATGTGAAGGGTTCAAGGTCTACAAAGACAATATGAACTTACACTTTGTGAGTGTACTTTAAAAAATGGTGAGCTATGGATGACACACACTTCATATCCCTAATCCAATGTCTACCTAACAATATATTATATGTCATTGCACCCTCTAAGATGTGACACAACTTTGGTATGGTTTTACATCCCACATGAATAGGTAAGACTATAGTGCCAACCATTGAGCATATAGTATCATTGAATGCTTTGATGGTATATGTGGATGCAACATTATGGGATGTTGGAATACCTAGATGCTTGAGAGAATTTGTGGTGATAACGTTGCTTGAAGAACTAGTATTAATATGAACTCTTTTATAATGTGTTCCATTTACACATGTAATTATATATAAGGGATGATCCACCACCTCATTTGATATTGGTTTGAGTTCATGTTCATGAAATGTGATAACTGGTGATGAACCTGATGTACCATACTACCTTCATACACAGTTTAAATTTACCAACTTCTTAGGCAAATACATAATGAACCTGATGTACCATAATTAAGTGCATTAGTAGGAATAAATTATGCTATTGAAAAAATTAAAAAAAAATCAGGCGATGAAGAATTTCCATCATGTTCTGAATAGTTTAAAGAAAAAAAAAAGAAATAGAACAACCCAGGACTGATTGAAAATCTTTAGGGATGTATTTTTTTATATAGAAACTATTGTAAAGTTATGCCTCTAGAAGGTTGGTTTTAAAAATTAATTTTTTTTTACAGACTTAACGTTTTGTAACACATTGGCAAATTTTTTTGATGATGCAGGGAAAATGACAGAGCTGAATTTAAAAGAACATTTTGTTATGGAATATGCTCTTCACTTGCACTTAAGGTGACCTGGTAAATCATAAACAAGCACATGTTTTTAAAATGTTGCTACACCCTATTTTCTTCAAGGTGCTAGCCGCAAGTAGTAATTTTCCAGCCTACAAATTTTATCATAACATTGAAAGAGTTTGGTTGTGAGGCCATGAAGGAAAATACTCTCCTCATGCTACAACATATCATACTAGTTTATTTTCAAAAGACTAGCTCAGATATAGACATGGAGGGGACCCCACCTTCAACTTTACCACCAACAACACAATGAATGTTGATCATAGTGTTCATGGAAAAAAAAATTATTGTTTGCTGAAAAGGCTCCAAATTAAAATGCAAAGCTGAAATAGAGTTTTTTTTCTACCCGTTGGAAGAGAGTATCATCTTTCCCAAGGACCAGCTTAGTCCAAAATGGAAATGAGAAATATCTAACCAGTAGCTAAAAAAAATGGGAGGATCCTAGAAGAAATCAAATGTCAAATGCCTACAAGAAGGCCACATGGTGCCCGAGAATGATAAAAAAAAACATGAATGAAGCTCGTAGTGGCCTGAAATAATAGCACATAAATATCAATGGTGCATATCATGAAAATATCACACCTAAACACTAGATAGATGTTGCGGATGATGATGAAAAAAAATATCTACCTCACTCCTGGAAATGAAATAGAGGATCGCAATGCTGCTCTAATTCTGCCTATGTGAAATAATTTATATTGGGAGATCATATTGATTCGAACGCATGAGTATCAGGGTCGTATAAAGTCTAAATCAGTTGAAAAAAAATGATAAGAAGGGTGACATCCTCAAGAGCACATAGTGAGAAGTAGTGATGCACAAAGTTGTTAATCACGGTAATCCCTGCAATGCATCCAAAGGGTTAGCGCTCTTGAGATACATCAAAGCTGGATTAAGATATTTTTTATATGTGCTACTAATGATGAGTTGGGTGTTTTATAGTTGGAACTTTTTGAAATTGACTGCCATTAATACTCTAATAGTGGTATATGGAATGCAAAAACAATTCCTACGTGGCCTCCACTTTTTAATCAACAGTGCCAATATTACTATTTTCCCTGGCAACATTTTATTATTATTAAAATATATGAGAAACAAAAATACAGGGAAGAGAAAACATTTCACTATGATGAGGAGAACGCCAACTCTATAAGAAAATGGTGAGGATTTGAAATCATGGAGAAATATGTTATCACAATGCAAAGAGTTAATTATTTCCCACAAATAGTCGGGTGGAGAAGACATTCCTGCACACAACATAAAAAATTCCCAGGGTGGATCGGTTATAGTTCTCTAGCTTGGCCATCAAATTTTAAAATCCCTAGCTCACATGGTTGTAGTTGACATTCTGTTCTTCAACGCAAATGATGAGAAAAAAAAATTATGAACCAAGATTTGTTCTAGTCATGGCAGAACAGACGAAAAGAAAAATAAAAAAAATAAGGAAAAACAATAGTTAGAATTTTATTAATGTCTTTAGTTTAGTTTTTTATGTTTTGTAGTATAACATGAAGTGCAGAGTGTCATACCAACAGTTTTCAGGAGTGCCTTACTCAAACAAGCACCAAGTAGGTGCATTACTGAGGTAGGCACCTTACTTAGGTAGGAACATTACTAAAGTAGGGACCTTACTCAGGTAGGCGCCTTACTGAAGTAGGTGCCTTACTTAGGTAGGTGCATTACTGAAGCAGGCACCTTACTGAGGTAGGCACATTACTAAAGTAGACACCTTACTTAGGTAGGTGCCTTACTCAAGTAGGTGCCTTACTAAAGTAGGCACCTTACTCAGGTAGGTGCCTTACTGAAGTAGGCGCCTTACTCAGGTAGGCACCTTACTTAGGTAAGAACCTTACTAAAGCAGGCACCTTACTCAAGTAGGTGCCTTACTCAAGTAGGTGCCTTACTGAAGTAGGCACCTTACTCAAGTAGGCACCTTACTTAGGTAGGCACCTTACTCAAGTAGGTGCCTTACTCAAGTAGGTGCCTTACTGAAGTAGGCACCTTACTGAAGTAGGTGCCTTACTAAAGTAGGTGCCTTACTGAGGTAGGCACCTTACTCAGGAAAGCACCAAGGAGGTGCCTTACTCAGGCAGGTGCCAAGTAGACGCCTTATTCATGCAGGCGTCAATTAGGTCCCTTACTCAAGCAAGCACCAAGATACTCAAGTTATGCCTCAATGTCCATCAGCAGAGGCACCTGATCACAAAAAAAAATAGGACAAGCACCTTGATGTCATGCATCAAGGGTGCCTTGATTATTATTTAACAAAAAGGAAAAAGAAAAAAAATTGCACATCATCTATCCTGCTCAACATAAAATTTATATTTTTGCTTTTGTGTGTTGAAGGGAAAGTGCCAGCATGCAAGCTGCAGGAATCCTGAGAGTCAGGGCCTAATAGGCATGGATTGCACTAAATTGTATTTTAATTTTCTTAGTTTTTCTTTTATAGGGTAAATGACTTGAGTGTACAAAAAAATAGGCATCTTGGGAGACAAGGCCTATACTGGTTCAGTATTCATGAACCTGCACATTTTTTAGAGATAGAAATTCAATTGTTTCCATTCGAAGGAGATAGTCCTCATCTGGGTATGGACGTGGGTGTTAATTTCCTATAAAGGTATGAGGTACCCACCTCTATTATTGGATGAAGTAGATGCTGATGTAGTATGAAAAGAAAAATATACTGGATGGCTTGATCAACTCTTCAACAATAGACGCAATAGCAACTGTGCACTTTTCAATAGTAATAAGGCACCTTGATGCTCATTGTTAGAAATGCGTAACTTCTATGAGAAGCAAATCGAATGGCTAGAAAAGAGAAGAGTGCAAAAAAATTATTTTCAACTCTTCCTGGAGAAGAGAACTGTAGATCCACTTTATCCCATCTTTGCTCAACTTCTTCTTCCTATATTAGGGGTTCCTGTTGCTCAGTCTGGGACCTGATGATTAGGGGGCTACAGATCTATTGCACAGAGGGACCTATTACTAGTGATGAGGGGATCACCAATTTAAGTGGGGGAGGGTTTGGGTGAACCTATTCCTGGTGACGATGACATCATCAATTTAAAATGGGGGAGAGGATGGGTGAACCTAAATCTCCGACAAGAAAAAATAAAAAAAAAGAGCATGGTTGCGATGCTAGACTTGTTAAAGTCCACACCTATAGAAAGAATGTATCCCCTATTTTCTAGGAAATGCGGTGCATGACCCACGTAGAATAACTGGGCAAAGGGGCACACAAATTTTATATTTTCTATTTTACCCTTTGGAAGCCACATAGAAAAGACCCACCACTGGAAATTCAAAGACTGCATTATTTTCTAGATTTTCACAAACACGGGAAATGACATCTTCATTAATTTTTGAAGGTCGTTGAATGGAAATTAGCTCAATCTACATAATTTGTTCTGAGTAGGGAAGTGATGAAGAGCAAATTGGTAGTGGTGGTGGAGACCCCATGGTTGCAACACGAATTCAAATGGATCACAAACACCATTGCACAACACTACCATCGTAGTTTTCAATCAATGCTCAGAGGAAGAACGAAGATGTTTAGCAGTGTGGATGATGAAGGCAGCTAGAGAAAAATAATAATAATAAATTCTCCAAGAACACCAACGTCACTTTTCTGGAACACCTTGGTTATGGGCAGCATGGAAACGTTTTTACACTACCAGCATGGTACACCTTAGGTTCTGCAAAATTCACCAAGGTATGTACTATTTTTTTGTTAAATATGTGTAGAGTTATTTTAAAAAT
Organism: Wollemia nobilis; assembly: GCA_028583015.1. Classification (NCBI taxonomy): domain Eukaryota; kingdom Viridiplantae; phylum Streptophyta; class Pinopsida; order Araucariales; family Araucariaceae; genus Wollemia; species Wollemia nobilis. The sequence continues at coordinate 4,269,149 of JAQPPZ010001753.1, forward strand.
AATTTCTATGCTAAACTCAGTAGATGCCCTTTAAATTCTCTCAATCAAATTTTCTCTCACCAAATTTGACCAATATGTAACATAGGGAAAATGCAATGCTATGATAGCTACATGAAGGCTCCGATGGGCAATTACATAGTAGCATTTAGAAAAATTAGTGCAATGTGTTTTCACTGGTGTCGTAGTGTTTAATAAAAAATAATAGTGCAGTGGTAATTAAATTTGAATAGTATAGTCATGATTTATCCATTTGCCCACAGTGATTAATTCTGATGTGTTTCTAACTTCTATTGTTGCCGCAATGTTTTTGCTAGTGCAATAGTGCTCAAGGGAAGAAAAAATAGTAGTGCTGAAAAAATTATCTCTATATATATAGCAGTGCTCAATAAAAAAAATATAGGTGCACTCAAAGGGAAAAAAAAAAAAAATAGAGCAAATGCTCAATGAAAAAAATATATTATTATTCCGAGGGTTGTTTTCCAAGGGCTATTGTCATGAGGACGTGACAATATTTAGGCATGGGGGTATGATGAGCACCATAAATGCTCATTTTATATACACTGTTAAGGGGCATCATCACTAGTTTAATTAGCATTAGAAATATATTTTTATTTAACTTATGCATATAATTGATAGAAAATCTAGTATTATGCTTAACAGGTGTTTTTAGTGGAAAATGTGTATAAATGTAGGTTTTACTACTAATATGGTGTTCCCCAATCTACATCCCAAATGGACCTGACATGCTTCTATTTTAATGCATATGAGGTATATGGAGTAGGCGGCTTACTCTGGCGCCTTACTCCTATACATGGGGAGGCGCCTTACTCAAGTAGGCGCCAATTTGATGCCTTACTCAAGGAGGTGCCTTATTGGTGCCTTACTCCCCATACGTTGGAGACACCCGCATTGGAGATGCCATATGACCAAGTCAACATTGACCAGGTTGACCAAGAGGCTGAGGAGGTTGCACATGAAGACAAAGGAGAAATATTTTAAATCATGCATTATTATTAATAGAATAAAGTATTTATTATTATCAACCGATTGGTTGGTTGACCTTGTAAAGCTCTCAAGGCATTATTTTTAGGATGCATTAGTTTAGGATTTATTTGTTACGTACACCTAAGTATTTTTATATTTATCCTTGTGTGAATGGACATGCTTTAAAATAGGGAAATAAAATATGTGTAGAACCAATTGTAAGTAATCCCGTCATGTGATTAAATTAGATTGATTTGTTATTGTAACAATATCTGGCTGCACTTTATATAAATATGCAGGCCAGATGAACGAGGAGATCAATGATTAATTTTACACAGAGATTATTTTATTTCATTCTTTGTTTAATTTAATTAAGAGTGCAACTCCTCTTATTCGAGCAAGCTCTACGTAGCTAGCCAGGAAGACTATCTACGGGAGCTTGGGCCCACTCCCTGCAGTAGTCCTCCCCTGTTTATTTTTGTATTTATTTTATGTAGCTTAGATTTATTTGTTTTATTTATTGCTTTAATTAATTTAGTTGTGTGTGTTTATTTCCTTGCATTTTATTTCCGTACATTTATTTTCAGCACTTTAATTTAGTTATTTATTTATTTAATTTTTCCGCACTTTGTTTTATTTATTTTGGCTGAAATTAAAATGCACAAACATATCCCACCAAACTAACTAAGATACAGACAGATTTGTTCCCCAAAACTGTAGGAATATGTTGTGCATGACACTCGTAAGTTTACGGACTTACCAGTTTGATAATTTATGGAAAAGAAATGAATATTTTTTTAGACATGTTTTATGCTCACCTACTAGCTCTTTACACTACTGAACGTGCCCCATAAAATTGATGGAGTTAGACTCTTGGGGTTGCAATTCAATCAACTTAAGGATCTCCGTAAGAGCTTCCCGATAAGGTGGAGACCATTGCATAATCTCATAGATAGAGATTCAAGCTAATGTTGTTCGTAATATTTGAGCAAGATTATTTTTTATGGTGACCACTGGACGAGGTAGAAGGCTTTGCACTAGAGATGGTGGAGGTTGTAACATTGAAAGAATATTGTTTGAATTTGTAGGTGGTGCAACTTTATTTGGATAACGCCTATTCCTTGTCACAATGCTAACCATCCTGATGAACCTTTGTTGAAGGGGTGTTGTATGGACCTCATTTACCTATTTTTCTTGATTTACCTATACCTCATGAGTGGGCAATAGTTCTTTAAGGACATCCATTTGTTGATTACTCATTGCAATAGGGTTATCAACTTGAAAGTCATTCCTCTAGATCATGTCTTGTACTAGGTTTTTGAACTTGTAGTACATTGGCAAGTCATATCCATTATGTTTATGGTACCTACAATATAGGTCTTCATGATATCCCATAGAATTTGTTTTACTCATACTTTGATCTATAGGCTAAACCTCAGGTAGAATAATTGCTTTGGCTACACATAGATGATTAAATAGGGAATCCATAGACTCATCAAAAGGTGTAAATTTTCACTTAGGGTAATGTTGTTGGATTTGCCCTTGATTCACTTGAGTGTTGTTATTGTAACTTGTAGGAAGAGGGTAGGCCTTATAGTTTACCTTCTGAGATGTTTTTGGTTGTACATACTAATGACAACTTGATTAAATAATATTGGCTTTGATTGTGTGGTATTTTCGTTTGTGTTTTTATTCCACTTCTTTTTATGAGGTTTTGTAATTTCCTCCTCTTGAATTTTGAATTCTTCGATTGTTCTAGCCTACACTAGAGTATATTCAAGAGTTTTGTGTTGTTGGAGTTGTAGAAATAATGAAATTAGACTTAAACAACTCTTGGAAAACATGTGAGTCAACTCAAATATTGGTAGTAGGTATGGTAGCTTAGTGAGAATCATTCACCACCTATTACCATAATTTGTGATTGACTCATCTTTGTACTGCTTCAACCCTGTGAGGTATGTTAAAGTTACCTTTCACTTAGTATTAAAGGTGAAAAATTCTAGGAATACATTTGCAAATTATTCAAAGCTATGGACATTGTGCCTTGGGAGTTGATTGTACCACTCTATATCTAGTCTAGAGAGGATAATCAAAAATATTCTCAAAATTAATGCATCATTATCCTGGATACTAAAGTATTGGTTCATGAATCTAGTCATATGATCCTACATATCTTCCTCTCCTTTGAATCTATCTATCTTGGAAATTTTGAAATGCTCTGGGAATGGAGGGGAAGGTATTTATGGGTAAAGTGGTTTACTACGAAGGTGGTGCAAAGTGGGATTTTGAAGCCCTGATCAAATAATTTTGCTTTCTATGGTTTCCATACATTCAAGCAATTCTTTATAGGCATTAGAGGATTTTGTCTCCTCTTATTTTCGTTGGCCTCATGTTGGATGATGAAGAATTTCAAGCATATGGCATGGTGGTTGATTTTCATCAACCATACCTCTATAAGGAGCTTCTAAGTATTCCTCTTCTGGTTCTAAATCATCATAGGATCTATATGGTATTTCCTGCATTGGCCTATAAGGAGAAACAAACACCTACATAAGGTGATCTATGTTTAACCTAGGAGGTAAATCTAGATTAGGCCTAGGAGGTCTAGAAGAAAACATTTTTTTAGGCCTAGGAAGCCTATTTTGATCAAAAGTAGGTTGTCTTAGATGAACCTCCTATCTATGAGTACTTGGGGTAGGGACCCCATTGCATAAGGTATCTTGAATTCATTGTTCAATTCTTTGTTTCTCAATTAATGTTGGCAGTCCAATCATTTTTTATCTAGACAAAGCTGATTGAATTGATCTTGGATATTAGTATATCTTTTAACTACTTGATTTATATGCTCAGCTATATAAGGTCTATGAGAACTATCACTATTTTCATGATGCCTATCTTATTCAATATGATCTAAAAGGTCGACTATGAGCTTCCATAGATTGAGAGAGGTCACATTCACTTGAGGATCACTCCTAAACTAATATTCTTTATACTCAGTTGGTGCAGAAGCACATCGTGCTTGTGTTAAAAAATGCAACCGAGGACAATCAAGATTCTCCTCAGGTTTTTCTTCATAAATGAGTAAGAAAAGGGTGAAATTTACTTGCCGATGGTGATGAGTATCATATTCATCTTGGTATTTATAATATTGAGACCTATTAGGGTGATTTAAGGGTGTATTTTGATTATTTGGCCCTACCCATGGTGAATAGTCTTGATCCTACACGTAGGTGTGCGAGGTAGACCAAGTAGGTACGTGAATGCATGGTATTGCTCTGTGTGTTTTTACCTCAATGCACGAATTCCATTCTTGAAATAAGGCATTTGAAGTGTCTATATCTAGAAAGTAAGTTCCTTGATTAGGACCAACCCCTATAGGGGTATTTTAGGTTAGGTTTCTGATTTGACATTATAGGACTTGGATGAGTGGGAGGCCACCAAGGAGGTATAATCATATGCTTGGGGTCAAATTGGAGATGGTCTAAGTCTCCTTGCCAACTCTCCATAGCACTAGCCCTTGAATGGGCTTGGCTGCAGGTGCATACCATAACTAATTTATGTTAAACCCTACATGATTATCTTCTTTACAAATTTTAATGATTCAACACACAAAAATAGAAACACACAATAATAAAAGTGTTTATCACTTTTAAATATTTATATGTGTTCCTAAAATTATTTGGTGTGTTTTCAATTTGTTTTTTTTCAAAGAGATCTATTTTCATGGGTTTGAAGATTATTGATGTAATTCTCAATTTGTTTAAGGGATTTCACTTATTACTTGCAGCTCAACAACTGGTAATAAAATTTAAGTCATGTAAACCAACTTAGTATGCAAATGAAGCCCATACTCGATCAGGGAGCACAGGTCCTACCAATCCTCACCCATATGGACCGTGGATAGTGATACACCCTTCGAATAGGAGTGCATACTATTTTCCATGGCTAAGATAGTTCTTGGAGCTATCTTTGGATAAAAATAAGGTTCGCATAATGCGAGCCAACGAGTGGATATGAAAACCATCATCATTGGTATCTATTAGTGGTTGGGGATGAAATTTCAACTCACTAATGTTAAAATATGACGTGGTGTGTGTGGTTCCTTTTATGCTTAAATAAATTAAATAAGATAGCATGAAATGATGCTTCACTAAATGCACAAATAACGTTTCACTTCCAAAAGTACTTGCATGAATAAGGAACCTACAAAATGCTTATCCTATATGTCAACCTAATCATTAGGTAGGTCACAAGCAATAAGACCATACAAGTGCATACTTAAGTTGTTATTTTCCTTATTTTTATTCTTTTTTTTTGTTTTGAAATTTAGAAAAAATGAAATATACCTTTCAATAAACAAGGAAAATACATAAAAAGCTAAATCTAACCTTTTATAAACAATAATCATGCAAAGTAAAGGTTTATATACTTGCATTGAAATCCTATAATGCTACTATTTCTATAAATTTGAGATTTAAACCACTTATTTTGTGGCCATACCAAGGTGGGATGACTGCAAATTTAGAGGCTATACCTGGATGGAATGATTTTTGTGGTTGTCATGGGGTGTTCCAATTAGGAAATTAGGGGTTTTTTCAGTCCATAACGGCCAAAACCTACAACATTCAAAGGATAAAAATAGAGTCAAAATATGTAAAAATAAAATAGGATAGGCATTACATCGTGATATCCACTATAGAGTGGAAAAAATGGTGCACCAAGAAAAAGGAAATGAAAAGAACCTATCTATTTAAGCACTACAAAAATACATTCAAGTAAGCGTAAATGACAAGTAAGTGAAAGGAATGGGTGGTTCTCATTGTATTAATATATTTTACAAATATGTGGTTACAAAATGTCCCCTTAAGGGCTCTTAATTGATACAATCCATTACAATATCCAAAGGATCTAATCCTTTCATAAAATCAAGGTGCACTTTCAGTGTCTTCCTCACACTCACGATTGAATAGCGGGCTTTTACTACCGCTAAGATGATCTATCCATGTTCAAACTTGTAAATCCTTCCTTTTGTATTGGAATACCTAGATCTACACACAATATACTAAAATTGATAATTGCATGTGCAAATTAAGATTAAATGAAATTGCAAGCAGAACCCATGGTCATCCCTAGGTGACAAAAACCCTAATTGAAGGTACAAAACTACTCCCAACCTCACCAAATTCTAGTATGATGTATGTAAACTAATTTAGAAATGATCTAAAATAAAATTAACTCAATATTGTATGCCAATTCATGGCCATACTTGGGTATTCCAATTGGGATTGTTAACCATCCCAAGGGGACAACCACCAAACTTGGTGGTTTTTACCACCAATTCCTCTAGGACTTGGTCCAAAATAATCCTATGGGTGTTGTAATAAAATTTGGTAATCTAAATCATAGAAATGGGTGGCTTTTGTAATGGATGTGTGTATTTGGGGATGTCTTGGAAAATCCTTTGATTAATTAATATTCTAAGGATATATACATGGATAAAAGGGGAGAGTGAATCTTAGTAGCACTTTGTGGTGAATTCTTGCAAAGACCTCTCTCTAAATTTTGTTGGAATACATCCAATTTATATCCCAAGAGGGCCACAATACCAAAGGAGCAATTTGGAGCATGCAAGGTAGGTGCCACCACTTGTCAAAACCCTTGCCATGGGTTGGGTGGAAGAGGCCTCCAAGTTGGGCCTCTAATTTGTAGGTTGTGATGGCTTTGGTAAGCCCTCAATCTATCATAAGTCATTGGGTGGGATAAATGGTAGAATTTTATTGCCATTTGTCTTAACCTTGCCTTTTTTAGGGTCCTAGGCCATGGTCATCCCACCTAGGGATGGTTGTTGGTGGTCATCCCTATGTGGGACAACCATGAACTGTGGCCATCTTGGGGTGGTATGGCCATGACTACATGGCTCAAAACTTATAAAAAGTGGGGTAAACATTCCAAAAAGTGGTTAGGACCACTACTTAACCTCTTAGGGTTTCCCAATAGGTCCATATGGTGCGTGTAAGAGTGGCATAATTTCATTCTAATATGATTGATGTGATTTTAGTGTCTATAGGGGGTTCCTAATGAGCTAGTGCTCTATAAGAGGTATAAAGATGAGATAGGGCTACCATGTACTAAGGCATGGAGGGAGAATTATGAGGATGATGAGGAGGTTGATCTACATAATGTGGATAATGCATGGACTACTGTAGAGTATGATGCATGGTTCACTACACAACCACCATGGGCACCAACACTAGTAGTAGCTGGTGGAGATGGGGATGAGGTTGAGGTCAAGGAGGCTAATGAGACTCCTAAGTGATGGAGGTGCCTTCTATATGATAGTAGAATGAGGATAGCTAAGGGTATAGTAAGGTAGGATCCAAGGAGTGGAGGGGACAGTAAAGATACAGATGATGTGGAGGAGACTTTGTATGGGCCTCCAGGTCGAAGTGAGGAGGATTCGGTAAGGTTGGAGCAGGATGTGGTAGGGCAAGATGTGATGGTGATGGATCAAGATGAGAGGATCACAAGGCTCCAGGTAGAACTTCTAGATATGGAGCATCATAATAATGTTGATATAGCACACCTTTGGTCTTGGCAGAGGTATATCGAGTCTTTGGAGGATAGGTTGATGGAGCATCATATCCCACTTCCTAATCCTCCTACCTCATTTGTATTCGATGTTGCTAGACATAGTGATTCTAGGTATAACTCTAGGTCTAGGGATCCATATTGGTCATAGAGGTCCTCTTGAAGCTCTTAGCTAGTGCTTAGATGCACTTTTTGTATATGAGCCTTAGTGCTCCATTGTATGTAGTCTTTGGGCACTCATTGTATATGCGATATTTATACATATATACATGGATTTTACTTTTGTATTATTTTTTTGTGTGAACACTTTTGTGTGGATGCATTTGTGTATATGTATGATTAATGCATATGTTATGTTAAGTATTATTAATGCAATTTAAGTAATGTAAATGTTCTAATGATCATTTATAGTTTAGATTTTGCTTGGCCACATTTTAGCATTGTTGTTTAATCAAGGGCACCAAGCTTAGTGGTGTATGATGTGGATGAATCATGAAATGACATGGATGCTGACATAGAAGAAGCTATGTATGTTGATATGAATGAAAATATGGATGTTGATATGGAAGAAAATATGGATTTTGATATGGAAAATTGACTATTTTGTAGAGACTCAGGCAAATTAGTGGCATGAAATAAAATCACTAAAATTACCTACTTCCTCTAGGACCAAATGTGTGTGCAATGAATTCAATTACTGAATCAAGAGTATGGTAATGACTCAAGGCTATCAAGAACCAACTGTGTACACAAGTGAGCTCATTAACTCATATTGGTTAAATTGGGTGACCTATTATGGATGAAATCAAGAAGCTAGCTTGTTCGTATGTGCGGTCAGAGGTCTCTTTAAAAGATACATGTCACCACGCATGAGCGTACTCCACTACCAGTCAAACGTCTATAGCTCTGGTGGAGGCTAACTCCATAGTCCAAGGATTTGATCTCTTAAGTTTTGGGGATGACTACTAACCATATGATTGGAAATATAGTATGATCCTTACAATCCAATGATCAGTTGTGTGTGATGAAATATTTAGAGCTTTGAGGAATTGAATTCTCAACCTAAGTGTGATGAGAATTGTACCCTATCCTTACTAATCTATATTTTGAATTTTTAAGCAACTGTGATAGTAGTGAAAACCACTATTTTTGTGGACTATGTTGCATGATGGGATAGGCTAATATTACCCTTTTTACTTTGAGGTTCAAACCATGTATGATATTATCTCTCTTTGACACAAGATGTTTTTAAGATGTGGAATTGTGTTTGGTTCAAGAATGTTTCGGAATAAATTCCCATAACTCGAGATTTTCTTAGTGAAAATTGTATCTTGGTCCTAAATAAAATTCAACATGTATTTTTGAGGTTGGTTAAAACACTAGGAGTGGTTGAGTGACCAAAAAACCTAGGAATTATGGATATGTTGTTTTGCAAATAATACATTGACTTTATGGAATGGTGTGGATGATGTTGTGAAGATGCCCTTTATTAATGCAACATGACTTTATTGGACCAATTAATACCTTGAAATTAATAAATGATCCTTAATATGAGATGTGAAATGTGGATGGAATGTATGAAATGCAATTTTTTAAAATGGAGTGTATGCATGCGATTGTTTTTGAAATGAAAGTTGTGCAAATGAAATGCAAAGTGTGTGCCAATGAAAATGTAATGTTTTTGTGTATTAACCATGTATATATACATATATAGAAATCCCATTATACATAGAATGTTGTCAAGTATCGTTACCCACTTTTTGAGTGATGATGTATGGACCGAACTAATTAGCCATAAATTTATCATGAATATGTGGTAATACATTAATGTTTTATTAATTTTATTTAATTATAATATCTTCTAATTGGAATTCACGTAGATGGACTTTGGCGTTAAGAGCATGCTTAAGGTGGTATTGATAAACTCTTAAATTCTCTAAAGCATTGACTTACCTCTCATCAGGAAGTGTGATTTGCTCAATACATGCTTGTCTAGAAGTATCATCATCTATGAATTCCTACAAAGAAATTCATAGGGAGGGGATCTCAATATCAAGAGGTATAATTGCTTCAGCTCCATAGACCAATGAAAATGTTGTTACCCCAGTAGGCATGTGGATGTTTGTTCAATAAGCCCATAATGCCAAGGGAATTTTTGTTTGCCAATCTCTATAATTTTTTTTAACGAGTTTCTTGAGAATAGCAATTAAGGTCTTGTTGATAGCTTTAGCTTGTTCATTTGCTTATGGGCAATAAGGAGTCTAGAAACTGTGTTGGATGTTATATTTCTTACAAAGTGCTCAAAAATTATTGTTCTTGAAACACTTACCATTTTCGAAGATGATTTTCGAGTGAATACCAAAATAAAAATATATATGATGAAGTATGAACTCCACAATTCTAGGTCCTATCATACTAGTTAGAGGAATTACCTCCACCCAGTTTATGAATTATTTAGTGGTTGTGACGATGAATATATGTTGTCTCGATGAAGGAGGCAATATTGTGCCAATTAAATCAAAACCCCATTGTGAAAATGTCCAAAGGCTTTGAATAGGTTGTAATGCTTATGATGGTACATGAGCTAAATTAGCATGCTCTTAACATTGCTTACAATGTTTGACATAAATGCAATAGTCTCATTCCATGGTGGGCCAATAATAACCCATGTGTGGAATACACTTTGTGATAGTCATCCACTAAAATGACCATCATATTTACCATTATGAGCTTTAGCTATGGCTCTTTGTACCTCAAAAACCTTGATACATCAAAGTAGGATTCCATCATAACCATGTTTATACAACATGTTACCCAAGAGAACAAAATGAGCTAATTTTTGCTTGAAAGTGTGTTTAGAAGTTTGAGATATGTTAGATGGGAGTGTTCCAAATTTGATAAAGGCTACTATTTGGTTTGATAAAAGCTCATATGAATTTGACTGGATAAAGCTAACATCCTTTTCATCCTTATATTCAGCATGGATACTTACAAATTTAGATATTGTAGAAATAATTAGTGGTTGTACCTCTCCTAAGGTATCCCTTGGAATCAATGATCCAAGAGAGGCCATCATATCTAAAAATCTATTAGTCGATAATGGAAAACTATCAATTTCATACCATTCAAATTTGGACAGCAATTTCATTGCTACTTCATGATAAAGCTTAATGGTAGGTTTTTTACATTGGTATTATCCATTTATTTGCTTGAAAATAAGTTGCGAATCACCAAATATCCTGATATGCTTTATGCCCATAGCTATATATTATTGAAGGACTAAGATTAAGGCTTCATACTTTGCAGTGTTATTTGTGCATTGGAAGTCAAATTTGAATGATGAGGGAATAGGTATCCCCTGGGGTGTATGAAACACAACTCTAGCACCTTGACATTTCTCGCACTTAGAGCCATCAAAGAATAGTGTGATATCGATGTCTTCCTCTGGAATGACAAATCCTTCTTATTTGGTGATATAAAATACCAAATCATATGGGATATCAATAATCAAGGGATGATCACTAAGTAGTGGAGCTTCTACATGTGATCAACTATAACCTGATATTTAATGGATTTCTGGCTAATGAACTCAAGGTTGAATTCAGTAAGAAGCATTATCCATTTAGTGTTACAAGTGTTATTATAAGTGTGATATATCATATAACGTAGAGGATTTTATATAGTTATGACATATGTTATGTGGTTAAGCATGTAATTTTGAAGTTTCTTAGTGGAAAAATTTACTACTAAGCACAATTTTTCTACATAAGTGTATCTGTTTCCATAGCTTACCAATGTTTTACTAACATAATAGATAGCTTGCTCTCAATTTTTTCATTCTTATATGCAAGCATTGTCCCTAATGCAAAGTTTGTTGCTGAAACATAAATATAGAAGGGTACCGTCAAACAAGGAGTAGCTAAGAGTAGTGGAGAAGCTAAGTATTTCTTAATGTCATCAAAGGCTTTTTTTTAGTCATCTGTCTAAGAGAATGGCACCCCCTTTTATAGCAAGTGATTGAATGGCCTACATTTATGATAAATTTATGTAATGAAATGATATATTGAGTGGATATTTCCTTTTAAACTATGCAATTCTTTTTAATTGGTTGGGGGAGGCATCTCCATGATAGCCTTGACCTTGTTTGGATCCACCTTAATGCCTATTTTGGATACAATGGATCCTAGTAGTTTTACAAAGGTAACACCAAAGACACATTTCTTGGTGTTCAACATTATGCTCTATAAGTCGATAAAAAACTTTCTCCAATACACCAATGTGCTCTTGTCAAGTTTTGTATTTTACCAAGAGATCATCCACATAATCTTTGATAATATTATGCATATAGTCATGTAAAATGTATGTGATGGCATGTTGATAAGTGGCACTTGCATTTTTAAGGTCAAAGGGCATCACCTTGTAATAATAAGTTCCTCAAGGTGTAGTGAATGTTGTTTTGTGTTTGTCATTATGATTTATTCAAATTTGGTTGTATCTTGGAAAACCGTCCATGAGGGAAAGCATTTAATAGCCAGCGTAGGTTTTGACAAGAGTATCAATGTTTGGGAGAGAAAAATCATCCTTAGGATATCATTTTATAATATCTTGAAATTCAATGCAAACACATATCACCATGTTAGGTTTACAAATGGGAACCATGTTTGAGAGCCACTCTAGATAATCAATGGGTATAATGAAACCCACATCTAATAGCTTTTGGAGATCTTCTTTGACCAAGAGGGCAATGGTAGGATGCATCCGTATACGTTTTTGTTTGATCGGCTTATCATCAAGATGCAAGGTGAGGTTATGGACAACCAAATTAGGGTCAAGATCAAGCATGTCTTTGTAGTACCATATAAAAATTCTCTTCTTCCTCTTGAGGAGATCAACTAATTGCTCTTGTTCATATTTGGATAAGCTTTTTTCAAGCTTGAAAATTTGGGGAATTTTTGTGTCTGAACTAAGGTTCACATTAATAGACATGTGAGAACCTTCCTCAAGTTGATGGGAAGTTGGGATTAGATGAATATCATATAAGATATCATAAAACTATTCGAAATTATCCTCATCTACGTCTACCTAGAAAACCTCGGGATTTGAAGGTGAAGGTGAAGGTGGAGGGGATAGGAGAATGTAGTTGGCTGAAGCCCTTAACAATTCCTTAGATAGAAAAAACTCGGAAAAGGATGGTGGTTAGAAAATATGATCCATATCTATAAGGCACATGTCAATAGGAATTGGCTTTGCCAAATCATATGGATTATGAAGGGGGGTAAATAATTCAATAGGATTCATATTAAATAGGGAAAATGGATGAGGTAAAGTGGATGAGATGGATGGAGCCTAAGAACCAATGCTAGGACCTTGGTAAGCCTAGACAACAGTAAGCAACACAAACAAATACACTTAACTAAATGTTATAAATATGAAATGCTTTAAAAGAAAGTGTTTTTGTTTTTTTTTATGTTTTTCTCTTTTTTTGTATTATATACATGTGTTACAATTTTGGCTGATGGGATGGATTAATTAGATGGATGTGGTGGTTCACCGGTAGGTTCGACTCACTCTTATGGAAGAAGCAAGTGCAATATGGGTTCATGGTGGGGACCATTCTGAGATATAAATCATCTTGTACAGTATGGATAATGATGGGTTCTAATTCCTCATAATATCATTAGAAGCTATCGATATGAGATCGAATCCTTCATACATTTTCTCATAAGAGTCATCAGGGTGGAGAGCTTCTTCTTCTAAATTTAGATTAAGAATTTGGAAGGCTTGTTCAAAAAATGATATGGTAGGAAGTGGGTGATAACTTGGACCTAATTGGTTATGCAATTCTTGATATAGGACATCAATAAGTAGAGACACTTCCTACTCATATCATCCCAAGCCATGTCTTTGCCAATTATGTTTGTGAAAATAGTGAGATGAAAAATCCATTATTTATTGGATATTGGTAGGTGGTGATTGTTTAGGCTCTTTAGGAGGAGTAGGATTAGACAAATATTATATCCTCCCATATGCAAAATTTATGTTTTTAGGCACTGAACCCATATTGTATACCACTCCTATATATAAAGGTGGGTCACGTGGACGATCGAAATCCTTAGTATTTGAGATATTGAGCGGTGTGATTGTGATGTCTTGGACCACATATTCACCAATACCAGGGTTGGTGAGGTGGAAATCAACTTGGGATGATGAGTATGAAGTGGACATGGGAGGCTTATTGTTGTATAATGGCTTAGAATATGGGGAAGATGTGGGCATCTCAAAATTTGCCAATTTGACTTATGAAACAATGGTTGATGAAGGTGTATTTGATTGTGAAGGAAAATGTGTGGAAAATTAAGGGTATGATGATGTGGATGGAATATATTGAGTTTAACCACATGTACATGTAGTAAATGATGATGAGGACGAATGTGTAGGGGTGGATGCTTGGTTGGAATTGGTGATGGGAAGCTCCTCAGGAATAGGAGCCTTTGATGAAATATTGGATGGAATGATTGATGATGTGGTGGATTATGTGAGTAAAGGGTAGAAGGATGTATGGATTCATAAGGATTCGAGATGAAGTTTCAACACTTAAACATCTCAACATCTAATGGTATGGAATGTAGTTGCCCTTCATGTACGTATTTCAAACATTGGTATAATATGGAAGGGACACATCTCATTTCCCTCATCCAAGGTCTTCCAAGGAGTATATTATATGTCATGGACCCTTCTATGATGTGGAACAAGATATGCAATATTTTTAGCCCTACTTCAATGTGTAAAATAATATTTCCAACTGTAGAGCAGAGAGTATCGTTAAATGCTTTCAATGTAAAGGATGATTTGGTTATATCATATGGAGGAATATTGATATGATGGAGGGTAGATGTGGTGATGATGTTAATGGAGGATTCAATATCAATAAAGAATATTTTGAATGACTTCCTGTCTATTTTAGCCATTATATGCAATGGAGGGTCCACTAATTATGATTATATTGGTTTAATATCAAAATTATAATACATTATGGAAGGCTCCATGCATGTTTGAATGCTCCATACAAAATTATTAAAGGCATTGTAATCTTAATATTGGAGCTTTACGGACTTTAGGATATCCATTAATGCCTCATGATGTTGGGGAGATTGTTGAATTAGGTTATAAATAGACAATTTTGATGAAGCTATTTTTAAACTCATGGTTAATTTACTACTCAGAGAAATGATTGGACTTTGGGGGAAGTTGATGAAATGACTTGATGGATTAGAATGAGTGGGAATGTGGATTGGTGAAGAAGGATTTTGGGAAATTTGTATAGGTGGTGATGAAACAGGTTGAGAATCCCTTGCTTATGAATTTATGGGATGTTGAATAGGTTGCTACTATGCATTTTATTGTTGTTGACCTTGGGTTACCAAATGAATGACACCTACAAAACCTTGGTATTGTTAAATATGTTTAACTTGATTAGGAGGGGTCTTGATGTTAGACACTCCCGTTGTGGATTGCACCTCCTCATGATGAAGAAGTGGTGTTTGGAAGATACCAAGATTTTGATTTTGTTGAGCTAGGGGGTTGTAAATATTGATGGCCCCCAATTCAATGAGGTCTTGTACTATATATTTATATCCATGGAAGTTATTTATGTCATGCCCATTTTATCTATGATAAGGGAAAAACAAATGCTTCTTGTAGTTTTTACCATGTCTGGTGGAATCATCTAATTTGACCTTAGGAAAGGCAAGTTTATTGGTGTCATGCAACCTTCAAAATATGGAAGCATAAGATTCAGATAGAGAGGTGTATTGATGATTCTCCATATTTGGTACTGTGCTTTGCATAGATTGGGTTACTAAGGGTACCACATGATAGGCAATTTTTTACTTGGTTGTTGAATTGGTTGTTGTTGAGACATTACCAGTTGGCTCAAGACCACTTTTTTGATGTGATTGGCTTGATTGAATGGATTGGCCTGTTCTAACTTGGTTTGTCTAGAATAATTGTTTTTGTATTGGATTTCTATATTCTCGATACCACTAGCTTGGGCAAGAGCTTCCTCAAATGAGTGGTATGTTTACAATTGAAGAATCCAAGAAATAGGTTTTAGGAAACTCTTAGTGAATAGCTTAATAAGCTCTTCCATAGGTAGGGTAATGGAATTTTGGTTATGTTAGCCCTCCAATGGTTTCTAAAATCATAAATAGATATACCATCATGATGTCTTAAACCATAGATATTAGATAATAAGACTCTATTTATTACATTAAGGGTAAATTGTTCAAATATTTGGTCAACCAATTGTTTGAAAGTATAAATACTATGACTAGGCAATTGGTCCACTCTATGGAATATCCCTATAATATCTGAGGAAATATGTGGAGCATGAGAGCATTATCATATTTTAATTCTAAAACATGAGTGTATGAATGTGCTTATGTGCTCTTTAGGGTCCTCAATCTCTTTAAACTTGTCAAACCTTGGTACCATGAAGTCTATTGAATATGGAAGTGATGGTACCAAAGGGTGAATTGGTTGATTGATTAATTAATATAAAGTTAGCTTCTGGTTATTATAACCAGGAGTATGTTGTATCAAATTATTAATCTATTGTTGCATAGCCTTGATTCTAGGGTCTTCTCCAAGAATGTGAAAGCCTTGAATCACTTGATGATTTTTTGATGGGGTGGAAATATGTTGTAGAGTGACAAGATGATGTTAAATAGGCGAAATGTATTGGATTTGATGATTATGATTTTGATTGAGAAATTATGGTGATTGTTGAAAAGGAGATAATGCATGAAGACTATGGCTAGGTTTGTCTATGGGAATGGAATGGGTATGGGTGGATGGAGGTATAGGGATGGAAACCACCAAATATTATGGTGCCCATGATTGAATTTATGTGATGAAGGTGGGTTGAGTGGAAATTGGTTGAGGCCTAGGGTTCACTTGAACTTGTTGTTAAGTTATCTATCACTTATTAAGGAATTTGTTCAAGTGTTCTAATACTTCATTAATTTTATTATCATTATTGGAAGGCATAGATGAATATGGAATAGATAATGTGGATGGGGGACAAGGGGCAATAGGAATTGCAAATTTATTGGATGAAATGGGCACTTGTGAAGAAGCATTCACATGTGCTTCATACAAGGGGTTGGTATAGGTAGATACATATGATGTGCTAGGAGAACATGATTGTTGTAGAATGGAGACATGGGATGAAGGTGAAACCAATGCCTCAAAAAAATGGTTAGTGTACACATGGGTGAAGTTGTATGTCTGGGAAAGAATAAGTTATTATTGTAAAGAAGGATCTTGTTCCAGGATATTATGGAGGGGTTGCAAGATATAATTAGTCGATTTGTAGAAAGCTTCTACTTGGACCATGTCTATGTGGGTAATGTTGTGGTAAATTGTGGGTGAGGATGGTTTGGTTTATAAAAGATATGTGGAGGTATATCTGTGTGGGACATAATTAGCTTGCACATTGTATGATGGGATTGCAAAAAAAATTGTATAATATGATTGAACCACACTGATGGGATTTACCATAAAAGTGGTAGAAAATGAAGATGAACAATCCATAGATGTATTGTTTTGGTTTAATGTTTTCTTTTTATTTCTTGTTAATATCATAAGTTACTAAACCAAGATACATATTATGCAATAAAATGAAATGTAGAATTGAAACTTCATAAACAATCAATGTTAGGTTTGCTCAACACATGTGTCTTATATCATTCATTGATTATCTCATTTTAGTGTGAATTCATTTTTTTTTTAGATTTTGATTTTGTGTGTTTCAATGTGCTAATCTAAATTAGAAATGGGTGAATACTAAGGCTAGGTTGGGGCAATGAGATTATTGTTGGTGATGAAATCCAACAAGTTTGCTCGGGGGTAATCTAAGGTGTCTAGGGCAGATATTGGTGGATGAAGATGAAATCCACTATAACTAGATATCAAGCAGTGATTGGTGATAAAATCCAACCACTACTATTTAACGTGAAATGTGAAATGTGTGTAAAATTCCTTTTAAAGGATCTATTTTTATGGTTCAAATACAATATTATAAATAACTGATTTCACTAATCTAAATCAGAAGCCAACATTAAGAGTATCAATTTCTCCAAAGGATGTGAAGTACACCCATTAAATCTCTGTCTAAACAATGGGGGTTTCATCCACTCCTCTACCTGGAATCACCCAACGTAGGGATAATTTTTACATACTAATTATGTTCCTACTTATATCAGCAAAAAGAGGAGTTTCTAACCCTATAATCTAGTCTACTTTATGTAATTTAATAATTCACATGCAACCAAAATGCAGGATTTTTTAATTGCAATACACCAGAAAACTAGAAACTTTAAATGGAAAAAGAGAATGTATGACTGAATGCAATGACTAATATAATGCCTATAATGTAAACTAAAATGATTTTTTCTATCATATTTATTAATGATGTTCTTTTTAATCTAAAAATCTAAAAAAACATAAAATGTTAGAATACATAAAAACAGAGAGGTTAGAGTTTGATAGTAAACTTACAAATAAGTCTACATTGTCATTTTAAATATTTTTAAATGCCTCTATGCACTTTTTAAATACCCTTGGGAATTTTTGGATGTCCCTCAAGTGTCGCAGGGCATTCACGCACCTTCTGCAACTTTTAGCGAACCTTTAGAAACCCTAATACAAAAAAAATCACATGATTTATGCTTTTGAAAACCCTATAAGATAAGACAAAAAATAGCAAGTTAATAAATAAAGTAAATAAAAATGAGAAATTCTTAAGGGATCCCACCATGATCACCATTCATAGATGCAAATATAACAATACCAAATAACTAAACGTAAACAAATGAACAATTAAAGCAAGATAAACAAATGTGATTCTACAAAAATAAATTTAATTGTTATTATCAGGTGGATTCCTGATATTACAACCAAATATTCCCCATATTGGATTTTTACAAAGATTTATTGCTCTATAAAATAATCTCAAGATGCTAGGGTTCCCTAAAACCCTAGCCAACAAATTAGGGTGTTGTCTTCACACTTGGTTTATCCCAACAAAAGTGAGTGGGTTTTACATATCCTTTTATTGGACTACTCCAGTTTAAACCACTACTCAATGCCTATGTATATCCAAACCTACACACAGAGAATGAAAAAATAGGATTAGTAGTAACTATGAGGGCTCCACTATGTGAGACCCTCAAAAATCAATAAAACCCTAAATGCCAAGTAATAAATTGCATACAAATATGGAAATAATAAAAATAGTATAACAATAAAATATTTACCTTGTGAACTTAATGTTTTTTTTATCTATAGTCATTTTTGTAGTAATATGGTGTATGGATACCCTAGTGACACCCGAGAGTTAGTAGGGTCGCATATTTATGGTCTAAAATTCCCATGAGCACTTGGCAGTAGTAGAGAACACCTGTTGGTACTTGGAGATGATGAAAAGCACCCAATGATATTTAGAAATAGAAGGTAGACATTAAGTAATAGTGGATGGTATTTGGGAGTAGCGAAGAGGTGTTTGGAGATTGAAGAAAGGTCCATAGAAGCATATCTACTCCAGGCAAGGGCTACGATGATAAATGTAGCGATGAATGTAAGGACAAGGATGAGCGTAAGCGAAGGCGAGGATGCGAGGGACTCAAAAAAGTCAATATTCTAGGTTTCTTAGGAAACTTAGGGGTTGAGACATAAAAATGACTCCTATTTATAATATTTCCTAGGGCACGTTAAGGTTTCAATGACACAATTTGTGCAGTCAAGATTAAAATGTGACGGAGGGTGGAGATTAAATCTCGATAGGTGGTATGGATTAAGGTGGATGAATGGCTAGTATTAGACCAAGATGTATGGTTGAGATTAATTTACACATATATATACACGTTTATTATATATATATAATATAAAATATTAATATTTAAATATATATTAAACAAATATATATATATATATATATATATATATATATATATATATATATATATATATATATATATATATATATATATATATAATATGTAAATAATGGGTAAAAATGGTGGGAAGACCTAGATGAATGACAAGTGGCTAGATTTTGGTGTCTATAGACTACATAGAATATTTATCATTAAAAATTTAAGTATTAGCAATGTAATTCGAATAGTTTTATTTATTTAGACAACATAATTCACCAGAATAATGTTAAATCACTCCAACATTCATATTATGGAAAATATAATGGTGTCTTTGCATCATTAAATTGGGTACACACCCAAGAAAATTATATGGATACAACAATATTTATCAAGAGAAACCATGAAACAAGTAGCACGATAATCTACTCTTCATTGAGCTACCATTTGGAATAATTCTTCATGTTTCAATACATGTTTATATTCATGTGTATTCAATAGACTAGATTATACTTTTGCCTTATAAAAATAGTTTATCAATACATCGAATAAAATTAAACTCAAAAAAGACTGAAATATTAACATACAATGAGTTTTAATAAGGTAAGTAAGGAATGTTTCTCAAAGTATAATGGGTTTCAGCCCATATGATTCATACAGGTGATAACATGCAACAAGACAAGCTTCGATAAAAATTATTCTTCAAAACCCCTTAACAAGAAGCCAAACTTTCAAAGACTACCTAAAATTGTTGTAAACCTTCAACAAAAACTCTGATAGCATGTCTAACTTCTAGTTCACTTTTCTTGATCCTCCTTTTTCTTTGATATCCCTAATTCCTCTTTTCTTCTGCACTCAGAATAATTTCTTCTTCCCTTTTTTTCTTCCCCTGTTCTTTCTAAGAACTCCCCTCACAAAAATAAATGTAACCGCACAACCTCCTATCTCCATTACCCATATATCTCGATCGTCAAGGAGTGCATCCTTAAACAACCATAATACTCCTTGTCTCCCATCCAAAAAGCAAGGTAACATAGTATTCCTCTCTAATAATTATTCATAAAAAAAACCATTGACATTCCAAGTAAATTAAATGACAACTCTATTGTTTAAAAAATAATCAAAATCATTAGCTAATATAAATAACTAGCCAAGGCATGAACCAAATAAAAGGTATTAATTCCTCCTCCTAACCAAGGAGCCTACCAAAAAAACAACCTTTCCATTCAATTCTACTTGCAAAAAACAAAGGCATACAAAAGATCTCCAACATAAAGAGTATGATCCTCATTACAAAAAGGGAAACTATTATAAGAAACATAATTTCTTAGAGCACCCATTCAAGTAAAGCAAGAAAGATATTTATTGATTAAACACATAATAATCAAGAAATCATATACCAAACAAAATAATGAAAGAT
Organism: Wollemia nobilis; assembly: GCA_028583015.1. NCBI lineage: Eukaryota > Viridiplantae > Streptophyta > Pinopsida > Araucariales > Araucariaceae > Wollemia > Wollemia nobilis. Next base: position 4,290,074 of record JAQPPZ010001753.1, read on the forward strand.
ATTTTTTATGATAACCTTTTTGGTTATCCACTTTCACTCCATCGACTCCATTGTTTTCTTTATTTTAAAAACCTCCCTATCGATGGTTTTATTTACCACATGCAAATCATGATATGCATCTACATGAGAGAAAAGTGTATCTTCCTTAGAACTATCACTTTAAGAGCAAACATAATTTCCCTTTTGTCATCTTGTTCTCAATGGTTGATCCTTCTTCCACCCATGAGAATATATGTTCCTACAAACATGCAAATCTATTAGCAACATCATATTCTTACATAAAATAAATGTTTACAACAACTAATCATCATATAGCCATACAATCCATCATTAAAGTAGTATATCAATTCATAATTCCATCATATGAATAAGTTCACCAAGGTAGGATCATGATATTTTACATCTATCCTTTTAAGATTTCTCACATTGAATTTCAATTGCTTTTCGAAGTTTGAAAAATGAAGCTACTTTTAGGGTTTTTGAATTATACCACTTTTGTTTCTATAATTAGCTATAAGCCTAAAAAACCATAACTTTTGCTAGAGAGCTACGTTTGATGTGATTAAAGCTTTATGGAAATATCTTGAGATTATATTTGAATGATATCAAATTCACATATAGATCATCACTATTTTAGAATATTAAGAAAAAATACCATTTAGCAACATCAATTCCTCATAGTAGTCTATAAATTTCAAAAGGTTATATCCTCTGATCCACAAGGAATTTTCTAGTTTTTTAATTTTTTTAGATACCAATTTGGCCAAATTATAAATGTGAAAATTTTTGCAAAATTTTGGGCATTTACCCTATTTTTACATTGTGAAACTATTCTAAGCTCCTAATCATGCATTAATTTTATAGCTTACATAATATGAGGCTCATTCTCCATTAAATTACGTTTGAAACTAGATTTCTAAAAAATATTGGTTATGGAGCCTGATTCACTCTCTAATTCGAAGGTCTTGTTTTCAGTCGCACTTGGACCCACTCTACGAAGGGGGTGTAGGGGGGCAACACCCCCGAAGCCAAATCTATATTTTTTTATCTATGTAAGTTTGGATAATTTATTATTAGATCACAGATCAAATGGTGGATTTTAGTCATGTATTTTTATCCAAAATTGTAACTCTACTTTTATAAAGAGGATTTTGTGTGGCAGCTAAATGTATGGGAGTACACTTATTGTAATTGATCGTAAAAGAGTGAAGAGGAAGGTATATCAGATTTATTGTAAATTGTATCCTTTCATTTCTATAGAAAAAATAAAAGGCTTGGTTATATTCTTCATGGACGTAGCCCATATTGGATGAGCCACGTAAATCTGTCTTATATATTTCTTTATTATTTAGTATTTTATTTTTGTATTTAATTATTGATCGTATTTATTATTTAATCCCAACAACTCGTATCAGAGCCTAGGGTTTAAAAAACACACTTGAAAGGAGGGTTTCTTTATTTGAGTAGGAGCAATGGTAGAAGAATACAGGTTTAGGGTTAAGAATTTTAATGGCTAAAATTACCAACTATCAAATATGCAAATGGAGGACTATCTATATTAGAAGGATATTTACCTACCATTAGGTGGAATAGCAAAGAAGCCAGTGAAGTTTTCAAACAAATAATGAGAGGTTCTTGATAGAAAGGCATTAGGAACAATACAATTATATCTGGCACTGTCGATGGCCTTCAACATTTCAAAGGAAAATACAATGGAGGGTTTAATGAATGCGTTGGCTAAATTGTATGAAAACTCCTCAGCTTTGAATAAGGTATTTATTATGAAGCATTTATTTAATATGCATATGTCAGAAGGTGGGTCTGTTACTAACTATTTAAAATATTTTAACACGGTTACCAATCAATTAAGTTCTATAGGAGTAAAATTTGATGATGAGTTTAGGGATATTTTGATATTGTGCTCATTGCTAGAAAGCTAGAATGGCTTGGTAATAAATGTGAGTAATTTTATGATGAGTTTAGGGATATTTTGACCTTGTGCTCATTTCTAGAAAGCTAAAATAATTTAAAGTTTGATGATGTTATTGGTGTTATCCTTAGCGAGGAAATGTTATGGAAAAGCACAAGTGAGACATTAATTAATTCTTTGACTCTGGAGAACAAAGGGATACAAAGGGAGAGAGGAAAAAACCCAAGGAATAATGGGAAGTGAAAGAAATTCAGATCCAAATATAAATATAAGCATATGGAATGCTAGCATTGCAAGAAGAAAGGACACCTAAAAAGAGACTATTGGTCTAAAAAATAAAAAAAGAGATGAAAAATAGGATAATAATCAAGAATTAAATATAGTACGTGATGTGTTGCAAGATGCTTTAATCCTTTCATTAGATAATATTAATGATTATTGGATGCTAGAATAAGGGGCTTTATATCATGCCACACCCCATAGAAAATATTTTCTAGACTATGTTCAAGGTGATTTTGGATAAGTTTATTTGGGTGATGATCGACCATGCAAAATCGTTGCAATGCGTAAGATACAAATAAAATTACCAAATGGAAACCAATGGTTGCTAAAAAAGGTAAGGCATATTCCTAATTTGATAAGAATTATAATTTTAATAGGGTAGTTGGATAGCGAAGGTTGTACAGTTACATTCTTAAAAGATACATGGAAGGTTGCTAAAGGATCACTAATATTAGCAAAAGGAAAGAAGGAAGATATGTTGTATGTATGTACTAGTAATATTGATATTTTTATTGCTTTAGATTCTACAAGAGAAGATACAATTTTGTGACATCATAGGCTTGGACACATGAGTGAGAAGAGGATGCATATTCTCCACTTAAGGAATTTTTTGCCAGGTTTGAAGTAGGTTGATTTAGTGTGAGCACTATGTTTATGAAAAATAGAAAAGATTTAGATTTATCAGAGTTGGGAAGGAAAAGAAGTGTGAAAAATTAGATCTTGTGCATACAGATGTATGGGTACAAATTCATGTGTCATATCTTTGTGGCTCTCAATATTATGTTACTTTTATTGATTATGCAACTACAAAAACTTGGTTTTATTGTATTCAAAGAAAATATGATGTCTTTGATACTTTTATGAAATGGAAATCTTTTGTTGATAATGAGATAGAAAATAAGTTGAAGTACCTCATATCAGATAATGGAGGTGAATACTACAACAATAAGTTTGGTAGTTATTTTTCATACCATGGGTATTATTAGAGTGAATATGGTTCCAAGAACATCACAATAAAATGGTGTGTTAGAAAGTATGAATGGGACAATCATGAAACATGCTAGGTGTATAATATTACATGTAAGATTACCCTTAAAGTTTTGGGTAGATGTTGTGGATACTATTATTTACTTGATAAACATAGGACCTTCAAGTTCTCTACATGGTGGTATTATAGAAGATGCATAGATAGGTAAAACTATTAACAATTCATTTTTGAATATTTTTGGTTGTGAAGCATTTGTTCATATTGATAAAGAAATTAGAAAAAAACTTGAGGTAAAGTCTAAGAAGTGTAATTTCATTGGATATGGAGTTAATGATTTTGGTTATCACTTTTGGGATTATGAGAACCAAAAAAATCATTAGGAGTAGATATGTGGTATTCAATGAGAATGTCATGTATAAAGATCAAATACAGAGAAAGAAACAAGAAAAGGAAAACATAGAATACAAAATACTTGATGAAATCACAAGAAATGAAACTCCAAAGTTGCTAGAAAATCAACAATAGCATCAAGCATCTCAAACTCCTATAAGTGTCGTTAGAAGATCTACTAGGTTAAGAAGACCTCATGATCATTAATCTCCTTCATTGTATTTGTACACACTAAAATTATGTAAATCGGATAAGACCGCAAAGGTGCCACTCTTATCGACACCATATGGCCCCATTGGGTAACCCTTAGGGGTTAATTAGGAGTCCAAACAACTTTTGGGAAGGTTTACACCACTTTTAGAAGGTTTTGGGTCATGTAGCCATGGTCATCCCACCCTAGATAGCCACAGTTCATGGTTGTACCACCCAAGGACAACCATAAGCAACCATCCCTAGGTGGGATGGCCATGGTCCAAGCCCCTTAAAAATAAAAGGGTAAGATAAATGGTAATTAATTTCTGCCATTTATCCCTCCAAATCAGTCATGATAGATTGGAATACTGTCATGGCCATTAGGGACTACAAATTGGAGGTCCAAATGGGAAGCCTCATCCACCCTATGCATGGTAAAGGCGTTGACAAGTGGAAGCACTTGCCTTGCATGCCAAAACTTTCCCCTTTTCCACCTTTTTCCTCTTGGGCTATAAATTGGAGTTTTTCCACTCAATTAATAATAGAGACTTTTAAAATTATTGACCACGAAGTGTTGTCGATATTTGCCCACACATTTTCCCTCATATTTGTCCTTGGAAACCTCGTCAATCAAAGGCGTTTTCAAGGCATCCCCAAATATGCTTATACTTTTTAAAACCTATAAATTCTTGTGAGTTAATTTTCCAAATTTTATGACAACACCCCTATGAGGATTATAGACCAGATCCAAGTGGAATTGGTGGTAAAAATCACCCTATATTTTGGTCATCCCCACCAGGGACGGTTAACAGTCCTAGTTGGAACTCTCAAGTATGGCCATGAATTGGCCCACAATTTTGATTCAATTTCAATATAGATCAATTTAATAGCATTATATTAGTATCATATTAAATTTTGGTGAATTTTCGAGTGGTTTTGATTTGGTAATTATGGTTTTTGTGATTACAGTCCTAGTTGGCCCTATCAGGGATGGCCACAGGTTTTGCTCATAATCTCACTTCAATTTCTACTCATATCTTTACAAAATCATATTATATACATCATACTAAGTTTTAAAATTATTTGGAGTAGTTTAATCCGGTTGATTACACTTTTCACATTTGATATTGCATGTATTTCATAAATTTTATCATCATATGCATATGCTATTAACATATTTTAATTCCTTGTGTGTAGGTACATATATTCTAGTGCATGAGGTAAGAGCTAAAGAGTAGAATAAATATAGCTGAAAGTAGCGGTAGTGCAAGCCCACTCCATAATCATGAGTGTGAGAGGAACATTGAAATCATTTCATTGGTTCATCGAGGTATTGGATCCTTCAAACTTTGTAACTTGAAATGTATAAAATTGAAAGCCCTAAAGGGGATGTATTGTATCCTATTATTTGGAAAATTAATAAATACAAGGAGAAACCCCCAATTCCTTAACTCATTTGTCACTTATTTTCTTACTTTATCGTCTCTTTTGCATTCTAGAATAGAACATTAGATGCATTTCAATTCCTAATTCTAGGTGAGCCATTTTTCATGCTCTTTAGTGGTGATCACAGTGGGACCCTAATCCTTTTTCAATTTTGTCATTTTTAACCTTGATTTTGCACTTTGGATATTGCAGGTTCTGGTCATTTTGAGCTAAAACAACCCTTGAATTCCTAATTGGAACTCTCAGGGACAGCCACAACAACCATCCCACCTAGGTACAACCCCAAAATTTGTAGCCGTACCACCTAGGGACTACCACAAAACCAAGTATTTTCTACTCAAATTTCTAGAAACAACTTCCATAACATATAAGGTAAGTACCTAAACATTCAATTTTCATTAAGGTTGTTCATAAAAGAGTAATTTGAAGTTTTTCATGTCTTTTTTTAGGTGATTAGATGCTACATTTCCCCTTTCCTAAATTCCAAAATAATGAACTGAAGAAAAATAGGAAAACAACAATATTAGATATGCATTTGAGTGGTTTACTTGTATGTGACTTGCCTAAGGGTTAGATTTTCATATAGGCTAAATATTTTGAAGGTTCTTTTTTATTTATGCATATAATTATAAAATTAAAACACTTCTTATGCATTTAGTGAAGAGTCATGGAATGCTACTTTGTTTACTTTCATTAATTATAAAAGGAAACACACACACCACATCACTTTTAAATATTAGTGAGTTGTAATTCATACCCAACCACTGATAGAGATCAACAAGGGTGGGTTTCATCTCCACCCATTGTCTTAAATTATATGAGCCCTATTTTTGGACAAGGTTGGCTCCAAGAACCATCTAGAAAATTGCATGCACTCCTACTTGGGGCGTGTATCGCTGACCACGGTCAATATGGGTGAGGACTAGTAGGACTTGCGCTCCCTAATCAGGTATGGGCTTCATATCCATACTTTGGTTGGTTCATGTGACCATACTTTCATTGTTGGTTTTCGAGTTGTGAGTATGCAGGTAAAATATTTTAAACATTTGAGAGTTATATCAAAAACATTCAAAATATGTGAAATAGATTCTTTACAAAATAATAAATTAAAAAGACACTAAAGAGTTTAGGAACACATATCAATATTTAAAAGAGATAAATATTTGTATTCTTGTGTGTTTCTATTTTTGTGTGTTTGAATCATTAAATTTTATAAAGGAGATAATAACATGGGGGTTTAGATAAAGTAGTCATGGTATATACCCATAGCCAAGCCCACATAAGGGTTGACAGTATGGGGAGAAGGCAAGGAGACATAGATTATCTCCAATTTTATCCCAAGGACATGGTTATCCCTCCTTGGTGGTCTCCTACTCTCCCAATTCCTAGAGTTTCAGATATGGGACCTAGCCTACAAGGGATCCCTACACGGGGTATCCCTACAGGTCATAGTACTAATCAAGGAAATTACTTCCCAAGTATGGATACGTCAAACACCTTCTTTCAATAAATATAGCCATGTAATGAGACACCTACACATAGAGAAATACCACACATTCATGTACCTACTTGTTCTACCTTGCACACTTGTGTGCAAGATCAAGACTATACACCAAGGGTAGGGCTATATAATCATATTACACTCTCAAATTGCCCTTCTAAAAAGTACAAATATCAAGATGAATATGATACTCATCGCACAGGGTGAACCAATTATATCCCTGCCTTCCTCATTAATTAAGGGAAGCATGAATAAAGTCTTTACTATCTTCAACATAATTACTCTATGCAAGCATGATGTGCGTCTGCACTAGTGGAGTACCAAGAACATATGTTTAGGAGTGAGCCTCAAGTAAACGTGACTTCTCTCAATTGAGGTAAATACGTAGTTGACCTCACAAATCTTCTTGAATAGGATATGTATCAGGGCAATAGTGCTAGGGCACATAGGCCTCACACAACTAAAAAAATAAATCAACTAGTCAAAAGGTATGCTAATCATCAAACTAAGTTTAATCAACTTCGGTTAGATAAAAAATGCTTGGATCTCTTAGATCATTGACAATAGTTATAAAGACAAAGACTTGAACAATATATTCAAGAAATATTGTGCAATGGGGTTCCTACCTGAAGCACGCATATATAGGAGACTTGTCAGAGGTAACCCACTTTTCATAAAAATAGGTCTCTTAGGCCTAATAAAATGTTGCCACCTTGACCTCCTAGACCTGATCAAAATTTACCTACCAGGTCTAACATTGATCACCTTCAGCAAGTGTTAGTTCCTCCCTATAGACATGTTCAAGAAACACCTTACGGGGATTATGATGATTTGGAACAAGATGAGGAATACCAAGAATCACCTTTTGGAGGTATGGTTGATGACAATCAACCACCTCAAGATATGCTTAGTATTCCTCACCCCCCTTCATGGGTCCAAAATAAAGAAGAGGAGATGAAAGCCTCTAATGTATATCGAGCATTGCTTGAGCGCATGGAAATTATAGAGAGTAATATGACTGGGAGTGGACTTAAAAATTCCACCTTGCACCAGTTGCACATTCAACCACTGCATCCATCTATACCTTCCCCTCCATACCTTGAGCATTTTAAAATGCCTAAATTGGATATATTTAAGGGGGAGGAAGATGCACAAGAATACGTCACTAGATTCATAAACTAGTGCTTTAGCATCCAGAAGAATGATGCCTGACTCCTAAGAATATTTTTTATTACCCTCTCTGACCCAGCCATTGAGTGGTTTAATCAACTTCCAAGGCATAATATCTATATCTTTGAATAATTTGCAGATGCATTTTTGGAATGTTTCACCTTTAATACCAAGAGAAAGGTGACCTTAACTAACCTTATGGGTTTAAAACAATATTAAGATGATTCTATCACAGACTATGGTAATAGGTGGTGAATGCTTCTATCTAATCTAACCCACCTATTTCTAGTGTTTGAGTTGACTCAAATGTTTTCAAATATTTTTCTAAAACCAATATCCTTATTATTACAACTCTAGCAATATCCCACTATTAATGATACTCTAGTGCAGGCTAGAACAATATAATATATTAAGATTCAAGAGAGGGAGATATCAAAACCTCATAAGAAGGAGTGAACTAAGAATCCAAAGGGTAATCTAGCACCATCAAATCCATTGATAGTTAATCAAGTTGCCATCAATATCTTAGGTCCTATGCAAACAACACTACCTCAAAAGGTAAATTATTAGGCCCAACCTCCTCCTATGATTTATAACAATAGCAACCAAGTGAACCAGGGGTAAAATTACCAATGCCATCATAGGCAACAGTATATGCCATTTGCTGACTCAATGGACTCCCTATTCGATCATTTGTGGGAGGCCAAAGTGATTACTTTACTAGAAATAAAGCCTATAGACCTGAGTATAGGAAAAAAAATCCTATGGGACATCGAGAAGATTTATTTTGTAGATATCATAGGCAGATTGGGCATGACTTGCATAAATGCTATGGTTTCAAAAACCTAGTGCAGGATATGATTGAGAGCAATGGACTTCAAGTGGATAATCCTCTCACCACAAGCAACCAACAGATGGGTGTTTTCAAAGATCCATTACCCACTCATGAGGTATAGGTAGCTCCTTCCAAGCAAATGAATGAGGTCAAGGCAGCATCCCCTCTACAAGGGTTCATCGGGATGGTTAGTATTGTGACCAGGAATAGATGCTACCCAAGTCAAGTTGCACCACCTAAAGCTTCAAGTGATATTCCATCAACATCAAAACCTCCACCACCTCCAATACAAAGCCTTCCTCATCGTCAAGTGGTGATAGTAAAAAGTAAGCTGGCTCAAAGCCTATGAACAACATCGGATAGAATTTCCATATACAAGCTTATTCAACAATATCCACCTCATAGAGAAGCTTTTGTGGATATTCTTAATTCGATTGACCTGCAACCCCAAGAGTATAACTCCTTTATCAAATTTATGGAGCATGTGTAGCAACATAAGGAAACAGTGATCACATTCCATGAGCACGAGCTCAATTCGATAGCAAGTGATATGGTTGATCCTCATCTACACATCATAGCATATGTGAATGGATACCATATAAGAGAGTTTTAATTGACACTGGTTCATCAAGTAACATAATAATCACTAGTACTCTCAAAAACCTAGGAATTCTACCATCCCATGTTGTTGCATCCACCTACATCCTTTGAGAATTCAATGATACGATATGCTGCACACTTGGTACTATAGTCCTACCCATTCATGTAGGACACAAAACTATATCAATATTATGTCATGTTTTTGAGGGTGTAGTGGCCTACAATATATTGCTAGGTAGAACTTGGATTTGGGACATGAAGTGTATCCCCTCTGTCACTCACCAATGTCTAAAGTATACTTATTAAGGGTAGGTACACATCATCTCTACAGACCTTGAGCTCTTTAAATACTGCAACTTGGTGCAAAAAAACCTCGAGTCGACCTTGTCGTTGAATCACATGGAATTCCAATTGAATATGTTCATTCGGGGTTCTAATTCCCTCACCATTACCTTACATTACTCCATTACCATATTCTTCCACACTAACATCATCATTGACACCCTCAAAAAAAACTTCATCATCATCCAATCCTTCATAGAAGAATATGTCGAAGAGGCCAATCGATGATATCCCTCTCATAATTTCCACCATCTCTACGAAAGAGATTCCTAGTCTAGAATATGAGGAGTCATCTCATGAGGTACACATTGAGTCATATCAAGCCTTGATTTCATCCCCTCCACCTTCACCATCCCAGGTTACAATCTAGTTGGTGAATATAGGTTCAGGGGAATACCTAGTGAGGAACATCACAATAGTTCCAACCATTAAGATGGTGCAAGATATGGGATGACCTCGTCTCTCCATAGGTAGCATTGTGCCTCTAGGTATACCACCCAATCAAAAAATATATATATATGGGTGTATCAAATATGGAACATTACAAATTTCTCAATAATAATAAGATGAAGATCCTTTCTCTAAGGACATAAATTACCTATCCAATATTGACTACACCTTGTGATATATCCATCGTTGCCACTGATATGGTTGTGATTTTTGGTTATATAAACAAGGTACTCGTGTTCCTTGCTAACCACCATATCAATTACCATATTATAAATCTAGTTTGGGACATAACAAGTCGGTACCTTTATATGTCCTAACAGAGAGTTTAGAATTCCTAGGGATGAGCTTGCATGTGATCCCTATGCAAACCCAAATCATGTCTACTTGTTGGGAGATTACTTTCACACAAATATATTAGATCAAAGGTTATCTCATGATTTAACCCAATATCAGGAAGTGGGTGAAGGTTTGCATACCCTTCCATCTGATAGTGAGGAATAGGATCAAGATCCTCCTAATGAATGGATAACATATGATGAATAAGGCTATGATATATCACCCATAAATTACCCAAGTTTAGATCAGGAATATGAGTAGTTTGCCCTATTGGATGATGAAGAATTATACCTATGCATGTTCCCAGTGCAACATCCCATCTGGTGACAATTTTTTCCACTCAAAGAGCAAGCTCATCACCTACCCTATATACCACCACCGGTCATTCCACCACCACCACAACCACAACCACACTCACAAGTCTTGTGATAATCCATATATAGGGGTTCCATAGATAGGGGGTCCATATAAAGCCATATATAAGCCCTTTGGTCACTCTTAAATGCTCCTCAAGCGGTCTACGAACCCTTTGGTCAACCTAAAATTGTCCAAGGTAGTCTACGACCCCTTTGGTCAACCTAAAATACTCCAAGGTAGTCTATGACCCCTTTGATCAGCCTAAAATATGTTAATCTCACAATGACACTAAGAGGGGGGGTGAATCAGTGTAGCTATTTAAAACTTAAATCTTCAACTCTTAAAGCCAAAACAATGAAAAATTAAAACCAAGTAAAGCATGTATAATAAGAGAGCATCACACAACACAAGATGTATTGAGGTTCACCGATTTGACTACTCCTCAAAAATGACTATTTGGACTACCATCAAAATACAGCCTTTGCAAGGCAACAACTTTACAATCAACTTACCAGCACTCACTGGAAGGAGCACCAACCCTTGATTTATCTGAACCAACAGAAAGGAGCACCAACCCCTGATTTATTTGCACCAACGTAAAGGAGAACCAACCCCTGATTTACCAGCACCAACTGGAAGGAGCACCAACCCCTAATTTATCTGCACCAACAAAAATGAGTACCAACCCCTAATTTACCAGCACCAACTGGAAGGAGCACCAACCCATGATTTATCTACATCAATAGAAAGGAGCACCAACCCATGATTTATCTGCACCAATAGAAATGAGCACCAACCCCTGATTTACCAGCACCAACTGGAAGGAGCACCAACCCCTGATTTACTAGCACCAACTAGAAGGAGCACCAACCTCTAATTTATCTGCACCAATAGAAAGAAGCACCAACCCCTGATTTACCAGCACCAACTAGAAGGAGCACCAACCCCTGATTTATCTACACCAATAGAAAGGAGCACCAACCCTTGATTTACCAGCACCAACTAGAAGGTGCACCAACCCCTAATTTACCAGCACCAACTGGAAGGAGCACCAACCCATAATGCCAAGCACCAAATTGGACTTCAATTTTGAACTAGAAGATTGACATAAAAATGCCTTCACTTTTACAAGACCCTGACTGGTCTATTGCTTACCTAACATCTCCCGCAATTCACAAAACACACACCCTTATTGCTCGCCTATCATGTGCCTCTCGCTCTCCTCTCACGCTCCTCTCATGCTCCTCTCGCACACTTCACTGAATAAAGTCCCACCTAAATTCTCCAAGAAACACTCCTTTTATAACCATCCTTTCTTTGTGTAACTCTAGTTGTAACTCCTTTCATATTCTCATGTGCCATTTTTCAATTGTAACTCCTTTATATAACTCCTTTTGTATTTATAGAGTAGGCATTTCGTCAAACATGTTACATGCAAAGAATTGACACCATACTCTTCTACCAAGACTGTTCATTTTCTCCTTCATGACTGTTCATTTTCTCCTTTGTGCATGCATGCATTTTGGTTTTCGAAAAGGCTTTTCATTTCTATTTTAATGACTGTTCATTTTCTCCTTCCATGACTGTTCATTTTCTCCACATGGGCATGCATCCGTTTCTTTCCATGACTGTTCATTTTCTTCACATGGGCATGCATCCATTTCTTTCCACATGTAACGACCATCTTAAATGATTTCAAATCATTAAAGATTCCTTATAGGTCCACGTCACTATGCAGTCTTCAGTTTAACCATCTTGGTGTTCATCACTAATATCAGATACACTATCAACTACTCTGTTCTTTTGGCAAAATTGCAACATGTTGCAATATCACGACACTTTTGCTTCTTTGCTTTCCTGCCCATTTTGAGTCATGAAAATGTGAAATGTCGCGATATCGTGACACTTGTGTTTCTCTGCCAGCCTACCCTGTTTGAGTCACAAAAATGCGACACTGTTCATTTTCTCCACATAGGCATGCATCTGTTTCTTTCCATGACTGTTCATTTTCTTCACATGGACATGCATCCATTTCTTTCCACATGTAATGACCATCTTAAATGATTTCAAATCATTAAAGATTCCTTATAGGTCCACATCACTATGCAGTCTTCAGTTTAACCATCTTGGTGTTCATCACTAATATCAGATACACTGTCAACTACTCTGTTCTTTTGGAAAAATTGCAACATGTTGCTATATCATGACACTTTTGCTTCTCTGCTTGCCTGCCCTTTTTGATTCATGAAAATGTGAAATTTCACGATATCGTGACACTTGTGTTTCTCTACCAGCCTACCCTGTTTGAGTCACAAAAATGCGACATGTCGCGATATCACGACACTTTTTCTTTCTCTGCATTTCTCTTTGCATCAAATCGTAAAAATGCTACATGTCGCGATATCGCGACACTTTTTCCTTCTTGCTCTTTCTCTTTGCATCGGACCGCGAAAATACAACATGTCGTGATATCACGACACTTTTTCTCCTTGCTCTTTCTCTTTGCTTTGGCCCGCGAAAATACATGTCACGATATCATGACACTTTTTCTCCTTGCTCTTTCTCTTAGCTTTGGCCCGCAAAAATACATGTGATATCATGACACTTTTTCTCCTTGCTCTTTCTCTTAGCTTTTGCCCACGAAAATACAACATGTTGTGATATCGCAACACTTTTTCTCCTTGCATTTTATCTTTCTTTTGGCCACGAAAATGCAACATGTGATATCGCGACACTTTTTCTCCTTGCATTTTCTCTTCTCTTTTTGCCACGAAAATGCAACATGTTGTGATATCGCGACACTTTTCCTCTTTGCATTTTCTCTTTCTTTTTGCCATGAAAATACATGTCGTGACATCGTGACACTTTTTCTCCTTGCATTTTCTCTTCTCTTTTGGCCATGAAAATGCAACATGTCACGATATCATGACACTTTTTCCTCTTTGCTTTTTCGCTTCTCTTTTGGATATGGGCCACTTTGGTCTTCTTGGACAACCTGTAACAACTTCACCCATACATAAAAAACATCCTCATAAGCATTTAACGTCACTGTACATACTCTGAATAACCTCTGAACTCCTATCCATTGCATCAACCGATCTATCTTACTATGATGACAACAATGACAATACTGTCGTTGCACCTTGCTCAACAATCTCCCCCTTTGGAATTGTTGGCAACACACATACAATTTCCTGTAACTCTTATGCAATTTCTTGTAACTCTTCTCCCCATTTGACAACAATACCAAAAGGTCTGCTGTAAACTCCCCCTGAGTCCATGCATAATATTCTCAGGAAAAAATTATTACACTTAGCAAAAATCACAAACATGAGAAAAAATATAAACAAATACACAAATGCTCCCCATGAGAATGTGGTCCCAATAGCTAGTCAATTCTTAGGAAGCGTGACCACTCCCAATTTATTGTGAAGGTACTCAAAGACTTCCTTGGGAAACAATTTTGTGAAGATATCTGCTACTTGCTCTGTTGTTGGAACAAAATCCAAATTAACCTCACCTTCCACAACTTTCTCCTGCATACAACTAATGCAGGAGCATCCGGAGGCAAAGGGCAATCTTGCATCACCCAAAAATGTATTTTCTTCTAAGTACTGAAACTGTCGCGATATCGTGACACTTTTTTGAGGAAGGGCACCAGCGGGCCAAAATGTCGCGATATCGCGACGCTTTTTGAAGAAGGGCACCAGCGGGCCAAAATGTCGCGACATCGCGACGCTTTTTGAAGGGCTCCAGCGGGCCAAAATGTCACGAAATCGCGACATTTCTCAAGCAGCACAGTCGGAACGCCAAACTGTCATGAAATCGTGACACTTTCGAGCCAAGATGTACGGAATGCAAAGATGTCATGAAATCGTGACATATCCAGAGGCAAGGTTCAACAATGCAAAGATGTCGCGAAATCGCGACACTTCCGAGCCAAGGTGTACAGAACGCAAAGATGTCACGAAATCGCGACATATCCAGAGGCAAGGTTCAACAATGCAAAGATGTCGCGAAATCGTGACACTTCCGAGCCAAGGTGTACGGAACGCAAAGATGTCACGAAATCGCGACATATCCAGAGGCAAGGTTCAACAATGCAAAGATGTCGCGAAATCATGACACTTCCGAGCCAAGATGTACGGAATACAAAGATGTCACGAAATCGTGACATGTCACGGTTTCGCGGCCCGGAACGAAGCAGCAAGTACGAAACGTAGAGATGTCACGAAATCGTGACATGTCACGGTTTTGCGGCCCAAGGGAGGAGAGCGAGTAAGAAGGGCCTAGACGTCGCGATTTCGCGACGTGTAGCGGAATCGCGGCCCCAAGGAGGAGAGAGAAGCCCAACGTCAAAACGTCGTGATATCGCGACCAAGGGGGAGAGAAAAGCCTTGGAGCAAATACGTCGCGATATCGCGACAAGAACGCTCACGACGTTGACCGGTCGGTGACTGCAGAGACCAATGCAAGGGGACACGTGGCATGAAGTGACAGGTGGATCGCGAGTATGGAGCGATTACGGGGACACGTGGCACCAAATGACAAGTGACCAGGCGCATTCCTTGGTATGATGTTCTGAAGGCTTGACAGGCGGCCACAGAGCACTCTGCCACCCCAGACCATGATAATACGGGGCATCTGGCAGAATATGGCATGCGGCTATAGGGCATACATGTGGATGGTTAGAGGGAGGCCCGCACTTTGCGTAATGATGGAGAAGGAGGTGGCGGCCGAGGATAAAAGGCGCGCATGCATTGTATTGACAGGAGGGGGGGACTCTTGGCCATTGATTTTTGGGGGAATTGTTGTGTATTGCAGAAGAGACCTCTGTTTTTTTTATGAAGCTTGCTAGAATTTTGCCTGTGCATTGTTAATTTCTGCATTCTTGTTGTGTGTTGTGCGTAGCCCTATATCAAGTGGTATCAGAGCGGGTTGGTTCTGAGAGTGCAAACCGATCGCCGACAGTGAGGCAGTTTGCGCCAGGACGTGGTTGTGGGTTGCGAAGGAAAAGCAGGATGCCTCCGCGTAGAGGACGTGGTATTGCGAGGAATAGGCAAGCAAGAAGGGAGGAGGTCGATCTAAGAGCCCTGCAGAGGCAAGTTGAGGCCCTACAAGAGGAAATAAGAAGAGGAGTCGAGCCGAGAAGGGAAGAACCCAGCGAAGATGAAGTGTGGGAAGAAGAAGTTGCTTCTGATGAGGAAGAGGCCTTGGATCCAGCAGAGGCTAGGCTATATAGAGCCATCTCCCAGATTGGGAAGAAGCCAAAATTTGACGTCTCGACTTACTCTGGAAACCTCAACCCTGAGGAGTTGATAGACTGGATTAATGACATGGAGGAGTATTTTGAATACGAAGAGATATCAGATCCAAATCGGATCAGGTTTGCGAAATCCAAGCTGAAGGGACATGCTAGCATCTAGTGGAAGGGAGTGCAGTTAGAAAGGAACAGGAGGGGAAAGGAAAGGATCACTAGATGGGACAGGATGGTAGAGAAACTCAAGAGGCAGTTCATCCCTGCAGACTATGAGCTAGATTTGTTAAAGAAAATGCAGAGTCTTCGACAGGCTAATAAGGCTATCAAGGAATATACTGAAGAGTTCTTTCAAATCGCCATCAGAACCAGCCATTCGGAGGTGAATAAGGAGAAGGTCGCACGTTATATCAATGGATTATGGACCAGTATTCAAGAAGAGATGGGGCTGGTTAGAATGAGCACGGTAGAAGATACATATCAGTTTGCATTAAAAGTGGAGGAGAAACTAAATAGAAGATTTGATGGTAAGCAGAGAGGGAAGGATAGGGGTGGAAGAGCTGGTGGAAGATACAAAGATTTTGGGAAAGCTAGAGAAGCTAGCAGCAACCAAAGGCAAAAATAAGTGAAGGAGGAGGATGCCCAACGCCCACGCGGTCAGAGCAACAACTACCCAAGAGGAAGAGGTAGGTCGGGGCGAGGGTTTGGAAGAGGTGTCTTCAGAGGAACCTGCTTCAACTGCGGAGAGGAAGGACACAGGGCATACAACTGCCCGCAGCATCAAGAGAGGCCAAATCGAAGACCCGAGGGTCAGGCCCGAGCTACTATAGCAGACGAAGGTGCAGAGTCTGAGCACTCAGAGGAGGCAGAAATAGGGGAAGCCATGATCATCAGAAGGGTCCTGTTAAATGAAGAAAAGAAGGGAGACCAAAGGAATAGCCTGTTTCGGACAAGATGCAAGTGTGCAGGCAAGGTATGTAATATCATCATTGATAATGGAAGCACTGACAATTTGGTTTCGGAGGAAATGGTTTCCAAGCTACGGATGGAAAGGAGAAAACACCCGCACCCTTATCGGATTGCATGGTTGCAAAAGGACCATCGGGTTCTGGTGAGTGAACAATGTCTGGTGAAGTTCAACATTGGAACTTACCAAGATGAAGTGTTATGTGACATCTTGCCCATGGATGCATGTCACCTATTGCTTGGGAGGCCATGGCGGTTTGACCGAAGTGCTGTCCATGATGGTCGAGCTAATACCTGTTCTCTGTCAAAGAGTGGAGTTCGCCATAAGTTGAAACCCCTGAAGGAGGCTGATGAGAAGGTATGCAGCGAGTGCACGAATCTATCTAGTTGATGGCAAAATTTTTTTGGAAGGCCTGAAGCCGGATCATATGTGCTATGCTATAATCCCCAAGGTTAAAAAAGAAGGATGCAAGGAGATTCCAGTGGAAGTCATGGGACTGTTAGAAGAATTCCCTGATATCGTTTCTGACAATGTCCCTGAAGGCTTACCATCGGTTAGGAAGATCAGTCACCACATAGATTTGGTGCCTGGGTCGAGTTTGCCAAACAAGGCTGCACATCGAATGACACCTGTGGAAACTGAGGAGTTGAATCGACAAGTTCAAGACTTGTTGAAGAAAGGGCTGATTAGAGAAAGTCTCAGTCCATGTGTTGTACCAGCAGTACTAGCACCCAAGAAGGATGGAGAATGGAGGATGTGCACAGATTCAAGAGCAATCAACAAGATCACCATTAAATACAATTCCCACTACCAAGGATGGATGATATCATGGGTTGCTTGAGTGGATCGAGTACTTCACAAAAATTGATTTGAAAAGTGGATACCATCAGATCCGCATTAGAGAAGGGGATGAGTGGAAGACAGCCTTTAAAACCAGAGAGGGGCTGTATGAGTGGTTGGTCATGCCATTTGGGCTAACCAATGCACCTAGTACCTTTATGAGGTTGATGAATGAAGTCTTGAAAGAATTTTTGGGCAGATTTGTGATTGTTTACTTGGATGATATACTGATTTTCAGCAAGACCTTAGAGGAACACCTGGTGCACATCAGAAAGGTGTTTGAGAAACTGCGGGAAGAGCAGTTACTGATCAATATGAAGAAGTGCAACTTCGTGAAGAAGGAGCTGGTATACCTGGGCTTTGTTATATCAGCTAACGGTCTCAAAATGGACCCCAAAAAGGTGAAGGCTATCCTAGAATGGCCTGTCCCAAGGAGTGTGACCGAGGTTAGATCATTTCACGGTGCCGCCGGTTTCTACAAAAAATTTATTAGAAACTTCAGCAGTATTTGTGCATCTCTTATTGAGACAATGAAGGGAAATAAGAAGGAATTCCGAGTGGACGAGTTGGAGCGAGATAAAAGCTTTGCTATCTCTGAAGAAGAAGGTCACTGAGCAACCCATCTTAGCACTTCCAGATTTCAATAAGGTGTTCCAGGTGGACTGCGATGCAAGTGGCAATGCGATAGGAGCAGTATTGAGCCAAGAGGGTAGGCTTGTTGCATATTTTAGCGAGAAGCTCAATGATGCCAGGCGAAAGTATTCGGTATATGACCAAGAGTTCTACGCCATAGTGCAAGCGCTCAAGAAGTGGAGGCACTACCTATTGCTGAAAGAGTTTGTTCTCTATACCGACCATCAAGCGCTGCAGTATATTAACAGCCAGGGTAAATTGAATCAGAGGCACCTCAAATGGGTAGAATTCCTACAGAGCTATACCTTTGTGCTGAAGCATCGGAGTGGAAGATCCAATAGGGTGGTAGATGCATTGAGTAGGAGGCAATGTCTGATGACAGAACTGAGAGTGGAGGTTGTAGGGTTCACTGAGCTCAAGAACTTATACCCTGCAGACCTCGATTTTGCAGAAGCTTGGAAGGCCTGCACTACACCTGTTACGTTGGATAGGAGTAGGTGGTTGGATTACCTGGTTCAAGAGGGGATGTTGTTCAGAGGGAACCAATTGTGCATTCCAAGGAGCTCAATGAGAGAGAACCTCATTAAAGAAAAGCATAGTGGGGGTTTAGCTGGACACTTTGGTCGTGACAAGACCATCTCATTGGTTAGTGAAAACTATTACCGGCCACAATTGCAGCGAGGATGTGGCAAAGTTTGTGTAGAGTTGCGGGATTTTCCGGATGGCAAAGGGTGTGAGGCGACCCTCATTGGTTTGTATCAACCGCTACCTATACCCGAGCGGCCGTGGGAAGATATTAGTATGGATTTTGTGCTTGGTTTGCCTCGGACGCAGAGGGGGAATGATTCCATCTTTGTGGTAGTGGATAGATTTTCAAAAATGGCACATTTTATCCCATGCCAGAAGACTAGCGACGCGGTCCATGTAGCTGGTTTGTTCTTTAAGGAAGTGGTACGCCTTCATGGGCTGCCAAGAAGCATTGTGTCGGACAGAGACACCAAGTTTGTAGGTTATTTCTGGAAGACCCTGTGGAAGAAACTGAAGACGGAGCTAAAGTTCAGTTCTGCGTATCATCCCCAAACAGATGGCCAAACAGAGGTGGTCAATAGGAGTTTGGGCAACCTACTGCGATGCTTGGTAGGGGACAAGCCCAAAGGATGGGATCTAGTTCTACCGCAAGCTGAGTTTGCGTATAACAACTCGGTCAATCGGAGTACCAATAGGTCACCCTTCCAGATTATCTATGGAAGTAGCCCGAGAAACGCTTCAGAATTAAGAAGGCTAGATACAAGGGAGAAATGCGATCTTGAGGCGAGAAGACTTTCCTTGAACACTTGAAAGGAGTGCATGAAGAAGTGACAAGACACATTGCCAAGATGAATGCTCGGTACAAGGCAAGGGCGGATCAAAAACGCAGAGTTAAAGAGTTCCAAGTAGGAGATTCTGTCATGGTCTATCTGAGGAAGGAGCGGTTTCCTGCCAAGACCTATAACAAACTAAAAATGAAGAAGTTTGGGCCATGCAAGATCATTGGCAAACGGGACTCGGGCAATGCCTACGAGGTGGAGTTACCTAGCGAGCTCAACATCTCCCCCGTGTTCAACATCTCCGATCTGGTCGAATATCATGAAGGAGAAAGCAGTGAGATGCCAAGTTCGGATTTGTGGAGCATTCCAGCAGTCATCCCAGTAGCAGACGAGATAGAAGAAGTTCTTGATACCCGTGAGGGTCGCAGTACTCGAAACAGGAGTTATTCTGAGTATTTGGTCAAATGGAAGGGCAGGCCCATAGAAGATGCAACTTGGTTGTCCAAGGCAGAGGTTGATCGCTTGGGTCTACCTCGGAACGGTCAGAAGTGAGGTCACTTCTCAAACTCACCCCGGGTGTCTGATGTAGGAGCATCCGGAGGCAAAGGGCAATCTTGCATCACCCAAAAATGTATTTTCTTCACAACGCTTTTTTGAGGAAGGGCACCAGCGGGCCAAAATGTCGCGATATCGCGACGCTTTTTGAAGAAGGGCTCTAGCGGGCCAAAATGTCGTGAAATCGTGACATTTCTCAAGCAACGCAGTCGGAATGCCAAACTGTCATGAAATCGTGACACTTTCGAGCCAAGATGTACGGAATGCAAAGATGTCACGAAATCGTGACATATCCAGAGGCAAGGTTCAACAATGCAAAGATGTCATGAAATCGTGACACTTCCGAGCCAAGGTGTACGGAACGCAAAGATGTCATGAAATCACGACATATCCAGAGGCAAGGTTCAACAATGCAAAGATGTCGCGAAATCGTGACACTTCCGAGCCAAGGTGTACGAAACACAAAGATGTCGTGAAATCGTGACATATCCAGAGGCAAGGTTCAACAATGCAAAGATGTCGCGAAATCGTGAAGCCAAGATGTACGGAATACAAAGATGTCACGAAATCGTGACATGTCACGATTTCGTGGCCCAAAACGAAGCAGCAAGTACGAAACACAGAGATGTCGTGAAATCGTGACATGTCGTGGTTTCGCGGCCCAAGGGAGGAGAGCGAGTAAGAAGGGCCTAGACGTCGCGATTTCACGACGTGTAGCGGAATCGCGGCCCCAAGGAGGAGAGAGAGAAGCCCAACGTCAAAACGTCGCGATATCGCGACCAAGGGGGAGAGAAAAAGCCTTGGAGCAAATACGTCACGATATCGCGACAGGAACGCTCACGACGTTGACCAGCCGACGACTATAGAGACCAATGCAAGGGGACACGTGGCATGAAGTGACAGGTGGCTCGCGAGTATGGAGCGATTACGGGGACACATGGCACCAAATGACAAGTGACCAGGCGCATTCCTTGGTATGATGTTCTGAAGGCTTGACAGGCGGCCATAGAGCACTCTGCCACCCCAGACCATGATAATACGGGGCATCTGGCAGAATATGGCATGCGGCTGCAGGGCATACGTGTGGATGGTTAGAGGGAGGCCCGCACTTTGCGTAATGATGGAGAAGGAGGTGGCGGCCGAGGATAAAAGGCGCGCATGCATTGTATTGAGGAGGGGGGACTCTTGGCCATTGATTTTTGGGGGAATTGCTGTGTATTGCAGAAGAGACCTCTATTTTTTTTATGAAGCTTGCTGGAATTTTGCCTGTGCATTGTTAATTTCTGCATTCTTGCTGTGTGTTGTGCGTAGCCCTATATCAACAACACACTATTGCTGCAATATATTCTACCTCTGCTATGGATAAGGAGACTGACTCTTGTTTCTTACTGTTCCATGTGACCAACCTATATCCAAGATAGAATGCACCTCCACTGGTACTCTTTCTATCATAAATTCTTCTTGGATAAGCACTCTAATCTCTGCTCATCTTATAATTCCTTTTGTACCTTGATTTTACTTATTTAGTATAGTTTGATCAAAATGCAACTCTTAGCTACACAAAAGTTACTCCCAAATCAAAAGTGACCGACTCTCCAGGCAGCCTTTGCGTAATTTCTTTAGCCTTTTGACTGCCACATCCTCTGTGACTAATGACTTTCCCTCTCATCTGTTGTGTAGCTCAATGTCTCTGGTTTCTAACGACTGCCATGAATGTTTTCATCATCTGCGCAGGTATTGACAGTGGACCGTTACATCTAGCATTGGAACCTCAATCTATGTGCAGTCATCAACACTCGGTATTCTGCTTCTTACTAGGGCATATATCAGGGCTACTCAATATTTTAGGCAAACATTCTTCACATGATTCCAGGGAGCATTTCTTCTCGCTACGATCAAGGGATTCCTTGAGAAATATCTCGCATTTCTCAAATAATGCAAGACTTTCTTAGGTGCATGGGCATCTTGTCCTCCTTGGTGCTTCACCACCTACACATTGGTAGTAATTTTCATAATGATCATGAAGAGCTTTACCATAGTCCTCCCTCGATATTGGTAGATGAATTGAGATGTACTCACAACATAGATTCTATTTTATCTACAGATTGGGAATGTTACAGGCTTCAAAACCAGCACCTGCCAGCTTATGCTTCCATGACATGATGACCATATCGCATGTTCTATATCAGATAATGCCTATCAGCTACTGCATCGAAAATCGAGCTGTTCACCATGTTGTTCTACTGAAGCACATCAGTTTGACACTATCTGCTATTGTAACCACCATCACCAGAGTAATTTTACAAATAAAAATACGGCTCTGTCAAGCCAACGTCTCATGCTCCTGCTTATTACCTCCACAAACAACTACATGAACTGAAACACACTTTGACAACTATACGACAACTCCCCCTGACTACTTGCCTTTCATCCTCAGATAACAAAACAACATAGGAGCATTAAAATAAAACTTTAAGATTGCTCCCCCTGAGGATGTGCTACCTAGATTTGCTTAGTGCAATAGAGAAGTAGTCTCCTTCAGTCCAAGGAGACGATTTCCTCTCTTCTTTCTTTCTCCAAACTAGTTTTATTATAGTTTTGGGCTCTTTTTTTGACTTTTCTTTTTTAGTAGCTTGTGCAAGATTTTTAGGAAACCTTCTATTTTGTCTCATTCCATTAGGTTGAAATTTTCTTCCCTGAAATTGATTTGATGCAAATGTACTTCGACAATTTCTTGCAATGTGCCCAAAATTATGATAGTTATAACATTCTACTGCATAATCCATCAAAGGTGAAAAAACATTTGTACTGGGTGGTTGTCTCTTGTGCATTCTTGATGGATTATTATTTTCCTTTCTTTGATGCACATGATTTCTTCCTTGTTTGTGTTGCATTATTTGTGTTTGATGAAATCTATTGTCTTGCCTTAGATTAGATACAAAAGTTCTTGGATAAGACCTTGCTATGTGCCCATGACCATTACATTTTAAACATTGCACATGGTGTTCAACAAATGTATTTCTACCTGAATAACTCTTTGATCTATTATTCAATCCACAATAAATTGCCTTGTGACCATAATGGTTGCATCTAAAAAAATAGTCATTAAAAGCATTATTATGAATAAAGTGAGAGTGATAGAACCTCTTTTGTTGTGGTTGCTTTGCTGTAGATCTCCTTTGATATTTTCTTCCTTTTGAAGATTCAGTTTCAAGCTTTTCTTGCTTTGATACTTCAACAGTGGACTTATTCTTCTCTGTAGATTTAGAAGATGAAGGTTGTTCAGCTTCATACCCAAGACCAAGCTTACACATGGGGCTTCTTTGTTGCCTTATAATTTCATCTAGCAACTATGTGCTCTTCTCAAATTTAAGATTTGTATTGGCCTCTTCTAGTTGTTTCTTCAAAAAAATAATATTTTCTTCTTGTTTGCAACAAAAAATCTCTTTCTCATTGATCTGTGACCTGAGATTTTATTCAATCCTTTTGGACTCTTCTACATTCAGCTTTAAATCACTAAAAACTTTGTTAGATTCCTCTTCACGTTTGCTACATACATCGACTTTATCATCCAGGTGTGACTTCAAGGCTTCTTCTATTTTCATGGATTTATGAATTTGTAAGAAGAGATCTTCAATATTATCCCCATATTCTTCCAACTTCTTGGACAGTCTTCTGTTCTTTTTCCTTTCTTTATTCAACTCTTCAAGTGCAGTGATCAACTCACCTTCTAGATCTACTTCAATATCAAGATTTTCATCACATACTTCAGAATTCACTCCTATATTTTCTAGTTCAATTTTATCTTCCACAGGAACTAAAACTAACTGAGATGCCTTATTGGAGGAGGATCTATTCTTCTTACCCATTGCATAACAATCCAAGATCAACCCTAGCTAATTTATCCTAAAAATGGAAACTGGCTCTAATACCAATTGTTAGTCTCACAATGACACTGAGAGGGGGGGGTGAATTAGTTTAGCTCTTTAAAACTTAAATATTCAACTCTTAAATCCAAAACAATGAAAACTTAAAACCAAATAAAGCATGTATAACAAGAGAGCATCACACAACATAAGATGTACCTAGGTTCACTGATTTGGCTACTCCTCAAAAATTACTGTTTGGACTACCATCCAAATCTAGCCTTTGCAAAGCAACAACTTTATAATCAATTTACTAGCACCCATTGGAAGGAGCACCAACCCCTGATTTATCTACACCAACAGAAAGGAGCACCAACCCCTGATTTATCTGCACCAATAGAAAAGAGCACCAACCCCTGATTTACCAGCACCAACTGGAAGGAGTACTAACCCCTGATTTATCTGCACCAAAAGAAAGGAGCACCAACCCCTGATTTACCAGCACCAATTGGAAGGAGCACCAACCCCTGATTTACTTGCACCAAAAACAAGGAGCACCAACCCCTAATTTATCTACACCAATAGAAAGGAGCACCAACCCCTGATTTACTAGCACCAACTGGAAGGAGCACCAACCCCTAATTTACTAGCACCAACTGGAAGGAGCACCAACCCCTAATTTATCTACACCAACAGAAAGGAGCACCAACCCCTAATTTATCAGCACCAACTAGAAGGAGCACCAACCCCTGATTTATCTGCACAAAATGAAAGGAGCACCAACCTCTGATTTACCAGCACCAACTGGAAGGAGCACCAACCCCTGATTTACCAGCACCAACTGGAAGGAGCACCAACCCATAATGCAACGCACCAAATTGGACTTCAATTTTGAACTAGAATATTGACATAAAAATGCCTTCACTTTTACAAGACCTTGATTGGTCTATTGCTTACCCAAAATCTCCCACAATTCACAAAACACACACCCTTCTCGCTCGCTTATCGCATGCCTCATGCTCTCCTCTCATGCTCCTCTCATACTCCTCTCGCGCACTTCATCGAATAAAGTCTCACTTAAATTCTCCAAGCAACACTCCTTTTATAACCATCCTTTCTCTGTGTAACTCCAGTTGTAACTCCTTTCATATTCTCATGTGCCACTTGTCAATTGTAACTCCTTCTTTATGTAACTCCTTTTGTATATATAGAGTAGGCATTTCGTCAAACACGTTACATACAAAGAATTGACATCATATTCTTCTACCATGACTATTCATTTTCTCCTTCATGACTGTTCATTTTCTCCTTTGTGCATGCATGAGTTTTGGTTTTCGAAAAGGCTTTTTGTTTCTATTTTAATGACTATTCATTTTCTCCTTCCACGACTATTCCTTTTCTCCACATGGGCATGCATCCATTTCTTTCCATGACTGTTCATTTTCTCCACATGGGCATGCATCTGTTTCTTTCCACATGTAATGACCATCTTAAATAATTTCAAATCATTAAAGATTCCTTATGGGTCCATGTCACTATGCAATCTTCAATTTGACCATCCTGGTGTTCATCACTAATATCAGATGCACTGTCAACTACTCTGTTCTTTTGGCGAAACTGCAACATGTCACGATATCGTGACACTTTCACTTCTTTGCCTGCTTGCCCTTTTTGAGTCATGAAAATGTGACATGTCGTGATATCGTGACACTTTTGTTTCTTTGCCAGCCTGCCCTGTTTGAGTCACGAAAATGCGACATGTTGCAATATCACGACACTTTTTCTTTCTCTGCATTTATCTTTACATCGAACCGTGAAAATGCTACATGTCACGATATCATGACACTTTTTCCTTCTTGCTCTTTCTCTTTACATCTGACCGTAAAAATACATGTCACGATATCACGACATTTTTTCTCCTTTATCTTTCTCTTTGCTTTGGCCCGCAAAAATACATTTCACGATATTGTGACACTTTTTCTCCTTGCTCTTTCTCTTAGCTTTGGCCTACGAAAATACATGTCGTGATATCATGACACTTTTTCTCCTTGCTCTTTCTCTTAGCTTTTGCCAACGAAAATACAACATGATATCGCGACACTTTTTCTCCTTGCATGTTATCTTTGCTTTGGACCACAAAAACGCAACATGTCGCGATATCACGATTCTTTTTTCTCCTTGCATTTTATCTTTCTTTTGACCACAAAAATGCAACATGTTGTGATATCATGACACTTTTTCTCCTTGCATTTTCTCTTCTCTTTTCACCACGAAAATGCAACATGTGATATTGCGACACTTTTTCCTCTTTGCATTTTCTCTTTTTTTTGGCCACGAAAATACATGTCGCGATATCGTGATACTTTTTCTCCTTGAATTTTCTCTTCTCTTTTGACCGTAAAAATGCAACATGTCGCGATATCGCGACACTTTTTCCTATTTGCTTTTTCGCTTCTCTTTTGGATATGGGCCACTTCGGTCTTCTTGGAGAACTTGTGACAACTTCACCCATACATCAAAAACATCCTCATAAGCATTTAACATCACTTTACATACTCTGAATAACATCTGAACTCCTATCCACTGCATAAACTGATCTATCTTACTATGTTGACAACAATGAAAATATTGTCGCTACACCTTGCTTAACAAAATACTCCAAGGTGGTATACATCCCCTTTGGTCACCCCAAAACACTCCAAGGTGGGCTACAAACCCTTTGGTCAACCTAAAATTCTTTAAAGGCATGTACAAATCCTTTGACCACCCTCTTATGCTCCAAAGTGGTCTACGAACTCTTTGGTCACCCTAAATTTCTCCAAAGGTGTCTACAAATCCATTCTCACCCTAAAATGCTCCAAAGCGATCTACAAACCCTTTGGTCGCCCTAAAATGCTCTAAAGGCATCTAAGAGCCCTTTGGTCACCCTAAAATGTTACAAAGGTGTCTATGAGCCCTTTGGTTACCCTAAAATACTCCAAAGGTGTCTACAACCCCTTTTGTCACCCTAAAATGCTCCAAGATAGTCTACGACCACTTTGGTCACCCTAAAATGCTCCAAGGTGGTCTACAGCCCCTTTGGTCAACCAAAAATGCTCCAAGGTAGGCTAAAACCCCTTTGGTCACCCTAAAACATTACAAGGTGGTCTAAAAACCCTTTGGTTGCCCTAAAATGCTCCAAGATGGTCTACGACCCCTTTGGTCAACCTAAAATGCTCCAAGGTAGCCTAAAATTCTCTAAGGTATTTATGAATCCTTTGGTAACCCTAAAATGCTCCAAAGTGGTCTATGAACCCTTTTGCCACCCTAAAAAGCTCCAAAGGTGTCTACAAACCCTTTGGTCACCCCAAAAAGCTTAAAAGGTGTCTACAAACTCTTTTTTCACCCCAAAATCCCCAAAGGTGTTTACAAACTCTGTGGTCACCCCAAAAGCCCCAAAGGTATCTATAAACCCTCTAGTCACCTCAAAACACCCCAAATGTATCTATAAGCCCTTTTGTCATCCCAATATATATATATATATATATATATATAATCCAAAAACATCATTAAACCATCAAAAACACAAAAATATTGCATTTCATTACATTTCAAATAATTGCGTTATAACATCACTTGCATTAGGTATACTCATCATTGCACTTTGTATTTTAGGGTACATGTCTAGCACCAGAGATGTACACTAGGCATCTATCAGAATCAATGTTGTCATAAGGTCAATTTTACCACCTGTTTACATTATAATTATCATTTCCATGCACATTCGATATTGTGTGTCTGTTTCCCATCACTTAGCCATTGTTTATAAGGCATATTTAGGGTTTTCGGTCACTCAACCATCTCTAGTTTCCTTTTCAAATTTCGTAGAAAGCTATCCTAATTTTTAGAAGGTAGAGTCTTGCTTTGATTATACCTTGTATACGTCAAAATCCCAAACACATTTTCACATTATCCAAGTTTTGCATAAGGAAATATGAAACCTACAAAATGGTCCATGTTATCTTAAGCAAAAAGGTTTACTTGTCTCATCCCCCTATGTGAATGGTTTAAAAATGCTAAGAATTGACAAAAGGACAAGTTCCTCCTTACCCCAGACAATTAAAATCCCTTGCTTCATGCCAAATTGGGGTAAGTATCCAAAATAAAAAAATAAACAGTGGTTATTACCACTAAAAATATTCAAAAGAAACAATGGTTTTCACTATTAGAAAAAGGAAAAAGTAAAATTAATAGTGGTTCTCACCACTACAAAAATTCCTTGCTCACCAAACAAAAATGAGCAATCCCTATAAGTAATTCAAAGATAAAATAAAATAAGGGAGTATTGAACTTGAATCCCTAGAATTCTTAGCATTTGATAACCATAAGATGATCCCCATTGCAGGTTGGTTGGCATCAAGCCTACCTAGAAATGGTAGTATCCTTATGCATGATGATATGTATATCACATTAGAAATCTACTTTTGTACAAACCAATGTTTACATGCGGATGAGCTAGATTTTGGTAACCTATATTGCCTAGTAGTCTAATACAACTACGTACAAAACTCAGGATCATGATACTCATAGGGTGATCTTCAATACAAATGGGATGCATTAATCCTATTTGGCACTGGGGTAACTTTATGCATTATCATAGCAATGAAATGACATGCACAGACAAGGATATTGAATATCTTGGTCATCCTAGAAGATTTATACTTTGCTAAAAATTCATGCATGGTTAATATGCAACTTTTGATTAGGTAACTAGAGTGTTTGAGTCTCCTAAAAATCCCAAACACATCATATAATATTATATTATTCATTTAATTTCATATCATGCTATCACATGTTTGTTACATTACATTACACAAGTCATTACATAGTATCATGATAATGTTACAATGATGAGATAAATTTTGCACAGTTTATGGTGCTAGCATCTAGTATGTCAAATAGTAATCATATATCATTAGTACAGATTAACAAATCATCGATTTCATTATGCATATACACATATACATATCATCAAATCACATCATATTACAATACATGCATACATGATAAGAATCCATAAAATCATAAATAAAGCAAACATAAGCATTGTATACATCTCATAAAGTTGTAAAGAAACACATGATACCAATAGAAAAACTCCTATATATATGTATGGGACCAAAAGATACATCATCATTCACAATATGATTTTAGGCTAAATAAAGTGGGTCCTCAGACCTCACACTCTCAAAATCCAAAATGAACCATAGAGTCTCAAAAGCCATGGTCATGCAGGACTGACACTATGACTCTCACCCCTACCCTCAGTCGGTGTCTATTGAGAACTCCCAGATCTGTTACTCCCTACCCTATTTTTCCTTTGTGTGGTGCTAGGAGTCTCCATCGTCATAGAAGACTGTCTTGTACCACTCCTCTGAATCTAGTTATTATAATATCTACTAGGTTAATTAGACCTCCTGATCGTTACTCTCCTTCAATGTATTATGTATTATTGACTAATTCTAGTGAACCAAAAACATATGAATAAGCAATGCAAGTAGTAACTATAAAGAAGTGGGAGTAAGGTATAGAAGAGGAGAAGGACTCTTTGGTACATAACTAGACTTGGGATTTTGTGTGGTTGCCTGTAGGAAAAAGAGAATTGTAGAATAAATGGGTTTACAGGATGAAGGAAAAATATGGAGGTAAAAAGAGGTATAAGGCTAGACTTGTTGCAAAGGATTTTTTTTAGAAGAACGGTATAGATTATGGTAAAAAAAATTCTCCTCTTGTTAAAATGACTTCAATTAGAACTATTTTAAGCCTAGTGGTTGTAGAAGATTTGCATCTTGAACAGTTAGATATAGAAGTAACTTTTATCTGCATGCGGAATTTTGAGGAAGAGATTTATATGTAGCAACCACAAGGGTATAGGGTCAAAGAGAAGGAGGAATTAGTATGCAGGTTGAAAAAGAGCTTGTATTGCCTAAAGCAAGCTCCAAGGTAGTGGTATCTAAAATTTGATAGGTTTATGATAGAACAAGGATATAGTATATGATATTCTGGCCATCATGTTTATTTTAAGACATTAGATAATGGTAACTATATTATCTTATTATTGTATGTGGATGACATGCTTGTTCCAGGGTCTAACAAGCAGAATATAGATGTGCTTAACAAGAGAGGAAAAATCATAAATTAACATTATCTCAGGGTGAGTACATTGATAAGGTTTTAAAAATATTTAATATGTAGGATGCAAAACTTGTTAGTACACCTTTGGCCAATCATTTCAAACTGATCAAAGACATGTGTCCTAAGACACAGGAGGAGATAGACTACATATCAAATGTTCCTTATTCATCGATAGTTGGTATTTTGATGGATGTGATGGTGTGCACAAGGTGAGATATAGCACATGGAGTGGAAGTTATGAGCAAGTTTATAAATAACCTAGAAAAAGAGCATTGGAATGTAGTGAAGTGGATTCTCAGGTATTTGAGAGGTACTATCACTCAGGTATTATGTTTTGGAGGTACTAACACTATTTTATAGGGATATGATGATGAAAATATGGTAGGTGATATATATAGTAAGAGTACTACATGATATGTCTTTACTGTAGGTGGAACTACAATAAGTTGGATTTCAAAATTACAAAAGGTTGTTGCACTTACAACAACAAAAGCAGAGTATTTTTTTGTTATAGAGGCTAGTAAAGAGATGATTTGGTTACAAATGTTTATGGAGGAATTGGGAAATAATATGGAGAATAGCAATTTATATAGTGATAATCAGAGTGTCAATCATCATGCAAATAATTAAGTATTTCATTCTAGGACTAAACATATACAAACCAAGTACCATTTCATATAATCTATTTTGGAATATGGACAATTGAAGCTAGAAAAGACACACACTAGCCAAAATATTGTAGATATATTAACAAAGGTAGTAACCAAAGAGAAACTGATTTCTTGCTTAGTTTTAGTTGGTCTTCAAGCATGATAGTAAAGGTGATAAAATTTCTAGGTAGGTTCAGTAATAGTGGAGTTACTGTGATCAGTATCCAAGTGGGATATTATTTTTTGGGGAGCCTAATTCACTCTCTAATTTGGAGGTCTTGTTTTCAACCACACTTGGACCCACTCTACGAAGGTGGGTGTAGGGTGCAATGTCTCTCTACTTGTGTTACCATGGGGGACCCAGGGAGGTAGTTCCCCCAAAGCCAAATATAGATGTTTTTTCTCTATACAAATCTAAACCATTTATTATTAGGTCACAAATCGGATGACAGATTTTAGTCATGTATTTTTGCCCTAAATTGTAACTCTATTTTTTATAGAGAGTATTTCGTACAATGGCTGAATGTATGAGAGTACACTTATTGTAATTGGTGGTGATAGAGTGAAGAGTAAGTTACAACATTACAACAGATCTATTGTAGGTCTATTGTAGGTTGTATCCCTTCATTTCTCTAGATGGAATAAAAGGCATAATTATTTTATCTATGGAAGTAGCCTACATTGGGAGAACCACATAAATTTATGTCTTGTATATTGGTTTATTATTATGAATTTTATTTCCACATTTAATAATTACTCATGTTTTATTATTTAATCCTAACAAAAAATATAAACATGCCCAAGTTAATTTTTTGTCTTATCGCTACTAAATCACCAATTTTAAATCCTTGTTGGCACTAGAAAATAAATTCAAAGTTAATTTTTTTTAACCACCTATAATGATGTCATATATCCATCAAATGTTTCATAAATCAATATACATCATTTTTCAATCAGCTAACGTGAAGTCCTCGAATAACCCTAAGCTTCTGAGTACATGCACCCCCTTTATTTTTCTAAAGTTGAGAAGCCTTTAAGCTTAATAAAATTCAAGTTAAATATGTTGAATATTTTCACAACTAAGGTCTGAACCTTCAAATCCAAAATAAATTAAACTTTTTTTGCTTAGTCCAAACAATTTTGCAAGAAAATAAATGAGTGGCTCACATTTCATTTGGCTCCCATAAGCTATTCTCGGCCAACTCTATTATTGGTTAAAAATGGATGGCTAGGAATCATAGCCAAGAGATATTAAATCATAGCCAAGATATATTGAATCATAGCCAAGAGATATGGATTAAGAAATGGATAACTAGGAATTATAGCAAGAAGATATGATAGTTGGAAATACTCCCAAAATCAAAAAACACTAAGCTACAATCTTATTGGCTAGATAATGGATGGACAGGAAGCATAGCTATGAGATATGATGGTTGGAAATACTCTTAAAATAAGAAATAACAATACTATAAACATTGGTTGAAAAGAAATTAATGGCTAAAAATACCAACAAAGAAATCCAATGGCTAGGAAAATTTTCAAAGTCAAAAAGCACTAAACTGACATCTTATTAGATATGGATATCTATGGCTAGGAATTATCCTCAAGAGATTTGATAGCTTAGATTTTTATTGAAAGTCATAATGCACTAATAGAACATCTCATTGGAAGGTAAAATCAATGTTCTTGAATTAGATCCAGAAATCAATGACCTAGAAATATAGTTGGGATATTAATGGCCCAAAATTCTTCATGATGAATGAAGTGTTAAATTTTTATTGGTCATAATGACATCATTTAATTATGTTTAATAATATTTAAACTTTAAAAAGAAATTTTCTCTTTTAATATGCCAATTTTTTTTAACGCGTTTATATAGATTTTTATGAAGGGTCCAATCCCCTCATATTGAGTGGGGTTTGAACCTTAAACCTCTCAAAGAGAGGTCAAAAACTTTTAATATGTCAATTATTCTAAGGGTTTAAGTTTTTTTCTTTGTCAAAACTAAGGATTAAATTTTCCTATGCACTCATATATTTTTTGTACTAAGGTTTAGAAAACCTAAGGTAATAAAAGAAATAATTTGACTCCTTCATTCTTATGCTCTCATTAAAATCACAAAAAGTATGGAATAAAATAAATATTTGACTTAATACTTCGGATATGAAATTAAATCAAATAAAATAACCAATAGGAGCTCATTTTTGGAAAATGAATTATTTGAGAGCTTAAGGCATAATAAAGAAAATTAAAGTATATAATCAAGATATAAGAACCACTTGTTTTTCTTAAGCAATTTAAACCTTATGAAGGAAAAAATTAATAAATTTAAGATGACTAATGGAAACATATTGTGGAAACAAATAACTTGAAAATTGAATATATAAAGGAAATTAATATTTTCATAAAGAAAAATGGTAGATAAAATAATAAAAAGCATATTTTAAAAA
The DNA here is from genome assembly GCA_028583015.1 of Wollemia nobilis. Classification (NCBI taxonomy): domain Eukaryota; kingdom Viridiplantae; phylum Streptophyta; class Pinopsida; order Araucariales; family Araucariaceae; genus Wollemia; species Wollemia nobilis. The sequence continues at coordinate 4,323,592 of JAQPPZ010001753.1, forward strand.
TATAAAAAGGTATATTTTTTCCACCAAATATAAATTTGAAGTAGTTTTTTCTTGTTTCTTGATTACAAGTGATAAAATAATAAAGCAAAAGTTTGAGAAAGATCTAGATGAATATTTAGAAGAAATACATTGTACCTAGACTAAATATTAACCATTGGTGCATGATAACTCAGACCACCTTGAATGTGACATTTCAACTACCTAATATTCACAAAGATACTACCAAAGTAGTTAAGGATCCATGGTTGAAATAGAAGATCAAGCTCAAGAAGAATCTCAAAAGGACACATCATCTATCTACTCAATTGAAGACAACTAATTCATACAACTATAAAGCACTAAAATACCATTGTAAAGCATTAGAAATTCAAAATTGTAAAGCTATAAATAGCCATGAAGACCCCATTCCAAAGGGTTGGATTCCACTTTTAGCAATAGGCCTTTTAGAATTTTTTTTCTTTGTAGATGGTGGATATTTGTACCCTTGTCATTGTACTTGGAGAATTACTCTCGTAATCACATGATGCTAGAAAGTTTGAGAATGTAATGATTGAACATATTTTATCAATACAAGATACTAGAATTTTTGGTGTAGTTTGCACATGCTTATGGTGGTTGTATTTGAGACTATTATAGTATTTTACTTCTTTTCCCTTTGAATATGGCACTATATTGGTCTTAGATTGTGTGAATGTTGATCAAGCTAAGGCTGGTTGATTCAAAATTATTGCTACAATAATTTTAGTTAAAGTTGTTAAGATTAAATGGCTTTTTTTATTTCATTATTTAACCCTTTCCTTTTGGATTCCCTTTGAAATATACTTAGAATAGGAGATTAGTTGGATTTCATTTCTGAAGCTCATTATATGTGATATATTTTTTAAGTTTCAAAATATACATTGCTTTGCACAATAATAATCATGATTATGACACAATGAATGATGTATGATTGATAATTTTAAGGTAGAAAGCCTACAATATTGCTTTTCTATAACTGTTTGATGTAATTTTTGATATTAAATACTTATGTTTTGGTAATTTTCTAAATAAATAAATAAAATCTATGTTTCTTAAATCTTAGACAATGAATCAACACTCATCCTTATAAAAGTTATATGTAACCTTGAGTTATCCATCTACTTTCTCTTTTTTATTATTTTGATTTAATATTTGATACTAACATACCCTATCACCTGAACCATGGAGGATTAATATTTCCATTCAAGAGAGAATAATTATTGTTCTAAACATTGGTATATGTTGGCAATTGGTATGATATATCACTCAATAGAAAATGGTGCTAGACTGGCTAAAATATCTAATTTGTTATTACTATGGGTCTAAATAGCTTAATAGCCTAGTGCTTATGGTTTAATTATTACACATTGCTTAAGTCATGAACTTAATTATTGATTTCTTGAATTCCAAAAATGATGGATTTTTTCTATTATTCATTTTCATATATCATACTGCTTGAATGTTCAAACTAGAACCTATGGTTATTATCACAAATTCTAAGACCTTTGGAGGAGATACTAAATTTCACAATATTTCTCCTCCTAGAATATCCAAAAAAAGTAAAGGTCAATCAAGTACTCTTCATTCCATTAATACCTCACCCCAACCTATCATATTGATCCATTTTTCACTTAAGTATGTCAATGGTAATATTTACACCTTAGTTAGGTACAAGTAGTCCAATGAATATTCCTTGACCAACCCATGATATGTCTAAAAATGTTTATAGGTATTTACCTAGGTATAAACATGATGGTACTAGAATAGCTAGAGAGCATATGGAATATTACAAGGATGCTTTAATTCAATTGCAAATTGAACATGAAGATGTTTCCTATTGATATTTTTCCCTCACCTTAGATGAATGAGCATAGGACTAGTACATTAGTCTACCTATGAATTATATTACTTCTTGGATGAGCTAGAAATAGTAATTATTAATCAATTAAAATTACCCATAGATACTACTATCATATATCATCACTTTGTAGTAGCTAGAGCGGAGCCCAATGAGCCTCTAAGGCTATTCAATACCTTGATTTACAAGTTGTATAACTAGATGACTCCACCCTACACACTTAACATTGATGTAGCAATAACAATGTACTTTAGATATTTAGAAACTCTTACATCAATTTTTGTAAGGAGAGCACCTTAGATCACCACTTTACCCATGACATATAGTGAGATGTTGATCGTAGAACAACTAGGTTCATTTAACCAGGTCCTAATGATTAATAAAGCTCTTTCATAATAGTTGTCAATGTTGAATACTATACCATATATAAATTTTAATTAGGTTTATAGTATCATTACTACTCCTACCCATACTATTACTCCAACATACGTAGATAACCAACTTACAACTCATAAGAATACTAAAAATAATGCATTTCCAAATATTAATCCTAATTAGAATATCCTAGCCTATTTGAATATTGATGAAATTTTGATTGCACCAACATTTCTAAATGCTACTCAAAATCAAAATATACTTGCTTTTTTGAATTCCACTACACCTCCAAATAATGTAGGAAATCATAGTACTATAGGATAGATCAATCATGCTAATTCCTAGTTAGATAATCTGCAAATATTAGTCCACAAATTTAGAAGTGATATCATTCAATTGTAGAAGCAAGTACCTCAAAATCCTCCTCCTACTAATCCACCTCAAACTAAGAAATTAAATTAAACATAAATTGAATACACATCCAAATAATGGAGGAGTACCAAACCCCATTGCTAATCAAAATTAATCTAACACCATAATTGATATTTTATATTTGGCATTAAACAATTGGTGTAGAGTGGATTACACTACACAACATAGTGAAAATGATTATCCTGAGTTTAAAATAACTTTAGATATACTACAAAAAGAAATAGAAAACATGGAGATAAAACCTAATGAATATAGTACACATCAAGCTAACACTAGTTGTGGAACAATCTTAGTAGTAGAAACTTTTTAATCATAAGAACAAGATGAAGAAGGATATGATATATATTTAGAAGTACAAGCCCATATGTAGTTCAATAAAGGAAAACATAATTATATGCTTAGAAGCAAAGGTAAAGTGTTGGTCACTTCTTCTACTCCATATAATCATACTTCCATCCCTCTTGACACACAAGCCAATAGTAATTCCAATCCACGTAAGGCTAATATTCCACCACAACCACATAGGGATTTAGAATAGGATAAAATTACATATAACATTGTGGAAGACTTAAATAAAACAAAATTAAACATATCTTTGTTTGAAGTTGCCCAACTAACTAACCAACAAGAACTATTAATTAAAGCATTTAGTGATAAAATAAAATCGAATCCAATAAAATCATGGATGTCCAATTTATATCATAGAAAGACAAAGGGGAAGCCCCTCCTTTCCTGTTGACTATTAGAATTGTAGATAATAATTTACACAATTGTCTTATTGACTCATGAGCCTTAGGTAACATCATATCGCATGATTTTTTTCCAAAAGTTATGTTTAACACCTGCTCATTCCAATGAAATAGAAGTTTAACTAGACAAAATAGAAGTTAAAATAGTTGGTGTACTTAAACACATTTATATACAATTAGCTTTAGAACCTAAAATACAACAATAAATAGATATTCTAGTAGTAGATATCCTATATGGATATGGAATGCTATTAAGTAGATACTAGTCTTAAAAATATGTATGGATATATGGCCATTGATTTCTCTCACATGTGGTTGCCTTGGTGAGGAGTTGCAAACTAGATTAGAATAGAAATATAACCTATAATTAAAGGTATTATTACAAAATATAACAAAACCAATGAATTTATCTATAATGAATCAAAATTAGGATTTTAAACTCTTGAAACCAAACATATTACAAATAATTCTAAAACTGATATATCACCAAGTAAGCAAAGTAAATATGAAAATATGGTTTAGACTCTTAATTTTTATGGATCCAATTCTAGGCAAGGTAGTGGAGTAGGTGTTGAGCTAATTAGATCCAAAGTAAAATATTGTCTATTAGCCTATAGATTGTGGTTTCCTTGTATCTATAACACTATAGAGTGTGAAACATTGTTACATGGATTGCAATTAGCCCTCAAAAAAATATTAAGTGCTTAAAAGTGCTTAGGGACTCTGAGTTGGTGGTTAAATAAGATAGAATTCAATATGCTTGACATGATGAAAGGTTAATACATTATAGGAATATGGTACAAGATTTAATTAATGAATTTTATTCTCTTAACATTAAACTAATTTTGAAGAGAAAACTAGTGCATCAGTTGGGTAGCCGAAGAGATTTATGGTTGTTGTGGAATTGATGATAAGATTGTTGTCCCAGAAGGGCCCAATGGGGACACCTCTAGATCCTATTTTAGAGAGACATGTCTCTTTTGTAGATTTTTTAAAGGATAAATCTCCAACATAGATTGAAGAAATACAAAAAACTACATTGAAAATGCTTTTTACAGCTACTAGAAATAGATCAACATCTCAATGAGTTATTGGATGATTGCCATAGTCATAATCAAGGCCAAAGATTATCATTGAGAAAAGGATGCTATAAGAAAAAAATTAATATAGAGCCAATCATGATTTGATTTGTAAATTCATGGGTATTTGCCCTACCCTAAAATTTTTGCATTCTTGGGTCCAAAAAAATTGTGATCCTCTTGGTGAGTATTCTTTGTGGTTTATTAGCAATGGATATTTTATTGTTAGTTTTTATTCACTTGCCAATAGAAATCATGATCCACTAGGATTATTTGTTTAGCCCTGGAGAGTAGGATTTGATCCTTAAATTAAACCCACTATTGTCCTAGTTTGGATCTATTTATATGCATTTCCAATGGAGTTTTGGAGTGAGTAGGTATTGGAAATTATCGACAATTACCTTGGAAGATATTTGGGTGTTTCCAAAGATACAATGGAAGGAAACACAACTGTTTATGCTAGATTATGTGTGGAAATGAATCTTAGCCAACCTTTGCTAGTAGAGGTTGAACAAGAAATTATAGTACTATCTTGGATTCAACAATTGGATTATGAGGCATTGCCATTCAATTGTAGAATTTGCCACAAATATGGGTATTTAGCCCAATATTGCCCAAACAATATGAACATAAAAATGGATGCTCCTATAGGAATGTTAAATCTTCCTAAGGAGGGTAAGTCAAAAATCAATAAAGAAACAAATAATATTTCTCAGGGCAAAGAAGTACATGGATATGGTCGTGAAAAAACCATAAGAAGGAGAAGGTAAAATAAAATATATGGTAAAGAGCAAACCCAACTCAAAACCTCCAATAGGTATGAGATATTCAAGACACTAATAGACTAGGAAGAAGAACAATTCATGGAAGGAGTGGATGAGAATAATAATATAATAACAACCATTTTCAAGCCCCTATTTCACCTCCTCCGATACAAGAGTAGGTAATTGAGTGAAGTGAGTTACCACAATCAAATATTGCAGGGGCATTGATAGTGCATAATCAAGAGCAACCAATAATTAAGGATGTCATCATGGGTATAACTAAAAAGAACAAAAAAAGTCCAACTCTAGGGATAACTCAGGTGGAAAAGAGATAAAAAATATTAGCTCTCAAGGAGTGGATAGAAAATCAAATAAGAAATTGATAGCAGTTCAAGGATATGAACTGATCACTAGAGAATCAGTGCGGCCAATAGATTTTTACTGCTCTCAAGGTAACCAATGATTATACAATCATAGAATATTAGGGGTTTAAATAGTAGAAGCCATCAATATGATGTTTAAAGACTCTTAAAAAAATGTAAAATAGTTTTTTTTCTTATCTAGGAGGCAAAAATATCATTGGATATTATGTATAAAATAGTAAATAGCCTTTGGAGGGGTGTTGGTCATATGGAAGTGTAGAGCAGAAAAAATGATGCACTTAGCAAAAGAAAATGAAATGCACCTATTTATTAAAGCATTCAAAAGTGATATTAATGTAAATATGATGACAAATAAGTGAAAGAAATGGGGGGTTATCTTTATATTAATTCATTTACCAAATACATGGTTACAAAACATCCCCTTGAGGGCTCTTAATTGATACAATCCATTATAGAAGTTCAAAGGATCTAATCCTTTTAGAAAATCAAGGTGTGCTTTCAGTGTCTTCCTCACACTCACAAATTGAAGAGCATGTTTTTGGTATCGTTGTGATGATATATCCATATTCAAATGTGTAGCTCCTTCCTTGTGCACTAAAATACCTATATCTACACAAAGAAATCATATTTGTTAATAGAATGTATGGATTAACATGAAATTAGAAAGATGCATGCAATATTGAATATAAAAGGTGAAATAGGATGTGCAAAACTATTTGAAATTATACCAAAACTTAGTATAATGCATATTATCTACTTTAAGAATGATATATGCAGAAACAAAAAGTAAATTGTATGCAGAATCGATGGTCATACTTGGGTGTTCCAATTGGGATTGTTAGAATGAAAAACCTAATTGAAGGTCCAAAACTGCTTAAAATGGCACCAAATCCTAATATGATGTATATAAAATACTATATAAAATATCTATGATAAAATAAAACCAAAATTGTGTGCAGATTCATGGTCATCCATGGGTGTTCCAATTGGGTCTGTTAACTATCCCATGTAGGGACGGACACCAAACCTGGTGGTTTTTACCACCAATTCCTTTGGGATCTAGTTCAAACTACTCCTAAGGGAATTTTCATTAAATTTGGTGATATAATTCACAGAAATGTATGGGTTTTGAAATGGATTTATGTATTTGGGATCACTTGTAAAAATCCTTCAATGAAGGGATATTTCAAGGGAAAATACGTGGGTGAAAAGGAGAGTGAATCTCGATAGCACTTCATTGAAAAATATTGCAAATAAATCCCTAAAATTGGGTGGAAAGACTCCCATTTATAACCCAAGATGTCCACAAGGTCAAATGGGAAAGTTAGGGCATACAAGACAGGTGCTGCAACTTGTCAAAACCCTTGCCATGTGTTGGGTGGGAGAAGCCTCCAATTTGAGCCTCTCATTTACAAGTTGTGATGAATTTGACAGACCCTAAATCTATCATAAACCATTGGGTAGGATAAATGGTAGAATTTGATTACCATTTGTCCTACCCTTGAATTTTTGAGGGGCCTAGGACATGGCCATCCCACCCAAGGATGGTTGTTGCTGGTCATCCCTGGGTGGGACAACCATGAACTATGGTCATCCTAGGGTAGGACGACCATGGAGACATGGCCCAAAAATTACCAAAAGTGGGTTAAACCTTCCCAAAAGTGGTTAGTACCACTATTTAACCCTTTAGGGTTGCCCAATGGGGCCATATGGTGTTTATAAGAGTGCGACATTATAGTCTAATCAGATTGACGTGATTTTAGTGTCTACATATATCCCTTTTTGAGATGCGTTATGTGAAACAGAGCATGAAGCAAAAATAGATGATTAAACTATTCAATTATTAAGGTTATTCAGTAACCTAACAAAATTTATATACCTCCATCATGGAAGGAGTATACATTCTTGGAATCCTTGCTTTTGATATATTTGAAGGATTTCATTTTGGTATACCTTTCAGCCACACTACAATGACATATTTTAGGACTTAGGGCATACTTGGTCTTGGTTCCTTATTTGTATGATAATCCTATTATGTGATACATATCCCAAGGCTTCAAGGATACCAATACTTTGTTTTGTTGAATTGGTATTGAATTATATTCCCCAACGTGGGTTTGAAATTTATCTTTGGCAATAATTATTTTGAATGTATGCAAGTTGTATTTTTGAGTGTTTGAGTGTTGATTTTGATAATGATTTCATTAATTATGACAACATCCTCAAGATATGAGTCTATGAGGGCATGACCAATGATAAAAGTGATGATTCACTTGACCAATATAACTTGATTGGTATTCCTTCAGCTTTACCCATGTAAAATTTATCAAATTTTCTAGGATTTTGATGGTTTTGTTGATATTTAATGGAAGAAGAGAAATGAATACCTTGTTCCCATGGAATGGTCTGACCACAATGGACTTATTGAAGATTTTAGTAGAGAATTTTCCATTCATAAATGAATAATTTTGGTTCCATATTTATCCTTTGTAATTTTTATCAGTTTTGACATGTTTTTGGTGGTTTTAAGGCCCTTTTCTTTGCTTTTTCTTCTATTGTTTTGGTGTTTTTTGGTGGTTGTACTAGGATGGGATGGTTGTATAGTTTATGGATATCCCAGTGTGGTATGGTCGACCAATTTTTTGGCCATCCCACCATAGGATGGCTATGTTTATTCTATATCTTTTTAAGCTCTAAATTGGTAAAATGAGGTCATTTGCACACTTATGAATTGGTATATTGAGAGGTGAGGAGTAGGAGCGTAATTTTTTGAAGTGAAGCAATATAGAACAATACCATAATCACCATGAGCTAGCATCAAGTCTCGATGAGTGGCAGAGATGATGCGAGACGAGTAAGGGCTGAATTTGCCACTAGACTTTATTTAATTTGGAAATGTAATTATTTTTTGTTTTTCCAACAAAACACACTAAATATTAGTGAATGAATCTCATTAGTGATAGCATTTAGTATTTTGTGCCTTACTTTTAGTTTTTGTGCAATTTTATTGCATTTTTTTATGTTTTTATGAGTTTTTGCCTATTTTTAGTGGCTTGGAAGGACATTTTTGAGTATTTTTGGAGGCCATCCCTGGGTGGGATGGCCATGAATTTTGGAGAAAAGATCCCTTTTTTAAGTTTTTTTATTGTTTTTGTGCAATTTTGTTGTATTTTTTTTGAGTTTGCTTGCCTCTGCCGGGTGATTAAGAGCCAGTATCATGTTTTGACTCTCTTTCAGACTCCTAGGGACTTACTAACAGAGGTTGACTAGAAAGGGCTTGATGCCATTGGTCTAAAAGAGTGACACGGTTAGAGCTAGTTATGGGATACAGAGCCTACCTAATAGTTTTGATAGATCCATGGGATCATCACACCAACACCTTCCATTTATCGACTAGGGAGATGACAGTGAAAATAGAGGACATCTACTAGGTTCTACATATTCTAATAGAGGGGTATCCAATTATTTCTACTCATCGGGATCTTAGAGATATAATTTTGTAGAGATACTTTAGAGAGGATTGGCATGAGGTAGTACGAGACTTGCCTAGTGGAGGTATCCTAGTGGCGCTATGGTATGAGGTAGAGGTTTTGAATATGAGACATGGCTTGCTGATGATGCTTATCTCCAACATGCTTCTACACGATTCTTCAGGAGCCAGGTTCATCTAGAACATTTTAGAGTTACCATTTTCACTTGTGGAGTGCACCATAGAGAGGCCATTAGTGATGGTGTGGGGTACTACTTTATTGGCACAAATTTATGATGAGTTGTACAAGATCCATTACCACAGGAAAAAAAAATTTGGATGCAGATTTCTACTAAAGGTGTGGGGATGGCAACACATTACTATGAATCGACTATGGGGATTACCTTGGATGAAAATATCATAACTTGTAGATGTAGAGATAGGATATGGTATCCTTTGGTTAGTGAGATTAGGAGAGGGGTCAGAGCCATCTATATACAGACACGATTGATCACTATGTAGAGTCCTTTGTATGGCTTAGGGTAAAGGAGGTTATTTGGAGACCATACATGGATTATCCAACATGGCTTGAGGCTGAGGTATAACTTATTTAGGTACGATGAGGGAGATGGTTAGTTGGTCAATATATGAATGAGTGAGAGTATTTCCCATATGCTTGAGTGATGTAGTAGTTTGTAATATGCTAGGGATTTCCTAGCAAGTCAGTGATCTACCAACACTATGGGGATGAGAGGATACTTGGATTATAGTGGAGGTAATTAGAGAGGAGGCAGATCTCGTGGAGGAAATATCTAAGGTAGATGATGTAGGGACCACAATAGAGTATGACTCATGGTGGATGACGCGACTTGTATATCATCAGATAGATGATGAGTGGATGAATATCATGGATATGGAGGATCTACAGGATGATTATGCTAAGGATGATTTTTATGAGTAGGGAGTGCAGGTATAGTTGGAAGTATGGTATGCTACCATTGCTAAGCTATAGGATGAAATGATAAGAGGAAAATAGGAGTGGAGGGAGTACATAGAGGAGAGGATTCTCCTATAGGCATAGGTGCATACTACATTTTATAGACACGCAGCAGAGTTAGTTGCTCTTTAGTCACAGGTTAAAGAAAGGAGCTCGAGCCATGGGGTATGTAGTAGTGGAAAGGTAGCCACTCTATGGGAGTACGTGACATAGCTCCAAATATTATTGAGTGATTATCAGGCTCATGATCGAGAGGATCTAGCATACACATAATATTTGGAGGATGAGGTAGCATGCCTTAGAGGGTATTTACCAACTCGTCCTTCTTCTAGTGGGTCCTAGTAGAGTAGGAGGAGTGGTATAGGGTAGTTTTATATGAGGATGGGGGATCCTAGATCTACGAGGATACTATCTAGGATCGGGGAGAGTATATCTAGGAGCTCTCGATGAGTGATTACCAAGGGTGGTAGTGAGAGTCATGGTGTCTATCTATGTGACCATGGCTTTTGATACTCTGGGGTTACTTTTGGATTTTAAGGAGCATGAGGTCTGAGGACCCACTTGATTGTAGCCTATGAGAAGTTTTTATATTATGATGTATCTTTTTGTCCTAGATATATATATATATATATATATATATATATATATATATATATATATATATATATATATATATAGGAGTTTTGCTATTGTCACCATGTGTTTCCTTACTACTTTATTAGATGTATGCAATATTTATGTTTACTTTACTGATGCTTTTATGGATCCTTATCATATATGTATGTATTGTAATATGATGTTGGTTAATGATATGTACATATGTGTATGCATAATAAAATGGATAATTTGTTAATCTGTACTGATGAGTTATGAATACTATTTGACACACTAGATGCTAGCACCATAGACTATACAAAATTCATTGATTCATTTTAACGTTATCATAAGACTATGTAATGATTTATGAAAATGTAAACTGACAAACATGTGATAAAATGGTATGGCATGGAATACATAGTAAGATGTTATATAATGTCCTTGAGGTTTTCATGAGACTCAAACACTATAGTGACCTAGTCAAAAGTTGTTATTTAACCATGCAAGTCTTTTTGGAAATGTATAAATATGCTAGGATGACCAAGATATTCAATATATTTGTGTGTGCATGTGAGTTCATTGTTATGATAATACATAAAGTTACCCCAATACCAGACAAGATTTATGTAGCCCATCTGTACTGAAGATCACTTTGCGATTATCATGATGTTGAGTTTTATATGTAGTTATATTAGACCATAGGTAATACATGCTACCAAAATCTAGCTCATCTACAATAAAACATTGGTTTGTATAAAATAAGGTCACTAATGTGATAGACATATCGTCATGTGTAAGGATACCACCATTTCTAGATAAACTTGATGCCACCCAACCTGTAATGAGGATCACCTTATGGTTTTCAAATACTAAGAGTTCTAGGGATTCAAATTCAGTTTTTCCTTCTTTTCTTTTATTTTTTGAATTATCGCAGGGATTTTCTCATTTTTGTTTTGGTGAGAAATGGATATTGGTAGTGGTGAGAACCACTTTTTATTTTTATTTTTGCTTTTGTTAGTGGTAACAACCACTTTTTCTTTTGGATATTTTTTTCTTTTGTTAGTGGTAAAAACCACTGTTTATTTTTCTTTTTCTCTTTTGATACTTGCCTAGATTTGGCATGGGATAAGGTATTTTGATTTCTTTGGATAGGGAGGAACATGTCCTTTTGTCAATTCTTAGAATTTTGAACCATATGCATAGGGGAATGAGCAAGGCAAACTTTTCACTTAAGGTAACAAGGACCACTTTGTAGGTTTCATATTTCCTTATCCAAAACTTGGATTTATTAATGTGAGAATGTGTTGGGATTATGAAGTATACAAGGTATAATAAAAGTAAGAGTATACCTTATTAAAATCAAGATAAATTTCTACAAAATTTTAAAATAAAACTAGAGACGGTTGAGTGACAAAAAATCTTAATGACATATTATAACAAATGACTAGGTGAAGGGAAACAAACACAAATATGAAAGGTGGGAAATGTGGATGGAAATGATAATTGTAATATAGATGGGCATTAATAATGAATCTTGACAAAGTTGATTTTAAAGGATGGCTAGTGTACAGACCTAGTGCTAGACATGTATGAGAAACTCTAGAATGTAAAATACCATGATGGGTATGCTTAATGCAAGTGATTGTATAATGCAACGATATGAAATGCAATGTAATGCAGTATTTTTGTTATTTTAATGATGTTTTTGGATTTTTATTAATATCTATACAATTGACCAATGGACTTAGTGTATGCCATTGGGACTTTTTGGGTGATACCTTTGGAGTTTTTTCAGCTACCAAAGGGTTTATAGATACCTTTGGAGCTTTTTGGGTGACCAAAGGGTTTATAGATACCTTTGGAGATTTTTGGGTGACCAAAGGGTTTATAAATACCTTTGTGGATTTTTGGATGACAAAAGGATTTATAGATACCTTTGGGGATTTTTGGGTGACCAAAGAGTTTATAGATACCTTTGGGGCTTTTTGGATGACGAAAGGGTTTATAAATACCTTTGGGCCTTTTTGGGTGACAAAAGGGTTTATAGGTACCTTTGGGGATTTTTGGGTGACCAAAGAGTTTATGGATACCTTTGGGGTTTTTTGGATGACCAAAGAGTTTATGGATACCTTTGGGGATTTTTGGGTGACCAAAGGGTTTATAGATACCTTTGGGGATTTTGGGTGACTAAAGGGTTTATGGGTACCTTTGGGGATTTTTGGGTGACCAAAGTATTTATAGATACCTTTGGGGATTTTAGGGTGACCAAAGGGTTTATGGGTATCTTTGGGGCATTTTGGGTGACCAAAGGGTTTATAGATACCTTTGGGGATTTTTGGGTGATCAAAGAGTTTATGGATACCTTTGGATGGATGGATGATCTTCATTGTATGGGTAATTGGGTCTATTAACAAGAGGTTATTGCAAGACTACAAGGATGGTTACGGTGGAGGTGGAATGATCGAAGGTGGTCAATGTGGAAGGTGGTGAGATTGCTACTTGATTGGAAAAAGCTATCACCATATGGGATGTTGCAATGGGAAGACATGTAGATATAAATCTTCTTTATTATCTAATAAAATGATTTGCTCATACTCTTCATCTGAAGTAGGGGAGTTAATAGGTGCTATGTCATAATTCGATTGATCATCAGTTGTCCATTCATAAGGAGGACCTTGGTACTATTCCTCATTGTTGAATGGGAGAGTACATGAACCTTTACCTTCTTCATAGGATTGGGTGAAATTATGATATATCCCTTGATCTATCATATTTTTGGGAAAATAATCTCCCAAAGAGTGGACATGATTAGAATTAGTGTAAGGATCATGTGCAAGCTCATCCCTATAGTTCAAACCTAGGCACTCTAAACTTTTTTTAAGACATTGAGAGTCATAGGCTTGTTGTGTCCTAAGACAATTTTATCATATGACAATTGATATTACGGCTAGCAAGGAATGCAAGTACCTTGTTCGTACAACCCCAAACCATACCCATGCTAATGGCAGCGATGGATATATCACATGGCATAGTCGATATTGAAAATATAATTGATGTCCTCATAAAAGTGTTCCTCATCCTCTTCTTACTGAGGAGATGGTTTTATGCCATATTTAATACCCCTATATTTGAATTTCATTTGATTGGGAGGTATGTCTAGAGATATGATGGTACCCATGGTAAAACAAGATCATCCCATATTTTGTATTGTATCAATGGCTATAACTATTGTAATATTTCTTACTAGGTATTCTCCTAAACTCCTAGTAGCCAAATGGACTATGACCTACAATGGTGAAGATGAATGAGATGGATGTGAGGCTTGATATGACTCGATGCTTACCTCATGAGGTAGTTCCTCATCTACTAGACTAGGAATCTCTTCCATAGAAATGGTAGATATGATTGAAGGGATATCATCAATAGGCCTATTTGACATGTTCCTCTATGAAGGATTTTATGATGACAAAGGTGTATTTTAAGGTGCCAATGATGATGATGGTAATGGATCAATGGAAGGTGATGGTGAGGAAGTCATACCTTGAATGAACATATTTTGTTGGAAGTCCACATGAGTTGATGACAAGGTCAACTCAGAGATATGATGCACCATGTTACAATATTTGAAGGGGTCAAGGTTTGTGAAGACAAAATGTACTTACCCTTCGTGAGTGTACTTAAAACATTGGTGAGCTATGGATGGCATGCACTTCATGTCCCTAATCCAAGGTCTACCCAACAAGATATTATAAGCCATTGCACCCTTTAAGATGTGATACAATATTGGTATGGTTTTGTATCCTACCTAAAAAGGTAATACTATAGTGCCAAATGTTGAGCATAGAGTATTGTTGAATGATCTAAGGGTATATGTGGATGCAACAATATACGATGTTGGAATACCTAGATGTTGGAGAGCATTTGTGGTGATGATATTGCTTGAGGAAATAGTGTCAATTAGAAATATTTTGTAAGGTATTCCATTTACACACACAATGATGTGTAATGGAGGGTCAACTACATCATTTTATATTAGTTTGAGTTCATGTTCATGAAATGTGATTGTTGGCTAATTGCACTACTAAAAATGCCCCATGAAATTGATAAAGGAGTTAGACTCATGGGGCTACAGTTAAATTGACCTAAGGATATCCATAAGAGCTTATCAACGTGATGGAGACTATTGAATAAGCTCATAGATAAAGAGTTAGGCCGATGTTTTTCGCAAGATTTGAGTAAGCTTACTTTTTATGGTGACCACTGGATGAGGTGGAGGGCTTTGCACTGGAGGTACTGGAGGCTGTGACATGGAGGTAATATCATTTGAATTTGTAGGTGGAGCAACTTGATTTAGATAACGCCTATTCCTTATCATGATGTTAACCATCCCGATGAACACTTGTTGAGAGGGTGTTGTATGGACCTTATTTACCCATTTTGCTTGATTTACTTGTACCTCATGAGTGGGTGATGGGTCTTTATAGACACTCATTTTTTAATTACTTGTTGCAAGAGGTTTATCAACTTGAAGATCATTCCTCTCAATCATGTCTTGTACTAGGTGTTTGAAATCATAGCACGTTTGCATGTCATGTTCATTTTGTCTATGGTACTTACAATATACATCTTCAAAACATCCCATAGACTTTGGTTTACCCATACTCAGATCTATAGGCTAGTTATTAGGTAGATTAATTACTTTTGCTGCACATAGATGATCGAATAGGGAAGCCATAGACTCAAAAAAGGGTGTAAATTGTAACTTAGGGCAACATTACTAATTTTGATCTTGATTCGCCTTAGTGTTGTTATTGTAACTTGCAAGAGGAGGTTGGACCTGATAGTTTGCTTTCTAAGGTGGTATTGGTTGCACAGACCATGGAATGCTAATGGTAACTTTATTAACTAATTCTAGCTTTGGTTGTACTAGATTTCCCTTTGTGTTCTTATTCCACTTATTTTTATGGGTTTTTGCGATATCCCCCTCTTGAATTTTATTTTCTTTGATTGTTTTGGCCTATGCTAGAGCATATTCAAGAGTTTGGTATTGTTGGAGTCGTAGTAATAATGAAATTGACTTTAAAAAACTTTTGGAAAACATGCGAGTCAACTCAGATACTAGTAATAAGTATGGTAGCTTAGCAAGAAGTGTTCTCCACCTATTATTATAATTCATGATTGACTCATCTTCATACTACTTCAACCCCATGAGGTCTGTCAAAGTCACCTTTCGCTTAGTGTTAAAGGAAAAAATTCCAATATTGCATCTACAAATTATTCAAAGCTATGGATGTTGTACCTTAGGAGTTGATTGTACCACTCTATGATTGGGTGGAGAGAGGCTAATCAAAAATGTTCTTAGAAGTAAGACATAATTATCCTCAATATTGAAGCATTGGTTCATAAACCTAGTAACATGCTCCTATGCATCTTCCTCTCCTTTGAATCTATCCAGCTTGGGTATTTTGAATGTATGGATGGAAATATATTGATGGGTGAGGTAGTTGACTGCAAAGCTGGTGCAAAGTGGTCTTTTGAAGCTCTGACCCAAAGGTCTTCTTTTCTATGGTTTTCATATATTTAAGAAATACTTTATACACATCAGATGACTTGATATCCTCTTATTTTCTTTGGCCTAGCATGGGAGGGTAAGGAATTTTAAGCATATGGTGAGGTGGTTTATTTTCATCAACCATGGCTATTCCTCTTCTAGTTCCAAATCTTCATAGGCTCCATAAGGTGTTTATTGAATTGGACTACAAGGAGGAACAAACATCTATAGAAGGTGATCTATGTTTGGCCTAGGATTCAAGTCTCTATTAGTCCTAGGATGTTGAGGAGGTAACATTTGGTTAGGCCTAGGAAGCCTATTTTTATTAAAAGTAGGTTGCCTTTGATGAACCCCTTGTCTATGAGTACTTGGGATAGGGATCCCATTATGAAATCTCTTAAATTTGTTGCTCGATTCTTTGTTTCTCTAACTAATGTTGGTGATCTAAGCATTATTTATCTAGCCAAAGCTAATTGAATTAAGCTTTGCAGTCAACATATATTTTAAAAACTTGGTTTATCTGCTTAGTTGTACAAGGTCTATTAGCCCTAGCACTATTGCCATGATGCCTATATTATTCATGAGGATACGAAAGGTTTACTACGAGCTTCCCTCGATTGAGAGAGGTCACATTCACTTGAGGTTTAGTCCTAAAAAAATGTTCTTTATACTCAAATAGTGCAGAAGCACATCGTGCTTGCATGGAATAATGAGACTGAGGATAATCAACATTCTCCTTAGGTATTCCTTCATAAATGAGGAAGATAAGGGTTGAATTTGATCATCCAAGTCGATGAGTATCATACTCATATTGGTACTTATACTGTTGAGACCTATTAGGATGATTTAAGGATATATTTTGATCATTTGGCCTTGCCCATGGTGAATAGTCTTGGTCTTACATGTAGGTGTGCGTAGACTAAGAAAGTACACATATACATGGTATTGCTCTATTGTTTTGCACGTCAACATGCGGTTGCCATTCTTGAAAGAATACATGTGAAGTGTCTATATATGGAAAGTATGTTCCATGATTATGACCAAAACCTGTAGGGATATCCTGCATAGGGGTCCCTTGTAGGTTAAGTTACTAATTTGATATTCTAGGACTTGTGTGAGTAGGAGGCCACCAAGGAGGTATAATAATATCCTTAGGATCAAATCAGAGATGGTGTACATCTCCTATCCTACTCTTTGTAGTGTCAACCCTTGAATGGGCTTGGATATTGGTGCATACCATAACTACTTAGTTCCAAACCCTATATGATTATCTCTTTTACAAATTTTAATGATGCAACACACAAAAATGAAAACACACAATAATACAAGTGTTTATCTATTTTAAAGATTTATATGTGTTCCCTAAAACTATTTTGTGTGCTTTTGATTTATTGTTTGCAAAGAGATCTCTTTTCACATGTTTGAATATGGTTGATGTAATTCTCAATTTGTTTAAAGGATTTCACTTGTATACTCGTAGCTTGACAATCAATAATGAATTCTGATCACATTAACCAACCAAAGTATGGATATGAACCCCATACACAATTAGGGAGCACAAGTCCTACCAGTACTCACCCATAATGACCATGGGCAATGATACACCCTCCAAAGAGGAATGCATTCTATTTTCCATGGCTAAGGTAGTTCTTGGAGATGGAATTGGCCAAAAAATAGGGTTCGTATCATGCAAGACAACGGGTGGAGATGAAACCCATTTTAATTGGTCTCTATTAGTGGTTGGGCATAAAGTTCCAACTCAGAAATGTTAAAATGTGACATTGTGTGTGTGGTTCCTTTATACGTAAAAAAAAGTAAAACAAAATAGCACTCAATGAACCTTCACTAAATGTAAAATAATGTTTCACTTTTAAGAATTATTGAATACATAATGGAACCTACAAAATGCATATCCTATATGGAAACCTAACCATTAGGTAGGTTGCAAACAATAAATAAACCATGCAAATGCATGCTTAAGTTTTTATTTTCCTATTTTTCTTGTCTTTTTGTTGTTTTAATAAAAAGCAAAAACTACTTTTCTACCCAAAGGAAAAGACATAAAAAAACTAAATATAACCTTATCTAAATAGTAATAACATAAAGTAAAGGTTTATATACTCATATTTAAAGCCTAAGATGCTACTATTTATGTCAATTTGAGCTACAAACCCCCTATTTTGTGGCCATCCCAGGGTGGGATGTTTACAAATTTTGGGGTCATCCCTAGGTGGGACGACTTTTGTGATTGTCCCTGGGTATTCCAATTAGGAAATTAGGGGTCATTTTAGGCCAAAAATACCAAAACCTACAACATTTCAAAGGCAAAAATAGGGTCAAAACTTGCAAAAATTAAATGGGATAGGTGTCCCACCATGATCATCGTGGAAAAAATGGTGCACCTAGTAAAGGGAAATGAAATGCACCTATTTATTTAAGAATTCAAAAGCAACATTAATAATATGATGACAAGTAAGTGAAATAAATTGGGGATTATTTTTATATTAATTCATTTTCCAAATACATGGTTACAAAAAATTCCCTTAAGGGCTCTTAATTAATACAATCCATTATAGAAATTCAAAGGATCTAATCATTTCAAAAAATCAAGGTGCGCTTCAGTGTCTTCCTCACACTCACGAACTAAAGATAAGGTTTTTGATACCACTGTGATATCTATACATATTCAAATACTTTGATCTACACACAAATAAATCATATTGGTTAATAGCATGTGCGGATTAACATGAAATCAAAACAATGCATGCAATATTTAATATAAAAAGTAAAATAGGTAGTGCAAAACTATTTGAAATTGTACAAAAACTTAGTATAATGCATATTATCTAATTTAGGAATGATATATGTAGAAATAGAAAGGAAATTATATGCAGAATCCAT
The DNA here is from genome assembly GCA_028583015.1 of Wollemia nobilis. Lineage (NCBI taxonomy): Eukaryota > Viridiplantae > Streptophyta > Pinopsida > Araucariales > Araucariaceae > Wollemia > Wollemia nobilis. The sequence continues at coordinate 4,342,765 of JAQPPZ010001753.1, forward strand.
GGCCATCCTTGGGTGCTCCAATAGGGATTGTTAGAATGAAAAACCTAAATGAAGGTCCTAAACTGCTCAACATGGTAGCAAATCCTAACATGATGGATATAAACTACTATAGAAATGATATATGCTAAAATTAAAAAAAATTATGTGCAAATTCATGGCCATCTCTAAGTATTCCAATTGTGATTGTTAATCATCCTATGTGGGGATGATCGCCAAACCTGGTGTTTTTTACCACCAATTCCTCTAGGATCTGGTTCAAAATACTCCTAGGGGCAATTTCAAAAAAAATTGTGATATAATTCATAGAAATAGATGGGTTTTGAAATGGATTTGCATATTTGGGATCACTCGCAAACCTCCTTCAATGAATAGAGATTTCAAGGGCAAATACGTAGGTGAAAGGGAGAGTGAATCTCGGTAGTACTTCATTGTGAAATATTGCAAATAACTACTTAAAATTGGGTGGAAAGAATCCCATTTATATCCCAAGAGGTCCATAGGGTCAAATGGAAAAGTTAGGGCATGCAAGATAGGTTTCACCACTTTTCAAAACCCTTACTATGCATTGGGTGGGATAAGCCTCCAATTTGGCCCTCCCATTTGCAGGTTGTGATGGATTTGACAGGCCCTCAATCTAGCATAAATCAATGGGTAGGATAAATCATAGAATTTTATTGCTATTTGTCCTACCATTAACTTTTTGAGGGGCCTAGGCCATGGTTGTCCCACCTAGGGATGGTTTCTAGTGGTCATGCTTGGGTGGTATGACCATGAAATATGGTCATCCTAGGATGGGATGACCATGGCTACATGGCCCAAAATTTCCCAAAAGTGGGGTAAACCTTACCAAAATTTTTTAGGACCACTATTTAACCCTTGAGGGTTGCCCAAGGGGGCCATATGGTGTTGATAAGAGTGCATCATTGTAGTCTAATTGGATTGACATGATTTTAGTGTCTACAAGAAGTGGCTACCCAAGGGGTCTCAAGGAGAATAGTTACTTTGTGTAACTCTATTTAATGGATGATAATAGAACATATAGCTTGTACGGGTGTCCTTACATCACATTTTAGGAACAATGTGATAGCTAAGAAGGTTTTAATCACAAATTTTTATAGGGCTCAAAACCTAGATGGTCAGATGCATCAATGGAAAGTTGTGAATAACATGAGAGTCTCAAGGAAGGAGTTAGATTGGATTTTTTCTAGGTATTTTAATGCTAAATTATACTCTAGATATCAAGAAGAGGGAACCCAAATATTGGACCGAGGGGATCAACTTATGATTACCCAAGTCTAGGCATTACACTTGGTGGATATTAAATGTCCTAGAACCAACTATACTTGGACTAATAAGAGGAGGGAGCCACATAACAATAAGGTGAAGTTATATCATTTTTTGGTTTTAGAGGAGATATTTGTGAAATGGAATATAAAATTTCAAATTTTGGAAGGTCCAAATTCATATCACTTTTCCATATTGTTGGAAGGGGGGATAAAAACATTGTAGTATCACAAACCATTTAAATTTGAAAACTTTTGATTACAAAAAGAGGAACATTGAAAGAAAATTCCATAGTGATGGGAAGAGGGATGCCTAGCATATGGGACAACAATATCTAGTTTCCACAAGCAACTTCATTATGTCAAGGATCAACAAAAACAATGGAGGTGAGCTAACAAGATAGACTTCCAGGTTCAAATAGCTCCATTGGTGGTTAGATGGGATGAGGTTCAAAAACACTTTTGGGAAGGAACAATTATAAAGTAGCTCAAATAAGAGGATTATGCATTGCATAAAGTGGTTGAGGACATAGAAAACCAAGAGGAGACCTACTAAAAACAAAGAGCAAGAACCACTTGGTTATTAGAAGGTTATAAAAATACCAAACTTTTCCATCGACCTGCTTGTGCTAGGATAAATATGAACAATATGGAAGCTCTTCAATATGAGAATGGACACTCATTTCATACAATTATAGGTATGCATTTTCATTAAATGGATTATTTTTATAAACTATTTAAGGAAAATATGGTGCAAGTTGAAGAGGCTAAAAAAGAATTTACTGCTATCATACCCTTTGTTATCTTTGAGGAATAAAATCAAGCCCTACTTAAACCTATTGATAGAGAGGAACTACAGAAAGTAGTATTTAGAATGAGCACTAGAAAAACACCAAGTCTAGATGGATTTCCAATTGAATTTTTTTAGGCATTTTAGGACAACTTGCAGGAGGATGTAATGGTTGTTATAGAGGAGTCCAAATGTAGTAAAAGAATACTTAAAGCATTAAATCATACTTTCATTACCTTAATTTAAAAAAGGGAGGAGGGGGTACACATTTCAAATTATAGACCTATTGCCTTATACAATGTAATATATAAAATAATCACAAAGGTAATGGCCGACTGACTAAAACCTCTTCTACATAGCATTATCTCATCGAAGCAAGGGGGTTTTTTAGAGGGCAAACATATCTTGGATGGTGTGGTTCTAGCTGAAGATGCAATCCATTCAATGCAAAAATATGGTAGTAGATGAATGTTCATAAAATTGGATATGTCAAAGGATTATGATAGGGTGGAGTGGAGATTCTTATCAAAGATGATGGTGATATTTGGTTTCTATTAAGATTTGATAGAATGGTTCATGAGCTATATTTCTACTTTGACATACTCAGTGTCAATAAAGGGTCTTCCCTCACAACCATTTGGAGCTACTCAAGGCCTTCAACAAGGAGATCCTGGTTACTCCTATATTTTTTTTCATATTGGCTAAAGGTTTGGATAGAATCATATTGAGGATAAGACAAAAAGGTTTTCTAATAGGTATCAAGGTGGATGAGGAAGTTTTGAATCACCTACAGTTTATGGATGACACAATATTGGTGGGAGTGGCCAACTTTAGGGAAGCAAGAATGATTGCAAATACACTTAATGTCTACCTTAGGGCCACTAACCAAGGAATAAATGATAAAACATCCAAAGTGGTCTTTTTCAATCTTAAAAAAAATGCTTTAGGAATTTTTTTTAGAGATCTTGGGATTCACGAGGACTTCTCTCCCAGTGGTATACTTTGAGGTCCCTTTGCATTTAAAAAAAAAATGAAAATAGATATCTGGAGAAATCTTTTGGATTGTATCAAGGAAATAATTAATCATTGGTATGACAAATGGTTAAGGTATGTGGGTAGATTACCTTTTTTAAAGTCAGTCCTTTAGGCCATACCAATTTTTAAATTTTCTATCCTTGCTAGCCCACATACCATATGGAAAGAGTTGGACAAGATGGCTAGACATTTTTTATGGGGAGGAGTAAAATAAGAGAGGAAATGGGCCTTAGTAGGTTGGTAGAAAGTAACCCAACCTAAGATAAAAGGAGGTTTGGTATTGAGGAGATAAAAGTTAAATAATAAAGCTTTAGCTAGAAAGCTTTACTATAGGTGGATTTCCCAACCAACTTATTTATTTAGTAAAGTTTTAACTAGTAAATATTTGGGACAGGTAAACCCAAATGAGGTGGGTCATTCCCCTTGGATGGTAATGGATCCTTAGTGTGGCAAGCTCTAAATTTAGGATCTCAGGTAGTGAAATATGGATTATTTTGGAAAATGGTGAGAGGGGAGAAGGCACGTCTTTGGATAGATTCATGGGATCAATACCCACCTATCATTGTTGAATTCCAAAAACTGCAACCAATAAAAACAACCAAGGAAACCAGAGGTTGGGTCCAAATTAAGATTTATTTCAACACTATTCAGCTAGGGAATTATAATTTTAAGTAGTTTAATAATTTGAATGAATGGCAAATTTCAATCCCTCTGGGATTGACACCCATCATGACTAAATCTTGGCAGAAATATTTCTAACATGTAGATATGAAGAGGATGAATTATCTTGGGGCTATGGGATCCTTGGTGTCTATACAATGAAGGATGGATATGATAATATCCTTCTAAAGCCTCCTCATGCATATCATGTTGAGGATTGGAGAAATATTTGGTAGTTCAAGGGTTGGCCAAAAGTAAACTTTACCTAGTAGTTCATGCATAATGGAATTATTACATTTGTTGATTTTATATGTAGGGAAATAATTGGCCCATATAAATGTGTTTTATGATACAAGAGAGGAAAAATCTGACAACTTGATGTTTGAGTGCCCATTCATGCGTCAGATTTAGGAGAGATGGTATTTATATTATAAAATTTGAGTTAATGGTGATTTAAATAAGATTAAAATTTGGGAAATATGAAATAGGGGTAGATTTAAATCTAAAGCTCTTTGTATTGGTTGGGATATTGGATTAAAATTCATTTTGTGGCAAGTGTGGTTGGAGAGAAATTGTAAATTTTTTAGAAAAACCTTTTCATCTTTAGATGGAGTTTGGTAGGTCATTTGGAGCAAAGTCACAAAAACTATGGTAGTATATGCTAAAGAGGAAACTTGGTTTCTTATAGGGATAATGTATAAGGAAGTTGAAGTGCAAGAGGGTCAGGACAGAGCTAGTTGGAAACCAACCCCAAAAAGTTGGATTAAAATTAATATTGATGGAGTTGCAAAAGGCAATCCGTGTAGAGCTAGAATTGGAGTTGTTTGTAGGAACCATGTTGGGAAAATACTCTATTGAGAATTTAAAGGCTTGGGAAGGGCCACAAACAATGAAGTAGAAGCCTTAGCTATCCAATTTTTTTCTATTTGGGCAGTAAAACAAGGTCACAGGAGGATAATCCTAGAATCATATTCTCAAATAATGGTAGGCACTCTAAATTGCATGAGGAAATTTGCTTTAAATACATGGAGGTTGAGGATATTTGTCACTCAAATTAAGTAATTATAGAGGGAATTAGATTATGTGATTCCATTTTATGTGAGTAGAGATCTAAATAAAGTGGTAGACTTCCTGGCTAAGATGAATACTGAGAAGGAGGTAGGGGTTTAGTGGCATAGTGACTTGGCTATTGAGTATGAGAGGATTAGGCAGGTTGGTGAGCAAATCCAGTGTTTAGCTAATTTGGATAACAAATATATAAATATGGTTTAGAATTTTTGTACTCCAATGTAGATCTTTTTTTACAGTTGTAAACAGGTGAACAACCATTGTATAAATATGGTTTAGGAGATTTGCCTCCAATGCAAAAATTCTTTTACTATTTTAAACATGTGCTCTCTTTAGATAAGTCTTGGATAAGTATCATCCCAACTTGTAAATTATATTTGTTTTAATATATTTTTTTCAAAATATTAAACTAATTTCCAAAAGGAGAAATAGAAGCAATACATAAAATCCCTTTCCCAAGTGGAAATAATGAATTGAGATCATTTTTTGGAAAGATAAAACTTATCAAAAAATTTATCTTAGGATTTGAAAAAATGGTTAGACCACTTAATGATATGCTCAAGAAATATGTTGAAATTACTTAGAATTCTTATGCCCAAGAAACCTTTCAAGGAATTAAAGATGCTATATCCAATGCTCAAGTTTAGTGAGTCCTAATTATGCACAACCATTTTACATCTATTTGTTTACTTCTAAATATTCAACTTCTAGTATCCTAACATAGAAGAATGAAAATCCAATAGCCTTTCTGAGCTCCCCTTTGAAATATGCCCAACTGAAATGCATAACTATATATAAACAAGCATATGCTTTAGTAAAGGCAGTGAATAAATTCAAGCATTATATTCTACATAGTAGTATGTTTGCAATTGTGCCAGATCAAGTTGGTAAAACCATGCTAATACAATGTGAATAAGGAGAGAGAAGAGGTAAATACATGAAAATATTACAATAATTTTACATAGAAATACAACCTATGAAAATAGTTAGATGTCAAGGGCTAAGTAAAACATTAACTAAAACAGATCTTCAAATCCTTTGCCAACAATATTATATGGATAACATCACAAGCGATGAATGGTACCAAGATATTATGTACTACTTATTTAATAACAAATTTCCAATTCATTTCAACACTACTCAAAGAAGAGCATTACATCTAAAGAGTGCCAAATTCATGATTAAAACATGTAAATTGTATAGAAGAAACCATGAAGAAATTTATCTCAGGTGTTTAAATAAAGATAAATCTACTCAAGTCCTTAATGATTTTAATAGTAAATATGGGATTGGACATGGTTCAACCAATGCCACTACACATCAAATATTGAGAATCGAATACTACTAGCCTTATATTTTTAAGTATAACCATGCCCATGTTAGATCCTGTCATACTTGCCAAGTTGTAAATAAAGAAAGAAATGCTTATATGCCCATATAACCAATATTTTGGGCGTGTCATTTTTTCCAATGGGGATTATACTTTGTAGTAGTATTAAATCCTAATTTATTAGCTAGTCACAAATACATTTTGACTACAAAAAAATAATACACTGACTAGATAGAAGCTCGGGTCACTAAGAACTGTACTATAAAAATTATAATTAAGTTCCTTGAATAACACATTATCACTAAATTTGGAATGCCTTACTCTTTAATTTGTGACAATGTTTTAACTTGTACCTCACTTTAATTTATATAATAGGTCTATGATAGAAAAGTGACTTAAAAATTTTCTTCTAACTATTACCCTCAAGGGAATGGTTTAGCAGTCAACCAATAAAAGCTTATTGATGAAATAAAATTCTAGAAAAGTATCCTAGAGATTGGCACAATAAACTTTGGTATGTATTATGGGTAGACAAGACCATAATAAAAGATTCAATAGGGATATCTCTTTATAACTTGGTATATGTCCAAGATCCTATTTTTCCCACCAACCTAAAACTATGAAAATTACAGTTTATGAAGGATTACTTAGAATTCGATGATAAGATAGAAGCAAGGTTGGCCAACATCACGAGATTATATGAAAATAGAGAGGATGCCTTTCAAAATGTCAATAAACATCAAGGGATAGTCAAAATATGGTGTGATAAGATATCTAATATTAAAGATTTTAGAATTTTTGACTTAGTCTTGTTATGGGATAAAGCATATGAGGAAAAGGGATACCACAACAAATTTTACAACCTTTGGTTAGGTCCCTACCAAATTTCAAATATTATTGTATAAAATACCTTTATAATAAAGTATTTAAGTGGAGCAGACATCCCTTTTCCTGTCAAAGGGAAATTCCTAAAACACTACTTTCATGCTTGAAATAGTTCAACGAAACAATCATTGTACCATAGTTTTTAGTTTATTGTCTTTATTTTTTGTTTATTTTTATTCAATCTCATTTTGGTTCATAGTTATTTTTATTTTCTGATTTCTGAGGTTCTTTTTTTTTTTATGTTTAATGTTTAGATGTTTGATTAATTTTATTTTTTTGTTTAGTTTATTTTTTGAAATCTCTTCTCTATTTTTAGTCATACTATCTTTTACTTTCTTAAAAATTAGACTAGTGTATTAAAATTGCAATAAACCTTTAATTCCTATAAAGGGAATGCTCCTTATCATGTAAATATTAAGGGCTTCTTTGAAATTAGGTGAAATTTAAAGTTAGTGAATCATATTATTTAGTAGCTATTCTTGAATTATAGGCTAAAATAGGTAAAAATAAATAGTTTAATATCTTTCTAAAATCTTCACATATATCAACCATATTTAAATGATTTTTGGATCATAAAGAATGAAATCATCCTAGTTTGATTATTAGGTAAAAATATATACACTCTATTCTTGGTATTATAGATCTCTAACCCAAAGAAAATATATAATATTTGCAATTTATCTAAATACTTCTTAATTAATAAGGAAAATAATAATCAAGTGCTTGGGTGACCTAGATAACCTCTTTCAAGGCTATAGATTTTGGCTAGAAGTAGAGTAATATCCATAGATCAAGGTCAGAGCTATGGATGCTTGACTAGCTATGGAGTAACACAAAGGTAAATATTTATGAGTGATACCTCTAATAGACCACTTTCAAAACAAATGATGGAATTCTGATAAGATTCAATAATAAGGAATGAATGCACAAAGTACACGCTAAGATAAGGCAAATGAAACATTTATTTTAAATTAAAATTGTTTAACCCCATATTTTTTGGATGTTGCTAAGTGGTCTGCATTTTGCTAGTTTAAGTTTCATTTATTTCAAGTTGGGTTCTTTATCCAAATTCTTAGGAGCATTTTCCAACAGAGTCATAATTTCTTGTTGCCATTGCACAACCTACCCTAATTAGGAGCCCACTTGAAATTTTGAGTTTTATACAAAGGTTTTTACATCTATCCTTTTAAGCTTTCTCACATTGAATTTCAATTGCTTTTTAGAGTTTGGAAAATTAAGCTACTTTTTAGGGTTTCTAAGTTTTACCACTTTGTTCCAAAAGTTAGCCGTAAGCCTAAAATGACCATAAATTTTTCCAGAGATCTCTATTTTATGTGATTCAAAGCTTTATGGAAAGATCTCAATATTATGTTTGCAATAGTATAAAATTTGTGTACACAACATAATTCAAAATATTTAAAATACCATTCAACAAAATTAACTTCCCGTAGTAGTCCATGAATTTCAAAAGGCTATATCTTCTGATCCATAAGTAATTTTCTAGTTATTTCAACTATTATAGATACCTATTTGGCATAATTAGAAATATGTAATATTTTATAAAATTTTGGGAAATTTAAAAGTTACAATATTTTTACACTACAAAACTATTTTGAGCTCCTAATCATGCATTAATTTCCAAGATTCAATAATATAGGGTTTATCCTCCATTAAATCAGATTTGAAACCAGATTTATAATGAATATAAATATACCCAGGTTAACTGTCTAATTTATCAGTAGCTAAATCACCCATTTTAAATCCTTATTGGCACTAGAAAATCAATTCAAAGTTAAATTCATTTGTTTTTTTAGTCACCAATAATGACATCACATATCCCTCTAATGTTTCATAAATCCATATACCACATTTTTCAATCAACTAAGGTGAAGTTCTCAAATAATCCTAAGCTTTTGAATACATGCACCCCCTTTTCTAAAGGTTGGAAGCCTTTACGCTTAATAAAATTCAAGTTAAATATAATAAATTTTTTTGCAACTAAGGTATAAAACTTTAAATACAAAAACAAATTAGTCTTTTTGCTTAGCCTACATGAGTTTACAACAAAACAAATCAGTGGCTCACATTTCATTCGACTCCCGCAAGCTATTCTCAGCCAACTCTCTTATTGTCTAAAAATGGATGACTAGGAATCATAGCTAAGAGATATTAAATCATGGCCAGGAGATATTAAATCATGGCTAGGAGATATTAAATAATAGCTAGGAGAGATAGAATCATAGTCAATAAATATTAAATCATAGCCAAGAAAATATTAAATCATAGCTAGGAGATATTAACTCATAGCTACAAGACATCAAATCATAGTTGAGAGATATTAAATCATATCCAAGAGATATTGAATCATAGCTAGGAGACATGGACTAAGAAATGGATAACTAGGATTCAAAATCGGGAGATATAACGGTTAAAAATACTCCCAAAGTCAAAAATAACTAAGCTATGATTTTATTGGCTAAAAAAGGATGGCCAAGAAGCATAACCAGTATATCTAATGGTTGGAAATACACTTAAGGTTAGAAAGCACAATATTGTAGCCATATTGGATGAAAAATATCAATGGCTAGGAATCCCAATTGGGAAATCCAATGGCTAGAAAATTTTTTGAAGTTAGAAAGCACTAAACTAATATATTATTGGCTAAGGAGATCTATGGCTAGGAATCATAGACAAAATATCTAACAACTCAGAGTGTAACTAAAATTCATAATGCACTAATCTGATGTCTCATTGAAAGGAAAAATCAATGGCCTAAAATTAGATCTGGTAGATCTATGGCTAGGGTGATCCTGAGAAATCAATTGCTTGAAAATATAACCAAAATATTAATGGCTCAAAATTCTTCACAAAGAATGAAGTGCTAAAATTTTACGTCATTTATGACATCATTTAATTTCATTTAATAAGGTTTAAAATTTAAAAAGAAATGTATCCTTTTAATATGCCATTTATTCTAAGGGTTTAAGTATTTTTCTCTATCGGCACTAAGGATTGAATTTTCATATGAGCTCATATATATTTGGTACTAAGGTTTAGAAAATATAAGGTATTAAAAGAAATAATTTCACCCCTTCATTCTTATGGTCTCATTGAAATCATAAATATTATTGAATAACCTAAACATTTAACTTAATACATGGGATATGAAATTAAAGCAAATCAAATAACCAATAGAAGCTAATTTTTGGGAAACAAATTATTTGAGATATTAAGGCATAATAAGGAAAATTAAAGTTTAACAATGAAAGTTGAAGTATATAATCAAGGAATAAGAACCACTTGTTTTTCTTAAGGAATTTAAACCTTATGAAGGAAAAATATTAATAAATTTAAGATGACTAATGGAAACATATTGTGGAAACAAATTATTTGAATTGAATTATTTGAAACTTTAATATATAAATGAAATTAAAATTTTCATATAAGAAATTATCAGATATAATAATAATTAGCATATTTTAAAAATGTCAAAAAAGGGCATATTTTTGCCACCAAATATAAAAATTGAATTAATTTCTACTTGTTTCTTGATTTATAAAAAAGTAAAATACTAAGAAATATCTAGATGAAGATTTAGAAGATATACATTATACCTATATTGAATATTAACCACTAATGCATGACAAATCAGACCACCTAGGACATGATGATTTAACCACCTAATATTCACAAATATGCTACATATGTAATTAAGGATCCATGGCTGAAATAGAAGATCAAGCTCAAGAAGAATCTCAAAAGGACACATCATCTATCTACTTAGTTGAAGATAACTAATTGATACAACTATAAATCACTGAAATACCATTGTAACGCACTAAAATTTTAAAATTATAAGGCTTTAAATAGCCATGAAGACCTCTTTCCAAAGGGTCAGATTCCACTTTTACCAGTAGGTATTTTACAAATTTCTTTTCTTGAATATGATGGACATCTACAACCTTGTCATTTTACTTAGAGAATTACTCTCATAATCTCATGATGCTAGTAAGTCTGAGAATGTAATGATTAAACATGTTTTATCGATATAAGATACTAGAATTCTTGGTGTAATCTACACATATTGATGGTGGTTGCATTTGAGTCTATTCTAGTATTTTATTTCTTTTCCCTTTGAATATAACACCAACTTGGTCTCAGATTGTGTGAATGCTAATTGGACTAAGACTAGTTGATTCGAAAATGTTGCTTCAATAGATTTAGTTTAAGACTTCAAGATTCAATGGCTTGTTTTTTTTTTTTCTTTAACCCTTTCCTTTTGAATTTTCTTTGAAATTTTCTTAGAATAGGATTAGATTAGTTGAATTTCATTTTTGAAACTCATTTTATATGATATTTTTATAGTTTTTAGAATATACATTACTTTGCGCTATAATGATCATGATTATGATGTAATGAATGATGTATGATTGATAATTTTAAGGCAACAAGCCTAGAATATTGTTTTTTTGTAACTCTTTGATGCAATATTTGATATTGAATGCTTATGTTTTGATAATTTTATAAATAATTAAATCAAATCTATGTTTATTAAAGCTTAGATAATGAATTGACACTCACCCTTGTAACAATTATATGTAACCCTAAGTTTTTTTGATTGATAGGAAGGGATTTGGAAAGGAACCCCAAACCTTTAACAAAGAGAAACATCCCTCGAAGAGGTCCACCACTAAAAATAGACCAGGGGTCCCATAAGCGACACACACAAAGAGAACAAATGCTCATAGGAAATAGAGACCTACATAAGAGGCACCAAGGTAGAAAGTCCCAAACAAGAAGAAATTCAAAACGAATATTTCCCACCTAAGTAGGGGAATCCTACTTAAAATAGAATTTGAAACTTTCCACCCTCAAGGGGGTATCTTCAACATGATCAACAAGCCACAAGTCATCAAACAAATCTGCAATATTTAAAAATTTGAAATTATCTCTCCAAAACATCCAACCAGGAACACATTAGCAAGATTTTACACTTTGAAATTAACCACTCCATGAAGGGTCTCTCTTAGAACATCTATCTAGGAATATATCAATAATATTTTAAACATTGGAATTCACCCCTCCACGAGAGGCCTTCTAAAGCACATCTAGATAGGAACATATCCAATCAAATTTTAAACTTTCAAGTTAAGCCAAAAGGCCATATGACCTCTCCAAATCTATCCAAGACTCTAGTAAAGCCTCTAGAACATCACATCTAGATAGAATCACATCTAATAATATTTTAAGATTTGAAAATATCCCCTCCAATAGGGGTATCCCAAAGCACATCCAATCATAAACACATTAAACACAATTTAAAACTTTAAAATTAATCCAAGAACCCATCACACCTCCCCAAAGCCTTCCAAGACTCTAGCAAAGCCTCTAGGACAACACCTCCATGGAAAAACCAAAACTTGTCTATCCCCCTCCAAAGCTATCCAATAATATGAAATCCCCACAACTCACCAAGCCAATAACCTATTTAGCCTCCTCAAATATAACCACACCACCATCACAACAGATCCAAAACCAAACCAACACCTCCTTCAAAACCTTCTCCATAAAGACAAACCATGAACTCACTCAACCATCCCATAGAGGCCAAACTAGTCCACATAACACCTTAAAAACCAAAGGTTGACTAGACCAACACCTCCTCTACAACCTCTTAGATAAATGCCAACAATGAACACATTTAGGACTCCCCTATATACCAAATGAGTCCATAAAAAACCTTCAAAACCACACTAGAACCCTTTGAAAATATTACCATAGACCCTCTTAGCTCCCATCAAAGCCAGTTGGGTCCAAAAAATAAATATCGAGGGAAGACATATTTAGGACCCTTCCATTGATGTCACCATGACTCCCTTTCACTCCCTCAAAAGATAACCAATATAGGAAAGGTGTATAGGAGACCTTTCATCATTACGAAAATCTCTCATTACCCTCCCCCAAAGGGTAGATAGGTCCATAACAAAAAAAGAACATGCCCTCCAACCATGAAGGCAAGAGAAGAAGAAATGAAAAATGGAGCTCTACTAAGAAGCTCAAAAACTTACATCATAAGAGATCCACCTGAAAGGTCCCTGACTTAGAACATAATGAACATATCTACCAAAATATGGAGATATTTTACCTAGATCTGCCATAGAGAAAATATTTACACAAAAAATCAAAAGAGATATAATCGAAAGGATCCTCACCCAAAATTTAATAAAAAGATCTACCCAAAAAAGGATATCTTTTGCCTAGATCTACCACAGAGAAAATATCTTCTTAGAAAATAGATACCAATTGCCCAAATCAAACATAGAGCTAAGAACTATCCAAAAAGTAGACACATTTACCCAAGTCTATTACAAAGAAGAGATTCACCTAGAAAAATGACATCAAATATCCCAAACTAACATAGAGAAAAGTCAGTTGGAAAGATGGACTCCATTGGCCCAAACTTACCATAAAGAAGAGATCCACTATAAAGGAGGATGTCATTAGGCCAAATCTATTGTAGAGAAGATATATCTTCCTGAATTTTTTTTTGAAAGATGGCCTCCCGATCCTAGACCCAAAGTGGGAGGTCAATTGATCCATATAGTTTTTAAAGAGTTTATGCTAAACTAGTACGATTTAAACTAGAGTTGCATGGATCTACATCGTATGGATCACATTCCTCATCTGGCCATCTCACACCAAATCATCTATGCACTCACCCTTATATGTAACCTTGAGTTATCCATATATCTTCTCTTTTTTATTATTTTTATTAATATTTGACAATAACATACCTTATCACCCAAATATTGAGGTATCAATATTCCCTTTCAAGATAAAATAATTATTGTTCTAATAATTGGTGTATGTTGGCAATTGGGTTGATATATCACTCAACACTATCCTAAGTGTGTATATGTGTCATTATCTGATTGAAGTAAGGAAGGACAAGTGTTCTACCAAAATGGTAGGTTTGTCTATCCATACATGAAGAGACTATACATTTGTAAATTTATATGTTTTGGCATTAAGATCCATTTTCTTGTGATTATTGAAATATTAATGAATGTTTTTGTAACAATGTTACTTCAAAAAATATATGCTTTATACATGTAATAAAATCATTAAAAAAACATACCTAGAAGATGTAAATAATATGAAATTTCATATTTAAGAGTTTGCAATAAAAGAAACATACCAGGTAGCTAGTCAATAAGAGAGATTCATTTTTTGATACATAATTGAATATTTTCTTCTTATTTGACATACAAAATGGAAACCATTGGCTTTGTACTTCTTAGTAATTATATTGATATGAGCAACAACTCTAGATCTGAATTTTTCTGAATTTTTTTGAACAATCTAGTTGAGAGACATGACCTTAAGAAATAACTAAAGGATTTCCAAAAGATATTCTAAAAGTTATAGTTGACTAATTTTTACTAAAGGGTGAGTTGTATTTGAATCTATCAAAATATGGTGAATACTAATTCAAGATGAAATAGAATACTTTGGAAAAATTAGAATGTACTACTCCCAAGGATTTCCCTTAGAACAATCTTTTATCACTTGAGACCATTTTTTAAAGACTAGACATTCTTTTAGTGAGGAATTAAAAACATTATTCTTAAATGTGATAGTTTATAAATAAAAGGATGCCATGTACCTTTTAAGTATGCTTTTTGTGCTACCATATTGCCTACTTCGCCTTTGTACATTTCTTTTATAATTTAGAGTTACTTTTGTAAGAAAATAAAATTTTGTTGGGTTTTCAATTGATATTTTATGAGTTCATGTCCATGGATTAGTTATTTCAGATCTAAAAATTAAGTATTATATGGAATATTATTCTTACTATTATTTATTAAAAATTCATGTCTTGAATGAAATAGTAATATTTTGAAGTGAAATGTTATAATCATATCTATGTTTGGATTCATATTGTTGCTTCTCTTGTAAATTATTTATAAGTATGACACTTGGTTGTAGATTTTGAATATACATATAAGGATGACCTATTATGGTTTATTTCTCACAAAGTATTTGGATCAGGTATCCAAAGTTAGGTTTGGAAAAAATATTTTTTATGGTGCTTATTAATGGAGCTCTTTGAACTTTGATAGACATGATATTTGTCAAGGTATTCTATAAATCTTTCAAGGATAGTTCTTTCAAGTTATGATAGTTATTTTGAGGATCAATATTTGTATTGAAAAGAATGAATATTTAATTTAAGATATATTTACATAATATTAGTAATTTTATATAATAATGTGAGCATTAATTTTTGTATATATAAATCCTTGGGTCCCTCTGGATAGATCCAGGACAAGGTGGGAACCTCCTCTGCCTAGTTGACTAAAGCTAAACTTTGATGAAGCATCTAAAGGAAATCTTGACCTTTCTAGAGTAGGACGGATATTTAGAAATCATATTGGGGATATCATATTAGCTTATGTTGAGAACCTGGGGCCACAAACCAACCATTTCGTGGAGGCAAGGGCATTATTTCAAGGGGCTTCTCAGATTGAATCCTTAGAGTGTAGGAAATTAATTGTAGAGGGGGACTCTCTCAATATTATAAATATGATTAAAGGAAATCAAAATCACACTTGGACCATTTCAAACCTTCTCTTGGAAGCTCATAGATTACTTCAACACTTGGAGATCATCCAGTTCAAGCACATATTTAGAGAATGAAACAAAGGTATAGATTTCATGGCTAATCAAGGTGTCAAAGGTTTAAATGTGTATTAGGAAAACATACTAGTGGGTTTGGTTCCATTGATAGTGATGTTATGCAAAGATAATGTGTCCAAATCTATGAAACTTCTCTGTTTGGCACCCTTGGTCCAAGAACCTACTTGTATTTTTTTGATTTTTTTACCCCGCTAAGTTTTAATTTCAAATGATCTTTTTATCGATATCTAGAGTTTCATATTTTTAGTAGCCATATTTCTAAATTTGATTTGCATCCTTTTATTATGGAGGAATCTCCCTTTTTGGCATCAACATAGGTGGTAAAATATTAAGGCCTATCCTAGGTGGCATGGCTAGACTTATTTAAAATATGAGTGGGTAAAGTGGAGTGAAAAATATCCTAGGTGGAAAAAATAGAGTATTATTATTGTGGAGATAGAGCTGGAATTACTCAAAGTTTAAACTTTATTCAAATTGAACCAACCACCTTAATAGCAAGTCCTTCTTGGTTGGATTTAATATTTTATTCAATGTTAATTTCAGCCCTAATTTTAAGTGCATGAGAGGATTAAATGGTATTATATATTAGAGCATGGGGGTTGGATTCCAAACGTGTCTATGGATTTTTTTCAATTCAAATACTAATAAGGTTCTTGGAAATGATGGTTTATAAGGAGTGACTTGTCATCTACTATAGAAGGAACCCCTCAATATGGAAGGTTAGGAGGGTCATTAATCCTTGGATTTTTAGTAGTGATCCAATCAGTTGTATTTCTTATCCTCTACCCATTCAAATAATGAGGTGGAAGTGTACTTTCAAGAAAATTAATAATCTAATAGGGAATTATCACATTTAAACTCTTGTCAAGGCACTTATGGCCTAGATTTTATAAGTTCCCAATTAGTAGTTTCTTAGAATGTATTGATAATTCAAATAGGGCAAATTTTCTCTAGAATGTCACCCAAAGTATAATCCAATGCAAAGGTGGTGTTGGGATTTCAATCCAGCATGAATTCTTGAGATCCTACCTTTTCCCCTATATGAACATGTTGGAAACGTATATCCTCTTGCTAGGTGTGGAAATTCATGAGAACCTAAGAAATATAGTTGATAGGGTGGATTTATGTGCTAAACTCTATCATATCTCCTTTATACATTTCCTTATTTCATCAATCGATGGAGGCCTATCAAGAAATTTTGAGAGAATTAATTGTAAATAGGTGTTGATAAAAGTTTATCAAAGCTTTTTTAGAATGATCACCCTATTTCTAAATCCCAACTCTTTGATAGTGGAGGACGATGTAAGGAAGATTTTAAAAAAGAGGAATATCCTTCAGTATCTGCTAAAATTCTTTGACCATCATAGTAAAATGGCCAAGCACTCGGCTTACTCATGGAAAGATGGGATTATCAAGGTGGGGAACATATAATTTATAATTAATATCCCCCCATCACTAAGGTTATATGACTTTCTACATATGGTCTCATTCATAATCGATAAAATAATCCCTTGGCAAAGGAGGCATAGGTTTTCCTAGGGGAGGACAAGGAGCTTGTAAAAATTGGGGAGGACTTGTAAAAATTTAGAATGGCTTTAATATAAGCTCCCTAAAGGCACCTTGATATCGTGTGGTCCTGGTAATTATGAATTTCATCACCCTTGATGAGAACTAGGAGATATTATGGAGTTATCACTTCATGATATAGGACCACCTTTGGTATAAGAGAATCATGGATATTATTTCTTTTCTTTTCAAGTCACTATCTAGAAAAGTCAGCATGGTGAAGAAAGGTGCGATGTCATATCCAATACATCAAGACCTACGAAAAATAATTGTTTATTTTGTGACTAGATTTAGGGGTCTATATGGTGAGAGTATTCTGAGATCTTCGATTAGAGTTCATCCCCCTATAGTGGACTACCTTGACTCATCCATATTTGGTAATCCTGAGTCTGTTAGTTTGGAGGTTGTTAATGCATTAATAAAAAATACATAGCAAAGTAGTACTCTAAAAATGTAAACTATTTTCTAATTCACTAGATCAAAAATGTGCAAGTTAAGAGCATACTCCTAGTACTGCAAGCTTTCTCATTCACTAGATCACATCACATGCAAGAGAATAGCATTATACCAGTAACAAAAAATTATTAGAAAACAAAAGGAAGAAAAATGAGGGATTATAAACTTAAAGAAAGAGACAAGTTAGGAAAGGAATAAAAATATTTGATTGAATTTGTATTCTAGAAAAAGAAGTGATACATCTACAAAACATCAAACACATTTCAATCTATAGGTATCATGAGTGGAATGAAATTCAAAAAGGTACAACCTCTCTTTACAAAGACCTAACTCTAGGGAGGAGCTGAAGAGTGATGCATGTGGGATAAAAAAACTCAAACATTATTAAAAACCATAGGTTTATAGACCAATATGGTAAAAATAAGAGAAGTCCTAAACTCAACCCCCAAAAAAAGCACCCACCCATAAAAGAGAAAAATATTAAAAATGTGAAAATACAAGGTGGGAGAGAGTCTCTCAAACAATTTTATTTTAACAAAGATAAGATCGAAGATGATTTTGGTTCCTCCAAAAAATGATGCCTCAAGCAACGTGCTTGAGCTCTCTATATTTTATCCATTTTTTAAACAATGGAGAAATAATATTTGTGTCGATTCGAAGATATTTGATAAAATTACAGTTGTCCAACTTCAAAATAAGAGAAATTATTTTTATTTTGGTTCCATATCTACGTTTTGCTCACTCTAAAAATCTAGCCAAAAGTGAAGGCCTGCCATCAAATTTAAATTTCTCAAACAAAGGAAGGAGAAAATTAATTTAATATCCCCTATCTCTAATTCTGTTAAAATTTTTATTTTTAATAGAAATAAATCCATCCCTAGAGCTTTCTCTAACTAGAAATCTATTGAGTTCACTCATGATAAAGGACTTTTTCTAATGAACAAGATGATGGGAGGAAGTAGGGATGTATTAGTAGGTATTCATCAGCTTCTAAAATAATTTTATACAAAGAATTCCAGTCCGAGCAAAATTAGGCCCCTTAAAAAACATAGTATCTAGAAGTGTTACTTCATAATTAAAAACAAAAGAACTAATTTTAGTACTATCATAGAAGAAACTGTAGGCAATGTATAAGGGGCATGTAGATCCAATAGACTGGTAGCCAAAGTGGTTAACTTTGGGAAAGCTTCAATGATGATTGACAACATAGACTATGAAGAGTATATCCCACCTTCCAAGAAGCTTAAAGTCAATCTAGGTGAGGGTATTAGTAGTTTTGTTGTCATCACACAACATACCCAAATTTGAGGATCCACTTGAAATTTTGATTTTGAGGTGACTTTTTGTTTATATTGAGTGTTTTGTTGGTTAATTTATACCAAACAATTTTGTAGGGTTGATTACAAATTTAAATTACATATCAAGGTTTCAAGGTGTTCAAGGAGAGTTGAGTTCATGATGTCAAAAGAGGTTGACCATGGTCATGATTTTAGCATTAATTTTGTTATAGTTGATCTCATTGTCAAACCTTAGGAGACCTAGGAAGAAGCTCCCCATAAATCTTAATGGGTTAAATTTCATGATATTTAAGAAAGATGTCAAAGGTTAAGCCTTGTTAAACCATGCATAAATCATATACAAGCTAAACCGTATATTTTTTATGGTAAATTTTGACTTGTATATTTTACATTTTGAATTACAATTTGAATATTAAATTTATTTTTTGTTCAATCCCTTGATACTTTATACATACCCATTCATTTATAAAATAAAAAAATAAAAAATAAATTAAATTAACAAATATATATAATATAATAAAAGGTAAATCATATTTACCTAAGTAGTTTTGAATTAATTCTAATTCTATTTATGTATATTTTCAGGTCATAAAAATAATGGTCGCTTGATTTTTGAGGTGAAACCCTGAACTGAGCAACCAGCGGAGCATGGTCAACGTGGAGGGATGAATGTGAAGGCACAAATTCCAATGAGGGTAGCACAATTTTTTATAAACACAGGGAAAACTAGTGGAAGCAACACGTGAGTATGGTCCACGTGGTCTAGCTACCATAGATACTGAGGTACCTCCAAAGGGTATAATTGAGTCATAAAACTTAGGGTCTGATCTTGTTGATAAAATTTCCATTAGGTTGTTATCGGATGCATGTGGGACCAAATAATAGTAGAAAATACACTTGTTTATTCTTTTTAACTTCATCTCTAGTGGATATATGGTTCATCAATGGTGGTAGGGTATTTTTTATTCCTTATGTTAGAAAAATGGCCACACCATTGTCACCATTTTTCATCACTCACTAGGAAAAACTTTAAAGGCTCTATTTATAGATTTAAAAGCATCGTCAAGTGGCACAATTATCCATTAATATACGAATATGAACTTGTCAAAGCTGGAATAACTCTGACATTGTTTGGAGGAGTGTAAACATATCTAATGGATGAAAGCAAATTTCCCGAACAAGGAGACAATTATGCTTTTTAGGCAAGGGTGATAGCCCTTGTTGATGGTGGAGTGTATTGTATTGATGAATTTTACTTTTATTCTTGTGGTCGACTAGAAATTTGAGAAGATATAATGAACCTGAATGCTTTGGATGTGGAACTTATGAAGGAGCCTTTACATAATAATATTTTAGAGAGAGAACGAAAGCATTGATTTTACATGCCATGGTGGAATGAGTCAACATATTAAGGTAAAATGTTGTCTAAGTACCCTTCAGAGGAGATATGAAAAACAACAGAAGACCTACTTCCTAGTTTCTAAACTTTACCTAGTTGTGAATGAAATAAACCTTAAGGTTCCATATATGGATATTCTCATTCAAAATATGATAGTGCAAGGATGAATGATTTTGAACAAGATGTTGATTGGACAACTTGCACTCACCAAACAAGGTCAAAATATTCTCTACAAGATGTCATGTACCTATAATATCTTAGATTTGTCAAAGTTAGATGTGATAATTACACTAAGGAGAGATTCAAATATTTCAATATGGTGGAAAGAGTTCAATTTTCAAAAACTAATATTCGCTCATCATCGTCATGTGAAGTATTATTGTTTAGGTGGTGCTATTTATGTGGAACCCAACACAATTATATACTAACGCTGTGAAAAGGTGTGATCCCTATGCTTACACGACATTTTATGAGGCAGTAAATGAGTAGGTAACAAGAAGAACACATAAGATAGAGTGTGATAAGAGATGTTGATTTTTTTATTTAGGATGGTTTTTGAATTTCAAAGAATCTTGTTTTTATTGAAATGAAGTGGAGATATCAATGATTTTTCTTTTGTTATTTTCATAGGATATGTCAATAATCTGATTTGGATTTTAGTATGCACCCTTGACATGGAGCTTAAATCTTCTTCGAAAAAAAGTTATCCTAAGATTTTAGTATGTGCAAAGGAAACAAATATTTTAGTGAAGCAAATATGAAGGTAAAACAAAAGAATATGGAAGGAGAAGGGACACAATGGTTACAAGTTGAGGCAAAAAAAAGAAAACGAAGGGGTTTTTGGAAATTTTAAATATCCATTCAAATGTTTGAAAATAATGTGAGAGAATATTGGCAATGAGTGCATGTTGGAATGATTTGTGGAAGAACATATCCTCCCTTATTGTTGTACTACACCAAATTTCACCCATTGTAATCTATTTAAGAAATATATTCAAAAGGAATATGAATTCAATATCTTCTATTTTGGCAATGTATTGGATTTTTTTATAAGTTTTATGAATGCAGATGGTACACTTATTTATTTTTCATAATATATTGTGTTATTACCTTAGAATATTGCATCACATTAATTCTGGGTTGTGTGAAGACTCACTGGTTTAACATTGATTTTAGTTCAGAATATTTATTTATGCAAATTTGGGTGGAAATTTTAGAAGCTATAGCGACTTGTTCTTTTCATTTTTTTTTCTAACCCTAGCCTTTTATTTTTGTTAAAATTTCACCAAATAAAAATAAAAAATATAAAAAAAATCAAAAACCTTAAAAAAATAAGTACGCCAATTTCAAAATTAAAGTTCAAATTTTTATTTTACGTAAGTTTACATTTTTAATGAAAATTTGAGGTTTTAAACTTTGTACATTTTTTCCAAAGAATCAATTAGTTTCATTTAATGTAAAAATGGAAATTTCAATAAATTTCAAATTTTCGTCAAAGTGAATAATTAATATGATATTCCAAAGTTTTTACCTTGCAAAGTTATATTCAATCGCTTCATTTGTATTCTCAAGAAAATATTAACAATCGAAGATAAAATTGGCCTAACAATCAAAGATAAAATTGTCTTAACAATCGAAGATAAAATTTGATTAACAATTGAAGATAAAATCTGATTAACAATTGAAGATAAAATTTGATTAACAAACAAAAATAAAAGTGGATTAACAATCTTAGATAAAATCAATTAAAAATTAAATTTTCAAAGGTTAAAATAAAATATTTATCAAATTTTGAAGGTTGTTAGTTGATCAATAATTTCACCTTTTCACAAATTCCATGAACAACAAAATCATTGTAAATCAAATCAACCCAAAATAGGCCCCTTGTTAATAGGTATATGCAACACTAAGGTATCCAATTAATTTTTGGTATTTCACATTTTCACTAAGCATTGCAAGGAAACAAACACATTAAATAGAACCTTGAGGAAATCATAAATATTTCCTTGCAAGAGAGGATATATGGGCAAAATCCTACTGTGAGTATATTCTTGTGATTGGACAAAAATATCACTAAAAAAAATGGCACTAGAAGGAGAAGGAGGGCTTCATTAAAGGTAATTGATTTGATTTACGAAGTCCTTTCTATGTTGTTAACATTTTATTGTTGTAAATTCTCTAATTCATGATTCATGGATTCTAACAATTTATAAATTTGAGAATATTCCTTATTTTTATGGTTTTATTGATGCGTTTATGATTAATGAACATGATGATTTATTTGTTAAAATGTGAAAACTAAGAGTATTTTCACTTCAAGGTCATTAAACACTTGTTGTTTTCAATATTGAGGCTGAAACCAAAAATCATAATCACAATATCTAAGGCTTATGAAGATACTATTTTCCATAATATTTCTCCTACAAGGAGGATCAGAAGGTCCAAGAGTTAGTCGATTGTTATTCCACCTAGTAGCGATTCATTGCTACCCATCATCCCATTTTTCTCCCACTTGTAATTCCAATGGTAGGAATTGTAGCTTGGTTAGGTGATAATAGTAGTCCTTTAAATATTGATGGATATGCCCATGACATTACAAAAAATGCATAAAGGTATTTACCTAAATATAAACATGATAGAATTAGAATTGCTGAAGAGAATATTCAAGATTACAATGATACCTTGATTAGACTGCAATTTGAGCATGCAGATGTTGTTTGCAAAAATGTTTCCTCTCACCTTAGATGAAATGCAATACGATTGGTACATTAGTTTTCCAACCAATTCCATTACATCTTTATCTTAGTTGGAATTAACTTTTGTGAATCAATTTAGACTATCCATAGATCCTACTGTAATCTATCATCAATTTGTGTCAACCAAGAGAGAACCTAATGAATCTCTGAGATTGTTCAATACTCATTTTTATAAATTTTTTAACAGGTTATTTGCTCCTTATACTCTTCAGGCAATTATTTCCATATAGATGTACTTTAGGGTATTGGACCCTTTAGCATGTATGTTTTTAAGGAGAGATCCTCAAATCACTACCCTTCCCATGGCATACAATGAGGCTTTGAATGTAGAACAAAAATTGATACCATAAGGTTTTGGGATAGGACAATTACCTTCCATAGGACAACCAAGTGCTTATAATCAAGTGCCTATGATCAATCAAGATTTGTCACAAAAAATTCCTATGTTGAATGCCATGCCATTCAATAATTTCAATTTTCTATATAATCCACCTATCACACCCACTTATCCTACCATTCCACTATATTTATAAAATCAATTCACCACTGATAAAATGGCTAAAATGCTCAAACCATACCTATATTATTTAATGCCACACCCACTCCAAATGCATCAACATTTAATCAAGATATCACAATGTTTCCATAGGTTGTCCAAAATCAAATTTTACCAAAATCTTAAAATCCCACGGCCACTACGAGTAACACAACCAATCAAGCTATTGTAGGATAAAATAATGAATCCAATTCTAAGGTAAACAACCTATAGTAGGTTATCCAAAATATCATTTGTGAAATTGTTCAAATGCATAAATAATTGCCTCCAAATTCTCATGAAAATAGAAATTTTAGTTTTCAAATAAAGCTATGGAATACTCATCCAAACAATGGAGGAGTACCCAATCCTATTAATACAAAGAAAACCAACACCATTATAAATATTTTAGAGTTGGCTTTAAAATATTGGTGTAGGGTACATTCCATGGCACAACATAGTGAGAATGAGTGCTATGAATTCAAAAAATCATTAGATATTCTACAAAAAAATATGGATAACATAGAAATTGTTTTAGATGAAGATCCTTCCCAACAGGCTAGTACTAGCAAAGGGAAAGAATCAATGCTAGTAGTTGAAAAATTTGAATCAATTGAAGAATATGACGAAGGATATGATGGGTCTATAGAAGAGAAATTTCAAGCCTTTAGATAATTTAAAAAATGCAATCATAATTACAAGCTTAGAAGTAAGACTATAGCTCCATTCACTTCCTCTACTCCCCCAAATGGCACCATCATTCTTCCTGACACATATGCTAGTAATAATCCCATACCTCCATATAAATTTGATTTGTATCAACCACCACATGATAAAGTTACCTATAATATTTTTGAGGATTTAAATAAAATAAAAGTGAATATATCTTTATTTGCAATTGCTAAGTTGACTAATCAGCAAGAATATTTGATGCAGGTATTTGGTGATAAAAAAACCAAATCCCCAAAATCCATGGATGTGCCATTTGCCTCATGAAGGGACAAAGGAGAAGATAATCCCTTTATTTTGAACATAATAATTGTCGAAAGAAATATGCACAATTATCTTATTGATTCAGGAGCATCCTGTAATGTCATACCTCACATTGTTTATCAATGGTTGGGTTTGAAACCCATTCCTTCTAATAGGATTGTTGTGCAACTACATAAATCTGAAGTTATTGTGGTTGGAATGCTTAATAATTTCACATAAAACTAGCCTCAGAACCTAGGATACAACAATATATTGATATACATGTTGTAGATATACCTGATAGGTATGGAATGTTGTTGAGCAGAATTTGGTCTAGAAAATTAAATGGATACATAGCCACATATTGTTCACATATGTGGCTACCATGGAAGGGTGTTTCTAAAAAAAATAGATTTGAAAGAGAACCTAGAATCAAGGATTTGAATACTTAATATAACAAAACCAATGAATTTTTTTACAATTATTTTGAGTTAGGTGTTTATACTTTGGAAATAAAATTGGATGTAGGTGAATCTGAAAATGAAACACCATCTATTAATCCAATTCAGGATGAAAATATTGTTTGGATGCTTAAATTTTATGGATCTAAATCCAAATAAGGTAGTGGAGGTAGTTTGGAATTTATTAGTCCTAAATGTAAGTCATCTCTGGTAGCTTATAGATTACATTTTTCTTGCACTTGTGAATATGAGACTTTAATATTCGATTTGCAGCTAGCCTTAAAATAAAAAAATTAAATATTTGAAATTTCTAGGAGATATGGAATTCATTGCTAAATAGGTGAAATATCAATACAAATGTCATGATAAAAGGCTAATTCATTACAAAAATAAAGTTAGGGATTTGATTGATGAATTCCATGCTTTCAATATTTCTTTGATATCTAGGAAGAACAATCAAATTGTTGATTATTTAGTTATCACAATAGGTACTCTTGAGCCTATTGATAACAGGAGGCTAAATAAGTTTTCATTTGAGTTGATACCCTATCTGTCTATACCTAAAAATGTGAAAATTTACAGGTATTTGAAAGTGAAAGGCACATTTTGTATTTTGTAACTAATTCAGGAATTTTTTAAAATCAGGTGATCGATGAGGATGAAATATTGTAAGAAGATGAAAATGAATATCATGAGGTAAAAAAAAAATCAATGCGATTCCTAAAGGTATAGTTTCTCTCAAAAATATTTTTGATATTGATTACAAAAGCATAAGTTGTAATAAAACCTCACTCCCGTAGGATGCTTATAATTCCATTGATCTTGGGATTAGCAAAGACCCACATAATATACTCATCATGAAAAAGAAGGGATTGTACAAGCTCTTAAAGATTATGTTGATGTAATAGCATGGAGTTATGAGAATTTAAAGACTTATAATGAAAACATCATGACACATACTATTCCTTTAAGGCCAAATTCCAAACCATTTAGAAAAAAACAAAGACCAATTAACCCATTTATAGAGACTCTTATACAAAAGGATATTAAGAAGTTGTTATATGCTAAGATTATTTTTTCAATCAGACACTTTACATGGGTAGAAAACATTGTACTAGTTAGGAAAAAAATAAGTGAAATCTATTTGTTTATTGATTTTAGGAATCTCAATAAAGCCTCACAAAAAGATAACTACATCTTGCCTTCCATTGATTATATTTTGCAAATGGTGAATTATTCTGAGATGATGTCTTTTATTGATGGTTATTTTGGATATAATCAAATTCTTATTGACTCGAAATATAGAATGGAAACTACTTTTACCATGAAGTGGGGTACCTTTGATTATAGAAGAATACCTTTTGGATTGCTTAACGTAAGTGCCACATTTCATAGAGCTATGGACTATGCATTTAAATATTTGATAGGTAAATGCATAGTCATTTATGTTGATGATATTCCTATTTTCTCAAAGAATATATTTGACCACATTAATAATTTAAGAAAAGTTCTTCAAAAGTGTAGAGAGCATGGTATTTAACTAAATCCCAAAAAATGAATTTTTGGAGTAACTAAAGGTAAAATTTTAGGCCATGCCATTTCAAAAGATAGAATTTCCATAGATCCTAAAAGAATAGAAGCCATCCATAAAATATGTCTTCCTAGTAGAAAAAAATAATTATGATTATTTTTTAGGAAAATCAACTTTGTCAAAAAAAATCATTTCAGGATTTGTTGAAACTGTCAAACCATTGAATGAGATGTTAAAAAAGTATGCTAACATTAATTGGATTGGTGAAGCTAATGTTGCTTTTTAAGATGTTAAAAATACAATATTTTCTACACCTATGCTTGTGAGTCCTAATTACAATAAACTTTTCTATATTTATTCATTTTCTTCTAAACATTCTTTTGCTAGTGTATTAACTCAAAATAACGAGGATAAAATCCTATTACTTTATTGATTTCACCACTAAAATATACACAATTGAAATATGCTATTCTGGATAAACATATATACGCTCTTTTCAAAAATTTGAATAATATTAGGCATTACATTTTGCACAGTATAATTTTTGCAATAGTACCCAACCCAACTATCAAAAAAATGTTAATGTAGAATGAACTGGGAGAAAGAAGAGGTAAATGGCTGGCTACTTTATAAGAGTTTGATTTAGAGGTCAGTCTGATAAATATTGTCAGAGGACAGGGTTTGACAGTCTTTATATGAAATCAATCCTCAAATCGTGTGTCAACAATACACCATAGAAAGTGTATCGCTCCAAATTTTTTGCATCCTTACCTTCAGGCTATAGGATCCATGCCCGAAAGGGGGATGGGAAAAGGATGTCGCGGTACCTCGAACTGAGAGGACTTTGCGAAGGTCCCGCCTCTCAAGGGAGGTGTATTTTGATGATTTTTCGACGGATGGTGGGTTCACCAGGAAACATTTAATGGCAGTTTCCACGCCTAGGTTTGGAATGTGTTTTTATGTGTTCGTTTTTAACTTTAAGCATTCATATCCTAGGTTTGGCCAAATGAGTCTAAATTAATCTATATGAAAATGCAGATTTAATGAAGAGAACAAATTTAAGACAAAAAAATAGAACAATTAAGGAAGAATAAGAAGAATACCTGACCCGAATGTATGATGGAGATTCTGATGTTTGAAGTAGTCAGGATCGTCTGGAATTCGATAGAATCATCTAATATCAGACAAGATCATCTGAGATCAGACAAGATCGTCTGAGATTTGACGAATTCGTCAAACAAATTCATCAGAGACCTGCAAACAAAAGAACAGATGCAAAATATAGAGAATACTACTGTGCTAACAGGGGGAAACAACAGAAAATGACAGTATGAACACTGGAAAACAATTATGAATAGAAATTCAAACAAATTACGATGTTCTAATGATAAATTATGATCTTATCATGCAAGTTAAGCTATATGGGTGAACTCCAAATGCAAAATAGTAAGCAATAAGGATAAACTAACTAAAATGTAGAGTAAAACAATGAAAGGAATAAAAGAAAGCGCAAACTCTGGGCACTGATTGCCCCCAATGTAGATTACAGTCGAAATCGTCTGGAAGTGATGAAATCATCTCGAATTACGACAAGATCATCCGAGATTTGAACGAGATCGTCTACGATGATCTGAGCTTGCTCCGGCTGAAGATCAATGAGGTCCCTGCAAGAAAACTTCAAAATAACAGAGGCAAAATAATGTTCTAGGTATTCTAATGCATGCAAAATCAATTTACGAGGAAATTCAGCCAGGGGTTGGGAGGGGAAGATCCTAAGGATTAAATAAGCTTAGGGGAGTAGTTAGGAGGTTGGAGATCATCCCTATTTGGGAGATCTCCAATGGGGGAGGGTCTCTAATGGTGCAGACACGCTTCTGCCGAATTAGAGGCCCGTTGGAACAAAAGCTAACTTTGCAAAATTAGTTTTGCGACAAGATTGTCTGGACATCCTAGCCCAGACGAAATCGTCAGATCTGGGGCGATATCGTCTGATCGGCGATGATATCATCAAACGGTCAAAACAACCTCTAAAAATGGCACGAAAAAGGGGGAAACGGATTACCCGACGGTTAACGGGAAGTTTGGGAGGTTAAATTTGAATTTTAAATTATTTACTAAGGTGAATGTAATTATGACAATTTTACTGCGCCAATTTTAGGGTGCTACATTTTGCCCCCTCTTTAGCGAATTTTTCGAAGAAAATGCGTTAAAGATGAGTTCTTCTCAATCTACGAGAAAGAAAAAATTATTCCCCTTTTTTAGGCGACGATTCTTGGTCGAATCGTATGACAACTTACTATGGTGCCCCCTCCGTGTTTTTACCCAAATCGAACGTTTGAGGTAAAAACGCGGAAAAGCAAAAAAATTATTTTTGAATAAAATTAAGAAAAATAGGGTAAAACCCTAATTCATTTTTACTGTTCATTTTCTAGTTTTAGAGAGCTCTGAAGCAAAAATGGTGGAGACGATGCACAGATCAACAGAGGTCCAGCGCGGTCTATGGGTAAGAGTCTAGACTTAACTAGAATGCTTTAATTTGAATTTACATGCTTTGTAGGTAATTTTTAGATGAATTTTGAGCATCACGGCCATTTTTGGGCCGTCGACGTCGTCGAGACGAAATCGTCCCGATTTCGATGAAATCGTCTCAATTACGTCAATTTCGCCCTAGGGCGAAATCGACGAAAGGGGGACGATTTCATCAAATTAGAGACGATTTCGGCTTACGAAATCGGAGATGATTATGCTCAAATTTGGGACGATATCGTCCAATAGTGGGCGATATCATCAATTGCATAAAATTGAATTTTAACTTGCATTATTAATTACTTGAATTGTTTATTAATGATTGTTTGTTGTTTTGTTGTTTATGTTTGTAGAGAGGTTTGCTAAAGAGCAGGGAATGGAAGTATGGAGGGTTGAGGGATGACTTGGCCACTCTCACACAGGCAGAGCGAGATCAGCTGGCATAGGCCAGCTTGCAGCATGTGGCAGAGATGCCACAGGTGTCCACAGATATGGGGCTACTAACAGCCCTAGCAGAGAGATGGTATCTGGGTTCCTCATGTTTCCGGCTATCGACAGGGGAGATGACTCCCACTCTAGAGGATGTATGGAGGATTCTAAGAATCTCCATACAAGGACACTTGATCACTCCTACGGCCAATCGGGGCCATGCTATGGGACGACTGTGTGGTGACCCGAGCTTCACCCTGGAGAAGGGCAAAGTTAATATCGAGGCACTGCACCAGATGCCTGGGGCATCTAGACTCACACGAGTGCTAGCTGGAGTAGTTGGTGGACTTCTGCTGTGCCACCAGAGTGGGTGCAGGGTGCCATGGATGCTCGTAGATGTGATCTACGACATGCGAGACCACGGGTATAGGTTCTCTTGGGGCAGTTTTGTACTATGTCGATTGTACAGGATCCTATATGGGGTCATGTACAAGGGCGGTCGATGTCTGGTGATGACATCGCTCCTACGAGTTTGGTGCTGGGAGCACATTGCAGTGCGGAGGCCGGTAGGGCTTCCTCTGATAGGGGTAGACGGGGAGAGGCCCCGAGTGTTCTACTGGTGGCTCCGAAGAGGGTCACAGCGGCGGATCGACCTCCCTATGTCTCGAAGACTATTGGATGACTTGGTCCCAGACCAGATCACCTGGAGGCCATGGAGGGAGCATCCAGGGTGGGCCAAGGACGGACAGGAGTTGGCTCACATCAGGCGAGTCTGCTGGCTTTAGATGGAGAGGGGAGAGGTGGAGCTCCACCGCTATGACCGAGTTTTGTGGCAGTTCGGTCTACAGCAGGGGATCCCATCTCTGAGGGATTATGAGTTTTCCCGGACTGTCCGGGATAATACCACAATTAGCGAGGCGCCAGACATGCAGCGATTCTGGAGCCAGGACGCAAACGATGCCCCATTCCAACCAGTGGATGGGGACGATGCAAGGGTAGCCGATGGCTACGATGCCTGGTATGCAAGCATCCGCCCTCCTCGAATGACGAGGGCACAGGGTTCGATTCACGCGGTTATGCGTCGGATAGGGAGGCGGCACCAGGCAGCGATGGAGGCGGCCTAGGGTCACGACGGGAGAGAGCCAAGGAGGCCACAGGCACAGGAGAGGCCATAGCAGAGGGAGAGGAGGGAGGCGAGACCCCCATCTCCACAGAGGGAGAGGCCACCATCGCTCGATAAGGGCAAGGGCATTGACACAGGAGAGAGTAGCGAGATGGCTACTCTTCGGGCGGAGAGAGATCGTCTCTAGGCACAGGTGCAGACTCTACAGGATGAGGTTGCACGCCACCGAGCTGAGGTGGCACAGCTGCGGGACGAGATTGCATGCCTCAGGGCACGGGGCGGAGGGGCGAGCTCTGGGGAGCTGACATGGGCTATTGCCCAACTTACATTCTACCAGACATTGTATTATCAGCTGGTGCCAGAGGTGGATAGACTACCCCTACCAGCCAACATTGCAGATCCGATCAGGATCGGGTCATCGAGGACCACGTCCCGATCGAGGACTAGGACTACTCAGACTGTGATGGGGCCACCTCGTCCACCTCAGGGCGGGGGAGGAGATGAGGCAGAGAGCTCGAGGGGCTCTCGAGGCTAGAGGGCTGCACAGCTTTGTACAGACTGACATTGTATTATTATTTTTTTGTTGATAGAGGATTGAGTATGCCGAGGTACAGATTGTGGCATACCAATCCAATTTTGATGATGTATATATATTGTTGACATATATATGATATTTTTTTGATCATATGACTTGTGTTATGTGTATGCTGATGATGCTTTTATGTTTGATTGATTAATTTGATAATTGGAAGGATTCATGAAATTATATCGTTTTGAAAATTTATAACTTTGATGTCATGCTATAATATTTTAAATGAAATAATCTGATGTAACAAATTGGTTGTTTGTGATGAAATGTGATAAAAAAATAAAAGAGAGACTTCTAACAATAATTTCAAAGGACATTGTCGCTAGTATAGACCATTTCATGGAGTCGCTGCTCACTCGGTCGTCAAGCTAATCCCAGGATAGAAATATTGTTAAAAGTAAAAAGAGTGCTTAAGAGACTGTCTTAAGACTTTGGTGCAATGATGAAAATGAAGGTGATGATGGTTTGTTTTCAGATTTTCATGAAAATAGTATGCATGAAATAATGTTCAAATGATTTTTGCTAGGCATAAATTCCTAAGTGTGATAAAATTTTTGGATAATTCTTTAGGAATTATACCATCATTGCAAAATTGAAGGTTAACATAATGACATGAAATAATGAAAATGTGTTTGCTTTTTAAAAGCATAATTTGTGTAATAAAATGATTTAAGTCATATGGTTTTCATGATTTTTAAATAAATGGGGAATAAAAAATTGTTACGATGGTTTGCGCTAGGCATAGAATATGTAGGTATAGACTTATACCATCATCGCAAAAATCCAAAAAGAGATAGTTTTATTGCATGGTTGATTTTTGATAAACAGAAAATATGAAAATGAGGACTTGCGCTAGGCATAAAATTCCAATTTTGGTTTTGGAACTATACCATCGTCGCGAAAGTCAACCAGATATATATGTTTTGAGTGTATATTTTGAAAGAAATTTTTGATATTTCTATTATATAGTTGTCTTTATGGTAAACAACTCGTACTTGATTTATTCCAAACAAGCTGCAAAAATAATATTTCAAAGTATTTTGAAGACAAAAGTTAGATTTATAAGGAATCCCATGTGCATATG
This sequence comes from Wollemia nobilis, assembly GCA_028583015.1. Lineage (NCBI taxonomy): Eukaryota > Viridiplantae > Streptophyta > Pinopsida > Araucariales > Araucariaceae > Wollemia > Wollemia nobilis. The sequence continues at coordinate 4,375,241 of JAQPPZ010001753.1, forward strand.
TGAATTCATTTCCGATCTTGATTTATCATAATGATACACAAAATCTCTCAAATACAAATGTGTGTGCAATTGCTTTGTGCATTTACCAATTTTGAGCAAGGTAATATGATACAAGTGATTTGAAGAAACCAAATAAGTGTTCATTAACCATGATGTAGATGCATATAACCATACTAGACTACTATGTAGGTCGGATTATCAAGAGCTAGCTAATCCATAAGAAGACATAGGTCTATACAAAAGAAGGTCGCTAATGTGACAGACATATCACCACGCTAGGAGTTACCCAAGGCCAAGCAGGTTGGGCACAAACCACCTGTTATGGGGCTTACCTCACAGTTTTCGAATAATTGAGAATTCTAGGGATTCAAGCTCATCAACCCTTCTTTTCTTTTCAAAGGGTAGGGAAAGGGATTTTATTGCTTTTTCTTTCTGCTTTCTTTTGCTTTTCTTTTGAACTTTGCTTGTTTTTCTTTTTGTATTTTTTTGCTTGATTTTTGAGATAGTGCTTGAAATATTGCTGTAATGATATAAAATAACATTTTTTTTTCTCTTTTTCTTGAACTTTTCTTTTCTTTTTCTTTGCTAGGGATACTTGCTCGGATTAGCTATAGAGCAAGGGATTTTTATTCTCGGTAGGGGTGAGCTTGTCCTTTTGCCAATTCTCAAAGATTCTAGACCATGTGCATGATAGGATAGCAGGGGAAACTTTTCACTCAAGAAATCACATCTACTATGTAGCAAAACATGGAAATTACAAATATAATCATTTTATTGTGAAAATATGTGCTTGGTTTAAGTAAATAACAAGATCAATTCTCTATGCTCAAACTTTATTTAATTGAATTTTGTGGACTTTGATATAAGAGAGATTAGTAATCATGCCAGATAAAATCAAGATATTTATTTTTGTGAGTGTGCAAGTGAGGGATTCCAAATAAATGCTAATTTATCAAAAATAATTTGAAACATATAACTGCAATAATTGTAAGAGAATATATATAAATACTTTTTGAGAAATTTTGAGAATACTGACTCTCTCTTTCTTCTTTATATTGTTTTGGTTTCGAAAGAGTCAAGCATATTGTTGTTTTTATATTTTTATCATTATTTTGATTTTTGGTTTTATTTGTGTTTTTGAGCAAAAAATTTAACAAGTGCCATAAATAAATGCAACAAATGGTTTTGAAGATTTTGTGATGATTATGAATGTTTTTGATGTTTTTGGATTTTTATAAATTTGAAAGAAATACAAGATAGTAATTTTGAAATATTTTAAACAAATATATACAAGAATGAAATGACCAAATTTATGCATAGTAACGTTTAAGATGCAAAATATTCATGGGTTCTTTAAGTTCTTTACCATCTAAGGTAGATAATTTATATGCTCTTGATTCAAATTTAGCAGTAATAATGTATGGTCCAAGCCATTTGGGCTCAAATTTACCTTTAAGGTCCTTAGTTGCATTAGTATTTTTTTATTTTGAGGATTTTGATTTTTTTGTATTTTGATTTTAATTTATGAATTGAAATTGGTGGTATATACAAGATGATCTATATACACTATACAAGGTTATTTGAGTATAGCATGTCTAAGGTTGCTTCAAAATCAAAGGAGGTTTTGAAGGATAATCTAGTTGAGGTGAAGGTAAGAACAAAAGGTGATGAATAAAAGGTAGTGATAACAAAAGCTTTGTTATAATGTAAAATAATGTAGCAAAATATTTGACTTTTATATGTGTAAAATTGATCATGTTACAAAATAAAATGTAAGAAGGATAAGAAAGTTCTTCATTCTTATCACTATATTCCAAGTCTTGATAAGATGAGAAGGAGCATATGTGAAAGATATGCATGGATGTTATTTGGTAAACAAGAATGATCATATATGGATGAAGAAAAGTGATGGATAGAAGATAATTGTGACAATAGAGAATGTATAGAACTTGATGTTTCAACCGTTAAATATTCTTCAAATGGTTTTGGGTCACCATGTATGGTAACACTTTTATTTGTAAGTTCAAACTTCAAACATTGGTGAAGAGTGGAAGGGAAAACCCTCATCGTATGAATCCAAGGACTTCTAAGAAGTAGGTTGTAAGGTGAAGGACAATATCCTACATAGAATAAAGTATCCAGGATCTTGGATCCAATATTGAGGGGAAAAATTATAGTACCTTGAGCTTCTTGAATTTCATTGTTAAAAGATTTTATAATAACATTTGATTCATTAAAATCTTCTTCCTTTGTTTTGAATTTTTGGAATAATTGATAAGTGCATAAATTAAGAGAGGAGTCATTATCTAGCATGATAGTTTTAACAAGTGTTTCTTTACTAGATCCTGTAATGTAAAGATAGGAGTCTTCTTGTGGAGTAGAGGAAGGAATATCCTCATCATAGAATGAAATATGGTTAACCTCAAGAGGGTTTATACCATTAATTATGTTCTTAGAGAAAATATGATGAGGAACAAATTGTTGGCTAGGTATTTTGAACAAAGTTTCCTTATGAGAAATTTGTAATACTTCTAAAAGGGATATCTTTACTTGAGGATTAATCACTTGTTGTTGGTTATCAAAGTGGATTTCAGATTGAGATTTTGATTCTAAAGATGAGCTTTCTATGCTTACATTCCATTTTGGATCATTCTCTAGAGCCAAAGATAGTTTTGAAGGTTGGTCAAATGAGGAATCCATATCTTGAATATCAGATTGAGTTGATTGAACTTGAGGTTGCTCATTTGTAGTTTTTGTTACAATATTAGTAATATCATCATGATGGGACACATTAACATGCAATATTTGATTGGTTTCTTGTTGTTGATAATTGAATAGGGGTTCTTGGGAGATCCCCATGTCTTGATTGATTATTGGTATTTGTTGTGTAGGAGTTTGATTGTTTACTAGAGATTTATAATCAGTTGTAGATTGTAATTCCTTTATATTAAAAAGACCCTTATCAATCAAATCTTGAATTGCACATCTTAAATCTTTACAATTTTGTGTCATATGTCCATCTACTCTATGATATTCACAATGTAGCTCAGGTTTAAACCAATCTGCTGTGGTATCAAGTTGTCTTATGGAAGGAAGTTCAATCTTATTTGTGTCAAGTAAATACTTGAGAATTATATCCATTGGTTGATTGAGCTTAGTAAATTTACGTGATGAAGGTTTTTGAGAGGTTTTTGATAAATGCCTTAGGAATTTTGTCATAAAAGGACCTAATGGTTTCTCACCTCTACTTTCTTTATTATGGGTAGAATGATGACAAGAAGATTGTGAAGTATGAGGTGAGTGCATGGTAGAATTGGAAGAATAAGTATTTTCTTGTTGAAATGGATGTGTTGTATTGAAAGAAGAATATTGAAAAGGTGGTGGATGATTATATGTGGATTGATAGACATAATATGGATATATGGGAGAATAGATAATATCATTATGAAGAGGATTGGCAAAGGGATTGTTTTGTTGGGTTAAGGATGAAAAATGAGAGAAGTGTGATGGAGGTGGTGTTGAATAGGGATGAGGTTGGTCATAATCAACAAATGTATTTGGCTGAATTCTTCCAACATTACTAATGGGCTCATATTGATTTGAGTAAAAACTCATGGTTTCTTTAGTACTTCTAAAAGTAATATCTAGCATCTACTATTTAGAATTGAATCTAAAAACATACAAACTTGAAATGATGATTTTGTTTTTGTTTTTCTTGTATACATATATATATTTTTTTGTTTTTTGTTTTCAAAAGGTTTAAAATGCATTCACGTCGGGTTCACCAAAATGTATCGCTCCAAATTTTTTGCATCCTTACCTTCAGGCTATAGGATCCGTGCCCGAAAGGGGGATGGGAAAAGGATGTCGCGGTACCTCGGACTGAGAGGACTTTGCGAAGGTCCCGCCTCTCAAGGGAGGTGTATTTTGATGATTTTTTGACGGATGGTGGGTTCACCAAGAAACATTTAATGGCAGTTTCCACGCCTAGGTTTGGAATGTGTTTTTATGTGTTCGTTTTTAACTTTAAGCATTCATATCCTAGGTTTGGCCAAATGAGTCTAAATTAATCTATATGAAAATGCAGATTTAATGAATACAAAGAACAAATTTAAGACAAAAAAATAGAACAATTAAGGAAGAATAAGAAGAATACCTGACCCGGATGTCTGATGGAGATTCTGATGTTTGAAGCAGTCAGGATCGTCTGGAATTTGACAGAATCATTTGATATCAGACAAGATCGTCTGAGATCGACAAGATCATCTGAGATCTGACAAATTCGTCAGACGAATTTGTCAGACCTGCAAATAGAAGAACAGATGCAAAATACAGAGAATACTACTGTGCTAATAGGGGGAAACAACAAAAAATGATAGTATGAACACTGGAAAACAATTATGAATAGAAATTCAAACAAATTACGATGTTCTAATGATAAATTCTGATCTTATCATGCAAGTTAAGTTATATGGGTGAACTCCAAATGCAAAATAGTAAGCAATAAGGATAAATTAACTAAAATGTAGAGTAAAACAGTGAAAGGAATAAAAGAAAGCACAAACTCTGGGCACTGATTGCCCCCAATGCAGATTACAGTCGAAATCAAAAATAACAAGATCAATTATCCATGCTCAAACTTTATTTAATTGAATTTTGTGGACTTTGATATAAGAGAGATTAGTAATCATGCCAGATAAAATCAAGATATTTATTTTTGTGAGTGTGCAAGTGAGGGATTCCAACTAAATGCTAATTTATCAAAAATAATTTGAAACATATAACTGCAATAATTGTAAGAGAATATATATAAATACTTTTTGAGAAATTTTGAGAATACTAACTCTCTCTTTCTTCTTTATATTGTTTTGGTTTCGAAAGAGTCAAGCATATTGCTGTTTTTATATTTTTATCATTATTTTGATTTTTGGTTTTATTTGTGTTTTTGAGAAAAAAATTTAACAAGTGCCATAAATAAATGCAACAAATGGTTTTGAAGATTTTGTGATGATTATGAATGCTTTTGATGTTTTTGTATTTTTATAAATTTGAAAGAAATACAAGATAGTAATTTTGAAACATTTTAAACAAATATATACAAGAATGAAATGACCAAATTTATGCATAGTAACGTTTAAGATGCAAAATATTCATGGGTTATTTAAGTTCTTTACCATCTAAGGTAGATAATTTATATGCTCCTGATTCAAATTTAGCAGTAATAATGTATGGTCCAAGCCGATTGGGCTCAAATTTACCTTTAAGGTCCTTAGTTGCATTAGTATTTTTTTTTATTTTGAGGATTTTGATTTTTTTGTATTTTGATTTTAATTTATGAATTGAAATTGGTAGTATATACAACATGATCTATATACACTATACAAGGTTATGTGAGTATAGCATGTCTAAGGTTGCTTCAAAATCAAAGGAGGTTTTGAAGGATAATCTAGTTGAGGTGAAGGTAAGAACAAATTGTTGGCTAGGTATTTTGAACAAAGTTTCCTTATGAGCAATTTGTAATACTTCTAAAAGGGATATCTTTGATTGAGGATTAATCACTTGTTGTTGGTTATCAAAGTGGATTTCAAATTGAGATTTTGATTCTAAAGATGAGCTTTCTATGCTTACATTCCATTTTGGAATAATTCTCTAGAGCCAAAGATAGTTTTAAAGGTTGGTCAAATGAGGAATCCATATCTTGAATATCGGATTGAGTTGATTGAACTTGAGGTTGCTCATTTGTAGTTTTTGTTACAATATTAGTAATATCATCATGATGTCACACATTAACATGCAATATTTGATTGGTTTCCTATTATTGATAATTGAATAGGGATTCTTGGGAGATCCCCATGTCTTGATTGATTATTGGTATTTGTTGTGTAGGAGTTTGATTGTTTACTAGAGATTTATAATCAATTGTAGATTGTAATTCCTTTATATTAAAAAGACCCTTATCAATCAAATATTGAATTGCACATCTTAAATCTTTACAATTTTGTGTCATATGTCCATCTACTCTATGATATTCACAATGTAGCTTAGGTTTAAACCAATCTGTTGTGGTATCAGGTTGTATTATGGAAGGAAGTTCAATCTTATTTGTGTCAAGTAAATACTTGAGAATTATATCCATTGGTTGATTGAGCTTAGTAAATTTACGTGATGAAGGTTTCTGAGAGGTTTTTGATAAATGCCTTAGGAATTTCATCATAAAAGGACCTAATGGTTTCTCACCTCTACTTTCTTTATTATGGGTAGAATGATGACAAGAAGATTGCAAAGCATGAGGTGAGTACATGGTAGAATTGGAAGAATAAGTATTTCTTGTTGAAATAGATGTGTTGTATTGAAAGAAGAGTATTGAAAAGGTGGTGGAGGATTATATGTGGATTGATAGACATAATATGGACATATGGGAGAATAGATAATATCGTTATGAAGGGAATTGGCAAAGGGATTGTTTTGTTGAGTTATGGATGAAAAATGAGAGAAGTGTGATGGTGTTGGTGTTGAATAGGGATGAGGTTGGTCATAATCAACAAATGTATTTGGCTGAATTCTTCCAACATTACTGATGGACTTATATTGATTTGAGTAAAAACTCATGGTTTCTTTAGTACTTCTAAAAGTAACATTTAGCATCTACTATTTAGAATTGAATCTAAAACACATAAACATGAAATGATGATTTTGTTTTTGTTTTTCTTGTATACATATATATATTTTTTGTTTTTTGTTTTTGTTTTCAAAATGTTTAAAATGCATTCACGTCAGGTTCACCAAAATGTATCGCTCCAAATTTTTTGCATCCTTACCTTCAGGCTATAGGATCCATGCCCGGAAGATGTCGTGGTACCTCGGACTGAGAGGACATTGCGAAGGTCCCGCCTCTCAAGGGAGGTGTATTTTGATGATTTTTCGATGGATGGTGGGTTCACCAGGAAATATTTAATGGCAGTTTCCATGCCTAGGTTTGGAATGTGTTTTTATGTGTTCGTTTTTAACTTTAAGCATTCATATCCTAGGTTTGGCCAAATGAGTCTAAATTAATCTATATGAAAATGCAGATTTAATGAATACAGAGAACAAATTTAAGATAGAAAAACAAAACAATTAAGGAAGAATAAGAAGAATACCTGACCCGGATGTTTGATGGAGATTCTGATGTTTGAAGTACTCAGGATCATCTGGAATTTGACAGAATCGTCTGATATCAGACAAGATCGTCTGAGATCAGACAAGATCATCTGAGATCTAACGAATTCGTCAGACGAATTCGTAAGAGACCTACAAATAAAAGAACAGATGCAAAATATAGAGAATACTACTGTGCTAACAGGGGGAAACAATAGAAAATGAGAGTATGAACACTGGAAAACAATTATGAATAGAAATTCAAACAAATTACAATGTTCTAATGATAAATTTTGATCTTATCATGCAAGTTAAGTGATATGGGTGAACTCCAAATGCAAAATAGTAAGCAATAAGGATAAAATAACTAAAATATAGAGTAAAATAATGAAAGTAATAAAATAAAGCACAAACTCTGGGCACTGATTGCCCCCAATGCAGATTACAGTCGAAATCATCTAGAAGTGATGAAATTGTCTCAAATTATGACAGGATCATCCGAGATTTGAATGAGATCATCTGCGACGATCTGAGCTTGCTTCGACTGAAGATCAATGAGGTCCCTACAAGAAAACTTCAAAATAACAAAGGCAAAATAATGTTCTAGGTATTCTAATGCATGCAAAATCAATTTACAAGGAAATTCAGCCAGGGGTTGGGAGGGGAAGATCCTAAGGATTAAATAAGCTTAGGGGAGTAGTTAGGAGGTTGGAGATCATCCCTATTTGGGAGATCTCCAATGGGGGAGGGTCTCTAACGGCGCAGACATGCTTCTACCCGGATTAGAGGCCCGTTGGAATAGAAGCTAACTTTGCAAAATCAGTTTTGCGACAAGATCGTCTGGACGTCCTAGCCCAGACGAAATCGTCAAATCTGGGGCAATATCGTTTGATTAGCAACGATATCATCAAACGGTCAAAACAACCTCTAAAAATGGCACGAAAAATGGGGAAATGGATTACCCGACGGTTAACAGGCGGTTTGGGAGGTAAAATTTGAATTTCAAATTATTTACTAAGGTGAATGTAATTATTACAATTTTACTGCACCAATTTTAGGGTGCTACAGAAAGAATCACTACAGATGAATCATATAATGACATTGTGTATTTTCATTTGAATGGTAAGTATCTTGAGCACTTTAATGCTATATAAAGAAGATCACTTCAATTAAAGAGATTTAATTTTATTATTAAATTTGGTGCATTATACACAAGAAATCATGAAGGAGTTTTCCTTAGATGTTTGATTAAGGATGAGGTTATGCAAATTCTATAGTATTTTCATGGTAAGTATGGTATTGGCCATGGGTCAGCTAATGCCACAATGCATCAGATTTTGAGATGTGGTTACTATTGAACCCACATTTTCAAATATGCCCATGCCCATGTTTGTTCTTGCCATACATATCAAATTATCACCAATAGAGAATGAAATGCCTCCATAACTTTACAACCCGTATTTGAGGCTAGAACATTTGCACAATGGGGTTTAGATTTCATAGGAGTTATAAACCCAAAATTTTCACCTAGTTACAAAAACATTTTAACTACCAAAAATTATCATACCAGATGGACTGAGGCCATTCCCACTAAGAACTGTACTTCTAAAGTGGTTATTCAATTTTTAGAAGGACACATTATTACTAGATTTGGTATGCCATATTCTATTTTTTGTGATAATGGTTCTACTTTCACTTAACTTTAGTTCATATAATGGGCTTACGATAATAAGGTAAGCATAATGTTTTATTCAAATTATTACACACAAGGTAATGGTTTAGCAGAACCTACAAATAAAAACTTATTGTCTATAATTAAGAAATTGTTGGAAATGAATCTTAGAGACTGGCATAACAAGTTGAAATATGCTTTGTGGGTGGATAGAACTAGATCAAAAGGGTCCATAGGTACTTATTATAATTTAATTTATGGTCAAGATCCCATTTTTCCTACTAACTTGAAATTGTAGACTATTCAGTTTATGAAAGATTATCTTGAAACTCATGATAAAACAGAGGTAATATTTACTCACTTAATTATTCTTACTGAAAAGAGGGAAAATGCTCTACATCATTTTAGTAAGCATCAAGAGGTTGTTAAAAGGTGGTTTGATAAGAGAGCTACGGTCAAAGCCTTTAGGATTACTGATCTGGTTTTATTGTAGGAGAAGGTACACGAAAGGAAGGGTGATCATAATAAATTTGACAATATTTGGCTAGGCCCCTACCAAATTTCCAATATTCTTAGGGAAAATGCTTTTAGATTGTAGAATCTAAGTGGAGAGAACATTCCTTTGCCTACCAATGGCCAAATTTTAAAGCACTATTTCCATCCCTGAGACAATAGAGCGCAGTCATCACTTATATTCATCTTTTGCACATAGTTTTTTATTTTGTGAACTTGCCTATACATCGCTTTGTTGTTTCATTTTGCATTAGCTTATACATAATTTTGTGTTTGTACATACTAGTTGGATGCAGTCATCACTTGTTTTTTTGTTTTGTTGTTTTCATTTCTAAAGTTTTATTTCTCTATTTTTATCTTTTGATAATGTAGGCTCAAGTAAAATTTTATGTTTTGGTTTATGTTCACATTTCACTACTTCATTTTCTCAACTTGTTTTGGTTTTCATTTTCCAGATTGTGGTATAGCTGTGTAGTTGCAATAAAATTTTATCACTTTTTTGGAAATGTTGCTTAGTCATGGAAGATGAATTGCTCGGTTGAGATGAAGTGAAATTGAAGTTTACAAAATTATATTATCTAGTGGTTTTCTTGAATTATGGATTAGAATGGTGGAGATTGAAGTAATACGGTATTCTATTTAAGCTTCACATGTAAAACTATATTAAAAGGATATATTTTATCCTAAAATATGAAGTCATTTTGGTTTGTTGATTAGGTGAAAATTTTAAATACTTAATATTAAGTCTTAGATGATATCTAACCAAAAATGTGCATATGATATTTGTAAAGCAATCAAATGCTTATAAAAATAAATAAAAAATACAAATTAGTTAATTGCCTAGGTGTTTCAGATGATCTCTACTAAGGCTATAGATGACTGGCTGGAAGTAGAGCAAGGTCTATAAGAGATAAAGGTCATCTCCACTAGAGCTATGGATGCTTGTCTAATAGTGGAGCAATGCAGAGGCAATTATTTATGAGAGATATCTTTCATAACTAGGTGATAGAGGTCTGATGGATTCAAGAATAAAAAATGAATTCACAAAACACACACTCAAGATGAAATAGTGGAGTATTTATTATTCAGTGGAAACTATTTAACCCCATACTTATTGGATATTACCAGATGATTTATATTTGTTGATCTTAAATTTTCTTGATTTTATATTGGGTTCTTTATCCAAAATGCTTAGGAGAGTCACCATTTACTTTTGCCATCACACAACGTACCCCAAATTTGGGGACCCACTTGAAATTTTGATTTTGATGTGACTTTTTGTTTACATTGAGTGTTTTGTTGGTTAATTTATACCAAATAATTTTGTAGGGTTGATTACAAAGTTAAATTACATATCAAGGTTTCAAGGTGTTCAAAGAGAGTTTAAGTTCATGATGTCAAAAAGAGGTTGACCATGGTCATGATTTTAGCATTAAGTTTTTTATAGTTGATCTCATTGTCAAACCTTAGGAGACTCAAGGAGAATCTCCTCATAAATCTCAATGGGTTAAATTTCACAATATTTAATGAAGAGGTCAAAGGTTAAGCCTTATTAAACCATGCATAAATTATATACAAGCAAAGTCACATATTTTTATGGTAAATTCTGACTTGTATCTTTTACATTTTGAATTACCATTTGAATATTAAATTCATTTTGTGCTCAATCCCTTGATTATTTATACATCCCCATAAATTAATTAAAAAATTTAAAAATAATAAAATAAAATATATATTATAATAAAAGGTAAATGAAGGTCATTTTATATTTACCTAAGTAGTTTTGAATTAATTCTAATTCTATTTATGTATATTTCAGGTCACAAAAAGAATGGTGACTAAATTTTTGAGGTGAAAACCTAACCCAATCAACCAGTAGAGCAAGGTCAACATGGAGACATGGATACAAAGGCACAAATTCTAATGAAGGCAACATATTTTTTGAGATACACACAGGGAAAACCAACATATGTAGTCCATAAGTGCGATCAATGCGGTCTACCCTACCATGGATCTCGAGGTACCTCCAAAGGGCATAGTTGAGTCATAATACTTAGTGCTTACTCGTGTTGATAAACCTTCCATCAAGTTGTTATTGTATGCATGTGGGACCAAATAACAGTAGAAAATGAACTTGTTAGTTCTTTTTAAATTCATCTCTAACGGATATCTGATTCATCGACAACAACATGGTATTTTTTATTCCTTCTATTAGAAAAATGACTGTACCATTGTAATTTTTTTTTCATCACTTTCTAGAAAAAAATTCAAGGCACTGTTTATATATTTCAAAGTATCATCAAGTGGCATAATTATCCATTAATATACGGGTATGAACCTATCAAAGCAGGAATAACTTTGGCACTATTTGGAGGAGTGAAAATATATCTAATGGATAAAATCAAAGTTCTTGTATGAGGAGGTTATTATACTTTTGAGGCAGGGGAAATGACCCTTTCTTATAGTGGAGTGTGTTGTATTGATGAATTTGAAATTGACACTCATACTCGACTAGAACTCTGAGAAGATATAATGAACCTAGATGCTTTGGATGTTGTGGAACTTATGAAGGAGCCTTTACTGTTGAATTTATACATTGTGGTGGAATGAGTTAACAAAAGGAGGTAAAACACTATCTAAGTTCTATTTAGAGGAGATCTAAAAAACAATAGAAGGTCTGCTTCCTAGTTTCTTAGCTTTACCTAGTTGTCAATGAAATAAACCTTAAGGTTTTAGATATGGATATTCTTATTCAAAAGATGACAATGTAGGGATGAATGATTTTGCATAGGATATTAACTGAATGATGTGCACTCATCGGATGAGGATAAAACATTGTCTACAAGATGTCATGTTCCCATAATATCGTAGATCTGGAAAATTTGGATGTAATCGTTACACCAAGGAGAGATTTGGATGTTTCAATATGGTGGAAAAAGTTTAATTTTCAAAAACTAACGTTCACTCATCATCATCATGTGAAGTATTATCGTTTGGGTGATGCAATTCATGTGGAACCCAAGATAATTTTGTACGGATATTGTGATAAGGTGTGATCCCTATGCTTACATGGCACTTTATGAGGCAATAAATGATTAGGTAATACGAAGAGAATATAAGACAGAGTGTGATAAGAGATGTCAATGATTTTTTAATTAAGTATAATTGTTGGATTTCAAATAATCTTGTTTTGATTGAAATGAAGTGGAGATATCAAATATTTTTCTTTTGTTATTTCCTTGGGATATATCAATAATATGATTTATATTTTAGTATGCGTGCTTGATGTGAAGCTTAAATCATCTTTGAAAAAAAGGTTTCCTTATAGATTTTATTATGTGTAAAGAAAAAAAATATTTTGGTAAAAAAATTCAAAGGTAAAATAAAAGAAGAAGGAAGGAGAATGGACACAATGGTTACAAGTTGAGGCAAAAAAGGAAAATGAAGGGGATTTTAGAAATTTTAAATATCCATCCAAACGCACGAAAATAAGGTCGGAGAATATTGGTAGCGAGTGCATGTTGGAAATTTGATTTGTGGAAGAACATCTCCTCCCTTGTTGTTGGACTGCACCAAATTTCACCCATTGTAATTGATTTAAGCAAGGTATTCTAAAGGAAAATGAATTCAATATCTTCCATTTTACAATGTATTGAAAATTTTCATAAGTTTTATGAATGCGGATGGTAGACTTATTTATTTTTCTTAATATATTACTTTATTCCATTAGAATATTACATCAAATTAATTATGGATTACGTGAAGATTGACCGGTTTAATATTGATTTTAGTTTAGAATATTTCTCTATGCAAATTTGGATTGAAATTTTAGAAGTTACAATGACTTGTTATTTTCATTTTATTTTTCTAACCCTAGCCTTTTATTTTTGTTAAAGTTTCATCAAGTAAAAATAAAAAAGTATTGAAAAAAATCAAAACCCTTAAAAAAAGTACGTCAATTTCAAAATTAAAGTTCAAATTTTTGGTTTACGTAAGTTTACATTTTTTAATGAAAATTTGAGGTTTTAAAAATTGTATAATTTTTTCCAAATAATCAATTAGTTTCATTTTATGTAAAAATAGAAATTTCAATAGATTTCAAATTTTCATCAAAGTGAATAATTAATATGATATTCTAAATTTTTTACATTGCAAAGTTAGATTCAATCACTTCATTTTTATTCTCAAGCAAATATTAACAATCGAAGATAAAATTGGCCTAACAATCGAAGATAAAATTGGATTAACAATCGAAGATAAAATCTGATTAACAATCGAAGATAAAATATTATTAACAATTGAAGATAAAATTGGCTTAACAAGCAAAGATAAAAATTAACTTAACAATTGAAGATAAAATTTGCTTAACAACCGAAGATAAAATTTGATTAACAAATGAAAATAAAATTTGATTAACAATTTGAGATAAAACCAAATCTTCAAATGTTAATATCAAATATTTATCAAATTTTGAAGGTTGTTAGTTGATCAATAATTTCATATTTTCACAAATTCCATGAATACCAAAATCATTACAAATAAAATCAATCCAAAATAGGCCCCTTGCTATAAGGTATATGCAACACTGAGGTATCCAATTTTTTTTTTGGGTATTTCACATTCTTTTACTAAACATTACAAACAGATAAACACAAAAAAAAGAACCTTTGGGAAATCACAAATGTTTCCTTGCAAGAGAGTATATCCAAGTAGAATCCTGACTATGGGTATATTCTTGTGATTGGACAAAAATATCACTCAACATGTAGAAATATGTAGAATTATCATACCCGTAATGGTGGTGTGGTCCCCAAATCACTAAAAATTAACTTGTTGAAGCTCTAGAGATCTCTCATTAATTCTATGTAAGCTTCAATATCCTGGGTGGAAGAGATCCTTACCCTTATGGGCTATCAGTCCTAGGATATTAATGAGAACAAGGCTGAGAATGATGTGGGTCATAGTGGTATAAAAATTTGATACTTCTGTGTGGGGTCCACCTTTGTCTGAACTTTTATTTAGATCAATTTTTTTTGTTTTTATTTTGTATTGCATATGTAATGTGTAGTTTCTTTTTGTCTAGTCATAGACTCAATTTGGGCCTTATCGTAATTGTATGTATGTTTATCCATATCTGGTTTATCTGATTTTGGAGATGGTATTTGGTAATCTTTGAAAATGTACTAGTTGTAAGTGTTTTTTGTTTAATCCCTATGGGTGGTAACTAGAATATTTTTGTAAAAGGTTTGAGGATCCTTTCAAAATTCCATCCATCTAATAATAAAAAAAAATGAATGTGAACATTGAACTAATAATAACACTATTCATTATGTCTATAAATTATCGATAAAAACATTATCCTTAAAATATTAGTAGTTATTTATAGACAAGAAATATGGTGGATAATAATTTGATGAGTGAATATTAGTATTGATTTTTCTAAAATTTAAATTTGGAAAGGCAATCAACCAAAGGATCTATCTACTAATGAAAACAATGTCAATAATATCATAGCAAAAAAGTACTAATTCAATTATCTTTGATAGAAAGACAAAATCAAAATACATTTCCTTGTTAGGACACCCTAGTGGTATGGCATTGGACTATTACCTAGGCTATTCAAGTTTGAATCACTGGGAGGAAGGCCATCACAGTGCCTCAAGAAGTGTGGCCCAAGTTGTGCCACAAATTGTACTTCACCTTCAACAACAACGAAAAAAATAAAAATACTTTATAGAATTATCTCATTCATATTGTTTAATTGACAATACTATCAAACTATGATGGAGGTAACCCATAATAAAAGTCACATGTAACACTATTGTAAATGGATTTAATGCTAATATTTATTTTTAATTTCTTTCATTATTTTTTGGGGGGAGGGGGCAATGTCTCCATAAAACTACCCACATCGATGTGATTCAAATCCAGAAAGCTACCACTATAGGGGGAAATTTCTCCATAAAATTCTACTTAAAATGAGGGGAACCTCAGAGGGGCTTCAGATTGGAGCCGTCAACCTCAAAATGGCAAACACTTAGCAAAAATTGGTTGGTCTACTACCTCCACCCATTTTTATTTTTACTTTAATTCGTAATAAAATTGAGGACTTAAATATCAAATAGTAACTATCATGAAAATAAAAACTACTTAAATAATTCAATAATTAAATAATTATTTATTAATATTTGAGTCTTAGGGGTAGGACAACGACTTGAGCTTTGGATCTTCTTCAAGAGGTCTGAAGTTTAAACCACAGTGTGTGTGGTTGTGTGTTAAATTATCTATTGATAAGATTTGCTCTCCCCCTTATAAGATGTCATGGTGGAATAAATATGCCCAACCCTTATGGTCGTAAAAGTTTCTCACACTAATCAAATTTAAAAATAAAAATAAAAATATATTAATATTTGAAATTTTAAAATTAAATAAAATATCTATTAATTTGAAAAATATAATATTATTATTATTATATGAGCTTTTAAAAGAAATACAAACTCAATAAACAACCTTTAAAATTCTTACCACTCAAGTCAAGTCAAAAACCTTAGGTTAAATGATGAAAATGGTTTTACCAATCCTATACACATATGATAAAGAAAACCAAAGGCATTAAATGTTCTACAAATTTATTTAAATGATATTTATCAACCTAAGCCAATCTTAGATTTCCTCATTATCATGATGGAATATATCATGTTAAATACATGTCGATAAGTTCAACAAATATAATATGCACATGACATAAATTTACCTCTAAGTTGTGTGCTATGTCAATATTAACTACTCATGTTCTTGAAAAAACATCAATATATTTCTTGCAATAAGGACTATATGAAGGAAAAAATACAACCTGATCACTTCCCATAAAATACTTTTTTTTTATTAGTAGAAAGGGTTTTGAAAGGGTCCTTGAACATTTTACAAACCCAAGAAAGGAGAAAACCCATTGGTCAAAAAAGCAAAACAGGTAAGAGAAAAAGAGCAATGAACACCACTAAATAGAAACAACTCAGGTAGAACAAACCCAAGCACATGGACAATAATAAACAAAAATAAACTCATAAGGGAGAGTCACTCCATTTTCGTCATGTTATTAGGGAAGAAATATTTTGATTTCCCAAATCTTTGTCCTAATAGTATTGTTCAAATGTAAGGTAACCTTCCATGAGGGCTTACGGAGTAAGTTGTGGTTGGAAAAACTGAAAGAGGTGATGCCTCTTGATGGAATGCAATTATTCAAGTGACCCAAATTACAAGAAGCAAATGCCATCAGCATGATTGGCCATATTGACGTGTTGCAAAAAAAACTATCTACCACACATGGAGGGTCTATGATCTAACACCTGTGTTGGCCAACCAATTGAATGCCTTGTTTCATTCTTTATAAACATGTTGGATAATGATATTTGAATACTTTCTTATAAGTCTTCTGCATTCACCAATGATGTTGCACAAATTCCATGATGGGGATTGGGTGGATTTGAGGCAATTGATGATGAATAATGAGTCTCCTTCAATAATGATATTATCAATATTAAAACTATCTAGAATAAGAAATCCTTGGTAAATAGCTATTCCTTCAGCCAAATTTTTTGTTTCAAAGCCAATATTTTCAACATAGGCAAAGATAATTCTCCCATGATCATTTCTAACCATACCTCCACCACCTGCTTCTCCAGGATTTTCTTTAACCACCTCATAAAAATTAAACATGATCCACTCTGTAGGGGGAGGGGTCCACCTAATACTAGACCTGTCAACAAAAAAATTAGCTATGCCAACTAACACATTAGTGAGTTTAAAGTGAGTAAACAATAGGGACTCAAGATCAGGTTTGGGGGCATCAATAGATGAGACGAGTTGGGAAATATTGGTAGCAAAGGTGGTAATTATCCCATAAAATAATTTCATATTAATAAAATTGCATTTAAAGAACACATAAGTCTTTTAATTAATGTGGTATTGTCTTAATAAAACTGCATTCAAGTTTTAAATCTAAATTAGTGATAAAGTCTTTGGAGGTTTTTATTAACTTTTTTTTGGGTTAATCCCTATCATAGAAGAAAATTTAGATCTTTATCTTCATTTTATTTATTAGATATGAAGGGAGTGGAATAAACAAGATTTCCATAATAAGGTGAATAGTATAGAGGTCATTATACAGAGTATAAAAGTTATCATTGTTATTCTTGAAAATACATTTTTTATAGGTAAAAGTGATTAAGTGTGGGGTTTAATGGGTCCCAAACCCAAGTACATAAACTGGTACATAAACCAATAACATAAGATAACATAGGCCTACATATTGGCCAACAAAAACCTAAAAAAAAGGTCCAAAGAGTACCAGAGAAGGCTGGATGGAAATTTAACATCAGATAAAAAATATAGTTTGAGCAATACCCATGCAGGGGTTGCTTAAGAGAAGTAACTACCTAAAATACCTGTAAAGGAGCTATGATAAAAAAATTGCATAGGGGAAGATCACAAAATATCCATAAAAACTATAATAGACACCTGCACAAAAATAAACACAGTACTCAAAAATATCCATGCAGAGGCATTATAGACTATAGTTAAAATCCTATGCAGTGGATCAAAAGACCAAAAATAGATAGACCCAGCATGAGAACAAATAGAGTACTCAATAAACCCAAACCTAGAACTTTGTAACATCTTCATTTGCATGAGAATCTCTAGTATGGTTCAAGAGTAGCACCTTAAGAGTATTTTTGATCTTATCCATGACATTGATAATGTTGATAACGATGGTAACAAGGATTGTGTTGTGAGTAGTGATGCAAGTATCATCACTATCTTCGTCTAAAATATGGTAAGGGAAGCTTTGAATGGTATCAACCCTTGATTTATTAATATGGATTGACCTCCTAAATTGAGGCATACAAAGTCTTCAGTGATATCTTGTTCAAATCCTTTGAACTTGCTTAGAAATAGAATGAGACCATGAGCTTCCAGAAAGGTGTGAGACAGGGGATCAAGCTGAAGTGTAGGTGGCTCGAGCAAGGCCATATTGGAAATATTGAGGAGAAAGGAAGACCACATAATATTTTTATTGCCTAAGACACACAATGGTGAATAAAACCAAAAAGTTATAGACTGACATAGACCAGGGATGTAAATATAGAAATTTTTGGCACCATAGACACCCTTTTCGAAAGTTGAGTTGGTGTGATTGACATACCACATAATAATTCTCCTTAAGAAATCGACATCAGAAAAAATAGACATGTCACAGGAAATAATTTGTACATGATAGGGTAGGGAAAGGGTTGAGAGTTCCAAATGACTAAAAAAATAAATATTAAAATTCACAACATAAAATTAAGCATCTCGAGACTTAACACAAATTGACATTGTTAGATAACATCCAATTGCACAACTTAGACCTACTCAGGGACTTGACATGCTTGGAGAAGACAATCACAAGGTAAACCCACTGAAAGGGCCTATCTTGGGATATTACATACTTCACAGAAGGGAAATAGGAGAACCAAAAGCCAACACTAATAGAAAGATAAAGAGTCATGATAATAAAAAAAATTCTAGCATAAGAACTGGAACCAAAGAAACACATCATGATGAAAAGGGTAGAGTCAAAATTGGAGAAGTTGACCCACCAAAACCTGTGACCACATATTTCAAACCAAATTATTATTTGTAGCATTTAAAAATTCTTGGGAAAAGCTTTATTTTAAAATGGACAAAGATTTATGGATAAGTCCCCAATTGGTAAGAATATCTGCAGGTTTGTTAGCTTTGCGGTACACATGGTCGATAGAGATATCATTAAAATTTTGGGACAACTTCTTAGATTTTTTAACAATAGGTCTGGCATTCCAATAGGATACCTTGTTGTTTTTAAGAGTATTTATAATGTTTAAATAATCTCCATCAATAAAAAGGTTGCCTTTATAATCCTTGATAAGATATAACCCTCTTCACAACATATGACCTTTAGCAAAATTATTAGTTTGACACCCTAGGTATGTAACATAAGCTATAATAACTTGTCCACTATTGTCTCTAACTAGGCCACCTACACCAACATCCCCTGGGTTTCCTTTGGAGGCACCATAAAAGTTAAGCTTTAACCACTCACTTGGGGGAGAAATACAATGGGCACCCACTCTGGGATGGGATGCTGGTAAACAAGAATTGGAGTTGTAGAGAATATTTAAAGAAGAGAACATAATAGAATCCAATATAGAATTAGGTTGTTTGGGACAAGGGAAGAGATGGGAATTCTTGACAACAAAGGTAATAACTTTGTTGGCTACAGATATGGGATCCTTAGAGGAGGAAGAAAAAAAAATATTTTTTCTTTCAAGCCATAATTTCCATAAGATATGATGAAGGCTCACTTTCCATAAAGAATATAATCTAAGATTTTTGAATGGAGTAGGCCATTGGGTGAAAATATGACTCAACGAATTAGGAGGAACCCAAGAGATATGAAAAGTGGACATAAGATGATCCAAAGCTGTATTGGAGAAAGGACACTCTAGAAGGAGGTAATTGGTAAATTTCCAGGTATTCATGTATAAATAACATCTATTGGGGACAGACATACCCCTTTTCATATTGTTATCAATCATTAAAATCTTATTTTAAATGGTCAACCAGCTGAAATGAGAAACTTTTGGTATGAGGTATTTAATCCAACTCTATCATAAGGGATATGGACCATTTGATAATTAATAGTCAAATCATGAGTATATTTAATAGTGAACAACCTAGAATCAATTTCTTTCCAAAAAGGAGAGTTAGGATAATTACCAGTGGGGATGACTTTTGTATTTAAGATGGGTTTGAGAACATGGAATATGGAAATGTTTCCAACACTTGGAATCCAATGAAATATCAATGAAATATTCAACCTTATTGCTAATTAATGTGTTCATAAAAGGTTCTAAGACAACAATTTCAATGTTCTCTAAAAGCGATTGATTAGAAATCCATCTGTTAGTCTAAAAATTAATTTTGCTCCCTGTGCCTAATTTCCACCTTATACCCTTTTAAATTAGAGATATGGTTTGGGTAATTAATTTCTATAAAGTGGACCCATCTCTAGGAATATCATATTTCAGGAAACAATGGTTTTAAAGATATTTTTTATTGACAATTGAGACCCATTCAAGGTTGTTGTTGGTGAAAACCTTCCATGCTTGCTTGGATAACAAGGTTGTGTTCATATTAAAATATATTTGGATTCCCAATCCCCCCTATTTTTTGAGGAGAAAACCTTGTCCCAACTAACCATATGAAATATTTCCCTATCCTTCGTACCTTCCCGCAAAAATATTTTCTATATTTGCTCAATTTTTATGCAGACAACAACAGGAACTTTGAATATGGACATGAAATAAATAGGAACACTTTGGAGATAAGCCATTGTTAGGGTGGATTTGTTTTATTGAGAGATGAGTATCCCTTTCCAACTTGTAAGTTTTTTTTTAATCCTCTCAATAAAACTACTCCTCATGGATTCCTTCAGAGCACTGGTGAAAAGAGGAAGGCCCAAATATGTAGTAGGTAACTGAGATATAGCACATTAAAAATACATGCAATATTTGCTTTTCCATATTGAGGAGTGTTAATGAAAAATATTTCACTTTTAATATAATTTATTTTCTTACCTGCAACCTCCTCATATGTATCAAGAATACTCTTAATGGTTTTTGCTTCCCAAATAGAAGCATGAGTAGCAATTATGGTATCATCAACGAATTACTGGTGAGCCATGGCTCTTAAATTGGATGTAGGATTAATGCCTAAAATTATACCATTGGAGTAGGCATTTTTGAGTGTCCTACCCAAGGATTGAACACGAATAATAAAAAGGATGGGGGAGATAGGATCTCCCTATCTGAGGATCCTATTACTAGGAAAAAACCCTACTGCAAAACCATTTACCAAGACTAAAAAACAAGGATTAGAGATGCAATTGTGAACAAAATCAATACATTCCCTATGAAATCCAAATTTGAGAATGACAATAATCATAAAATATCTGTTAACTCTGTCAAATGCCTTATTCATATCAATTTTGAAAAACACGACAACTTTTTTGTTAAGGCTGGTAGAATGAAGGACTTCATGTAACGTGATAACACCATCAGAAATATTTCTTCTTATAACAAAGCTACCTTAACAAGGGTCTATGATATAAGGAAGGATATCCTTGATTCTTGTGAGATTTTTGTAAAGAACATTGCAGAGACTAATGGGTATGAAATCTGACATAGATTTGCAAATAGACCTTTTGGAAACCAAGGCAATGAAAGTGGAGTTGATATTTTTGGGTATAGATTTAGTTTGCTGAAGTTTAGTTATGGCATTACATATGTCAGGCCCAATTATGTCCCAAAAATTTAGGTAGAACTGAGGGGAAAACCCATCAAGGCCTGGGATTTTATCAAGGTGCATAGAAAAAATGGCCTCTTTAATTTCATCAGAGGTGAGGGGTTTGATAAGAGCCAAATTCATATCTGAAGTGACTAGGATGGGAATATGGTGGAGAAATTGTCTACCAACCTAGGCAATATTTTGGGGGTTTTCTCCCAAAATGCCCTCAAAGAAATATGAAGCTTCATTTTGGATCTCAAAAAATCCTTGGTGACGGTGCCATCACTTCTGGTTTATTCTTTAATTTTTTTCAAACTTCAATGCCTTAGAGTAGTGGCATGAAATAATTTTGAGTTAGATTCCCCCTATTTGAGCCAAAGGGTCCTTGATTTTTACCTCTGAAAAGTCTCCTCTTTAGCCAGTACATTGTGATAGTTTGCAAGAACCTATCTCTCTTAATTTTTGAGTTGTCCATTGAGTTATCCATTCTAAATTTGGAATTCAATACTTTTAGGCTTTTGTAAAATATTTTCCTTATTTTCAAATATGTTACCAAAAAATTCTCTATTCTAGATTCAGATATTTTATTTGACACACCTAATTTTTTGAGAAACCATGAACGTAAAGGACCCATGATAGTCAAATTACCACCAGTCAATAATTTTCTTTCGCAAATCTATGTGCTGAGTCCACATACCTTCAAATCTGAAGGAGAATTTAAAACAAGGACCTTCATCAGCTTCAAACAATAAAGAACAATGATCAAATCCAACTCTGGTAAGATAGATAAGAGTGCCACCACCCATCATTGGTATAGATTATTTAGACAAAAAAAACCCTATCAAGTTTTATTTGAATGTGTTGATCCCCAATTCTCCTATTGCTTTAGGTGTATTTTGCCTCTTTAGTTTGAACATCCATCAGCTCACAATCAGTCACAAATTTATGAAAATCCTTAATTCTTTTGGAGGGCATCAGGTTCCATCCTTGTTTGCTAGAACGAAAAATGGGAGAGTTGAAGTCTCCAATGATAATCCACAAAAGTTTTAAGAAATCACTTCTCGATTCAAAGTATCCCATAGGCCCCTACTATTGAGAGAATTTCTAGGGGCATAGACATTGGACAAAACCTAAGAGAAATTACTAATTTTATAGAAAAACATCATATTGAGGACCCTATCGGAAGAGAAAATGATTATGCCTTCTAACTTATTTGAGTCCTAAATACAGAGAAGTCCTCCAGATGTACCTTGAGTGGGGTAAAAATCAAACTCACCATTTTTCCAGATAGAATTTGTGATTTTCTAGATTTTATTTTGATCAATATTTGTTTCTTGCAGACTAATGATAGTTGGTCTATGTTCTTTCCTCAGAGTGCAAACAAGACTTTTCTTGATAGCACTGTTGAGACCTCTCACATTCCATGAGAGGATCCTCATTTAGAATTTTTGGAAAATTTTTGGCCTCCCTTACATTACTGCAAGGGAGGTTTGGGTATTTTTGATTCATCCTTCTCCTATCTGGGAAGATCTTGGAATAGGGTTTTATGGGTACCACTTACAATATATTTTTTTGTTTCCTCTATTATGATCATTTATAGAGGATATTCCCTTATTTTTATTTTCACTGTTGATATCAATAGAAGATTTCTTGAGACTTCTAGTGTTAATGGGGTTAAAATCATATTTATATTATTTATCCACTTTTTCTGACATGGGACTACCAATTTCCATATGGCCCTCAAGGGTGGATGGAGGTTTGAGATAATATTTGAGGTCGTAGATCTAGATGGGGATTGAGAATCCTCTTGGTCAAAAAATAGGATTTCTGTAGACACCAAAACAGCACCAATTCGATTATGTGACTGCAAACACTGATCGCTTTGACAAACACAGCCCCCAGGGCAACCCTCAGAGGTCAAACAGTGGTCCTAACCACTTTCATAGCAATTTTGTAAGGTCAAGAGGCAATTTGGTACATTTTGGCACTTTTCTCAGTATTCGTCTCACCCAGGGATGAATTCAAAATGGAATCCGTCTCACCCAGAGACGAATTATGAATTCATCTCTAGTAGGGACGAATTCTGAGTTTAATGGGCAAAAAGAAGAATGGCGCCAATTGGTAGCCAAAAATAGTTAGTTGATGACTCCTTCATCGCACGTGCGTGTGGGTGGACAAATAGGCCATTATAGGACTGTCACAAGGGCAGTTATGAAAGCCCAAGTCATGGAGGACTCCCCTCCCTCAATGGGAAGACATGACCGCCACATGGCACCTATGACCAACACATGGCGCTTGTGCTTCCCTCTCAAAAGAGACCCCATGGGTCTATAAAAGGTGGGACTTTTCTCACCCAAAGAGAGACAGATTGGAGGAGATTTCAAGCAACGAAGTGCTACCGAATTGAACACCCACTTGCATCCCCTTTGATCCACCTTCTCACATCCACCAATCTCTTTTGCAAGGGAGGTTGTTGGGTGGCTTTTGGAAGCTTGAATCTGACCCAAATCCAACATATGGACACCTGAATTAACCAATTTGCCGACCCCCCAATCCTAATAGGTTTTGGGCCCATCCCTAGTGGATTGGTGCCAATATCAAGTGCCAACGGTGGGAGGCCCACTTGGGCACCCCCGCACTTTCTAAGTTTTATTCCAAAAGCATTCTAGAATATTTTTTTAGGTTGCATCTCATGTTATTCTATTTGGTTAACTCATAGCTTCAATTTCATAACATTTTGATCAGATTTTATCATGCCTTTTGTTGCTTTGTTGTCCTACTAACTTGCAGGTGGCGACATCGAATTACCGAGGATAGAGGCCAAATTGGGAGAATCGACCATCTAGGTCATCCCAAAATGGCCCCAATTACATAACCCCTCTATTTGCAGGTGTTTTGGAGGTCTCAGGATTCGACATTGGAGTAGTACCAGGTCGGCTTTTCCAACACAGAAGAATTCGTCCCACCCAGGGACGAATAGCAGTCAGAATTCGTCCTTCCCAGGGACGAATTCTAGTTGAAGGTAGATTGGTCGACTGTCTCAGTGGCAGTGGCCTTCTGGTGATGTTTTCTGTCCTCTGTCAGGTTTTCAGGTCATTTAGAGTCATTTTACTCACAGTTTCAGACAAATGTTTGCATGCATCTTTTGGCGATTTTAGAGAACAAACACTTCTTATGTGTAGCAGGTGCTACTGACATCTTCGTTGTTTCTTTGTTCGTAGGAGGAGCAGCAGAGGTCAAAGACTCATCGAAATTAGCGGTGGCATCATCTTGGCCCATCCATTTCAAGTGTGGGCACGCGAAAAGAGGAACCTTAAGTCTCGATTGTAGTCAAATTCTTTTAACGCTCCTAGCCCTGGAAAAGGGAGGAGGCGTATTTGTAACAGATATCAAGAAAGTTTAATGAAAGGGATGTGTTTTCTCTATTTTCTTATGTCTCTTCCAATGCGTTTCTTTCATTTCATGCAATTTACATTTCTAGGACTTAAGCGTATTTTATTTTGAATGCATCGCAATTAGTGTTTCCTTCACCCGGAATCTCGTGCTTTCAATTTCAATTGGATTTGAGGTAGTGTCACCCTCACTAGGTTTAGGTCCATAAAAAGTAGCTCCTTTTATAACATCAAAAAAATTTTGAAAGACACAAATGGAACTCACCTTTGGATGATCATTCTTTGAATCTTGGATTTTAATCTAATTTCATTTGCAATTTTTTAGAATTTACTCCTTCTTCTGGTAGCTATTTGGTTGCTTGCCCTGTAGGGGTCTACATTGTTACCGCATTAACTGCAAACCACTTTGAGAGGTATTGGGAAATTTCATCTCCTTTGAGTTTCTTAGCAATGGGTATTGGATTTTGAGATGGCCTTGAGCCTTGCATTCAATGCAAAATGCAAGCTTATTATCATATTCTATGGCCTGACATCTACGATAGGAGCCATAAACCAGATTTATCCAAGTGGGAAGCTAGGAATTCAAATTAGTATTAACATAAATTCTAGCATGTACCATGCGAATGCATGCTTTGGTCACTCAGTTGATAGCAAAAAACTCACCTATATATTTGCCAATACCCTTTAAAATATCTTCGTACCAAAAATGGACAGGCAGATCTGGCAACCAAACCTAGTTTGGTACAAAATTTATGCTCTATATCTTGGGTTTGAAGTCTTCACCCCACCTCCGAAGAAAGAGACTCTTTCAATCAAAGAACAAAGGACCCTTGGTAAGGATCCAGGAGGTATCTTCTTCATTGTTGATTTAAATAAGGAAAAAAACATTTGAAAGGGCAACCAAATCCATATTGCCTAGGGTTTTCTATTTTGTATAGGCACACCACTGAATAGATTCTATATCTGATGATCCTTCGATAAATTTTCCAATAAAATTATGGTATTTAACATAAATATAATTTGTCATTAAGGTTTCAGGAATTACCAAGTCTTCACCGGTTGGGAGTAAGAGGGTTTCACTACTCGAAGGAGGTTTCACAGATCCTTTAATTTCTCAGCATAAGAACGAGGAGAGGAATAATGGTCTTGAGATATGGACCCATTGTACATGTGTCCCTTATTAGGAGTATCCTTGCCCCCTATGGTCTTCACATTTCTAAAACCATAAGGATCTAAACCAAAACCTTCAGTATTAGCATACATTGTACTGCCTATGACCGTTGTGGAAATTTCATCTTGATTTACCTTATTCACTTTCTTGCCTCCCATATTAGTCACATTTGAAGTCACAGATGCCATCTCTAGAGTTGCTTGCATCAACACAGATGAAATCCTTGCACAATTGCTTACTAAAAATATTTTTCACACATAAGGATGTGCTAGGATATGTGTTGCTCCAAATGATCTGAAAAGTGGTGGATACGTTCTAGGGTTTTTCAGGCATCTACCCTAAAAATATGGTTATTAATATAGACAACCAAATCTATAAAAATTAGTTGGAGGAAAAATAGATTAAATGGCTAAAGTGAAAGCTAATATGAACCCTTGAGAGTGGGTGAAACTAAATTTAGTTTGCAAAATAGAAATATGAGATGAACTCCTCCCTTAGAGTAGGTAAATCTGAATTTTAATGGAGTCTCTAAAGGAAATCCAGGGAAGGATCTAGGAGGAGAGGTTCTGAGATCTATATTATTGGTGGTGATATATTGTTATACTATGAACTTTGGTCATATATCAAATCATGTAGTAGAGGTGAGAGCCATGATTACAGGAGTAAGACACAACAAATATGAATGTTAAGAAACTTATAGTGGAAGTGGATTGTATGAATATCATTAATAGTTTGAATTTCAAGCAATTTTCTAGCTAGAGCATTGAAAGTATTATTTAGGATACATTGAATATACTATAAAGCATGAAGTCATTTGTGATCCAACACATCTATAGAGAATGTAATATTGTGGTTATTATTATGAATAATATGGAAGTTGAGATGGATGAATCCAAGGTATGAAATGATGCTTTTCTAAAGGATTTGAAGATTATAACTCTAAATGAGTTATGGAAGTTGAGATGGATGAATCAAAGGTATGAAATGATGCTTTTCTAAAGGATTTGATGATTATAACTCTAAATGAGGAAAAACACCTATGATGCTACCAAGTTAGAAGTTATAAAGGCTAAGGGTGAGAAACAATGGTGAAATTGTTCTATTGATCAACAATGCATTACATAGTTTTATAGTTCTTGAAAGAACTAAAAATAGACACGGTGGTTGAGAGAAATCCTCTAAAACTTATAAAAACAAACTAACTTAAAGATAGCTCTTATCCTAACAACATTCTAATCTTGGACTATGGTCAAACATTGACCAACCAAGCCAAAACCTCAATGTATGCTAATCAAATTAACTAGAAATATGTAAATAAAAACATTAAACTAAAACTAAATACTAGGACTAAGGAGGCAATGTTGAAAATATTCCAACATTCTCCCCCTTGATGCTAAAGACACTCATGCAAGAGTTCTTTAAGAATCATAGAGGAGAGGTCAAATCATGTCGACAAATTATTGCCGACAAAATGGTAGCCCGTTCACACTGGAACATGAAAACAAGTCTTTTTTAGGTAGCTAAGTAAGAAGACATGTTCACACTTGCAACATTCTCCCCCTTAAAGTTGAAAGGACTGACTAGAAAGTCTCTCAACTTTATAAATTGAGCTTTAGCCAAGCCTTTAGTGAAGATGTCTGCAACATTCTCCAAAGTGTGGCAGAATTGAAGCTCAACAATTTTTTGCTCCACCATATCTCGAATGAAGTGGTACTTCATATCAAAATGTTTCATTCTACTATGGTGGATTGGATTGTATGACAACTAAATGGCACTGATGTTGTCATAGTAGATTCTGGTCAGACCACTTTGCGGTTCTCCAATATCTTCCAGCACTTTTCTCAACCATAACACTTGAGTACTATCATATGTGATTGCTATATAATCAACTTCCATAGAGGAAAAAGCTACTACAATTTGCTTTTTGGAACTCCATGTTATTAGTCCTGACCCTAGACTAAAACAGTTCCCTAAAGTTGATTTCCTATCATAAATGTTGCTGCCCCAATCACTATCACTGAAGCCTACAAGCTTGATAGTGTTACATTTATGGTAATGGATTCCAAAATCCCATGTACCCTTTACATATCTAAGAATTCTCTTAGCTGCCTGCAAATGCAGCTCAAAAGGGCTAGACATAAATTGAGAGACAAGAGAAAAAGCATACTGAATATCAGGTCTGGTGTTTGCGAGAAACATCAAACTCCCAACCATGCTTCTGAAAGTGGTCACATCAACTTTTGGTACTCCATCATCTTTACTTAATTGGATCCCATGTCCAACTAGAGTTGCAACTGGTTTGTAATGTCATGTCCCGAGCATACTTATGTTGACAGATGAAGATCCCTATATTTTACTGATGAACCTCCATTCCAATAAATTAGTGCATTAAGCCAAGATCCTTCATCTCAAACTGCTTCATCATGGAGCACTTGAAATCCATATTCACCTTTTCATTACTGCCTATGAATATGAGATCATCTACATACAAGCAAACTATAAGGATGTCAATACCTTGCTTTAGGTAGTAAAGGGTGGGTTCATTTTTGCTTCTGGTGAACCCAAAATCTTTGAAGTACCCATCAATGTGTGAGTACCAAGCTCGTGGTGCCTGCTTGAGGCCATAGAGTGCCTTTTTTAGTCGGTAAACAAGGTGCTCCTTGCCTTTCTCTTCAAATCCCTATGGTTGCTCAACATACACTTCTTCTGTCAAGTAACCATTGAGAAATGCACTCTTTACATCCATGTGTTGGACTTCCAACCTTTGTGAGCAGCTAAAGCAAGAACTATTCTGATGGTTTCCTGTCTGGCTACAGGAGCAAATGTCTCCTCATAATCAATACCATACTTCTGTGTAAATCCTTTTGCAACCAATCTTGCTTTGTGCGACGCGAGCGTGCAACGTGCGCTTTGCGCTGGATCTGTGTCCAGTGGGGGGGGCCTGCATCCTGCATCCCGCGGGGATGCAGCTCCCTACGTCCTGCGTCCCATGAATTTTTTATTTTTTTTTATAAAATTTATCATGCAATGGCGTGAAAAAAAAAAAATCACGTCGCAACAGCAACCTTCTCCCAGCACAGCAACCTTCTCCCAGAAAATAGCTTCGTCCGCCTCCAGCCTCTCTCTTCACGCCACTGGCTCTGATGCCATGTTAGAAAAACGATTAACTTGTTTATTGAATTGTGCAGTTTAAATAACACTGCAATAACAATAATGCCGGAGGTTGCCAAACCAACCAGCGTACAATAGCATGTTGTTATAACAAAATAACAAATGTATAAGAAGACAAATAATGAAATAACTACGCTAACATATGTTGTAATAGATATATCAAAACCCTTATCATAGTCTATTAGGATTACATTGATCAAGAGAATGTAATCAACAAGTGGATAATGAAAATATTACACTTTGATGTCGTAAATACTATGAGACTATACACATGACAAGAGATTTTAAAGTAAAAATAATGGACAAAGAGATGGTAAATTTTGGATAATGAAGCAAGAATGTTATATCATAGTTGAATATGAGATTCAAATAAAAAAATTTGCACTCTTAAAAAAGTGGTAAAAAAATTCCCTCTATATCATAAAATGGCAAAGGCTATTATAGTTTACTTGAATCAACCACTAGAAGATAATGATGATACAAGGTACAAGAAATTAGAATACACAAGTTGAAACTAAGTAGTTAAAGGTGTGAAAGGATATGGGGAGATAAAATTTAAAGTAATTAAAACAAAATAGGTCAAGGTTAATCTAGGTAAATCAACTTTATTATCCTATAGTATAAAATCCTTTCATTTCAATAAAGCTAAAGTAGTACAAAGTGTATACATTGCACTTTTGGGTTTGAAGAGTAGCATACAAATTAAATACATATGGAGGGTATTCATGAAGATTCAAATTTTCTAAGGCAATATAATAAAATAATAACTATCGATGATCATCCTTGTACTTTAGGGATTCTAAGGCAACATAAATAAGAAAGTTTTTGTGAGGATATTCCTTTCATTTCAAATACTACAAGGGATCATAAATATTTAGAAGATAATTCTTGCTAAAAATAATATATAAAATAAAGGATATGGATGAAGATGAAGGTGTTGGTGAGAATTAAAAAATAAGAGGAAGGTCATCAAAGCAAGAACAAAGAGAAAAGGAAAATAAAAGGGATATTGATTTGGAAGCCAAAAATAATATCAAAATATTAATAAGATGTGGAGATAATCCCACTAGTAAAAATAAAAAATTAAATGGTGTCATGAAATATTAGGGGTATGAATAAGACCTATACAAAAGATTTATTAAATAATTAATAGGTTGTTATAGTTCTAATTATATTTTAATATGAAATACAAGACTAAATAGTGAGAAGAGTAGGAAGTTTTATTGAAGTCAACATATTCTTGGTTCCCTAAGAATCAAATTTGGTTAAAATGAATGACCCCAAAGATTAATATATTTTTTGGTTGGTAGCTCAGGGTAAGTTCTTAACATTGGATAGCCTCCAAAAATGAGATGATTTTGACTAATGCTTATTTATTGTGTAGATGTGCATAAGAATCCACTAGTCATATTTTATTCAATTACCCCTTCACGTAGAATTTTTTTAGCTTCTTTCTCAATGAATCTGGTGTCCAATAGATTTTTTCTAGTAATATTATAGACTTAATGGATCAATGGACGCCCCCTTTCCTTTCCTCATGACTTCGCTACTTTTAGAAGTTTGATATACCCCACTTTTGGTGGCACATTTGGAAGGAGATAAATTATAGGGTGTTTAATAACTAGACACTCATGGTATAGCATTGATAAATTCATTTTTAGAATTTTATCAAAATGCCTTGGTAACTGAAGCGTTATAGTTGTTCTATGGATTGCTTCCCAAGTCATACATTGATACAAATATGGTGATTTGATCTTCTTCTAGTATTACTTCTCATGTTCTTGCATTCTCCTCTTTTGATTACTTTGAACCCCCACTTTATCCCTTTGAATTTGGATAAAAATCGGCCCCTAAGGAAGCCAATTGATTTGGTGAACCGTAGTGCTAGTATTTGTTAGATTTTATTTATTTCAATGTTCTCCCTATCTTCTAGTGGAGGCCCTTTGAGTGATACTTAGAGAATTAATTGTAAGAATATTCTGGAGAGTGAGTATCAAAGTTCTATTAGTATGGTCATCGTTGTGTTGGAATCCATATCTTTGTCAGTTGAGGATGACATGAGAAAGATTTTACAAGAAAGAAATATCCTCTCCTTTCTACTAAAATTTTCTATGTATCACAGGAAAATGGCCAAACATCTATCCTAATCATGGGAAGATGGAGAGATTCAGGTAGAAAATATGAAGTTCAATATTAACATTCCCCTCATTGTCGAGATCACAAGACTTGTGGTAGACGACTTGGTTCACAATCGTAAAAAAAATTCATTGGAAAAGGAGGCCTAGATATTTTTGGGAGAGGAAGAGGAACTTGTCAAGATTTAAAATAGATTTAGGAGAACCTCCCTGAATGCCCCTTTGGATTGGGTGATCCTGGTAATCATGTATTTTTTGACCCTAGATGAGAACCAGGATATCCTTCATAGTTATCATTTCATGATTCTAAATTATATTCAACACAAGAAGATTATGAATATTCTATCCTTTCTCTTCCAATATTTGTCTAGATCGGTTAGTAAGGTGAAGAAATGGGTGGCATCGGATCTAATCCATCAGGGATTGTTGAAAATGATATTTGATTTTATGGTGAGTTCAAGGGGTATATATGGTGATAGTATCCTAAACTCTTTGAATAGGGTTTAGCCTTCCATTATGGAGTTTCTTGACTCATCTATATTCAAAGATCATGAATATCTAAATTTGTAGGCCATTAATGTTATGCCCATTATTGATATGGCAAGGGGAGGAATTGACTCTCACAAAAAAGGTTCTAGAGGAAGTGAAGGGACATGCTGGTCTAAGAGGTTGGTTGCCAAAGTGGCTAACTAGGGTAAGGCTTCAATAGAGATTGATGAATATGAATATGAAAAATAATTGCCACCCTCTAAAAACATAGGATTTTTCTAGGTGGGAGTAGGAAGGTACAAAAATTCCAAAACCTTAATGGGGTTCTAGAACCAAAATCCTTGAAGGGTAATATTATGAAACTACAATGATCTCTTATCGACTCTCTGTAAGCCACTATTTCCTCCATGTAATATTCTATTTCCATACAGAGGAAACCTTTACAATTATGGGTTGGTAGGCCTAGGAGATAAATGAAGAAAAGGTTGACAATGATGTGATTCCAAGTGACACAAAGAATTGACATCAAAATTGGGACCAAATTGCCTTGTTTCGGGTCTAGTTTTATCGTGGGGTTTGGTCATATTCCTTATGTGGCTTTGGTATGCTTTGGTTGTGTTGTGTTGGGTTTTACAGTATTTTATATATGCATATTTATCTATTGATGGTGTTAGTGGTGTTATATTTTATGTTTCAGATGTATATCGGTTATATATGATTGGAGTATCCTTTCTTTGGGTAGGATATTCTCTCTTTTTGTAAATTTTTGAAGATCCTTTCAAATATCCTTCATCCATCTAATAAAACAATAATCTTGGTCTATTGCATTTATTTCTATTATCTCTCATAAATTTTTTAGTTTGGATCCTTTTCTTCTTTTCATGAAACAAATGTTACCAAAAACTTTGGTATTCCAAATCTTTATTTACCCCTTAAGATATTTTATCATTTAAAAAAAATTATACATAAACAATCCTTTAAAATTTACTTCATCCCATCATCACGCAACCATATAGAAGAAATTAATGTTGTGAAGTGACATAGACTAGAAGTAAAATCACTTTAGATGACCATTATTAATTAAATCACAAGTCAAAAGAATGAGTTTGTGATCTAATATTTCTCATAAGAAAATACCTAAAGAGAATATATACTCTTTTTGCAACCATATTTTGAATAAAAAAAGTCTTTCCAATATTTCTACTATATGAGTTTACCCAATGCATCTATTATCACATGCATATTAAAAAATTGAAAGAATAGCATCCCAAAAGAAAATTTAATTGATAAGCAAAGAAAAATATTACACTAGTTTAGAACTTCTAAGAGTACAACCCTTAATTTATAGAGGGGATAAAATTATCTTGAAGTCACCCACAAGAACCCATCAATCACAATTACGAATAATCATTATGTATAAAATACCCTAAACTCTTTTCAATATAATTTCTTATTAACTATAGTTGGATCATATACATTTACAACCACATATTTGACATTTTCCTCTTTCTCACAAAATGGCCCAACAACCCACTTACATTTTTCTTCTTATAATTATCCATCCTAATTTTATTTATCCCATATTATCACAACACTACTAAAAGTTATTATAGATGAAATTACCAAATAATCCTCCATTTTTAAAATATTTTAAAATCATCCTTATATTTCTCACTATTTAGTCTTGTATTTCATATTAAAATATAATTAGAACTATAACAACCTATTAATTATTTAATAAATCTTTTGTAGAGGTCTTATTCATACCCCTAATATTTCATGACACCATTTAATTTTTTATTTTTACTAGTGGGATTATCTCCACATCTTATTAATATTTTGATATTATTTTTGGCTTCCAAATCAATATCCCTTTTATTTTCCTTTTCTCTTTGTTCTTGCTTTGATGACCTTCCTCTTATTTTTTAATTCTCACCAACACCTTCATCTTCATCCATATCCTTTATTTTATATATTATTTTTAGCAAGAATTATCTTCTAAATATTTATGATCCCTTGTAGTATTTGAAATGAAAGGAATATCCTCACAAAAACTTTCTTATTTATGTTGCCTTAGAATCCCTAAAGTACAAGGATGATCATCGATAGTTATTATTTTATTATATTGCCTTAGAAAATTTGAATCTTCATGAATACCCTCCATATGTATTTAATTTTTATGCTACTATTCAAACCCGAAAGTGCAATGTATACACTTTGTACTACTTTAGATTTATTGAAATGAAAGGATTTTATACTATAGGATAATAAAGTTGATTTACCTAGATTAACCTTGACCTATTTTGTTTTAATTACTTTAAATTTTATCTCCCCATATCCTTTCACACCTTTAACTACTTAGTTTCAACTTGTGTATTCTAATTTCTTGTACCTTGTATCATCATTATCTTCTAGTGGTTGATTCAAGTAAACTATAATAGCCTTTGCCATTTTATGATATAGAGGGAATTTTTTTACCACTTTTTTAAGAGTGCAAAATTTTTTATTTGAATCTCATATTCAACTATGATATAACATTCTTGCTTCATTATCCAAAATTTACCATCTATTTGTCCATTATTTTTACTTTAAAATCTCTTGTCATGTGTCTAGTCTCATAGTATTTATGACATCAAAGTGTAATATTTTCATTATCCACTTGTTGATTACATTCTCTTGATCAATGTAATCCTAATAGACTATGATAAGGGTTTTGATATATCTATTACAACATATGTTAGCGTAGTTATTTCATTATTTGTCTTCTTATGCATTTGTTATTTTGTTATAACAACATGCTATTGTACGCTGGTTGGTTTGGCAACCTCCGGCATTATTGTTATTGCAGTGTTATTTAAACTGCACAATTCAATAAACAAGTTAATTGTTTTTCTAACATGGCATCAGAGCCAGTGGCGTGAAGAGAGAGGCTGGAGGCGGACGAAGCTATTTGCTGGGAGAAGGTTGTTGTTGCGACGTGATTTTTTTTTTTTCACGCCATTGCGTGATAAATTAAAAAAAAAATTCACGGGACGCAGGACGCAGGGAGCTGCATCCCCGTGGGACGCAGGATGCAGGCCCCCCCCACTGGACACAGAGCCAGCACAAAGCGCACGTTGCACGCTTGCGCCCCGCACCCCCCCCGGTCGGAACGAGACGCACGGACAGCGCGCGCGCGCTCCCCAGCCCCCAACCCCCCCTCCCCCTCGTTGGATGCTGTGCAATGCTCAGACTGAGCGTGCATGCCCTTGGCTGACGCAGCGCAGCCGAGCCGTGCGCCCCCCCACCCCGGGCGAATTTAAAAAAAAAAAATTCCTACGAACGTAGCGAGCCGCGATGCGCAGTCGTGGACGCTGCGGCAGGAGGTCACTGCGGAGGCAGCCACAGTGGGCTCGGGAAGCAGAGAGGAGGACGGGAGAGCACGAGAGGAGGTTGCTGCGGCCAACTTGCAGAGGTCGGGCAGCAGACTGAGGACCCTCCTCAAATACGAGGGGGCCTCTTGATCCTTTCGGATCAGCCCGCTGGCTCACATGGTCGTGAGCCGTGCGGTAAGGCTCTGGGAGCCTGCAGGTCGGGGGTTCAAATCCCGCCGACTCCCCCCTTTCAAAGGTAATTTTTTTTTTTCAAAGGTTTTTTAATTATTATTTTTTTAGTTAAAATTTTTAATTTTAATTTATTTTTTTATAGTTTTAAAACTTTATAAATTAAAATTTATTTTTAATTTATTTTTTCATAAGTTTTAAAAACTATATAAATTAAAATTATTTATTTTAACTTT
Organism: Wollemia nobilis; assembly: GCA_028583015.1. Lineage (NCBI taxonomy): Eukaryota > Viridiplantae > Streptophyta > Pinopsida > Araucariales > Araucariaceae > Wollemia > Wollemia nobilis. Next base: position 4,411,065 of record JAQPPZ010001753.1, read on the forward strand.
AAATACATAATAATTATTTAAAATGCTTTGTTAAAGAGAATTTTTTTTAAGGGGGGATATTTTTTTTCAAAAAATCAAAGGGGGAAAGTGAGTAATTTTCTGAAAAAGCATTTTGGCGAATTGTAAAGGTGCATTTTCGGCTGTGTCCGACACCTTGAGGGTTAATTCTTGTGGGCACTTTTTATGTTGTATGTTGCATATTTCATTTTTTGCACTACTTCATTAAATGTTAAAAAAAAATCAAATACACTCCTTACGTCCCCGGAATAATTAAAACCCATCCGTGCAATTTATTGCACTACAGCGTTCGGTATTTGTGATACCTCTGGCCAAAACTTATAGGTAAATATGTCATGATTGGGCTACTGTATCTGCCGCCTAATATAGCTGCTACAATGACGTCTGAGCTTGTTCTCTATAAATCATTGGGGAGAGATAAGTTTGCCATTTTTTGCATTTTTTACTCCATCCACTACCCTTAATCGCTCTTGTGTTTAGGCGTAAATCCTGATGAAGTATTCTTCATAGTGTTTAGGGGAAGTTATGCCCCACGCATGAGAAGAATCTTCTATGGTAGGTGCCATCAACAAGGCGATTCCCTTTCAGTATTGCTTATGTTCCACGTATCGTATGATCTCTAAAACTCACCTATAGTCTCCCTCACATAAGGGCGGGTGATTTTTGTTGATCTTTATAAATACCTATAGTTTCCCTCATGTAAGGGCGGGTATTTTGTATGGTATAACGGCCTAGAAAAAGGTATATCAAAAGGGGGACCAATTGGTGTTATAAGGAACCTTCACTATGGCCGCTATTGCAAAGTTGATGACTGATCCTCATCAGTTATTGAAAGGTCCAAATTATACACCATAGAAACATAAGATGAAGGCAATTCTCCAAATGGAAGATTTATGGGATATTGTTACTGGAGTAACACCTAGGCCTTCACCAGCATCAGGATCCATAGCTCCTACTGCTGATCAGATAGCTTTTGATAAGAAAGACAGTCGAGCAAAGGTGCTCCTTTTGTTTGCTATTTTAGATGAAGTGCAACCTCATATAGCTGACAATTAGCAAGTGGTAAAGAGGCATGGGATGCCCTTAAAACCATCTATGAGGGAAATAATGATTCCACCATTCTTCATATTCAACAACAACTTCATAACCTGAGTTTGAGACAGGGTGAAACAGTTGAACTCTTTCTGTGCAAAATGTCTGAATTGAAAGAGAAATTGAATTCTTTGGGAGATTCTGTGGATGAAAAGCTTCTCATTTCAATTGTGATGAGAGCTTTACCTTCTTCATTTGATATGTTGATCACCTCCATCCAGGTGTCTCAACGAAAAATTACCTACATCGAGTTGGTCAATCTGCTTCAACAACAGGAGGCACGCCAACTTCACAAGGATGATTCTTCCAATACAGCCCTATACACCAACGAGGCGGGGGTTCTAGGAAGAAAGGTAATGGGAAAAAAGGAGGCTTCAGAAAGGAGGAAATTCTCAACAGGACATGAAAGGAAAAGGAAAACAACCTCAACAGAAGAAGAGGTGGTGCAAGATCTGTGAGAAAGACAACCATGACACCAACAAGTGTTGGCATAAGAACAAGAAGAAAGGCCAAAACAAACCACAAAATAAAAATAAGCAACCCCAAGTGAATGTTGCTGTTGAAGAATCTGACTCATATTCTGAATGGGCACACAAGGTGCTCATGACTACCACAGATTCCACACAGAGGGATCCTATTTGGTATGTCGATTCTGGAGCTAGCAAACATATGACTGGCGATAGATCATGGTTTGAATCATTCATGGCCAAAGAGGGCAAACCTGTCACCATTGCTGATGATAAAACCTATAGGGTTCAGGGAGAGGGTACAGTTTTAGTCACTCTTCCTGATGGCAAGTGTCAGATTGACAAAGTCCTCTATGTTCCGGGATTGGCTAACAATTTGTTGTCAGTCACACAAATCCTGGATAGAAATATGGTTGTCAACTTTCATGTTGAGAATGGAAAGAAGTGTTGTACTATTACCAGGAAGGGTAAGCATAATGCAATAGCTTCATATAACCACAACTTATTTGCCCTAGATGCTATCTCTACTCCACATGTTGCCATGACTATCTCTACCAAGGAGGCAACTTCCCTATGGCACAAGAGATATGGGCATCTTAGTTTTGGCTACTTACTTGAGCTCAGTAAGTATGAGATGGTAAAGGGTCTTCCTTCCCTTTTTGCCACATTGCCAGTGTGCTCTGACTACTTGGCAGGAAAGTAGCATAGAGTACCATTTGAGAAGAGCTCAACAAGAGCACGAAAACCTTTGGAGTTAATTCACACCGATCTGTGCGGTCCTTTCACACCCAACAGTTGTGGAGGGAAGAGGTACTTTCAGTTATTTGTAGATGACTACTCACAAAAGATGTGGGTTTTCTTTCTCCAACTAAAATCTGAAGCTTTCGCATTCTTCCAGCAGTTCAAGAAATCCGTTGAGAAGGAGTCAGGAGCTTCTATTAAAACCCTCCGCTCAGATCGAGGGGGGAGTTTACCTCTAATGAATTTTCTGCATTCTTAGATAAGCATGGAATCAAGAGAAAGTTAACAACTGCCTATAATCCTCAGAAAAATGGAGTTGCTGAGAGAAGGAACCGTTCTATCATGGAAATGGTTCATTGTATGCTCACAGGAGCTACTCTTGGGCAACAATATTGGGCAGAAGCTGTCACCACTGCAGTATATCTGTTGAATAGGGCACCCACCAAGGCCCTAAAAGGAATGACTCCACAGGAAGCATGGAGTGGTCGAAAACCCTCCATATATCATCTACGTATTTTTGGATGTCACGCTTTCATGCACATACCAAAAGAGAAAAGGAAGAACCTAGATGAGAAAACACTGAGATGTATTTTTCTTGGTTATGATGACCACTCTAAAGGATATCGTTTGATAGATCCTTTGACCAAGAAAATTCATGTCAGCATAGATGTTGTCTTTGATGAAGCTTTCACATCATAGAGCACATCTAAAGTACACCTAGATCTTGTGGAATCTAAGGAAGAGAAGATTCCTTCGTCAACACAGACAGGAGGTCCTTCTACATCTTCTTCAACACCACCGAAGAAGAATCCAAAATGGTGTAAAAATACAATCAGAGACACAATTTATCCACTCCTCCCAATTTGAACTTGGATAGACCTCGTACACGCAGTATGGCTCAAAAGGAAAAAGAAGCCAAAGAAACTGGTGAGGTTGATGATCTTTGTCAATATTTTGAGGAAATTTCTGTAACTCCACATATATAAGTAGAGGATATGGATATTGATGATGACAGGGTGTTCATGTCTACCATAGATGATCTTGAACCTACATCAATGCAAGATGCTCTTAGTGAGCCTCAGTGGAAGGCCGCTATGGATACAGAGTATGAGTCTTTGATGAAAAATAAAACTTGGAAGCTTGTTGATTTTCCGCATGGAAAGAAACCCATTGGTTGCAAATGGGTATATAAATTCAAGTACAAGGCATATGGAACAATTGATAAGCATAAGGCCTATCTTGTTGCAAAGGGCTATGCTCAAAAGGAAGGCATTGACTATGAGGAAACTTTTGCACCTACTGCTCGGATGACCACAATTCATGTTATGTGTGCTATGGCAGCACAATATGGGTGGAAATTTCACCATATGGATGTCAAAAGTGCCTTTCTAAATGGTGATCTCCAAGAAGAAGTCTACATGACTCGACCAGAAGGATTTGAAGTGGAAGGCCAAGAGCAGAAGGTTTGCAAATTGGTCAAATCCTTATATGGTCTGAAACAAGCTCCTCAAGCCTGGTATATAAAAATGGACAATCACCTTATGCAGCATGGATTTAAGAGATGTTCGTCAGATGCAAACCTCTATTTCAAGAAACAGGGTTCTGAGATAGTGTTGCTTGTACTCTATGTTGATGATTTGCTCATTATAGGGAGTTTAGAAACTATGATCTCTACTGTCAAAAGAAACTTGTGTAAATATTTTGAGATGACAGATCTCAAAATTCTCCATAATTGTCTTGGTCTGGAATTTAGCCAGAAGGAGCACTCCATCAAAGTGTCTCAGAAAAAATATGCCAAGACATTGCTAGAAAAATATCGCATGACTGATTGCAAGCCAATGGCAACTCCGATGGAGAATGGACTTCAATTATCGTGATATGATGATTCACCTCAGGTAGATGGTACTCTCTATCGACAGTTGATTGGGAGTCTCATATATCTGACCAATACTAGGCCAGATCTCGTATTTGCTATCAACTATCTTTCGAGGTTCATGCAGGAGCCTAAGACCACTCATTGGAAAGCAACAAAACATGTTCTTCACTATGTCCGTGGTACTATGGAATATGGCCTAGAATACAAGAAGAACGAAAAATTCTTCTTGCAAGGATACACGGACTCCGACTATGCCGGATCATTTGATGATCGCAAGTCAACTTTTGGATACTTTTTTCATCTGGGATCCGGTCCTGTCTCTTGGCACAACAAGAAGCAACAGGTGGTTGCTATTTCATCAACAGAGGCAGAGTATCGCGCCACACGTGAAGCTGTGTGCGAAGTGATATGGTTGCGTCACATTCTGACAAGTATGGGCCATCCATCAAAATCTCCAATACACTTGTTTTGCGATAATCGAGGTGTTCGAACCTCGTCAAGAATCCATCCATCATGAAAGAACAAAGCACATTGACACACAATGTCATTTCATTCGATATGAAGTTCCAAAGCACCGAATTCAGCTTTAGCACATTCCCACCGATGCTCAAGTTGCAGACATTTTCACTAAGGCACTTGGACGTGTAAAATTTGAATTGTTTCATAGCTCTCTTTGTATTGCAAAATGATGTAATCAGGGGGGATGTTAGTATAGCTAGTAGTCATCCTATTACCCAAATAATGTAATAAGGGGGGATGTTAGCGTAGTTATTTCATTATTTGTCTTCTTATGCATTTGTTATTTTGTTATAACAACATGCTATTGTACGCTGGTTGGTTTGGCAACCTCCGGCATTATTGTTATTGCAGTGTTATTTAAACTGCACAATTCAATAAACAAGTTAATCATTTTTCTAACAACATATATTTGATTGTATACATCATACCTTCTCTTCTTAGTAGTTGGTATCTCCTATATGAACTCCCCTAGAGTACTTATCATTTTCTTCAAAATCTCCTTATTGATGAGCTAATAAAGAAGTCCTAAAAGATTAATACACATTGGAATATTTTTAATAGTATTTGTATTTACATAAAGACTCACTCCATGGTCTTAATTATAATGTATCTTTGGATCTATGCCAAGGGATACCGTTTATTATTCTAACCCTAATTTCTAAACTAGAGAAGATGATGAGAAAAAATCATTTTGGAAGAAATTCATTGAGTAATTTGAATTCAATCCTTGCTTCTACTTGATCCAATTTTGAATCTCTAGAGAACTTGACAATATACATGGAACTTATATATGAATTCTCTAATTTTAAGAACTATATATAGTGCATTGTCATATCATCCTTTATAATCACTTCTAGTGTAGTATCTACTACCTAGATAGTGTTTATCATAGATTCTCTCTTCCTATTATCCCTACCTAGGGCATCCTTACTTGTTATAAGTACTTTTAAAAGTGAATTTCCTTCCATGTTATGCAGATTTTCTACACAATATTCTTTTAGTTTATGTATTTTGACTAAGATGTAGATGAATAAGAAGTGGGACCCACTCCTTTCTAGAATTCACTCTCAACATTCACTCTTTAGTGTTTATTAATACCAAAATAGTTATTTGTGGTTTTTTACTATCGTATAAGTTGGATTAATATAAATAAATAAATGTATATATATAGAAAATAAACATCCCCTTGAATAGTTACTTTTCTCTATCAAATATTTTGTATCCTTTTCATGAAAATAAGGAATCTTCTTTGGATAGGTATAATACAAAATTTAAATATCTCTAAGGTTAACATCAACCCTATAATTAGATAAATACCTGACATCTTATTTTCTTATATATATACGATGATGTTTAAGATACTCCCTTAATCACTAATTAATTAATATAAAAATATTGTTGATATAATTATTGTGGTGGAAATTCTTCATAGGATTAATAAAAAATTGAGAGTCCTCCTTGATTGAAATATATATCTATTCTTTTCCAATAGTAACTTTGATTCTCATAAGAAGTACCTCTACCCCTTCATAGTTTTTCATTGAATTTCCATATGATTTTGAGTATATGAATATAGTTTTGTTTACATTATTTTAAAAAGCATAATTTCAATCAACATTACCAATGTTTCCTTTAGAAGAACCATAAAAATTAAGTTTGATTAACCCATATTATTAACATCCATTTACTATGGATAAAACTGGATTCTTCTTGTTGGACTATCCTAGTATGTTCATATCTAATAACTAGTAGGCTAGCACATTTTTTTCCTCTCAGGAATATTAATAGTAGAGTTATCACTATGAGGATTTAATATAATTTTTTTATTATATATGTTTTATATAAATGAAGACCTACTTTTTATGACATCTTCATTTTGATATTAGAAACATAAAGAAGTAGTAAAATTTACGTTATGATTTCAATTTATTTTAAAATTTCCAACATGCCATTTTATCAAAGATATTTTTAATTTTATTTTCTATCAAATATATTCTTCATCTTCCTCTAGTTTATTTATTTTTACCTATTATTATATTTAGGTTATATATATATATATATATTGATAGATTTGAGGAGGGGGTTTTGAAAGAAACCCTAAAACCTTTGACATTAGTGGAAGCAAAAATAAGATGGTCTCCATGAGACCAAAAAAACAACTACAATTTATAGGAGACCAACACGAGATAACAAAATATGCACCAAACAGAAGGAAGGTGATGCACCTTACTGGGGCCATAAATTTTGCTTCGAGTGTCTTTTTTATTCTGTTATTTGTTTTGAAACATTTAGAATTGCATGGAGAACTTAAAAAGAAATGTCCTTTGTGTTTGTGGGCAAAAACTACCTTTAGGAGGCCCAAAATTAGCTTTTAATGTAATTTTCAATTTTTGCAACTAAAAAAGTTATCATAACTATTAGTGTAGAACTATAGTGGGGTTGTTATTTTGAGGTAGCGATTATTGTTGAATAAAATATGCATGATTCCATTTTGGATGCCATACTAGCTCTTTTTTTGGGCTACTAAAAATACCAAGTGGGTTGATAAAAATAGAAAGTGACAAAAAATAGTAAGGAGGTAGCGTAGGCTAGGGTTTTTTTGGGGAGTATAAGGAGTGGGAGACTCTATTGTAAGGGGGATGTGAATTCAGATAATGAAAAGAAGCATTTGTAGGTTTCTTTTACTGGTGTATTTTATCTGATTTCTTGTCTTGCAATTTTACCCTTGGAGTCCATTGTTGGTCTCTTGTAGTGAATTTACATCAATTGGTATCAAAGTAGGTGAGATCTCGCTAGTGAAAAAATGAATAAAAGAGGAAGAGGGTGAGGTATATATGCCCAAATGAATATAAATATGGAGGATCTACATGTAAAAATAGCACAGTTGATAGGTGTAATTAACCGCATGATTGAGGTTTGTACCAATGTAGATTCATATCTAGGATCTGATAATAAGACCATCGTTAAGGAAGGTAGATCTGAGGATCACATGGAAGAAGAACTAGAACATTGTGAAAGAAGGCTAATTCAAGCCTTGGAAGGGCTTAAAAGAAATCAATATAGAATCAAGATCGAGGTTTTCGAGTATGCTGGTGGGTTAAACCTAGAGGAGCTAATCAATTGGCTAAATAGTATGGAGAAATATTTTAAATGGAGTAATCTAGCTGAGGAAAAGAAGGTGAAAATTGTATGCATGAAGTTGAAAGGGTATTCTTTAATCTGGTGGGATCATCTATAGATGGAGATATAAAGGAAAGGAAAAGAAAATATTGAGGCTTGGGATAAGATGAATAAGAAGTTGTAAGAAAAGTTTGTGCCTATAGACTATTCCTAAAATTTAATTCATAGATTTTAGAACCTATGATAGAAGGAAAAAAGTATCAACGACTACGCCAATGATTTCTACAAGTTATATATTCATGTGAAGGATAACAAGACTGAAGAGCAAAGGGCTACAAGGTATGTAAATGGCCTAAGTTATGATATTCAATATGAGTTGAGTATACATCGTACCCATACTATAGAAGATGCATATCATATTGTCTTGAGGGTCAAAGAGAAGCATAAGAGGAGTAATTACAAAATAGGGAAGAAGGGATTGACATCTTCTCCAAATCATAGGCATGGTGGATCTAGCTCATAAAAGGAAAAATCCTCAAATAGAGAGAAAGAAGAAGAGATAGAGCAAGGTCATGGTACATACCAAAGAGGAAAAGGAAATCAGAGAGGTCGATATAATGGAGGAGGTCAAACTGAGAATGGATCATGGAAGTCATATACCTATTTTAGATGCAATGAGGAAGGTCACAAAGCATTTGAATGTACCCACTACAATACTGAAGAGAGAAATCAGGGAGGACAAGCTAGAGTCAACCTAGTTTAAGAAGAGGAGGAAACTAAGACAAACATTGCTACAGACATGGATGAGAATCATATGATAAAGAGAACGTTGATTGCTCCAAAGAAGGAAAAAACGTAAGCAAATGAGGGTGGTGAGTCTTGGCTATGAACAAATACTTTTTGCATAAGATACACATCAGGAGGAAAGGTATGCAAAGTAATTATTAATGGTGGTAGTTGTGAGAATATGGTCTCTAATGTAATGGTAGATAAAATGAATCTAAAATGTGATAAGCACCCACATCCCTATCGTGTTTCATGGATTGAGAAAGAAAATGAGGTGACTATTGATAAGAGATATTTAGTAAAAAAATAAATCAAGAAAACTTATAAAGATGAATTTTGGTGTGACGTGATTCCTATGGATGCCTATCACATACTATTGGGGTGGCCTTAGTAGTATGATAGGAAGGTCATCCATGATGGAGGTCGAAATACATACACCTTTTGGAAGGATGGTCCCATGGTAGTATTGTTACCTCTGTTGGAAATATTGAGCATATTAAGTTGTCATTGATTTCAAAGGATTGATGTCAAGAGTTGTCATTGATGTCAAAGGATTGATATCAAAAGGTTGCATGGTATTCAAAGCAAAAATATTCTTCAAGGTAAGGTATATCTAAAAGCAAGGAAAATTTTTGTAAAGAAAAGGTTTATAATATATATATTTTAAATATTATAAAGAAGAAAAAAGTGGTTTGAGAGTTACTTGGAAGAAAGTGGATTGGGCCAAAGGTTTAAAAGAGAAGTTATAGTTTAAATAATTAAATGAGAAGGCCAAGTATTAAAAAAATAAGGCAAGGCAAAGGTTTAAAAGAAAAAGAAAGGCTTAATAGAGAAGAAAATTCCAAGGTTTAAAATAAAACAATTATAATATTTAACTATTATAATGAGAAGATTTATAAATGTTTGAAGCAAAAGTTTTTATGGAGGACAATGTTTTTAAGGCAAAATTTATAATATTTAAATATTTAGATTTTAATTATTATAATATCAAGAAGGTTTGAAAATACAAGGCACAAAAAATAATTTAGAGCAAAGGAAATTTGAAAAACCCATCTACACCAACGTCGTTGAAGAGGAAGGATAAAAGATATAAATATACCACCAAAATTGATTGGTAGACTATGGTTTTAGCGAAATATTTGATTTCTCCTCCTAAAATCAGTGAATTACAAAAGGGAGAGGACACAATTTTTGGTGGAACAACAATCTAGATAGTAAAGGTAAAGGTAGTGTTTATCTCAACTAGGTGGCTAGACTAGTTGGTCACTGAGCTAGATCTAAGGTGCTGGGAACAAGGAGGTCGCAAGGTCAAATTCGACAAGTCTTATTTTTCTTGGCAACAAGGAGAAAATATTTTGATCGAAAGGGAAGAGTTTCAAGATGTCATGCTGCATGGAGGTGATTACCGACAGGGGTAGCCCAACTGGATGCCTAGCTAGCACTAGGGCGTCGTGAGGTAGGATGTCACAAGGTCAAATTCAGTGAGCATTGTTTTGCAAGGTGGGAAAGGAAAATTGCGTGATTGGTGGTTGGAAAGGAAAATCATATGCTTGGTGAAAGATATGAATAGATTTTTTATTAAAGGGAAGGTGAACTCAGGTAAGGGAGGTGCACTCGATGCAGGAACTATTGATACTGGCATTTCTATAGTTATTTTAGAGGTCAAGCAAACACACACGAGAGTTAGAAAAATGGATAGTGTTGGTGAGGAAGAATAAATAGAAAGAGATAAATGCATACCTTGAGGCCCTATGATCAAATAAGCTATAGAAGTTGTGTCCTATACTTGCACTTCTCTCTTTTCTTCTATGTTTGGGGTATCTACACTGATGTGTTCTATGTTTTCGTCCCTTTTCTCCTCATGTATGGTGATGCGCTTCTCATCCCCACCCTTGCACTCCTCATTATGCATAGTGACAATCATTTTGGTGTAGCTCAATAGATGGGGCTTAGATACCGCTTGAACAATTGTTCTAAAATATCTCTGGGCACTAGTGCACGACTTCTTTATGGATGGTTGTAAGAAAGGTGCCTCTGCATTTCTCTTCGATGGGGTGCTTACTTTCTGGTGATACAATTGACTCTTATCTTCACTATATAATGAGGCACCCAATATGGCCTTGCCCTTGCCTTGTACTTGTCTTGGGTGTTGTACATGTTGAATATAAAAGGAGGAAAATACTTTGTATTGAATTTGATTTAAAAGGAGTCATAAGGTGTAATAAGGATTATTATTTAAATTTGTAATGTTTGCATGAGGTAATTAGACATAAGGCGATTTGGGTATTATTTGAAATTTGTGACCTTGCATATTTAGAGAGGAGAGATAAGGTGTGTTCATGATTATTTTGATATGTAATTCTTGTATGTTATAGAAAGGAGAAATAAGGTGTATTTGTGACTATTATTATTTTTATTTTTGGCACATCTTAGAAAAGGAAATTTGAGGGTTTAGTCATGATTACAAGTTTTATTTTGTGAGACTAAAAGAAGTTATAATGTATTATTTTCAATCCTTATTGTGCACATATTTTGAGAAGAATTTTAATGTGGTTGATTTGAAAAGGTGATTTGTTAACCTATTTTTGAAGTGGCAAAATAAAGGGAAATTATTTTAAGATAGGTTTTGAGAAGTCAATACACATAGAATATTATCAAGGTAACCTTAGAGGTATGGTGATTTGATTCCTTTCTCAAGGTGGTTTTGTTTAAGTATTTTTTTTTTATATCATATGGTGGAGATATAAGGATTGATTTGATGTGCATTAGTGATTGATTGAAGTTGATAGTATTTGTGCATTACCTTGATTGAAATTGGAAATATATGAGCTAGGGTTTGAGAACAAGTTGTGCATGAGTATTGAATGATATTGAGAATAAAAGTGCAAGTGTTTGAGAACATAATTGTGCATTGCTTTGAGTGAAATTGAAGTGGAAATGTGCAAGGGTTATAGACTAGTTTTGTGAAGCAAATTTGTGCATTACTATGATTAATATTGAGAGTAAATTTGTAAGGGTTATAGACCATTTTTTTGGAGCAAAATTGTACATTAGTTTGATTGGTTTTGAGAGTATAAATAAGGTCAATTATCAAGTTCTAGACTAGAGATATCTTGTGAATGAAAATAAATGTGAAAGTGACAGACTTAATGAATATAATACGAACATATTGATTGTTTGTAATGCATATCATTCTCTATATATTCATGAAGAAAAATAATTCTAGGTAGAATATGTCTGAATTACTTTAGTCAAATAAAGTACATGGGAAAGATATATGCAATTGTTTATATGCAAGAATTAGGAATATTTAAGCAATTTTAGTGAGCATATTTGAGCAAAACTTGTGAGAAGGTTTGGAGTAGATTGAGCAGGTTTTGAGAGATGATTTTAGCAAGCCTTATGAGTAGGCTTGAAAAATAATTGAGCAGGTTTTGTGAGCTGGATTGAGAAGGTTTTATGAGCAGGTTTGAGCAGATTGTGTGAGCAGATTTGAACAAATCTTGTGAGAAGGTTTGGAGTAGATTTGAGTAGGTTTTGAGAGTTGATTTGAGAAAACCTTGTGAGTAGACTTAGAGAATATTTGAGCAGGTTTTGTGAGCTATATTGAGCATGTTTTATGAGTAGGTTTGAGTAATGATTTGAGCATATTTGGTAAAGAAAATTTAAGCAAGATTTATGACTAGGCTTGGAGAATATTTGAGCAAGTTTAAGTAATGATTTGAGCAAGTTTTGTGAGCTAGACTAAGCAAGATTTATGAGCAGGTTTGAGCAGTGATAGTGAGTATATTTGAGCAATTTTGGTGAGCATATTTGAGCAAGATTTGTGAGCAATATTGGGGCGTATTTGAGTAGAGTTGAGAGTACCTTTTAGAGTAGATTTGAGCAAGCCTTGTGTAAAGTATTGGAGCAAATTAGAGTAGATGGTATTGAGGTATCCTATGGAGAGAGGTCCACAAACTAGAGAAAAGGGGATTGATTTCTCTTGTAGATAGAGGTCCACAAACTAAATCAAAGGGGATTGGTGTCTCATGTGGATAGATATCCATAAACTAAAGTAAAGGGGATTGGTGTCTCCTATGGATAGTGGTCCATGAACTTGAGCATAGGGGATTGGTGTCTCCTTTGGGTTGGTGCCCATAAACATCATAATAGGGAATTGGCTCCCAAGATATTTGTAGAGAAAATTTACAAGAAATAGTTTCTCCATGGAAGTAGCCCACATTGGATGATCCATGTTAAATTTGTGTCTCTTATGTGTGTGATGATTTGTGTATTGGTTCATTATTGCAATTGATAACATTGGATAATACTTCTTTGGAAATAAAAGTAAAAAGTTATATCTTATATTGTTCACCCCACCTCTCAGTATAAGCTTGTATTCTTCAACCTCTTTAGGAATAAGGGTAGAGTGATGGTTTGTTGACTACAAATGAGTCTATTATAGAGGTACAATAAATTGGTTGGTGCTATCAATTGACAATGAAGAAGACATAGGTATAGGAGGTTCATCTACCACTGGTAGTATCTAGGTTGTTGAAGGAGTATGCTAGTGTCATACCTGATGAGTTATCTAATGGGTTACCATAAAAAAGGGATATTAAACATCACATTGATTTAATTACTGGGTTAGTTCTTCTAAACCAGGCAATTTATTGGTTGAGCATAACCTAGAATGTAGAGTTGAATAAGCATGTGATATAATTGATACAAAAAGGATTAGTAAGGGATATCATGAGTCCTTGTGTAGTTTCCACCCTATTAACTCTAAATAAGGATGGCTCATGGCGGATGTGTGGTGATAGCAGGTCAATAAATAAAATTACTATCAGGTACATGTTCCTAATACCTAAAGTGGATGATATGATGCATGTCATAGCAGGAGATAACTAATTTAGCAAGATTGATCTACGAAGTGGTTATTATTAGATAAAAATTAAAGAGGGGGATGAGTGGAGTACTGCTTTCAAAACCTGATATGGGTTGTACGAGTGGATGGTGATGCCATTCAAGTTATCAAATGCACCCAATACATTTATGCAATTTATGAACCAAGTGCTACGAAAATACATTGGTAAGTTTATGGTTGTCTATTTTTATGATATCTTTATTTTTAGTAAAAGTGAATAAGAGCACTTGCACCATGTGAGGTTGGTGTTAGAGTTATTATAGATAGAGAAACTATATGTTAATTTGAAGAAGTGTAGATTATTTAAAGAAAGTTTAGTGTTTTTGGGCTTTGTAATTTCCAAGGATGGCCTGAATATGGATGATGAAAAGGTGAAGGCAATTCTTGGATGACCTATTTCGAGGAAAGTAACAGAGGTGAGAAGTTCCCATGGTTTGGTAAATTTTTATAGAAAGTTCATTAGAAACTTTAGCAACATAATTGCACCCATAATAGAGTGTACGAAAGGAAAAAATATTGTATGCACAATAACAATAACGCAATGTTTTTAACTCTTAAATAAGAAGGTTTCAAAAGTACCCATTCTGGTATTACCTAATTTTAGCAAACCATTTGAAGTTGACTATGATGTTTCACATGTGGGGATTGGCACTGTGATGAGACAAGAAGGATGGCCAATAACATTTTTTAGTAAAAAGTTGAATGAGGTAAAAAATAATTATTCCACTTATGATGTACAATTTTATGCAATTGTGTAGGCGCTAAAGTATTGGAAAATTTATTTGTTATCCAATGAGTTTACATTGTACTCTGATCATGAAGCCTTAAGGTATGTCAATTCTCAGTAGAAATTAAATAGTAGACATGCCAAGTGGATCTTATTTTTGCAAGAGCACTCATTTTTGTTGAAGCACAAGTCTGATAAGCTAAATAAGGTTTTTGATGCATTAAGCAGGATAGTACTATTGGTAACCACCATGGAGAATGTAGTGGTAGGATTTGAGGGGATTAAGGATTTGTATGAATCTAATGCATATTTTGGAAGCATTGTACACAAATATGAAACTCCAATGGTGGGTGAGATTGGTAAAATATTTGTTGAGTATGTTATGTAGGATGGCTATCTTTTTAAGAAAAAATAGTTGTGCATACTTGCTTGTTCCACGTGGGAGAATATCATTCATGAGTTGCATAGTAGTGGTTTAGTAGGATACTTTGGTGCATATAAGATAGTTTCTCTTGTGGAGAAAAGGTATTATATTGGCCACAGTTGAAGAGAGATGTTATTTTATTTGTGTCCAGATGTAGATTATGCCATATGGCTAAATGCCATGCACAAAATACAGGGTTGTATACGCCCTTACCAGTTCCCCTAGGATCATGGACTGACCTGAGCATGGATTTTGTACTAGGGCTACCTCATACTCAGCGAGGTAAAGATTCTATTTTTGTTGTAGTAGATTGCTTTTCTAAGATGTCTCATTTCCTTGCTTGACATAAATCCAATGATGCAACCAAGATTGCAGTTATTTTTTTTTATGAAGTGGTGAGACTACATGGAGTTCCAAATACCATCACTTTAGATTGGGATGTTAAGTTATTGAGTCATTTTTGGTGGAAATTGTGGAAGAAAATAGACACAAAGCTACAGTTTAGTAGTTCTTATCATCCATATACTAAAAAAAAAACTGAGGTCATGAATCGAATATTGGGCAATATTTTGAGATGCATAGTTGGTGATAAGACACGATAATGGGATTTAGCCTTGTTGTACACATAATTTGTATATAATAGTTTAGTGAACCATTTGACAGGAAAATTATTTATGGCCAGAGCCCCAAGGATGTTCTAGATTTGGTTGAATAACCAATCCATGAGCATGTTAGTAATTATGCAAAAGCATTTGCTAAACATATACAATAATTGTAGGAAGATGTCAAAGACAAGTTGTAAAATAGTAATACTAAGTACAAAAGGGTCGTTGATGTGCACAAGCACATCCAAGTATTCTAGGTTGAGGACATGGTAATGGTTCACCTTTGAAAGGAGTGATTTCCCAAGGGGATATATAATAAATTGAAAATGAAGAAAATTGGCCCTTGTAGAATTGTACTTAAAATGAATGATAATGCTTATAAGGTGGAATTGCCAGTTGACCTCGAAATTTCACCAATTTTTAATGTCTTTGGTTTGCATGAATTTCATGGGGATATTGTAGTTGTTGAAAAGGTAAACACCATAGCTTGGGAGAAACAAATCCCCAAGAAGAAGAAGGAACGCATTGTGTAGGTCCTTGACAAGAAAGTGATCACCACATGTAATGGCATCTATAGTAAATACTTGGTATAGTGGGAAGATTTATCCTAGGTGGATAACACTTGGATTTCTAAGGAGAAACTGAAAAGGCTTAACATTGACAAGCTCAAGGTATTTCGTTAGCAGAACTCATATGAGCTGATTTCATTTTCAACTAGAGGAGAATGATGCACCTTATCGGGGCCATAAATTTTGCTCCAAGTATCCATTTTACACCATTATTTTTTTGAAACATGTAGAATTGCATGGAGAACTAAAAAATAAATGCCCTTTGCATTTGTGGTCAAAAAATACCTCTAGGAGATCAAAAATTAGCTTTTAATATAATTTTCTAGTTTTTGCAACTGAAAAAGTTATCATAACTATTAGTGTAGAACCAGAGTGGGGTTGCCATTTTGGGGTAGTGGTTATTATTGAATAATTGATGTATGATTCCATTTTGGATGCCATCCGAGCTCTTTTTTTGGGTTACTAAAAATAGCAAGTGAGTTGCTAAAAATAAAAAGTGACTAAAAATAGTAAGGGGTTAGTGTAGGCTAGGTTTTTTTGGGGGAGTATAAGGAGTGGGAGACTCTATTGTAAGGGGGATGTGAATACATATAATTAAATAAAATATTTGTAGGTTTCTTTTATTGATGTATTTTATCTGATTTCATGTCTTGCAAGTTTACCCTTGGAGTCCATCGTTGGTCTCTTGCAGTGAATTTACATGAGAAGGTGTCTTCTAGAGATGCCACCAAGAGGAACATAGGACAACAAGGAGCCATTGAAGTAGGATCTAAAGGAATTCCAAATTATAAGCAAAAATAAACAACCACATTAGAGGTGGCTAAAAAGAAACTTCAGTTGCTTCATGCTCTTCATCAATCATCTGAATGCACTCTCTATTCTAGTTTTTTTGGATCTTCAACCATATTCATGGCTTGCTGAAGGAAAGAGTAGACCATATTAGATGCTCTAAACATATAATTTAGAGTCTCCTCTATATTTAAGAGGGGATACTTGTTTGATATCTACTTAATATAGGTCGATGATCCACTTAGAGGTTCATCTCCTTTTTGGGAGGATGAGCGGGGATACCTTTAATTTTTTCTTTCTTTTACAACATAGGTGAATATCCTACTTTATATTGATCATGCTTAAAGATAATGGGTATATTTTTCTTACCACTTTGGTATTTTCTACTAGAAGTATGATGGAAGAACACCATTTTAACTAAAGGGGGAGTGTCACCAGAGTTAGAGCTAAAATCTAACTTTCTCTCTATTTTGGTGGTCTTAGTAGAAACATTCTCCATCACATCACCCTTTATCAATGTATCTAGATGAGGGATTCCATGGCTTAAAAATAGAATAGAGGGATGATCAAGGAGCTGCCAACATACAAAATGATGGCTTTTTGGGCCTCCTTTTAGAGGGCATGCCTGTACAATATAAGGTGAAGGCCTTGATGGACCATATGGGTGGAATTACCTTTCCTAACATTTTGGATAGAATTATCTATGTATTTAAATAAGTATAGTACATTAACAACTTTGATTTCTATAAGGTGGTCCAAGATACTCCTAAAAATAAAATTAATTGCATTTCCTTACATTCCTTATGAATACATGATGTATACTTTTGTTTATGAATCTCATATTGATGAATTTTATGATTTTTATCTGTCTAAGGAAAATCTAATTTTTATTAAATTTATAATATTGGAGTACAATCAATTTGTCAATGAAAATGATATTCAAATTATAATTTGAAGTCATATTTTGAGTGCATTGATAAAATATTTAAACTAGAATCTACTTAAGCTCTATGATGATCAATAAATATAAAAGAAACACACTATAACTATTTATCTATGAAATAATTGTGTACAACATTTTACCGTCATTTCCATAAAATTATATATGATGGTTAAAGTAGAAGGCAAGTTACAAGAGATCATATCAAATAAATGATAAATACATTTTTTAACACTTTTAAATATAAATAGCCATATAATTCAATGAACAAAAAAAGAGAGAGAGAAAGAGAGGAATAAGTAATATAACTATGTGCACTTTAAAGTATATTGTATAATGTCTATTAAAGTATATATAATCCTTTTCATTTTGTAGACTTAAATTAAAAGGTATTTTCTCTCAATGATTGCAAGAGGAGCCATCCAAGAAAAAAATTTGAATAATAATCATTTTAGAAGTTCAAGATCATATTTTGCTTAGATATTGATATATGCTGAATATGTCCATTTAATGATATTCTAATAAACTCTTTGCTTGAATATCTACTATAATATATCTATCTTCGTAATTTTTGTTTTTATATTGACAATTTATAAGAATAGTTTCAAAGATAATAATTGATGCATGTAAGGTTTGGATGACAAGATCATTTTAAATTTATATTAGACATAATATTAAAGGAATTTTATCTATTTTCTAGGCCCAAAGGTGATCTACTATCATATTATCTAGACTTATATTAGGATAATGTTCTCTTCCCAATACCTCATGCTACATACTTATTGTATCAATAATATTTCTTATTATAAAGGACCGTCAATTAGGAATGTAAATGTCACTAGTTGTGGACCATAACTTAATTTGGGGATAGCATTTATAAAAGTATTGTACATTTACCATTATGGTAACAAGGACTTCTATCTTTTTTTGAACATATAAAACACTCCAAAAATATTAGATTATATACAAATATTATATGTTATCAAAATTTAAGTTCAATAAAAATTAGGATTACATATTGGTTAGCTATGTATACCATCAAGGTTGTTTTTAATTGTTTTAGTCTAAAATATAATGCTATTTTTTTTGTTATATTAGTATTTGTGTTCTCAATGACCTTATTTCAAGTTGTGGAAAGTGATAAGTTTCACATTGTAAGCCAAGGTTCTACTAGTACAAGCGGCATAAAATTTAGTGGCTATAGATCCACTACTATATGTGACCATATGATATATTTAATACAACCCATAGTTATTAAATTAATCAATATGATGTAATGTAATTTAATGTAGCACATGATAGCTCTAGATACAATTTTTGTATTTATATATTTATTGTCACCTTGCATGAAAAGTTACTCGATTTTCTACAAATTTATACATAGTTTTATTTTATAAATATACTTATATTTTAGTTGACATAATAACTTATTTTATGTGCATAATTTTAAAATAAAATTTATTATAAATTAAGATTGAAAAAGAAGTATCAAGGAGAAAACAAGGCTACAACATAAAAATAAATAGTTATAATGTAAAATATATGTTTTTTTCTAATAATTACGTTTATTTTCGTTTACCTTAATAATAGGATGTCTAATTATTTAAAAAAAAATTATCTATACACATGTTCCTAAAATTTCAAAGGGTCTGAAATCTTTTATATATTGAATATTTAGAAAATTGTATGATAATACTTCCAACTTGAATATAAGGTTATTATATATTATATATATGAGGAACTCACTATTAATGATGAGAATTGATCTCTATGATTTGTTTATAATATTTTAATTGTTAACATATGTAGACAACATAGATTTTAAAAAACCCTATAAGATATATCATTAATGAATGTTGAACATAATGAACTACTAAAATAGATTAAAACAATAATAATTAGCAATACTACCACCTTAGATTCACCTTTACACATATTATAAATTTATAAGAATACTTTATTAGTGTAGAAGGTAACAAGATTTGTAAATTAGTACTATTGTAGAGTGAAGTAAATGTCTTGTATGTACAAGAGGTATATTTTGTTAACTATGACCTTGTAAACCACCTTTAATCCTATGGAGGAATGTTAAACATAAATGGAAATTAATTGTATATGTATATATTGAGTATAAATAACCAAATTGTAAAATACACTCTTACAATAATACAACTTGTGACACTAAAAATTGTTTAAAATATCATTGATAATATGGTCATGCAGTGTAAGTGGAGAGAACTAGATTTTTGAATGTGTTATAGAAGATCATAGCCATGAATTTTAATAGTAAATTAAGTCTAATAGCTCAACATATAGTGAGGCCAAAATAAACTAAATTTGTTAGAGGGAGATTCATCTTAGATTATCTAATACTATTTCAAGAGTCACTTGAAAGGGAAACATATTTTGAACAAGATATATTATTTGTTAGGCTAGACTTTGATGAAGCATATGATTATATTTGATAGCCCTTAAATTTAGAAATGCTTTAGTTGATGATATTTGATCCAAATTTTAGTCAAAATTTGCACTTCTCATTTCTAATGTTAAAATTAGTGTAAGAGTTAATAGTTCCCCTATGATCCCATTGCCTTACAACATTCAATTCGATAGGGTTGTCTATTGGAACCATTTTTATATGTTAAAATTATTTATTCCTTGGGGTATTTATTTGAAAGAGTTATAGAAATGGACCTCAATACTATAATATCTCTCTTGGCTAACAACAAGGTGGTCAACTTCCGCTTTGTAAATTTGTATACACTCTTTCCTATAAATAGGAAGGATGAAGTAGAAAATGCTTTAGCTATATTGGATACATTCTATCAAAGTTTTATCATAAATATATCACCCAATAAGATTATTACTATAGTAAATAATTTTATTTTCCCTTATTAGGTAACAATAGAATAGATATTGGACAGCCTGCCCGGATTTGTGGAGGCTATCGATTCCACCATGTAAATTAAAAAAAAAACAATAGAATAGATAAAAGTGTGACATAAAGATATCATTAGGTACATGGTGACTTACTTTGGGTGTAGTATCCCTACATCATATATAGAATTATTTTTGTCAAGGTTTTAGTGCAACTTGAATAATTGGGTCACTAGACATCTATCTCTCACAAAAGGGTTGTAGGTTATTGCAATTTTCTTTGTAGCAACACATTTTTTTTCTTTTTTTTGGTGGGGGGAGGGGGGGTTGTTTCTATTTATATCTCATAATAATTAATTTACAAAGTTCATCCAAACATTTGTATCGATGAAATATGATGGATTTCATATGAAGGGATTTATTTCTTGGGCACAATGCACCCAACAAAATTAAATGGACCTTGGGAAGATTTATCCAAGGTGTAAGGTTTAAGCTTGATGTCTAATGGTGTTAAAAATACTTACCAATAATGAACACTATAAATTCTTGGCATGATGTGTGATAATTAGATAAATTTTTAAATATTTAATATTTCAAGATAAAGGGATCAAATCCTGATCAATGACTTTAGAAAGTATGCTAATTAATTGTTACATTGTTGTCATGGGATGGATATTTGATTAAACAATAGTTGATATTTTCCATTGATTTTATTTGGTGAACCACTTGAAGACTAGTTATGAGAATTCACTTTCCTTCATTAAATTTCTTAAATAAAAATTCCTATTTAAAAGGGCTATTAGATTATTCTTGGATATTTGGCATATGTGTGAGCATAAAGTTAGTTTTGTTTCCCATCATACCTTAAGAGTGTAATATTTTTTTGTGTAATGTTATTTATGGAATTTGTATCTACATATTTTTCCTATAGTGGATTACTTCCCCTAGGTAGAAATATGAACCATATTTTTTTTTTCCTTGTGGAAAAAATCCCAGAAGGGATGCCACTTTTGGGTAAGACCCAAGGAGGTAGGAGTATCTCTTCCACCAAAAATACCCAGGGCTCGCACCTGGCCTACTACGTTTAACACACATAAGGATAATACCTGAAACAATAAAAAAATAATACCTCACAAAAACAAAAACACAATAAACTAAAATAAATAAAGCATACTCCTTGAGTGTGTCAGAGAGAAAAAGTGAAATGAAAAATAGTAATCAATAATGTATTGAACAATTATTAAATAGATACAATGTAGGCTTAAGTTAGCCCGTAACTAATGGATCTAACTATCCGCTAATAGGTAGTAGTTACAACTAACCTAAAAATGTAATAACAAATAGAGATACGCTAACATCCCCCCTTAGTACATTATTTAGATAATTGAATAACTACTAGCTATGCTAACATCCCCCCATACAACAATATTTGGGTAAAGTATATAACTGCCCCAATACAGTGAAGAAGAAGAAGAAAAATGAAAGAATGATGGCTCGTGCTTTGTCTTTGGCTCTGGATCGGGCTCATGGCTCTAGCTCTGGCTCTAAGCATACCTTTGGAATTGTACCTCTAGGTCTATCTCGATATCTTCCTGTGAAACTACCTTTGGATCATTGCCTCTAGATCTGCCTATAGATCTACCTCTGGAACTTTGTCTCTAGGTCTGTATTTAGGTCTATCTCTAGGTCATTATCTCTGGGACTGCCACTTGGTCTGTCACTGGATTTGCCTCGGGGTCTACCATAGGTTTTACCTTTTCGGTAGAAGCCATACAACATTTCTTTTATCATGGTCCATTGTGTGAGATCTGTCCATCCACAATCAATATGAACCTTGTTGGTCATTTTCACTTTGTACCAACATATTGAAGAAGAGTGATTCGTACATCCACAAGAATCACAAGGATGTAATCTCCAACACTTAGCTGCAACATGTCCTGTATTTCCACAGTGACTACAAAAATGATTTTTAGGAGTTGTAGGAGATTTAGGTTTTACAAACATAGGATTAATGGTACTTGCATGTCCAGTATAGCCAAGGCCTTCATGCTTTGCCCTGACACTTAGCATTATTGGAGATTTAATGCCTTGTTCTTGTTTACCTAATATCTCACCATTGAATCCCATTTTCTTCATCATTTTGGAACCAAATACTTTGGTGTGTTTTTCAAAACACCCAATTTCAACATCTTCATCAATGCTTTTAACAATATTGCATTTGTCGCTATTGATGAGATTATGGAGCTCTTTTTGAGGAGGTTCAGTTGTTAAGTCACTAGTGTCACAAGCAAAAACTACTACTGAAATGAGATCACTTGTGCTACAACTGATATCTACCATAGAAGGTACGAGGTTGCCTGTATCACAACAAGCATTTGCCATAATGGGCTGAAGGTCACTCGTGTCACAACAAGCATTCACCACAATGGGCTGAAGGTCACTTGTGTCACAACAAGAGTTCGCATTTAGGACCTCGCTTTCCTCACTAATGTCCCTTTTTTGTTGTGCTTTTTCAAGAGCATAAAATGACATGAATATGCCCATTATAGCACTAATAGGGATTAGAACATCATTTTTTTGCATGTATCCACAAGACGCAGAATCATTGATTATGGCATTTACACCACTCTTTAGTGTACAAAATGTGCCATTGTCATAATAATCTATCCCTTCTAGGTGTGGGGAAAAATATGGGCCTTTAACTAATTTTGCAACATCATCAGTTTGTTTTGGGATAGTTTTCTTCTTTGATCTATCCATTCTTAAGGTGTCGGTCTCTACCGAAAATGCACCTTTTACAATAAAATTTTGCAAAATAATTTGACTAAGGTTTCGGTCACTGTCATAAATGCACCCTTATAAGTCTTCCCCCCTTGATTTTGCAAAAAAATATATATCCCCTATACAGGGTTCCAAGGGGCAGCGCCCCTGGCGTGCCTCCCCTGTCACGAAATGGGGAGTCCAAAATTTTTTGAAAGTGCAAAATGGGCTCTCCAAAAGGTTTTTCCCCCCTTGGTGTTGCAAAATTTATCCCCGCTTACAAAGCTTGCCTCCTAGGAAAATTAGCACAAAATGTCACCAAAAAAAATCCCCCCTGTGTGAAGTACTTCAAACAAACAAAGTTTGCTATTTATGAAGCCTAAAAAAAATAGGTTTGGAGGTGTGATGAGTTTAATGCCTTGTTGATTTATTTGATGATGGAGAAAAAAAAAATTGATCCCCTTTTCAAAATAAATTTGATCCCCTTTGCAAAAGAAATAAGTGCCCTTTCTTTTAATTTTAATTTGCAAAAAATTAAGTTTGATCAATATTTTAAATTAATAATTAAATAATTTTGATTAAAAAAAAATCATAAATTTAAAATAAATGATTTTTAATAAAAAAGTAAATTATTAAAAAAAAAATTGAAAAAAACTTAAATAAAATGCAAAAAATAAAATAAACCTTTGGGGGGGTTGATGGGAATGGATCCCATGACCGCTGCTCCTCGTCTGCCTTAGCGTCGGGGCCGCCTGCCAACCGAGCTAGGTGGCTAGGTGATGACTAGGGGACTCCTTCCCCTAGTTGAAGGGTCACGAGGCAATTCAACTCCCGAACCAATCTGGGCTGCGTCTTAACGCTTGCCAATCTACCAATCTGGCTACTGCCACCAGTGGTAGTGAAGAGCATTGTGTGCTCTGTATTGCATCTGTTGGGCGGTCCATAGTGGCTCCTCTGCTCCTCCTCCACTATGGCAAAAATATTTTACTATGGTGATAACGGCTTTGGTTCAATCTTCAAAATGCGCTCCTCCGCAGCAAATATTGGAGTAAAACAAACAAACCCAGCACAAGCCTTCGATCATTCGTTGTTCTTCCAAAAATAGGTTTTGGACGCAATTAAACAATGCACTGTATGTGCAAATGTCTCTGAGTGGCATTGATGACTCCGGGCGGCGGGGCCTCCTCGTGATTGTCAAATCCCGTCAATGGGGCTGGGATATTCATAGCGGCAGCACTGATCTTCGCTCAACATCTGAAATCGAGCTATGTCACTGGTTTAACTTCGCTCAGATGAAGTGTTGTGCTCCTATGTCGTTCGTTACCATGTTAAGGTAAAACGATATTTGTGGACCCTTTCCTCAGTAAGCTCTGTAGCTCTATCACTGGCGAGGAGCGTTGTGATCGGGAAGCAACAACAACATTGCTCACGCACGGGTGGTAGTGGCGATTTGTTGAGCAAGGGCGTCATCGTCTTGCTGAGCGGTGACGTCTTGATCCAACATTTTTTTTTAATATATAGCCTCCACGATCCAAGAATAAAACAGCTCGACGTCTGCAATCTGGTTGCGATATTTTGCCCGTACAACTCCCAACACTGCGATCTTTTGATCCGACTTACTGCAATGATTTAGTGTCCATCAATCTGGCTTTAGATTACTTCGGCCTATGGATCGAGAACTCTAGTTCCTTACTAAAAAATAGAACCTACGCACATGGGAGTATTTTGGCAAAAAATCTCCACTTGGCTATATCTATTTTAAATATGTGATACGACTACGTGTAGAGGTAATCAATATCTGCAATCTGATCAATAGACAATTCTCCACGTGATTCAGACACCCCACCAGGGTTCATCAAATGGTTTCAAACAAAAACAGAGTGGAGGATCTCCTCCTGCTCTGATACTATGAAATGAAAAACAGTAATCAATAATGTATTGAACAATTATTAAATAGATACAATGTAGGCTTAAGTTAGCCCATAACTAATGGATCTAACTATCCACTAATAGGTAGTAGTTACAACTAACCTAAAAATGTAATAACAAATAGAGATACACTAACAAAAAGCACAACCAAACACATGCATGATAAGAATGAAAAAAAACACAAACCACAGAGAACAAACAAAAAAACAACTTAACAAAACACAAAAAAATAAATAAAAAATAAAAAATAAAATAAAATAAAAGCAAAAGTAAACAAATTAAAAAATGATAAAAATAAACAATACCAAAACATGAAACACACATAAAAAAACACAAACATAGCATATCAGAACACTACCATAACAAAAACAACAAAAATATACAATTCACCACAAACAAAAAACCACAGAATACAAAACACACATAAAAAACCACAAAAACAACATAACAAAATAGAATTAAAATAGAAACAACAAAATGATCCAAATACACCACACACAAAAAAATGAAAAAAAAATACAACAAAAATTAATCCAAAGGAGCTATAGAGAAATCAAACAAAAAAAGCAACACTAAAAATAAACCAAAGCTTAACAAATTACTAAACATATCACAAATCGCTTAGCAAAATAGCCATAGCTTCTAACATTGCAACCAAGATACTGAAGGATAACACCCATCCTATAAACCCTTAGGATTATGGCATCCTCATCCTATTATTCATATCTTAGTTCATTCCATCTAGGACTATAGGCTCGTTACATAGAACTACGACAATACTATTGGAATTTGTATGGTCTTTTTGAGGATCCATTTTATTTGTAGTTTGAATTTGCCCTTTTGTTTTGCACTTAGATTGGTTTTCTACATTTAATTTTTTCCTTTACTATTATTTCTCAGCATCAAGGGAAGCTCTTTTAGTGTTTTATCATCATGCAATCCTCCTTATTCCCTCTCTTCATCAAAATGTGTTTCCATTTGACCATCCTCATTATCTGCTTGCTCATTTTCCATTTGACCATCCTCATCATCTATTTGCTCATTCATGGAGATAATTTCAAAGGTATTAGGTAAAATTACTGTTTTCTCTTTTGTTGCTATTTTTTTCTTTGTGTTTTTTTGTTTAGGGATTTGAAACCCTGCCAAGTCCCCATCCTCTTTCTATTTGTTAGAGATCTTATGTGGAAAATCCTTGGCTAGATGACCATATTCATGACATATTCTGCATCTAAATGGAATATTTTCATAATCTACTACTTGCTCCAATATTTCTTCCCCATATTGTAAAGTAATCTTCTTTGGAAGTGGTTTTTCAAAATAAATTAAAACATAAATTCTTACATAAATCATATGCTATAAGTGTTGGGTGCTATAAAAAATCATCATAAAAACTCCTAAAGAATTTCCAATTGTTTCAAATATCTTTGGATGCTAGTATTCTATTGGAATACCAAATAAATGAACCCAAAAAGGGGCAGTTGATGGTATTTCTTCCTCAGCTTTGAAATTGATATGCCAAGGCTTCATGAAGAGCCCTGCCCTACCAAAAACCATGGCCGCCCTTGAAAAATTTTCTCCCTATCTTCTTCAATAGCAAAAAAAATAAAGTAGCCATTAGGGTAAGTAAAAGTTTGGAACTCACCTTTAGTACTCCAATTTTTGGTAGCTCCATTACTTGAAGGTAGCAAGAGTTGATCGAAATCCCATGAATTAAAAAATTAGCCCTATCCTCTCCATATTATCTATTTCTTCCTGGAGATCCATTATTTCCAACTTCACTAATGGAGATCCATTAGTTGCTTTCATGCAACCCATCTCTGTTTTCCTTGAATCGACCTTTGGTATTCTTAGTGGTTTCCTTGGCAATAATTGATTGTGTTTCCCTCCTATTTGAGGTGGTCCTCCATGGATTGATTTTTTTATAAGTCATTTTTGGCTCAATGCATGCATCATTTTTGAAACCCTCCATCCCATAATTCAAAAAATGAAGTTACAGGAAACCCTAAATTTCCATCGTAAACCCTAATTGAACTTAAAATATCTTAGATGTAGTCGCTTTCACTCTCAAAGGCCATTTTGCTATAATTAGTTTCCCCAATGTTTTTCACTTCTTCCCTTGTCCATCCACCTTCTGCCACACTCACATTCAAATGGTGGTCACTATTATTGCCATTGATTTGAGCTCCATATCTATTACAAGAAGCAAAAAAATTTTAGCATCTTTGTTTCGCCATGTCCATGAATAAAATCTCATATTCACTTCTCATATCAATTCTAGATCCATGTCTAAATAAAATTTCTTCCTTAATAAAATTACATGTCCTTCGATTGTGATGATCCATACAACCACCGTTTGAGTTCAAAAGTTTATTACATGATTTCTTCTTTATGGTTTACCTCTTATTCTTTAAATTTTATTCCAATAATCACCTCTTTATTTTTGAAATATAAACCATATGCTATGATAGTCCTCTCTAAATTCTTTTATTAGGCATGTGCCATGTTCAATTAGTAGTCCCTCCTTTGAGAGTTTATATGCTTCCATATTATTTTCTTGATAAATATGCCTAGAGGTAAAATCTTCACTTTGGTCCATAACTTCTTTTATTTGAGAGAGTATGGGTTGTAGAGCCATTTTTTCCATCCTAAAATTACTAAGCATCTAGTTTATCACCACTTGTGAGCCTCTGTAAATTTTGATTTTTTGTATTCCTGTTGAATCTACCAACTGAACCCATAATTTAAGTGTCATTATTTCAGCATAATAATTTAAAACTTTCTAAATAACTAATTATGAGTTGTTTTTTGTTTTTCAAATTCTACATTTCTTCTTGAGTTATATTTTTTCAAGTTAAGTCTATATAAATGTTATACATTAGATGATTTGGATGTAGATATTTTAAAGAATGATAAGAACACGATATCAAGGTTCATTTCAAAGTATTTTTATCGACCATGGAAAATCAACTTATATTCAAAAATCATAGATGTGAAGAATACAAAAAGTTATTAATAAAATATTAGCATGTCCTATCTTGAAAGTTTGATGATGACTTCCAATAATATTTGGCAAATATCAAAGTCTAAGTTCTTGATATTATCTACAAGTTGGAGGCTAAGTGGAAGAATAAAGAATAATTGTATTTTGGATTGAATCTCTATTTGAGTACATAAGGTTGCTTCTGATGTATTATCATTGTTTGTGCAATTTTGTACTTTGTTGAGATCTAAAGTATTTTTACTTCTAATTTTATAAATAAATTTTATATATCTAACATATAAAAATATGGATGGGGTCTTTTTTAACCTCTTATAGCTAGTTTAAAAAATAACATGACTCAATAAACAAGTTAATTGTACATAATATATATGATGTATCCATGATAAGTAAGTAAATAAATCTATAAAAAAATGTAGAATATAGGCTACTTTTTGAACAACAAAATGATACTTTAAAATAATAAAAACTTATTCTTCATAGCATGTTATATAATAATATTATATTATTATAAAACTTGTTTTAAATATTCTTATGATAACACTACATGTAATATGATATCATATTAATTTAACAATTTTAATGTATAAAAAGAAAAATAAGAAATTTTAACTCTACAAATCCATCCAAAGTTGATGCAAACATTAAGAGTTTTAAGGATTTTATTTGAATGTATTTCAAGAGATTAATGGATACTATAGTAATATAAATAAATTTTTAAAGGATCCTTCATAAAACTAATTGTTGTTGTACTACTAATATCTATTGTCCAAAAATAGTTAGAGGTTGATAAGTATAGTCTCATAAAATCACATGTTAACAACTCCCAAAACTATTTGCATACAAATGCTTCCAATATTATCGGATTTACACATAAAAATATAATAATATATAAGTTCTAAAAATCCTCTATCATTTTACAACTAATAACAATGTTCATTGGTAAAAAAATTAAAAATCCTATTTTATGTTTCCTTGGAATAAATTTTACAATTTTTTTTTTTGGTAGGTTAAATTAAAAGTGGTTTTTTATCAAGGATACCAAAATCTGATTACATCAAAAGGAAGAGATCCAAGGAAGGAAAACATGACATGTTTGAGGAGAGCTAAAAGGAACACAAAAAGCAAAGTGCCTGAGGAACAGATTCAGGAAATCATAAAGGATGGCACAAAGGATAAACGAGCAAGAAAGGAAAGCCTTCTAAAAAAAATAAATTGAAACTTTAGGTGCCAAGAAAGAAATTTGAAGCTTTTAAAGGATGGGAAAAAGTGCCAAACTGCCCAATATGCCAAAAAACAATTTGAAACTTCCCACATACGAGAAAAGGACACAGGTGCTATAATTTAAAATTTGAAACCTCCCAAGGATGGGAAAACCAGAAACCAAGCACTGAAAGAAAAACAACTTCCCACGCAGGGGAAAACCAAATTGAAACATAAAACCCACTCTAAATAAAAAGGTGGAGAAGAGGATTTTTAAAACTAAAACTCCTGCCATAAAGGGATGGGAATCACCCAGGGATGGCAAAGGATCATGAAAACTAGAAAAAACCAATCCCTTGAAATCCTGAAAGATGGAGCAACATATTGAGGAATTTTGTAGACCTTGAAATCCTCATGCAATGGATAAATAACCTAAAATATGGTGTAGTAATGGTTCAACATCATGAGGAACTCCCTAGGCCATGGGGTCCTCATGCAGGAAAAAGGAAGCCTTCAAAAACACCAACCCATAATATGAAGCAATAGTCGTAGAACAACACATCTAAAGAAAATAGGCGGGAAATTTCCCCAAGAACACAAAAGGAAGGAGTCACGAGGAAGTAAAACTGCAAACAATAGAGCTCAAACAAAAATGAAGCAACCAGACATCCCACACAACCTTCAACACCACCAACGAACAACTTCAAGGACACAAATGAGGAATTCCTACAGGGATACAATAGTAAGAAAAATAGAGGCCCTCCTAGAAGCCATGAAAGAAACTAAAATCCCGCTAGACCCACCACCTCAATCCCAAAGAGTAGAGTCATAGTAGAAAGCACATGGTCCCCCTAAAACCAAAAGGATGTTGTGCAAAACTACTCATGAAGCCAAATTTCCTCAGACCCAACATTCCACAACTAAAGATCCTCAAAGAGCAACTATCAAGAAGACTTCTAGAAACAACTTGAGAAAAAATGATAATTCAAGGAAAAACCTTGAATAATCCAAAAAACCCAAGAAAAGTCCTAGGGAAGAACCTAAAACCATCCCAATACCCAGAAACTGAAGGAAAATGGCAGAACAATAGAGTAGAACAATGGAACAATGATCTTACCATAGCAAGACAAGGAGAGGGGCATAATAGTGGAACAATGATCTCCCCATCCCAAAGGAGATCATTTGCAACACCTTCCTACCATGGAGGATGGGAAAATGAGGTGCCAAGGAAGTTGGGATAGGATCAAGGACCTGGGACAGGGCCGAGGAAGGGTTGCAAGAAAGTGGAACAGGACTTCCATAGGAAGTCTCATGCAAAGCCCATCCCTAGAAGGAAAATAAATTTACAAAATTATTACTAAATATTTAGTTTAAAACTTTTACTAAACAATAAAATATTAGCTATATTAAACATAATAGACTAACCTATCTTCCAAAGTCAAATACTAAGTTGTGTCCCTCCATTTCTTATATTATTGTTTTCTTGTTTCACTACTTCTCTCTTTCCATTTTTTTTTTTTTTATTTTCTAAACATGATAACTCAATTTTAAATCAACATTTTTATCCCTGACTCAATTTTTATTTTGCTTCTTTGATGTTGCTGATAATAAAAAAATATTTTTTTTAAATATGGGTAGATCCATTTTATTATATATAATATTATCTAACAATAACAATAATAGATAAACAATAACAATTAGACAAAAATAAATAATATGTTTGATAGAAAATAATATAAAAAATATCTTTGATAAAATGTCATGTTGGAACTTTTAAAATAAATTTAATTCACAACATAAAACTTATACTTCTTTATGTTTCTAACACTCTTAAAAAATATAAAAAAGTATATTTATTAAAAAGTGGTTCTTTATTTATATAAAATGTATATAATAAATTGTTTGTACTAAAGTCTCATAATGGTCTCTAGTGGTAATGACATTTTCTTGATTGGATAAAAATGTGCTAGCCTACTCGTTATTATCTATTAACATACTAAGGCAATCCAACAAAAAAAAATTATTTTAATGCATGGTAAAGTGATATGTCTAGACGTTGGGTTAGTCAAACTAAATTTTGATGGTTTTTCTAAATAAAACCTTCGGAATGTTGATTGAAATGGTGCTTTTCAAAAATAATGTAAATAAAACTATATTCATATACTCAAAATCATATGGAATTTTAATGAAAAATATGTAAGGGCAGGGGTAATTCTTATGAGGATAAAATTTACTATTGGAAAAGAATAGATATATATATTTCAATCAAGGAGAACTCTCAAATTTTTATTAATATTATAAAGAATTTCTAACACAATAATTATATCAATAATACTTTTATATTAACTAATTACTGATTAATGGAGTACCTTAAATATCATCATATCTATATATAAGGGCAAAGGTACTTCTTATGAGGATAAAATTTACTATTGAAAAATAATAGATATATTTAAATCAAGGAGGACTTTCAAATTTTTTATTAATCTTATGAAGAATATCTGATACAATAATTATATCAATAATATTTTTATATTAACTAATTACTGATTAACGGAGTATCTTAAATTTCATCATATCTATATATAAGGAAATAATATGGAAAGTAATTTATCTAATGATAGGGTTGATGTTAATATTAGAGAACTTTATATTTTAGAGTATGGTTATTTAAAGTAGATTTTTCATTTTAATGAAAAATATACAAAGGCTTTGATAGAGTAAAGTAATTATTCAAAGGGTATGAACAAGATATATTTTTTATAGAAAACATGATAAAAATGATTCATAAAAAGGTTGTTTGTAGATTAGTCTAACTAATATGATAATAAATATTAAAAAAATAATGTTTTATGAAAAACTCCCCAATGAAAACTATAAATAATTATTTTTGTATTACTAAACACTAAAGCGTGCATGTTGAGAGTGAATGCCAAAAAGGAGTGAGCCCCACTTCTTATTCCTCTATATCTTAGGAGAAACACACAAACTAAAGTATTATTGTAAAAAAAATATAAACAATATGGATGGAAAGTCACTTTTAAAATTTCTTATAACAACCAAGGATGCTCTATTTAGACAAATGGATACCCTAGTTAAGGATAAGAGGAAGAGTGGATCTATGGTCAACCCTATCTAGGTAGTAGACACTAAGCCAGAAGTGATTAAAAAGTATGAGATGACTAAGCATGATATATAGTTCTTAAAATTGGAGGATTCACATATATATTCCATGGATATTGGCTAGGTTATCTAGAGATTCCAAATTGGATCAAGTAGAAGCGAGGATTAAATTACAATTATTCCGTGAATTTTCTTCCAAAAAAAAATTTCTTATCATCTTCTCTAGTTTAGAAATTAGGGTTAGAATTATAAATAGTGGCCCTTGGCATAGGGACAAATATGCATTATATTTAAGACTATGTAGTGAGAATTTTTGTGTAAAGATGCAAACAATTAAAAGACTTTCAGTCTAGATTAATATTTTATGAATTCCTCATTAGCATATCAATAAGAAGATTTTGAAGAAAATCATAAATAATCTAGGGGAGTTAATATAGGAGGTACCATATACTAAGCAGAGAAGGTATGTTTTTGTTAGAATTTCACAATAGATATGCAAAGCATTACAAGAGATGAAGAGAAGAGTAGAACTGATTGATTTATTCCAAGGATCAACTTTGTATAAATAGCAGAGTTGATCATTGAGAGCCATTGGATTACAACAACTCATCATACCTAATGAAGACACCACTGAGAGTTCTCCTGACACATGGAGGAGTGGAAACTCAAGTGTCTATCCTAGTGGAACTTAAGAGAATATTCTCTTATTCTAACACCCCCCCTTAAGTGATACTAGGGGTGAATCATACAAATGAGTCCTGGAAACAAGGCCTATTGAGGTACTCATGTACAAAGACTTATTTTTGAAGAGATGGTAAAACCCAATGGGAAAAAACCATCAATCAAAAGGAAGTTAGAGGCTTGTCTTCGTATGGCGAAGATTGTCCTCCTAATACAATAGATAGTTGGTGAAAAAACCCCTGTGGGAAAAAACCAACTATGAGAAGAAGAGAGGCATGTCTTCGTATGGCGAAGATTGTCCTCTTTATGCAAGAAAGAAAGATGAGTCCCGGCAACTTGGCCTGATTAGGTACTCATTTACATAATATAGTTGGTGAAAAAACCCCTGTGGGGAAAAACCAACTATGAGAGGTATGTCTTCGTATGGCAAATATTGTCCTCTTAATACAAGAAAGAAATATGAGTCCCGACAACTTGGCCTGATTAGGTACTCATTTACATAATATTGTTGGTGAAAAAACCCCTGTGGGGAAAAACCAACAATTAGAGGCATGTCTTCATATGGCGAAGATTGTCCTCTTATTACAAGAAAGAAATATGAGTCCCGACAACTTTGGCCTGATTAGGTACTCATATACAATAAATAGTTGGTGAAAAAACCCCTGTGGGGAAAAACCAACTATTAGAAGAAGAGAGGCTTGTCTTCGTATGGTGAAGATTGTCCTCATAAATCCATTCAATGCAGCTGAATAACTCCAAGCTTATCTCTCAACTGAAGGTAACATGGAGAAGGAAATGACTTGGTGAAGATATCTGCAATTTGTTCCTCAGTTGGAATATATTCCAAGTGTATGTCCCCGTTCTGAATATGTTGTCTTATGAAGTGCATGTGTATCTCAATGTGCTTGGTTCACTGATGTTCAACTGGATTACGTGCAATATGAATTATGCTCTGATTGTCACACCAAAGAGTTATAGGATGGTCATGTGTGAAACCAAATTCTCTCAAAATTTGATGAAGCCAAAGAGCTTCCTGACTAGCCAAAATTGCTGCCCTATATTTTGCCTCTGTAGAAGATAGGGCTACTGCTTGTTGTTTCTTGCATAACCAAGCTATTGGTGAGGAACCAAGGCAAAAGACATAGCCTAATGTGGAACATCTATCTTCTACTGAACCTGCCCAATCTAAATCTATGTAGCCAATGATATCCATGGATTTTCCCTTGTAGAAGAGCCCAAAATGAGTAGTGCCCTGCAAGTAACAGAGGATTCTTTTTGTTGCCTGCCAATGACTAAAGTGAGGCTGATGAGAGAATCTGGATATGAGGCCAACAACATATGATATATTTGGGTGAGTATGAGTAAGGTATAGCAAAATTCCTACAAGTTGACGGTATAGAGTAGCATCACAAAGAGGGGATGAGAAAGAAGTACTAAGATTAATGCCAGATTGAAAGGGGGTAGGAGAAGGTTTGCAATCTATCATTTTGAATATTTGTAGAATATCTAGAGTGTACTTTTGTTGGCACAAAGATATACCTTCATCTGTTTGACTTATTTGGATCCCAAGGAAGTAATGAGCTTTTCCTAGATCAGCCATTTCAAATTTTTTAGAGAGAGAGTCTTTTATAGTCTGAATGTGAGTCAAGTTACTACCAGTGAGAAGAAGATCATCAACATAAAGAACAAGAATGGTGATGTTTCCTTCATTTCTCCAAATGTAAACTGTGTTATCAGACTCACAATGAGAAAAACCTGCTAAAAGAAGGAAGGAGTCCATATTTTCATACCAAGCTCTAGGGGCTTGTTTGAGGCCATAGAGAGACTTTTTAAGCCTACAAACCAGAGAGGAGTCTTGAGTAAAACCAGTAGGTTGTTCCATGAATATTTATTCCTTTAAATATCCATGTAAGAAAGCACATTTGACATCCATTTGATAGACATGCCACTTTTGGGAAGCAGCTAGAGCAAGAACCAATCTTACAGAATCCATTTTAGCAATAGGAGCAAAGGTTTCTGCATAATCTATGCCTTCAATTTGAGAAAAACCTTTGGCAACTAGATGAGCCTTGTGTTTGTCTATTTCTCCATTAGGCCCATATTTTGTTTTGAAGATCCATTTACAATGAACTAATTTCCTTCCTTTAGGTAAGGGAACTAAGTCCCAAGTCTCATTTTTGATCAAGGAAGAAAATTCATTTTCCATGGCATCATCCCATTCTTTAATACCTGAGGCTTCTTTGAAGGATTGAGGATCAGAGGAAATAGACTGACATACAAGGCCAGTGCCTATGGGGTTGGATGATCTTGTTGAAGGGAGATTTTGGATGTAAGGAGTAGCTTCTTTAACAATGGTGTGGGCCCATTTTGGCATAGAGGAAGGAGTTGAAGGAGTTGAAAGACATTGAGATGGAGTTATAGGTTCCTCATCTTGATTATCAATAACCAAGTTAACTTCAAGAGTTGGCTCTTCATAATATTGAGGTTCTACTATAGGAGAAGGCTCAATGGAGGAAGAGGGCTTTTGAGGATATTTTTGAGGGAATGTTTCATCAAATTGGACATTCCTATGAAAGAAGACCTCATGAGTTGAGGGATCAAGAAGCCTGTATGCTTTCAATTCTTCACAATAACCGACAAAGATGAGTTTTTTGCTTTTCTTATCAAGAGCCTTCCTTTTCTTCTTTGGGATGTGAGCCCAAGAAGTACACCCAAAAATATTGAAGTAGGAAACATCTAGTTTTAATCCAGTCCATGCTTCTTCAGGAGTTAAATGGTCAAGAGATTTATGAGGTGTGCGATTTTGAATATAATTTGCATAGTTAATAGCTTCTACCCAAAAAATTTTTGGAAGATCTCTTGAATGGAGCATACAATTAGCCATCTCTTTTAATGTCTGGTTTTTCCTTTCTACAATACCATTTTTTTGAGGATTATGGGAGAAAGAATGTTGATGAATGATGCCATGATTGGATAAAAAAGTGGAGAACTCATTACTGCAGTATTCCCCCCATTATCAGTGCGAATCTTCTTGATTTTGCAAGATGCCTGATTTTCAACTAAGGCTTTAAAAACTTTAAAGTGGGATAGAACATCACTCTTATATTTTAGGAAGTAGACCCAGGATATTCTAGAGAAATCATCAATAAATGTTAGAGCATACTTTTCTCCTTTGAAATATGGTTCAGGAAAGGTCATTAAGTCACTATGGATTAAATCTAGAGGGGAAGAGGCCTTTAGAGAACTACTTGGGTGGAAAGGATCTTGATGTTGCTTTCCAAGAGCACATCCAGGACAAACTCCATCACTAGAAGAGACTTGGGGTAATCCTATAACCATATCATGGGTGCTCAAATCCTTTAGGTAGTTGTAACTAAGATGACCAAACCTTTCATGCCATATTTTACTTTCAAGATCACTATGAGCCACAAAATAGGAGGCTCCTTCTGGATTTTGAAAACCTTTGAAGTGAAAAATATGAGAGTTGTGATCAATATTCCCTTTGGCTATAAGATATTTGGGATCTTGAAAATCTCTTATCTCAACTCCTGTTGGGGAGAAGAGAACATTTTTCCCCTTTCCAGAAGTACAAATTTGGTAGACGGAGAGGAGATTAGTGGCAATGTTTGGAACATAGAGAACATTGTTAATAGAGTCACCATCAATGGTTATATCCCCTTTTCCTTTGACAAGGATAAAGGAAGAGTCACCTACTTCTATGCTACAAGTAGAACTAGAGGAGATAGAAGAAAAATACTTATCTGAAGCAATCATGTGATGAGTAGCTCTAGAATCTAGGACCCAAAAATTAGAGGAAGAATTAGAGGTTTTTCCTTGAACATTAAGGGATTTTCCTATTTGCTTTTTATTTTCTATCTTTTGATCTTTTATAGCTGCCTCTAGTTGTTGTAATATTTTCCAGCATTTGTTAGTAGAGTGACCATTCTTTTTGCAGTGAGTACAAGTTATGGG
This sequence comes from Wollemia nobilis, assembly GCA_028583015.1. Taxonomy (NCBI): domain Eukaryota; kingdom Viridiplantae; phylum Streptophyta; class Pinopsida; order Araucariales; family Araucariaceae; genus Wollemia; species Wollemia nobilis. The sequence goes on from JAQPPZ010001753.1 coordinate 4,448,190, forward strand.
GGTATTTTCCTTTTTCTTGAATTTTTCTTTAGAAGAAGTGGAGGCTACTAAGAAGGCATTTAGAAGAAGAAGAAGAAAGATTTCATTCTAGCACTTAGTTTATTCCCTAGTTAATATATCACAAAATTCTTCTAAAGAAGGCATTTTAAAGGTTGCACCCAGAGCATCTTTGGTAGATATAAAGGTGGTAGCAAATATCTGAAAACACCATTTAGCTTAGAAAGGATTAGATAAATGCATTCCTCTCTAGTCTTAGTCTTCCCACTACATTTGTATTGAGTGAGGACTTCTTTGAACTTAGTGAGGAAGTCAACAATACTACTAAAATCTTCAAGAGACAGAGATGTGAGTTTGACTTCTAATTGCATTTATCTCATCTGATCTACTTTCATAAGGAGTTTTGCAATCTGTAATATGAAACCACAAACTTTCATGAACATTAGAGCTTATAATACCCATAGTTTCATGTATTTTTCCTTTATGAACAAAGATTTCATATTCTTTATCAAATTTTGGTTGTTTTTCTTCTAGCAAATGAGTAAGACCTTTTTGAGAGATAAGATTTAAAATTTTAGGTTTCCAAGTGTGAAAGTTATGAGGGGTGAGAGGTTCAATTGAATTCATAATTTTAACACAGAAAAATATTGAAGTTATATTTTACCAATATATCCCCCCTTAGAACTTCAATTAATTGATTAATGCAATTGGAAGAAAAAAAAACAAAAAAATATACAAAAAAAAAAAAAAAAAAAAAAAAAAGATATGAAGCTTTTTAATATTTAGGACTCAAAATACCCACCCTAACAAGAGGGAAACTATAAGTATAATGATTTTTTTAATATTTTTTGCTTGAGATTGCCAAATCCTTTTTATTCCTCACTATACCCACCCTTACTTGAGGGAAACTGTAAGTAGAGAGAAGAATTGGAAGGGTTTTGGCTTGAATGCAGGGAATCAATATTTTTAATTGGTGTATCTCAATACTCGCCCTTACGAGAGGGAAACTATAAGTTAGAGAGATATCCAAAGAAATAGATGATGAAAAATATCTTCCAGACCATTATACCAAGTGCCTCAAAAACTCGCCCTTACGTGAGGGAAACTATAATTTTTTAAGGGTAATGATACATGGAACGTAGGCAAAAGATATTTTGAGAAAAAAAGATTGTTTTTAAACTTGTAAACCAAATTTAATTATCAACAATTTTTATTTAAAAGGTTTAGATTTAAAATATACTTCTTCTAAAAAAATATTTAATGAAATGCTCTTTCTTTGAAAATAACAAAGGTTTATAAAAAGAAAATATGAAGATAGACAATTTATATATATATATATATATATATATATATATAAAAAAAAAAAAAAATATATATATATATATATATATATATATATATATATATATATATATATGCTATTTTTTCTTTTTAAAGATGGGCCTTACAAAAAATGAGATTAATATTAAATTTTTGAATATCTTCTCTAAGAAATATTAAAGTATATTTAAAGAAAATAACTTTAAGCATTGATTAAGATAGACAAAAAAGGATAGTAACTTTTAAAGATAGGCCCCCCCTTAAATAAAGCAAATTAAATTTTGTGATCTTCACTATGAAATATAAAGTTTTTGACCTTATAATTACTTGAAAGAAATTAAAATCATAAAATAAGATTGACAAAAGATAGCACACCTACCCTTTAAAGTTATGGACCAATAGAGTGCAAAAATATGCACTTACTCCTCCTTCCCCCCCCAAAAAAAATATTATTAGAAAAAGTGACAAATGATGTCCTTCGAAATGAAGGAAAGATAAATAACCTAATTAAAAATAAAATATAGGAAAAATAAATAAATTATACACAATCCGTGAGAGGAGAGAAAAAATTTCAAAAAACTACATAGACATTCCTTTGGAAGGCTTGAAAAAAATATAATTTCACGTTATGAAAAACAAGTGAACGCTCTTGAAAGACCACATTATGAAGAAAAAACCAGTGAATGCTCGTGCAATACCATATTATGAGAAAAAAATAGTGAATGCTTCTGCAAGGCCACATTAAATAACCATATAATGCTCCTGCAAGACCACATTAGAAAAAATAACTAGATATTTACAAAATCGTATCCTGCAATACCACGTTATGAGAAAAAAATAGTGAACGTCCCTGCAAGACCACGGTAAATAACCAAAGAACACTCTTGCAAGACTGCGTTATAAAAATAACCAGAGAACGTTCCTGCAATACCATGTTATGAGAAAGGCCATTCTACAAAAAAAATGTTATATATTTAAAAAAAAACCTATAATAGTTCCACTTGTAAAATAAGCAAACTTGAAAGGTAAATTTTGCTTTGAAAAAATAAACAGGGAAAGCTTTTTATAATCACCACATTGAAAGAGCACCGAATAAGAGAAGTCAATATTTGGAGATTCGATTAGGATCGTCCGAGCACCAACATACCAGGTAGAATAAATCGTCCAAGATGTCATGGGTGCTAGAAGTGTTGAGCTCCAAGGGAAAGCTGGAGAGAGGATCATGCCCTACTTCTAGCGCAAAATGCAAGCGCTAGGAGAGCTAACAAGAATAAAATGATCCATAAAATTAAGCCACGAGCACCAAGCAAGGATTACCCGAATCTCCGAAGATCGAAATCTCCCATGATAATAGAGAAAAGACACCACGTTTTAAGATGAAACATGTGTTTCTTATTATGCAACCCAAATATTTTAAAAGGAACTTTTACATAATAAAATAACTATTACTTTTATGATAAGTAAAAGGATTTCCAATATTTAAAAAAAAATGTAAAAAGAAAAAAAATGTGTTGAAAGAATAATTTGAAGAGAGGAAGAAAAATAAATAATAAGAACCCTCCTTTTAAAATGGGCTAAAATAGCCCATAGAACAAGGTAAAACTTTCTTGAAGCAAGGGAAGATATTTTTAATATTTTTAAATCCCTCAAAGATGAATTAGAATAAATATATTAAAAAATTGCATAAAATATATTCAACAATAAATATTTTGCTGAAAAAAAAATTATGGATAAAAGAGAAATGACTACTAAAATAATTTCAAGAATATAGCCAAAAAATTATCCAAAGTAAATGAACCAGATCCTAGAACCTTCAAGAGAGAATGCTAGAAAAATCTATCCTGCTTTGGTACCATGTTAGAATTTCACAATAGATATGCAAAGCATTATAAGATATGAAGAGAAGAGTAGAACTGATTGATTTATTCCAAGGATCAACTCTGTATAAATATTAAAGTTTATCATTAAGAGCCGTTGGATTAAAAAAACTCATCATACCTGATGAAGACACCACTAAGAGTTCTACTGACACATGGAGGAGTGGAAACTCAAGTGTCTATCCTAGTGGAACTTAAGAGAATATTCTCTTATTATAACAGTTTCATACAATCAAATATGTGTTACAATGGATATTTGAAAACCTTAACCATAGTATATTAATATTAAATATTGATCAACACAATATACTCAACAAGTGGATAATGAAAATATTGCATTTTGATTTCATAAATGATGTGAAACTAGGCACATGACAAAAGATTTAAAGTAAAAATAATGGAGAAAGAGAGAAAATTTTGGACAAGAGATGAATCTTAAAGTGAAGCAAGAAGATCATATCATAGTTGAATATGGGATTAAAATCAAGGATTTTCCACAACTAAGAAAGTGGTAAAAAAATTGCCTCTATATCATCAAGTGACAATGGCCATTATAGTTTACTTGCATCAACCATTATAAGGAAATGACGATACAATCTACAATAAATTAGAATACACAAGTTGAAATAGAGGAGTTAAAGGGTTGAAGGGATATGGAGAGGTAAATTTCAAAGTAAATATGATAAAAAGGTCAAGGTTAATCTAGGTAAATCAACTTTATTATTCTATAGTATAAAATAAGGTATGTTTTATACAATCAAATACATGTTGCAATGGATATTTCAAAACCTTAACCATAGTCTATTAGGATTAAATCTTGATCAACAAAATGTAATCAACAAGAAGATAATAAAAATATTGCATTTTGATGTCGTAAATGTTATGAGATGCTATATGGGATCACAAATTATTAGAAGATAAGTCTTGCTATGAATAGTATGAAAAATAGATGAGATAGAAGAAGATGAAAGTGTTCACAGGAATAGAAAAAGGAAATAAAGTCATCACAGCAAGAACACAGAGAAAAGAAAATTGAAAGGGATATTGGTTTGGGAAGCCAAAATAAATATCACCATATTAATAAGATATATGGGAATAATTCCACAAGTAAAAGTAAAAAATGACGATAAAAATGGTATTGTGGAATATTAGGGGTATGAATAAACCCTCTATAAAATATTTATTAAGAAATTAATACGTTTTTATAGTCCTAATTTTATTTTAATACAAAAAATAAGATTAAATAGTGAGGAATGTGGGGATTATTTAAAAATATTTAGAAAATGGGAGATTGTTTGGTAGCTTCATCTATACGAAATTTTTATAGTATTGCAATAATATGGGACAAAAGAAATTAGGATGGAGAATTATCAGAAGTAAAAAGTAATTGGGTTGTTGGGCCATTTTGTGAGAAAAAGAAAACCATCAAAAATGGGATTGTAAATGTATATCATCTAATTATGGTAACTTCTTCTGGAATAAATTAAAAAGAGCTTAGAATATTTTATCAAATATGATGGTCATTCATAGTTGTGACTGATGGATTCTTGTGGGTGAATTCAAGATAGTTTTATCTCCTTTAGAAATGAAGTGTTGTAATCCTAGAAGGTCTAAACTAGTGTAGTATTTTGCTTCACTTATCAATTTAAATTTATTTTGGGATGCTATTACTAAATTTTTTTTATATACATGGGATAATAAACACATTGGACAAACCCATATAGGAGAATGATTGGATAGTCTTTTGTTATCCAACATATGGCTGCAAATAACTTATATAATCTCTTTAGATATTTTATTGTGAGAAAGATTAGATCACAAACTCATTTTTTTATTTGTGATTTAATCAATAAAGATCATCCAAAGTGATTTCACTTCTATTCTATGTCACTTGAAAAACCTTATTTCTTCTGGTTATGCTATAGAAGTATGAAGCGAATTTTGGATAATTTGTTCAAAAGATAAAATATCTAAAGGGGTACATAAAGATATGGAATTCCAAATATTTGGTAATATTTTTATTAAATGAATAAAAGAAATCAAGACCAACAAATTTATGAGATAATTAAATTTAATGGAATGGGCCAGGATTTACTCTTTGATTATCATAATGCATTTTAAAAATATAGTTCTTATTTGCTCCAAAAATATAAAGAGAAATGACTCAAATACTGAGTTGTGTCCCTCCATTTCTTATATTATTATTTTCTTGTTTCACTACTTGTCTCTTTTCATTAACGTTTTTGAATTTTCTAAACATGATAACTCAATTTTAAATCAACATCCGTGTGGGATAGCATAGTATTTATTTCACTAAGCTTGTGAAAAAAATTATGACTTAATTTTTATTTTTCTTCTTTGATGTTACTATAATAACAAATATTTTTAAAAATATGGGTAGATCCATTTTATTATATATAATATTATCTACTAATAACAATAATAGATACAAAATAACATTTAGATGAAAATAAACAATATGTTTGATAGAAAATAATATAAAAATATCTTTGATAAAATGCCACGTTAGAAATTTTAAAATAAATCTAATTCACAACATAAAACTTATTCTTCTTTATGTTTCTAACACTCTTAAGAAATATCAAAATGTATATGTAATAAAAAGTGGTTCTTTATTTATATAAAATGTATATAGTAAACATTTTCTAGTGAAGTCTCATAATGGTAGCTCCAGTGGTAATGACATTTTCTTGATTGAAAAAAATGTGCTAGCCTACTGGTTATTAGCTATGAACATACTAAGGCATTCCACAAAAAAAAAATTATTTTGATCCATGGTAAATGGATATGTCTAGACGTTGGGTAATCAAACTTAATTTTGATGGTTTTTCTTAATAAAACCTTGGAATGTTGATTGAAATGGTGTTTTTCAAACTAACGTAAACAAAATTATATTCATACACTCAAAATCATATGGAATTTTAATGAAAAAATATGTAAGGGCAGAAGATAAAATTTACTATTGAAAAAGAATAAATATATATTTCAATTTTTTATTAATCTTATGAAGAATTTCTAACACAATAATTATATCAATAATATTTTTATATTAACTAATTACTTATTAATGGAGTATCTTAAATATCATCATATCTATATATAAGTGCAAAGGTACTTATGAGGATAAAATTTACTATTGAAAAAGAATATATATATATATATATATATATATATATATATATATATGTATATATATATTATATATATGTATATGTATATATATAAATATGTATGTGTATATGTATATATATATATATATGTATATGTATATCAAGGAGGACTCTCATTTTTTAATAATATTATGAAGAATTTCTAACACAATAATCATATCAATAATATTTTTATATTAACTAATTATTGATTAATGGAGTATCTTAAATATCATGAGGTACTTCTTATGAGGATAAAATTTACTATTGAAAAAGTATATATATATATTTCAATCAAGGAGGACTCTCAATTTTTTATTAATCTTATGAAGGAATTCTAACCTAATAATTATATCAATAATATTTTTATATTAACTAATTAACTATTAATGGAGTATCTTAAATATCATCATATCTATATATAAGGAAATAATATGGAATGCAATTTATCTAATTATAGGGTTGATGTTAATATTAGAAAAATTTATATTTCGAGTATGGTTATTTAATGTAGATTCCATATTTTAATGAAAAAGATACAAAGGATTTGATAGAGTAAAGTAATTATTCAAGGGTACTAACAATATATTTTTTTTTATAGAAAAATGATAAATTCAAGGGTACTAACAATATATATGTTTTTATATAAAAATGATTTATAAAAAGGTTGTTTGTAGATTAGTCTAACTAATATGATAATAAATATTAAAAAAATAATGTATTATGATAAAATCTCTAATTAAAATTATAAATAATAATTTTGGTATTACTAAACACTAAAGCGTGCATGTTGAGAGTGAATGCCAAAAAGGAGTGAGCCCTACAGATAAAAACATAAATTAAAGGTTTATTGTAACGATAATCTAAATAATATGGAAGGAAAGTGACTTTTAAAAGTCCTTATAACAACCAAGGATGTTTTATTTATAAAAATGGATGCCCTAGTTAAGGATAAGAGGAAGAGCAGATCTATGGTAAACCCTATCTAGATAGTAGAAACTATACCATAAGTGATTATAAAGGATGCGATGACTAAGCATGATATACAATTCTCAAAAGTAGAGGATTCATATATAAGTTCCATAGATATTGGCTAGGTTATCTAGAGATTCAAAATTGGATCAAGTAGGAGCGAGGATTAAATTAAAATTATTCCATGAATTTTCTTCTAAAATGAATTTTCTCATCATATTATCTAGTTTAGAAATTAGGGTTAGAATAATAAATGGTGGCCCTTGGTATAGGGACAAAGATGCATTATGTTTAATACTACATAGTGAGAATTTTTGTGCAAAGATGCAAACAATTAAAATACTTTCAATCTAGATTAATATTTTATGAATTCCTCATTAGCATATCAATAAGGAGGTTTTGAGGAAAATCATAAATACTTTAGGGGAGTTCATATAGGAGGTACCAACTACTAAGGAGAGAAGGTATATTTTATGCAATCAAATATGTGTTACAATGGATATTTGAAAACATTAACCATAGTATATTAAGATTAAATCTTGATCAAAAAAATATACTCAAAAAGCAAATAATGAAAATATTGTATTTTGATGTCATAAATGTTATGAAACTACCCACATGACAAGATATTATAAAGAAAAATAATGGAGAAAGAGAAAATTTTAGACGAGATAAATTTTAAAATGAAGCAAGAAGATTATATCATAGTTGAATATGGGATTAAAATCAAGGATTTTCCACAACTAAGAAAGTGGTAAAAAAATCACTTCTATATCATCAAGTGGTAATGGTTTACTTGCATCAACCATTAGAAGGAAATGATGATACAAGCTACAATAAAGTAGAATACACAAGTTGAAATAGAGGAGTTAAAGGTGTGAAGGGAAATGGGGAGGTACATTTTAAAGTAAATATGATAAAAAATGTCAAGGTTAATCCAGGTAAATAAACTTTATTATCCTATAGTATAAAATAAGGTATGTTTTATACAATCAAATACATATTGCACTAGATATTTTAAAACCTTAACCATAGTCTATTAGTATTAAATATTGATCAATAAAATGTAATCAACAAGTGGATAGTAAAAATATTGCATTTTTACTCATGGCAAGGCCTCTCGCTCCTACTTCTTCATGATTTTCCCTCTAAGCAAGAGGTCTCTGTACTTCCTAGTTTTTTGTCTAGTTGTTCTTCATGGTCAATCTGCTTTGCTGTGGTGGTGGTTGGTAGAATATTTTTCTGGCTGAGGGGCCTTACCAGTTCTCCATGTATCTCTTATAGGTGCAGGTGCGGTAAGACATTGAAAATATATCTCTCTAATGGCCACCAAGTGGATTGAGCTACATGCTGACACAACTCATGGGGGTAATTTGGGGCTTTGGTTGTTGTTCGGATGGTTCTAGTTGGTGGTCCCTTGTTTGGTTCTAGACCTGCTTGGCTTGGTGAGCATTATTTTTTGGGTTGGTTGTTTGTTGGGGATCTTGTTCATTCAGCTCTGCTTTCTTCTGGGTTTCGGTATGCCACTGAATATCCATTCAGGGTCCCTTTGGGAAGGGTGTCAGACCAAAGGTTGAAAGAAACCTAGGGTGAATAATGGGTGTTTTTGCTACAGTAGCTTTTGACTATTTTCCTTGGTTGGTGTTAGGTCAGGGTTTCATTACTCGGGTGGTTGGTTGGTGGTTCTGACTACAAATTTCATTTCTCTAGATTTATGGAAGTATTTCTTTCGTAGTTCCCCAATTGGGCTGGGTATTTTTGTTGCAAGGGTGGGCCATTTTTTTACCTAGCTTGTCTTCTAGGTCTTTGGTGGGGTCTTGGTTTTGTTTATTTCCTTTCTACCTGCAACTATTTTTTTCCATAATGTTTGAGGATTTGGCTATTCTAGTGGTTGTTTGGATCCTTCCCAAGCTATTGTTGGCTATTTCCATGTAGAGGTGTTGATTTCTTGTAGGGGTCCCCATTTGGAGTTCTTTCTTCTACACATTTGGCTTCAGATTTTAATTTTGTTTGGTTGTCTCCTAATTGAGGTGGTCACAGTTGGTTGGGGCTCACTTGTTCCCTGTTGTGGTGGTGGTTTTACTCCTGTGTGTTTTTTTAGTAGCATTTGTTGTCTGGAGAGGAGAGATGCAGGTGACCTAGTTTCTCTTCTTGGCTTATTCTACATGAATTCCATTTGGATGTTTGAGTTGTGGTGGGTAGTTATCCGTGATCCTGGTATTTGGTGGTGCTCTATGTTGTTCTCTCTCGTACTATAGGATCTAGATTCATTCTTGGTTTTTGGTATTCAATGGGAATTTTTGGATCCTGGAGTTATTTTTAGGTTTGAATATTTTGGGTGGGATGTTTCTTGATATGTGTATGTGGTTTTTAATTGCTTTATTTCTCTTAGGTATAATGGGGTGGATGTGAGGCCAATTGTTCCAGTTTATTGGGTGGTGCTTTCATAGCTTCCATTGCTGGGGTCTGCCTATTTCTTGGTGGGGCGGGTGAGATTTTTAAAATTTAAATTTTATTTCATTTTCCTTTTTCATGGAGGAGAGGTCTGTGCAAGTTTTTAATTTTTGCATTTTCCAATTTATGTCTCCTATCAGTTTTATTTCGTCGATGCCCTGGATGTGATTGATGTAATTTTCTTGGGCTGTGTTGTGGGTTGTTTATCCCCTTTGGGGTGGTCGGTTGTTAGTCTCCTTTTGGAGATAGTTTGTTGAGTTGTGCTTAGTTTTCTCTCCCTTTGGGAGTTGTTGTAAAAGGTTGTGGGATTCCTTTCAAAACCCTCTTTCCTTAATAGTATAAAACAAAACATTGCATTTTTATGTCATAAATGTTTTGAGACTAGATACATGACAAGATATTATAAAGTAAAAATAATGGAAACAGAGATAAATTTTTTTGGATAAGAGATAAATTTTAAAATAAACCAAGAAGATCATATCATAGTTGAATATGGGATTCAAATCAATGGTTTTACACTCCTAAGAAGGTGATAAAAAAGTCCCTCCATATCATCAAATGACAATGACCATTATATTTTACTTGATTCAACTATTAGAAGGAAATGATAATACAAGGTACAAGAAACTAGAATAAACAAGTTGAAATGGAGGACTTAAATGTGTGAAGGGATATGGGGAGGTAAATTTTTAAAGCATAAAAATAAATAACATACGGAAAATATCATTCCAAGGAAACATAAATAAAAAATGTTTGTGAGACTATTCCTTCCATTTTATGTGCTATATGGGATCACAAATTGTTATAAGACAAGGCTTGCTATGAATAGTATGAAAAATAGATGATCTGGAAGAAGATGAAAGTGTGGCAGGAATAGAAAAAGGAAAGAAAGTCATCAAAGCAAGAATGCAAAGAAAATAAAAATTAAAGGCATATTGATTTGGGAAGCCAAAATAAATATCACCATATTAATACTATATGGGAATAATCCCATAACTAAAAGTAAAAATGACGATGAAAATGGTATTGTGGAATATTAGGGATATGAATAAAACCTCTATAAAATATTTATTAAGAAATTAATAGGTTTTTATAGATATAATTTTATTTTAATATAAAAAACAAGATTAAATAGTGAGGTAGATTCATCTATAAGAATTTTTTATAGTATTGCAATAATATGGGAAAAAATAAATTAGGATGAACAATTATCATAAGTAAAAAGTAATTGGGTTGTTGGGCCATTTTGTGAGAAAGAGAAAATCATCAAATATGGGATTGTAAACCTATATGATCCAACTATGGTTACTTCTTCTCGAATAAATTAAAAAGATCTTAGAATATTTTATCAAACATGATGGTAATTCATAATTGTGACTGATGAATTCTTGTGGGTGACTTTAATATAGTTTTATCTCCTTTAGAAATGAATAGTTGTACCCCTATAAGGTCTAAACTAGTGTAGTATTTTGCTTCACTTATCAATTTAAATTTATTTTGGGATATTATTCCTAAAATTTTTTAATATACATGGGTTAATAAACACATTGGAAAAACTCATATAGTAGAATGATTGGATAGTATTTTGTTATCCAACATATGGTTGCAAATAAATTATATAATCTCTCTAGATATTTTATTGTGAGAATGACTAGATCATAAACTCATTTTTTTTATTTGTGATTTAATCAATAATGGTCATATAAAGTGATTTCACTTCTTGTCTATGTCACTTGACAAAACTTATTTCTTCTATATGGTTATGCTATAGTAGGATGAAGCAAATTTTGAATAATTTCTTCAAAATATAAAATATCTAGAGGGGTACATAAAGATATTCCAAATATTTTGGTAACATTTTTTATGAAAAGAAGAAAAGAATTCAAGCTCAAAAAAATTATGAGATAATTAAAATTAATAGAATGGACCAACATTTACTCTTGGATTATCATAATGCATTTAAAAAATATGATTCTTATTCACTCCAAAAAAATAGGGAGAAATGACTCAAATACTAAGTTGTGTCCTTCCATTTCTTATATTATTGTTTTCTTGTTTCACTACTTCTCTCTTTCCATTAAATTTTTTGAATTTTGTAAATATGATAACTCAATTTTAAATCAAAATTTTTATCCCTGTGGGATAGCATAGTATGTGTTTATCCTTGTGGAATAGCATAGTATGTATTTCATTAAGCTTGTGATAAAAAAATTAATGACTTAATTTTTATTTTGCTTCTTTGATGTTGCTCATAATAACAAATTATTTTTAGAAAGATGAATAGATCCATTTTATTATATATAATATTACTTAATAAAACAATAATATATGGGTAGATCCAAATTGAATGTAATAAAGGCTTATGACAGGGTCTCATGGAAATTTGTATTCCGCATCTTGAGGAAATTTGGATTTAGTGAAAGATGGGTGGGGCTCATAGAGGCTTGCATTTCTTTTGCTTGCTTCTCTATCCTGGTTAATGGATCTCAAGCAGGGTTCTTTCAATCGTGTCATGGTATACACTAGGATGACCCTCTATCTCCATTCATTTTTGTTCTCATGGTGGAGGCACTTGGTCATTTTATTTCCTACCGAAGCTTTGATTTTGGTCTAATACTAGCTCTTCCCTACCCACCAAAATTTTTCTAATGAAACCCTCCTCTCTTGTGAGGCATCGATATTCCATGCAAGGGATGTGAAGTCCATTTTGGTAAGCTATAGAAGGTTGTCAAGCAGCAATAAATTAAAAAAAAAAAAAACTTCATTTATTTTGTTCATACTTCGAAGACCTGGCAAAGGAGAATAGCTAACATTTTAAATTGTTGCATTTCTTCTCTTCCAACCCCTTAATTAGGGCTCCCCATTTGTTTTCCATATTAAGTATGAGCTTTGGACCTCGATTATTGAAAGAGTCCAACACAAATTAGTGTCTTGGAAAAGGGCATTACTTAGTCAAGCAGGAAAGGTGGTGTTGGTCCAAAGCACCTTGCGGAGAATCCCCATCTATTTTTTATCTAATTTTAATTTACCCTCTAATGTGGACGTCAAATTGGATAGCATATAAAAATCCTTCGTATGGATGGGCCCTGAGTTGAAAGGAAAATTTCACCTTATCTCATGGGAGCAAATTTGTAAGAGGAAGGGGCAAGGGGGTCTCAATCTCAAAAATACAACTGTGATGAACAAAGCTCTTGTGGTGAAACTTGGGTGGATATTTGTTACATATTCCAACATTATTTGGTGTAATATCCTTAAGGTTCAATATAAATTTGATTATTTTTAGCATATTTCCTTCCCAGTGGAGGGTCAACCTTCTAGAATAGCCTCATCAAATCTCATAGGTTCCTCAAGTCTTGTTGTAGTTGGATTATTGGAAGTGGTGAGGCGGTTAATTTTTGGGATGACATTTGGGCTAGGGAAAGTCCCTTAGGGGATGATCCATGGTATGCCTCCCTTGTTTCTCTTTCTAGAACCATAGGGTTTGAAAAGGTGGCAGACTTTATCACTATCCAAGATGGACGTATATTTTGGTCTCCCTCCCTTCTAGATCTAGTCGATCCTTTTCTAATGTAGAGTTATCCTATATTTTTAGAGAAGATAATTCAGTGGTTGATCCCTTAGAAAACATAGGATTTTGTACTCAAGGCTTATCTATATTGTAGTTGGATTTTCCCAATAATATTTTTCTTCACATAAGGGACAAAGCTCCTTAACTCTTGTCAGATATTAGTTCCTTTTAGATATTTGGGTGATCTAGTTGGTGACCACAGGTTTAAGCTCTTTATGGTGTGTACTAGCATTTACTAAGCTATCCCATCAGTACATTCCTAACTTCCCTGATTGTCCCTTACGGCCCCCTAGTGATGTCACCCCTTCTTATGCCTGAGTTTGTTGAATGTTGTAGCCTGTTATGAATTTCAAATTTCAAACAATGCATTTATTTGGATTGGTAGTTTGTGGCCCCCCATGTTGTCCTACTATTATTTAGGGCCGAGTTTTTTATATTTTTCTCCTTGGCTTACCCTCATGGGGATGGAGTGAACTCCCTCTGTTCCCCTTCCTCGATGGAAGCATTGGGAAGGTCAATTTCTAGAAGAAGTGATGAAATTGGTCTTCATCCAACTTTCCCTTAACCTCTATTTCCCATCAATAGTTTACTAATGACACTCTCCTCTTGTGTGTAGCCTCGGTGTTCCATGCGAGAGATGTGAAGTTGCTTCTAGACTGTTATGAGAAGGTGGTTGGGCAGCATATTAGCTATGAGAAAAGCAATATCTTCTTTGTTAATACTCTAGAGCCTAGGTAGAGAAAGATTATAAGAATTTTGAATTGTAGAAGTGTGACCCTTCCAGCCACTTATATGGGTCTCTCAATTTTTTTTGGGCGATTAAAAGATTCATTTTGGTCATCGATGGTCGAGAGGGTTCAAAGGAAATTGGCCTCCTGGAAAGGGGCCCTTCTTAGTCAAGTTGGGAAAGTTGTTTTGGTCTAGAGCACTTTGCAAAGTATCCCGATCTACTTTTTTTCCCTTTTTCATCTCCCTGGTAAGGTGGCAGCTAAGTTTGATAGTATTTGTAAAGCCTTCTTATGGGCTAGCCTAGCTTTGAAAGGGAAATTTCATTTGGTGTCATGGGAGCAGATATGCAAAAGAAATAAGGATGGGGGTTTAAACCTGAAAAATGCAGCCATGATGAATAAGGCGTTGGTTGCTAAGCTTGGTTGGAAGGTTGCTTCTAATTCCAATCACCTTTGGTGCAACATTCTGAAAGCCAAATATAATTTTGTGTCATTTTTATTGGAATTTCTTCCTAATGGAGGCTCGATGTTTTGGAATAGCCTTTCTAAGTCTCATGATTTTTTAAAATCCAATTGCAGATGGGTTGTAGGCAACGGTAGGTTGGTGAACTTTTGGGAGGATCAGTGGCTTAGAGATCATCCTTTATTTGAGGATCAATGCCTTGGTGTCTTACGTCATCACTCTAGAGCTTTGGGATTTCTAAAAGTGGTAGACTTTTAGGAGATTTGTAATGGAAGGAAATTTTAGTTTAACCCACTCTCGATTCTAAGCAATGAAGACAATCTCCTTTTGTGGCATACTCTATTGGATGAGCTTCAACTGGTTGTGTTACACCTTGAAAATGTTGATTATTGGTTGGTGTGGAGTGGGGATAGCAAGGGTTCTTTCACTATCAGATCTACATATTAACTCCTTAGTTCAAAATAATTTTCCCATTTTCCAGTTAATTTAATATGGATTAAGAATTTAACCCCGAAGATCAATATGTTTTATTGGTTGGTTGTGCAGAACAAATTCCTTACGATAGAAAATATCCTTAAGTGAGGTTTATATCTGGTCAATAGGTGCTTTATTTGTAAAAAGGATTGAGAATAAGCTTTCCATCTACTGCTTATTTTCTAATGCTTTCAGTCAATGTTATCCTTTATTCTTTCTTGGTTGTGAAAGCACGATATTTTGAAAACAAAAAGGGAAAACTCCAAACACGATGCAAGAACGAAACTAAACTTGATGCTACAAATTAGAAATGCGTAAAATGGAGAAAGCATAGACAAATTGGAACCCAAATGGAATGAAACAACCCTCTTCTTTTATTGATGTATTTCAAATTCGGTTACAATTAGCTTCCTCCCTTTTTAGGGGAAAGGAGCATCAAACTTGTCTCTTGGTCACATCAATGGAAAGTCATCTCTCTTCCGCGTGCCCACATGCAAAATGGGCAGGCCAAAGTGTTGCCACCGCTGGTGTGAATGAATCCTTGATCTTTGTTGCTCCTCCTGCATTCAAAGAAACAACAAAATCGTTAGTAGCACCTGTTGCAAAGATGAAATGTTTGTTCTCTAAAAACAATGGAAGATGCATGCAAAAGATTGATTACAGCGATAAATAAACCGATTCTAAACAACTTGCAAATTTGACAGTAACTAGGGAACATTACCAGAGGGCCACTGCCATCAAAATAGTTAGACAATTTGCTGCCGATTCGAATTCGCTCCTGGGCGGGACGAATTCGACTGTAATTCGTCCCGGGGTAGGACGAATTCTCCTACGACAAAATGCCGAAGTGATGCTGCCCAAATGTCGCATCTCGGGAGCTCCAAACTACCTGCAAACTTAGGGGTTAGCTAATTGGGGGCATTTTGGGAAGACCCAGATGGTCATATTTCCCCAATTTGACCTCCATCAATGGGAATTTGATAATGCTCGTCTACAAGTTAGTGGGAGCGAAAATGCGATAGCATAATGATAATAAATCAAAATGAACTAAAATAAAAATTGTAAACTACCTAACAGCATAGAAAACAAATGCAAGGAATAAAAATGATAGAAATGAAGATATGCTACACATTCCCGATCGTTCCTAAAATGGACGATTAGGCCTGTGGCAATGCGGGGCGCCTAGGCGGGCCGCCCACCGTTGAGACCTGATTTCGGCGCCAATCCACTTGGGATGGGTCCAAAATCTCCTGTAATGGGTTGTCGGCGAATTGGTAGATCAATGTGGTCAAGTGTCGGGTTTTGGATCTAGATTCACACTTCCAATAACCACCCAATGACCTCTCTTGCGAAAGAGATCAAGGATGTGGAAGAGGTGAATGAAAAGGGTAAAGCTTGGTATCAATTTGGCAGCACTTCGTTGCTTGAAAATGCTTCCAACTTGTCCTCTTTTGGGTGAGAAAGTTCACCATTTTATAGACCCAGGGGTCTCTTTGGAGGGGCATGCATAAGCGCCATGTGGCAGTCATGCCTTCCCATGAGGGAGGAAAGTCCTCCATGACTTGGGCTTCCATGATTGCCCTTGTGATAGTCCTCTAACGTCCAATCTGCCCACCTACACGCGCATGCAAGGCAGGAGGCATTAATTGACTGTCCTCGGCTGCCATTTGGCGCAATTTCTCTTTTTTCCCGTTAAACCTGGAATTCGTCCTACCCCAGAGCGAATTCAGAATTCGTCCCTGGGTGGGGCGGATCCCATTTTGAATTCGTCCCAGGGTGGGACGGATTTGGAGCAAAGTGCCTGAATGTGCCAAATTGCCTTTTGACCTTCCAAAATTGTTGCAAAAGTGGTTAGGACCACTGTTTAACCTCTGAGGGCTGCCCTGGGGGCTGTGTGTGTCAAAGCGATCAGTGTTTGCAATCACATAATCAGATTGGTGTTGTTTTGGTGTCTACAGATGCCCCTTTTTGGGATGCGTTGTGCATGGCGCAACGTCGAGCAAAAATAGATAACCAAAGCACTAATGATTAGGGTTTCTTGGTAACCTAACCAAATTTTGATGCCCCAAGTATGGAAAGGGCATGCATTCTTGAATCCTTGCTTCTGACGAGCGAAGGCACTCAATTCAAGTGTTAACCTTTTTCGGTGAGGTGTTACTTGACCTTGGGCATTGATCAGTCATGAATAGGCAAAGGGCGCAACCTTTTGTCTGTGAGAACCTTGAGTTCATGATTCATGAAATGCCAAGTGATTTGATCAGATTGTGATTATTGCTTGTTTACTACCCCAAGCAGGAGCGTAATTGTCTTTGTCAATGATTCTTTGAATGCATGTCATTTTCCTTAATTGGGTGTGTGTTTGTTGATTGGTGACTAAGTGTGACTACCCCCTCAAGCGACGAATCGATGAGGGAATGACCTTCGTGAGAAAAGCGACGAGTCACTTGACCCAAGATGACTTGTGCAAGGGTGCCCTTAGATGGTTTAGCATTAAGCGTGCATAGTTTTCTGACATTTAGACCTATTTTTGGTGGGTGGTAACCCTTTTTGCGACGCTTTTTGGAGCTAAAATTGGCAAAAATTCGTCCTCCCGTGGAGCGGTCCGGCTAAGATAGCCTTCTTAGGGAGTAGGATAGTGACAATTTGTGACCCCAACGTCTTTTTTGCATGCCCGGGATGTCAAGTGCAACAGCACTCTCATCGGGCAAGTTTATTATCTTTTTTAGTGCATTTTTGTTCAATTTTTGATGTTTTTTGAAATTTTTGGCCTGAATTCATCCCAGGGTGGGACGAATACCAGCTTAGAATTCATCCCAAGGTGGGACGAGCACTAACCAGAGTGCTCATCCTAGGGGAAGATGAATTTAAGCTCAAAAGGCCTATTTAAAGGCCAAAACTAGGGTTTGGGCTCATTTGCATCTAAATTTTCTTGCGATTTGGAGCTCTGGGGAGGAGGAGGTTAATTCTGCGAAGCGAAGCATTGTCGGATTTTCCCTGTCATCATGAGTGCACAAACCGGATCGAGCGGCGGAGCCAAAGCAAGACCAGTAAGTGCTCCCTAGAGTTATTACTTTTGTTTAAAACTGCAAGTGTTTTGTTTAATTTTCTTTGTGATGATGTTTTTCAAAATTTTAAAACTTAAACCCTGAAACTGAGCTGAAGACAACTAAGACTTAGTGTACAACTAAACATAGCGAAAAACCTAGGTAAAGAATTGTTATTTTGCTTATAACTAAACCCTAGGTTAAACGGAACGTAAAATCCTAAGACGTAATTTTTTTTTTTTTGAATTTTTGTTTTGTTAATTAATCAGGTAGGATTAGAAACCCTAGGACTGAAAAATTAATTTTTGAATTTTGTTTTGTTTTATTTTTGGAATTTATCAGTTAGGATTAGAAACCCTAAGACTGAAAAAATTATTTTTATGTTGAATTTTTATGTTTGTTTTGTTTTTAAATTAATCAGTTAGGATTAGAAACCCTAGAACTGAAAAATTAATTTTTGTTTGAATTTTTATGTTTGTTTTTTTGTTGTACATTGGTAGGCAATGTTGTATATTCATGTTATTGTTGTACAGTTCTTTTCCATGATTTTAATGTTTTTGAATTGTTTTCTTTTGCGAGTTGTTAGGAGCCGGTACCGTGTACCCACTTTGCATCGAAGCGCGGGGAGCGCTGACTGTGGCGGACTGGGAGTGGCTTGATGCCCTTGGGCTCAAGCAGGTGGCTCGACTGGAGCCTGTGGTCATGGATCAAGCCTATTTGATGGCCCTGATCAATATTTGGGATCCACGGACCAACACCTTCCATCTCCCAATAGGGGAGATGACTGTGACCTTGGAGGATATCTATCGGCTTCTTTGGATTTCGATAGATGGACTGTCGATCAGGACATCGCCGCGTGACCAACGGACAGCTATACTGATGCGATGCTTCGGGCATGGGGAGGAGCTGGGTGTGGAGGATCCACTAGAGAGGGCAGAGGGCGACTGCCAGATTGGCGGGATTTTGGTCCGATGGTGGCTAGAGAGGGGGGTGTTGGGAGTGAGGCACGCATTCCTTATGGGCCTCATGTCTAACATGCTGTTACCTGACTCGTCAGGCATGAGGTTCCCATGGAACCTGTTGGATTTGGTTTGGCAGTTGGTAGAGTGCCCGATAGAGGCATCGCTAATCATGAGATGGGGACAGACACTGTTGGCATAGCTCTATGGGGAGCTGTACGAGGTCCGCTGTCGGCAGCGAAAGGGGATTAGCTATAGCTATCTGTTGTAGAGTTGGGCTTGGCAGCACATAGCAGTGGAGAGGCCAACCGGGTTACCATGGATGACTCGGGCAGAGATGGAGGATAGGGAGATAGGTTATGCAGTTCTGTGGTGACGGTCCGGGGAGCAGGGATAGAGTCGACGGTGGGCAGGTGTCGTAGGGCATTATGTCGATACCTTCTCTCGGCTCACTCTAGGGGAGGTGGTCTGGCGCCCTTATCGGGACTGTCCAGCTGTGGCCGAAGGCTGGAGAGTGGCTCTGACGGGTACGTAGAGAGTGATGGCTTATTGGGTGGCACGAGACCGAGCATGAGTTCTTCTCATACAACCGGGTGACACGACAGTTTGGGGTGCACTAGGGGTTTCCTGGTGAGCCCGTGGTCTATCGATGCTAGGGGTATGAGAGGACTCTGGACCGACCGGTCATCGTGCCACTGGGCGAGGATTTAGATGCGGTGATCGACGTCCCAGACGTGGATGACATCGAGACTACCATAGAGTATGACCAGTGGTGGGTACTACGGCGATGGTGGGGAGAGGGGCCACTGGGAGGCACGGAGGCGGCAGTGGCGGGTGGGGAGGGTGCTGAGGCACCAGGGGATGATTGGGGAGCTCCTTTGGAGGATGCGGACATGGTGGAGGTGGAGGGTGAGGATGCGGATTTGGGGGCTCCGGATCAGCCGGAGATGTAGGACATTGCAGAGCAGTGGGAGCCAGAGCAGGCTGCTGTTCCAGAGAGTCCTATACCTTAGGCGGATGCGGAGGACACGGAGTCTAGGTTATGCGCTGAGAATGCACGATTGGCGGAGCTACTGCAAAGGTGAGATGAGGAGCTGGGGGATGCGCTGCAGGAGAGGGATCTCCTATGGGCTCAGCTAGCAGAGTGGGAGAGCGCATGGGTTGTGCACCATCGATAGGAGGGGGGAACCGACATTGCCCAGGAGAGAGATCTCCTACGGATGCAGCTAGCACAGTGCGACGATGTAGTCATGATGTACCATCGATGGGAGGCAGAGTGGTGCCGGCACCGAATGGATTTGGAGGGGGAGATCATCCACCTTGGGGGGTGGGTACCTGAGCCCTCGGGAGGTGGATCTTCATGCACCGGATGAGGGACAGTGGTACTGAGCAGTCAGCATCATCTCGTCACAGGCGATTGGATGAGGGAGGCGGTAGCAGGCGTGATGTGGGGGCTAGCAATAGCCACCCTGAGGGGTCCCATAGGACCCACACCACGGGGGGTAGTTCCCGTCGCATCGATCCTGCATGATCATGGTGGCCGACGCCTTAGGCTGGGTGGTTTTTTTGTATGATTGCGGGGTCAGAGGACCAGTTTTGTAGCCTACGGGCATTTTTTTTGATGATATATATATATACCGGCTTTATTTTGTTTATGCACATGTGATGATTTGATCTTATGCATAATGGTTGATGAATATGGATGTATGCATGTTAATTTATTTTTATGGATGCATATGTTATGATGAATGCAAATGTTTTTTATTTATATGTGATATGCAAAATGTAATGGATGAAATGAATTTGTGTTGGTTGGTTAGGGCACCATAGACTGTTTAGGACTTTGTTATTTTGTTTTTAGGCGATTGCTGTGGTAAATGACTTTGTATGTATACATGTGGTTTTGATGGTATTGTAAGGATGAAAAGTAGCGCAGTTGGTTTAGAAATGTAGGTAAGGTTTTCTGAGACTCAGACGGTTTTAACTCACTAGCCATGACTGTACTTTATCTTACAAGACTTTTGAACAAGGTATGAATCGGACTTGTTTTTGACCAAGCTATTTCACATCCCTGTGTGTGCAATTGAGTTCATTTATGTGGTATTTGTTAGGATACCGCCAATGCCAGATAGGCTGTCAACCAAACCTATACTGAGGATCACCTAATTAGCTCCACTAACTCCTTTATTGTATTTAGTCAGATTAATCTACGATGCTATCTAGGATACCATAAGCTAGCTCATCCACATGCAAACATTGATCTGCACACAAGTTAATGTGATAGATGTATCGTCATGCGGGAGGTTTACCACCAGTGACCGATAGGCTATCAACCAAACCGGTACTGAGGCTTGCCTCATGACCTGTCGAAATGCTGAGAGTTCCAAGGATTCAAGTTCAACTCCCTTATTTTCTTTAATTGTATTGGGATACTTGCTCCTTTGTAGTGATAAAAATCACTTTTTATTTTTGTTTTATTTGTTTTTCTTTTGAGCAAGGGATTTGGATATGGAGTGACGAGAATCACTATTGTTTGTGCCTTTTGATGTGTGCACTTTGGGATATCAAATTTTGGAGTTTTGACTTTTGCAAATTTTTGATGTTTTGCAACTATTGAGAACTTTGGGATTCTTGGGGAATTGGGTAGGGAGGATGCTTGTCCTTTTGCCAACTCTCAGCATTCTTGGGGTCATTCGCACAGGGGGATGAGCAAGATAGCCGTTTCGCTTATGGTGACCTGGATTGCTTTGCAGGTTTCATCTTTCGTTCACACAACTTGGGAATTTTTTATGTGTTTTAATTTGTGTTTGGATGCTACGTAACAAGGTGTGATCCAAGTAGAACTCTACCTTCGTAAAATCTGTCTGACTTGGTACAGTACATGGCTAGAAAGCAAAATTACGACTGAAAGATGAAAACTCTTGATACATTCGAAGACCACTGACTCTAGTGTGGTAAAAAGCAGTGAATGGCATGTTTTTGTTGTTTTTTGGATTGCTTATAAAATGGAAAAATGTGGAACAAGATGGACTAGCAGAGTAATTACAGTCTATGGTGCCTTTGACCTGTATGACCACAAATATGCAATGTATGGATGCGATGCTTAATGCAGCTATATATTTTTGTATTTTTGATGGATTGATTTTTGTGAATATGAAGATGAGATGTGAGAAGAGCTTTTTATTGATGAATTTGAGCATGCCTGGAAATGAGATGCAAATTTTTTTGTTGTTTTTGATGATTTTTCGATTTTTGAATTTTCTTATTTTTGACCAAGCGATTGTGGGAATCCTTGGAGCATTTTGGGATTGACCAAGCGATTTTAGGAATCCTTGGAGCATTTTGGGATTGACCAAGCGATTATAGGAATCCTTGGAGCATTTTGGGATTGACCAAGCGATTGTAGGAATCCTTGGAGCATTTTGGGATTGACCAAGCGATTATAGAATCCTTGGAGCATTTTGGGATTGACCAAGCGATTGTAGGAATCCTTGGAGCATTTTGGGATATGGCTCTCTTAGATATGGAATGGTCACAAATGACTGATGTTCAAGGGTTCTGTTTCCTTGATTCCATCAAGAGAGGCTAGCCGGTATGTCTCGGGTCCTATTTTGCTATCAATGACATATGGACCTAACCAATTTGCCATGAACTTGTCCCTTAGGTGGGATGGCAAACTAGAGTTCTGTTGGTTTTCCTTCAAAACCAAATCACCAACCCGAAAGTCCCTCGGGTGAACTTTCATGTTGTAAGCTTTCTTAAGTCGCTCTTGATAGATACGTAAATGCTCAAGAGCATTAACGCATCGTTCATCAAGCAACGTAAGCTGGTCTAAATGGGCCTGCCACGCAACGTCATCATCGATGAACTCTTGCATTGATATGCGTAGGGAAGGAATTTCCAACTCGAGAGGCATGACTACCTCGGAGCCATACACGAGCAAAAATGGAGTGGCCCCAGTGGGCATCCGAATGCTAGTGCGATAAGCCCACAGGGCAAGTGGAATTTGGATGTGCCAATCCTTATGACTGTCTACAACTATCTTTTTAAGGATGGCAACTAGCATTTTGTTTGACGCCTCTGCTTGCCCATTTGCCTACGGATAATAGGGTGTCAAAAAACTATGCTGAATTTTGTACTTTGTGGTCAAAGCATGCACGTCTTTGTTCTTGAATGGCGTCCCATTATCCGAGACTATTTTGGATGGAATACCAAAACGACATATGATGTTATGCAAAATGAACTCCACAATGCGGGGTCCTGTCGTAGAGGTAAGCGGAACTGCTTCCACCCACTTGGTAAAATACTCTGTGGCCGTTATGATAAACGTGTGATGGCCTGACGACGCAGGGGAGATCTTTCCAATTAGATCGAAGCCCCACTGCAAAAATGGCCAAGAGGACTGGACTATCTGCAAGGCCTGGGAAGGTACGTGCATCAAATTGGCATGATGTTGACACTTCACGCACTTCCTGACATATGTGCAACAATATCGCTCTAAAGATGGCCAATAATAGCCCATGCAAAGAATGCGCTTTGCGATGGCCATACCACTAAAGTGGCCACCACATGTACCATCGTGCGCTTGGGCGACTGCCCAAGTGGACTCTTGTTGGTCCAAGCAATGAAGGAGGATTCCTTCATAGCTACGACGATACAAAATGTCTCCTATCAAGACATACTTAGCCGCTTTCTGCTTGAATGCTCATTTTGTGGCATGCGTCAATCCAAGCGGAAGATTACCTAACTTGAGGTAGTCTCTAATGGGTAAATACCAGTCCTATTGATCGAAAGCCTCGACGGTATGAATAGCCAATCCCTCTTGAAGTTCATCCCTAGCAAACACTGAGCGGGATAGAACTTGTAAGAATAGCATTGTGTTGCTATTAATGGGAGTAGGGGAGAACAAGGACCCCCAGTTGGCATGTTTTAGATGATCGTGGATTTGAGAGAACTTATCCGAGGATGGTTCAATTTGGATCATGTGGATTCCTGGCATCAAGTCAGAGCTTGCACGCTCCATCGTGGATTGCGATAGGGTTTTGACTTGAATGGTTGTCATATCACCGGAAAGGTCTTGCGGGATTAGTGACCCCAAGGAGGCCATTGTGTCCACAAAATGATTCGATGACCGAGGGAGTGCCTCGATGTCATACCACTCAAGTTTTGCCAAGAATTTGTCCACAAGGGCTTTATAAGCCTATAGAACTGGGCATTTGCATTGGAATACCCCTTTGACTTGATTGACAATTAACAACGAATCACCAAAGATGTTCAGTCATTTGATGTTCATGGTGATTGTTGTCCGAAGACCTATGAGCAAGGCTTCATACTCTGCATTATTGTTGGTGCATGGGAAATTTAATTTAAATGACAGGGGCATTGGAGCGCCCTACGGTGTGAAGAATACTATTCCCGTGCCACCACCTTGCTCACATTTAGAACCATCAAAAAATAGGGTTATGTCAGCCTGTGACTCAGGCTCATCAGAATCTGGCGATTCTGAGACATGGAAGACCCCATCATCGGGTAGTTCTATGACTAGAGGTTGATCGTCTTCGAGAGGAGCCTCTGCTAGTTGATCGGCTATGACTTGTCCTTTGATGGATTTCTGTCCGATAAACTCTATGTCAAATTTTGTCAACAACATGATCCATTTTGCCATGCGACTACTATGATAAGTATGACTCATCATGTATCACAATGGATTCTCCTTAGACACAACATACGTAGTGTTGCTCAGCATGTAGTGGCATAGCTTTTTGGTAGCAAACACCACTGCCAAGCAGAGTTTCTCGACGTATGCATAGTTAAGTTCATAACTGACCAGGGTGCGGCTAAGATAGTAAGTAGCCTGTTCTTTGTGAAGTTCATTCTTCTAGGCCAGCATGGCACCCAGTGCCACCTCAATAGCTGAGATGTATAAGTAGAATGACACTCCTGGTCTAGGTGGTGCCAATACTGGCAGCGAAGCCAAGTATCATTTGATGTCATCAAAGGCTGACTGGCACTCGTCATCCCAGTGAAATACTACCCCCTTGTGCAATAATTTGTTCATGGGTCGGCACTTGTCAGATAGCTGCACTATGAAGCGCTTAATTGATGTGACCTTTCCCTGCAGACTTCTGAGCTGCTTAATGGTAGTTGGGGGAACCATTTCAAGGATTGCCTTGACTTTGTTTGGGTCCACCTCGATGCCTCACTTTGAGACTATGAAACCCAAGAGTTTTCCAGATGTGACGCCAAATACACACTTCTTGGGATTCATTCTGACTTTATGCTCCATGAGGCGATCGAGGATCTTGCTTAGGTCATCGAGATGATCCGGGCACAAAAGAGACTTGGCCAACAAATCATCCATGTAATCTTCCAAAGTTTTATGCATGTAATCATGGAAGATGTACGTCATGGCACGTTGGTAGGTGGCGCCAACATTTTTAAGGCCAAAAGGCATGACCTTATAACAAAATGTCCCCCAAGGCATTGTGAACGCCATTTTTAGTTGGTCCTCGAGATTGATACGAATCTGATTGTATCCCGAGAAACCATCCATGAGGGATAGCATTTCGTGACCTGCTATAGCATCTACCAATGCATCGATGCTTGGCAAGGGGAAATCATCCTTAGGACTCGCTTTGTTTAGATCTCAAAAATTAGTGCATATGTGAATCCTCCCGTCGGGATTTTTGACGGGCACCATGTTGGACAGCCATGGCGGATAATCCATGCAGATGACAAACTATGCATCCAACAACTTTTGCAATTCGTCTTTGACCATCAAGGCCACTGTTGGGTGCATCTTACGTAGTTTTTGCTTAACTAGCTTGATTTTCGGATCAAGCATTAGATTATGCATGACTAGCTACGGATCTAGCCCCGACATGTCTCTGTATGACCATGCAAAAACCTCCTTCTTCTCTTTGAGAAGGGCAATGTAGTCGGCTTGCTCTTTAGGGGATAAGCTTACCCCTAGCTTGATAATCTATGGATTCATTGGATCTAAGCCGATGTCTACGTCAGTCGTCTCCTCGATCGACATGTGGGATCCGTCCTCCAACTGATGTGGAGTTGGGATCAAATGGATATCGATGAGTTGAGTTTAAATCTATGTTGGGAACCTCGGGTTCCTCTTCAGCCTGAAAGATATCCTGAGTTGTCCCTGGGGTAAAATGAGGCATTTTACCGAAAGGCCAGTACTCTGATGGGGAGAGAGGTGAATTGACATGATCCCAGTCAATGGCATCTATGTCTAGATGCAAGGACCGTGCTGGATCGGCCGGATTGTGGATGGGTGCGGTCAAGTCAATGGAGATCATGTGGATGAAATGAATTTGGTCTCCATTACCACGGGTGTGATGACTCAAACATTGTGGATGTTCTCTATGTTCTGGATCTGGTTCTGTAGGTACTGGCATGAATGGATCGGCCCTATGTGCTAATAAGAGGACAGGGTCTACCCTCGGCACTGATGTCATTATAGGGTCTCAGGGTGGACGGTGCTCGTCGTAAACTTGGAGCCATGGATCCAACACTTGGTCCCACCCTGCTGGGTCTATGTACCACTCATGCCCTGGCAGTATGCCCATCTATGCAAATAAGTCATTAATCCCCAAGGGGTATCGTTGTTGCATTTTTTGCCTTTGTTGCATTTGTCGCATGTGGTTGAGATAGGCCATCTCAGTTTCATCTT
The DNA here is from genome assembly GCA_028583015.1 of Wollemia nobilis. NCBI lineage: Eukaryota > Viridiplantae > Streptophyta > Pinopsida > Araucariales > Araucariaceae > Wollemia > Wollemia nobilis. Next base: position 4,474,906 of record JAQPPZ010001753.1, read on the forward strand.
TCGAATCACTGTCGAAGATCCAAAAATGTTCATTTTCTCCAATAACTGCTTGTGACATATTAGGCTCATCTTGTTCGAGAAAATTAATCTGGTCCCATTGCGGTTGTTCCACACTCGATGGGGGGACCTGATTCTCTTGACGTGATACTGGCTCGATTGGAGCTTCTAGAGGGAACAGATTTAAAAATATCTCTTGCCAGTTATTCATGGGGATCACTTGTGAGTGATCACTATTGGATTCGAAGGGATCATATGACACTGGTTCATATTCTGATTCATCCTTCGAAGATCCTTCTGGACACTATTTATGCTCTCCTTGAAAGTGAGTTCCCGAACTTTCACCTCTCTCTAGCAAAGGAGAAGGGTTATTGATGTTACCAAGGGTGGTTGTTGACCATGGGAGGTAATCTCCCAATGTATATGTTGTGTTTGGGTTGGCATAAGGATATGATGCCAATCCACCCTTGTTGCCTATTCCTAGGCCTTGCATGTTTTCCACCAAGATGTCTAAGGGCAGGGGGTGGTTGAACCCTACTCCCGACTTGTCATAAGGCATTTGGTATCTTGGCTGGCAAAGGACACGCACTCCTTGCTCATACCTGCCTAGCTCGTATCCATGCCAATTGCATTGGCCAAGATATCTCAGAGCGAAGTCCAGGTTAGACAGATAGTTGACATCTTCTACAAAAGGCTCTTCATCCTCGTCCTTTTGCATGCATGGCTCAGCACCATGGTCAAGGCCCCCATACACAAAATTGGTCTGGTTCGGTGGGTAGCCTAAAGGAACAACTATCCCGATGGGGAGGCGAGGTCTCCCCATGTCTTGCACTGACTCTAGCATGGGCGTTGCTACAACATTCCGCACTAGATACTCCCCTAGGCCCGTACTGGCCATTTCAATAGTAATTGTTGGCGATTGAGAGGGAGGGAACGGAAGCCCTTCCAGAGTCCATTCCATGTTGGGTGGACTAGGAGCCTTAGCTTCCATTGTGTTAGGTATCTCTTCGGTTGAGATGGTTGATATTGTTGGCAGCGCCTCTTCTAGGGGTTGAGCCTCTTCCAAGATTTGTTTCCCTTTATCCTTCTATTTAGCCATGATAGGTGGCATTGGTAGTGAAGGAGCGGATGAAGAAGATGCACCTGGCTGGGGTTTTGATGGATTAGTCACCAGTGGTGCTCATGACATCGGACCCTGTCTAGATGGATTTAACTAAAAATCCAAGTGCGTCGATGGGAGGGTCGATTGCGGCATCAACTGCACCGCATTGCAATATTTGAAGGGTTCTAAGTCCGTCGGGACTACATGTACTTCTCCTTCAAATGCATACTTCAAACACTGGTGAGCTATCGAAGGGACACACTTCATGTCCCTGATCCATGGACGCCCTAGCAATATGTTGTATGCCATCTTGCCTTCCAAAATATGGCACAATGTAGATATCATCTTTTGTCCTACCTAAATGGGTAGAACAATTGTGCCAATTGTCGAGCATATCGCATCATTGAATGCTCGCAGTGTGTAAGTGGAAGCCGTGATGTGAGAGGCTAGCAACTTCAGATGTTTTAATGCTATTGTAGTAATGATGTTACTAGATGAGCCAGTGTCTACCAACACCCTCTTATATGGGATCCCATTGACCCGCGCGATAACGTGCAGGGGTGGATCTGCCATGTCATCAGATACTGATTTAACTTCATCTTCTTAGAAGGTAATGACTGGCTTCGTGCATCATTTTACATGTCCCATGAAGTTATTGAAGGAATTCACTTCATGGGGCTGCAACTCGATGGCTTTCAAAATTTCCATGAGAGCTTCCCGATGGGGTGCTGATTGTTGTATAAGCTCATATATGGAGAGCCTAGCCGACGTGGTCCACAAAATCTGTGTGAGTTTGGTCCGTATCGTGACCTCGGGTCTAGGTGAAGGTAACTGCATAGGGTGTTGTTGAGGTTGTGACATCGTTGGAACCTCTCTTGTGGCTGCCTCGGGGGCAACTCCTGGGTATTTCTTGTTCCTGGTCACTATGCTTATCATTCCCACATACCCTTGCATGGGGAAATTTTGTCGCACCTCATTGACCTGAAGGGGTTTTGCCTGTGCCTCATGGGTAGGCAAGGGATCCTTGAAGACCCCCATCTATTGGTTATTTGGCGCTATGGGGTTGTCCACTACCAATGTTTTATTATCAATCAAGTCTTGTATCAATCCTTTGAACTTCCAGCATGCGTTCAGGTCATGTCCCCTTCACCTGTGGAACCTACAATACAAGTCCTCTCTATATCCCTTAGGCTTGGGAGCGTTAGGATCTATGGTTTGGATCTCTGGAAGTGTAATTAAATTCTCCGCTGACAAGCGGTCAAATAGGGAGTCCCTAGACTCCGTATAAGGGGTGTACTGTCACTTAGGGTGATGCTGCTGATTTTGCTCCTATTTTTTATTTTCTCTTTCATAATTATTAGGAGGCACTGCCTGATAATTAGCCTTTTGAGGCTATATTTCTTGTGCAGGCTTAGGGACATTTATAGCAACTTGATTAACCATAGCGGGTTTTTGTTGCGTAGTCCCTGTCTTTGTATTTTTGTTCCACTCTTTCTTTTTAGGTTTGGCAATTTTGTCATCCTGTATTTTGATCTCTTCGATAACTCTGGCTTGCACCAGAGCTTCTTCTAAGGTGGCATATTGCTGTAGCTGCAATAGCCCAGAGATCGATCTCAGACAACTTCGTGAGAACATTTGTGTGAGGTCGGACATAGGGGGAAGGTAGGGTAGCTTAGAAAGCAGAGTCCTCCACCGATTCCCATAGGCCACCATTGTCTCTTCCTCATATTGCCTAAGGCTGGCCAGGTCACTCAGTGACGCCTTCTTCTTGGTGTTGAAGGCGAAGCATTCAAGGAATGCATCCACTAACTGATCCAAATTATTGATGTTGTGTTTTGGTAACTGGGTGAACCAATCCGAGGTAGGGCCTGCGAATGTGGTTATGAATGTCCTCAGCAACAACGCATCATTATCCTAAATGCCAAAGCATTGGCTCAGGAATCTTGTCACATGCTCTTGGGCATCCTCTTCACCCTTAAAGACTGCCAACTGAGGCAACTTGAAGTGTTCGGGGTAAGGAGGTGCAGGCACTGACGGATGCACCGGGTGACTGCGGAGTTGGCGTAATGTGGGCCTTTGGGGCCCAAAGCTTTGGTTTCCACAGACTCCAAATGCTCTAACAATGCTTTGTATGCATCGAAAGATTTAATCTCTTCCTCTTTAGTTTGCTCACGTTGTGGGTTGTGGGAGACTTGAGGCCTATGGTGGGGTGGCCGGATAACAGCCCCTTCACCTTGATAGGGCATTTCAGCCTACTCTACTTCTTGTTCATACTCCTCGTAAACTTCCTGAGGAGTCTCTAGGTGAGACTTATGACCCTAAGTGGGTCCCCATAGAGGGTACCCATCATTGTTTCAGGGAGTGGCCTCCCTCTCAGGTCTATGGGGTCTCGGAGGCAAAACTTGAAGAGGTCACGGAGACCTATCCTGCACCAAGGGATTATGCCTCTCATATGGTTCCGCTCTTTGGGTGTGAGGGGTTGGAACCCTCTTAGGTTAGTTATAAAGTAGCTCGTCTATTTGGCATTGAATGCGCTCCTTGCTAAGGTGGTATAGGCGCTCTAGCTACTGTTGATCTTGCTCAAGCCACGTGATCTGGGCTTGGTGGGTGGCATGTCTAGTGACTTCCAGGTCAATTTGATCTGCCATATTGGGCCTAGGAGGCCTGAATGCCTCTCCTATGCATTTTCCTCGGTCGTGATGATCCAAGATCTCAATGGGTTGCTTCCCTCTATCGAGGTTGGCGGCATTTACCTGAGGCTCTAGCCTCAATGTGTGACCATGATATCTAGTAGGTGTGGAAGTGCAAGGCTCCCGTGCTGTATATTGCTCTCGAGGAATGTGATGGTCTTCCTCGTACTCCCTTTCGTGGGTGTGAAAGGGGCGGGTAGAGTTAGCTTGCCCTGTTTGGAGAGCCCTGTGCTCTGGGTTTTGTCTATTGGTTCTAATAGTGAGGGGAGGCAAAGGAGAGATGCCATAGTCATGTGGCCTCTCCCCATGGACACTATGCCTCTCTAGCACTTCATCGCGTGGTGGCCACTCATATCTAGCCTCTAAGGGAGGTCTTCTATCTACGTTGAGGGCCACATGTAAAGCTTCTTCCCGAAAGGGGCTGTGCTGAATGGGCGTGTCCCCTAGAGGGGTGTCCCTATAATTCCACCTTGACATGGAATGATGTGGACTCTCTTGTAGTTCAGACCGCCAAGGCGGTATGGCCAAGTCCTTAGGGCTAAAGTGAAGGTGACTTGTGCCCACTCCTTGTACACTTTTCGTAGATTTTGCCCTTGATTGGGCTTGGCTACGAGTGTACACCATGGTGGTGCTCTTCTACAAGCTAAGCAAATTTTTATCTCTTTTATGATTTTTTTATGCTACACTTAAACAAAAAAGAACACACACATACACAAACGATGATTATCTCGTTTAAAGGTTGAAAGTGTGTCCTAAAACTGGTTTAGTGTGTTTTGTTGTTTGTTTTTTGAGGTTTTTGTAAAGAACATTTAAATGCAATTATGAAGGCTCATATGACTCCCATAAATGGTCGCCCCTTCAATATACCATTGTCGGACCGATATACCAACCTCTCTATATACCCGCCCTTACGAGAGGGAAACTATAGGTACGTGAGAGCAGATGGTACGTGGAACATAGGCGATACGGAAGGGGGATTGTCCTATTTATGACACCTACCATAGAAGACTTATCCTCGCGTGCTGGGAATCACCCCAACGACACTCGGTCAGCTTTCATCAGGATTTACGTCGAGCAACAGTGACAATCGGGGTAAATGAATGCAAAAGTCAAGCCAAGGTGGTGATGAACCCACCGTTGGTCTTGATCAAGGGTTGGGGTCTTACGACCAGCTCCTTGGTTTAAAAATGCCACATGATGTGTGTGGGGTTTATTTTAATTTGCAAAAATGAAATAGGCAAACAAAAGGAAACTTTCCCTAAGCCATACAAAGACTGAAAATCAGAAAACAAAAAACAAAAATTTGACAGAAGCTTGTTAAAAACCCCTACCTCTTCTCTGCCCAAAAGGATGTTTCTGAATCTCGGCCCTAAAACAACACAGACAAAAATTTGTCTTTGGATGAGACGAATACCAGAACAAAATTCATCCCAGTCTGAGACGAATTAGAATTCGTCTCAGGGTTAGACGAATTACAGTAAGGTATTCACCACGGCAGGGATGAATAACAGTTAGTGCTCGAAAAATGGTACCTATAAGCACAAAAACACAAATTTTGATCAGTTTCTTGATCTTAAAAAAAATTAGGGGACAGAGTCCCACCGTGATCGCCACTGAAAGCACGAGATTTCGGAAACAAAAAGGGAAAACTCCAAAGCTATGCAATGCAAAAACAAAATGTAACACTTGATCCTACGAATTAGAAATGCATGAAATAAGGAGAAAGCATAGACGAATTGAGATGAACGCAAAGTGGAATAGAAAGCAAACCTCTTCTTTTATTTATACTATTTCAAATTCGGTTACAATTAGCTTCTCTCCCTTTTTAGGGGATAGGAGCGTCAAACTTGTCTCTTGGTCACATCAATGGATAGTGATCCTCCTTCCGCGTGCCCACATGCAAAATGGGCGGGCCAAAGTGTTTTTGCCACTGGTGTGAATGAATCCTTGATCTTTGCTACTCCTCCTGCATTCAAAGAAACAAAAAAATCGTTAGTAGCACCTATTGCAAAGATGAAACGTTTGTTCTCTAAAAACAATGGAAGATGCATGCAAAATATTGATTACAATGATAAATAAACCGATTCTAAACAACTTGCAAATTTGATAGTAACTAGGGAACATTACCAGAGGGCCACTACCATCAAAATAGTTGAACAATTTGCCATCGATTCGAATTCGCTCCTAGGCGGGATGAATTCGACTGTAATTCATCCTGGGGTAGGACGAATTCTCCTACGACAAAATGCCGAAGTGATGCTGCCCAAATGTCGCGTCTCGGGAGCTCCAAACTACCTAAAAACTTAGGGGTTAGCTAATTGGGGGCATTTTGGGAAGACCCAGATGGTCAGATTTCCCCAATTTGACCTCCATCAATGGGAATTTGATAATGCTCATCTGCAAGTTAGTGGGAGCGAAAACACGATAGCATAATGATAATAAATCAAAATGAACTGAAATCAAAATTGTAAACTACCTAACAACATAGAAAACAAATGCAAGGAATGAAAATGATAGAAATGAAGATATGCTACACATTCCCGATCGTTCCTAAAAGGGACGATTAGGCCTGCGGCAATGCGGGGCGCCCAGGCGGGCCGCCCACCGTTGAGACCTGATTTCGGTGCCAATCCACTTGGGATGGGTCCAAAATCTCTTGTAATGGGTTGTCGATGAATTGGTAGATCAATGTGGTCAAGTTTCGGGTTTTGGATCTAGATTCACACTTCCAATAACCACCCAATGACCTCTCTTGCGAAAGAGATCAAGGATGTGGAAGAGGTGAATGAAAAGGGTAAAGCTTGGTATCAATTTGGCAGCACTTCATTGCTTGAAAATGCTTCCAACTTGTCCTCTTTTGGGTGAGAAAGTTCACCATTTTATAGACCTAGGGGGTCTCTTTGGAGGGGCATGCATAAGCGCCATGTGGCAGTCATGCCTTCCCATGAGGGAGGAAAGTCCTCCATGACTTGGGCTTCCATGAATGCCCTTGTGACAATCCTCTAACATCCAATATGCCCACCTACACGTGCATGCAAGGTAGGAGGCATTAATTGACTGTCCTCGGTTGCCATTTGGCATAATTTCTCTTTTTTCCCATTGAACCTGGAATTCGTCCTACCCCAGAGTGAATTCAGAATTTGTCCCTAGGTGGGGCGGATCCCATTTTGAATTCATCCCAGGGTGGGACGGATACTGAACAAAGTGCCTGAATGTGCCAAATTGCCTTTTGACCTTCCAAAATTGCTGCAAAAGTGGTTAGGACCACTATTTAACCTCTGAGGGCTGCCCTGGGGGCTATGTGTGTCAAAGCGATCAGTGTTTGCAATCACATAATCGGATTGGTGCTGTTTTGGTGTCTACAGGTTGTAAGTTGCTTGGATTCTCCCTAGTACTATTATTGATTACGTTCTCCAGTGGAATTCTCTCTTTTCCTCTCGGTGTCTTAAATTTTTTTGGATGTTTCTTCTCCCCCATGTTCTTTGGGGGGTTTGGAAGGAATGCAATGCTAGAGCTTTTAAGAATGTGGAAAGTAATATAGAATTGAGTAGCATTAAAATTATTTGGAAGGTTTTGGAGAATGTTACAACTGCTCTCAAGAACTTAAATATTTTTCTAGATATTTATCCAAGTGAAGTCAGGCTTGAAGAGTAGCTTGGATTTATGTCGTTGGCCCATCCTCCACCTACACCTAACTTTAGAATATTTGTTCATTGGTCCCTGTCATCCATCATCTGGTTTAGATTAAATTTTTATGGGGCCTCTAAGGGAAACCCCGGATTAGCTGGCACAGGTGGTGTAATTCGAGATAATCATGGTGATCTTATCCTTGCCTATGCAAAAATCTTGGGAGTGCAATCCTCCAATTTTTTTGAGGTGCAGACTACCTTTAATGGTGTTGCACAGTTAAAAATCCTTGGTATCTAAAATGCTATCATTGAAGGTGATTTCTTGCTGGTGATTAACATGCTCAGGGGGGTCTGCCAGCCTGGTTGGAAAGTGTCTAATCTCATTGATGAAACGATATGGAACTCCCTCTCCCTCGATAATATTAGGTTTGAGAATGTGCTAAGAGAGGATAATATGGTGGTCGACTCAATGGTAAATTTGGGCGTTCATTCCCAGGGTTTATCTGTTTGGTAGGGGAATTTTCCTAGTGAGATATTTCACCTTGTGAGGGATGATATTCCTTAAATTTTATCAGAAGGTTGTTCATGGGCTACATATGTGGTGGAGTTCCTAGTGTCTCTGTAGGTCCTTGGTGGTCTTTTACCAATAAAAATAATTTATGGTACCTTATTTGTTTGTTTGGTTTTGCCCTCTCTGGTTGATTTCATGTTGTCCTCTTTGGCTTTGTGGTTTTCTCCTCATTTTATGTGTCTCTTGGAGACATTAATATTTATTTTTTGAATATTGAGTTGGCACGGTGGACGTTGGATGGTTATTCCCACCTTATTTTTTGTCATATGCGGGTGGTTGTTACTTTATATCTGTAATACGTTTGGTTGTGCTTAAGATTATGTTGGATTTCTTGATGCCCATGTAGGTCTTTTGGCAGTTAGCTTTCAATTTCTGGTTCTTTTAGGCTTTCCTTATTTGTCAAGAATTTTTATAATTTTTGTACCCCATTGCCCCTTGGGGGATGGATCCTTCTCTTTATGCTTGTGTCTTGAGAATAGTTTGTCTTTTTGGCCCTTGAAGTGGACTGGTGACCATTGGGAAGGATCTTGGGGCTTTGGCATTGAACTTTCTTAGTTCTCCCGACCCTTTGTTTCATTCCTTAGGTTGGATCTGGTATTTTCCATTGTTTTTTTTGCCTCTCCCTTTGGGTGGACAACTTTTTTTGTTTTGGACTTCAGGAATTTCTATTGTAAAAGCTTGTGGGGCCCTTTCAAAACCCTCTCCTTTATTAATAGTACCAAAAAAATCAGATGGAATTTTAATGAACAAATATGTAAGGGCAGAGGTACTTCTTATGAGGATATAATTTTCTATTGAAAAATAATAGATATATATTTCAACCAAGGAGGACTCTCAATTTTTTATTAATCTTATGAACAATTTTTAACACATTAATTATATCAATAATATTTTTATATTAACTAATTACTAATTAATGGAGTATCTTAAATAATATCATATCTATAGATAAAGGTAGAGGTACTTCTTATGAGGATAAAATTTAATATTGAAAAAGAATATATATATATATATATATATATATATATATATATATATATATATATATATATATATATATATATATATTTCAATCAAGGAGAACTCTCAATTTTTTATTAATTGAAGAATTTCTAACACAATAATTATATCATTAATATTTTTATATTAACTAATTACTGATTAATGGAGTATCTTAAATATCATCATATCTATATATAAGGAAATAATATGGAATGTAATTTATCTAATTATAGGTTTGATGTTACTATTAGAGAAATTTATATGTTGGAGTATGGTTATTTAAAGTAGATTCATTATTTTAATGAAAAATATACAAAGGATTTGATAGAGTAAAGTAATTATTCAAGGGTATGAACAATAAATATATTTTTTATATAAAACATGATTCCTAAAAAGGTTGTTTGTATATTAGTCTAGCTAATATGATAAAAAATATTAAAAATAAATATTTTATGAAAAACTTCCCAATGAAAACTATAAATAATTATTTTGGTATTATTAACCACTAAAGAGTGCATGTTGAGAGTGAATGCCAAAAAGGAATGAGCCCCACTTTTTCTTCATCTATATATTAGGAGAAACACACAAACTAAAGGATTATTGTAAAGAAAATTTAAATAATATTGAAGGAAAGTCACTTTTAAAAGTCCTTATAACAACCAAGGATGCTCTATTTAGATAAATGGATGCCCTAGTTAAGGATAAGAGGAAGAGTAGATCTATAGTAAACCTTATCTAGGTAGTAGACACTACACTATAAGTGATTATAAAGGATGAAATGACTAAGCATGATATATAGTTCTTAAAAGGAGAGGATTCATATATAAGTTCCATGGATATTGGCTAGGTTATCTAGAGATTCAAAATTGAATCAAGGAAAAGTGAGGATTTAATTTTAAATTATTTCATGACTTTTCTTCCAAAATGAATTTTCTCATCATCTTATCTAGTTTAGAATAATAAATGGTGGCCCTTTGCATAGGGATAAATATGCATTATATTTAAGACTATGTAGTGAGAATTTTTGTGCAAAAATGTAAACAATTAAAAGACTTTCAATCTAGATTAATATTTTATGAATTCCTCATTTAAGGAGGTTTTGAGAAAAATCATAAATACTCTAGGGTAGTTCATATAGGAGGTACCAATTACTAAGGAGAGAAGGTATATTTCAAACAATCAAATATGTGTTACAATGGATATTTGAAAGACTTAACCATAGTATATTAAGATTAAATATTGATCAAAAAAATATACTCAAGATGTGGATAGTGAAAATGTTGCTTTTTGATGTCATAAATGTTATGAAACTAGGCACATGACAAGAGATTTAAAAATAATGGAGAAAGAGAGAAAATTTTGGACAAGAGATAAATTTTAAAATGAATCAGGAAGATCATATCATAGTTGAATATGGGATTGAAATCAAGGATTTTCCACAACTAAGAAAGTGGTAAAAAAATCATCTCTATATCATCAAGTGACAATAGTCATTATAGTTTACTTGCATCATTTATTAGAAGAAAATTAATGTACAAGCTACAATAAAGTACAATACACAAGTTTAAATAGAGTATTTAAAGGTGTGAAGGGATATGGGGAAGTAAATTTTAAAGTAAATATGATAAAAAAAGGTCAAGCTTAATCTACGTAAATCAACTTTATTATCTTATAGTATAAAATAAGGTATGTTTTATACAATCAAATACATGTTGCAATGGATATTTCAAAACCTTAGCCATAGTCTATTAGGATTAAATATTGATCAACAAAATGTAATCAACAAGTGGATAATAAAAATATTGTATTTTGATGCTGTAAATGTTACGAGACTAGATACAGGACAAGATATTATAAAGTAAAAATAATGGAGAAAGAGATAGAAACTTTTGGATATGAGATAAATTTAAAAATTAACCAAGAAGATAATATCATAGTTGAATATGGAATTCAAATCAAGGGTTTTCCACTCATAAGAAAGTGATAAAAAAATTCCCTCCATTTCATCAAATGAAAATGACCATTATAGTTTACTTGAGTCAACCATTAGAAGGAAATGATAATACAAGGTACAAGAAACTAGAATACACAAGTTGAAATTGAGGACTTAAAGGTGTGAAGGGATATGGGGAGGTAAATTTCAAAAGCACAAAAATAAAATACATATGAAAATTATCATTCCAAGACAACATAAATAAAAAAGTGTTTGTGAGACTATTCCTTGCATTTTAGATGCTATATGGGATCACAAATTGTTAGAAGATAAGTCTTGCTATGAATAGTATGAAAAATAGATGAGATGGAAGAAGATGAAAGCCTTGGTAGAAATAGAAAAAGGAATTAAAGTCATCACAACAAGAACACATAGAAAAGAAAAATCAAAGGGATATTGATTTGTGAAGCCAAAATAAATATCACCATATTAATAAGATGTGGAAATAATCCCACCAGTAAATATAAAAAATGATGATGAAAATGGTATTGTGGAATATTAGGGGTATGAGTAAAACCTCTATAAAATATTTATTAAGAAATTAATAGGTTTTTATAATCCTAAGTTTATTTTAATACAAAAAACAAGATGAAGAATATAAGGATGATTTTAAAATATTTAGAAAATGGGCAATTGTTTGGTAGTTTCATCTATAAGAAATTTTTATAATATTGCAATAATATGGGACAAAAAAAATTAGGATGAACAATTATCATAAATAAAAATAAATTGGGTTGTTGGGCCATTTTGTGAGAAAGCAAAAAATCATCAAATATGGGATTGTAAATATATATGATCCAACTATGGTTACTAAATTCAGTTGTTGGGCCATTTTGTGAGAAAGCAAAAAAATCATCTTTATATGGGATTGTAAATATATATGATCCAACTATGGTTACTTCTTCTGGAAAAAATTAAAAAGAGCTTAGAATATTTTATCAAACATGATGGTCATTCATAATTGTGATTGATGGATTCTTGTGGTTGACTTCAAGATAGTTTTATCTCCTTTAGAAATGAAGGGTTGTACTCCTATAAGGTCTAAACTAGTGTAGTATTTTCATTCACTTATAAATTTAATTTTTTTTTGGGATGCTATTCCTAAAATTTTTTAATACACATGGGATAATATACACATTGGACAAACTCATATAGTAGAATGATTTGATAGTATTTTGTTATCCAACATATGGTTGCAAATAAATTATATAATCTCTTTAGATATTTTACTATGAGAAAGATTAGATCACAAACTTATTTTTTTGATTTGTGATTTAATCAATAATAGTCATATAAAGTGATTTCACTTCTATTCTATGTCACTTGACAGGCCTTATTTCTTCTATATGGTTATGCTATAGTAGGATGAAGCAAATTTTGAATAATTTGTTCAAAAGATAAAATATCTAAAGGGGTACATAAAGATATGGAATTCCAAATATTTTGGTAATATTTTTTATGAAATGAAGAGAAGGATTCAAGCTCAAAAAATTTGTGAGATAATTAAAATTAATGGAATCGACCAAGATTTACTCTTTGATTATCATCATGCATTTAAAAAATATGATTCTTATTTGTTCCAAACATATAGGGAGAAATGACTCAAATACTAAGTTTTGTCCCTCCATTTCTTATATTATTGTTTTCTTGTTTCACTACTTCTCTCTTTCCATTAACTTTTTTGAATTTTCTAAACATGATAACTAAATTTTAAATCAATATTTTTATCCGTGTGGGATAGGATAGTATGTATTTCAATGAGTTTGTGATAAAAAATTGATGACTCAATTTTTATTTTGCTTCTTTGATGTTGCTTATAATAACAAATTTCATTTAAAAAGATGGGTAGATTCATTTTATTATATAATATTACCTAATAATAACAATAATAGATAAACAATAACAGTTAGACGTACCCAAGTGTTGTAGGTGAATTGGAGAGGAGAGGGAAATCCTTCAAGGGAGATCCTAGGTTCGAATATCCACCCTACCAAAAATTTTAATTGGGTACCCAAAATCCAATTGATAATGTTAGTGCGGGCAAAATCCAATTGATAATGTTAGTGCATGCAAGGCCAAGCATGACTCCTTGGTGACTTTGATGGTGTAGAACCCCCTAGTCATGGTATCTCATACTAAGGTGGCCCCACAAGGTGTTTTTTACTTTAAAAAAAATAATAGTTAGATGAAAATAAACAATGTGTTTGATAGAAAATAATATAAAAAATATCTTTGATTAAATGGCATGTTGGAAATATAAAAATATATATGTAATAAATTTTTTTATTTATTTATATAAAATGTATATAATAAAAATTTTCTACTAAAGTCTCAAAATGGTAGCTCTAGTGGTAATGACCCTTTCTTGATTGGAAAAAAATGTGAGCTATGAACATTTTAAGGCAGTCCAACAAAAAAAATCTATTTTGATCCATGGTAAATGGATATGTCTAGATGTTGGGTTAATCAACTTAATTTTTATGGTTTTTATAAATAAAACCTTGATTGAAATGGTGCTTTTGAAAATAATATAAACAAAACTATAGTCATATACTCAAAATAATATGGAATTTTAATGAACAAATATGTAAGGGTAGATGTACTTCTTATGAAGATAAAATTTGCAATTGAAAAAGAATAGATATATTTTCAATCAAGGAGGACTCTCAATCTTATGAAGAATTTCTAACACAATAATTATATCAATAATATTTTTATATTAAGAAATTACTGATTAATGGAGTATCTTAAATATCATAATATCTATATATATAAGGGCAAAGGTACTTCTTATGAGGATAAAATTTACTATTGAAAAAAAATAGATATATATTTCAATCAAGGAGGACTATCAATTTTTTATTAATCCTATGAATAATTTCTAACACAATAATTATATCAATAATATTTTTATATTAACTAACTACTGATTAATGGAGTATCTTAAATATCATCATATCTATATATAAGAAAATAATATTGAATGTAATTTATCTAATTATAGGGTTGATGTTAATATTAGAGAAATTTATATGTTGGAGTATGGTTATTTAAAGTAGATTCATTATTTTAATGAAAAATATACAAAGGATTTGATAGAGTAAAGTAATTATTCAAGGGTATGAACAATAAATATATATTTTATATAAAACATGATAAAAATGATTCCTAAAAAGGTTGTTTGTATATTAGTCTAGCTAATATGATAAAAAATATTAAAAAAATAATGTTTTATGAAAAAATCCCCAATGAAAACCATAAATAATTATTTTGGTATTACTAAACACTAAAGAGTGCATGTTGAGAGTGAATGCCAAAAAGGAGTGAGTCTCACTTCTTATTCATCTATATATTACAAAAAATACACAAACTAAAGTATTATTGTAAATAAAATATAAATAATATGGAAGGAAAATCACTTTTAAAATTCCTTATAACAAGCAAGGATGCTCTATTTAGACAAATGGATGCCCTAGTTAAAGATAAGAGGAAGAGTAGATCTATGGTAAACCCTATCTAGGTAGTAGACACTACACTAGAATTGATTATAAATGATGATATGAGTAATCATGATATATAGATCTTAGAAGTAGAGGATTCATATATAAGTTCCATGGATATTGGTTAGGTTATCTAGAGATTCAAAATTGGATCAAGTAGAAGTGAGGATTAAATTCAAATTATTCCATTATTTTTCTTCCAAAATAATTTTTCTCATCATCTTCTCTAGTTTAGAAATTAGGGTTATAATAGTAAATGGTGGCCCTTGGCATAGGGACAAAGATGCATTATATTTAAGACTGCGTAGTAAGAATTTTTGTGCAAAAATGCAAAAAAATTAATATTTTATAAATTTCTCATTAGCATATAAATAAGGAGATTATGAGGAAAATAATAAATACTCTAGGAAATTTCATATAGGAGGTACCAACTGCTAAGGAGAGAAGGTGTGTATTATACAATCACATATGTGTTACAATGGATATTTAAAAACCTTAACCATAGTATATTAAGATTGAATATTGATAAAAAAAAATATACCAACAAGTGGATAGTAAAAATATTACATTTTGATGTCATAAATATTATGAAACTAGGCACATGACAAGATATTATAAAGAAAAAATAATAGAAAAAGAGAGAAAATTTTGGACAAGAGATAAATTTTAAAATGAAGCAAGAAGATCATATCATAGTTGAATATGGGATTGAAATCAAGTATTTTCTACAACTAAGAAAGTGGTAAAAAAATCACCTCTATATCATCAAGTGACAATGGCCATTATAGTTTACTTGCATCAACCATTAGAAGGAAATTATGATACAAGCTATAATAAAGTAGAATACATAAGTTGAAATAGAGGAGTTAAAGGTGCAAAGGGATATGGGGAGGTAAATTTTAAATTAAATATCATAAAAAGGTCAAGTTTAATCTAGGTAAATAATTTTTATTATCCTATAGTATAAAATAAGGTATGTTTTATACAATCAAATACATGTTGCAATGTATATTTCAAAACCTTAACCATAGTCTATTAAGATTAAGTCTTGATCAAAAAAATATAATCAACAAGTGGATAGTAAAAATATTGCACTTTGATGTCATAAAGGTTATGAGACTAGACACATGACAAGAGATTATAATGTAAAAACAATGGAAAAGAAGATAGAAAATTTTGGATAAGATATAAATTTCAAAATGAACCAATAAGATCATATCATAGTTGAATATGGGATTCAAATCAAGGATTTTCCACTCCTAAGAAAGTGATAAAAAACACCCCTCCATATCATCAAATGACAATGACCATTATAGTTTACTTGAGTCAACCATTAGAAGGAAATTATAATACAAGGTACAAGAAACTAGAATACAAAAGTTGAAATTGAGGACTTAAAGGTGTGAAGGGATATGGGGAGGTAAATTTTAAAAGCATAAAAATAAAATACATATGGAAACTATCATTCCAAGGCAACATAAAAAAAAAAAAGTGTGTGTGAGAATATTCCTTCCATTTTAGGTGCTATAAGGGATCACAAATTGTTAGAAGATAAGGTTTGCTATGAATAGTATGAAATATAGATGATATGGAAGAAGATGAAAGTATTGGTAGGAATAGAAAAAAGGAATAAATTCATCAAAGAAAGAACACAAAGAAAATAAAAATCAAAGGGATATTGATTTGAAAAGCCAAAATAAATATCACCATATTAATAATATGTGGGAATAATCCCACTTGTAAAAATAAAAAAAATGATTATAAAAATGGTATTGTGGAATATTAGGGGTATGAATAAAACCTCTATAAAATATTTATTAATCAAATAATAGGTTTTTATAGTCCTAATTTTATTTTAATACAAAAAACAATATTAAATAGTGAGGAATGTTTGGATGATTTAAAAATATTTAGAAAATTGGGGATTGTTTGGTAGATTTATCTATAAGAAATTTTTATAGTATTTCAATAATATGAGACAAAATAAATTAGGATGAACAATTATTAGAAGTAAAAAGTAATTGGGTTGTTGGGCCATTTTGTGAGAAAGAGAAAATCATCAAATATGGGATTGTAAATGCATATGATCCAACTATGGTTACTTCTTCTGGAATAAATTAAAAAGAGCTTAGAATATTTTATCAAATATGATGGTCATTCATAATTGTGACTGATGGATTCTTGTGGGTGACTTCAATATAGTTTTATCTCCTTTAGAAATGAATGGTTGTACTCCTATAAGGTCTAAACTAGTGTAGTATTTTGCTTCACTTATCAATTTAAATTTATTTTGGGATGCTCTTCCTTAAAATTTTAATATACATGGGATAATAAACACATTGGAAAAACTCATATAGTATAATTATTGGATAGTCTTTTGTTATCCAACATATGATTACAAATAAATTGTATAATCTCTTTAGATATTTTATTGTGAGAAAGATTAGATCACACATTCATTTTTTTGGTTTGTAATTTAATCAATAATTGTCATCCAAAGTGATTTCACTTGTAGCCTATGTCACTTGACAAACCTTATTTCTTCTATATGGTTATGCTATAGTAGGATGAAGCAAATTTTGAATAATTTCTTCAAAATATAAAATATCCAGAGGCATACATAAAGATATCGAATTCCAAATATTTTGGTAACATTTTATGAGATAATTAAAATTAAAGGAATGGACCAATATTTACTCTGATGCATTTAAAAAATATGTTTCTTATTTGTTCCAAAAATATAGGAAGAAATGAATCACGAGATGGAAATCCCAAAATTTTAATTTTATAATAAAATAATTTAAAAAATTAGGATTCTTATTTTTGTTGCATTTAAAATATTTTAACTCTATATAGAATAAATATTGAGAAAGAATAAAATATCAAGAAGCATTTAAAATTTTCAAAAAAAAATTGTAAAATGCTACTTCTTTTAAGGAGGCATAAGGTAAGCTTTTATAAAATATTCTATCATTTATCACATAGAACAAAATGAAAGTGTGATGAATTATATATATATATATATATATATATATATATAGTAGCTACATGATGTATGTTTATCTTTCTATGCTAAAAATACACCTTAACCCCATGGATTTCTTACAATTTTATTTTTAAAAGTTTGGGATTTATTCAAGAGTAATATGTTGGCTATGGTTAAAGAGACTTATAATATGATGCCTATAATAAATGAGATCAAAGCCATTTTTATTAAATTAATTTTTAAGAAGGATGAGACAAAATATTTTGATAATTTTTAAAAAATAAGCCTTTGTAATAGATTTATAATATCATTTTAAAAGTTATATGTTGAAAATAATTCTAGATTGTGTTATCTCTATGAACTAATATGGTTTTACAATCATACATTATATTTATTCTAGGGAAAAACAAATAATACTTATAAAATTAGATATGAACAAAGCATATGATAGGGCATTTTGAAATTTTCTAAATGATATTAACAAAAATGTTAGTTTTGATCAAGGTTGATATAAATGGATTAGATGTTGTTATAGTACTTCAAAATATTATTTTTTGATCAATGATTTCATTGTTGGACACTTTAAGTTATCTCATGGAATTCACCAAGGTGATCCACTATCTTCTTATATATTTATTATTATTGTGAATGCATTATGGAGGGCTTTCTCAAAGATAAAAATAGAAGGAAATACGGAAGGTATTCAAGTTTCAATAAATGGTCCCTTTGAATCTTATCTCTATTTTATTGATAATACTCTTATTTTGGGTCATCCTTTACTTAATAATACCATGGAGTTTAAATAAATACTATCATGCTATAAAAATGCCATTGGATACATAGTTAATACTATAAAATATAAGATTTTTTATTAAAATTGCCTTAGATTTTAAATAGATTATTTAGGATATTTTAGGGTTTGAAATTGAGACATTTCCATCAACCCACATGAGTATTACATTATCCTAGAAATAAATAAAAAAAGATATTTGGGACTCATGTTTGGATAAAATGAAAGCTTGTTTAGTAATTTGAAAAGATAAGTTCTTGGCCATGGTGGGAAGGCCATAAATTATAAATATTATAATACAATTGATTTATATTTATATGATGTCATTTTCAAGATTATCAGTAGGTATAACATAAAAATTTGATAAAATCTAAAGTGACATTTGAAAAGGATGCAATTTTTTTTTTTTTCTCTTTATAATTAGAATAGGATTTGCAAAGAAAATAATAATGGATAAGCAAGATTACATAGTTATGAGTTTGGCCTTAGAGGAAAAACTTGTTGGATATTATTCAAATATAAAGAAAGAGTTAGGAAAAAATATAATTTAAAAAATATATAGGTTCTCTTGATGCAATGAAACTATCTAAGAAGTGAACCCTACACAAATGAAATCAAATAGTTTACAATTAATTAAGAAAAATATTATATGTTGATTTAATGATAGGGATTATACAATATTTTGGTCTAATGCTTAGTTGAAGCCTTTTTCTCTTATCTTTGATTCAATATGAAAATCATTCGTTCAATAATTCTACAGTCTTGTTTGTAGAGGTCTAAAGTGAAGGATTATATTAATATGAGCAACAATTTTGGATTTTATTAGTAAACTGGTTGAAGAAGAGGAACTCAATCAAATAGTATATAAGCTTAAGAATATTATTAAATAATTTTATTTACCTATTCTTATATGAAATAATGCATTGGTTTGGAATCTATCAAAAGATGGTGGATACTTGGTCAAACTAGAATATGAGAATTACAACAATCAAATTTTCTTACTCTAATAGTCTATACCTAGGTCTTCAACATTCCTCTAGTTAGTAATTTAAAGTAAAATTCTCATAGAAAAGAGTCTACAAAGAAGATAATATTATCAAGTTATTAGATGTACCTTGTGTAAGAAGCATTTAGAAACATCAAGCCAATTAATTCTTCATAGTCCCTTTGCTTATATCATTTGCGGTTATTTTCTAAAAATATAAGCATATATTTATTAGAATATATGGCTTGAAATGAATAACAAAGGTTATAAAAATAAATATAAAAATCATGGCCAAGCTTAAAAATATATTATCACCTATATTACATAATATTTACATAAATTGTGCTCATCATGGAAAGTCTCAAGTGTAGAAAAAGAGGTCCTATCCACTTGGTTATAGGATGTGAATATACAAGCAAGGGTCATTTGCAACAATGACATTTAAACAAAGGATTTTATTCCACCAAGATGTTTTTGCATGTATTAAATTTATTTTTTATGGAGCTTCCAAAGAAAATATAGAAAAGGGTGGTAGAGAAAGTGTTTTTCAAAACAATGAAGGCAAAATTCTCCTCACTTACTCAAAACATATGGAAATTCAACCAAGTTCATAAAAATTAACATAGATTAAAATTATAAATAAAAAAATATAGAAATATATTTCAATTTGGGGGGTTTAACAAATTATCATTAGTGCTATCAACAAAAATAGATGTGATAATTGGATAAAAATAATAATATTGTTGATGTTCATCAAATATTATTCAAGAAAAACTCTTAAAAATGTGAGCAGATCTATATATAGAGAAAAATAGGTAAGAAATAATTTAGTTAATTAATGTTGATCTTCATATTGGTGACATTCAAATTTAAAAGAACAACTTGTTGAGTGAGATTTTATCGATTAATAAAAGTGATGTCAAGAAAATAATAGCCAAAACTTAATACTTTAAAAATCTAATTGAATTTTTTTAGATCACCCATTGTTGAATTTTAGGGGATTTTTAACACCTTAATTTCTAAAAGAAATAATTCCTTGCAATGATTCGACATCATATTTTGATAACCAAAAATTTAGTTCAATAAACATATATTGGGTAAAATAACATGCTTTTTGAGGGTCATTTCATATGATCTTTGATCTTGTGGATATTACAAACTACTTTACCCTTACTTTTAGAGACCAAGGTTGAGGTTAATTTTTCAATAATTCCTAAACCAACAAATGTAAAATTAAAAAGCAAAGCACTCTATAATTCTAAACATTGTACACTACATATGTATAATTTGAAGTATTATAAATTCAATGGTGTTATCCTCTAGACTACTAAATATCCTACATCATTGAGAATTAAGGACAATTAATTCAATAAATAATAAATATAATAGATATGAGTGCAAAAGGAATAAATCTACAAAAAAAAAACTTGTCTAAACCTGGAACAAACAATACTCAATAAACAACATTTTGGACAAAGTACGTTTTAACGAAAAACAAAACAAAAACATCTATAAAATGTTTGGATTTCAAATTTTATTTTAAATTGGTTATATGGGATTAGAATGGGGCCCACCCATATTACATAATGACCATATGGTTGCATTACACCAAGTTTGACAAAATTTGTTTTGGTAAATAAATGTCATCATTAATTATTGGGTTTTGCAGGTTAACCCAAAACCTAATACAAAATATAGCCTTATGCTGATATTACAGATCTTGGTCATCCTTAGAATATTATTTTAAAACATTGTGTTGGTTATCCTACATCACTTTACACTTATTACAGAAAGACGATTCAACATGACAATTAAAATTACTTACAATGATAGTCGTTTGAGTTGACTTAGAGAAAAAACTCTGCTTATCACGGAAAACTTGGGGAAAAAGCGCCCTTACACCTTTCTACTTAATTAGTAGTGTGATTTTCATGTCTAAGGATATCTTCCACTTCACATGGTACCCCTTGTGTCCACATCATCAAACTTCCTCCATAAATACTCACATTGGCTAATTTGTCAGCCGCTTTGTTGGCCTCACGAAACACATGGCGAATCCTCCTATCTTGTCTTGACGCAAAGAGGATTCTTACATCGTAGATGAAAACGTCAATCCTCCATGGAGGTTTTCTTCCATTGGTTAATAGGTTTATGATATTCAAGGAATCACCTTCAATCATCAAATTTCCATGAGTCTCCTAGGCAACTTTTAACCCTTTCAAAAGGGCTCTAGCTTCCACCTCATTATTAGTTCTAATTCCCAATGGTTCAATGAAGGCCTTAACCAAGTTTCCTTGGTGATATCTTATTACTCATTTAGCTCCTACTCTTCCCAGGTTCTCTGTAGCTGCACCATCAAAGTTTAATTTGAACCAACCCCTAGGGGGTGGCTCCCAAGAGACCCAATTTTTGGGATTGGGTAGAAGGATGAAAGGATTTTCCTAAATTCCTAAGGCTAAAGCAATTTTTCTTTCTTGGAGAGGCATTATATGGTTCTCCTAAGCAAGAATATTAATATTTTCTTTTGCAAAGGCAATGATTGTATTGAGGATTGTTTTCAGGCTATGACTGATGTCCTTAAAAGCTCTGTGATTTCTTTCTAACCATATCTACCATAGGAAATAGTGCCAACAAATTTTTCAAAGGTACTTAAGTTTCATACTAAAAAAGGGTTGAGGCCATTGTTGGAACACTTCAGAAACTAAAGCCAACTTGAGCCATGAGATCCTAAAAGCTTGGAAAATTTTCTCAAGGATGGACACTACCATCGGACACTCTAGGAATAAATTTTGGGTTGAATCCCACCTAGCCCTTCACATATGACAATGGTTAGCAATAACCATACCTTTGGTCAACATATTATCCATGGTAAGAATTTTTCCTTGGATCACCAGCCATGAGAAAAAATATATTTTAGGGATTAAACCCTTGATCCATACCAAATTCGGTTGAAATTTTTGGTCTTCATTGTTGAGGAGCAAGTTATAGGCAGATTTGATCATAAAATCTCCACTTTCAGTCTCGGCCCAAGCAATGTGATCCTCATATTCTCTAGAGGGAAAAATTTGATGTGTTAAAATATTATGAAGTTCTTTGGAATTAGCTTCAAAACCTTATACTCGGATGTATTTCCACCTAGGGGTGTTCATATCCTTCCAGATGTAATCAACCATTCTTTGCCCAATCTGCTGCTCCATGTGTTCTTTTATCCTAGAAAATCAGGGATTCTAAGATAATTCCTCAGCTCTCGCCCATCAATCCTTCCAAAAGTTTATCATTTTCCCATTCCTAAGCATCCATCTAATCCCTCTCTTGACTAGATCTTTGCTTGTTGGAATTGTCTTCCAGAAATATGACCCCCTACTCACCAGATTATCATTGAGGAAATTTGATCCTTGAAGGTATTTCCTATTGACTATGGTCATCCATTCATTTTTTACCTTGGTTAATAGCCATCATGTTTGTTTTGCTAGCAGAGCTATGTTGAGATTAACAACTCTCCTCAGCCCTAGCCCCCCCTTGACAATTATGCATTACCACTTTGCAATATTGAACCTTGTTCTCCATTATGAAAGTTGAAATTTTTTAAAATATTGAGCTGATAACATTTAATATTTGGAATTCAATTTCAAACATATTTATCTTTTAATTTTTTATTAACTTTATAATACTTAATACATATAAAATTAAAATTTAGTAAATTTATTTTATATTTTAAATAGAAATAACACTTGCCCATGACATGTCCAAAATGTGTCATTTGTTACATGTCTGTACTTCTCCTACTCCCACAAATCACCCATAAAGGAAACTTTAAAAAATAATTTAGAGTGGCACTTTGATACTATGTGAGGTAAGAGTTCTTAGCATATGTAGGGTTACCCCACATCAAGAAATTTTGTAAGATTGCTAGTTAGATGAAAACTAGAATAATTATTATTATTACTATTATTATTATTACTATTATTATTATTATTATTATTATTATTATTATTATTATTATTATTTTACTTCTAAGAAAGCCTATTATTTTTAACAAAAATAATTGATTTTTTTATATAATAATATCCTCTTATAGGAAAGATTTTTAGTAAACATTTCCATTGTAATCAAGTTCTATTATGTGTTTTTCTCAAGATCTAATAGTTATAATTGATGCCTTACTTTGATATTAGTTTTCAAATTTACATTGAGATCATTGCTTTCTAGTCTCTTATACCATTTAAACCTCCTATATTTTATAAATCTTAATGTTACAATTATTAGAATTAGAATATGATGATCAAATGGATTTCCTTCATAATTATAAATAAGTTTGTTAAATTTTCATGCTAGAATAGATGATTAATACTAGACTTTTTAATTAACATTTCCTTAGATTTACTACAAATTATTAACTATATTTTAGGATTTTAAATTGAACATTTTCCATCAACCTTCTTGGGTATTACTTTATCTCATAGGGAAATAAAAAAGAGTTTTAGGTATATTATTTGGATAGATTGAAAGCTTGTTTGTCCTATTGGATCTATTATTTGGATAGAATTAAAGCTTTTTTGAATGGTTGAAAAGGTAAGTTTTTAACCATAATAGGAAGGCTACATATCCTAAGGACTACATTGCAATAGATCTCTATTTATATGATGTCACTTTCAATATTACCAACAACTATAGCATCAAAAATTGATCAAATTCAAAGAGGCTTTCTTTGGAAAAGATAAGAGAAAAAAATTAGGTTTTCTCTTTGTAAGTGGGATAGGGTTTTCAATAGAAAAATATTAGAATGGTAAGCTTGCAAAATTGTAGACTTATGAGTTTGACCTTAAGGATAAAATTTAGATGGAGATTATTTAGAAATAAATTGGGGAAATTTGTTACTTTAAAAATATATAGGTTCTTTTGATACAATAAAATTAATTAAGAAAAGTATTGAATTTGGCCAAGTTAATTCCATTCTCATTGATTTAAAATATAAAGGTTACAATGTGGTTATGAATTTGTTCTAACCAATTGGTGGTTAATCAACCAACTTGGAGAGCGCCTATGAGCACTATTTTTATTTATCCTAATAATGTAATATGCGTAACATATTCTAACATCCCCCCGTATTACATTATTGGCAAATCCCAATAGCATCTCAAAAATTTTCATATTTGATATGCCCAAGTGCTTTGGTAAAGATATCTGCAACTTGCTCATCAGTAGAAATGTATTGAAGTTGGATGTGGTGCTTTGGAACTTCATCTCAAATAAAATGACATCTGGTATCAACATGTTTTGTACGTTCATGAAAATTTGGATTTTTGACAAGATTCAAAACACCTTGATTGTCGCAAAACAAATGAAGAGGAAGATTCTTTGGTAGGCCCATGTTTGTAAGAATGCGACTTAACCACATTATCTCACAGATAGCTTCACTGGCTGCATGATATTCTGCTTTTGTAGAAGATAAGGCAACCACATGATGCTTCTTACTATGCCATGAGATAGGCCCAGATCCTAGATGAAAAACATATCCAGAAGTGGATTTACAATCATCAATAGATCTAGCATAATCCGATTCTGTGTATCCCAGTAAGAAAAAAATATTATTCTTTCTATATTCCAGACCATAATTTGTACTACCATGAACATAATGAAGAACTCTTTTTACCACTTTCCAGTGATTCATCTTAGGCTCTTGCATGAACCTTGAAAGATATCCCATAGCAAAACTGAGATTTGGTCTGGTATTAGTTAGATATAGGAGACTCCCAATCAACTGGTGATAAAGAGTACCATCTACCTGAGGTGACTCATCATATCGGGATAACTTAAGTCCTTGCTCCATTGGAGTTGCTTTTGACTTACAGTTAGTCATCCGATATTTTTCTACTAAAGTCTTGGCATATTTCTTTTGTGTTACTCTAATATGAAATTTTTTCTGAGTAACTTCTAAACCAAGACAATAGTGCAGAAGTCCTAGATCTTTCATTTCAAATGATTGCTTCAAGTCATTTTTCACTAAGTCAATCATTCTTTCTAAGCTTCTTGTGATGATCAGATCGTCTACATAGAGTACAAGAAACACTATATCAGAACCATTTTTTATTAATATAGAGATTTGCATCTGAAGGAATTCTTATGAAACCATGTTGCACAAGGTGACTGTCTATCTTGATATACCAAGCTTGAGGAGCTTGTTTTAGCCCATACAAGGATTTGATCAACTTGCATACTTTTTTTTCTTGCCCCTCAACCACGAATCCTTCTGGTTGAGTCATGTATACTTCTTATTGTAAGTCACCATTCAAGAAGGCACTTTTAACTCCATTTGATGCAATTTCCACCCAAACTGAGCTCCCATGGCACAAAGTACTTGAATGGTAGTCATTTTTGTAGTAGGGGCAAAAGTATCTTCATAATCTATGCATTCTTTCTGAACATATCCCTTTGCAACAAGTCGGGCTTTATGCTTATCAATAGATTCATATGCCTTATACTTCACTTTGAACACCCATTTACAGCCTATGGGTTTCTTTCCTATGGGCAGATCGACTAACTTCCAAGTATTATTTTTAAGGAGAGACTTATGTTCTACATCCATGGCCTCTTTCCAATGTGGTTTATCAAGTGCAAATTGAACCATTGTGGGTTCATTTGTATTCAATGTAGACATATAATTTTTTTTTCCATCCTCATCTTCTACTCTATCATTTTTTGTACCCACTGATAAATCGTCATAGTGTTGACAAAGTTCGTCAACCTTTGAAGTAGATTCCCATGCTCTCATCTGTTGAGTCATACTGTGAGTACATGGCCTATCAAGAGATAGATATAGAAGGTATTTCAACTTAGCATCTCTTAAAGTGCTAGTATACCATTTTGGAACTTTCTGTTTTGATTGTGGAAGTTAAACCTCCTTCTTAGGCTCTTCTTCATCTAGGTATACAGTTGTGGATGTGTCTTTTGATGTGAGAGATTCATCAAATACAACATCTCTACTTACATGTGTCTTCTTGGTCTTAGGATCAATCAATCGATAACCTTTTGAGTACTCATCATAGCCAAGAAAGATACACTGCAAGGTTTTCTCATCTAGCTTTTTCCTTTTCTATTTTGGAATGTGCATGAATGCTTTACATCCAAACACCCTTAGATGAGAAATGGAAGGTTTCTTACCACTCCATGCTCCTTGTGGTGTTTCTCCTTGTAGAGCTCTAGTGGGTGCTCTATTTAGGAGATATAATTTTGTGTTTAATGCTTCTGCCCAATATTGATCCTCAAGATGTGCTCCCTTTAGCATACATCAAACCATTTCCATAATGGAACGATTTCTTCTTTCTGCAACTCCATTCTCCTGAGGTGTATAGGCTGTAGTCAATTGTCTTTTTATCCCATGTTTTTTAAGGAACTCTAAAAACTCTTCAGAGGTGTATTCCCCCATCGATCTGAGCGGAGGGTTTTTATCAAACATCCCGACTCCTTCTCAACAAGTTTCTTGAATTGTTGAAAGTAGAGAAATGCCTCTGATTTCAACTAAAGAAAGAAAACCCACATCTTTCATGAGTAATCATCAACGAATAGTTGAAAATACTTTTTCCCACCATAGCTGGTTGGCATAGGACCACACAGATCGGTATGTACCAGATCTAAAGGGTTTTTAGCTTGAGAGGAGCTAGCCTCAAAAAGTACTCAATGTTGCATCCTTGCTAAGCAATCTAAGCAAACTGGAAAGATAGATGAGAGGGGTGGAAGACCTTTCACCATTTCATATTTGTGTAATTCAAGCAAATATCTAGAACTGAGGTGCCCATATTGTCGATGCCAGAGAGAGGTGGCCTCCTTTGTAGTTGCAGCCAAGGCAACATGTGGAGTTGAAAGGGCATCAAGAATAAACAAGGCATGTTTGTAAGATCCGGTTGCAACATTTTTACCACTCTGTGTGATAAAACATCTCTTCTTGCATTTGACAACTTGAAACATGACCTCCATGTTTCTATCCAACATTTGTGTGATTGAAATAAAATTATAGGCTAAGCCTAGAACATAGAGAACTTTCTCAATTTGACAATTACCATTAGGAAGGGACACAAAAATATCCCCTTCACCCTTTACTTGATATACTTGATTGTCAGCAATAGTAACTGGCTTACCCTCTTTCTCCACAAAAGTATCAAACCATGATTTGTCCCCAGTCATGTGTTTGCTAGCTCCTGAATCAATATACCATACAACATCTATCTGGGAAGACGAAGTATGAGTCATGAGCACCTTGTGTGCTCTTTTAGAATCAAAATCTAAATCAGATCCAGGAGAATTTGATTCTGATTTGGAGTCAGCATAAGCAACATGGCCTTTATATTGCTTATTCTTATGGTATTTCTTCTTGTTATTACCCTTCTTTTATGGACCTCTTTCGTTGGGTTGCTTGTTTTTGAACCAACACCTGTTGGTGTCATGGTTATTCATGTCACAAATTTTGCAATATTTTGCATCTTTTTTTTGATTTTGTTTCCCTTTTACTATGGAAGAAGCACCCCCTTTTTGAAACTGGCCTTGCTTTTTACCACATTGTTGTGTGGAAAGAGCATTATCTGGCACATCATATTTTTGGACCTGAGTTGCCTCCTCAGTCTGAAGCAAGTTTACCAGTTCCACAAATGATACTTGTCTACCAAAAATATTGAGTGAAGTTATCAACATATTGTAGGAATTTGGTAATGCTCTCAAGATGACAGAGTTCAAGACATCATCATCCATCGGTTTTCCCATAGCATTCAATTTTTCTTTCAAGTCAGCCACTCTGCAAAGGAATATGTCAATTGTTTCTCCAAAATTCATACTGAGATTATGTAGTTGAGTTTGAATATGGAGAATAGTGGATTGATTATTTCCATCATATATTGTGATCAAGGCATCCTAGGCTATCTTACTAGTTTTTGCATCACAAATATGAGGCTGCACCTCATCTGTAGTAGCAAGCAATATAAACACGAGACTCTTCTTGTCTTTCTTATCCCAAGCATCTTGATCTGTCCCTGTTGTTTGAGGACGTTTTGTAGTACCAGTCACTACATCCCACAAATATTCCAACTGAAGTATGGCTTTCATCTTTGTCTTCCATGGAACAAAGTTAGGACCTTTCAACAATTGTGAATCTGAGAGATACTTATGAATTGTGGCCATTATGAAGGTTCCTTATATCACCAATTTGGTCTCCCTTTCTATATACCTACTAGATCTTTATACTGTAACCATTCAATATGTACCCACCCTTACGTGAGGGAAACTATAGGTATATAAGAACAATATACTACTTTATATGTACTCGCCCTTACGTGAGGGATACTATAAGTACATATGATAAGCACAATATATTGAACATAGGTGATACTGAAAGGGCATCATGTTTTTAATGACACCTACCATAGAAAGTTTTATTCTGCATGCGTGGGGCGTAACTTCCCCTAAACACTTTGGAAAAAAACATTCGTTGGGATTTATGCCTAACAAAAATCATGATGTGGGCATGAAATGGGAAAAAAAAATTGGTTTGCCTTATTTCTCCCTGACAATTTATAGAGAACAAGCTCAGACGTCATTGTTGTAGCTATATTATGCGGTGAATACAGTAGTCCAAAGCATGACAACATTACCTGTAAGTTTGGACCAAATGTATCTCAAATACCGAATGCTGTTGTGCAATAAATTGCACAAATAGGGTATAAATCAGGGGTCTTATATTTTGTTTAATTTATGATTGTGAATGCAAGAAAATAGAATATTTAAATGAAAAAAAAACAATCATAAATGCCCACAAATTTTAGCAACTATTACCAATTTGGTAATTATTCTACCAAAATGGTTTGATTTCCCCCCTTTATCTGACAATTTTGCAAATGAATCATGTGAAATCTTCCCCCCTTCAATTTGCAAAAAAATAGATAGGAAGTGGAAAAAATACCTGAAAAAATAACCCTTGAGCCTTCAAGGCATCAATTATGCTATTTTGGGGCATCAAAGAGGCCTTGCAGGCATCAAAAGGACATGGTGGGTGTCAACCGATGGCATTGGGTGTCAACTACGCATCACAGGTGTCAATGGCACCGTGCAGGCATCATAGAACTGTGGGCATAAAAAAAAATTAATCCTGCCATCACAGTGGAAAAGAAACCCCTTAAGGGATTCGAAACTGCAACCTACCACCAAATATTGACCGTGATTACCACGGGAGCTAGACAGCCTAATGAAACACTACAGGAAACTCGTAACTAATCAACAGTGTCACGGGCGAAGAAGGGAAAAAAAACATTAATCCCACATGGCATGTGTGGCCACTATGGGAGGTTTTAAATTGGGCAGAAAGCAGTTAAGCTTTCTGTTGGCTTCAAGCAACCAATCCTACCCTTTTTGGCCTTTGCAACCATTGACCCTCATCCCAAAACCACTGTCTGCATGCCACTCATGCCTGTGTGCCTTGGTCTGCATGTTTTGTCTGTTGTTTGTCTTGTCTATCTACTTCATCCATCCTCGAGTCCTGTGTCTGTTCTGTCTGCTTCGTCCATCCTCGGGTCCCATCGACTGTCTGCCATCCTTTGTTCGTCCTCAAGTTTGTCGGATGTCTGTCATCCGTAGCTCTGATGCCATATTGAATTTGGCAAAGTTAATTCCATTCTCATTGATTTCAAATATAAAGGTTACAATGTGGTTATGAATTGGTTATAACTAATTGGTGGTTAATCAACCAACCTGGAGAGAGCCTATGAGCGCTATTTTTATTTATCCTAATAATGTAATATGCATAACATATTCTAACAAAAAGAACCTTACACAAAGGATTATGCATATGGAATTTCATATTAGATAGTTCATAATTGATCAAGAAACATATTATATGGTCATCTAATAAGGGGAATTGTAGACACCAAAACAGCACCAATCCGATTATGTGATTGCAAACACTGATCGCTTTGACAAAAACAGCCCCCAGGGCAGCCCTCAGAGGTCAAACAGTGGTCCTAACCACTTTCATAGCAATTTTGCAAGATCAAGAGGCAATTTGGTACATTTATACACTTTGCTCAGTATTCGTCTCACCCAGGGACGAATACTAACTAGGATTCGTCTCACCCAGGGACGAATTCTGAAATCGTCTCACCCGGGGACGAATTCCAAGTTTAACGGGCAAAAAGAAGAATGGTGCCAAGTGGCAGCCCGAGACGATCGATTGATGACTCCTGCCTCGCACATGTGTGTGGGTGGATAGATAGGCCATTATAGGACTGTCACAAGGGCAGTCATGAGAGCCCAAGTCAATGGAGGACTCCCCTCCCTCATGGGAAGACATGACTGCCACATGGCACCAATGACCAACACATGGCATTTGTGCTTCCCTCTCAAAAGAGACCCCATGGGTCTATAAAAGGTGGGATTTTTCTCACCCAAATGGACAAATTGAAGGATATTTCAAGCAACGAAGTGCTACCGAGTTGAACACCCACTTGCATCTCCTTTGATTCACCTTCTCACATCCACCAATATCTTTTGCAAGGGAGGTTGTTGGGTGGATTTTGGAAGCTTGAATCTGACCCAAATCCAACATATGGACACCTAAATCAACCAATTTGTAGACATCCCAATCCTAAGAGGTTTTGGGCCCATCCCTAGTGGATTGGCACCAAGATCAAGTGCCAACGGTGGGAGGCCCACTTGGGCACCCCCGTACTTTCTAAGTTTTATTCCAAAAGCATTCTAGATTATTGTTTCAGGTTGCATCTCATGTTTTTATGTTTGGTTAGCTCATAGCTTCAATTTCATAACATTCTGATCATATTTTGTCATGCCTTTTGTCGCTTTGTTGTCCTACTAACTTGTAGGTGGCGACATCTAATTCCTGAGGATAGAGGCCAAATTTGGAGAATACAACCATCTGGGTCGTCCCAAAATGGCCCCAATTACATAACCCCTCTGTTTGTAGGCATTTTGTAGGTCTCGGGATTCAACATTGGAGTAGCATCAGGTCGGCTTTTCCAACAAAGAAGAATTCGTCCCACCCAGGGACGAATTGCAGTCAAAATTCATCCTACCCAGGTACGAATTATAGTTGGAGGTAGATTTGCCGACTGTCTCAGTGGCAGTGGCCTTCTGGTGATGTTTTCTTTCCTCTGTCAGGTTTTCAGGTCATTTAGAGTCATTTTACTCATTGTTTCAGACAAATGTTTGCATGCATCTTTTGGCAATTTTAGAGAACAAACACTTCTTATGTGCAGTAGGTGCTAATGAAATCTTCATTGTTTCTTTGTTTGCAGGAGGAGAAGCAGAGGTTAAAGACTCATCGACATCAGCGGCGGCATCATCTTGGCCCATCCATTTCAAGTGTGGGCACGCGGAAAGAGGAACCTTAAGTCTCGATTGTAGTCAAATTCTTTTAACGCTCCTAGCCCCTGAAAAGGGAGGAGGCGTATTTGTAACAGAGATCAAGAAAGTTTAATGAAAGGGCTATGTTTTCTCCATTTGCTTGTGTCTCTTCCAATGCGTTTCTTTCATTTCATGCAATTTACATTTCTAGGACTTAAGCGTATTTGATTTTGGATGCAGCCTTAAAACATTTGAAGCTGCCAACCTCTCACATCACAGCCTCCACGTATACACTGTGAGCTTTTAACAATGCAATATGCTCGACAGTCGACACAGTTGTTCAGCCTGTCTAGGTAGGACAAAAGTCAATACCTACACTGTGCCATGTGTTAGAAGGCGATATGGCTTATAATATACTGCTAGGGCGGCCTTGGATCAGGGACATGAAGTGTGTCCCTTTGATCACCCACCAGTGCTTAAAGTATTCTTATGAAGGAGAAATACATGTAGTCCCAATGGACTTAGAGCCCTTTAAGTATTGCAATGCGGTACAATTCATGCCTCAATCAACCCTCCCTTCAACACATTTGGATTTCTAGTTAAATCCATCTAAATAGGGTCCAATACCGTAGGCACCACTGGTGACCAAAAAGGTAAAATCCCAGCCAGGTGATACTTCATCACCTGCTCCTTCATCATCAATGCCACCTATCATGGCCCAACAAAAGGACAAGGGAAAATAGATCATGGAAGAGGTTAAACCCTTAGAAGAAAGTTTGCCCACAATCTCAACGGTATCAACGGAGGAAACACCAAGCACAACAGAAACTAAGACTCCTGAACCACCAAACATGGAATGGAATCAGGAAGGACTACCGTTTCCTCCCACCCAATCATCAACAATCATTGTTGAAATGGCCAGTACGGGCCTGGGGGAATATTTAGTGCAAAATGTTGTGGCGACGCCAGCATTGGAGTCGGTACAAGACATGGGAAGACCTCGCCTTCCCATAGGGACAGTTGTTCCTCTAGGCTACCCTCCAAACCAGACGAATTTCTTGTATGGGGGCCTTGATCATGGTCTTGAACCATGCCAACAAAAGGAAGCAGATGAAGAGCCTTTTGTTGAAAACATCAACTATTTGTCAAACCCAAACTTTGCCCTAAAATATCTTGGTCAATGCAATTGGCATGGATACGGGCTAGGCAGATATGAGCAAGGGATGCGGGTCCTTTGCCAATCAAGATATCAGATGCCATATGACAAGTCAGGAGTAGGGTTCAACCCCCCCTGCCCGTAGACATCTTGGTTGAAAATATGCAAGGCCTAGAAATAGGCAACAAGGGGGGATTGGCACAAGATCCGTATGCCAATCCAAATACAGAATACACATTGGGAGACTACCTCCCATGGTCAACAAACACCCACTGGAAACAACGAGTAATCCCTCTCCTTTGCTAGAGAGAGGTGAAAGTTCAGATATTAATCCTCAAAGAGAACATCAACGACTGCCGAACATCTTTCTGAAGTTTTTCCCCTTAGAGGTTCCAGATGAAACAATACAGTGTCAAGGGAATCAGGTCCCTCCACCAAGAGTGGAACAACCACAATGGAACCAGATTAACTTACTGGAACAAGGAGGGTCCTCAACATTGCAAACAATAGTTGCTGAAGAGAATAAACATTTTTGGGTCTCCGAAAGTGATTTAAAAGATGAGACTAAGATGGACTATCTCAGACATGCACGATGACATCACCGCCCTTTAAATCATGAAGATCTAATGGGATAGATGGGCATACGGTTAGGGCATGAATGGTGGGTAGGCCTTGCAAGGTGGGACCAAGTATTGGATCCATCGCTCCAAATTCAAGATGAGCATCGTCCACCTCGAGATCCCATCATGACATCAGTGCCGAGAAAAAACCCTGCCATCATTTTTGCAAATAGGTACGAATTCGCACCTAGGGAAGATCCATTCGTGCCCGTTCTCGTAGAGCCAAATCCAGAGTATAGGGAGCATCTAAAAGAATCGAGTTATCACACCCATGGTTCTGGAGACAAAATTCATTCCATCCACTTGATCTCCATTGATTTGATCGCACCCATCCGCAATCCGACCGATCCATCACAATCATTGCACCTACACATAGATGCCATCGATTGGGATCGCGTCAATTCACCTTTATCACCATCAGAGTACTGGCCTTTCGGTGAAATGCTTCATTCCACCCCATGGACAACTCAGGATATTTTTTAGGCTAAAAATGGACCCAAGGTTCCAAACGCAGATATAAACTCAGCTAATGATATCCATTTGATCCCAACTCCACATCAGTTGGAGGACGGATCCCACATGTCAGTCGAGGAAACGACTGACGTAGACATCGGCTTAGACCCAACGAATCCACAGATTATCAAGCTGGGGGTAAGTCTTTCCCCAGAAGAGCAAGCATAATACATCGCCATTCTCAAAGTGAAGAAGGAAGTTTTTGCATGGTCATACAGAGATATGCCGGGACTAGACCCGCAGCTAGTCACGCATAATTTAATGCTTGATCCGACAATCAAGCCCGTAAAGCAAAAACTACGAAATATGCACCCAACCGTGGCCTTGATGGTCAAAGACGAATTACAAAAGCTGTTGGATGCACAGTTTGTCATCTGCATGGATTATCCGCCATGGATGTCCAACATGGTTCCCGTCAAGAATCCCGACGGGAGGATTCGCATATGCATCGATTTTTGAGACCTAAACAAAGTGAGTCCTAAGGATGATTTCCCCTTGCCAAGCATTAACGTGCTAGTAGACACTACAACAGGTCATGAAATGCTCTCCCTAATGGATGGCTTCTCAGGATACAACCAAATTCGTATCAATCCTGAAGACCAACTTAAAACGGCATTCACAATGCCTTGGGGGACATTTTGTTATAAGGTCATGCCTTTTGGCCTTAAAAATTCTGGCGCTACCTACCAACGTGCCATGACATATATCTTCCATGATTACATGCACAAAACTATGGAAGATTACATGGATGATTTTTTAGCCAAGTCTCTTTTGCGCTCAGATCATCTCGGTGACTTAAGAAAGATCCTCGATCGCCTCATAGAGCATAAGGTCAGACTGAATCCCAAGAAGTGTGTATTTGGCATCACATCCGGAAAACTCTTGGGTTTTATAGTCTCAAAACGAGGCATCGAAGTGGACCCAAAGAAAGTCAAGGCAATCCTTGAAATGGCTCCCCCAACTACCATCAAGCAGCTCAAAAGTCTGCAAGGAAAGGTCACGTCGATTAAACGCTTCATAGCGCAATTATCAGAAAAATGCTGACCCATGAACAAATTATTGCACAAGGGAGTTACATTTCACTGGGATGACGAGTGCCAGTCAGCCTTTGACGAAATCAAACAATACTTGGCTTCGCCGTCGGTATTGGCACCACCTACACCAGGAGTGCCATTCTACTTATACATCTCAGCTACTGAGGTGGCACTGGGTGCCATGCTAGCCCAAAAGAATGAAATTCACAAAGAACAGGCTACTTACTATCTTAGCCGCACCCTGGTTAGTTACAAACTTAACTATGCATACGTTGAGAAACTCTGCTTGGCAGTGGTGTTTGCTACCAAAAAGCTACGCCACTACATGCTGAGCAACACTACGTATGTTGTGTCTAAGGAGAATCCATTGCGATACATGATGAGTCGTACTTATCATAGTAGTCGCACGGAAAAATGGATCATGTTGTTGATGAAATTTGACATTGAGTTCATTAGGCAAAAATCTATCAAAGGACAAGTCATAGCCGATCAGCCTCTGGTCATAGAACTACCAGATGATGGGGTATTCCATGTCTCAGAATCACCAGATTCTGATGAGCCTGAGTCACAGGCCAACATAACCCTATTCTTTGATGGTTCTAAATGCGAGCAAGGTGGTGGCATAGGAATTGTATTCTTCACACCGTAGGGCGCTCCAATGCCCCTATCATTTAAATTAAACTTCCAGTGCACCAACAATAATGCAGAATATGAAGCCTTGCTCCTAGGTCTTCGGACAACAATCGCCATGAACATCAAACGATTGAATATATTTGGTGATTCGTTGTTAATAGTCAATCAAGTCAAAGGGGTATATCAATGCAAATGCCCAGTTCTGAAGGCCTATAAAGCCCTCATGGACAAATTCCTAGCAAAACTTGAGTGGTATGAAATCGAGGCACTCCCTCGATCATCGAATCATTTTACGAACACAACGGCCTCCTTGGGGTCACTAATCCCGTAAGACCTTTCCGGTGATATGAAAACTATTCAAGTCAAAACCTTATCGCAATCCGTGATAGAGCGCGCAAGTTCAGACTTGACGCCAGGAATCCACATGATCCAGATTGAACCATCATCGGATAAGTTCTTTCGAATCCGAGATCGTCTGAAATGTGCCAACTGGGGGTCCTTGTTTTCCCCCACTCCCACTAATAGCAACACAACGCTATTCTTACAAGTTCTATCCCATTCAGCATTTGTTAGGGAAGAACTTGAAAGGGATTGGCTGTTCATACTATCGAGGTTTCTGATCAACAGGACTGGTATTTACCCATAAGAGACTACCTCAAGTTAGGTAATATTCCCTTTGGATTGACACACGCTGCAAAACAAACATTCAAGCAGAAAGCGGCTAAGTATGTCTTGATAGGAGACATTTTGTATCGTCGCAGTTATGACGAAATTCTTCTTCGTTGTTTGGACCAGCAAGAGTCCACTTGGGCAGTCGCCCAAGTGCATGACGGTACATGTGGTGGTCACTTTAGTGGTATGGCCATCGCAAAGCGCATTCTCTACATGGGATATTATTGGCCATCTTTAGAGCGAGATTGTTGCGAATATGTCAAGAAGTGCGTGAAATGTCAACATCATGCCAATTTGATGCACGTACCTTCCTAGGACCTACAGACAGTCCAGTCTGCTTGGCCATTTTCGTAGTGGGGCCTCGATCTAATTGGAAAGATCTCCCCTGCATCGTCAGGCCATCACACGTTTATTATAACTACCAAAGAGTATTTTACCAAATGGGTGGAAGCAATTTCGTTAACCTCAACGAAAGGACCCCGCATTGTGGAGTTCATCTTGCATAACATCATATGTCGTTTTGGTATTCCATCCAAAATAATATCGGATAATGGGCCATCATTCAAGAACAAAGACGTGCGTGCTTTGACCACAAAGTACAAAATTTAGCACAACTTTTCAAAGCCCTATTATCCGCAAGCAAACGGGCAAGCAGAGGCATCAAACAAAACACTAGTGGCCATCCTTAAAAATACAGTCGTAGAAAGTCATAAGGATTGGCACATGCAAATCCCACTTGCCCTTTGGGCTTACCGCACTAGCGTTCAGACGCCAACTGGGGCAACTCCATTTTTGCTCGTGTATGTCTCAGAGGCAGTAATGCCTCTCGAGTTGGAAATTCCTTCCCTTCGCATATCAATGCAGGAGTTCATCGATGATGACACTGCGTGGCAAGCCCAGTTAGACCAACTTACATTGCTTGACGAACGACGCGTGAATGCTCTCGAACACTTACGTATCTATCAAGAGCGGCTGAAGAAAGCTTACAACATGAAAGTTCACCTAAGGGACTTTCGGGTTGGTGATTTGGTTCTGAAGGAAAACCAACAAAAATCTAATTTGCCGTCCCACTTGAGGGACAAGTTCGCAGCAAATTGGTTAGGTCAATATGTCATTGATAGCAAAATAGGACCCGGGACGTACCGGCTAGCTTCTCTTGACGGTATCAAGGAAACAGAACCCTTGAATATCAGTCATTTGTGACCATTTTAAATGTAAGAGAGCCATATCCCAAAAATGCTCAAAGGATCCATAAAATCGCTTGGTCAAAAAAAAAAACAAAAGCTCCAAGGATTATCGCAATCACTTGGTCAAACAAAAAAGCTCTAAGGATTATTGCAATCACTTGGTCAAAACCCAAAAAGCTCCAAGTATTATTGCAATCACTTGGTCAAACAAAAAAAAAAAAAAGCTCCAAGGATTATCGCAATTACTTGGTCACCCCAAAAAACTCCAAGGATTATCGCAATCACTTGGTCACCCCAAAAGCTCCAAGGATTATCGCAATCACTTGGTCACCCCAAAAATATCCAAGGATTATCGCAATCACTTGGTCACCCAAAAAGCTCCAAGGATTATCACAATCACTTGGTCACCCCAAAAGCTCCAAGGATTATCGCAATCACTTGGTCACCCCAAAAGCTCCAAGGATTATCGCAATAACTTGGTCACCCCAAAATCCCCAAGGATTATCGCAATCACTTGGTCACCAAAATGCTCCAAGGATGTCCACAATCACTTGGTCAAAAATAAAAAATAATCAAAAACAACAAAAATCTGCATCTCATATCTAGGCATACTCAAATTCATCAATCGAGAGCTAAACCTCATATTCATATTCACAAAAATAAATACATCAAAAATACAAAAACATGTAGCTGCATTAAGCATTGCATCCATACGCTGCATATTTGTGGTTGTATAGGTCAAAGGCACCATAGGCTGTAATTGCTCTGATAGACCATTTTATTCCACACTGTTCCATTTTACAAAAAAAAAATAAAAACACCATGCATTGCTTTTACCACACTAGAATCAGTGGTCTTCTAATGTATCAAGAGTTTTTCGTGATTCAGTCATCATTTTGCTCTTTAGCTCCGTAATGTAACAAGTCAAACAGATTTTATGAAGGTAGAGTCATACTTGAAATACACCTTGTTACGTAACATCCCAACACAAATTAAAACACATAAAACAATTCCTAAGTTGTGTAAACGAAATATGAAACCTGCATAGTAATCCAAGTCACCAAAAGCGAAACGGTTATCTTGCTCATCCCCCTGTGCGAATGACCCCAATAATGCTGAGAGTTGGCAAAAGGACAAGCATCCTCCCTACCCAATTCCCTAAGAATCCCTAGTTCTCAATAGTTGCAAAACATAAAAAATTTGCAAAATGTCAAAAATCAAATATTTGACATCATACAGTGCACACATAAAATGGCACACGATAGTGATTTTCATCACTCCATCTCCCCATTCCCTTGCTCAAAAGAAAAACAAATCAAAATAAACAGTGATCTTATCACTACAAACGATCAAGTATCCCAATACAATTGAAGAAAATAAGGGAGTTGACCTTGAATCCCTGGAACTCTCAGCATTCTAAAAGGTCATGAGGCAAGCCTCAGTACCGGTTAGGTTGATAACCTATCGGTCACTGGCGGCAAACTTCTCGCATGACGATATATCTATCACATTAACTTGTGTATAGATCAATGTTTGCATGTGGATGAGCTAGCCTATGGCGCCCTGGATAACATCGTAGATTAATCTAACTGAATACAACAAAGGAGTTAGTGGAGCTAATTAGGTGATCCTTAGTACAGGTTCGGTTGAAAGCCCATCTGGCACTGGCAGTATCCTGATAAATACCACAATAACGAACTCAATTGCACACACAAG
The DNA here is from genome assembly GCA_028583015.1 of Wollemia nobilis. NCBI lineage: Eukaryota > Viridiplantae > Streptophyta > Pinopsida > Araucariales > Araucariaceae > Wollemia > Wollemia nobilis. Next base: position 4,514,021 of record JAQPPZ010001753.1, read on the forward strand.
GATGTGAAATAGCTTGGTCAAAAACAAGTCTGATTCATACATTGTTCAAAAGTCTTGTAAGACAAACTACAGTCTTGGCTAGTGAGTTAAAATCGTCTGAGTCTCAGAAAACCTTAGATACATTTCTAAACCAACTACGCTGCTTTTCATCCTTACAATACCATCAGAAAATACAAAAAGAGAAAACCACATGTATACATACAAGAGCCATACATCATAGCAATCACATAAAAATGAATTAAAGAGCGTCTTAAACAGCCTATGGTGTCGTAATCAAGCACCACAAATATCATTCATCAATTTCACTTTGCATATCAAAAAGAAATCAAAAACATTTGCATTCATCATAACATAAGCATTCATCAAAATAAATAAACATGCATACATCCATAGTCATTAGCCATCATGCATAACAAAAATCAAATCATCACATATAAGAAGCCATAATAAAACCGGTTATATATATATATATATATATATATATATATATATATATATATATATATATATATATATATCGTCAAAAAAAATGCCCACAGGCTACAAAACTGGTCCTCAATCCCCGCAATCATATCCAAAAACCCAACCTAAAGCGTCGACCACCATAATCACGTAGGATCGGTGCGACGGGAACTACCCCCCGTGGTGTGGGTCCTATGGGACCCTGTAGGGCGGCTACTGCCAGCCCCCGCATCATGCCTGCTATCGCCTCCCTCATCTAATCATCGACGATGAGATGATGCTGACTGCTCAGTCGCACTATCCCTCATCCGGTGTGAATATCCACTGATCGAGGGCTCAGGAAGTCACCCACCAAGGCGGATGACCTCCATCTCCAACTCTATCCGGTGCCGACACCACTCTGCCTCTCGTCGATGATAGTATGACACCGCATCGTCACGTTGTGCCAGAACCCTATCCCGCTCTGATAGCTCAGCCCGCAGGAGATCCCTCTCCCGCAGTGCATCCCCAAGCTCCCGCATCACATCCCCCAACTCCAGATCCTGTATCTGCAGTAGTTCTATCAGTCATGCATTTTCAACGTGTACCTCAGACTCCACCTCCTCTGTGTCTGCCTGACAAACAGGACCCTCTAGAATAGCAGCCTGTTCTGGCTCCCACTGCTCCTCCACGTCCTGTATGTTCGGCTGATCCAGAGCGCCCAAGTCTACATCCTCATCCCACACATCCAACATGTCCGCATCATCCAACGGACCTCCCCAATCATCCCCTGTTGCCTCAGCACCCTCCACTGCCACCTCCGTGCCTCCTAGTGGCCCCTCTCCCCTCCATCGCCATAGTACCCACCACGAGTCATACTCAGTGGTAGTCCCGATGTCATCTACGTCAGGGACGTCAATAACCACATCTGACTCCTCACCCAATGGCGCGATGACCGATGGATCTAAATCCCTCTCATCTCCCCATCGTCGATAGACCACGGGCTCACCAGGCAAACCCTGGTGCACCCCAAACTATCATGTAACCCGACTGTATGAAAAGAACTCATGCTCTGTCCCGTGACTCCCAGTCAACCATCGCTCCCTGCGTACCCAACGGAGCCACTCTCTAGCCTCTGGCCAGGCTGGATAGTCCCGATAAGGGTGCCAAAACACCTCCCCTAGAGTGAGCCAAGAAAAGGCATCGGTATAGTGCTCTACGACACCTGCCCATCGCCGACTCTGCCCCTGCTTCGCAGACCACCGCCACAAAACTGCATAGCCTATCTTCGTGTCATCCATCGCTGCCCGAGTCCTCCACGGTAACCCGGTCAGCCTCTCCACTACTATGTGCTGCCAACACCAGCACTGTAGCAGATAACTACAACTGATGTCCTTTCGCTGTCGATAGCGGACCGCATACAGCTCCTCGTAGAGCTATGCCAACAATGTTTGTCCCCATCTCAAAATCAGTGGTGCCTCTATCGGGCACTCTACCAACTGCCATACCAAATCCAGTAGGTTCCACGGGAACCTCGTGCCTAACGAATCAGGGAGAAGCATGTTAGAAATAAGGCCCATCAAGAATGCGTGCCTCACTCCTAACACCCCCCTCTCCTGCCACCAACCAACCAAAATCCCGCCAGTCTGGCAGTCCACCTCAGCTGTCTCCACTGGGTTCGTTACACCCAGCCGCTCCCCATGCCCAAAGCATCTCATAATTACAGTAGTCCACTGATCACGTGGTGATGTCCTAATAGGCAATCCGTCTATCGAAATCCGAAGAAACTGATAGACATCCTCCAAAGTTACAATCATCTCCCCTGTCAGAAGATGGAACATGTTGGTCCGAGGATCCCAAAGTTTGATCAGGGCCGTCAGATAGGCCTGATCCGGGACCATAGGATCTAGTTGAGACACCTGCTTGAGCCCAAGGGCATCAAGACATTCCCAATCACCATCAGTCAGTGCACCCCGCGCCTCAGTAAAGGCGGTAGGTACACGGTACCGGCTCCTAACCTGCAAAAGAAAACAATTCAACAAAAAAAATTAAAAATCATGGAAAAGAACTGTACAGCATAAAAAGAAAATACAAGTAGTTGTCTTCAATCCAGTTTTAGGATTTAAGTTTTAAAACACATTTTGAAAAATAGCATCACAAAAACAATTAAATAAAACAAGTGCAAATTTAAACAAAAATAAGCTCTAGAGGACACTTACAGGTTTCGCTTCGGCTCCCGCAGCTTGAACCAGTTTGTGCACTCATGATGGTAGAGAGAATTCAAGCAGCACTTCACTTCGCAGAATTACCTCCTCCTCCCAGAGCTCCAAAATCGTAAGAAAAAAAATGACACAAATGAGCCCAAATTCAAGTTTTGGCCCTTAAATAGGCCTTTTGAGCTGGAATTCATCCTTGACTGGGATGAGTGCTATTGTTAGCGCTCCTCCCACCCAGGGACGAATTCTCCAGCTGGAATTCGTCCCACCCAGGGACGAATTCAGGCCAGAACTTCAAAAACATAAAAAAATGAGCAAAAATGAACTCAAAACAGACAATAAACTTGCCCGATAGGAGTGCTACTGCACCTGACATCTGGGGCATACAAAAAAGATGTTGGGGTCACAAAATTATCGCAATCCTACTCCCTAAGAAGGCTACCATAGCCGGACCGCTCCACGGGAAGACGGATTTTTGATAATTTGATCCCCAAATGGTGTCACAAAAAAACAACAAAAACACAGCAATAAGCATTGTCGGACACAAGTGCTCTTGCACTCAACCTCTAGGCAAAATAATTTGATGTCGGGGTTCAAATTGTCACTCTCTTACTTCCCCAAGAAGGCTACCATAGCCGGACCGCTCCACGGGAAGATGGGTTTTTGATGATTTCACCCCATTATGGCATCACCAAAAGGGTTAACACCCACCAAAAATAGGTCCAAATGTTGGAAAAATTACACATTCTTAAATAGTAAAACATCTAAAGGCACCCTTGCACAAGTCATCTTAGGTCAAGCGACTCGTCACTTTTCTCATGAAGGTCATCCCCTCATCGATTCATCGCTTGAGGGGGTAGTCACACTTAGTCACCAATCAATAATCACACACCCAATTAAGGAAAATGACATGCATTCAAAGATTCATTGACAAAGACAATTACGCTCCTGCTTGGGGCAATAAACAAGCAACAATCAAATCAATCAAACACTTGGCATTTCGTGAATCATGAACACAAGGTTCCCCTGAGGATAAAAGGTTGCGCCCTTTGCCTAATCATGACTGATCAATGTCCAAGCTCAAGTCACACCTCACCAAAACAGGTTAACACTTGAAATCAAACTCCCTAGCTCGTCAAAAGCAAGGATTCAAGAATGCATGCCCTTTCCATGCTTGGGGCATCAAAAGTTGGTTAGGTTACCAAGGAACCCTAATCATTAGTGCTTTGGTTATCTATTTTTGCTTGGCGCTACGCTATGCATAGTGCATCCCAAAAAGGGGCATCTGTAGACACCAAAACAGCACCAATCCGATTATGTGACTGCAAACACTGATCACTTTGACAAACACAGCCCCCAGGGCAGCCCTCAGAGGTCAAACAATGGTCCTAACCACTTTCATAGCAATTTTATAAGGTCAAGAGGCAATTTGATACATTTATATACTTTGCTCAGTATTCGTCTCACCTAGGGACGAATACTAACTGGGATTCGTCTCACCCAGGGACGAATTCTGAAATCGTCTCACCCACTTGCATCCCCTTTGATTCACCTTCTCACATCCACCAATCTCTTTTGCAAGGGAGGTTGTTGGGTGGCTTTTGGAAGCTTGAATCTGACCCAAATCCAACATATGGACACCTGAATCAACCAATTTGTAGACATCCCAATCCTAAGAGGTTTTGGTCCCATCCCTAGTGGATTGGCGCCAAGATCAAGTGCCAACGGTGGGAGGCCCACTTGGGCACCCCCACACTTTCTAAGTTTTATTCCAAAAGCATTCTAAATTATTGTTTCAGGTTGCATCTCATGTTATTTTGTTTGGTTATATCATAGCTTCAATTTCATAATATTCTGATCAGATTTTGTCATGCCTTTTGTCGCTTTGTTGTCCTACTAACTTGCAGGTGGCGACATCGAATTCCCGAGGATAGAGGCAAAATTGGGAGAATCCGACCATCTGGGTCGTCCCAAAATGGCCCCAATTACATAACCCCTCTGTTTGCAGGCATTTTACAGGTCTCAGGATTCGACATTGGAGCAGCATCAGGTCGGCTTTTCCAACACAGAAGAATTTGTCCCACCCAGGGATGAATTGCAGTCAGAATTCATCCTGCCTAGGGACGAATTCCAGTTGGAGGTAGATTGGCCGACTGCCTCAATGGCAGTGGCCTTATGGTGATGTTTTCTTTCCTCTATCAGGTTTTCAGGTCATTTAGAGTCATTTTACTCACTGTTTCAGACAAATGTTTGCATGCATCTTTTGGAAATTTTAGAGAACAAACACTTCTTATGTGCAATAGGTGCTACTGACATCTTTGTTGTTTCTTTGTTCGTAGGAGGAGCAGCAGAGGTCAAAGACTCATCGACATCAATGGCGGCATCATCTTGGCCCGTCCATTTCAAGTGTGGGCACGCGAAAAGAGGAACCTTAAGTCTCGATTGTAGTCAAATTCTTTTAACGCTCCTAGCCCATGAAAAGGGAGGAGGCGTATTTGTAACAGAGATCAAGAAAGTTTAATGAAAGGGTTGTGTTTTCTCCATTTGCTTGTGTCTCTTCCAATGCGTTTCTTTCATTTCATGCAATTTACATTTCTAGGACTTAAGCGTATTTGATTTTGGATGCATCGCAATTAGTGTTTCCTTTGCCCGAAATCTCGTGCTTTCAAGAATTATTCAAAAATTTTCTATAATGTATGGTTAAAGCCTTATCCACTTATTTCTAATTCAAAATGGTAACCATACACTTGATCATTCCTAGCTAATAAAGGTCCAAATATCAAAGATTATATTAATATGAGAAACAAATCTAGATCATGGATTTCTATTAGTAACCTTGTTGAAAGAGGGAAACTTAAATAAATTGTAGATGAACTTCAAAATATGTTTTAAGAGTTTTATTTACCAATTTTTGTATGAAAGGATAAGTTCGTTTAGAATCTATCAAAATATGGTGGATACTTTATCAAGTTGGAATATGCGAATTTAGAGAAACTAAAATTCCTACTCCTAAAGGTTTATCTTGGAAGAAATTTTGGTAACTAAAGGCTTTAACCAAGGCCTTGACATCAAAATAATATTATTATAGGAAATAGTCTACAAAGAAGAGGATAGCATGGACCTTTTATATGTGCCTTGTGTGAAAAGGATTTAGAAATATCAAATCATTTAATTCTTCATTGTTCCTTTTTTCACACCATTTAGGCTTAGCTATTTTTAAAATATGAAAATATATTGTGTAGTTCCATTAGCATTGAAAGAGTTGATCAAATGATACATTAGTTATTTCAAATATAAAGTATTATCTATTCTATGGAGGTTTGGAATTACCATTATTTGTTGAAATATATGACCTAAAAAATAATAATATAATTTTTTTTAAAATAAATATCATAATCATGCTCAATTTTAAAATCTTATTATTGCCTCTCTTACATATTTTTTATAGGTATAGTGCTTCTCATGGAAAGTCTCAAATGTGAAAAGAGGTGGTAACAACTTGGTTACATGGAAGAGAAAAATATTAATACAAAGGATCTATTTTTATCTAAGGTAAAATAAAAATGTCCAAAAATTGAGTTTATCAAAATTAATTTAATGGTGTTCATAAAGGACATCTAGGAAAAGCTAGTGGAGGTGGTATTTTTTTCCAATAATGAAGGCAAAATTCTTCTCACTCATAATCATATGGAACTTCAACTAACAACTATGCAAAGGCTAAGAGACTTACAAGGATTGAAATTGCAATTTTTTTCCAATTGATTATATGGAATAGAAATAGTCCCATATTATGTCATCACCATATAGTGGTATTACAACAAAGCTTGGATCATCCCTGTATTGTTTGGCAAGATTTGGATCTAGGTCTCTTGTTTGGAAAGATTTTGACCTAGATCTCCTTGAAATATTGAGGAATCTAACCAGTTGAACTAATACCATTTGATTATTAAAATCACAAATTGAAAAGGGATGAAAATATATTTTAATTGAGTAGGATTCACAAATTATCATTGATGTTATTTACAAAAATAGATGAGGGAATTGGATTAAAAAATTATTATTGCTAATTTTAATAGTCTATTATTGAAGGCAATCTCTCGGAAATATGAGCATATCTATATTGAAGAAAATCATATAGTAGATAATTTAGTTAATTGTAATATTGATTTTCATCTTGATGAAATTCAAAATTTAGAAGCCAACTAGCCCAATCAGATTTTATGTTTTAATGAAAATGATGTCAAGGAGCTAATTTTGGAAACATAGCACTTTGACAAAGAGGAAGGATATATTTGATTAAAAAAAAAATGAAAAATATGATAAAAATGTATATTGGATACAATTTAATTAACCCAACAATAAATGTAATATTTTGATATATTGATGGGAGGGGACCCTGATAGAAGCCACATATAGCTTATTTAAAAAACAAGATTTTTCTACAAAGAAAGAAAGCCAATTTTGTGGTAGGAGTTTTCTACAATGCCTTATCAACAGATTTGAGAAAGTTAGAAAAAGTTAAAAAAACAAAAAAAAAAATTAAATAATTTTAATTAAAATAAAAACAAACTCATAATTAAGTTCTCATTGAATCACTACCGTAGACTAAAATTCATTCATATTGATGAAGTTTTTTGCCATTTAAATTTTATAGCCTTGGACACTTTAGTAAAGTATCCATAATATTATTTTTATAAAAAAATTGAACCTACTTTTAACAACCAAAGGAATATATTAAATATATTTATATAAAAAGAATATAATATATAATGTAGAATCAAGTAAAAAAATGATGCAATCAGTAAAGCCCATAAAGCCCATATTGGGTTACAAAAATAGAAACGACCAGGAGTTGTCATCATGACACATGGAAAACCTCTTTAAGGGACTATTTCTTTTACTATTGTTGTTGTTGCTTTTACTTGTAGCTCTAGAAATGAAAGTAGACATTGATTTCTTTCCTTGTAAAGAGGTGTTAGAGGTGTGTTTAACTCAAATCCATAGAAATAGGTGTAATGTTTTTCCTCCTCTTATTCCTGTCTTTGCCCCTTCTAAAGTTGCTTACACTCTTGGAATTGGTAAACCCCTCGCTTAGATTACCATTAGATAAATTTCATCAAATACATGTGTAGTTGAAATCATAGTTGGAAAATTTGTAACTTGCCAAATATTAATTTTAGAGAGTTCCTTGACAAATTTAAAAAACTCAAGAAAAGCCATACAAATGTTTGGAAAAAAAATTAAAAGAAAATTAATCTAAAATATATATTTAAAATAAAATCAGAAAAAACTGACTTTCTACTGGATTTTTGTTAGAAAAAAGTTCAATTACAAATCTTGATCATCAAAACAACAAAATACAAAATACGGCTTAAAAAATATCTGAGTGAGTTTTCCATTTTACATTATTTGTTTTTCGTGAGTAACAAGCTTGTTCAATTAAAAACTTCGCTCAGCAATTGTCCACGATCTCAAAAAGCATAGGTCCTTATATGGACACGGTCATATTGGAGGGCACCTTTATTTTTCCTCCAGCTTTTGATTATGCAATGGCATGACCGCTATTTAGATTACTTTCCAGATACAATTTTCTGCCTTAAACAATATAGTTTCTTCTATCCAGCACATATGTAAATACCCTGTTAGTGTTGTCGTGCAACTATTTCCACTATACAATTGTTGGTCTTTGAGGTCAATTATGGACTCTTATTGAATGTTAACTGTAACAGGCCAAAGCCTGTGGGACTTGAGTTTTATATCTGATGTAACAAAACAATAAGGATAAATCTAAATTGTGTTATATTAAGGATAAATTTAAATTGTGATATATTGAAATTATATATAAACACAGAGAAACAGTTATTTTTATTTTGAACTTATATATAAACACAGAGAGTCACTCAAACTACAACTATCACTGTGGGTACAGACTTAGGATAAAGCAACCATTATACAATAGCATATGGATCATTGTATATACATAGCAGATTACTTTATTATGGTGCAGGAAATAGGTATAATTACAGTAGGTCAAGTCACACAAATCTTATCAGGATTTCATAGTAACTGAAAATAGGCATTCCTCTCTTAATAGCCAGTGCTCTGCAAGTTGGGCTGGTATGGCTGCACACGAAACTCATGTGGAGGAGTCACATGAGCAGCAGCAGCACTTGATCGCTCTGGTTCACCAAATGTGTGGCCATAATAGCTTGCCATTTGTGTAAACTACAAAACCGAAAGCACATTAAATCCTTTATTACACTATTTGAATGTGCTCAGCAAACCAATATCACGAAATTCTAACTTCTTACATGTGGATGCTGAAGACGCATCACAGATTCTGTCCACTCCACCTAAATACACAACACAACACAGTAGATAAATAAATAAATCCATTTTAGAATTTCTGAAGAATGAAATGACACAAGAGCAGATTTTAGGGTTACCTTCCTTTTCCTGTTGTTATATTCGTACTGTAGACGTTCGATCTGTTTCATAAACCCTAAACGTATTAGCCTGCATCATGATACTCTAATAAAAAAATAGAGGTGAAATGCATCAATTACTTAAAATAGACATTGTCTATGTAAAATACACCTTTCTTTTCCGAACAATCTTCCCTGCAATCTCAAGGGCTTCTTCCATGCAACCCAGCTCCTTTATTTGCAGTGATTCCAGATCCTCACCCATCACACTCCTACACAAAAGATCCTTCTTATATCCAAATTACACAACATTTCCAACCTATATACTCTGACTAATTCAGTTTAGTAGTTTACCTTAACTCCGCCTTAAGCTTCTCATTTTCCTTTCTGGCTCGTTTCACTTGGTAGACCATATTCTATTTACATTGGATTCCACAAAAGAAAGAAAGGAAAATAAATTAAACAAAAAACTTAAATTGGTGCCAAATTCTTGAGCTATTCTATAGCAGCAATAAAATCATCATAGTTATACCAATGGAGCAAAAATCATCTGAAACTTATAAGGTTTTGGTAAAGTAGTGTGTTAGGATGTTTGATGAAAACAATTAAGGATTTGAGTCTGCTCATCGATAATACCTCGTAATCTCATTCCATTAACATTTTAAAATAACATTAAAAACTTTAAGATATATGCTTACTTGTTGTTCAATGTCCCAAACTGGAGTTGCAGAGACACTCCTGTATCTCTCCAAAGTTCTCTTCATACTTTAAACCACAATTAAATTAGAAGGAAAAAGTAAAAAGAAATAACATAACCTCTATTGATGTATGGTAATGTTTGAATCTAAGATATAACTTAGTTAGATGACAAAGTGTCTACAAATATGATGTTAAAATAGAATGAAAATCTATTATAAAAATATGGGCTAGCTTATATAAGAACATACATAACAATGATCACAAACCTGGAGCTTGAAAATTCAAAGGCTTTTCCTGTGTTACTATAAACGATGACGGCAACATCTGCAGCACACAAGATGGAAAGTTCGTTGGCCTTCTTGAAAAGCCCAGCTCTCCTCTTGGAAAAGGTCACCTGCCTGTTGGATGTGTTCTCGATCTTCTTGATCTCAGTCTTGCCCTTCCCCATTGTTTTCTCAGAGTCTTCCAGTGTTTTCACGTACAAAAAACAAGGCAAATGCTAACTCTAAAAATGCCGGGAACTGCCTGGTTTTGATGCAGACGTTGAGTGGAAAAGACTATGGCCACAGACAAATGTAAGCAAGAGGGTGACTTGAAAGAGAAAACACTAGGCAGCAGGAAAGGCTCTGGGTGGATGTGACATGCATTGAAATTTTCATTGAGAAGTTTTCTTTATAGAGGAGAAACTTTCTAAGACAGGCATTCCTTGCTCAAAAGGTGAAAGTCTGGTAGTGGCATGTTGAATATTGAACAGCTGTATGCAATAGAAACACGTAACTGAAACCCAACGTAAAGTTTACGCTTGTCAGTGATGGAGACTGAAGTGCCTGCAGTGATGGAGACTTGAGAGGGTTTTGCTTGTCCCATTTGACATGTGAGAAGGCAGTAATAATGATATCTTCACTTTGTTTTGTGTGCTATGTACCAAGAATTCTAACCGTATGTTACAAACACTAAATTTTGGTTTTATATTCACTATTTTTTTTTTTTAATATTTTTTATAAAAATTTGTTCCTCGGGATTGAACGCAAGTCACATCACCCATAATACAAGTGGCCTCCTTGCTTGTAAACCTCATTAACTATTACCCAGTAAAATAGTATTAAAATTACTTCAGTAACTGAAATATGCACTCTGAAGTTTTATTCCTAGAGGGTTGATGAAATCACCAAAAGAGTATGTTTATGTTACAGTTTAGTTTTCATTATAAAATAACTGTGATATAAATAAAATTTTTATTGTAAAATTATATTATTTAATTATATTTTTAAGTTTTCAAAATCGTCGTCGCGAATTGAACCCGTGTCCTCCTTGCTTGTAGACCTCACTCACTATTACCCAGTTAAATAGTATTAAAACTACTTCAGTAACTGAAATATGCAATATCAAGTTTTATTCCTAGAGGGTTGATGAAATCACAAAAAGGATATTTTTATGTTACAGTTTAGTTTTCATTATAAAATAACTATCATATAAATAAAATTTTATTATTAATTTTTATTGTAAAACTATATATTTAATTATATTTTCAGGTTTTCAAATTTATATTAATAATATATATTTTTAAAAAAACCTTAAATTACTTTAAATTATTCTACAATACTATGTATTCAACTCAAACCATGTTTCTTTTGATATTAGCTAAGGATTTTATTTCAAACTTGTTTGAAAAGTAGTCTTAAATCTTGAAAAATTCATATGTTCTATTGTTAATAGTAACAACAAACTTAAAGGAAGGTCCTATTCATGATTTTTTTATCACTATACCTAGCAATCCTTTATAATTATTAAATTTCTCTAAATTAGATCTAAAGTCATTTATTTGAAAAATAAACTCTTTTAACCATTTTCAAATAAATTTGGAAAATGCTATGATCTTTGTCTTTGGATGTATTAATAATTTGTTTGAACTAGTGTTTTGGGCTATCCTTTTAGAATATTGTTATTTGCCATAATAGCTTATCATCTTGTACACAATTGGAGGAGTGCCTGATGTAAATAAATTTTAACAATTAAATTTAATTTTTTATCATTTATTTATTATTTTATATTTTGAGGTGCATTATCTAGATCCCACCCTTACTATATCAAGAATTAAGATTAATGTTTTGTCAATTATATATGTATCTCTTGACAAGATTTCAACTTATGTTTCCTCCTTAAAAATAAAGGTATTTAAGAACGATGTCATTTGAGAATTTTAAAGATCATTATTTTAAACTCATATTTTAATTATTTTATTTCATATTTAATATAGTAATATACTTATTACAACGAGGTGTCCCTCTCACCATTTCATGAACCTCTCCATCAAGTCCCGAGTCTCATATCCCCATATGCTCTCAAATAATAATAATAATAATAATATTCCTTTATATAAAGATATTTATTATTGTTTGTGTAATTATTATATATGTTAAAATAAATACCCTGAAAACTAGGAAAAATAATATGTTCTATAAAAAATCATAACCTAGCAAAGGTTTGTTAGTCTTATAGATAATACAAAAATGAACTTTTTCATTATTATAAGGGTTTTGAAAATAGTATTAATAGAAAAAGTGTTATTTTTTAATTATAAAAGCAACTTGTTTAACAATTATAAAGGTTTTGAAAAGGGTATTTAGTGTAGATTAACTTCAAAATATTATCTCCAAATATATATTTAAAATTAGAGATACTCCTATGCTTATTTTAAGAAGCTAATTCTTTGGTGATACAGATATCTAGAGCGAAACCATGTCAAGATATAGGAGGAAGGTAAAATGATGGGATGGGAAAAAGAATAAACTGAATATGGATGGACCAAGGCAAGGGTTAGATATTGGCAAGTAGGAATTAGAGAATCCCAAAGAAGATAAACTTGTGTTACGCTCAAAGAAGCAAAGGGAAGAAGAAAGTGTTCTACCTTGACCATCTAGATAACGTATGTATGCTTTACTATACTTATAACATTTTATTAATAAATCAAATTTATTTAAATTTCCATATACAATTTTCCCTAAAAATATGTTGAATACTTTGGGTTTGTGGAAGTGTGCATTGGAGGATTTTATACGTAGGTTTGTAGGTTCAATGTAAAGGATAAAATGATTACTGTTTATAATACATGGAAAATTTCATAGGTAGAAGTCCATCTAGAGTGGAGTCATCAAACTAACATGAATGAGTGAACATGGAGAGAGATACCAACAACATCAAAATCACTATCATAAAGAGAGTAATAGAGGATGACTTGGTAATGGCCATCTAACAAGACCATCACACATCGAGAGTCAATAAAAATTGATAGTTGATTGGAGGTATACCGACTAGACTCGATCATTAAAAAAATTATCTTCAAGGATAACATTGTCAACAACAAACTATCAATGTAATATTACTACCTTAGAATCATCAACTGGACCATATTATCAATAAAATTTATTGATATCATCTAATCCTACCATCAATATACTACCAATATTAACAAAGTCACCTATTGTTTGAGAGCAAAAATAAGTTATCATCAAGATTTGGATGTCAAAATCTTATCATCATTGTTGAGGAGCTAACTGATTGGTTGGGTGCCATCATGATGGGTGTCATCATGGTCTAAAGAAACTATTGTCTAAAGGAATATAATATTGTTTGAAAAAATTTCCCCCTTGCCATTGTATTATTTTTGCATTAGAGCCAAAGGATCTCTAAGGTTTTTTCTGTTGTTGAAATGATTGCATAACATGGAAGAGGAAGACCATAAGAACTATGACCTATATATATTGTTGATATGCTTAGGGTAATTAAAGACCAAATTTATACATTAAAAATTGTCCAGAGGAGAGGCATTCATCTTGAAGATATTATTGGTAGTGAAGAAGAGGAGGTTGGTCACACGAAAGCTTGAGATGAAGAAATAGGGGAGGAGATAGAAGAGAAATTGATCTAGTTAATTTCTAATATGGATAAAAATCAAAATATACGAATCATATCATATAATGGGAGGTTAAATATTGAGGATCTCATAGACAGGATTATCGAAATGGAGAAGAATTTTGATTTTAAATCAATAAAAGATCCCAAAAGGGTGAAATTTGTTTACATAAAGTTAAAAAGGCATGTGTTATTATTATGGGATGATATTCAAATTGAAATACTAAGAAAAAAAATAAAAGGATAAATACATAAGATAAAATGATCACCAAGTTGAAGGCCAAATTGATGTCATCGAACTACCAATTGGGTATTTCCAAGAAATTGTAAAACCTAAGATAAAAGGATATGAGTGTCAAGGATTATATAGAGAAACTGGCTCTCTTTTCTATCAATGGCCCATACCTTTTAAAAATTCCAAGCTATCTTCTTTGTGGAAAGTTTGTCTTCATCATATTTTGTGGTAGATCTGGCTTGAGAGAAATAGTAGAATATTTTCTAACATCCTCAGGGACTCCATATTTGTTATAAATAAAACCATCTCCTTTGTTGTTGAAAATTCTAATCTTTTCTCGTGCACCAAACCACCTGAGTTTGCCCTTGAGTCCACTCTTTTTCAGTCCCTTAGTATTCCCTACAGTCCAAGCCATTCTCCTTCTGTTCCTCATCCTAGATTAGGTGCTCATTGGACTCCTCCTCCTGAAGGATGGCTTAAACTCAATTATGATGGTGCTTCCAAAGGTAATCCTAGGGCTGTAGGTACCAGAGGTCTGGTTAGAGATCACATTGGTCAACTCATCGTAGCCTATGTTGAAGCCCATGCATTGTGGAGAGGGCTAGAAGTTCTCAGATATTACATAGGAAATCTACAAATAGAAGATGACTCCATGAATTTTACAAACTCTATTATTAGTGATGGAATTATCTCGTGGAATGTGCACACTATTATTCAGGAAGCTAAGGTTTTGATATAAAATTTTAGTAATACTACAACCTGCCATGTGTATAGGGAAGCTAACAAATCTGTTGATTTACTTGCAAATATTGGGGTTAGTCACAGAAATTTGTCCATTTGGTATCAAGATTTTCCTCAAAATGTTCTTAATGCTGCTACCATTGACCTAGATATGCACAATGGGCCCTGAGAGTTCCACAATGCCATTCTTAGTAGCATCATCAGTAGCATGGATACCATCAGTACCTCCCTAAATTTTTGATCAAGAATCAGGGCCAAAAGAGTTTTATAGCTGAAGAGATTGTCGATGATTAGAGTTGGGTTGCTTTTTATTTTAAGTTTTGTTCCCCTGCGTGGGATTAGTGGCTTAAATATTTTGACCTCTGTGTGGGTTCTATTTTGGTTATGCTTTATTTTCTTCTTAGCCCCTGTGTGGGTTCTTTATTTTGGTTTTATGTTTTCTGTTGATCAACCCCTATGTGGGTATGTTCTTTCTATGATTTGGTCCATGGAGTGGCTAGGGTGTTTCTCTATGCACTTTTATCATATGCTTATGTATCTGGTTTTGGGCACCATTTAAAACTCACTTAATATAATTTCAACCACTTACCAAAAAAATATAGAGAAATTCCAAAGGCTCATAATTTACATTGATCATATGGAGGACGATAAGGAGAAGATTTTGAAGTACATCAATGGACTACAATTATTTGAATGAATTCAATGTGATAAAAATAAGAAAGATAGAAGAAAATTACTAGTATGGCTCAAAGGCAAAGGAGAAGTTATTATGGAGCCCATAATATAATCTAATATGAAGAGGAAAATTCTCATGAGGATAAGGATAAACAAGTAGTGGGAGAGGATAAGAAAAACAAGAAGGATAAGCTAGTACTTCTCATAGTGATTTCAGCCAAAACACTAGAGGAAGTATAGACTCCTCATGAGGAAGAGGTGGTTTTGGTCAAGGAATTTATATGGGATTCTATGAAATGCATTATATATGTGGAGAATATCATCATTAGGCATTTAAATATTTGATAGCACAATAGAGCAATAATAAGGAAAAGGAGGTTAGGAACCATATTGTGCAAGTAGAAGTGTTGCTTTCCTGAAGCATGTAGAACATTCTAAGCAAGGGGAATATCTCATGATGAAGAGAGTACTATTGAATATAGAGAAGAGGGAATGTGAACATGTTCAAAGGAGAAATATTTTTTAAATAATATGCAAATTAGGAGGAAAATTTTGCAAGGTCATTGTAGATAGTGGAAGTATTGATAACTTAGAATCTACTAAGATGGTAGAGATATTAGGGCTAAATTGGATGGGACACCCCAATATATACAAGGTCTCTTGGATGTAAAATAAATACCAAACCTTAGTTAGTGAATAGTGCAACATAAATTTTCATATAGGGTCATACAAGAATGAGGTCCTATGTGAAATTATACCTATGGATGCCTTCCATGTGTTTTTGGAAATACTTGGGTAATTAAATAGGAAGGTAGTACATGATGGTAGGGAAACACCTACACCATTATGAAAAATGGTAAGAATTTTATACTGAGTCCATTGAAGGACAATGATCCTAAAATACGTTTGATTTTAGGAAAACAAATTTTGAAAAAGATGATGAAGAAGATGGTATATTTTACCTTGATTTCTAAACCCATAAAATATGGAAGGATAGACAAGAGGGAGGAGATTCCAAGTGAGGTGAAGTATTTTCTAGATGAGTATCCAAATTTTTTAACAAAAATAATTACTAAATGGATTATTGTCAATAAGGAGTATTAGCCATCATATAGATTTTATTATTGGATCAAGTCTAGCCAATAGGGTACAATATATATTGATGTGAATAAAGAATGGAAAATAAGGAGATACGTTTAGGAGCTATTGAATAGAGAAAGCTTGAACCTGTATGTGATACAAACCATATTTACACCAAAGAAGGGTGGAGATGATGCATGTGTATAGATTCAAAGACTATCAATAAGATAACAATAAAGTACTGGTTATCATTGCCTCACATGCATGATTTTATGGATTGCTTAAGTGGAAAAAAATCTTCATAAATATAGATCTGAAGAGTGGCTACCATAAAATTTAGATTAGGGAAGGAGATAAGTGGAAAACTATGTTCAAGAATAGATTATATGTGTGTCTAGTTATACCATTTGGATTGACAAATACACCCAATACATTTATGCAAGTTGATGAATGAAGTGTTAAAGCCATTTATTAGAAAATTTGTGGTTTTCTATTTGGATGAAATTTTGATATTAAGTAATATCAAGGAAGATCATTTGAAACATTTGAGATTGGTATTATAAAGACTGAAGAAAGAAAAGTTGCTAGTCAACTTTAAGAAATGTACTTTTATGAAAGAGAAATTGGTATACTTAAGTTATGTGATTTTGCAAGGTTACAAATGGAACCTAAGAAGATAAATTCCATTGTGAGCTAACCATCACCAAGAAGTAAGTTTAATACAAGGATTTTTCATGGTCCAATGTGTTTTTATAGGAATTTTATCCAAATTTTTAGTGGAGTTTATGCTCTAATCACATAAATGATGAAAGGAGGAAATTATGAGTTTAAGTGGGTGACTATAGTAGAAATAAGTTTCTAAATCCTAAAATACAAGATAAAAAAATAGCCCATTCTAGTTTTGCTAAATTTTAACAAGGTCTTTTAGGTAGATTGTGATGCAAGTGGAAAGGTGATAGGAGGGTAAGCCCATTATCTATTTCAACAAGAATTTAAATGAGATAAAGAGGAAATACTCAATATATGACCAATATTTGTATGCCATTGTCGAAATCCTAAATAAATGAAGATATTATTTGCTACGAAAAGAGTTTGTCTTACTCATATATAATCATGCTTTGTAGTTTATCAATAACGAAATATGTTGAATTAAAGGTATATGAAATGGGTGGAATTTTTTCAAGGATATTCGTTTATTTTTAAGGACAAAAGTGATCATTTTAATCAAGTATTTGAAGTCTTATGTAGAATAAATATGTTGTTGAACATGATGTATATTGAAATCATGGGTTTCGATGCTATGAATGAGCTTTATGTTGATGGTGTAAACTTCAAGTAAGCTTGGGAAGCATGTAGTAATTCTACTCTAGGGGATATGACACCATGGTTGGATTAACTCATCTAAGAGGGATTATCGTTCAAGGGATAATAGTTGTGTATACCATGGAGTTTAATACAAAAGAACCTAATAAGCGAGAAAAACAATGGATGATTAGTTGGGCATTTTTGGAGTAGACAAAATGATGGGATAATTTTGTACAAGTTACTATTGGAAAAGAATGAATACATATGTAATAAGGTTTTTGTAGTATTTTTTATTTTATTACCATGCAAAGAGAAGGAGTCAAAATACTATGTTGTAACAACTATTACTAATACCGAAGGAATCATTGGAGGATGTGAGTATGGATTTTGATCTTAGGTTATTGAGGACACAAAAGGGTAATGATTATATTTTTGTTGTTGTTGATAGATTAACAAGGATTACATATTTTGTACCTTGCAATAATATGAATGATGCTACCCATATTATTTATTTATTCTTTGAAGCAGTTGTTAGACTGCATGGTTGGCCAAAGAGCATTGTTTTAGATAGGAATGCAAATATTTTAGGTCACATTTTCCATACATTGTGGAAGAAATTAGATACCAAATTGAGCCTTGTTTCAACTTAACACATGCAAATAGATGGAAAAATAAAATTCATGAACGAAAACCTTGGGAATCTACTATGGTGTCTAGTTGGAAAGAAGATAAAGTTGTGGTATACTATACTAGCTCATGCAAACATTGCATATAATGATTTAGTAAATAGAAGTACATTCAAAATTTCATTCTAAATTGTGCATGGAACTCATCTTAGAGGAGTAGATGAGTTGTAGAGGACAACTAATTTAAAAAAAAAAAGTGCTTGTTAAAGGATTTTGCTGGAAATATGCAAGACTTACATCATGAAGTGAAGGTTAATTTAGAGAAGAATATCATTAAATATAAGTAATGTGTTGATCTCAAGTATCAAACATCGGAAATCCAGGTTGGAGATTCGGTTCTAGTGTATTTGTGAAAGGGAAATTTTCCCAAAGGTACTTACAACAAGCTCAACTAGAAGAAAATTGGACCTTGTAAGGTTTTGAAAAATTTCATAGCCAATGCCTATGAAATTGAATTCCCAAAAGGGGTAGACATCTAACCAATTGTTAATGTACCATATTTTTATCCATACTATGATAAGCTTATGGATAATTTCAAAGAGGTCATATCTACTTTTATAATAGAAGAATGGATAATGTACTTACAAGAGAAGGAATATGATGAAATTGAAGCAATCATAAATTCTAAAATATCAAACAAAATGAGAACTAGGATCTATTATGAGTACCTGGTCAAATGGAAGAACCAACTAGTTGATGTGGAAACATGGATGAATGCTTTTGATATTGTTAAGTATAGAATCTTAGTTATGGAATGCAAAAATTTTCATGACAAAAGCTCTAACCTAATGATTATGAGCAGATATTTAGAGTAGAAATGATAGGACAAGATATAGGAGGAAGGAAAAATTATGGGGTAAAACAACAAATAAATTAAATATCAACGGACCAAGATAAGGGGTAAATATTGGCATGTAGGAATTATAGAATCCTAGATAAGATAAAATTGTGCCACACTTAGATAAGCAAAGGTAAGAAGAGAGTGTTCTACCTTGATTGTCTAGGTAACATGTGCATGATTTATTCTACCTATAAAATTTTATTAATGAATCAAATATATTTGAATTTATATATATAATTTTCCCTAAAAGTATGTTTAATATTCTAGGTTGGTATAAGCATGTATTGGAGGATTTTGTATATAGGTTTGTAGGTTTAACACAAATGATAAAATGGTTACAGTTTGGAATACACAACATTTTGTAGGTAGAAGTTCATCTAGAGTGGAGCCATTAAAATAAACTAAATGAGTTAACTTGGAGAGAGATGTCAATGATGTTGGAATTGCCACTACAAAGGGAGTAATGAAGGTCCACTTGGAAATGGTCATCTAACAATATCATCACATGTTGAGAGTTGATAAACATTGATTGTTAACTAGAACTAGTGATTGAAGAAACTTTTCACCAGGGATTATGTCATCAATAGTAAATAACTGATATAATATTGTTTTCTTGGAGTTATCAAATAAACCAGAGTGTCAACAAAACTTGTTAACATCATCTAAGCATATCATCAAGATTACTATTGATATTGACAAATTCACTCATCGTTTGAGAGCAAAAAAAAGTTGTCATCAAGATTTTGACATAAAAAATTTACTGTCATTGTTGAGGAGCTAACCGATTAGTTAGGTTCCATCATGATGGGTGTCATCATGGTTTAGAAATCCTATTTTCCAAAGAAATACAATATTTTTTGAAAATATTTCCCATTTGCCACTACATCATTTGGCTAATTAATTCATTATGGGATATATATATATATATAGAATCCATGAGTTTATACGCTATATGAGACATAACTCTACCCATTTTATAGTCTAACGTTGACCTTTTTATTTGGAGCTCCAAGTCTTTAACTTTTATGCCCACTCCAAATTTATGCCACATATATGCTCATGATACCTTTTCACCTAATATAAAATTAATATAAAGTTTAGAAAATGAGCTAACATGTTCACACAAAGTTTCCATAATCATTAAAATTATATCATGTTATATTGTGAATAACATTGTAGATGATACATTAAGAGATAATATTGAACCTTTTCTACAACAAATATGATCATGCATTTGCTCTAGGTACAATTTCTAGTTACGGTTCTTGCACCAGGTTGGTGGTTTTCCATTCCCGGTTTTTGGGTGTCCTAAGCCACTTTTGGGTGGGACTCCTCATTGTAATTATTTATCGTTTGTTTTTATTTGCATAGGATGTTCCCATATTTTTTTGCTGAATTTTTATTGATATGGTCCTCCTGAGACCGTCTTCTGTTGCATTTCTTCTCTTTACGGAGACCATCTCCCTGTGGAGATGGCCTCCCCGAATCTCATTGTACTCTTTTTTTGTAAAATATTTTGGGGTCCTTTATTTTTATTTCACAATGTGTAAAATTCTAAAGTTATAGTATTGATTGAGTATATATTTTAATCAATAATAATATATTACAATTCATATTCAAGAATCTCTATTTTATAATATTTTAGATATCATTTTATGTCCATGTTAAATATAGATAAAGTAGAGTTGCATTGATAAATAGCTCAAAGTCAAAGAAGTATCAAAGTCAATGTAAGGATAATATTACTTAATCACAAAAGAAAGAGGAGAGAAGAATAATAATAAAATGAGTAAAAAATGGAGGTAAGCATAATTATAACATAAAAAAAGAGGATGGAAATGAAAACACACATATTAAAGAACATATGAGATGACTAAAGATATATGCACAAAGGTAAAAGAGAACATATGAGATGACTAAAGATAGGTAGTCAAATATATTTAGGAAATAATTATGAAACCAAATGAGCAACATGGTAGAGTAGCATAGCGATGCCATGGAATAAAATGAGCAATCCTTATGGATATTAGAGTTTTGTGGTAGCAATATTGAACCAAAGGAGCGATGCCATGGAAAAAAATGAGCAATCCTTATGGATATTAAGGTTGTGTGGTGGTAACATTGAACCAAAGGAACACTTATGAATATTAGAGTGGAACAATAGAAGCATGGCATCATAAAATACCATTAGCAATTGATATTTCACTTGGATGGATGAATGATTAAGATTGGTATTAGTTATCATCATTTTTTAAATATCATATTATATATTTGTTTTCATGTTTTGAGGATAAAATCTTTTCAAGGGGTGTAGAATAGTATGGTACTTAGGTATATGATAATATATTATATATAGATGTGAAGGATGGTTGAAAATGGACATATATAACCTAAGGTATAGGATGTTATACAATAATAATGGTTTGGTTAAGGGTTTAGGATTCATATAGAGTAAGTGTTATACCATCCCAAAGTAGCATTAGATGATGGGTATATTGTGAAGGGATATTGTAATTGTAATAATGAATCATCAGTCATCAATTTTATCAACTATTTATTGTAATCATCTTTACCCATGAAGTGTATTATTAGACTTTTTCTTTGTAAACCATGCTTTTATATTTGTATATGTTGTGGAGTTATTCCTTTCTTAAATATTATTATCGGTGTTCCCCTACCTTTAGGGTATTTCTTATCTCTATCTCATTATGTGGATTATTGTTTGGTAGAATAGTATTTTATGGTTGAATTAATTGATATTTAACTATATAATTGATGATTTATTCTCACAAGAACAAAGTTTCATATTTTGTGAAATCAAAGCAACAATTATGGAAAATTGAAGATTATTTTTTTGATTTGTTAAACTTGAACAAGTTTTTCCTTGAACATTTTTCTTTATTTTTGGAAGCCATATCTTTGTATTAGGGTGTTTGATTTTGATGATTCTTAAACTATTTTATTTAAAATTTGAAAGCTATGAAATAAGTAGTCAAATGAAGGAATATAAGCAATATTGAGGGAGATATGACCCTATGAAGTCAATCATATAGAATATGGGTATTATATTATCTTAAATCACAATTTTCTAGAACAAAGAAACTTGAGATATCTTTTAGTCTAAGTAAACAAAATATTATTTGTTGCATTGTAAACGAAATTTTTGGGTCTAGTTTCTTATATGATATTTGAAACTAGATTTGGTGAAGTAAAATTTTACGAATTATTTTTTTAATGAAATCCTTATTCCATAATTTTCATTATTAGTTTTTGGGGTCTGAGCTCATGGAATTACCGATATTTATTAAAGTATATTGATATTAGAGAGTGACATATAAAAATTAAATATTTATATAATGATAATGTTTATTGGAGATATTTTCTTCCAATCTTCTTTGAAGGGAAATCAAAGTCATGGTATTACAATTTTATTAATATCAATACAAATTTCACTTGAAAAGGTTTGAATAAGCATTCATGAGAAAATGAGACCCATAATAAGGGTAGATAATTTAAAGTATACCATCATCGATTGTGAATAGAAAATAAAAAGGCTTTATAAGGAGCATAAAAAATAAACAATGAATAAAAAATGATTTCATAAATAGAAGGCAAATGATGAAAAAGACATAAAAATACTTAGCACAAAAAGAAAAAATACAAAGCAAAAGGTGTAAAGGATAATGAAACCAAACTATGGATTTATAAAAGCAAGATAAGTTTAAAAATTATAATACTTAGCACAAAAAGAAAAAATACAAAGCAAAAGGTGTAAAGGATAATGAAACCAAACTATGGATTTATAAAAGCAAGATAAGTTTAAAAATTATCTATTATTGTGTTGTAAATATATGTATTTGGTAAGTTAATTGATATTATATTATGCTGGGAAATATGAAGGCTTCCAAATACCTTTTACATCAACAGTGAACAATATGCATCAGCCTAAGCCCAAGAGGAAGTATAAAAAAAACTTAGAAAAGTAGGTAAACATTTAATTATTACATCGACAGAAAATACTACAACAAACATAGAGAAAAAGATCCATCCTTCAAGACTACAAGATGAAATCTGAACCCAAAAAAAACAAAGAAACCCCTTGGACACTATCCAAACCAAACAACAGGAAAATTCAAGCAATAATCTACCGACCAAAACTGTCCATCGTCTCCCTCTGTTCATCCATATTTTTGCTAGAAGCTTCTGGATTCTTCTCAGCTCCTCCTAAAGTCTAAGGATTCTGGAAAGAAGTGAATAATTTTCTGAATTGCTTCTAATGCAGCAAATTTTTCACTTCACACCCTATCAAATTCGGTGATGGTTCCAAGAATTCTGGCTTTTTCAAAAATGATGATTCCCAACATTGTCATATTTTTTGTCTCGGTCCTGGAGCAAATCTTGTCAATCTTCAAATAATTATATTTGAAAATATTTTTGTGCCATTGATCTTTCCACATGCAGTATGGATAAATTGAGTTGGAAAGAGTGAGATATCCATTTGCATTGTTGATATTGCCACTATTTATGCAGAAAACATCCTTTGATTTATTTCTAAACTTTATGTTTGAGACATTGGTAGGCTTTGAGAATGAACTATTACTTCTAGCTATTGAAAAATCATAACTTTTTTGGAGAAACGAATAGATCATGTGGTAATGGAAATATATACCAGATATGCTAGGGGTTATGTGACAAGACACCCATCTATTATGGAAATGATGTAGATTAGGATTCGTGATATGAATGGGTTCAATACAATTCCAAATGATCATGAGACAACCATCCAACTGAAAGTTCCATAGAGAGAAGGGGTCATGAAAATGATGGAATTTGTTATTCAAAAGGATGGGCCAGAAAACCAAGACCTTATTGACTTTTTGAAATTTGGCACCTATTGTCCTACTAGGAAATTTTGAAACTTCAACACTCTTACATATAATGAGGAAAATTATAAAAAATATGGTAACCTAACTAATCATTATCAAATTTTTTAATAGTGGCTAATGTATGTACCTCATGAGGTAGTGTGTCTATCCAAGTCAAAATACCTGGACCATCAACCCTAATGTTTGCTAGTTTATTTGCTACCTTATTTTCTTATATAAAAGTATGTTGGAAGATAACTTCTTGCTGGTGAGTAGAAATTTTCCTGACCTCTTCATTGCAGCTTCTAACTTTCAAAGATGGTATTTTGGAGCTTTTTATGTAATTAATAATATTGAAAGAGTCCCCTTCAATGATGATTTTTCCTAGGATATGTTTGATTAATGCAAGACCTCTCCATATTGCCTTTTCTTCAGCCATATAATTGGAATTTTCACCAAGGTATTTAGCAAAAACTAAAATTGATTTTTCTTTATGATATTTGATTATACCTCCTACTCCTACTTTTCTTGGATTGTCTTTTGTTGCTCCATAAAAATTCAATTTAACCCATTCCTGGGGTGGGGGGCACCATTTAATGTTACTTTTGGGATTGGGTTGAGATACAATCGTGTCTTGGGAAATGTTCAGATAATGAAGAATGATAGTTTCAAACTTGTAACAAAGCCTTGGATCATACATAATAATGGAAACATTCTCTTTAGAAAAGGAAATATTTTTACTAGTTAGAGATGAAATATCCTTCTAAAAATTAGAGAACACTCTCGTTCCTTTCTAACTATATTTGCAAAGGAAAATGATATAGACAGAACCTCCAAATTGTGCTCAGCTTGAGATGGTGGAAAGGTTGAGGTCACTGAATGAACAACTCCACAATAGAAAGAGGTTTTACCCAACTTATTTGGAACCTTTGAAAGAGGTTTTCAATAATGGAAATGGAATGGGGACAATTGAGAAAGATGTGGTGGGAGGATTTTCAGTTAGATAAGCATAAAAAAATCTATTTGGGATAATGATCCCTCTTTTAATGAGTTTATCAACTATAAAAATTTAATTTTGAATGGCAAGCCAAGCAAAGAAAGCAATTTTAGGGGTAAGGTGTTTGATCCATATTAAATTGAAAGGAATTTGTGTTTCTTCCTAGAGAATGAGGAGCTGATAAGTAGATTTGACTGTAAAATTCCCATCTTATATTGGGACCCAAATAATGTTGTCCTTAACTTATCCTATGGGGATGATTATTGAATTGAGTAGTCTTTCTAAGGTTCTTGATTCTTCAGGATGATGGATGTTGTGAATGCTTTTCCACCTGTAGATGTTATTTTTTTTGTGAAGAAAATCAACCACTTTGTATCCAAAGGTTACATCTGTAAAGTTTTTGATAATCCTGATGTTTTGAGCCTGAACGAGTGGTTGATTTTCTATCCACCTGTCCAACCAAAATTTTATTGATCTACCATCCCCCATTTCCTATCTGAGTCCTTTCCTCAATAGAATATTTATTTGGATTATTCCTTTCTAGAAAGCTAAGCCATTTTTTGGTTCTATCTCATTTAGAAACTCTATGCCCTAAAAATACTTCCTCTTGACTATAGTGATCCACTCCACTTACTCTTCCAATAATAATCTCCATGCCTATTTAGCTATTAATGCCAGATTTATATTTTTAAGTCTTCTCAATCCAATTCTTCCTTAGTCTTTAGATATGCAAACTTTGTCCCAAGCTACTAGATGGAAATAACTTTTACTTTTAGCTCCAGTCCATAAGAATTATTTTTGAGTTTGTTCAAACTTGTCATACACTTTTGAGGGAGATTTAAACACTGAAAGGAAATAGATTGGGATACTTTAGAGGAATGCCATGGTTAAAATAACTTTCCTTGCTTGGGTTAGAAGGTTCCCTTTCCAGCCAGTTAACTTTTTTAAACTCTCTCAATCACTGGGTTCCACATCCCCTTAAATGGTGTTCCCACAAAAAGAGGAAGACCTAAGTAAATAGTAGGAAACGACGTAATTGAGAATCCTAAAATCTAGGCTATTTTGATTTGTCTTTGGTGTGGAGTGTTCAAGAAATAAATTTTGCTCTTTTGGAAATTTATTTTCTGGCCTACTGCTTATTCATATGGCAAAATAATGTATATGATTACTTTAGCTTCAAGTATAGAGGCAAATGTGTATAGGATCATATCATCCATAAATTTTTGGTGAGTAATAGGATCAATTTGAGTTACTACTTTAATTCCAGAGATGAGACCTGATATTTTGGTAGCGTGAATTATCCTTCCCAAAGCTTCCACAACTATGATGAAAATAAGGGGAGATAAAGGGTCTCCTTGTCGAAGACCTCTACTGCTTTGGAAGTAACCACTTGGGGAACCATTTAAATAACTGAAAACCATACAGTTGAGATGCAACATTTAATCAATTCCATCCATTCTATATGAAACCCAAACTTGAGTAAAAAAGAAAATAGGAAATCCCATTTAACCCTATCAAAGGTCTTGTTCATATCTAGTTTGAGGAAAAAAAGCAACTTTTTTATTCTGAGATGATGAATGGAGAGCGTCATGCATTGTTATGATTCCATATAAAATTGACCTTACTTGGATGGATCTTACTTGACAATGGTCTATAAACATAGGAAGCACATCCCTCATCCTATTCACCACGCATTTAGTGAGGATTTTGTAGATAATATTGCAAAGGTTGACTAGTCTGAACTCATTTAAACTCCTTGCAGCTGGGTTTTTAGGAATTAGTGCTATGAAGGTGGAATTGAAGCTATGATCGATCACTTTGGAATATTGGATTTCTCTTACTATTGCACAAACATCACCACCCACAATATACCAAAAAATCTAGAAAAATATTGGAGGGAATCCATCTAGTCCAATGGCCTTGTCAAGGTTCATGGAAAACAAGGCTTCTTTGATTTCATCCTCTGAAAATATAGCAAGTAGATTTTTATTGACACCATTAGGAATGACCTACAGAATATGGGATAGTAGTTATTCTTTGGCCAAATATAAACCTGGAAGAGGAGCTTCAAAATGGAAAACTGCTTCATTTTTTTTTTATGATGTTTTTTGTGATGGTCCCATAATTTTTGAGTAGTTATTTTATTCTATTATTACTTCTATTCCTCATTGTGGAGATATGAAAAAAATTTATATTCGCATCTCCCTCTTTTAACCATGTGATTCTAGAATTTTACCTCCAAAAGGTCTCTTCACAGGCTAAAACATTATGGTATTCTGATAAAGTAATTTATTTTTCCAATATAATATCTTCATCATTTAATCCATTTTGGATTTTATGCTCAATAATGGTTAATATCTCCTTAATGGCTTGATTTTTGTCAAAAATATTTCCAAAATTCTTGTTGTTCCAAACTTTAAGGTTTTATTTGACCAATTTTAGTTTCTACCCTAGTATGTAAGAAGGTGACCTTTAGACCAAGGTTGGACACCACTACAACATTATTTCCCTAATATCTGGATGATGAATCCACATTGCTTAAAAATGAAAGGGGATTTTGAAAATTATTGGATTATCCATTTCTAATAGAAGAGGGCTATGATAAGACCCGATTTTAAGGAGAGATTGGATACTAGCATCTCCCCAAATATTTATAGTTTCTTTGAACAATAAATTTCTATCCAATATCACCTAAATAAACTGGCTTCCACTTCATCTATTGCTCCAAGTAATTTTTTTTCTTTTGAGGTTAACATCCATGAGATCATTAGTATTGATAAATTCTCTAAACTCTTTCATGCTTCTGGTTGGGTTGCCTGAACCTCCCCTCTTATAATATGGATACAACGGTGTGTTGAAGTCCCCTACCAGGATCCAAGGAATAGAAAAAAAACTTTATCTTAGCTTGGTAAGTGCTACCCATAGCATAGCTCTGCTAGTGGGTGTGTTAGGATCATAAACAATGGTAAGAATCCACTAAAAATTTTGATCTTTGTCAAAAAATAAAATACTAGTAATTATATCACATGAATGTATTAATTTGCCTTCTATATTTCGTGGGTCCCAAAGACACATTAAACCTCATGAGGCTCCTCTTCAATGGCTAAAAATGGCTTCACAAATTTTCCAAAATTTTTTGGTTGTTTGAATAGACCAGCTTTCATCTATCTTGGTTTCTTGCATGATAAATATGGTAGGTTTGAATTCTCTCCTAATGGATCTGGCTATCCTTTATTTAGCCAACCCATTTAACCCCCTCATATTCCAAGAGAGGATTTTCATTTTGATGGTTTGATTTTTTTGGCCCTGTTATCTTGTTTTTGGGGGGTTTGGTGCATTCATTCTCATCAGTGGATTGGGAAATAATATTTGGAAATCGGGTTAGTTGTATCCAATTAGCAATATCATTCTAAATATCCTTTTTCCATTTCTCACTATCTGATATCCTACCTCTTCTCTTTTCATCTCCACAATCAATAGGAGATTGTTTTTGAACTTCTAGTCTGCTTCGGACTAGGTTTTGGGGGTATAATTTATTGTAGGACAGGACTACCCTTTTCCTTAATCTTATGAATTACACTCTGGTATTCCATCTGAGCATGTTTTGACTTTTATTCAAAATAAATAATTTCTTTTATTTATGTTTATGAATGCATTAAAAATATAAGGTTGATATTTTCATAAACCTTGGTAACGAGTATAATTTCATCAATACTAATTTAACTAAGAGGTTATAGGTTTAAGGAAAGAATATCAAGGACATACAACTTGAGGATGAGAATATTTGGATTTTTGAAGATTCAAAGATAACAATGGAAAAATATATTTTTTATTTAGATATTTATAGCATAGCTATGGATGATATGGACAGTATTTTATGTTATAGTTAGTTGGACTTATTAGGTACTATTAGCATTAATATATAAAATAAGTTTATGAATCTATAGCTCAAGAAATAAATTAATATTAGGATATTCCTAGCATAAGAAGCAAGGATCTAGGTAGAAGAAAGTAGAAGTTATTACAAGGAAAAAAATCTAAAATACTAACAAAAGAAGTAGAAGTAGATTCTAAGCAAATAGTAAAAGCATATTCCAAGAAAGAAGTAAAAACAAAGTCCATGGAAGCATCATTAGAAGAGCATAATGAAGAGCCAAAATAAGGGCATAAAATAGAATAGCATTAGGAAGAATCAAAGAGAAACCATCTAAAATACTATAAAATATAAGGATAAACAATTGGAAAGTCAAAAGAAGCAAAATATTTGGATAAGATTGTAGCATATTGTAACCCACACTACTATAAGTGACAATAATCATAGAGGAATTATTTAGGGAATTAGAACAATTATGGACCTACAAGGAATCATAAAGGTATTAAATATAGTACGACTTAGAAAAAAGAGCAGTAATTATGGATATTAGTGTCGCATAATGTGAGCATGGAACCAAAAGAATACACATTATGAATATTAAAGTGGTGTAATGCCAATATGAAACCAAATAAGAAGTCAATATAGATATGAAAGTGTCACAAAAAATACATGGAACTAAAGTAGTACTTATGGATATGAGAGTGGCTTAGTAGAAGCATAACATCATAAAATACCATCAATAAGTAAGATTTTATGTGGATGGGTGGATGATCAAACTTGGTATTAATTACCATTAGTGCTTTGAAGATTATGTTATTTGTTTTCTTCTAAAGTTTAAAATTCAAAGCATCTTTATGAAGTAAAAAATAATATGGTACCTAGGGATATATGTGCAGATATGATATTATATTGTATATGGATATTATAGATGGTTGACATGGGTCACATAAAACCAAAGGTATATTTGTATTAGGACATCATATTATAATAATGAGTTGATTAAGTGTTTAGGAGTTGGATACGATTAAGGTTATAACTTTTCCAAAGTGGCATTAGATGATGACCATATAAAAAATGGATATTTTCATTGTAAGAATAAATCATCACATCAATAATATAAAGTGTTGATTACAATCATCTTTCAAAAGTGACTTATGATACTTTGCTCTCTGTAAGACTTAATAAATCTAAATAGGAGGTTTAAGGCTCAAATCTAATGGAAGGTAGAGTTGCACACCATAATTTAATAACAATATTTTGGTTGGATAAAACTATATTGGGTAAATAACATTCTCTATTAGGGTCATCTCCCATGGCCTATGATCTTATGGATGTTAAAAACTACTTGATTTTACTAGTACTTCTAAGTGGCATTCTCATATTGGGAGACTTATGGAATTATTCGTTCCTTAAGGAGTATTACTAGTATTATCCTACTTTAAGGATACTCTCTCACACACATTATGTGGATTATTGCATTGTAAAATATTTCTTTATGGTTAAATTATTTGAAATTTCAATATATTATAAATGATTTATGTTCATGAGAATATATATTTTAATATATGTAGTAGTGACAAATAAATTATTAACTTAAAAAAATATCTTTTCCACTCTTACATTAATTATTTATCATATAACATTTTTATGAAAATAAAATTATTATTATATGCTACACAAAAAGTTATGGAAATTTATTGGTTAAGAAAATGAAACCAAATACTTTTACTTTTCTTTTAAAAAAAATGAAAATCAAATGAAAAAGAAAAGAATAGTTTCTCAACTTTTCAATTTCACTATAATAATTTTTGTATAATATATCTAACAACTAACAATTTAAAAAAAACAAATCACAACCAAATTTAAAATACAAAATAGTTATATGATTTTAAATAAATATGACTTATCTTTATCTAGTAGGTCCAAAATTTTAACAAGTCATACTTATTAAATAAACACTTTCTATCAATCATGATATAAGTTAAAAAATAACATTTGCCAAAAAAAATATTCACATGGATGATGGTGTAATCATGCATAGAGAATAAAATAAGTGTTCCAAGGTCTGTCTCTAATGGAATTACTTGTCTATGATCTTAGTTTCTTATTGGTTTGTTGAATTATATGTGCTATTAATATTTTTGAGTTTTTTCTTATAATTTTTTTTTTGATTGGTATAAGGGGTGTTGAAAGGTCCCCAAACCTTGTACAAGAGGAATTACATGAATCCCAGAATGACCGAGGTGGTCCAAGAAGAAAATATTAAAGAGCGGGCAAACCTCCACACGAGGAAAGGTGTTGCGAAATCACGACCAAAATGGTGATGTCACAAAATCGCGACAAGATGCACCGATGCTGCCAAGAGAAGAAAGGAAGTCGTGAAATCATGACAAGAAGCATCGTCGGAGTCGAAGGATGGAAGAAGTCATGAGATCGTGACATAATGTGAGGTTGCTGCCAGAAGAGAGGAAGTGTCGCGATATCGCGACAAGTTGTTAGGTTGGAGCCGGAAGAGAAGAAGAGTCACGAAATCGCGACAAGAAATAAGACCGCTGCCGAAGAGAAAAGGTGTCGCGAAATCACGACAAGAAGGAAGATCGCAATCGGAGAGAAAAAGTGTCACGATATCGCGACATTTGTGGAAGCCCGTTGTCGAAGAAAAAATGTGTCACGAAATCGTGACAAGATGAAAGACCTTTGCCGTAGAGAAAAAGTGTCACAATATCGTGACAATATGGAAGACCGCAGCTGAAGAGAAAAAGTGTCGCGATATCACGACAATCTGGGAGACTATAGCCGAAGAGAAAAAGTGTCACGAAATCGCGACAATCTGGAAGACCACTGCCAAAGAGAAAAAGTGTCACGAAATCGTGACAAGATGGAAGACCGCTGCCGAAGAGAAAAAGTGTCGCGATATCGTGACATTATGGAAGACCGCAGCCGAAGAGAGAAAAAGTGTCGTGAAATCGTGACAAGAAGGAAGACCACTGCCAAAGAGAAAAAGTGTCACGAAATCGTGACAATCTAGAAGACCACAGCCGAAGAGAGTCATGAAATCGTGACAAGATGGAAAACCGCTGCCAAGGAAAAAAAGTGTCACGAAATCGTGACAATCTGGAAGCCGCAGCCGAAGAGAAAAAGTGTCGCGAAATCGCGACAATCTGGAAGACCGCAGCCGAAGAAAAAAAGTGTCGCGATATCGCGACAATATGGAAAACTGCAGCCGGAGAGAATTTTTCTTATAAATTTAATTATAATATTAGTTTTTTATTAAATTATCTATTTATGCATAATATTATTTTTTTACTTTATTTTTCACAATGTTTTAGTAATATTTAAATTATCTTGTATTTTAAGAATTATAGAAGTTTTATGAGTACACCACAATGATAAAATGTATTAGCTTTTCCTATCTAGATCAAAGTTCAATTCATGGGAAGCGTGGCCTGGATATGCCTCAACTTTTCAACGTATTCAAAAAAATATTTTCATAAATAAAAATTGTTATTGTTGATACAATAGTGTTACATATAGTTATAGCTATGTATGTTTTTTTAAAATCTATATCAATCCATATAATTACATATATTAATGAAATGAAAATGCAAGTGCTTCAATTGATAAACTCCATATGAAAATAATTCACTATAAAAACAGTATTTGAAAAGAAAGTGTTATGTTGTGGTAGAATAAAATACTTGCTAGTCCTACTCCATAAATTACTTTAAGCTATTACAATGTAACATTTACCACTAAGATACTATATTTTCAGTAACTTGTTACATTTTTTATCGCATCTTCATGGCTTTCAAATCCTACTCCTTGTTACCACTATAACCTCCAGTTATGTTGGGTAAACTTTTTAATGTAGTTAATGTTGGTATTATATGTCCTTCAATACTATGAGATCTTGAGATTTAAATCAAGGTTACAAAAACAAAATGAGAAACTTTACCAACCGATCAAACCCTCAAACCTATATTTTCTCTAATTAAAGTGCTAAAAATAATGTGATAATTTGTTTAATCATTAAAAAACCCTTATATCCTTCAAAGTTTGCAAAATATAACATTTTGTTGTAGCAGTACTTTATTCTTCAATATAATGATAGGGACTTCCTTCTATGCACTCATTATCCTAAAAAAAAAATTCTATCAAGATTGCATATGGGGCTTAAACATTATCCAGAGGAGGATCTATTTTGGTGGAAAGGGTTTGGTATCCTCATTTGATCCCCAAGATTACATTTTTTGTGGGTGTTCTTACAAAATATAATTTTGATTGTTGATCATTTATGCAATAAATACTTCCATATTCCCAATATTTGTCTCTTATGTTCTATGGATGAAATCTATGGATCATATTTTCATCCATTGTAATTTCTTCAATAACGTTTTCAATGATTTTCTAGATTTTTTTTGTTGTCAAGTGGATGTTACCTCAAGATTTCAAAAAAAAAATTAATCAATGCAAATTTCCCTTCATTATTAATATCCTCACTAGGATGTGGGACTTGGTTCTTCATAATATTTATGGGGTGGTTGGTGAAAAAGGAACAAATGAAATTTTAGGGATATTGCTAGGTATGAATTCTCTGTCTTTAGAAGGATTAAAGTTTCAATTGAGGATAACCTGGCTATCTTTGCTACTAGAAATGATAGGGAGAAGGTATATGAGAGAGAGAATGTTGTTAGTTGGAAATTGAATTTGGGGTCTTATAATTTTCTCTCCACTATTAAAAAATATTGGCTACGAGATAGCATAAATTAGTTGAAGGGTACGTCATTCTAAACTTTTATGGGACTGCCAAAGGTAACCTTGGGAGGGCTAGTAGAGGGGGTATTTTTAGAAATGATAATGAAGAGGTCATTTGGGCTTACACCAAGGATTATTGTATTCAGACTAACCACCTAGCTAAATCCAAAGTACTTTTCTTAGGTGTTCATAATATTTTTGAGAGGTACTTTAGAAGAATTCTAATCCAAGGAGATTCCTTGAACATCATTTGGGATTTATAGGCTAGGAATACTAATAATTGTTTCATGTCAAATATTAAAAGTAATCATATTTATAAGGAAGGTAATCATGTTGTTGATGTTATGGAAAATTTGGGGTGGATAGTGTTCAATTTAGAATTTAGAAAGATAACTTCCCTTTGTGATTAATGATAATTATTGCTTTAGAATATTTGGGAGCTTTGGGTCTGCCTGTATAGTAGACCTTTTTATTGGATTTATACTTGGATGATATCTCCTTGTGTTGTAGTGATCCTCTCTTTTGGGGGATGGTCCTTTTTCTCCCTAGTGGTTTCCATTCTTAGGTAATATAATTGGGATCTTTCTCTCACTCTTGTTCTCTAGGATTAGTATTTTGTTATATTAGTTTGCTCCATTCATTACCTAGTTTATTTATATATTTTCTCTGTGAAGGTGTCCTTTAGTTTTATTGATAATTTTTACCTTATGGCCTTATTATATAGGTTGCTTCATATTGGTTGTATCTTGTATTTTTATCAAGATTTTGGGGGTGGTCACAGGGCAGGATTTTACCATTACCTTCTCCTTTTAGAGAAGATCCAGGGGATGTATTTATTTTACCCTTCTAGTATTATGTAGAAATGGAGCAAGGTCTTTTGTACCTCTAAATTAAATTTTAAAGAAAAATTCTCCTTTTAAGCCCTCTTAAAATTGTGGATTGGTCTTTGTTGTACCATGGTTTTATCTCTCTCTTTTGTTCTCTTGGATGGTTGTTGGTTTTAGTTTCTATTATTTTTACCTTGGATGCTAGCCTATGCTTAATTGGCCTTATATTTTTCTTCCTCCCATAATGTAAAAGGTTTTCGGACCCTTAAAAAACCTTTCTTTTTCATCATTAATAAAAAATAAAAATTATCAGCTCAAAAAGTAGTATTTGATTTTGTGCCTTCCATAAATTACAAGTTATTAAAAACATATTCATTCCTGGTACATAATTGGGTACATTTTAGATTATAAAATAAAGCCCAAGAATATAGATTTATTTATAACAACTATGTTTAAAGATACACAATATTTAAATTATGTGTACAAGGGTACCTTCAATGCAATTTCTTCATTGAAAATAATATTATTTTAAGTCACTCTTCAAATTGTGCATGGCACATATTTTCAAATCTTGTATTACTTTTATGATAATCTATTGTACCATGTGAATCTATATCCAAATTTTATTAATTCATACCTCCCATATATATAAGAATAAAAAATTTATTATTTACTTTTTAAATTATGATGAACATGGTGCTTATAAAAAATTCTAATTGAATTTTTTTAGATCAACCATTATTGAATTTTATGGGCTTTTTAACACCATAATTTATAAAAGAGAAAATTCCTTGCAATGGCTCAATATCATATTTTGGTAACCAATGTTTGGTTCAATAAACATATATTGGGTAAAATGACATGGTTTTTTAGGGTAATTTCATATGACCTCTAGTCTTGTGGACATTACAAACTATTTTACCCTTACATTTAGAGACCAAGGTTAAGGTTATGTAGACACCAAAACAGCACCAATCCGATTATGTGACTGCAAACACTGATCGCTTTGACACACACAGCCCCCAGGGCAGCCCTCAGAGGTTAAACAGTGGTCCTAACCACTTTTATAGCAATTTTGTAAGGTCAAAAGGCAATTTGGCACATTCAGGCACTTTGCTCAGTATTCGTCTCACCCAGGGACGAATTCTAACTGGGATTCGTCTCACCCAGGGACGAATTCTAAATTCGTCTTTGGTCAGGACGAATTCCAGGTTTAACGGGCAAAAAGAAGAATGCCACCAAGTGGTAGCCGAGGACAGTCAATTATTGCCTCCTGCCGTGCATGCGCGTGTAGGTGGGTAGATTGGCAGTTAGAGGACTGTCACAAAGGCAGTCATGGAAGCCCAAGTCAGGGAGGAGTCTCCTCCCTCTTGGGAAGGCATGGCCGCCACATGGCATCCCTGCATGCCCCTCCAAAGAGACCCCCTGGGTCTATAAAATGGTGGACTTTCCCACCCAAAAAAGGAGAGGTTGGAGGCATTTTCAAGCAACGAAGTGCTGCCAAATTGAACACCCTATTGCACCCTTTTTCGATTCACCTTTTCACATCCATTAATATCTTTCACAAGAGAGGTTATTGGGTGGATTTTGGAAGTGTGGATCCGAACCCAAACCCAACATTTGACCACCTTAATCCACCAATTTGCCGACAACCCATCCTAAGAGATTTTGGGCCCATCCCTAGTGGATTGGTGCCAAAATCAAGTTCCAACGGTGGGCGGCCCACTTGGGCACCCCACACTTTTCTTTTAAGTTTCATTTTAATCTATTCTATTATCACTTGTTTATCTTCTATTACATGCTATGTTGTTTAGGTAGTTTCTGATTTTGATTCCATAATATTTTGATTAAATATTATCATGCTTTGTCGATTTTGTGGCCCTCACTAACTTGCAGGTAGCGACGTCGAATTCCCATGGATAGAGGCCAAATTGGGAGAATCCGACCATCTGGGTCATCCCAAAATGGCCCCAATTACTTAACCCCTATGTTTGCAGATCTTTTGGAGGTCCCGAGGTTCGACATTTAGACGGCATCACTTTGGCTTTTCATCACAAGCGAATTCGTCCTACCCAGGGACGAATTACAGTAGAATTCGTCCTGACCAGGGATGAATTTCAGTTGAATGTAGATTGGCTTACTGTTTTGATGGCAGTGGCCCTCTGGTAATGTTTCCTGGTTCATGTTCAAATTGCAAGTCATTTGGAATCAGTTTAGTCATCATTTTATTAGGTTTTATGCATGCATCTTTTATCGTTTTTAGAGAACAAGTGCTTCTTCTTTGCAACAGGTGCTACTAACAATGTCGTTGTGTCTCTGAACGTAGGATAAGCAACGAGAAGTGAGGATTCATCAGCATAAGCGATGACAACACTTTGGCCCACCCATTTCAAATGTGGGCATGCGGAAGAAGGATTATTGATCACGATTGTAATCAAAATCCATTTAACGCTCCTAACCCCTAAAAAGGGAGGAGGCGTCTTTGTAACCGAGGTTAAAGAGTTAAATAAAAGGGCTGTGATTTCTCTAAATTCTTGTATCTCATTTCAATTTTGCCTCTTTCGTTTAATGCACTTCACATTTTAGGACTTAAGCGTTAGTTTGATTTTGAATGCATCAAAATAGTTTTCCTTTCAAAAACTTCTAGAATCTCATGCTTTCAGTGGCGATCACGGTGGGACTCTGTCCCCTGGTTTTTAAGATCAAGTAACTAATCCATTTTTGTGTTTGGTGCTTGATAGGTACCATTTTTCAAAAGCAGACTGTTATTCATCTTTGACTGTGACGAATACTTTATTGTAATTCATCTGACCCTGAGACGAATTCAAATTCGTCTCAGACAGGGACGAATTCTTTTCTGTAATTTGTCTCATAGAGGGACGAATTTTTGTCTGTAAATTTTCAGAGCCGAAGATCAGAAACAACAAGTCTAGGCAGAAAAGAGGTAAGGTTCCAAAACTGTCCTTGTCATTTTTTTGATTTTCTGTTTCTATTTTTCTATCAACTTTTGCTTGCTTAGGGAAAGTTGGTTGCTTGCATGTTTCAATTTCAATTAAAATAAACCACACACACATCACGTGGTATCTTTAAACCAAGGAGCTGGTCGTAAGACCCCAACCCTTGATCAAGACCAACGGTGGGTTCATCACCACCTTGGCTTGATTTTGCATCCATTTCCCCGATTGTCACTATTGTTAGGCGTAAATCCTGATGAAAGCTGACCGAGTGTCACTGGGGTGATTCCCATGCGTGCGAGGATAAGTCTTCTATGGTAGGTGTCATTAACAGGACAATCCCCCTTCCGTACCACCTATGTTCCACGTACCATCTGCTCTCACGTACCTATAGTTTCCCTCTCGTAAGGGCGGGTATATAGAGAGGTTGGTATATCGGTCCGACAATGGTATATTGAAGGGGCGACCATTTATGGGAGTCATATGAGCCAACATTCTGCATTTAAACGTTCTTCAAAACTTGCAAAAACAAAACAAAATCATCAAAATGCACTAAAACTAGTTTAGGACACACCATTAATCTTTAAAAGAGATAATCACCGTTTGTGTATGT
Organism: Wollemia nobilis; assembly: GCA_028583015.1. NCBI lineage: Eukaryota > Viridiplantae > Streptophyta > Pinopsida > Araucariales > Araucariaceae > Wollemia > Wollemia nobilis. The sequence goes on from JAQPPZ010001753.1 coordinate 4,552,162, forward strand.
GTGTGTTCATTTTTGCTTAGTGTAACAAAAAAAAATCAAAAATCATAAACAAAAAGATAAAAATCTGCTTAGCTAGTAGAAGAGCACCACAATGGTGTACACCCGTAGCCAAGCCCAATCAAGGGCAGATGCTGCGAAAGGTGCACAAAGAGAGGGCGTTGGTCGCCTTCGCTTTAGCCCTGAGGACTTGGCCATACCGCCTTGGCGGTCTGGCCTACAAGAGAGTCCACATCAGGCCACATCAAGAAGGAATTATTGGGACCCCCCTCTGGGGGGTATGCCCATTCAACACAGCCCCTTTCGGGAAGAAGCTTTACATGTAGCACTCAACGTAAATAGAAAACCGCCTTTTGAGGCTAGATATGAGTGGCCACAGCGTGATGAAGCGCTAGAGAGGCACAGTGTCCATGAGGAGAGACAACATGAATATGGCATCTCTCCTTTGCCTCCCATTAGAACTGAAAGACAAAACCCAGAGCGTAGGGCTCTCCACACAGGGTGAGCTAACTCCGCCCGCCCCTTTCACACCCATGAAAGGGAGTACGAGGAAGACCATCGCATTCCTCGAGAACAACATACAGCGTGGGAGCCTTGCATTTCTACACCTGCTAGATATCATGGTCACACATCGAGGCCAGAGCCTCAAGTAAATGCCATCGACCTCGACAGAGGGAAGCGACCCATTGAAATCTCGGATCATCAAGACCGAGGCAAATACATAGGAGAAACATTCAAGCCTCCTGAGCAAAATATGGTGGACCAAATTGACCTGGCAGTCGCCAGACATGCCACCCGCCAAGCCCGAATCACACGGCTTGAGCAAGGTCATCAGGAGTTAGAGCACTTATACCGCCTTAATAAAGAGCGCATGCAGCACGAAGCGGATGAGCTACGTTATAAACTACCTGAGAGGGGGCCAACCCCTCGCACCCAAAAAGCAGAACAATATGAGAGGTATAATCCTTTGGTGCAGGATAGGTCTCCGCGACCTCGTCAAGCTTTGCCTCCGAGACCTTATAGACCTGAGAGGGAGGCCACTCCCCAAAACAATGATGGGTACCCTCAGCGGGGACTCACTCAGGGTCATAGGTCTCGCCCAGAGACTCCTCGAGAAGTTTATGAGGAATATGAACCAGAAATAGAACGGGCCGAAATGCCCTATCAAGGTGGGAGGGCTGCCATTCGGCCACCCCCCCATAGGCCTCCAGTCTCCCATAACTCACAACGGGAGCAAACAAAAGAGGAAGAGATTAAATCTTTCGATGCATACAAAGCGCTATTGGAGCGTTTGGAGTCTGTGGAGACAAAATCTTCTGGGCATCAAAAGCCCATGTTACGTCAACTCCATAGTCATCCAGTGCATCCCTCAGTGCCCACACCTCTTTACCCCGAACATTTCAAGTTGCCTCAGTTGGCAGTCTTTAAGGGTGAAGAGGATGCTCAAGAACATGTCACAAGATTCCTGAGCCAATGCTTTGGCATTCAGGATAATGATGCATTGTTGCTTAGGACATTCATAACCACATTCGCAGGTCCTACCTCGGATTGGTTCACACAATTGCCGAAGCACAGCATAAATAACCTAGATCAATTAGTAGATGCATTCCTTGAACGCTTTGCCTTCAACACCAAGAAGAAGGCGTCACTGAGTGATCTAGCCAGCATCAGGCAATATGAGGAAGAGACAATGGCGGCGTATAGGAATCGATGGAGGGCTCTACTTTCTAAGCTACCCTACCTTCCCCCTATGTCTGACCTCACACAAATGTTTGCACGGAGTTGCTTGAAATCGATCTCTGGGCTATTGCAGCTGCAGCAATACGCCAGCCTAGAAGAAGCTTTGGCGCAAGCCAGAGTTATAGAAGAGATCAAAATACAGGGAGGCAAAATCGCCAAGCCTAAAAAGAAAGAGTGGAACAAAAACACTAAGACCGGGACTACGCAATCACAACCCGCTGTGGTTAATCAAGTTGCGATAAATGTCCCCAAGCCTGTGCAAGAAATACAGCCCCAAAAGGCTAATTATCAGGCAGTGCCTCCTAATTATGAAAGAGAAAATAAAAAATAGGAGCAAAATCAGTAGCGTCGCCCTAGGCGACAATTCACCCCTTATGCAGAGTCTAGGGACTCCCTATTTGACCGCTTGTCAACGACAAATTTAATCACCCTTCCAGAAATCCAAACCATAGATCCTAATGCTCCCAAGCCTAAGGGATACAGAGAGGAATTATATTGTAGGTTCCATAGGCGAAGGGGACATGACCTGAATGGATGTTGGAAATTCAAGGGATTAATACAAGATTTGATCGATAATAAAACATTGGCAGTGGACAACCCCATAGCGCCAAATAATCAACAGATGGGGGTTTTCAAGGACCCTTTTCCTGCCCACGAGGCACAGGCAAAACCTCTTCAGGTCAATGAGGTGTGACAGAATCTTCCCATGCAAGGATTTGTGGGAATGATCAGCATAGTGACTAGGAACAAAAAGTACCCAGTAGTTGCCCCAGGGGTGGCTACAAGAGAAGTTCCAACAACGTCGCAACCTCAACAATGCCCTGTGCAGTTGCCTCCGCCTAGACCCGAGGTCACGATACGGACCAAACTCACGCAGAGTTTGTGGACCACATCGGCTAGGCTTTCCATTTATGAGCTTATACAATAGTCAACACCCCATAGGGAAGCTCTCATGGAAATTTTGAAAGCCATCGAGTTGCAGCCTCACGAAGCGAATTCCTTCAATAACTTCGTGGGACATGTAAAATGATGTACGGAGCCGGTCATTACCTTCAGAGAAGATGAGGTTAAAATAGTATCGAATGACATGGCAGATCCACCCTGCACGTTATCGCGCGGGTCAACGGGATCCCGTACAAGAGAGTGTTGGTAGATACTGGCTCGTCCAGTAACATCATTACCACTACAGCATTAAAACATCTAAAGCTGCCAGCCTCTCATATCATGGCTTCCACATACACACTACGAGCATTCAACGATGCGATATGCTCGACAGTCGGCACAATTGTTTTGCCCGTTCAGGTAGGACAAAAGATGATACCTACATTGTGCCATGTTTTGGAAGGCGAGATGGCATACAACATACTGCTAGGGCGGCCATGGATCAGGGACATGAAGTGTGTCCCTTCGATCACTCACCAGTGTCTAAAGTATGCATTTGAAGGAGAAGTACATGTAGTCCCGATGGACTTAGAACCCTTCAAATATTGCAATGCGGTGCAATTAATGCCTCAATCGACCCTCCCATCAACGCACTTGGATTTCCAGTTAAATCCATCTAAATAGGGTCCAATGTCGCGGGCACCACTGGTGAATAAATCATCAAAATCCCAGCCAGGTGAGTCTTCATCATCTGCTCCTTCACTACCAACGCCACCTGTCATGGCTAAACAGAAGGACAAAGGAAAACAGATCCTGGAAGAGGCTCAGCCCCTAGAAGAGGTGTTGCCAACAATATCAACTGTCTCAACAGAAGAAATACCTAGCACAATGGAAGCTGAGGCTCCTAATCCACCCAACATGGAATGGACTCAGGAAGGCCTTCCATTTCCTCCCTCCCAATCATCAACAATTACTGTTGAAATGGCCAGTACGGGCCTGGGGGAGTATCTAGTGTAGAATGTTGTGGCAACGCCCACATTAGAATCAGTACAGGACATGGGGAGACCTCGCCTTCCCATAGGGACAGTTGTTCCTCTAGGTTACCCACCAAACCAGACTAATTTTGTGTATGGGGGCCTTGATCATGGTCCTGAACCATGCAAGCAAAAGGACGAGGACGAAGAGCCTTTTGCCAAAAATGTCAATTATCTGTCAAACCCGGACTTCGCTCTGAGATATCTCGGCCAATGCAATTGGCATGGATACGGAGCTAGGCAGGTATGAGCAAGGGGTGCGTGTCCTTTGCCAGCCAAGATACCAAATGCCGTATGATAAGTCGGGAGTAGGGTTCAACCACCCCCTGCCCTTAGACATCTTGGTGGAAAACATGCAAGGCCTAGGAATAGGCAACAAGGGTGGATTGGCATCAGATCCTTATGCCAACCCAAATACAGAATATACATTGGGAGATTACCTCCCATGGTCAACAACCACCCTTGGTAACATCAATAATCCCTCTCCTTTGCTAGAGAGAGGTGAAAGTTTGGACACTAACTCCCAAGGAGAGCATAAACGGTGTCCAGAGATCTTTTTGAAACTATTCCCTTTAGAGGTTCCAATTGAACCAGTGCAATGTCAAGAGAATCAGGTCCCCCCACCGAGTGTGGAACAACAGCGATGGGATCAGATTAATTTGCTCGAACAAGATGAGCATAATATGTCGCAAACAGCTGTCGGGGCCAACGAGGGCCTTTGGATCACCGACAATGATTACGAAGATGAAACTGAGATGGACTATCTTAATCATGCATGACGGCACAATCACCCTGTAACCCATGAAGAACTGATGGCACAACTAGGCATAAGGTTAGGGCATGAATGGTACGTAGACCCAGTAGGGTGGGACCAAGTGTTGAATCTATGGCTCCAAGCTTACGACGAGCACCGTCCACCCCGAGACCCTATAATGACATCAGTGCCGAGGGAAGACCCTGTCTTCCTATCAGCACATAGGGCAGATCCGTTCGTGCCCGTTCCCCTAGAGCCAGATCCAGAGTATAGGGAGCATCCAGAATGTTCGAGTTATCATACCCATGGTAATGGAGACCAAATTCATTCCATCCACATGATCTCCATTGATTTGACCGCACCCATCCGCAATCCGGCCGATCCAGCATGGTCATTGCATCTAGACACGAGATGCCATCGATTGGGATCGCGTCAATTCACCTCTCTCACCATCAGAGTACTGGCCTTTCGGTAAGATGCCTCATTTTACCCCAGGGACAACTCAAGATATTTTTTAGGCTGAAGAGGAACCCGAGGTTCCCAACGTAGACTTAAATTCAGCTGATGATATCCATTTGATCCCGACTCCACATCAGTTGGAGGACGGATCCCACATGTCAGTCGAGGAGATGACTGACGTAGATATCGGCTTGGATCCAATGAATCCATAGATTATCAAGTTGGGGGTAAGCTTATCCCCTGAAGAGCAAGCCGACTACATTGCCCTTCTCAAAGAGAAGAAGGAGGTTTTTGCATGGTCATACAAGGATATGCCAGGACTAGACCCGTAGCTAGTCACGCATAATTTAACGCTTGATCCGACAATCAAGCCCGTAAAGCAAAAACTACGTAAGATGCACCCAACAGTGGCCTTGATGGTCAAAGATGAATTGCAAAAGCTGTTGGATGCACAGTTTGTCATCTGCATGGATTATCCGCCATGGTTGTCCAACATGGTGCCCGTCAAAAAGCCCGACGGGAGGATTCGCATATGCACTAATTTTTGAGATCTAAACAAAGCGAGTCCTAAGGATGATTTCCCCTTGTCGAGCATCGACGCATTGGTAGACGCTACAGTAGGTCACGAAATGCTCTCCCTCATGGATGGTTTCTCAGGATACAATCAGATTCGTATCAATCCTGAAGACCAACTAAAAATGGCGTTCACAATGCCTTGGGGGACATTTTGTTATAAGGTCATGCCTTTTGGCCTTAAAAATGCTGGTGCCACCTACCAACGTGCCATGACGTACATCTTCCATGACTACATGCATAAAACTTTGGAATATTACATGGATGATTTGTTAGCCAAGTCTCTGTTGCGCTCAAATCATATCGATGACTTAAGCAAGATCCTCGATCGCCTCATGGAGCATAAAGTTAGACTAAATCCCAAGAAGTGCGTATTTGGCATCACATCTGGAAAACTCTTGGGTTTCATAGTCTCAAAGCGAGGCATCGAGGTGGACCCAAAGAAAGTCAAGGCAATCCTTGAAATGGTTCCCCCAACTACCATTAAGCAGCTCAGAAGTCTGCAGGGAAAGGTCGCGTCAATTAAGCGTTTCATAGCGCAATTATCTGACAAGTGCCGACCCATGAACAAATTATTGCACAAGGGGGTTACATTTCACTGGGATGACGAGTGCCAGTCAACCTTTGACGACATCAAACAATACTTGGCTTCGTCACCAGTATTGGCACCACCTAGACCAGGAGTGTCATTCTACTTATACATCTCAGCTATTGAGGTGGCACTGGGCGCCATGCTAGCCCAGAAGAATGAACTTCACAAGGAACAGGCTACTTACTATCTTAGCCGCACCTTGGTCAGTTATGAACTTAACTATGCATACGTCGAGAAACTCTACTTGGTAGTGGTGTTTGCTACCAAAAAGCTATGCCACTACATGCTGAGCAACACTACGTATGTTGTGTCTAAGGAGAATCCATTGCGATACATGATGAGTCATACTTATCATAGTAGTCGCACGGCGAAATGGATCATGTTGTTGACGGAATTTGACATAGAGTTTATTGGACAAAAATCTATCAAAGGACAAGTCATAGCCGATCAACTAGCAGAGGCTCCTCTCGAAGACGATCAGCCTCTAGTCATAGAACTACCCGATGATGGGGTCTTCCATGTCTCAGAATCGCCAGATTTTGATGAGCCTGAGTCACAGGCCGACATAACCCTATTTTTTGATGGTTCTAAATGTGAGCAAGGTGGTGGCGTGGGAATAGTATTCTTCACACCGCAGGGTGCTCCAATGCCCCTGTCATTTAAATTAAACTTCCCGTGCACCAACAATAATGCAGAGTATGAAGCCTTGCTCATAGGTCTTCAGACAACAATCACCATGAACATCAAATGACTGAACATCTTTGGTGATTCGCTGTTAATTGTCAATCAAGTCAAAGGGGTATATCAATGCAAATGCCCAGTTCTGCAGGCTTATAAAGCCCTTGTGGACAAATTCCTGGCAAAACTTGAGTGGTATGACATCGAGGCACTCCCTCGGTCATCGAATCATTTTGTGGACACAATGGCCTCCTTGGGGTCACTAATTCCGCAAGACCTTTTCGATGATATGACAACCATTCAAGTCAAAACCTTATCGCAATCCATGATGGAGCGTGCAAGCTCTGACTTGACGCCAGGAATCCACATGATCCAGATTGAACCATCCTCGGATAAGTTCTTTCGAATCCATGATCATTTGAAACATGCTAATTGGGGATCCTTGTTCTCCCCTACTCCCATTAATAGCAACACAATGCTATTCTTACAAGTTCTATCCCGTTCAGCATTTGCTAGGGATGAACTTCAAGAGGGATTGGTTGTTCATACCATCGAGGTTTTCGATCAATAGGACTAGTATTTACCCATTAGAGACTACCTCAAGTTAGGTAATCTCTCGCTTGGATTGACGCATGCCACAAAATGAGCATTCAAGAAGAAAGCGGCTAAGTATGTCTTGATAGGAGACATTTTGTACCGTCGCAGCTATGAAGGAATCCTCCTTCGTTGCTTGGACCAGCAAGAGTCCACTTGGGCAGTCGCCCAAGCGCACGATGGTACATGTGGTGGCCACTTCAGTGGTATGGCCATCGCAAAGCGCATTCTTTGCATGGGCTATTATTGGCCATCTTTAGAGCGAGATTGTTGCGCATATGTCAAGAAGTGCGTGAAGTGTCAACATCATGCCAATTTGATGCACGTACCTTCCCAGGCCTTGCAGACAGTCCAGTCTGCTTGGCCATTTTCATAGTGGGGCTTCGATCTAATTGGAAAGATCTCCCCTACGTCGTCAGGCCATCACACATTTATCATAACGGCCACAGAGTATTTTACCAAGTGGGTGGAAGCAATTTCGCTTACCTCTACGACAGGACCCCGCATTGTGGAGTTCATTTTGCATAACATCATATGTCATTTTGGTATTCCATCCAAAATAGTCTCGGATAATGGGACGCCATTCAAGAACAAAGACGTGCGTGCTTTGACCACAAAGTACAAAATTTAGCATAGTTTTTTGACACCCTATTATCCGTAGGCGAATGGGCAAGCAGAGGCGTCAAACAAAATGCTAGTTGCCATCCTTAAAAAGATGGTCACAGACAGTCATAAGGATTGGCACATCCAAATCCCACTTGCCCTATGGGCCTATCGCACTAGCATTCGGACGCCCACTAGGGCCACTCCATTTTTGCTAGTGTATGGCTCCGAGGCAGTCATGCCTCTAGAGTTGGAGATTCCTTCCCTACGCATATCAATGCAGGAGTTCATCGATGATGACACTGCACGGCAGGCCCGGTTAGACCAGCTTACGTTGCTTGACGAATGACGCGTTAATGCTCTCGAGCATTTACGTATTTATCAAGAGCGACTTAAGAAAGCTTACAACATGAAAGTTCACCTCGAGGGACTTTCGGGTTGGTGATTTGGTTTTGAAGGAAAACCAACAGAATTCTAGTTTGTCGTCCCACCTAAGGGACAAGTTCGTGGCAAATTGGTTAGGTCCATATGTCATTGATAGCAAAATAGGACCCGAGACATACCGGCTAGCCTCTCTTGATGGAATCAAGGAAACAGAACCCTTGAACATCAGTCATTTGCGCCCATTCCATATCTAAGAGAGCCATATCCCAAAATTGCTCCAAGGATCCCTAAAATCGCTTGGTCAATCCCAAAATGCTCCAAGGATCTCTAAAATCGCTTGGTCAATCCCAAAATGCTCCAAGGATCCCTAAAATCACTTGGTCAATCCCAAAATGCTCCAAGGATCTCTAAAATCGCTTGGTCAAATCCCAAAATGCTCCAAGGATTTCCACAATCGCTTGGTCAAAAATAAGAAAAGTCAAAAATCAAAAATCATCAAAAATAACAAAAATTTGCATCTCATTTCTAGGCATGCTCAAATTCATCAATAGAGAGCTCTTCTCGCATCTCATCTTCATATTCACAAAAATCAATCCATCAAAAATACAAAAATATGTAGCTGCATTAAGCATCGCACCCATACATTGCATATTTGTGGTCGTAAAGGTCAAAGGCACCATAGACTGTAATTATTCTGCTAAGTCCATCTTGTTCCACACTTTTCCATTTTACAAAACAGCAAACAAATGCCATTTACTATTGTTTACCACAATAGAGTCAGTGGTCTTATAATGTATCAAGAGTTTTCGTAATTCAGTCATCATTTTGCTCTTTAGCCACGTAATGTACCGAGTCAGACAGATTTTACGAAGGTAGAGTTACACTTGAAATACGCCTTGTTACGTAGCATCCCAACACAAATTACAACACATAAAAATTCCCAAGTTGTGTGAACGAAAGATGAAACCTGCATAGTAATCCAGGTCACCATAAGCGAAATGGTTATCTTGCTCATCCCCCTGTGCGAATGGTTCTAGAATGCTGAGAATTGATAAAAGGACGAGCTCTTCCCTATTCATTCACCTTAATATACAGTGGTTTTTACCACTACCAAATCCCAATCATAGTTGGTTCCCAAAGTTGTAAGGATTCGTACTACACGTCCCTGCCAAGGATGGGTAGTCATCCCCAAGACCTAAAAGGATCAACGCCATTCACGAACAAAATTCCAATAAATCATCATCCTAACACTTTCCATTCACCTTTGGTCTCCAAGTCGTAAGGATTCGTACTATCCGCCCCTAACCAGGATGGGTAGTCGTCCCCAAGGCCTAAAAGATCAATGCCCTTACTTCATAATCTCCATCATCCCCTTGGTCCCCAACGTCGTAAGGATTCGTACTATCCGCCCCTAACCAGGATGGGTAGTCATCCCCAAGGCCACGAGGATCAAAGCCATTCACAAGCTCAAACTCACAACCGCTCAAAATACAAAATCAAGTAACAGTGGTTATCACCACTATTCAAAATCCTTGCTCAAAAAGAAAAACAAATAGAAAAATAAACAGTGATTTGCATCACTATATAGACGAGCAAGTCTCCCAAATCATTCAGCCAATAAATAACCTGAACTTGAATCTTTGGAATTCTCAGCATTCGAAAACCATCTAGGTGATCCTCATTACAGGTTTGGTTGACAGCCTATCTGGCAATGGTGGTATCCTACCCGCATGACGATATGTCTGTCACATTCGCTTTGCATATATGCAGACCAATGTTTGCATAAGGATGAGCTAGCTTATGGTATCCTGGATAACACTGCAGATTAATCTAACTAAATACAACAAAGGAGTTAGTGGAGCTAGTTAGGTGATCCTCAGTACAGGTTCGGTTGAAAGCCCATCTGGCACTGGCGGTATCCTGACAAATACCACATAAATGAACTCAATTGCACACACAGGGATGTGAAATAGCTTGGTCAAAAATGAGTTCGATTCATACCTTGGTCAAAAGTCTTGTAAGACAAAGTACAGTCATGGCTAGTGAGTTAAAACCGTCTGAGTCTCAAAAAACCTTAGCTACATTTCTAAACCAATTGCGCTACTTTTCATCTTTGCAATACCATCAGAAAATACAAAAAAGAGAAAAACCACATGTATACATACAAAGTCATGCATCACAACAATCGCCTAAAAACAAAATAACAGAGTTCTAAACAGTCTATGGTGCCATAGCCAAACATCACAAATCCCATTCATCCATTTCATTTCTGCATATCACATATAAATCAAAAACATTTGCATTCATCATAGCATATGCATCCATCAAAATAAATAAACATGCATACATCCATATTCATCAACCATAATGCATAATATCAAATCATCACATATGCATAACCACAATAAATCCATATATATATATATATATATATATATCATCAAAAAAATGCCCGTAGGCTACAAAACTGGTCCTCAGACCCCGCAATCATATAACAAAACCACCCAACCTAAGGCGTCGACCACCATGATCATGCAGGATCGATGCGACGAGAACTACCCCCCATGGTGTGGGTCCTATGGGACCCCTCAGGATGGCTACTGCTAGCCCCCACATCATGCCTACTATCGCCTCCCTCATCCAATCGCCTACGACGAGATGATGCTGACTGCTCAGTAGCACTGTCCCTCGTCCGGCATGAAGATCCACCTCCCGACGGCTCAGGTAGCCACCCACCGAGGTGGATGACCTCCCTCTCCAAATCTAGCCGGTGTCGGCACCACTCTACCTCCCGTCGATGGTAGTAAGCTACTGCATCATCGCGCTACACCAAAACCCTATCCCGCTTTGCTAGCTGAGCCCGTAGGAGATCCCTCTCCCGCAGCGCATCCCCCAGCTCCTGATCTCGCATCCGTAGTAGCTCTATCAATCGTGCATTCTTAGCGCGTACCCCGGACTCCATCTCCTCCGTATCCGCCTGAAGCATAGGACTCTCGGAACAGCCGCCTGCTCTGGCTCCCACTGCTCCGCCATGTCCTGCATGTCCGGCTGATCCGGAGCCCCCAAATCTACATCCTCACCCCCCACCTCAACCATGTTCGCATCCTCCAACGGAGCTCCCCAATCATCCCCTGGTGCCTCAGCACCCTCTACCGCCTCCACACCTCCCAATGGCCCCTCTCCTCGCCATCGTCATAGTACCCACCACGAGTCATACTCAGTGGTAGTCCCGACGTCATCCACATCCGGGACATCGATCACCACATCTGAATCCTCGCCCAATGGCGCGATGACCGGTCGATCTAGAGTCCTCTCATCTCCCCGACATCGATAGACCACGGGCTCACCAGGCAACCCCTGGTGCACCCCAAACTATCGTGTAACCCGGCTATATGAGAAGAACTCATGCTCGGTCCCGTGTCACCCAATCAACCACCGCTCCCTGTACCCGTCGGAGCCACTCTCCAGCCTCCGGCCAGGCTGGACAGTCCCGATAAGGGCGCCAAACCACCTCCCCTAGAGTGAGCCGAGAGAAGGCATCGGCATAGTGCCCTACGGCACCTGCCCACCGTCGACTCTCCCTGCTCTCCGGACCGCCGCCACAGAACTGCATAACCTATCTCCTTATCCTCCATCGCCGCCCGAGTCATCCATGGTAACCCGGTTGGCCTCTCAACTGCTATGTGCTGCCAACCCCAGCATTGCAACAGATAACTACAGTTGATCCCCTTACTTCCGATAGCGGACCCCATACAGCTCCCCGTAGAGCTGTGCCAATAGTGTCTGTCCCCATCTCAGGATCAGCGGTGCCTCTATCGGGCACTCTACCAACTGCCACACCAAATCCAGTAGGTTCCATGGGAACCTCACGCCTGACGAGTCAGGTAATAGCATGTTAGAAATGAGGCCCATAAGGAATGCGTGCCTCACTCCTAACACCCCCCTCTCCTGCCACCATCCAACCAAAATCCTGCCAACCTGGCAGTCCACCTCGGCCGTCTCCACTGGGCTCTCTACGCCCAACCGCTCCCCATGCCCGAAGCATCTCATCAGTACAGCGGTCCGCTGATCACGCGACGATGTCCTGATGGGCAGTCCATCTATCGAAATCCGAAAAAGCCGATAGATATCCTCCAAAGTGACAGTCATCTCCCCTGTCGAGAGATGGAAGGTGTTGGTCCACGGATCCCAAAGTTTGATCAGGGCCATCAAATAGGCCTGATCCACGACCACGGCTCCAGTCGAGCCACCTGCTTGAGCCCAAGGGCATCAAGCCACTCCCAGTCAGCCTCAGTCAATAGCCCCCGTGCCTCAGTGAAAGCAATGGGTACACGGTACCGGCTCCTAACAACCTGCAAAAGAAAACACACCAAAAAAATTAATTAAAATCATGGAAAAGAACTATACAACAATAACATGCATATACAATATTGCCTACCAATGTACATCAAAAACAAGCACAAAAATTCAAACAAAAATCAAATTTTCAGTTCTAGGGTTTCTAATCCTAATTGATTAATTTACAAACAAAAATTCAAAATTCAAACAATTTTTCAGTTCAAGGGTTCCTAAATCCTAACTGATAAATTTCAAAAAATAAAACGAAACAAAATTAAAAAAATTAATTTTTCAGTCTTAAGGTTTCTAATCTTAACTGATTAATTTAAAAACAACATAAAAAAATTCAAAAACACAAAAATTACGTCTTAGGGTTTTACGTTCCGTTATCCTAGGGTTTAGTTGTAAGCAAAAGTCTTTACCTAGGTTTTACGCTACGTTTAGTTGTACACTAAGTCTTAGTTGTCTTCAATTCAGTTTCAAGGTTTAAGTTTTAAAAATTTTGAAAAACATCATCACAAAAATAATCAAATAAAACAATTGCAATTTTAAACAAAAATAAACTCTAGGGAGCACTTACTGGTCTCGCTTCGGCTCCGCCGCTCGATCTAGTTTGTGTACTCATGATGGCAGGGAAAATCCGGCAGTGCTTCGCATCGTAGAATTAACCTCCTCCTCCCTAGAGCTCCAAATCGCAAGAAAAATTAGATGCAAATGAGCCCAAACTCAAGTTTTGGCCCTTAAATAGGCCTTTTGAGCTGCAATTCATCCTTCCCTGGGACGAGCGCTCTAGTTAGCGCTCGTCCCACCCAGGGACGAATTCTAAAGCTGGAATTCGTCCCACCCTGGGACGAATTCAGGGCAAAAACTTCAAAAACATCAAAAATTGGACAAAAATGCACTAAAATAGATAATAAATTTGCCCGATGAGAGTGTTGTTGCACTTGACATCCCGGGCATACAAAATAGACGTTGGGGTCACAAATTGTCATTATCCTACTCCCTAAGAAGGCTATCTTAGCCGGACCGCTCCATGGGAAGACGGATTTTTGCCAATTTCAGCTCCAAACAACATCGCAAAAAGGGTTAACACCCACCAAAAATAGGTCTAAATGTTGGAAAAATTGCACATGCTTAACGATAAACCATCTAAAGGCACCCTTGCACAAGTCATCTTGGGTCAAGCGACTCGTCGCTTTTCTCACGAAGGTCATTCCCTCATCGATTCGTCGCTTGAGGGGGTAGTCACACTTAGTCACCAATCAACAAACACACACCCAATCAAGGCAATGACATGCATTCAAAGAATCATTGACAAAGACAATCACGCTCCTGCTTGGGGCAGTAAACAAGCAATAATCACAAATTGATCAAACACTTGGCATTCCCGAATCATGAACACAAGGTTTCCCCCCGTGGACAAAAGGTTGCGCCCTTTGCCTATTCATGACTGATCAATGTCCAAGCTCAAGTCACACCTCACCAAAATAGGTTAATACTTGAAATCAAATTCCTTAGCTCGTCAGAAGCAAGGATTCAAGAATGCATGCCCTTTCCATGCTTGGGGCATCAAAAGTTGGTTAGGTTACCAAGAAACCCTAATCATTAGTGCTTTGGTTATCTATTTTTGCTCGACGCTGCGCCATGCATAGCGCATCCCAAAAAGGGGCATCTGTAGACACCAAAACAGCACCAATCCGATTATGTGACTACAAACACTGATCGCTTTGACACACACAGCCCCTAGGGCAGCCCTCAGAGGTTAAACAGTGGTCCTAACCACTTTTATAGCAATTTTGTAAGGTCAAAAGGCAATTTGGCACATTCAGGCACTTTGCTCAGTATTCGTCTCACCCAGGGATGAATTCTAACTGGGATTCGTCTCACCCAGGGACGAATTCTAAATTCGTCTTTGGTCAGGACGAATTCCAGGTTTAACGGGCAAAAAGAAGAATGCCGCCAAGTGGCAGCCGAGGACAGTCAATTATTGCCTCCTGCCGTGCATGCGCGTGTAGGTGGGTAGATTGGCGGTTAGAGGACTGTCACAAAGGCAATCATGGAAGCCCAAGTCAGGGAGGAGTCTCCTCCCTCTTGGGAAGGCATGGCCGCCACATGGCATCCCTGCATGCCCCTCCAAAGAGACCCCCTGGGTCTATAAAATGGTGGACTTTCCCACCCAAAAGAGGACAGGTTGGAGGCATTTTCAAGCAACGAAGTGCTGCCAAATTGAACACCCTATTGCACCCTTTTTCGATTCACCTTTTCACATCCCTTAATCTCTTTCGCAAGAGAGGTTATTGGGTGGCTTTTGGAAGTGTGGATCCGAACCCAAACCCAACATTTGACCACCTTAATCCACCAATTTGCCGACAACCCAATCCTAAGAGATTTTGGGCCCATCCCTAGTGGATTGGTGCCAAAATCAAGTTCCAACGGTGGGTGGCCCACTTGGGCGCCCCACACTTTTCTTTTAAGTTTCATTTTAATCTATTATGTTATCACTTGTTTATCTTCTATTACATGCTATGTTGTTTAGGTAGTTTCTGATTTTGATTCCATAAGATTTTTATCAAATATTATCATGCTTTGTCGATTTTGTGGCCCTCACTAACTTGCAGGTAGCGACGTCGAATTCCCATGGATAGAGGCCAAATTGGGAGAATCCGACCATCTGGGTCGTCCCAAAATGGCCCCAATTACTTAACCCCTCTGTTTGCAGATCTTCTGGAGGTCCCGAGGTTTGACATTTAGACGGCATCACTTCGGCTTTTCATCACAGGCGAATTCGTCCTACCCGGGGACGAATTACAGCAGAATTCATCCTGACCAGGGATGAATTTTAGTTGAATGCAGATTGGCCGACTGTTTCGATGGCAGTGGCCCTCTGGTAATGTTTCCTGGTTCATGTTCAAATTGCAAGTCATTTGGAATCAGTTTAGTCATCATTTTATTAGGTTTTATGCATGCATCTTTTATCATTTTAGAGAACAAGTGCTTCTTCTTTGCAACAAGTGCTACTAACAATGTCGTTGTGTCTCTGAACGCAGGATAAGCAGCGAGAAGTGAGGATTCATCAGCATAAGCGGCGGCAACACTTTGGCCCGCCCATTTCAAATGTGGGCATGCGGAAGAAGGATTATTGATCACGATTGTAACCAAAATCCATTTAACGCTCCTAACCCCTAAAAAGGGAGGAGGCGATCTTGTAACCGAGGTTAAAGAGTTAAATAAAAGGGCTGTGATTTCTCTAAATTCTTGTATCTCATTTCAATGTTGCCTCTTTCGTTTAATGCACTTCACATTTTAGGACTTAAGCGTTAGTTTTGATTTTGAATGCATCGAAATAGTGTTTCCTTCGCCCAGAATCTCGTGCTTTTAGGTTAATTTTCTAATAATTTATAAACCAACAAATATAAAATTAAAAAGTAAAGCACTCTACAATTCCAAACATTGTATACTACATGTGTATAATATGAAGTATTATAAATTTAATGGTGTTATCCTCTAGACTACTAAAATTTCCACATCATTGATAATGAAGGACAATGGGTTCAATAAATAAGAAATATCATAGATATGAGTGCAAAAGGAATAATCGTATAAATAAGAACTTGTCTAAACCTGGAACAAATAGTAAACAACTATAAAATGTTTGGATTTTAATTTTTATTTTGAATTGGTTATATGGGATTAGAGTGGGACATGTCCATATTACATCATGACCAAATGGTGGTATTACAACAAGTTTTGCAATTAAGCATTACCACCTTGCAAGATTGAACCTTGCTCTCCATTTTGAATGTTAAAATATTCAAAAGATTAAGCTAATACCATATAATATTTGAATTTAAATTTTAAACATATTTTTTATTATTATTATTATTATTATTATTATTATTATTATTATTAATTTTATAATACTTAATACATATAAAATTAAAATTTAGTAAGTTTTTTAAATTTTAAATAGAAATAACACTTACCCATGACATGTCCAAAATGTGTCATTTGCTACATGTGTATACTTTTCCTACTTCTCCCACAAATCATCCATAAGGGAAAATTTTATAAATAATTTAGAGTGGCACTTTGATACTATGTGTGAGGTAAGAGTTTTTACTATAAGTAGGGTTACCTCACATTTTTCAATTTTGTAATAGTACTAGTTAGATAAAATCATAATAATAATAATAATAATAATTATTATTATTATTATGCTAATTCTAAGAAAGCTTCTATTCTTAATAAAAATAATTGATTTCTTTATAGAATAATATCCACTTATGGGAAAGTGTCGTAAACATTTTCATTGTAATCAAGTTCTATGATGTGCTTTTTATCAATATCTAATAGTTATAAATTATGACTTACTTTGATATTAGTTTTCAAATTTATATTGAAATCATTGCTTTGTAGCCACTTACACCATTCAAACCTCTTTCCTTTGATAAATGTTAATGTTACAATCACTAGAGTTAGAATATGATGATAAAAATGGATTACCTTCATAATTATAAATTTATTTTTTTAATTTTCATGCTATGATAAGTCTACTAGATAGATGATTAATACTATAATTTTTTATTAAAAATTCCCTAGATTTATTACAAATTATTAATTACATTTTAGAGTTTTAAATTGAAATATTTCCATCAACCTACTTGAGTATTTATTTGTCTCATAAAGAAAATAAAAAAGAGTTTTGGATATCTTATTTGGATAGAATGAAAGCTTGTTTATCTTATTGGGTCTCTCATCTAGATAGAATGAAAGCTTATTTGACTGGTTGGAAAGGTAAGTTCTTAACCATAATATGAAGGCTATAAATTCTAAGGACTACATTGCAATATATATCTATTTATTTGATGTCACTTTCAAGATTTCCAACATCTATAACATCAAAAATTGATCAAATCCAAAGACGCTTTCTTTGGAAAAGATATGACAAAATTTTAGGTTTTCTCTTTGTAAGTGGGATAGAGTTTGTAACAAAAAGAATATTAGAATGCTAGGATTGCAAAATTAATCTTAAAAAGAATATTTGGATGGAGATTATTTAGATATCAAGGAATGAAATGGGCAAAAATATTACTTTAAAAATATATAGGTTATTTTGATGAAATAAAATTATTTAAGAAAAGAACCTTAAAGAAAGGATTGCCAATATGTAATTCCATATCATATAGTACATAATTGATCAATAAATATATTATATGGTCATCTATAAGGGTAATTATTCATTTTTTGTTATAATATATGGTTAAATCCTTATCCTCTTATTTCTAATTGAAAATGGTAACCATAGGCTCGAGCATTCCTAGCTTATGAAGATTAAAAGGTCAAATTATATTAATATGAGCACAAAATATAAATCATAAATTTCTATTAGTAACCTTGTTGAAAGAGGGAAACTTAAACAAATTGTAGATGAACTTCAAAAGATGCTTCAAGAGTTTTATTTACTAATTTTTACATGAAAGGATGATTTTATTTGGAATCTCTCAAAATATGGTGGATACTCTATCAATTTGGAATACGAGGATTAAGAGCAACTGAAATTTATTATTCCTAAATATTTATCTTGGAAGAAAATTTAGTCACTAAAAGCTCTCACTAAGATGTCAATATTCATTTGTTTAGTAGTTCAAAGTGATATTAGTATAGGAGATAGTCTACAAATAAGAGGATGGCATGGACCTTTTAGATATACATTGTGTGAGAAGGATTTAGAAACATCAAACCATTTTGTTCTTCATTGTTCCTTTGTTCATACCATTTGGTCTTAGTTATTTTTAAAATATAAAAATTACTGGGTAGTTCCAGTAACATTGAAAGAGTTGATCAAATGATAGATTAACTATTTTAAAAATAAAGTATTATCTATTCTATGGAGGTTTGGTCGTACCATTATTTTTTGAAATATATGAATTGATAATAGAATTTAAAAAAAAAATCTCAAAATCATGCTCTATTTTGGAATTGTATTATTGTCTCTCTTATAGGATGTTTATAGATATAGTGCTCCTCATGGAAAGTCTCAAGTGTAAAAAGAGGTGGTAACAACTTGGTTATAGGACTTGAACATACATGGAAGATTCACTTACAATAAAAAAACATTAATACAAAGGATATATTTTGATCTAGAGTAAAATAGAATTATAAAAAAATTGGGTTTATCAAAATTAATTTGATGGTGTTTGCAAAGGAAATCTAGAAAATGCTAGTAGAGGTGGTATTTTTTTGCAATAACGAAGGAAAAATTATCTTCACGTATTCATAATCATATAGAACTTCAACTAACAACTATGCAAAGGCTAAGAGGCTCACAAGAATTGAGATTGCAATTTTTTTCAATGGGTTATATGGGATTGAAACGGGCCCCACCCATATTACACCATCACCATATAGTGGTAATACAATAAATCTTGGATAATATCCATGTATTATTTGGCAAGATTAAAACCTGAGTCTCCTCCTTCAAATATTGATGAATCTAATTGGTTGAACTAAGATCACTTGATTATTGACATTGCAAATTGAGAAGGGATGAAAAGATATTTTAATTGAGGGGGATTCATAGATTATCATTAATATTTTCAACAAAAATAGATGAGGGAGTTGGATTAAAAAATATTATTGCTAATGTTCATAGTTTATTATTAAATGCAATCTCTTGGAAATAAGAGCATATCTATATTGAAGGAAATCATGTAGTAGATAATTTAGTCAATTGTAATATTGATTTTCATCTTGATCAAATGTAATTTTTAGAAGGCAACTAGCCTAGTAAAATTTTATGTCATAATAAAAATTATGTCAAGGAGCTAATTTTTGAAACAAGCACATTGCACTTTGACAAAGAATGAGGATATATTTTATAAGAAAAGGAGTAAAAAGTAAGTGATAAAAATGCATGTTCGATACGATTTAGTTAACCTAATCATAAATATAATATTTTGATATATTGTTGGGAGTGTCCCCCAATAGAAGCCACATATAGCTTATTTAAAATATATATTTTTATTAGTTTTTTCTTATTTTAAAGAGTTTACTTACCAAAATTAGGCTACAAGGAAATCCAATTTTGTGGAAGAAATTCTTATCAAATTTATAATGAACAATGATCTATTGACAAATTTGAGAAAATTAAGAAAAACAAAAAATAAATAATTTGAATTAAAATAAAAGCAAACTCATAATTAAGTTATCATTGGATCACTACCATGGATTAAAATTCATCCATATTGATGAAGTGTTTTTCCATTTAGATTTTATAGCCTTGAGAAATCCCAAATAATCTAAATGAAGTTCATCTTATGGAACGTGAGAGGCCTCAATGCCCTGCCCAAACACAAGGAAGTTAGTGCAATAAGAAATCAAGTGAATCCAACTATTATCATGTTGCAAGAAACAAAAACTGATGAGATTTAGTCAAAAAAAGTAGTAAAAAAAAATTGGAATCAAGGGGAGATGGTTTGCAAATCATCCAGAGAAGCATCTGGAGGCCTTATGACTTTTTGGGATCCTCCGATAGTAGAAGGAACCATTATTTAGAAAGATCACAGGGTTCTTAGTGTTTTATTTAAGGAAATAAACAACAACAGGTCGTGGATACTTTCAAATATTGATGCCCCAACTTCAATTCAAGGAAGAGCTTTACTATGGGAGTGCTTAGGCAATCTGAGTGAAATCTTCCATAATATCCCCTAGATTTTGGCTGGGGATTTTAACACTCCTTTTTACCCTTAAAAAAAAATGGATGGAAATGGACCACCTATCAGGAGCATGGATGAGTTCAATGACTTTGTGAACTCCAACATGTTGATGGATGTAAAACTTAGAGGAGCAAATTATACTTAGAGCAATCTGTGGATAGGGTGTCATCTCATTCAAGAAAGGCTTGACAGGTTTTTCTATCAAAGGAGGCTACAACTCTATTCGATGATTCTAACCTACAAGCCCTTCCTAAAATTATCTCTGATCATAATCCTATTTTTTTGGAGATCCCTAACTCTGTATCCTTCAATAAACCTTTCAAATTTCAATTTATGTGGATCAAACATTCTAGTTTTAGATATAACATAATTCAGTGGTAGTAGCAGCCTGTCAGGGGTAGTGCAAATTTTAAACTTGCTGGCAAATTAAAGTTTGCTAAGGAAAATCTTCGAACTTGGAACAAAGAGGTCTTTGGGAACCTCTTTGAAAATAAAAAATAGGTTGTTGAAATTTTGAAGATAATTGATCAGAGGATTCAACATGGTGATGCTGATGAAACTACTAGGTAGGAGGAACAGATAAAACTAGTAGAGTTTCATAACATTTTGATTTTTACAGAAATCTATTTGAGGCAAAAATCAATGGATCTTTGGTTGAAATATGGAGATTCAAATTCCAAGTTTTTTCATGTCACCACACTTAGAAACAAAAGCAATAATAAGATAATTTTTTTAAAAAAAGCAGATGGTTCTATTACTCAGGACATAACATAAATCAAAAAGGAGGCAGTAACTTTTTTCAATTCTATCCTTGGTTAGGAATCACAATGCAATGAGGAGGCCAAAGATATTCTCTTGAAATTTATTCCTAGCATAATAAATGAGGATATAAACCTTAAGCTTCTAGCTTCCTTTTCTTATGAGGAAATTAAGGAAGCCTTATTTAGCATGGACCCAAACAAAGCCCCGTGACCCGATGGCTTTCCCCCTTGTTTCTATAAAGATTTTTGGGACATCGAAAGTGAGGATGTAATTTCTACTATCATAGAATTCCAAGAAAGCAATCATATCCCAAAAGGTATCAACTCTACGTTTATTTCTCTAATTTCTAAGAAGCAAACCCACGAATCTATGGTTGAATTCAAGCCAATCAGTCTATGCAATGTTTCTTACAAGATTCTAACTAAAGCCATTACAAATAGAATAAGAGATGTTCTACCCCGCATCATAGATCCATGTCAAGGAAGATCTATCCACGACAGGTCAATATTGAATGGAGTTATCATAGTTCATGAAGCTCTGCACTCTACTCATAAGACTAACAGGTTTGTTTTTACCCTCAAGCTTGATATGAACAAAGCATTTGATAGGTTAAATTGGGACTTTCTGATTGTTGTCCTCCTTAAGTTTGGTTTTCACCACCAATGGGTTAATTTGATCAAAGAATGCATTTCTAAAGCATGGTTCTCGATTCTAGTTAATGGAACAACTACTAGTTACTTTCAAAGTCGGAGAAAATTGGCATGGGGACCCTATCAGCCCCATGTTATTCATCATTATGATAGAAGCTTTAGGCAGAACCATAAAAAATTCTTGCAGTTCAAGGATAATATCAATAATCAAGACATCTCTCACTAGGGTTGTTTCTCACCAACAATTCATCAATGATACTCTTATATTGACTAAGGCATCAGTGGTTGAGGTCAAAATAATTAAATACATCATGCAACTCTACGAGGACGCTACTGATCAGAAAGTTAATTTCAATAAAATCAAGTTATATTTCTTGAACACCCCCATTCAGAGGCAAGGAAGGATTGCAAAAATTTTAGGGTGTGATATATCAAATCTCCCCACTTCGTATCTTGGTCTCCCTATTTTTATTGATTCTTTGAGAGAGTCAATGTGGGACAAGGTTATTGAAAGAATTCAAAAAAAACTTGCTAGATGGAAAAGTCATCTTCTATCTCAAGTAGGAAATATGACCCTTACTAAAGCCTCTCTTCAGAGCATTCTCATCTATTTCCTCTTTGTTTTCAAATCCCCTATGAAGGTTTTCAAAAAAATTGAGAAACTCCAAAAATAATTTTTATGGACTGGATCAGAGGAGAAAAAAAAGGATACACCTTGTAGGATGGACCAAAGTGTGTAGACCCAGGTAAAATGGGGGCTTAGGTCTAAGCAGAATTGCTCATATGAATTTAGATTTACTAGCTAAGCAGGTGTGGCACCACATTTCTGGTGAAGAAAATGAATGGACATATATCATCAAATGAAAGTATCTTCAAAATATGGAATTTCTAAGTGATTCAGTTCCAATCAAAGGTTCTGCTTTTTGGAAAGCAATTATCAATTGTAAGGAAATCATCAACAAAGGTTTAAGATGTGTTTTAGGAAATGGTGAGAGGATAAATTCTTGGAATGATAGGTGGGCTAAGAATGAACCACTGACACAATATCCTAACTTAGCTTGAATCAGAGATATCATTGAAGAACTCATTGGCAAAAATGTCTCTAATTATATGGTTGAGGACAGAGGTAGAATGAAGTGGAAAAAAATAAGAATTCAAGGATTTCAAGTGGAATCAAATGATCTTTGTAACATTCTCGGGAAAAATTTTATCCCCATGAGACCCAAGGAAGATCAAGTGACCTGGGCTCCTACGAAAAACAAGTAGTTCACTATTAAATCAGCTTACAAGCTTCTACTTGATGACGAGAATTTTTTCCTCCAAAAGGACTTAGTTTGGATAAAAAAATTAATTCCAAAAATTGTAGTCTTTTCATGGCTGGTTATCCAAGGAAGAATTTTAACCATTGATAATATGATGCATAAAGGTATTTGTATCACTAATCATTGTTATCTGTGTAGGGCCAATTAGGAGACCATTTATCACATTTTATTTGAGTGCCATTTTTCCTTGACTATTCTAAGTGGGGTTTTTCAGGCCTTCAATATTTCCTAGGTTAAACTAGTCGTCGTACTTGATTTGTTCGTCCAGTGGCCTTACCCTTTTTCATGCCAAAGACTTAGATACTTGTGGAAAATTTTTCTCAATCACTATCTTTGGTAGGTATGGTTAGAAAGAAACCATAGAGTCTTTAATGAGTCTATCCATGATCATCAAACTATCATTTTTAATATCCTATCCTTTGCCAATGATAATGTGAACCTTATCCCTTTTGATAGTCATAAACCTCATCTATAGGAGACGACGATTACTCAATATTTAATCTTAAACTTATTAGATGAGTTTGTGCCTAGGGTAGTTAATCCTAGAGCCAATGTTAAGTGGTCCCCACCTCCTACGGGTTGGTTTAAGCTTATTTTTGATGGAGTGGCTAAGGACAATCCTCGTAGAGCAGGTGCTGGCGACATTGTGTGAGATCATAATGGGAATATGATGCTTGTGTTTTTTGAATATTTGGGAACAAGGATGAATAACAAAATTGAAGCTAGAGCTATGTGGAGAGGTCTTCAAATGACTCAAGACTTAGAAGGCAATTTGATCATAGAAGGAGACTCTATGCATGTTATAAATCTCCTCAATAATTGGAAAATAGATCCTTGGAGGATTAAAACAATTGTTGAAGAGGCTACGATCCTTTTCTAGGGAAGACAGGACATAAAAGCCCAACATGTCTTTTAGGAAGCTAACAAAGTTGTTGATAAGTTGGCCAATTTGGGTGTCGATGGTGATGGACTTTTCAAATGGGAACACGGTGTCCCGAGAGAAGTAGAGGAGCTTATTCAACAAGAATGCCAAGAATTATAGTTGAATTTACCAACAAGGAAGGAACTGTAAGTTCGAAGGCTATGAGTATTCCCATCTCTTTTTTAAAATGGACTCACAATAAAAATTATCCGAGTTGTCATTCTTGGTGGATGCTGCTTAGAAATACCACAAAGACTAATGGCGACAATCACATGTCAGATAACATGGCTCCTAGTCGTCTTAGTAATTTAAGGTTGATAATCACAGGGTAGGAAAGAAACAACAATATAAGACTTTGAACCAGAGCCATGTGGACCACCAAATAGCCACCACCATAAATCTAGCCAGCAGGTTCACTTCTCCAAGGTTGATTGGCCAAGATGGGATGTGGTCCCAAAGCATGTCATATACGAAAGAAAGTAATTACCAAATAATTATTAAGAGTAATTGTCAATACAGAGCTTGTGGGAGTTTTTTTCAGTACTCTGCTATGTGTGTCTACAGCTTTTTGTTTCTCCATTGTTTCAAGGAAGGGATATGTGTCTATTTCTTTTTTTGTAATTATGATGTAGGTGTATTTTCTCGGGGTATACCCAAAATGTTGTATGGAAAGTTTTTTTTTGATAATAAGCTATGTACCTTACCGAATGTAATGTCTTTGACGGTATGTAAATTTTACATATATAGGATCCTTAGTAAAGACATGTTCATCAACAACCCTGGGCTGATTTTTATAAAATGTTTTGGGTCAACTTGTAAAACCCAGTATTAATGCTATAGTTTCTTATCTACCAAAAAAAATATTTTATAGCCTTGAACACTTTAATAAAATATCCATTATAATATATTTATAAAAAAAATTGCACAACCTAATTTTAATAACCAAAGGAATATATTAAAAATATTTGTATATAAGAAGAATATAATGTGTAATGTAGAATCAACTGAAACAATGATGCAATCACTAGAACCTTTGTTGTGTGCCTTGTTATATATGTTGTTATAGATTCAAGCATCCATATTGGATTACAAAAATAGAAACAACTAGGAGTTGTCATCATGGCACATGGAAAACCTCTTTAAGAGACTATTTCTTTTATTATTGTTGTTGTTCCTTTTAGTTGTAGCTCTAGAAATGAAAGTAGACATTGATTTCTTTCATTGTTCATGGTAAAACATAGGAAGTTGTTAAAGAGGTGTGTCTAACTCAAATCCATAGAAATAGGCACAATGTTCCCTCTTTCTCTTGTTCTTGTTTTTGCCCCTTCTAAAGTTGTTTACACCATTAGAATTAATAGATCCCTTTTAAAGTTGCTTATACCATTGGAAATTATAGACCCTCCCCTAGATTGCCATTAGAGTAATTTAAATCAAGTACATGTATAATTGAAATCATAGTTGAAAAAGTTGTAACTTGTCAAATACTAAAAACACCAATTTTAGAGAGTTTCTTTGACAACTTAAAAAAACTCAAAAAATTAAAAAAAACCACACAAATTTTTGAAAAAAAAAACAAATTAAAATATACAACTAAAATATAATCCAGAAAAAGCCGACTTTCTACTTTAAAAAAATTCAATTAAAAATCCTGATCATCAAAAGCATACAAAATATCTCAGTGAGTTTTCCATTTTTACTCTTTTTTTCCCTGAGTAACAAGCTTGTTCAATAAAAACCTTCGCTCAGCAATTGTCCACGATCTCAAAAAGCATAGGTCCTTATATGGACACGATCATATTGGAGGGCACCTTTATTTTTCCTCCAGCTTTTGATTATGCAATGGCATGGCCGCTATTTAGGTTACTTTCCAGATACAATTTTCTGCCTTAAACAATATAGTTTCTTCTATCCAGCACATATGTAAATACCCTGTTAGTGTTGTCGTGCAATTATTTTCACTATACAATTGTTGGTCTTTGAGGTCAAGTATGGACTCTTATTGAATGTTAACTGTAACCAAAGCCTGTCGACCTTGAGTTTTATATCTGATGTAGCAAAACAAGAAGGATAAATCTAAATTGTGTTATATTAAGGATAAATTTAAATCGTGATATATTGAAATTATATATAAACACAGAGAAACAGTTATTTTTATTTTGAACATTCATTTCAAAAAGTGATAGATAATCTTCAAATTCTATAGAATTGTGAATCAAAACATTATCCTTCATGGACCTTTGATTACATTTCAAATAAGACATATCTGAGAGTCACTCAAACTACCATTATCACTACAGACTATCACTATGACTACCACTAGTACAGACTATCACTATCACTACCACTCTCACTGTTGGTAAAGACTATGACTACCACTAGTACAGACTATCACTATCACTACCACTATCACTGTCGGTAAAGACTATGACTACCACTAGCACTAGCAGATTACTTTATTATGGTGCAGGGAATAGGTATAATTACAGTAGGTAAAGTCACATAAGTCTTATCAGGATTTCATAGTAGCCGAAAATAGACATTCCTCTCTTAATAACTAGTGCTCTGCAAGTTGGGCTGGTTTGGCTGCACGCGAAACTCATGTGGTGGAGTCACATGAGCAGCAGAAGCACTTGATCCCTCTGGTTCACCAAATGTGGTGCCATAATAGTTTGCCATTTTTGTAAACTACAAAACTGAAAGCAAAATAAATCCTTTATTACAATATCACGAAATTCTAATTTCTTACATGTGGATATTGAAGACGCATCACAGATTTTGTCCACTCCACCTAAATACACAACACAGTGGATAAATAAATAAATCCATTTTAGAATTTCTGAAGAATGAAATGAAGCAAGAGCAGATTTTAGGGTTACCTTCCTTTTCCTGTTGTTATATTCGTACTGTAGACGTTCGATCTGTTTCATAAACCCTAAACGTATTAGCCTGCATCATGATACTCAAATAAAAAAATAGAGGTGAAATGCATCAATTACTTAAAATAGACATTGTCCATGTAAAATACACCTTTCTTTTCCGAACATTCTTCCCTGCAATCTCAAGGGCTTCTTCCATGCAACCCAGCTCCTTTATTTGCAGTGATTCCAGATCCTCACCCATCACACTCCTACACAAAAGATCCTTCTTATATCCAAATTACACAACATTTCCAACCTATATACTCTGACTAATTCATTTTAGTAGTTTACCTTAACTCCGCCTTAAGCTTCTCATTTTCCTTCCTAGCTCGTTTTAGTTGGTAGACAATATTCTGTTTACATTGGATTCCAGACAAGAAAGAAAGGACAATAAATTAAACAAAAAAATTAAATAGGTGCCAAATCCTTGAGCTATTCCATAGCAGCATTAAAATCATCATAGTTAAACCATAGGAGCAAAAATCATCTGAAAAATTATAAGGTTTTGGTAAAGTAGTGTGTAAGGATGTTTGATGTAAAAAATTAAGGATTTGAGTCCGCTTATCGATAATACCTCGTAATCTCATTCCATTAACATTTTAAAATAACATTAGAAAGTTTAAGGTATATGCTTCCTTGTTGTTCAATGTCCCAAATTGGAGTTGCAGAGACACTCTTGTATCTCTCCAAAGTTCTCTTCATACTTTAAACCACAATTAAATTAGAAGGAAAAAGTAAAAAGAAATAACATAACCTCTATTGATGTATCGTAATGTTTGAATCGAAGATATAACTTAGTTAGATGACAAAGTGTCTACTGATATGATGTTAAAATAGAATGAAAATCTATTATAGAAATATGGGCTAGCTTGTATAAGAACACACATGACAATTATCACAAACCTGGAGCTTGAAAATTCAAAGGCTTTTCCTGTGTTACTATAAACGATGACGGCAACATCTGCAGCACACAAGATGGAAAGTTTGTTGGCCTTCTTGAAAAGCCCAGCTCTCCTCTTGGAAAAGGGCACCTGCTTGTTGGTTGTGTTCTCGATCTTGTTGATCTCAATCTTTGCCCTTCCCCATTGTTTTCTCATAGTCTTCCACTGTTTTCACGCGCAAAAATGCAGGCAAATGCTAACTCTAACAATGCGTGGAACTGCCTGGTTTTGATGCAGAGGTTGAGTGGAAAAGACTAGGGCCACAAAAAAATACAAGCAAGAGGGTGACTTGAAACAGAAACCACTTCAATGCTAGGCAGCAGGAAAGGCTCTGGGTGGATGTGACATGCATCGAAATTGTCACTGAGAAGTTTTCTTTGTAGACGAGAAAATTTCTAAGACTGGCATGCCTTGCTCAAAAGGTGAAAGTCTGATAGTGGCATGTTGAATATTGAACAGCTGTGTAAAAGAGAAACACGTTACTGAAAACCCAATGTAAGGTTTTGGAAACACGAGATTCCGGAAGTTGAAAAGAAACACTAAAGCTATGCAATGCAAAACGAAATGTAACGCTTTAATCCTAGAAACTTGAAATGCATGAAACAGGGAAAAAGACGAATTGAGACAAAATGAAAGAAGTATAGACATCACAGCCCTTTTTATTTATACTCTCTCAATATCGGTTACAAAAGTGTCTCCCGCCTTTTCAGGGGCTAGGAGCGTTAACATGTTTTGGTTACAATAGTGACTAGTGATCCTCCTTCCACGTGCCCACATGCAAAATGGGCAGGCCAAAGTGTTGCCGCCGCTGGTGTGAATGAATATTTGATCCTTGCTGCTCCTCCTACATTCAAAGAAACAACAAAATCGTTAGTAGCATCTGTCGAAAAGATGGAAAGTTTGTTCTCTAAAAACAATGAAGGATGCATTCATGAAACTGAATAAAAGGATAAGTGAACTGAATCAAAATAGTCTGCAAATTCCACAGAAACAAGGGAACATCACCAAGAGGTCACTGCAAATGAAACAGTCAGTGATTTCCTTACTAATTTGAATTTTTTCCAGGGCGGGACGGATCCAACTGTAATTCACTCATGGGTAGAACGAATCCTCCTGCAACAAAGCGCCGAAGTGATACTGCCAAAAATGTCATATCTAGGGAGCTCCAAAAGACTTGCAAACTTGGGGTTAGCTAATTGGAGGCATTTTGGAAAGACCCGGATGGTCAGATTTCCCCAATTTGGCTTCCATCGATGGGAATTTGACACTGCTACCTGCAAGTTAGTGAGGACTACAAAAGCGATAAAACATGGTAAAAATTGATCAAAGCATTGTGAAATCAGAATTACAAGCTATTTAAATAGCATAAGATGGAATGCCACATAAAAAAATGACAAAAATAACAATCTGCCATGAATTCTCAATCGTTCTTAAAAATATAAGATTAGGCTCGTAGGAGTGTAGGGCGCCCGGGCGGGCCGCCCACCGTTGGAACCTGATTTTGGCACCAATCCGCTTGGGATGGACCCAAAATCTTTTGTAATGGGTTTTCGGTGAATTGGTAGATCGATGTGGTCAAGTGTCGGGTTTTGGATCCGGATTCACACTTCCAATAACCACCCAATGACCTCCCTTGTGAAAGAGATCAAGGATGTGGAAGAGGTAAATCAAATGTAAAGCATGGAATTAATTTGGCAGCACTTCGTTGCTTAAAAATGCTTCCCACCTGTATTTCTTTGGGTAAGGAAGCTCACCAATTTATAGACCCAAGGGGTACCTTTGGATGGGCATGTAGGGGCGCCACTTGGCGGACATGCCTTCCCAAGAGGGAGGAGATTCCTCCCTGACTTGGGCTCCATGACTGCCCTTGTGACAGTCATCTAACATTCAATCTGCTCACCTACGTGTGCATGCAAGGCAGGGAACATTAATTGACTATCCTTGGCTACCATTTGGTGCAATTTCTCTTTTTGCTCGTTGAACCTGGAATTCGTCCTACCCTGGAGCGAATTTTGTATTCATCCCAAGGGAGGACGGATCCCATTTTGAATTCATCCCGGGGAGGGACAGATTCTAAACAAAATGCCTAGAAGGTGTCAAATTGATCTTTGACTTCCTAAAACTACTATGAGAGTGGTTAGGGCCACTGTTTAACCTCTGGGGGCTGCCCTTGGGGCTGTGTGTGTCAATGCGATAAACCAAACCATGTGTGACCAATAGGCTATCAACCAAACCGGTACTGAGGTTTATCTCATGACCTTCTGAATGCTGAGAGTTCCAAGAATTCAAGCTCAACTCCCTTCTTTTCTTCAATTGTATTGGGATACTTGCTCTTTATAGTGATAATAATCACTGTTTATTTTTTTTGTTATTTTTTTTGTTTTTCTTTTGAGCAAGGGATTTGGATTTCGAGTGATGAGAATCACTATTGTATGTGCCTTTTGATGTGTGCACCTTGGGGGTGATGTCAAATTTTTGGAGTTTTGACATGTGCAAATTTTTGATGTTTTGCAACTTTTGAGAACTTGGGATTCATGGGGAATTGGGTAGGGAGGATGCTTGTCCTTTTGCCAACTCTCAGCATTCTTTGGGGTCATTCACACAAGGGGATGAGCAAGATAACCGTTTCACTTATGGTGACCTGGATTGCTTTGCATGTTTCATATTTCGTTCATGCAACTTGGGAATTTTGTTATATGTTTTAACTTGTGCTAGGATGCTACATAACAGGGTGTGATCCAAGTATAATTCTACCTACGTAAAATCTGTTTGACTTTATACAATTCTTGGCTAGAAATCTAAAGACATCTGAATGACAAAAACTCTAGATACATTAGATGACAACTGATTTATGATATGGCAAAATGGTGATTGTCGTTTATTTTTGTTGTATTGTTTTCAAAATGGAAAATGTGAAAGGTGGTGGATTTGCCAAGTAATGACAGTCTATGGTGCTTTTGCCTTGTGTGATCAACAATATGTAATGTATGGATGTGATGCTTAATGCAACTATTATTTTTGTGTTTTTGATCTTGAAGTATGCATGAGAATGAGATGCATAATTTTTTGTGATTCTTGATTATTTGATTGTTTTTTTTTTGAATTTTCTTGATGATGACCAAGGGATTTCAAGAATCCGTTGGGGCCCTTTTGGGGTGACCAAGTGATTGCGATAATCCTTGGATATTTTGGGGTGACCAAGTGATTGTGATAATCCTTGGAGCTTTTTGGGGTGACCAAGCGATTGCGATAATCCTTGGAGCTTTTCGAGTTTTGACCAAGCGATTGTGATAATCCTTAGAGCTTTTTGGGGTGACCAAGCGATTGTGATAATCCTTAGAGCTTTTTGGGTTTTGACCAAGTGATTGCGATAATCCTTGGAGCTTTTTGGGGTGACCAAGGGATTGTGATAATCCTTGGAGCATTTTTGGGATTGACCAAGTGATTTAAAAATCCTTGGAGCTTTTTGGTTTGACCAAAGAGAGTATGGGCACCTTTGGAGCATTTTTGGGCTTGACCAAGTGATTTAGGAATCCTTGGATCTTTTTGGTTTGACCAAGGGATTGCTGGAATCCTTGGAGATTTTTGGTTTGACCAAGGGATTGCTGGAATCCTTGGAGCTTTTAGGTTTGACCAAGGGATTGTTGGAATCCTTGGAGCTTTTGGGTTTGACCAAGGGATTGCTGGAATCCTTGGAGATTTTGTGCAATGAAGTGCTATCTTTGTGAGGTAATCTTTCCTAATTTTTGAATGAGAACTGGTTTGAGCAAGCTTGGCTCTCCATCAATAAACCCTCATTTTGTGGCTATATAACCAAAAAAAAAAACCCAAAAAACTAAGATGAGCTGGATGGGGCCAAAAATTGGGATGCGCATCCCTCTTATAATAGACAAGCCAAAAATAAATTTTTAAGTCGTAACTCTAAATACATTAGGATATATAGACCTCCGAACAACTCAAAAAGCATAAAAAATTAGGTGAGTAATTTTAAAACCTAATTTTGGGGCACTAGATGATGGAATTTGGCCCCAAAAACTGGGTTTTCTAGGAAAATAGGACTCCAAGGAGTCATATTTGTTTAAAAATCTCCCAACTAGCTCCTTGTCAAATTTCACATCAATCGGAGCTACGGTTGAGAAGTTATGGCCTCGACAAAATGCACTAAAATTTAGGAAAAAATAAAATTTTCCACATTTTGTTGGATGCTCATGCATCATTTATGGGCACCGTTGGGGCACTTTTGGGTTGACCAAAGGGTTTATGGACACATTTGGGGCGTTTTGGGGATGACCAAGCGATTATGGGAATCCTTGGAGCCTTTTGGGTTGACCAAGCGATTACGGGAATCCTTGGAGCCTTTTGGGTTTTGACCAAGTGATTGCGATAATCCTTGGAGCTTTTTGGTTTGGACTATGGCTCTTCAGGGGATAGAGGTACCTCCAGCTTGATGGTCTTTGTGCTTTGGATCTGGCTCTGGAGGTATTGGCACGAATGGATCGGCCCTATGCATGGATAGGAGGACAGGGTCTACCCTCAATATTGATATTGCTATGGAGTCTCTGGGTGGAAGTTGATCTCTGTGTGCCCAAAGTGGTGGATTCAACAATTGGTTCCATTATGCTGGGTTAATGTGCCACTCATGCCCTGGACTTATGTTTATCTATTGAAGTGCATCATCAATATCCATGGGATGTTGATGTTGTCGCATGTGATTGTTGTGGGCCATCTCTGTTTTATCCTCACCTTCGACCAATGAGTCCAGCTCATCAGAATCTGGCGATTCTAATACATGGGAGACTGCATCACCAGGTAGCCCTATGGTCAGAGGTTGATCCTCTTCGAAAGGAGCCTCATGTAAGTTGGGCCTTGGGAGCTCCAAAATATTGGTCTCTATCGACTCTAAGTGCTTTAGCGCTTTGCATGTATCGATGGATTTGAGCTCCTCCTCTTTGGTTGGTTCCTGTTGAGGAACTTGGGGCCTATGGAGGGGTCGCCAGATAGCACCCCCCATGCCTTGGTAGGGAATTTCATCCCGTTATTCTTCTCACTATGATTCCTTAGAGGCTTCTTGATGAATTTCTAAGGGTGGCCCATAAACCTGAGTGGGTTCTTGAGGAAGCCGCCCGTCATTGGTTATAGAAGTGTCATCTCGCTCATGTCTAGGAGGTGTCGAGGGTGGTGCTTGATAAGGTCATGAAGACTTGTCTCGCACCCAGGGGTTGTGCCTCTCATAATGTTTTGTCTTATGTGTGTGAAGGGTTGGAGTCCTCTCTTGCATAGTGTGTTGGAACAACTCATCCTTCTAGTGCTGAAGGCACTCTTTGTTAATATGGTATCATTCCTCTAACTATAGTCGCTCTAGCTCAAGTTGCGTGAGTTACGCCTGACAGGAGACATGTTTGGAAAATTCTAAGATAGTTTGTCTCATCGTCTCATGTCTAGAAGGGCTAGATGCCTCTCCAACATATCTATCTTGGTCATGGCGATCCAAGATCTCTATAGGCCGCCTCCCTTTGTTGATGGGAGCAGCATTTCCTTGAGGCTTTGGCCTCAGTATGCGATCCTGATAGCTAGCAGGTGCGGAAGCACATTGCTCCCATGTTGTATATTGCTCTTGAGGAAGGTAGGGGCCTTCCTTGTCCTCTCTTTCATAAGTGAAAAAGGAATGAGTGAATTTGGCTCGCCCTACCTGAAGATCCGTGTGCTCTGTATTTGACCGATTGTTGCTAACAATGATGCGGGGTGTAGGAGGGATGGCATAGTCATGTGGCCCCCCCTTATGGACCCCCTACCATTCTAGCGCTTCATCGTGCGGTGGCCACTTATAGCGGGTGTCTAAGGGAGTTCTCCCATGGGTATACCCCTCCTGAATGGGTGTGCAGTGTGTTGGGGGTGCCCTTATAGTCCCATTTCGTCAAGGTGCAGAGGGGACTACCTTGTGTGTCAGGCCACCAAGGTGGTATGACCAAATCCTTGGGGCTATACCGGAGGTGACTTGTGCCTCCGTGGACATTCCCCGCAGTGTCCGCCCATGATTGGGCTTGGCTGCAGGTGAACACCATTGTGATACCTCTCTACAAAGTGCGTAGATGCTTTATTTTTATCTTTTGTTTATGATTTTTTTTATTTTTATGCTACACAAAATAGAAATGAGCACACACATACACAAACGATGATTATCTCATTTAAATATTAAAAGTGTGCCCTAAATCTGGTTTTGTGTGTTTTAATGTTTGTTTTTGAAAACCTTTTGAAGAACATTTAAATATAGTATGAAGGCTCTTATGACTCCCATAAATGGTCACCCCTTCGATATACCATTGTCAGGCCGATATACCAACCTCTCTATATACCCGCCCTTACGAGAGGGAAACTATAGGTACGTGAGAGCAGATGGTACGTGGTGCATAGGCGGTACGGAAGGGGTATTGCCCTGTTTATGACACCTACCATAGAAGACTTATCCTCGCGTGCTGGGAATCACCCCAACGACACTCGGTCAACTTTCATTAGGATTTACGTCTAGCAACAGTGACAATCGGGGTAAATGGATGCAAAAATCAAGCCAAGGTGGTGATGAAATCCACCGTTGGTCTTGATCAAGGGCTGGGGTTTTACGACCAGCTCCTTGGTTTAAATTTACCACGTGATGTGTGTGGGGTTTATTTTACTAAATTTGAAACAAGCAACAGCATATTTCCCTAAGCAAGTAGAGATGGACAAAAACAGAAACAAAAAATAGGAAAATAACAGGAGCAGTTTTAGAACTCCTACCCTTTCTCTGCCCAAATCGGCTGTCTCTAACTCTCGACCTAGAAAATGCATAGACAGAAATTCATCTCTGGGTGAGACGAATTCCAGAACAGAATTCATCCTAGGCTGAGACGAATTCGAATTCGTCTCAGGGTCAGATGAATTCCAGTACTGTATTCGCCACAGGCTGGAACGAACCACAGTCAGAGTTCAAAAAATGGTACCTATAAGCACAAAAAAACACAAATTTTGATCAATTTCTTGATCTCAAAAATTAGGGGACAGGGTCCCACCATGATCGCCACTGGAAACATGAGATTTCAGAAGTTGAAAAGAAACACTAAAGCTATGCAATGCAAAACGAAATGTAACACTTTAATCCTAGAAATTTGAAATGCATGAAATAGGGAAAAGAGACGAATTGAGACGAAATGAAAGAAGTATAGAAAGCACAACCCTTTTTATTTATACTCTCTCAATATCGGTTACAAAGATGTCTCCCACTTTTTTAGGGGCTAGGAGCGTTAACATGTTTTGGTTACAATAGTGACTAGTGATCCTCCTTCCGCGTGCCCACATGTAAGATTGGCGGGCCAAAGTGTTTCCGCCACTGGTTTGAATGAATATTTGATCCTTGCTGCTCCTCCTGCATTCAAATAAACAATAAAATTGTTAGTAGCATCTGTCACAAATATGGAAAGTTTGTTCTCTAAAAACAATGAAGGATGCATGCATGAAACTGAATAAAAGGATAAGTGAACTGAATCAAAATAGTCTACAAATTCCATAAAAACAAGGTAACATCACCAAGAAGTCACTGCAAATGAAACAGTTAGGGATTTCCTTACTAATTTGAATTCATTCCGGGGTAGGACGGATCTGACTGTAATTTTCTCCGAGGTAGAACGAATCCTTCTGCAACAAAGCACCAAAGTGATACTTCCCAAAATGTCATGTCTAGGGAGATCCAAAAGACCTGCAAACTTGGGGTTAGCTAATGGGAAGACCCAGATGGTCAGATTTCCCCAATTTGGCCTCCATCAATGGGAATTTGACACCATTACCTACAAGTTAGTGAGGACAACAAAAGTGATAAAACATGGTAAAAATTGATCAAAGCATTGTGAAATCAGAATTACAAGCTATTTAAACAGCATAAGATGGAATGCCACATAAAAAAATGACAAAAAATAACAATCTGCCATGAATTCCCAATCGTTCTTAAAAAAAGAAGATTAGGCTCGCAGTAGTGCGGGGCGCCCGGGTGGGCCGCCCACCGTTGGAACCTGATTTCAGCACCAATCCACTTGGGATGGGCCCAAAATCTCTTGTAATGCGTTGTCAACGAATTGGTAGATCGATGTGGTCAAGTGTCGGGTTTTGGATCCGGATTCACACTTCCAATAACCACCCAATGACCTCCCTTGCGAAAGAGATCAAGGATGTGGAAGAGGTGAATCAAAGGTAAAGCATGGTATCAATTTGGCAGCACTTCGTTGCTTGAAAATGCTTCCAACCTATCTTTCTTTGGGTGAGGAAGCTCACCAATTTATAGACCCAAGGGGTCTCTTTGGATGGGCATGCAGGGGCGCCACATGGAGGCCATGCCTTCCCAAGAGGGAGGAGATTCCTCCCTGACTTGGGCTTCCATGACTGCCCTTGTGACAGTCCTCTAACATTCAATTTGCTCACCTACACACGCATGCAAGGTAGGGAGCATTAATTGACTGTCCTTGGCTACCATTTGGCACAATTTCTCCTTTTGCCAGTTGAACCTAGAATTCATCCTACCCTGGAGAGAATTCTGTATTCGTCCCAGGGGAGGACGGATCCCATTTTGAATTCATCCCAGGGAGGGACGGATTCTGAGCAAAATGCCTAGAAGGTGTCAAATTGATCTCTGACTTCCAAAAACTACTGTGAGAGTGGTTAGGACCACTTTTTAACCTCTGGGGGCTGCCCTTGGGGCTATGTGTGTCAATGCGATCTATGTTTGCAGTCACATAATTGGATTGGTGTTGTTTTGGTGTCTACAGGTTTATGCTTGTCAACTCTATTAACTGAAGTGCCTGCAGTGATGGAGACAAGAGAGGGTTGGGACCACCTGTTGTAACTGAAGTGCCTGTAGTGATGGAAACTAGAGAGGGTTTTGCTTGTCCCATTTGACATGTGAGAATCCAGTAATAATGATATCTTCAGTTAGCTATGTACCATGAATTCTAACCCTATGTTACAAGGACTAAGTTAGGTTGTATATTCACTAGGAACTAGTAAAATAGTATTAAAATTAGTTTAGTAACTTTTATTGCTAGAGGGTTGATTGAATTATTTTAGCAAGTTTCTATGTGCTATCCATAAAAAAATTCACTGAAGAGTGTTTATCCAACCATTCTCCTTTCCCCTCAGTACTTTCCTGCCTTCCCTGATTGTCTCTTCTGGATTCTTGGTGACATTGCCTCTTCTTATGCCCCGACTTGTCAAAGGTTGCAGCTTGTTGTGACTTTCAAATTTCAAATGGGTTGGTAGTTTATGGCCCTCGAGTTGTCCTACTATTCTTTAGGGCCGATTTGTTTAGATTTTTCTCCCTAACTTGCCTTCGTGGGGATGGTGTGAACTCCCTCGGTTCCCCTTCCCTGTGTGTTCTTGCCTCGATTTGTAATACTTTGTTGTCCTTTTGGGTGGGTCTCCCTTATGGAAGTCATCTTGTGCTTTAATTGGCATCTGGGTTTACTTGTTGTATAAGGTTGTGGGACTCCTTTCAAAACCCTCTTTTAATATTAATACCAAAAAAATCTATTCTCCTTTTAAGTTTCTGTTTAATTTTCATTATAAACTTTGTTATAAATAAAATTTTATTATAACTTTTTATTGTAAAATTATATCATTTAATTATATTTTTAGGTTTTCAAATTTTTATTAATACTTCTTTTCAAAAAAAACATTAAATTACTTTGAATTATTCTAAATACTATGTTTTCAACTCAAACCATGTTTCTTTTGATGTTAGCCAAGGATTTGAATTATTCTACAATACTATGTATTCAACTCAAACCATGTTTCTTTTGATGTTAGCCAAGGATTTGAATTATTCTGCAATACTATGTATTCAATTCAAACCATGTTTCTTTTGATGTTAGCCAAAGATTTGAATTATTCTACAATACTATGTATTCAACTCAAACCATGTTTCTTTTGATGTTAGCCAAGGATTTTATTTCAAACTTGTTTGAAAAGTAGTTTTAATCTTGAAAATTTTATATGTTATATTGTTAATAGTAAGAAAAAAATTAAATGAAGTTCATATTCATGAATTCTATATAATTACACCTAGAAATATTTTATAATTATTAAATTTCTTTAAATTAGATCTAAAAACATTTGTTTGAAAAATAAATTCCTTTAACCATTTTCAAATAAATTCGGAGAATAAGAAATCAAGATGGCTATGATCTTTGTCTTTGGATGTATTAAGAATTTGTTTGAACTAGTGTTTTGGACCATCGCTTTAGAACTAACGTTCTTTACCCTAATAGCTTATCATCTTGTACAATATTAGAAAAATGTCTTGTGTAAGTAGTTGCTTGTAGTCAAATTTAACTTATTTATCATTTATTTAGTACTTTACCTTTTAAAGTACATTATTTGGACCGCATCCTCACTATATCAAGAATTAAAATAATATTTTATCAATTATATGTGTATCTCCTCGCAAGATTTCAACTTGGGTTTCCTCAAAAATCAAGGTATTTAAGCAGTGCCATTCAAAATTTTTAAAGATCATTATTTTAAACTGAAATTTTAATTATTTTATTTTATATTTAATTTAGTAATATACTTCTTACAACAAGGTGTCCCTCATTCACCAATCTATCAACCTCTCCATCAATTCCCTCTAGAATCATGACCCCATATGCTTTGGTAACATCTCAAATAATAATAATAATATACTTTTATATAAAGATATTTATTATTGTTTGTGTAATTATTATATACATTAAAATAAATACCCTAAAAATTAGGGAAAAAAATATATTCTTTTAAAATTCAGAATCTAGCAAAGGTTTGTTAGTCTATGTAGATAAGTGTTTTATAACATTAAAAATTTTAATACAAGAATTCCACTTATGATAGGTTGCTTTTAGTAAAGAGCATTAGTAGAAAATGTAACATAATTTACTTATAAAAGAGACTTGTTTGACAATTATAAAGGTTTTGAAAAGGGTATTCAATGTATATTAGCTTCAATATGTTATCTCCAAATATAGTATTCAAAATTAGGGATATTCCTATGGTTATTTGAAGAAGCTAGTTCTTTGGCTAGCTAATTCATTATATCTATATATATATATATATATATAATTTATGGAAAACATCCCAAAAGGGATGCCACTTTCGGGTAAGACCCAAGGAGGCAGGGGTATTATATATATATATATATATAATTTAAAATAACAAATACTCCTATACTTATTTGAAGAATATAACTCTTTGGTGATACTAACATCCAGAGTGGAAATAATAGGATGAGCTATAGGATAAAGGTATAATGATGGGGTGGAATAAAGAATAAATTGAAGACCAACAGACCAAGGTGAGGATTAGATATTGGTGGGTAGGAATTGGAGAATCTCAAAGATGATAAACTTGTGTCACACTCAAAGAAGCAAAGAGAAGAAGAGAGTGTTCTACCTTGAT
This sequence comes from Wollemia nobilis, assembly GCA_028583015.1. Classification (NCBI taxonomy): domain Eukaryota; kingdom Viridiplantae; phylum Streptophyta; class Pinopsida; order Araucariales; family Araucariaceae; genus Wollemia; species Wollemia nobilis. The sequence continues at coordinate 4,591,468 of JAQPPZ010001753.1, forward strand.
TGTCTAGATAACCTATGCATTTTTTATTCTACCTATAATATTTTGTTAATAAATCAAATTTATTTAATTTTTTCTATATAATTTGCCCTAAAAGTATGCTAATTATTATGTGTTGGTAGAAGCATGCATTGGAGGATTTTGTATGCAGTTTTAGAAGTTCAACATAAAGGAGAAAACAATTACAATCTAGAATGCACGTACAATTTTACAAGTAGAAGTTCATATAGAATGAGTCATTGAACTAACCTAAATGAGCTAACTTGGAGAGATATGCCAATGACATTAGAATTACCACTACAAAGGAAGCAATGAAGGTCAACTTGTTAATGGCCATCTAACAATATTATCACATGTCAAGAGCTTATGAACATTGATAATCGACTCGAGGTCTATCAACTAGACTTGATCATTGAATAAATTTATCGTTAGGGATTACATCATCAATAACAAATTTTTAACATAATATTGTTGCCTTGGAGTTGTTGAATAAACTATATTGTCTAAAAAAATTATCAATGTCATCTAACCTTGTTGTCAAGATTACTACCAACATCAACAAAGTTACCCCCTGTCTAAGAGCAAAACAAATTTGCCATCAAGATTTAGATATCAAAATATTTTTATCATTATTAAGGAGTTGATCTATTAATTAGACGTCATCATGATGAGTGCCATAACGGTCTAAAGAAAATATCATCCTGTAGACACCAAAACAGCACCAATCCGATTATGTGACTGCAAACACTGATCGCTTTGACACACACAGCCCCCAGGGCAGCCCTTAGAGGTTAAACAGTGGTCCTAACCACTTTTGTAGCAATTTTGTAAGGTCAAAAGGCAATTTGGCACATTCAGGCACTTTGCTCAGTATTCGTCTCACCCAGGGATGAATTCAAACTGGGATTCGTCTCACCCAGGGACAAATTCTTAATTCATCTTTGGTCAGGACGAACTCCAAGTTTAACAAGCAAAAAGAAGAATGGCGCCAAGTGGCAGCCAAAGACAGTCAATTGATGACTCTTGCCTCGCACATGTGTGTAGGTGGGCAGATGGACCGTTAGAGGACTGTCACAAGGGCATTCATGAAAGCCCAAGTCTTGAAGGACTTTCCTCTCTCATGAGAAGACATGACCGCCACATGGCACCTATGACCACCACATGGTGCTTATGCATGTCTCTCCAAAGAGACCCCCTAGGTCTATAAAATGGTGGATTTTTCCCACCCAAAAGAATAGGAAGGAGGCATTTTCAAGCAACGAAGTGTTGTCGATTTGATACCATGCCTTTGCCCTCTTGATTTACATTTTCCACATCCTTAATATCTTTCGCAATAGAGGTTATTGGGTGGCTATTGGAAGTGTGAATTCAGACCCAAAAACCCGACATTTGACCACTGCAATCCACCAATTTGCTGACAACCCCATCCTAATATATTTTGGGCCCATCCCAAGTGGATTGATGCCAAAATCAAGTGCCAACAGTGGGTGGCCCACTTGGGCGCCCCACACCTTTTGAGTTTCATTCTAATTCATTTTTCTATCATTTGTTCATCTTTCATTTTATTCCCTGTTGATTAGATAGTTTATGTATTCAATCTCACAATGTTTTGATTAGATTTCATCATGTTCTCATCGCTTTTGTTGTCCCACTAACTTGTAGGTAGCGACGCCAAATTCTCGCTGATGGAGGTCAAATTGGGAGAATCCGACCATCTGGGTCGTCCCAAAATGCCCCCAATTAGTTAACCCCCATGCTTGCAGGTACTTTGGACACCCCGAGGCACGACATTTGGACGACATCATTTTGGTTTTGCATCACAGTCGAATTCGTCCTACCCGAGGATGAATTACAGTCGGATTCATCCTACCCAAGGATGAATTATAGTAGAATTTATCCTGCCAGGGGATGAATTTTAGTTTAATGCGAATTGGCCAACTGTTTTGATGGCAGCGGCCCTCTGGTAATATTTTTTGGTCTCTATCGAGTTTGCAGGTTATTTGGAATCATCTTATTTATCGATTTGGCTAATATTTTACATGCATTTTTCATTAATTTTAGAGAACAAACATTTCTTATTTGCATCAGGTGCTACTAACATCTTTGTTGTTTCTTTGATCTCTGGAGGAGTAGCAAAGGTTAAGGACTCATCAACACTAGCGACGACAACATTTTGGCCCACCCATTTCAAATGTGGGCACGCGGAAGGAAGAACATTAAGTCTTGATTGTAACCAAATTCATTTAACGCTCCTAGCCCATGAAAATGGAGGAGATGTCTTTGTAATCGAGATCAAGAGAGTTAAATAAAAGGGCTATGATTTCTCTAATTTCTTGTATCTCATTTCACTTCATCTCTTTCATTTCATGCATTTTACATTTTAGGACTTAAGCGTGTTTGATTTTTAATACATCGCAATTAGTGTTTCTTTCGTTTGGAATCTTGTGCTTTCAGTGGCGATGACGATGGGACACTGTCCCCTAGTTTTAAGATCAAGAAACTGATCAGATTTTTGTGTTTTGTGCTTGATAGGTACCTTTTTCAATTTTTGATTTTAATTCGTCTTTGCCTGTGGCAATTACTTTACTGTAATTCGTTTGACCTTGGGACGAATTCCAATTCATCTCAGGCCGGGATGAATTTTGTTTTGTAATTCGTCTCTGACAGGGATGAATTTTTGTTTGTAAATTCTCAGAACCGAAGATCAGAAATAGTAGGTTTAGGCAGAGTAACATAAGGGTTTTGAAATTGTTCCTATCATTTTTTGTTTTCTATTTTTGTGTTCTTTCAAATTTTGCCTTCTTAAGGAAAGTAGTTGTTGTTGCTTATTTCAATTTTAAATTAAAATAAACCACACACACATCACGTGGTATCTTTAAACCAAGGAGCTGGTCGTAAGACCCCAGCCCTTGATCAAGACCAACGATGGGTTCATCACCACCTTGGCTTTATTTTGCATCCATTTCCATGATTGTCACTGTTGTTAGGCATAAATCCTGATGAAAGCTGACCGAGTGTCGTTGGGGTGATTCCCATGCGCATGAGGATAGGTCTTCTATGGTAGGTGTCATTAACAGGACAATCCCCCTTTTGCACCACCTATGTTCCACGTACCATCTACTCTCACATACCTATATTTTTCCTCTCATAAGGGTGGGTATATAGAGAGGTTGGTATATCGATCCGACAATGGTATATTGAAGGGGTGACCATTTATGGGAGTCATAATGAGCCAACATTCTACATTTAAACGTTCTTCAAAACTTTCAAAAACAAAATGAAATCATCAAAACACACTAAACCAGTCTAGGACACACCATTAATATTTAAAAGAGATAATCACCGTTTGTGTATGCGTGTGTTCATTTCTGCTTAGTGTAACAAAAAAAAATCAGAAAAATCAAAACAAAAGATAAAAATCTACGCATTTTGTCACTCACTCTAAAAGCTCCAAGGATTCCCGTAATCTCTTGGTCACTCCAAAATGCCCCAAAGGTGTCCATGAACCCTTTGGTCAACCCAAAAGTGCCCCGAAGGTGCCCATAAGTGATGCAGGAGCATCCAACAAAATATGGGAAATCTTATATTTTTCCCTAAATTTTAGTGCATCTTGTCGGGGCCATAACTTCTCAACCGTAGCTTCGATTGACTTGAAATTTTAGAGGGAGTTATTTGGGATAATTTTAAACAAATATAATTCCTTGGAATTCTATTTGTCCAAAAAAGTCAGTTTTTAGGGCCAAATTCCATCATCTAGTGCTCCGAAATTAGGTTTTAAATTTGATAACCTAATTTTTTATGCTTTTTGAGCTATTCGGAGGTCAATATATCCTAATGTATTTAGAGTTAGGACTTGAAACTTCATTTTTGTCTTATCTATGGTAAGAAGGATGCGCACCCCAATTTTGGGCCCCATATGACTCATTTCAATTTTAGGGTTTTTTTTTAGAAAGCATCTACGCACTTTGTAGAGAGGCAACACAATGGTGTTCACCCGTAGCCAAGCCCACTCATAGGCAGACGCTACAAAGAATGTCCAAGGAGACACGAGTCACCTCCGTTATAGTCCCAAGGATTTATTCATACCACCTTGGCAACCTGACACACAAGGCAGTCCCCTCCACACCTTAATGGATAGGGACTATAGGGGCACCCCTTCTAGGAGCACTCATGTTCAGCATAGCACTCAGCACACACCCTTCCATGAGGGGTACATTCATAGGAGAGCTCCCTTAGATGCTCGCTATGAGCGATCACCGTGCGATGAAGCGCTAAGTCAACATAGGGTTCGACGGAAGGAACCACATGATTACACTATCCCTCCTTCACCCCCTCTAGTTGTTAAGACTACAAGGACAAATCCAAAGTGCAAGGTTCATCCAGAGCACAATGTTATTCAGGAGGGGCGATCCAACTCTGTCCATCCTTTTTTCACCTATGAAAAAAGCACAAGGAAGACCCCTACCTTTCTCGAGAGCAATATACAGTGTGGGAGCAATACGCCTCCACACCTACTATCTATCAGGACCACTCACTGATGCCAAAGCCCCGAGGGAATGCCGCTACCCCTAATAGAGGGAGGTAGCCTATAGAGATCTTAGATAACTATGACCAAGATAGATATGTCGGAGAGGCATCTGGACCTTCTAGACATGAGACGACAAGACCAACTATGTTAGAATCTGCCGAGCATATCGCACACCAGGCGCAACTCAGACAACTTGAGCTAGAACGACAACAGTTAGAGCAATGGTATATTTTAAATAGAAACCACCTCCATCGTCATAAGGATGAGTTGTTCCAACACACTATGCAAGAGAAGACTCCAACCCCTCACACGCATAAGACAAAACATTATGAGAGGCACAACCCCTGGGTGCAAGACAAGTCTCTACGACCTTATCGAGAACCACCCCTGATGCCTCCTAGACATGATCGAAAGGCTACTTCTATAACCAATGATGGGTGCCTTCCTCAGGAACCTACTCAGGTTTATGGGCCACCCTTAGAAATTCACCAAGAAGCCTCTAAGGAATCAGATCGAGAAGAAGAGCGGGATGAAATCCAAGGCATGGGGGGTGTTATCTGGCTACCCCTCCATAGGCCCCAAGTTCCTCAACAAGAACCAACCAAAGAGGAGGAGCTCAAATCTCTCGATACATGCAAAGCGCTAGAGCACTTAGAGTCGGTAGAGACCAATATTTTGGAGCTCCCAAGGCCCAACTTACATGAGGCTCCTTTCGAAGAGGATCAACCTTTAACCATAGGGCTACCTGATGATGCAGTCCTCCATGTATCAAAATCTCTAGATTTTGATGAGCTGTACTCACTGGTCGAAGGTGAGGATAAAATAGAGATAGCCCACAACAATCACATGTGACAACATCGACATCCCATAAATATCAATGAAGCAATTCAATAGCTAAACATAATACTAGGGCATGAGTGGCGCATTAACCCACCGCAATGGGACCAAGTGTTACATCTACCACTTTGGGCACACAAAGATCAACTTTCACCCACAGACTGCATAGCAACATCAGTACTGAGGGTAGACCCTGTCCTCCTATCCATGCATAGGATCGATCCATTCGTACCCATACCTCTAGAGTCAGATCCAGAGTGCAAATACCATCAAGCTGGGGGTACCTCTATCCCCTTAAGAGCAAGCCAAAAGCTCCAAGGATTATCACAATCGCTTGGTCAAAACCCAAAAGCTCCAAGGATTATCGCAATCACTTGGTCACCCCAAAAGCTCCAAGGATTATCGCAATCACTTGGTCACCCCAAAATCTCCAAGGATTATCACAATCGCTTGGTCAAAACCCAAAAATCTCCAAGGATTATCACAATCACTTGGTCACCCCAAAAGCTCCAAGGATTATCGCAATCACTTGGTCACCCCAAAAGCTCCAAGGATTATTGCAATCGCTTGGTCAAAACCCAAAAAGCTCCAAGGATTATCGCAATCACTTGGTCACCCCAAAAGCTCCAAGGATTATCGCAATCGCTTGGTCAAAAACCAAAAATCCCCAAGGATTATCACAATCACTTGGTCACCCTAAAATCTCCAAGGATTATCGCAATCACTTGGTCACCCTAAAAGCTCCAAGGATTATTGCAATCACTTGGTCAAAACCCAAAAAGCTCCAAGGATTATCGTAATCGCTTGGTCATCCCAAAATGCTCCAAGGATTATCGCAATCTCTTGGTCATCCCAAAAGCTCCAAGGATTATCGCAATCGCTTGGTCACCCCAAAATCTCCAAGGATTATTGTAATCACTTGGTCATCCCAAAGGCTCCAAGGATTATCGCAATCGCTTGGTCAAACCCAAAATCCCCAAGGATTATCGCAATCGCTTGGTCATCCCAAAATGCTCCAAGGATTATCACAATCACTTGGTCAATCCCAAAATGCTCCAAGGATTCTTGCAATCGCTTGGTCAATCCCAAAAATGCACCCACCCATACAACATTAAGCATCGCACCCATACATTGCATATTTGTGGTCATAAAGGTCAAAGGCACCATAGACTATAATTATTCTGCTAGTCCATCTTGTTCCACACTTTTCCATTTTACAAAACAACAAACAAACGTCATTTACTGTTGTTTACCACAATAGAGTTAGTGGTCTTATAATGTATCAAGAGTTTTCGTAATTTAGTCATCATTTTGTTCTTTAGCCACATAATGTACCAAGTCAGATAGATTTTATGAAGGTAGAGTTACACTTGAAATACGCCTTGTTACATAGCATCCCAACACAAATTACAACACATAAAAATTCCCAAGTTGTGTGATCAAAAGATGAAACCTGCATAGTAATCCAGGTCACCATAAGCGAAACAATTATCTTGCTCATCCCCCTATGCGAATGATTCTATAATGCTGATAATTGACAAAAGTATGAGCTCTTCCCTATCCATTCACCTTAATAAATAGTGGTTTTTACCACTACCAAATCCCAATCATTGTTGGTTCCCAAAGTTGTAAGGATTTGTACTACACGTCCCTGCCAAGGATGGGTAGTCATCCCCAAGACCTAAAAGGATCAACGCCATTCACGAACAAAATTCCAATAAATCATCATCCTAACACTTTCCATTCACATTTGGTCTCCAAGTTGTAAGGATTTGTACTATCCGCCTCTAACCAGGATGGGTAGTCGTCCCCAAGGCTTAAAAGATCAATGCCCCTACTTCATAATCTCCATCATCCCCTTGGTCCCCAATTTCGTAAGGATTCATACTATCCGCCCCTAACTAGGATGGGTAGTCATCCCCAAGGCCACGAGGATCAAGGCCATTCACAAGCTCAAACTCACACCACTCAAAATACAAAATCAAGTAATAGTGGTTATCACCACTCTTCAAAATCCTTGCTCAAAAAGAAAAATAAATAGAAAAATAAATAGTTATTTGCATCACTATATAGACGAGCAAGTCTCCCAAATCATTCAGCCAACAAACAACCTGAACTTGAATCTCTAGAATTCTCAGCATTTGAAAACCATCTAGGTGATCCTCATTACAGGTTTGGTTGAAAACCTATCTGGCAATTGTGGTATCCTACCTGCATGACGATATGTCTGTCACATTCACTTTGCGTATATGTAGACCAATGTTTACATAAGGATGAGCTAGCTTATGGTATCCTAGATAACACCGCAAATTAATCTGACTAAATACAATAAAGGAGTTAGTGGAGCTAATTAGGTGATCCTCAGTACAGGTTCGGTTGAAAGCCCATCTAGCACTGGCGGTATCCTGACAAATACCACATAAATGAACTCAATTACACACATAGGGATGTGAAATAGCTTGGTCAAAAACAAGTCCGATTCATACCTTGTCCAAAAGTCTTGTAAGATAAAGTATAGTCATGGCTAGTGAGTTAAAACCATCTGAGTCTCAGAAAACCCTAGCTACATTTCTAAACCAACTGTGCTACTTTTCATCCTTACAATACCATCAAAAAAAAAATCATCACATGTATACATACAAATTTATTCACCATAGCAATCGCATAAAAACAAAATCACAAAGTCCTAAACAGTCTATGGTGCCCTAACCAAACAACACAAATTCATTTCATCCATTACATTTTGCATATCACATATACATCAAAAACATTTGCATTTATCATACCATATACATCCATTAACATAAGCATGCATCCATCAACATCAATCATTGTGCATAACATAAAATAATGACATATACACAAAGCAAGAAAATCAAAACAACAAAAACAGCAAATATCCACAGACGACAAACAATAAAATTGCCGAACAAAGGCACCTTTGCGCCTGACATTCAATGGCATACAAAACCGACGTCGGGGTCACAAATTATCACTATCCTACTCCCGAAGAAGGCTACCATAGCCGGACCACTCCACGGGAGAATGGATTTTCGATAATTTAATCCCCAAATGGTGTCACAAAAAAAAAAAAAATCAAAACAACAGAACAACAAAACAAAAAAACAACAAAAACAAAAAAAATGCAACACAAACAAACAACAATAAAGACTACCAGACAAGAGTGCTCTTGCACCTAACCTCTTGGCATAGCAAAACTGATGTCGGGGTCTACATTGTTGTTATCCTACTCCCTAAGAAGGCTACCATAGCCGGACCGCTCCACGGGAAGACGGATTGTTGACAATTTCACCCCCAAACGACGTCCCAAACTGGGTCAAAACCCACTCAAAAACAATAAAACAACAAACCACCAAATACAATAAAAATAACAAAAAAAACAAAGAAAAAATGCAACACAAACAAACAGCAATAAGCATTGTCGGACACAAGTGCTCTTGCACTTAACCTCTTGGCATAGAAAATCGATGTCGGGGCTCAAATTGTCACTCTCCTACTTCCCCAAGAAGGCTACCATAGCCGGACCACTCCACGGGAAGACGGACTTTCGACACTTTCACCCCATTATGGCATCACCAAAAGGGTCACCACCCACCAAAAATAGGTCTAAATGTTGAAAAAATTGCACATGCTTAACGATAAACCATCTAAAGGCACCCTTGCACAAGTCATCTTGGGTCAAGCAACTCGTCACTTTTCTCATGAAGGTCATTCCCTCATCGATTCGTCGCTTGAGGGGGTAGTCACACTTAGTCACCAATCAACAAACACACACCCAATCAAGGCAATGACATGCATTCAAAGAATCATTGACAAAGACAATCATGCTCCTGCTTAGGGCAGCAAACAAGCAATAATCACAAATTGATCAAACACTTGGCATTCCTGAATCATGAACACAAGGTTCCCCCATGGACAAAAGGTTGCGCCCTTTGCATATTCATGACTGATCAATGTCCAAGCTCAAGTCACACCTCACCAAAATAGGTTAATACTTGAAATCAAATTCCTTTGCTCGTCAGAAGCAAGGATTCAAGAATGCATGCCCTTTCCATACTTGGGGCATCAAAAGTTGGATAGGTTACCAAGAAACCCTAATCATTAGTGCTTTGGTTATCTATTTTTTCCCAGCACTATGCCATGCACAGCGCATCCCAAAAAGGGGCATCTGTAGAAACCAAAATAGCACCAATCCGATTATGTGACTGCAAACACTGATCGCTTTGACACACACAGCCCCCAGGGCAGCCCTCAAAGGTTAAACAGTGGTCTTAACCACTTTTTAGCAATTTTGTAAGGTCAAAAGGAAATTTGGCACATTCAGGAACTTTGCTCAGTATTCGTCTCACCCAGGGACGAATTCAAACTGGGATTCGTCTCACCCAAGGACAAATTCTTAATTCGTCTTTGGTTAGGAAAAATTCCAGGTTTAACGAGCAAAAAGAAGAATGGCACCAAGTGGCAGCCAAAGACAGTCAATTGATGACTCTTGCTTCGCACGCGTGTGTAGGTGGGTAGATGGGCCATTATAGGAATATCACAAGGACATTCATGAAAGCCCAAGTCATGAAGGACTTTCCTCTCTCATGAGAAGACATGACCGCCACATGGCACCTATGACCACCACATGGCGCTTATGCATGCCTCTCCAAAGAGACCCCCTGGGTCTATAAAATGGTGGACTTTTCCCACCCAAAAGAACAGGAAGGAGGCATTTTCAAGCAACGAAGTGCTGTTGATTTGATACCATGCCTTTGCTCTCTTGATTTACATTTTCCACATCCTTAATCTCTTTCGCAAGAGAGGTTATTGGGTGGCTATTGGAAGTGTGAATTCGGACCCAAAAACCCGACATTTGACCACTGTAATCCACCAATTTGCTGACAACCCCATCCTAAGAGATTTTGGGCCCATCCCAAGTGGATTTGTGCCAAAATCAAGTGCCAATGATGGGCGGCCCACTTGGGCGCCCCGCACCTTTTGAGTTTCATCAAATTCATTTTTCTGTCATTTGTTCATCTTTCATTTTATTCCCTATTGATTAGATAGTTTATGTATTTAATCTCACAATGTTTTGATCAGATTTTATCATGTTCTCGTCGCTTTTGTTGTCCCACTAACGTGTAGGTAGCGACGCCAAATTCCCATTGATGGAGGTCAAATTGGGAGAATCCGACCATCTGGGTCATCCCAAAATGCCCCCAATTAGTTAACCCTCATGCTTGCAGGTACTTTGGACACCCCGAGGCGTGACATTTGGACAACATCATTTTGGTTTTGCATCATAGTCGAATTCGTCCTACCCGAGGATGAATTACAGTCGGATTCGTCCTACACAAGGACGAATTATAGTAGAATTCATCCTACTAGGGGACGAATTTTAGTTTAATGCAAATTGGCCGACTGTTTCGATGGCAACGGCCCTCTGGTAATGTTTTCTGGTCTCTGTCGAGTTTGCAGGTTATTTGGAATCATCTTATTTATCGATTTGGCTAATCTTTTACATGCATTTTTCATTAATTTTAGAGAACAAATGTTTCTTATTTGCAGCAGGTGCTACTAACATCTTTGTTGTTTCTTTGATCATAGGAGGAGCAGCGAAGGTTAAGGACTCATCAACACCATCGACGACAACATTTTGGCCCGCCCATTTCAAATGTGGGCACGCGGAAGGAAGAACATTAAGTCTTGATTGTAACCAAATTCATTTAACGCTCCTAGCCCCTGAAAAGGGAGGAGATGTCTTTGTAACCGAGATCAAGAGAGTTAAATAAAAGGGTTGTGATTTCTCTAATTTCTTGTATCTCATTTCACTTCGTCTCTTTCGTTTCATGCATTTTACATTTTAGGACTTAAGCGTGTTTGATTTTGAATACATCGCAATTAGTGTTTCTTTCATCCGAAATCTCGTGCTTTCACATCCAAAGGAATATAGTGTTCTTTGAAACAATTCACCCTCTTACCACTACATTATTTTGGTGTCAAAACTAGAATATCTCTAAGGATTGTTATGTGTTAAAGATATGATGGCATAATGTGGAAGAAAAATACCATGGGGATGATGACGTATAGACTTAGCTAAGATGCTTAGAGGAATTACCACTTGAATTGATGCAATAAAAATCACTTAGAGCAGAGGTATTCATCATGAGAATATTGGTGATAGTGAAGAAGAGGATAGTGGTTACATGGAAGCTTGAGATGAAGATCAAGGGGAAGATCCAAAAGAGTGATTGATTTGGGAAATTTCTAACATGGACTAAAATTCAATGATAAAAATTATATTTTATAATGGAAGCTTAAATCTGGAGGATCTCATAGATTAGATTACCAAAATGGAGAAGTAATTTTATTTTAAATCAATAAAAGACCCTAAAGTTTGAAATTCACCTACATAACTAAAATGGAATGCATCATTATTGTGGGACCATGTTCAAACTAAAATAAAAATAAAAGGAAAGGAAAGAGAAGGATCAAGACATAGAAAAAAAATGGTTGCCAAACTAAAGATCAAATTCTTATCATTAGACTACCAATTTTATCTTTTTAGGAAATTACAAAACCTAAGATAAAAGGATATGAATGTGAAGGATTACACGGAGGAATTATATAGGCTACCATTCATGGTAGTCATATGTAGGATGATAAGGAGAAGGTTTTGAAGTACATCAATGGACTATGATTGTCCATACAGGATGAAGTCAATATGATATAAATAAGAATGATAGAATAAGTCTACTAGTATGCCTTAAAGGAATAGGAGAAGTTATCATGGAGGAAAACAAATAATATTAGAGGGAGAGGATGGTTCTTATAAGAACAAGGAAAAAAATTAGTGGGAGAGAAAAACAAAAATAATTAGAAACTAGTGATTTCAATTAGAACACCAAAGTAAGTGGAGACTCTTCATGAGAAACGGGTGGTTTTGGTCAAGGAAGGGATATAGAATTCACTGAAAGGTGTTATAGATGTGGAGAAGATGGTTATTGGGTATTTGAATATTTGATAGCACAATAGAGAAACAATAAAGGAAAGTAAGTTAAGAACCTTATAGTGCAAGTAGAAGAAGTTTTGCTTCCTTGAAGCATGTAGAAGATCCTAAGAAAGGAGAATCTCTCATGATCAAAGAAAGTATTGTTGAAGCCAGCGAAGAAGGAATGTGAACCTATTCAAAGGAGAAATATTTTTAGAACAACATACAAATTAGTAGGAAAATATTGCAAGGTCATTATAGATAGTGGGATTATAGATAACTTAGCATATACTAAGATAGTAGAGAAATCAAGGCTAAAGAGGATGGGACACCCTAATCCATAGAAGATATCTTGGTTATAAAAGAGACACCAAATTTTACTTAGTGAATAGTGTAAGGTAAATTTTTACATAGAATCATGCAAGGATGAGGTCCTATGTGATATTATGCCTATGTATTATTTCCATATATTATTGGAAAGACCTTGGCAATTTGACAAGAATTTAGTATATGATGATAAGAAAAACACCTACACCATTATGAAAAATAGTAAGAAGTTTGTACTAAGTCCATTGAAGGATAAGGATGAAAGAGAGGATAATGGTACTAAAATATATTTGATTTTAAGAAAATAAATTTTGAAATATATGACAAAGAAGAAGGCATGTTTTGCCTTGATTGCTAAACCCACAAAACATGGAATGAATGAAAATAAGGAGAAAATTCCAAGTGAGGTGAAAATTTTACTAGATGTGTATGCAAAAAATTTGTCAAAAGAATTACTAGATGGATTATTATTGGTAAAGAGTATTAGCCATCACATAGATTTTATTCTTGGCTAGAGTTTCCCAATAAAGAATCATATAGATTGATGCAATAGAGAATGAATAAATAAGGAAACAAGTTTAGGAGATGTTGGAAAAGGGATTAATCAGAGAAATATTGAGACTTATTTAAGAGCATGAATTTTGTTCTTGGGTTGTTGAGAATTTTTATTTTTATTTTTGGTGATAGATTCTTGAATATGGAACTATTCATACCTTGCAAGAAGATGAATGATGCTACCTATATTATCGATTTTTTCTTTTAATAAGTTGTACGACTACATGGTTTGTTGAAGAGCATTGTGTCAAATAGGGATGTAATGTTTATAGGTCACTTTTAGCATACTTTATAAAAGAAGTTGGGTTCTAAATTGAGCTTTGGTTCAACTTATCACCTACAAATAGATGGAAAAAAAAGTTGTGAACATAAGTCTGGGGAATCTGCTCTGGTGTCTAGTTGATAAGGAGCCAAAGTTGTGGGATACCATACTAGCATAGGAAAATTTTGTATATAATAATTCAATAAATAGAAGTATAGTAAAAATTCCATTCCAAAGTGTGTGTGGAACTCATCATAGAGGAGTATATGAGTTGTGAAGTACAATTGAATTACAAAAATGGAGTGCTTTGATAGAATATTATTTTGGATAATGTTACATTATTTGGTTTATGCTAATATACCACCATGGTACCTTCATGGTACTTTTATAAATAATATATTAGGGTTGAGTCTATAGTTTAGAGTGTGAGTCATATTTTTTTTGTTATGTTAGTGTGAATGTGTAGAAAGTGGACAAGTGTCATGTAAATTTAAATGTGTAGGAAATGTGCAAGTGTCATGTAAGTTAGAGTGCAAGTGTAGGTTGAGTAAATGTGCACAAGTGTCTTGTATGTAAGAGTGCAAATATGTAATGTAAATATGTGCACAAGTGTCCTAGATTAGGAGTGCAAGTAGAAGTGTAAGATTCATGTAAAGGTGTGCAAATTTTATAGATTCAAGTGTTCATCAAGTATGCAAGTGGCAATATAAGAAGCCAAGAGTCGTAGGGAAGCAATAGTCAAGTACTTGAAGAGTCACATTACTATGGCTATATAAATAACTTTGACATAAATAAAATTTTACTATAAATTTTTACTATAAAATTATATTATTTAATTATATTTTTGGGTTTTCAAATTCATATTAATAAGTATTTAAAAAAAAAACCTTAAATTACTTTAAATTAATCTCCAATACTCTATATTCAACTCAAACCATTTTTATTTTGATATTAGCTAGGAAATTTATTTTAAGCTTGTTTGAAAAGAAGTCTTAAATCATGAAAAATTCATATTTTATATTGTAAATAGTAACAATAAAATTAAATGAAGGTCCTATTTGTGAACTATTTTAAAACCTAATAATATTTTATAATTATTAAATTTCTCTAAATTATATTCAAAGGGATTTTTTTTAAAAGTAAAATTCTTTTATCATTTTGAAATAGATTTGGACAATAAGAAACCAATATGGCTATGATATTTGTCTTTGGATGTATTATTAATTTCTTTGAACTAATATTTTTGACCATCCCTTTAGAACACCATAAATACAAACTATAATAAATAGGGTTACCATAGCGGCGATGGAGAGCGGAATCCTCAGAAACAGTTTGAGCGAGAACCAAGATTTTCAAACCAACAAAGGTGGGAATGAATAAAATCAAGCCTTTGGAGTGTAGGAATATAATCATGGGGAACACAGATCTGGAGTCACATTAGAGGATGCAAATGAGGATCATGCCGAATAAGAGCTACAAACTAAAAATGTAGAAAATTTTTGGGGGGATAAACCTCCTAACAAGGGGCCCGACAATCGGCCCCCTCCCTATAGATATGGGGAGGACACCAATGTGGTAAAGTCCTATACTAATATTATTAAAGATATATATAACTCCTCTATAAATTCATCTATCTCACTTAATCCATAAGGAAGAAATTTAAAGGTTTCTGAAACCTTCATGTCAAGTTTTCTCTCGATGGAGGCCTTTTCTTTGGTGGGAAAGTTTATTCAAGGTATGCCTAACCTCGAAATAATCATAAAATGGGTAGTTTTGAAATGGAATACCATGGAAAGGATGGATATTGTTTTCCTATCAAGAGATTTCTTCACCATTATCCTAATTAACCATAATTATGCAAGTAGAATTTTAATAGGGGGTTGCTGGTTCCTTGGGAGACAAATTCTATTTGTACAAAAATGGGCTGAATATTTTGACTCAAAAACATAGGATATAAATTATGCTCCAATATGGGTCTGACTTCCCAATCTCCGAATGCAATGGTGGCATGATTTTTTCCTTTGAGAAATCGCTAAATCCATTGGATATCTGGTAGCTGCTGATCGAGCCACTTTGGCTAGGTCAATAATGATAGTTGCAAGAGTTTGTGTTAATGCTAACCTAGCTTCTGAATTACCAACCTACATAGAGATGGAATACAATATATATTACCACAAACAGGCTTTAGAATACAAAAATAAGCTAGCTTACTATGTTGAATGCTGCACATAGGGCCATTTAAGGAACCAATACCTTTATTTAAAATAATGGAGGAATTACCATAACAAGATGTGCAGTTCAATAGGTTCGAAGGGAGGAGGAACCAAGGGTAAAAAGGACAATTTTGGCAGTAAATTTCAATTCAAAACCTACATGGAAAGGTTTATTAATATAAAAAGAGTGGAAATGGCCTTTCAGGTGGAGAGACTTCAAATCCCCAACAATCTAATCCTGACAATGAAGACTAACAGGTTGGTTTTTCTAAAACTCCAAACCAAGAAAAGGTATGCCAATATTTTTTCTAAATATATCTTAGAAGAATGCGAAGAGGGTGAATACATCAAGGGCAAGGATATTGAACTTTCCAATAACCTAAACTCTCCTATGAAATCTAGGCCATCTCACACTCCTGTTAAAAATGTTAATAACCTAGAAAATTTTCTTGAAGAGGAGGATCCGATCCCTCTAAAAGAGCTTATTTATTTTGAAGAAAATTCAAAACATGCATAGATGGAATAACATATTGCAATTCATAATATTAAGAAAAATGGTAGTGAAGAGCAGAAAAAGGGTACACCTAAAAAATGAAATTGAAATGCATCTAATGTTCTAATCAAGTATTCAAAAGAGACGATAATGTAAGCAAGTAAATGACAAATAATTTACGAAAAATGGGGGTTCTCTTTGTATTTATTATTTTTTCAAATAGGAGGTTACAATACATCCCATTGAGGGATTTCAATATGATACAATTCAAATTACAAATTTGAAGGATCAAATCCCTCCGTGAACTTATGGCATGCTTTCGATGTTCCTCTCACACTCACGATGAAAAGTGGGCTTGCAATGTCACTGATTTGAGATAAATTTCTTCAAATTTTTAGCTCCTTCCTCATGCACTAAAATATATGTACCTACACACAAGTGATTGAAATATGTTAATATCATATGCATATTATGATAAAATCCATGAAATGCATGCAATATTGAATGTAAAAAATGCAATCAATAGGTCTAAACTACAAATGACATGAAAAATTAGCATGATTTATATTATATGATTTTGTAATTATCTAAGTAAAAATTGAAGTGTTATTGTAATTATAACATGTGGCCATCCCTAGGAGGGCCAATTAGGACAGTAATCACAAAAACCCTAATTAAAAATTCAAAACCACTCCAAACTTCACCAAAATTAAGTATGATAATATAATGTTATAAAATTGATCTACACTAAAATTAGATCAAAATTATGGGAAAATTCATGGCCATCCATGAGATTTCCTATTGTGACTGTTAACCGTACCAGGTGGGGATAACCACAAAACAGGGTGGTTTTTGCCACCAATTCTACTTGGATCTAGTCTAGAATCCTCCTAGGGGTATTGTCATCAAATTTGGTAAATTAAATTACAAGAATTTTTGGGTTTTAAAAAGGATGAGCGTATCTGGAGATGCCTTAAAAATGCCTTTGATTGAAAAGTTTTCTAAGGGCAAATATGAGGGCAAAAATGTGAGAGCAAATATTGGTAGTTGTTTGTGTTCAATGCTTGCAAAGGTCTCTCTCCAAATTTGAGTGAAAACGCTCTAATTTATAGCCCAAGAGGGCAAAAGGGGCAAAGGGGTAATTTTGTGCATGCAAGGCAGGTGCCTCCACTTGGCAATGCCTTTGCCATGCATAGGGTGGAAGAGGCTTCCCATTTGGACCTCCAATTTGCAGTCCCTAACGGTGGCCATGATAGTCTACCAATTTGTCATGAATGATTAGGAAATATGAATGGTAGAAATTGATTGCCATTTATCCCACCATTTGACTTTTTAGGGTTTTGGACCCTGGATATGATGACCATGAACTGTGGCCATCCTAGGGTGGGATGGCCATGGCTACATGGCCCAAAACTTCCCAAAAGTGGGTAAAACCCTCCTAAAAGTGGTTAGGAACCCTAATTAACCCATAAGGGTTATCCAATGGGGCCATATGGTGTCGATAAGAGTGGCACCTTTGCAATATTATAAAATATACATGATTTTAGTGTCTACAGATACCCTTTCTGAGATGTGATGTGTGCAACAAAGCACTGAGCAAAAATAGATTACTAAATAATCAAATAATTAAGGTTATTCAATAGCCTAACCAACTTTATATACCTCCATTTGTATAAAGAGCATATATTCTTGTAATATTTGCTTTTGACATAATTGAAGGATTGATTTTGGTATACCTTTCAGCCACTCTACAATAATAGTCATAGGGGCTTAGGGTATACTTGGTCTTGGTTCCTTAATTTTACTATATTGGGATACATGACTCAAGGATTTAAGTATACCAAGACATTTTTTGAATTTGTACTAACTTATTTTCCCTAGCATAGGTTTGAAATTTGTCTTTGGAATGATTCTTTTAAATGTATGCAAGTTGCACTTTTGAGTGTTTAAGTGTTGATTTTGATTATGAATTCGTTATTATGACTAACCCCTCAAGTGATGATTCAATTAGGGTATGAAAAAGGATAAAATAAATGATTCGATTGATCCATATGAATGAATTGGGATTACCCTTATTTTGATCCATTGCATGATATATCAATTTTGTGAGGATTTTGATCATTTTGTTGATATTTCATAGAAGAAAAAGACTGAATACATCATTCTCATCGATTGGTCCAACCACAATGGCCTTAATGGGGAGAAAATTAGAGACTTTTCAATTCATACATGAACAAATAAAATTCAATCTTGATCCTTTGTGAAATTCATCAATTTTTACCTGTTTTTGGTGGCTTTTGGGCCCTTTTCTTGGTCTTTTTTTAGCTATTTTTATGGGATTTGTTTTTTATGGCCATATCAGGGTGGGACTACTGCATATTTTATGGTCATACCATGGTGTGACAATCGACCATGTGTTTTTCTACTGCTTTATTAGATGTATGCAATGTTTATGTATGCTTTACTAATGCTTATCATGGATGCATGTATTGTAATATGATGTGATTTGATGATATGTATATGCATATGCAAAATAAAAATGGATGATTTATTTATGATATATGAATAGTATTTGACACACTAGATGCTATCACCATAGGCTGTACAAAATTTATCTCATCATTTTAATGTTATCGTGACACTATGTAATGACTTGTGAAAATGTAAATTAACAAACATGTGATAAACTGATATGTAATGGAATAAATAATATGAGGTTATATGATGTGTTTGGGATTTTCAGGAGACTCAAACACTCTAGTTATGTAATCAAAAAATGTATATTAACCATGCAATATTTTTTGGTAAAGTATAAATCTACTAGGATTACCAAGATATTCAATATCCCTATGTGTGCATGTGAGTTCATTGCTATGATAACACATAATGTTACCCCAGTGCCAAACAGGATTGATGCATCCCATTTATACTTAAGATCACCTTACGAGTATCATTATCCTAAGTTTGTGTACGTAGTTGTATTAGACCACTAAGAAATACATGCTACCAAAATCTAGCTCATCTGCATGCAAACTTTGGTTTGTACAAAAGCAAGTGACTTATGTGATAGACATATCATCATGCGTATGGATACCATAATTTCCAAGAAGTATTGATGCCACCTAACCTATAATTAGGATCACCTTATGGTTGTCCAATGCTGAGAATTCCAGGGATTCAAGTTCAGTACTTTCGTATTTTCTTTTCTTTTTGAATTGCTCTAGGGATTTGCTCATTTTGTATTTGGTGAGCAAGGTATTTTGGTAGTGGTGAGAACCACTATTTATTTTACTTTTTGCTTTTGCTAATGGTGAAAACCACTTTTTATTTTGCATATTGTAGTGGTAACAACCACTATTTATTTTTCCTTTTAGATACTTGCCCCAATTTAGCATGAAGCAAGGGATTTTGATTGCTTAGGGTAAGGAGGAGCTTGCCCTTTTGTCAATTCTTGGCATTTTTGAACCATTCACATAGGGGGATTATGGAGGTAAAAAAATTTCTTAGGGTAAGACAAACCAATTTTAGGTTTCATACTTCCTTGTGCAAAACTTGGATTTATTAGTGTGAAAATGTGTTTGGGATTATGACGTATACAAGGTACAATTAAAGAAAGACTCTACCTTCTAAAAATCATGATAGCTTTCTAAAAAATATAAAAAGAAAACGAGATAATGTTGAATGATGAAAAATCCTAAATACACCCTATAACCAAGGGCTTAGGTGAAGGGAAACATACACACATATGAAAGGTGTAAAATAGAAATGATAATTAAAATGTAGATGGGTGTGAATAATGAATTTTGGAAAAGTTGATTATGAATGATGGTTGGTGGACTAACTTAGTGCTAGACATGTATGATCAACTCTAAAATGTAAAATGCCATGATAAGTATGTCTAACGCAAGTGATTTTATAATGCAATGATATGAAATGTAATGTAATGCAATATTATTATGTTTTTTATATTTTAATGATGTTTTTTTTATAAAGAAATATAAATAGTTGACCAATGGACTTAGTGGATGCCATTGGGGCATTTTGGGTGACCAGATATTTTGTAGATACCTTTGAGGCTTTTGGGGTGACCAAGAAGTTTATAGATACCTTTGGGGATTTTTGGGGTGACCAAAGGATTTTTAGACACCTTTGGAGTATTTTCGGGTGACCAAAGGGTTCATAGATACCTTTGGAGCATTTTGGGATGACCAAAGGGGTTGTAGACACCTTTGGAGCATTTTAGGGTGACCAAAGGTTTCATAGACACATTTAGAGCATTTTAGTGTGACCAAAGAGTTCGTAGATATCTTTGGAGCATTTTAGGGTGACCAAAGGGATCGTAGACACCTTTGGAGCATTTTAGGGTGACCAAAGGGATCATAGACATATTTGGAGAATTTTAGGGTGACCAAAGGGATTATAGACACATTTGGAGAATTTTAGGGTGACCAAAGGGATGATAGACACCTTTGGAGAATTTTAGGGTGACCAAAGGAATCATAGACACCTTTGGAATAGTTTAGGGTGAGCAAAGGGATTGTAGACACCTTTGAAACATTTTAGGGTGACCAAAGGGATCTTAGACACCTTTGGAATATTTCAAGGTGACCAAAGGGATCTTAGACACCTTTGGAGTATTTTATAACTTTGACTCCTTTATTATTATATGATGAAGGTGCAATACCTCGTGTACCCCCAATATGCATTGTGTTTGATGTACTATGATTGGCTTGGCTAGGTACAGTAGTAGAAACCAACCCCCCTTACTGTGATATGTAATTTTATGCAGTGATAATCTCCCACTAAGATGAAATGAGTGAGGGTGAAACATCGGATGATTTCCCAGGTTGCATAGATCGATTTTGATATTCCTATTTCTTTGTTACAACACTGATCATTCCCACAAACCCTTGGAGAGTTAAATTAAAGTGCACCTCATTAGGTTGTTCAAATCGATATGCAAGTGTTGTGTTTACTTCGTGTGCAGAAAAGGGGTCCTGGAAGACACCTTTCTAAAGTTCTTTCCTCTCAATCATATCTTGAACTAACTCTCTAAAGAAGTAACATGTCTCGATGTCATGACCCATTTTTTGATGGTAAACACAATATGTGCTTTCCTTGTGTGAATTTGATCTACGCTTGTTAGGTTTCATCGGATGAATCTTAGGAAGTATGATTGCTTGTGCCTCATACAATCAATTGAAGAACAATACTAAGGATTATGACAAAGGATTAAATATGTGAGATTGATGGTATTGTTGCCTCTACCCCAGGTTCTATTGGTACTTTATAGTGGATTGCATAGGAGGTGATTGGTCCTAATAATTTATGGGTTGAGG
The DNA here is from genome assembly GCA_028583015.1 of Wollemia nobilis. Lineage (NCBI taxonomy): Eukaryota > Viridiplantae > Streptophyta > Pinopsida > Araucariales > Araucariaceae > Wollemia > Wollemia nobilis. Next base: position 4,613,013 of record JAQPPZ010001753.1, read on the forward strand.
TTTTGGATGAATCAACCATAACTCAATGCTTGTGAATCAGGTCAGGATCTATTGTAAATCATTGTGCTGGTGACTTATTTGTAACTCCATATTGTCTAGCCTATCCAAGATATGTTGTGAAAATAGTGTAGGTGATTATTGGATGGTATTTGAGGAAGCTAGATGGCAACTGATAGGTGGATAATCTCCCTGATAAAAGTTGATTATCGATAAGTCAAGATGCAATGGATATGATGGGTCATTCGTATCTTGCAATGGTGTAGTAATATCTATGGAAAACATGTTGATGGATGGATTATTTCTATTGTATGGTCCATAAGGTCTAAATACAACATCTTGTCTCATGACTCATGGAGGTGGTGGAATCATTGGTGGTGGTCAATGTGGAAGGCGACGATATTTCTCTTTGAGTGGTGAAAGTTATCGCAAGATGGGATGTTGAATTGGTAACACACACAGGTAAAATTCATCTTTGTCATACAATGGGATGACCTACATGTGTTCCTCATTTGAACTTGGGTAATTTATGGGTGCTACACCGTAATCTAACTCATCATCCATTATCCATTATTGAGGAGTATTTTTATCCTCTTCCTCATTATCATATGGTAGGGTATATGAAACCTCACCCACTTACTAGGATTGGATGAAATCATAAAATATTTATGGGAAAATAATCCCCCAATGAGTGGACATGATTCAGGTTAGTATAGGGATTGCGTGCACGCTCATACCTATAGTTCATACCTAGGAATTCTAAAATATTTGTGAGTACATCTAAAGGTACTGACTTGTTGTATGCCAAACAAAATTTATCATATGGTAATTGATATTTTGTATGGTAAGGAACATGAGTACCATGTTCATATAACCTCAAACCATAACCATACCAATGGTAGTGATGTAGATATCGCAAGGCATAGTCAGTATTTGACATGTAATTTATATCCTAAAATAAAGGTTCCTCATATTTTTCTTGCTGAGGAGCTGGAAATATTCCATATTCAATACCCCCATATATAAAATTTGTTTTATTGGATGGTATACCTAGAGATACAATGCTACCTATGGGGAGATGAGGTCATCCCATATTTTGCACTGTCTCAATGTCTAGAACTATTGTAATGTTACTCACTAGGTATTCTCCTAGACATGTACTATAATGGATTATAATCAATGTATACTTCATGAGATGATTCCTTGTTTGCTAGAATGGGAATATATTTCATAGAAATGATAAAAATTATGGGAGGGATATCATCAATTAGTCTCTTTGACATATTCCTCTATGGAGGATTGGATGATGATGGTATGGAGAAATATGATAATGAAGTGATGGAAGGTGATGGTGATGGATGTGGACCTTGAATTGATATATTTTATTCAAAGTCCATATGAGTCGATGATAAGGTTGACTCAGGTATTTAACGCACCAAGTTGTAGTATCTAAAAGGCTCAATATCTACAAAGACGATGTGTACCTACCCCTCATAAGTATACTTTAGACATTCGTGAGCGATGGATGGGACACACTTTATGTCTCAGATAATTCATGCCTGGCAATATGTTGTATGCCATTGCACCCTCCAAAACATGACATAATATCGGTATAGTTTTGTGTCCCACCTGAATGGTAGGACTATAATATTGACTATGGAGCATATGGTATCATTGAATGCTCAGAGGGTGTAAGTAGATGCAACAACATGGGATGCTATAAGTTCTAGATGTTTGAGAATACTAGTGGTGATTATGTTACTTGATGAACCAGTGTCAATTATAACTCTCTTATATGGTATTCCATTCATACATGCAATGATGTGTAGAGAAGGATCAACCACATCACTTGCTATTAGTTTTAGTTCATGATCATGGAATGTGATCACTGGTTCCTTACACTACTAAACGTGCCCCAAAAAATTGATAAAGGTTTTAGACTCCTAGGTCTGTGGCTAAATTGACTTAAGAATTTCCATAAGATCTTCTCTATGAGGTGTATATTGTTGAATAAGCTTGTATATGGAAAGTCTAGCCAATGTTGTTCATAAGATTTGAGCCAAATTATTTTTGATTGTAACCACCTGGATGAGGTGGAAGACTTTGCACTAGAGGTGGTGGAGGCTGTGATGTTGAGAGAATATCGCTTGAAGCTGCAGGTGGTGCAACTTGACTCGGATAACGTCTATTCCTGGTCACATTGCTAACCATATCAACAAATCCTTGTTTAGGGGGTGTTTCCTTGACCTCATTCATTTGTTTGGCAAGAGTTTCCTATACCTTATGAGTGGATAGTGGATCTTTGAAAACACACATTTATTGGTTGCTTGTGGTGAGAGGATTATTCACTTGAAGGTCGTTCCTCTCGATAATATATTGTACTAGGTTTTTGAAATCATAGCATGTTGGAAAGTCATGTCCAATTTTCCTATGATGTCTAAAAAATAGGTCTTCTCAACATCACATAGGATTTTGTTTACCTGTACTTGGGTCTATAGGCTGGATTTTTGGTAAAGTAATCATTTTGGAATCTCACAAATGATTTAATAGGGATTCCATTGAATCAATGAAGGGTGTATACTATCAATTAGGGTGTTGTTGCTAAATTTATCCCTAATTCACTTGGATGTTATTATTGTAACTCGTAAGAGGAGTTTGAGCCTGATAATTTACCTTTTAAGGTGGTATTATTTGTGTAGGCCTTAGGATATTGATGGAAACTTGGTTGACTTCCACAAGCTTTGATTGTGTTAGATTACCCTTTGGATTTTTAGTCCACTCCTTGTGAGGTTTTGAGATTTCTCCCTCTTGAATTTTAATTTCTTCTATGGTTATGCTAGAGCATATTCAAAAGTACAATACTATTGGAGTTGTAGAATAATGATATTGGTTTTAGATAACTCTTTGAAAACATTAGAGTCAACTTGGACACTGGAAATAAGTATGGTAGCTTAGCTAGAAGCATTCACCACATATTACCATAGTCTATGATGGACTCATATTCATATTGCTTTAACCTCGTAAGGTCAATTAAGGTCACCTTTCTCTTGGTATTGAAGGTGAAACATTCCAAGAATGCATTTGTAAATTATTCAAAGGTATAGACATTGTGCCTTGGAAGTTCATTATACCACTCAATGGCTGGGCCAAAGAAGGTAATAAAAAATTTTCCCAGGAGTAAGGTATCATTCTCCTGGATGATGAAGTACTGGTTCATGAACTTGGTGATGTGCTCCTGTGCATCTTCCTCCCTCTTAAATCTATCCAATTTAGATAAAATGCTTTGGGTATGTAGGGGAAGGTATACATAGATGTAGTGGTTGACTATGCAACTAGTGCAAGGTGGGCTTTTAGTGCCTAGACCTAGTTGTCTTATTCTCTATGGTTTCCATATGCTTAAGCAATGCTCGATACACATCATAGGCTTTAATATATTATTTATTTTGGACCCATGGATGGGGGCAAGGACTATTAAGCATATGTTGAGGTGGTTGATTATCATCAACCATACCACCAAAATGTGCTTCTAGGTATTCGTTGTCTTGTTCCAAATCGTCATAAGCCCCATAAGGTGTTTCTTGAATGAGCCTATGAGGAGGAAATAACACTTGTTGAAGGTGATCTATGTTAGGCCTAGTAGGTAAATTTTGATCAGGCTATGAGTTCAAGGTGACAACATTTGATTAGGCCTAGGAGATCTATTTTGATGGAAAGTGGGCTGCCTTTTATGAGCATCTTGTCTATGCGTACTTGGGATAGGAACCCCATTGTGCAATGTATCTTGAATTTTTTGCTCAATCATGTCTTTCTAAATGATGTTGACGATCTAAGAGATCCAAGCATTGTTTATCTAACTAAATTTGATTAAACTTAACATGATGATAAACATACCTTTTGACTAATTGGTTTATCTTGTCAATTGTGTGAGGCCTATGTGCCCTAGCACTATTGCCCTAATACCTATCCTATTTAGGAGGATTTGAGAGATCTACTAAAATTATCCTTCGATTGAGAGAAGTTGCATTTACTTGAGGCTCACTCCTAAATACATGTTCTTGGTATTCTTCTAGCATAGAGGCACATCGTGCTTGCATGGATTAATTAAGCTGAAGATAGTCAAGAATTTCTTCATGCTTCCCTTCATCAATGAGGAAAGTAGGGATAAAATTACTTCACCCCATACGATGAGTATCATACTCATCTTGGTACTTGTACTTTGGAGACTTATCAAGGCGATTTGAGAGTGTAATATGATCATTTAGCCCCACCCTTGGTGCATAGTATTGATCCTACACACAAGTGTGCGAGGTAGACCGAGTAGGAATGCAAATGCATGGTATTTCTCTATGTTTAGGTGCCTCATTATGTAGTTGCCTTTCTTGAAAGAAGGTGTTTGACGTGTCCATACTTGGGAAGTAATTTCTCTTATTGGGATTGCAACCTATAGGGGCGCCCTGCATAGAGGTCCCTTGCATGCTAGATACCTTATCTGACACTCCAGAACTTGGGAGAGTAGGAGGTCTTCAAGGAGGTATAACCATGTCCTTAGGGTCAAATCAAAGATGATCGACGTCTCCTTGCCTATTCCTCGTAGCGTCAACCCTTAATTGGACCTAGCTACGGGTATATACCATGACTACTTTTTATAAACCCCTATGTGATTATCTCCTTTACAAATTTTAATGATTCAAAAACACAAAAATAGAAACACACAAGAATACAAATTTTTATCTCTTTTAAATATTGATATGTGTTCCTAAACTTTTTAGTGTATTTTTTATTTTATTTTTTTAAAGAAATCTCTTTTAACATGTTTGAATGTTTTTGACATAATTCTAAATGGTTTAATGGATTTCACATGTATGCACACAAATAGACAATCAATAATGCAATTCCAATCACATAAATAAAACAAAGTATGGATATGAAGCCCATACCCGATCAGGGAGCATAGGTCCTTCCAGTCCTCACCCAGTTCACCGTGGTTAGTGATATACCTCTACAAAGAGAGATATATGCTCTATTCCATAAGCTATGACTATTATTGGAGCTATTTTTGGCTAAAATAGTTTTCATAGGATTTTAGCCAATGGTGGGAGATGAAACCTACTGTCGTTGGACTCTATTAGTGGTTGGGGATGAATTAACATTTAAAAGTGGCATGGTGTGTGTGGTTCCTTTTATAATTAATGAAAGTAAGCAAAGTAGCATTCAATAACTTTTCACTAAATGCATAAGAAGAATTTTAATTTTAGAATTAGATGCATGAATAAGGAACCTAAAAAATATTTAGCCTATATGGAAACCTAACCCTTAAGCAGGTCACACACAGGTAAACCATTCAAATGCATATCTAAGACTGTTCTTTTTCCTATTTTTCTTTTTTTCATTATTTTGGAATTTAGGAAAGGGAAAATCTAGCTTTCAATAAACTAAGAAAGATATGAAAAACTCCAATTTACCCTTTTATGAACAACATTACTACAAATTGAATGTCTAGGTACTTACCTTGTCAATTCAGGAAGCTGTTATTTCTATATATTTGAGCAAAAAACCCCATGTTTTGATGCAAGAGCATCCAACGGTGTAAGAGTGATATTGCATCACCCAATTTTGTTTCTATTTCATTTTTTGGTAAAGTTTACTCAATTGTTTAGAGTATGGATAAATAGATCCAATTTCGAAATAATCATCCCAATATCTTGAGTGGTTTGGGAGATATGTAAATTTTAAGATCTTCTACCTTGTCAAAAATAGTGAAAATCCTTCTAGTAAAACTTGGAGGTCAATTTTGAAGGCCTTAGAGGCCTTTTTAAGAGCTTAGATATGGTAGTATTATGTATCAACACAATATTAGGCTGCCAACCCCTTTTAGAGCTTTCTAAAAACATGCACCAATAGTCATTTTGAGAAAAAATAAATGAGTTGTGACCTCTGGAAGTTTACCATTGAAATTTAAATTTGAAATAGATGGCTCTATGCAGGAAAATGGAAAACAAGGTATTTAAGGGGGAATTTTGAATTTGTAATAAGTTGGTATTTGTAAGCTCCATTCATCATAGTAAAGAATACAAGAATTTTTATTGCATTTCTGTGTTTCTCTGGTTTGTGTATGTTTAGTTGATCTTAGTGTTGCTTCATGTTTTGTGGTCATCCTTGGGTGGGATGGCTGCAAATTTGGGGGCCATACCTGGGTGGGCCAATTAGGACTATAATCACAAAAAACCTAATTAAAAATTCAAAACCACTTCAAACTTCACCAAAATTAAGTATGATTTTAATATAATGCTATAAAATTGATCTACACTGAAATTAGATCAAAATTGTGGGCTAATTCATGGTCATCCTTAAGAGTTCCAATTGGGATTATTATCCGTCCCAAGTGGGGATGACCACAAAATAGGGTTTTTTTTACCACCAATTCTACTTAGATCAGGTCTAGAATCCTCCTAGGGGTATTGTCGTCAAATTTGGTAAATTAACTCACATGATTTGTTGGGTTTTGAAAAGGATGAGCATATTTGGGAATGCCTTAAAAACACCTTCGATTGATGAGGTTTTCAAGGGAAAATATGAGGGTAAAAATGTGAGAGCAAATCTCAATAGCACTTCATGGTTAGTGCTTGCAAATGTCTCTCTCTAAAACTGAGTGAACACACTCCAATTTATAGCCCAAGAGGGCAAAGTGGGAAAAAGGGGCAAGTTTGGGCATGAAATGCAGGTGCTACCACTTGGCAATACCTTTGCCATGCATAGGGTGGAAGAGGCTTCCATTTGTACCTCCAATTTGTATTCCCTAATGGCCATGACAGTCTCCCAATATATCATGATTTATTGGGTGGGACAAATGAAAAAAATATTACCATTTGTCCTATCGTTTGAATTTTGAGGGGTTTGGACCATGTCTATCCCATATAAGTATGGTTTATTGTGTCTATACCTCTATGGTATGACCATAAACTATGGCCATCCTAGAGTGGTATAGCCATTGCTACATGGCCCAAAACTTACCAAAAGTGGGGTAAACCCTCCCAAAAGCTGTCAAAAACCCTAATTAACCCTTGAGGTTTGCCCAATAGGTCTATATGGTGTTGATAAGAGTGGTGCCTTCGTATTATTATCCAATTTGCATGATTTTAGTGTCTACAGGTAATCACATCCTACAACAAATTATCCCCCCAAAATCCAGTCCAAAATAGACTAGAAGTTCAAAAAAATCTCCTATTTATTGTGGAGGTGAAAAGAGAAGAGGTAGGATATTAGATAGTGAGTAATGGAAAAAGGATATTCATAATGATATTGCCAATGGGATACAACTAACCTTGTTTCTAAACATTATTTACCAATCCACTGATGAGACTAAATGCACTATACCCCCCGAAAATAAGGTAAGGGGGGTAGTAAAACCAAACAATCAAAATGAAAATCCTCTCTTGGAATGTGAGGAGGTTAAATGGGTTTGCTAAAAAAAGGATAGCCAGATCCATTAGGAGAGAAGTCAAACTTACCATATTTATCATGCAAGAAACCAAGATAGATGAAAGTTGGTCTATTCAAACAACCAAAAATTTTTGGAAAAATTGTGAAGCTATTTTTAGCCATGCAAGAGGAAACTTAGGAGGTTTAATGTGTCTTTGGGACCCATTAAAGATAGAAGTAAGATTAATACATTCATGTGATAGAACTACTAGCATTTTTTTTTTTGACAAAGACAAATTTTTGGTGGATTATTACAAATGTTTATGCTCCTAACACACCCATAGGCAGAGTTATGCTATGGGCAACCCTTACCAAGCTAAGAGAATGTTTTTCTCCTATTCCTTGGATCCTGGCAGGGGACTTGAACATAATATTGTATCCATATGATAAGAGGGGAGGTTTAAGCAACCCAACCAAAAGCATGGAAGAATTAGAGAATTTATCAATACCAATGATCTCATGGATGTTAACCTCAAATGGAACCAATTTACTTGGAGCAACAGTTGAAGTGGAAGCCAATTTATTCAAGTGATATTGGATAGAATATTATTGTCCAATCAAGCTATAAATATTTGGGGAGATGCTAGTCTCCAATATCTCCTTAAAATCAGGTCTAATCATAGCCCTTTTCTTTTAGGAATGGATAATCCAAAAAAATTTCAAAACCACCTTTCATTTTGAAGCAATATGGGTTCATAATCCAAATATTAGGAAAGAATGTTGCAGTGGTGGCCAACCTTGGTCCAAGGGTCACCTTATTACATACTAGGGTAGAAACTAAAATTGGTCAAAGAAAACCTTAAAGTCTAGAAAAAATAGATTATTGGGAATATTTTTGACAACAAGCAAGTCATTAAGGAGAGATTAACCATTATTGAGCGTAAAATCCAAAATATATTAAATGATGAAGAGATTAGATTGGAAGATTTTTTTTATCTTAATATGATAATTTTTTGGACTGTGAAGAGACCTTTTGGAGGCATAAGTCTAGAATCAGATGGTTAAAATAGGGAGATGCTAATACAATTTTTTTTTCATATATCCATGTGCAGACACCAAAACAACACCAATCCGATTATGTGACTGCAAACACTGATCGCATTGACACACAGCCCCAAGGGCAGCCCCCAGAGGTTAAACAGTGGTCCTAACCACTCTCACAGTAGTTTTGGAAGGTCAGAGATCAATTTGGCACCTTCAGGCACTTTGCTCAATACTCGTTCCACCCAGGGATGATTTCAAACTGGGATTCGCCCCACCCAGGGACGAATAGCAGTATTCGCTCCAAGGTGGGGCGAATAGAAGGTTTGACGGGCAAAAAGTCAAATCTTGACAAATGGCAGCTCAGATCCACCACTTAACGCTTCCTTCATTGCATGGGAGTGTGGGTGAGCATTTTTGAGCGTTAGAGGCAGTTACAAGGGCAGTCATGAAGTCCCTAATCAGGGAGGAATCTCCTTCCCCTGGGAAGGCATGATTGCCAAGTGGCGCCTCTGCATGCCCAATTCAAGAGACCTCCAGGTCTATAAATTGGTGAGTTTCCTCACCCCAAAATATATAGAGAAGGAGCATTTTGGAGCAACGAAGTGCTGTCATTTTATTTTCACACCCACACCCTTTTGAGTTGTGCCTTTCACATCCTTGATCTCTTTTGGAAAGGAGGTCATAGGGTGGTTATTGGAAGCGCAAATCCGGAACCAAAACCCGACATTTGGCCACAATATCCCACCAAATTTGCCGACAATACCCCACAAGAGGTTTTGGACCCATCCCAAGTGGATTGGTGCCGAAATCGGGCCCCCAAACGGTGGGCGGCCTGCCCTAGGTGCCCCCCACACTGCTACAGTCCTAATCGCCCCGCCTCGGAGTGATTGGAAATCTATGGTAGATCTCTTTTCTGTTATTCTTGCATTTAATTCTATGCTGCTTAGATAGGTTGCCATTTAAATTTCACCTTGTTTTGAATAATTTTGATCATGTTTCTATCTTCGTTCGCCTTTACTAACTTGCAGGTAACCCCCATCAAATTCCCATTAACGGAGGCCTGATTGGGGAAATATGACCATCTGGGTCTTCCCAAAACACCCCCAATTAGCTAATCCCAACTTTGTAGGTGATTGGGAGCTCCCCAGATGTGACATTTGGGACAGTGCCTTTCGGCATTTTTGTTGCAGGTCTATTCGTCCCGCCCCGGAGCGAATTCAAATCTGTGAGGAATTTCTTGACTGTTCCATTTGTAGTGTTTCCTTTGTGAGGTCTTGATGCCCCTATCAAATTTTTAGATCATTTGGATATATGTTAGTTATCATTTTATTTATATCTTGCATGCACTAATCGAAGGCGTGGGGATTGCATGTTTTATTTCATCCGCAGGTGCTACTGACTATTTCTTGTTTCTTTGAACGTAGGATCTAGATATTAGAGGAGTAGCAAAGAGTCAAGACTCATCAACGCAAGTGGTGGTGATGTTTGGTCCGCCCATTTTACATGTGGGCACGCGGAAGAAGGAATGGCATCCATGGATGTAACAAGAACGTATATTTAACGCTCCTAGCCCTTGGAAGGGGAGGAGGTGCATTGTAACCGAGTTCTAAAACATATCAATAAAAAGGGTTGTCTTCCTTATTGGCTTTTTTTTCATTTTGATTCGTTCATGCTTTCCCTCTTTTCATGCACTTTCAATTCATAGGATTTAGCGCTAAGTTTAGTTCGGTTTGCATCGCACTTGGAGTTTCCTTTTTGCTTTCGTATCCTCATGCTTCTAGTGGCGATCATGGTGGGACCCTTGTCCTCTATTTTTAAGATCAGAGATCTGATCAAAACTTGGTTGTTTTTGCTTGCAGGTACCGAGTTTTCAAACGCTGGACTACTGTTCGTTCCAGCCTGAGGCGGATACAGAGCTGGAATTCGTCTTACCCAGGGACGAATGGGCATTTGCCCCACCCTATGATGAATACAGTCCTATAATTCATTCTCCCTCGAGATGAATATCTGTCTATGCAGTTTCAGGATAGAAACTTAGAACCAACAGATTTGGGCAGAGAAGAGGTAAGGGTCCTGAACTCTTTCTATCATTTTCTGTTGTTCTTTTTCTGTTTTTCTAGTTTTTTGCATGTTTAAAGAAAGTTGTACTGTATGTTTATTTTCTTTCATGCAAAATAAAAAGAACCCCACACATCACGTGGCAACATAAACACCAAGGAGCTGGTCGTAAAACCCTAGCCCTTGATCAAGACCAACGGTGGATTTCATCACCACCTTGGCTTGAATTTTGCATTCATAAACCCCGATCGCTACTATTGCTAGACGTAAATCCTGACGAAAGCTGACCGAGTGTAGCTGGGGTGATTCCCAGCGCATGAGGATAAGTCTTCTATGGTAGGTGTCAAAAATAGGGTGATCCCCTTCCGTACCGCCTATGTTCCACGTACCATCTGCTCTCACGTACCAATAGTTTCCCTCACGTAAGGGCGGGTATATAGAGAGGTTGGTATATCGGCGTGGCAATGGTATATCGAAGGGGCGACCATTTTTGGGAGTCATAAGAGCCATCATATTGCATTTAAACATCCTTTACAAAAGAGTTCAAAACAAAATCAAAACACATTAAACCAGGTTTTAAGGCACACCTTTAATCTTTAAACGAGATAATCATTGCTTTGCGTGTGTGATATTTTCTGTTTAGTGTAGCATAAAAATCATAAAAAGAAATAAAAATCTATGCATCTGGTAGCAAAAACACCACCATGGTGTACACCCGTAGCCAAGCCCAATCAAGGGCGGAAGCTATAGAGAGTGTACAAGGGGGCACAAGTCACCTCCGCTATAGCCCCAAGGACTTGGTCATACCGCCTTGGCGGCCTGACCCACAAGAGAGTCCACATCGTTCCATTTTAGAATGGGACTATAGAGGCACCCCTTTGAGGGACACGCCCATTCATCATAGCCCCTTTCAGGAGGAGTCCTTACACATGGCGCTCAACATAGACAAGAAGGCTCCCTTAGAAGCTCGATATGAGTGGCCACCGCGCGATGAAGTGCTAGAGAAGCATAGGGTCCATGAGGAGAGGCCACATGATTATGGCATCCCTCCTTTACCCCCCATCACTGTTAGGAACAAAAAGCCAAATCCAGAGCACAAGGCTCTTCAAGCAGGGCGAGCCAACTCTGCCCGCCCCTTTCACATATATGAAAGGGAGCATGAGGAAGACCATTACATTCCTCAAGAGCAATACATAGCATGGGAGCAATGCGCCTCCGCACCTGCTATCTACCAAAACCACCTTTCGAGGCCGGAGCCTCGAGTGAATGCTGCCCACCTCGATAGAGGGAAGCGACCTATAGAGATCTCGGATCACCACGATCGAGATAAATGCATAGGAGAGGCATCTAGGCCTCCTAGACTCAATATGGTGGAACAGATCGACCTGGAAGTCGCCAGACATGCCGCCCACCAAGCGCAGATTACGCAGCTTGAGCAAGACCAACAACAGCTAGAGCATCTATACCGCCTTAGCAAAGAGTGCATTCGATGCCAAACAGATGAGCTGCTCCATAACACGGTGCCTGAGAGGGTTCCAACCCCTCACACCCAAAGGGCAAAACCATATGAGAGGTGCAACCCCTTGGTACGAGACAGGTCCCCATGACCTTACCAAGTGCTGCCTCCAAGACCTCCTAGACCTGAGCGGGAGACCACTCCCAGGAACAACGATGGGCTCCCTCCGTGGGGACCCACCCATGGTCATAGGTCTCACCCAGAAACTCCTCAAGAAGCCTATGAGGAGTATGAACAAGAAGAAGAGTGGGCCGAAATGCCCTATCAAGGCGGAGGGGCTGCTATCCGGCCACCCCTCCATAGGCCTCAAGCTTCCCACAACCCACAATGGGAGCAAACTAAAGAGGAAGAGATTAAATCTTTTGATGCATATAAAGCGCTGCTAGAGCATTTGGAGTCTATGGAAACCAAGACTTCTGGGCCCCAAAAGCCCATGTTACGCCAACTCCATAGTCATCCGGTGCATCCGTCAGTGCCCGCACCCCCTTACCCTGAACACTTTAAGCTGCCTCAATTGGCAATCTTTAGAGGTGAGGAGGATGCCCAAGAGCATGTGACTAGATTCCTGAGCCAATGCTTTGGCATTCAGGATAATGATGCTTTGTTGTTAAGAACATTCATCACCACGTTCGTAGGCCCTACCTCGGATTGGTTTACTCAATTGCCCAAGCACAACATTAGCAACTTAGATCAGCTAGTGGATGCGTTCCTCGAATGCTTCACCTTCAACACCAAGAAGAAGGCATCACTAAGCGACTTAGCCAACCTCAGGCAGTATGAGGAAGAAACCATGGCGGCCTATGGGAATCGATGGAGGACTCTACTTTCTAAGCTACCCTACCTCCCTCCTATGTCCGACCTCACACAAATGTTCTCAAAAAGCTGTTTGAGATCGATCTCGATGCTATTGTAGCTGCAACAATATGCCACCTTAGAAGAAGCTCTGGCACAAGCCAGAATCATTGAAGAGATCAAGATTCAGGATGGCGAGATAGCCAAGCCGAAGAAGAAAGAATGGTCTAAGAACACCAAAATAGGGACCATGCAATAGAAACCCACTATGGTCAATCAGGTTGCTATCAACATCCCTAAGCCTGCACAAGCAACATAGCCCCAAAAGGCTAACTATCAGGCGGTGCCTCTTAACAGTTATGACCAAGAAAATTAGAGGCAAGAGCAAAATCAGCCACGTCGCCCTAGGCGACAATTCACACCTTACACAGAGTCCAGAGACTCCCTGTTTGACCGCTTGTCAATGGAAAACTTGATCAACCTACCCGAGATTCAACCCATAGATCCCAACGCGCCAAAACCTAAGGGCTATAGGGAAGATTTGTACTGTAGGTTCCATAGGCGAAAGGGACATGACCTTAATGCATGTTGGAAGTTTAAAGGCTTGGTGCAAGACCTAATTGATAACAAGACATTAGCGGTAGATAATCCCGTGGCACCAAGCAACCAACAAATGGATGTCTTTAAGGACCCCTTGCCTGCCCATGATGCACAGGCAAAGACCCTACAAGTCAATGAGGTCACACAGAACTGCCCCATGCAGGGGTATGTAGGGATGATCAGTATAGTGACTCGGAACAGGAGGTATCCGAGTGTAGCTGCCCCCACGGTGACTACAGGTGAGGTGCCAACAATGTCACAACCGCAACAACACCTTACACAACCTCCTCCGCCTAGACCCATGGCCACAATTTAGACCAAACTCACTCAGAGCTTGAGGACCATGTCGGCTAGGCTCTCCATATACGAGCTCATACAACAATCAATGCCCCATCGAAGCAAATTCCTTCAACAACTTTGTAGGGCATGTCAAACGATGCACGGAGCCAGTCATCACCTTTCGAGAAGACGAAGTGAAATCGATGGCTGATGACATGGTGGATCCACCCCTGCATGTTATCATGTGGGTCAATAGGATTTCATATAAGAGGGTGTTGGTAGACACTGGCTCATCCAACAATATCATCACAACAATGACATTGAAACATCTGAAGTTGCTAGCATCTCACATCACGGCTTCCACCTACACTCTACGAGCATTCAATGACGCGATATGCTCAATAGTTGGCACAATCATCCTACCTATCCAGGTGGGACAAAAGACTATACCTACATTGTGCCATATTTTGGAAGGTGAGATGGCCTATAACATCTTGCTGGGTCGGCCATGGATCAAGGACATGAAGTGTGTCCCTTCGATAGCTCATCAGTGTTTGAAGTATACATTTGAAGGGGAGGTGCATGTAGTCCCGATGGACTTAGAACCCTTCAAGTATTGCAATGCGGTGCAACTGATGCCGCAATCGACCCTTCCATCAATGCATTTGGATTTTTAGTTGAATCCATCTAGACAGGGTCCGATTCCATAGGCATCCCCGCTGACAAGTCCATCAAAACCATAGTCGGGTCCATCTTCATCGGCTAGTCCTTCACCAACAATGCCACCTACGGTGGCCACACAGAAGGACAAAGGGAAGAAACCCATGGAAGAGGCACCGCCATCAGTATCAACTATCTCTACTGAGGAGATGCCTAGCAGAATGGAAGTCGAGGCTCCTAGTCCACCCGACATGGAGTGGATTCTGGAAGAACTTTCGTTCCCTCCCCCTCAATCGCCAACAATCACTGTTGAAATGGCCAATACGGGCCTAGGGGAGTATCTGGTGTGGAATATTGTAGCAACACCCACACTAGAGTCCATGCAGGACATGGGGAGACCTCGCCTCCCCATCGGTACCATTGTTCCTCTAGGCTACCCACCGAATCAGACAAACTTTGTGTATGGGGGCCTTGATCATGGTACTGAACCATGCATGCAAGAGGACGAAGATGAAGAGCCCTTTGCAGAAGATGTCAACTATTTGTCTAACCCAGACTTCGCTTTGAGATACCTTGGCCAATGCAATTGGCATGGATATGGGTTAGGCAGATATGAGCAAGGAGTGCGTGTTCTTTGCCAACCAAGATACCAAATGCCATACGACAAGTCAGGAGTAGGGTTCAACCACCCCCTCCCCTTGGACATCTTGGTAGAGAACATGCAGGGCCTAGGGATAGGCAACAAGGGGGGATTGGCATTAGATCCATATGCCAACCCTAACACAACATACACACTGGGGGATTACCTCCCATTATTAACAACCAACCTTGTTGACCTCAACAACCCTTTCCCTTCGCTCGAGAGAGGAGAAAGTTTGAGGACCCACATACAAGAGGGGTATAGACAAGAGCAGGAAGGATCTTCAGAGGATGAGTCAGAATATGAGGTAGCACCATGGGATCCCTTCGAATCAGATAGCAATCACTCACAAGTGGTCCCCATGGATGATTATCAAGAAAGCCTCTTGGCAATGTTCCCTTTGGCGGCTCCCATCGAGCAAGTGCCACCACAAGGCAATCAGGCCCCACCGCAAAGAGCGGACCAACTCCAATGGGGCCAGATCAATTTGCTCGAGCAAGACGAGCCTCTAATGTCGCAAACAGTTGTTGGAGCCAATGAAGGCCTTTGGATCTCCGACAACGATTATGAAGATGAAACTGAGATGGCCTATCTCAATCATATGTGATAGCAACAATACCCCTTAGAGATTAATGACATATTTGAACAACTAAACATAGTGCCAGGGCATGAGTGGTACGTAGACCCAGTGCAGTGGGAACAAGTGTTGAATCCACCACTTTGGGCATACGAAGAATACCTTCCACCTAGAGACCCTATAGCGATATCAGTGCCAAGGGCAGACCCTGTCTTCCTATCCACACATAGGGCCGATCCATTCATGCCAATACCTCCAGAGCCAGACCCAGAGCACAGAGAACATCCAGAATGTTTGAGTCACCACACCCATGGTAATGGAGACCAAAATCATTTCATCAACATGATCTCCATTGACTTAACCGCCCCCATCCATAACCCGGCCGATCCAGCACAGTCATTGTATCTAGACATAGATGCCATAGACTGGGATCACATCAATTCACCTCCATCCCCATCAGAGTACTGGCCTTTCGGTGAGATGCTTCATTTCACCCTAGGGCCAACTCAGGATATCTTCCATGCTGAAGAGGAACCCGAGGTTCCCAACATAGATTTAAACTCAGCAAATGATATCCATTTGATCCCAACTCCACACCAGTTGGAGGATGGATCCCACATGTCGATCGAGGAGATGACTGACGTAGACATCGGCTCTGATCCAATGAATCCATAGATTATCAAGATGGGGGTAAGCTTATCCCCCGAAGAGCAAGCCGACTACATCACCCTTCTCAAAGAGAAGAAGGAGGTTTTTGCATGGTCCTATAGAGACATGTCGGGGCTAGATCCATAGCTAGTCATGCATAATCTAACGCTTGATCCGACAGTCAAGCTAGTTAAGCAAAAACTATGCAAGATGCACCCAACAGTGGCCTTGATGGTCAAAGATGAATTGCAAAAGTTGTTGGATGCACAGTTTGTCATCTACGTGGATTACCCACCATGGCTATCCAACATGGTACCCATCAAGAAGCCTGATGGGAGGATTCGCATATGCACTAATTTTTGAGATCTAAACAAAGCGAGTCCTAAGGATGATTTCCCCTTGTCGAGCATCGACGCATTGGTAGATGCTACAGTGGGCCACGAAATGCTTTCCCTCATGGATGGTTTCTCGGGATACAATCAGATTCGTATCAATCCCGAGGACCAACTAAAAATGGTGTTCACTATGCCTTGGGGGACATTTTGTTATAAGGTCATGCCTTTTGGCCTTAAAAATGTTGGCGCCACCTACCAACGTGCCATGACGTACATCTTCCATGATTACATGCATAAAACTTTGGAAGATTACATGGATGATTTGTTGGCCAAATCTCTTTTGTGCCCAGATCATCTCGATGACTTAAGCAAGATCCTCGATCGCCTCATGGAACATAAAGTCAGATTGAATCCCAAGAAGTGCGTATTTGGCATCACATCTAGAAAACTCTTGGGTTTCATAGTCTCAAAGTGAGGCATCGAGGTGGACCCAAACAAAGTCAAGGCAATCCTTGAAATGCTTCCCCCAACTACCATCAAGCAGCTCAGAAGCCTATAGGGAAAGGTCACATCAATCAAGCGCTTCATAGCACAGCTATCTGACAAGTGCCGACCCATGAACAAATTATTGCATAAGGGGGTAGCATTTCACTGGGATGACGAGTGCCAGTCAACCTTTGATGACATTAAGCAATACTTGGCTTCGCCACTAGTATTGGCACCACCTAGACCAGGAGTGTCATTCTACTTATACATCTCAGCTATCGAGGTGGCACTGGGCGCCATGCTAGCCCAAAAAAATGAACTTCACAAAGAACAGGCTACTTACTATCTTAGCCGCACCCTAGTCAGTTATGAACTTAACTATGCATACGTTGAGAAACTCTGCTTGGCAGTGGTGTTTGCTACCAAAAAGCTATGCCACTACATGCTGAGCAACACTACGTATGTTGTGTCTAAGGAGAATCCATTGTGGTACATGATGAGTCGTACTTATCATAGTAGCCGCACGACGAAATGGATCATGTTGTTGACGGAATTTGACATAGAGTTTATTGGACAAAAATCCATCAAAGGACAAGTCATAGCCGATCAACTAGCAGAGGCTCCTCTCGAAGACGATCAGCCTCTGGTCATAGAACTACCCGATGATGGGGTCTTCCATGTCTCAGAATCGCCAGATTCTGATGAGCCTGAGTCACGAGCCGACATAACCCTATTTTTTGATGGTTCTAAATGTGAGCAAGGGGGTGGCATGGGAATTGTATTCTTCACACCGCAAGGGGCTCCAATGCCTCTGTCATTTAAATTAGACTTCCTGTGCACCAAAAATAATGCCGAATATGAAGCCTTGCTCATAGGTCTTCAGACAACGATCACCATGAACATCAAACGATTGAACATCTTTGGTGATTCGTTGTTAATTGTCAACCAAGTCAAAGGGGTATTCCAATGTAAATGCCCAGTTCTACAGGCCTACAAAGCCCTTGTGGACAAATTCCTGGCACAACTTGAATGGTATGACATCGAGGCGCTCCCTCGATCATCGAATCATTTTGCGGACACTATGGCCTCCTTGGGGTCACTAATCCCGTAAGACATTTCTGGTGATATGACAACCATTCAAGTCAAAACACTATCACAATCCATGATGGAGCGTGCAAGCTCTGACTTAACGCCAGGAATCCACATGATCCAGATTGAACCACCTCAAGATAGGTTCTCTCGAATCCACGATCATCTGAATCATGCCAACTGGGGTTCCTTATTCTCCCCTACTCCCCTTAATAGCAACACAACGCTATTCTTACAAGTTCTTTCCCACTCAACTTTTGCTAGGGATGAACTTCAAGAGGGATTGGTTGTTCATACCGTCGAGGCTTCTGATCAGTAGGATTGGTATTTACCCATAAGGGACTACCTCAAGTTAGGTAACCTCCCACTTGGATTGATGCATGCCACAAAATGAGCATTCAAGTAGAAAGCGGCAAAGTATGTCTTGTTAGGAGACATTTTGTACCGTCATAGCTATGAAGGAATCCTGCTTCATTGCTTGGACCAGCAAGAGTCCACTTGGGTGATCGCCCAAGCGCACGATGGTACGTGCGGTGGCCACTTCAATGGTATGGCCATCGCAAAGTGCATTCTCCGCATGGGCTATTATTGGCCATATTTAGAGTGAGATTGTTGTGCATATGTAAGGAAGTGCATGAAATGTCAACACCATGCTAATTTGACACACGTACCTTCCTAGGCCTTGCAGCCGATCCAATCGGCTTGGCCATTTTCATAGTGGGGCCTAGATCTAATCGGTAAGATCTCCCCTGCATCGTCAGGTCATCACACGTTTATCATAACGGCCACAGAGTACTTCACCAAATGGGTGGAAGCAGTTTCGCTTACCTCTACGACTGGAACCCGCATTGTGGAGTTTATTTTACATAACATCATATGTCATTTTGGTATTCCATCCAAGATCATCTCGGATAATGGGACGTCATTCAAGAACAAAGATGTGCGTGCTTTGACCACAAAGTACAAAATTTAGCATAGTTTTTCAACACCCTATTATCCACAGGCAAATGGGCAAGCAGAGGCGTCAAACAAAATGCTAGTTGCCATCCTCAAAAAGATAGTCACAGACAGTCATAAGGATTGGCACATTCAGATCCCACTTGCCCTATGGGCTTATCGCACTAGCATTCGGACACCCACTAGGGCAACTCCATTTTTGCTCGTGTATGGCTCCGAGGCTGTCATGCCTCTCGAGTTGGAAATTCCTTCCCTACGCATATCAATGCAAGAGTTCATCGATGATGACACTGCATGGTAGGCCCGGTTAGACCAGCTTACGTTGCTCGATGAATGACATGTTAATGCTCTCGAGCATTTACGTATCTATCAAGAGCGACTGAAGAAAGCATACAACATGAAAGTTCACCTGAGGGACTTTCAGGTTGGTGACTTGGTCTTAAAAGAGAACCAACAGAACTCTAGCTTGCCGCCCCATCTAAGGGACAAGTTCATGGCAAACTGGTTAGGTCCCTATGTAATTGATAGTAAAATAGGACCTGGAACATACCGGCTAGCCTCTCTTGATGGAATCAAGGAACTAGAACCCTTGAACATCAGTCATTTGTGGCCATTCCATATCTAGAAGAGCCACAGCCCAACCAAAAAGCTCCAAGGATTCCCACAATCACTTGGTCATCCCCAAAATGCCCCAAAGGTTCCCATTACCCCTTTGGTCAAACCAAAAAGCTCCAAGGATTCCCACAATCGCTTGGTCATCCCCAAAATGCCCCAAAGGTGCCCATTACCCCTTTGGTCAAACCAAAAAGCTCCAAGGATTCCCACAATCGCTTGGTCAAAAATAAGAAAATTCAAAAATAGTAAAATCATCAAAAATAACAAAAATTTGCATCTCATTTTTAGGCATGCTCAACCTCATCACAACAATAAAGAGCTCTTTTGCATCTCATCTTCGTACTCACAAAAATCAATCTATCAAAAACACAAAAATAATAGTTGCATTAAGCATAACATCCATACATTGCATATTTGTGGTCATACGAGTCAAGGCACCATAGACTGTAATTACTTCGCCAATCCATCTTGTTCCACATTTCTCCATTCTATAAGCAGTCCATCAAAAATCAATGCCATTTACTTCTTTTTACTATATCATAGTCAGTGGTCTTTTAAATGTATCTAGAGTTTTCGTCATTCAGATGTCATTAGCTTTCTAGCCACATACTTACAAAGTCAGACAGATTTTACAAAGGTAGAGTTCTACTTGGATCACACCTTGTTACGTAGCATCCCAACACAAATTAAAACACATAAAAATTCCCAAGTTGTGTGAATGAAAGATGAAACCTGCAAAGCAATCCAGGTCACCATAAGCGAAATAGTTATCTTGCTCATCCCCCTGTGCGAATGACCCCAAGAATGCTGAGAGTTGGCAAAAGGACAAGCATCTTCCCTACCCAATTCCCCAAGAATCCCAAGTTCTCAAAAAGTTGCAAACGTCATAAAATTTTGCAAAAGTCAAAACTCCAAAAAATTTGACATCACCACCAAAGTGCACACATCAAAAGGCACATACAATAGTGATTCTCATCACTCGGAATTCAAATCCCTTGCTCAAAAGAAAAATATATATATATATATAAAAATAAACAGTGATTTTTATCACTATATAAGAGCAAGTATCCCAATATAATTAAAGAAAAGAAGGGAGTCGAACTTGAATCCCTGGAACTCTCAGCATTCAGAAGGTCATGAAGTAAACCTCAGTATTGGTTTGGTGGATAACCTATCGGTCATCGGTGGGGATACCTCCCGTACTATCATATCGTTAACTCGTGTATAGATCAATGTTTGCATGTGGATGAGCTAGCTTATGGTATCCTAGATAGCACCATAGATTAATCTGACTAAATACAACAAAGGAAGTTGGTGGAGTTAATCGGGTGATCCTCAGTACAGGTTTGGTTGATAGCCTATCTGGCACTAGCGGTATCCTGACAAATACCACATAAACGAACTCAATTGCACACACAAGGATGTGAAATAACTTGGTCAAAGACAAGTCCGATTCATACCTTGTTCACAAGTCTTGTAAGATAAAGTACAGTCATGGCTAGTTAGTTAAAACATCTGAGTCTCAGAAAACCTTAACTACATTCCAAACCAACTATGCTATCTTTCATCCTCGCATTGTCATCAAAAAGAAAATACAAAAATAGCATGTGTACAACAAAAGTCATTTCCCACAACAATCGCCTAGGACAAAAAGCCATAAGTTCTAAATAGTCTATGGTGCCACCACCAAAAATCACAAAATTCAATTCACCCATTCCATTTGCATATCATATAAATTAGAAACATTTGCATTCATCATAACATATGCATCCATCAATGTAAATTAACATACATACATACACATTCATCAATCACTATGCATAACATCAAATCATGACATATGTATAAATAAAATAAAGTCATCTGTATATATATCATCAAAAATGCCCGTAGGCTACAATAACCAGTCATCTGACCCCGCAGAAAGCCAAAAGCTCAAAAACCCCCAAGCCTAGGGCATCGGCCACCATGATCACGTAGGATCGGTGCGATGGGAACTACCCCCATGGTGTGGGTCCTATGAGACCCCTCAAGGTGGCTACTGCTAGCCCCCGCATCATGCCTACTCGAGCCCCCCTCATCCAGTCGCCTGCACCGAGAGGATGCTGACTGCTCAGTCTCGCTCCCTCTCGAGCGGCACGATGATCCACCTCCGCTGAACGTAGGGACCCACCCATCGAGGTGGCTAATCTCTGCCTCCAGCTCCAACCGCTACCGCACCAAGTCCATCTCCCACTGGTGATACATAGCCAAGTTCTCATCACATTGCGCCAAAGCCCTATCCCTCTCCAGCTACATCCATAGGAGATCCCTCTCCCATGCAGCATCGGTATCCCCATCCTATCGATGGTACGTAGCCCATGCATTTTCCTGCTCTACCAGCTGCATGCATAAGAGATCCCTCTCCCATAGTGCATCCCCCAGCTCCTCATCGTGCCTCCGTAGTAGCCCCTCCAATCATGCATTCTCAATGCGTAACCCGAACTCCATGTCCTCCAAAACTGCTTGAGGCATTGGCATCTCTGGAACAGCAGCCTGCTCTGGCTCCCACTACTTCGTGACGTCCTTGCATCTCCAGCTGATCCGGAACCCCAAGATCCACATCCACATCATCCACCTCCACCATGTTCGCATCCTCCAACGGAGCTCCCCAATCATCTCCTGGTGCCTCGGCACCCTCCCTCCTCCTGCTGCTACCTCCGTGCCTCCCAGTGGCCCCTCTCCCCACCATCGCCGTAGTATCCACCACTGGTCATACTCTACGGTAGTCCCGACGTCGTCCACATCCGAGACGTCAATCATCACATCTGAATCCTCGCCAAGTGGCACGATGACTAGCCGATCTAGAGTCCTCTCGTCCCCCCAGCGTCGATAGACCACGGGCTCACCAGGCAACCCCTAGCGCACCCCAAACTATCATGTCACCCGACTATAAGGGAAGAACTCCTGCTCGGTCCCATGTCACCCAATCAGCCATCGCCCCTGCGTACCCATCGGAGCCACTCTCTAGCCTCAGGCCAGGCTGGACAGTCCCGATAGGGGCGCCAGAACACCTCCCCTAGAGCAAGCCGAGCGAAGGCATCAGCATAGTGCCCTACGACACCTGCCCACCATCGACTCTATCCCTGCTCCTCAGACCGCCACCACAGAGCCACGTAACCTATATCCTTATCCACCATCTCCACCCGAGTCATCCATGGTAACCCCATCGGCCTCTCCACCGCTATGTGTTGCCAAGCCCAACTCTGCAATAGATAGCTATAGCTAATCCCCTTTCACCTCCAATAGTGGACCTCGTACAGCTCACCATAGAGCTGTGCCAACAATGTCTATCCCCACCTCATGATCAAAGGCTCATGCGTCGAACACTCCACCAGCCGATAGACCACATCCAATAGGTTCCATGAGAACCTCGTGCCTGACGAGTCAAGTAGCAGCATGTTGGAGATGAGGCCCATAAGTACTGCGTGCCTCACTCCCAACACCCCCTTCTCCAGCCACCATCGAACTAGAATCCTGCCAATCTAGCAGTCGCCCTCTGCCCTCTCCACTGGGCTGTCCACACCCACCTCCGCCCCATGCCCGAAGTAGCGTGTCAGCACTACTGTCCGTTGATCGTGCGACATCGTCCTGATCGGCAATCCATCTATCAAAATCCGTAGAATCCGATAGACATCCTCCAAGGTCACTATCATCTCCCCTATTGGGAGATGGAAGGTGTTGGTCCGGGGATCCCACAAGTTGATCAGGGCCATCAGATAGGCCCGATCCCCGACCACAGGCTCCAACCGAGTCACCTGCTTGAGCCCAAGGGCATCAAGCCACTCCCAGTCAGCCAAAGCTAGCGCCTCCCATGCTTCAGTAAAAATAGTAGGCACACGATACCGGCTCTTCACAACCTGCAAAAGAAAACAACACAAAAACATTAAAATCATGAAAAACTGCATAAACAGTAACATGAATATACAACACTACATAAAACAATGTACAACTCAAAAACAACAAAATTCACAAAAATTCAAAACAAAAATAGTTTGTCAGTCTTAGGGTTCATTCAAGTATTTTTTTGTTTAAAATTTTTCTTTTACTTAAGGTTTACCTTACTGTAAAAAGGAAACAAATTTCAGACTGTTATCACGTCTTTTCAGCATACATGTAAACTAGGGTTTCATTTTTACGAAGCCAACTAAAAAGAAAAACAAATTTTTAAACTAAGTTTTGAACTCAATTTTTTCTTACCTAGGGTTTTTACCTAAGTCATAAGACAACAAGTCATGCATAATGACATACAGTTAATCAGGGTTTTCATTTTTCAAATCAACAACAAACTACAAAAGAAGCAATAAATTACGGTATTAAAAACTGTAAACAACAAAATGCAAGCAATAACGAGGAGGATCACTTACTGGTCTCGCTTCGGCTTCGCCGCTCGATCCGGTTCGTGCACTCATGATGTCGGGAGAAATTCGGTAGCGCTTCGCTTCGTAGAATTAACCTCCTCCTCCTCAGAGCTCCAATTCGCCAAGAAAAACGAAGGCAAATGAGCCCAAAACTCAGTTTTGGCCTTTAAATAGGCAGTTTAAGCTTGTAATCATTCTTCCCTGGGATGAGCGCTCTGGTTAGCGCTCGTCCCACCCTGGGACGAATACTAAACTGGTATTCGTCCCACCCAGGAACGAATTCAGGGCAAAAATTTCAAAAACATCAAAAAAATGAACAAAATGACCCAAAAACAAACAATAAACTTGCCCGATGAAAGTGCTTTTGCACTTGACATTTCGGGCATGCAAAACAGATGTTAGGGTCACAAATTGTCACTATCCTACTCCCTAAGAAGGCTACCATAGCCGGACCGCTCCACGGGAAGACGGATTTTTGCCAATTTCAGCCCCGAAAAGCGTCACCAAAAGGGTTAACACCCACCAAAAATAGGTCTAAATGTCAGAAAACTGCACACACATTTAATGCTAAACATCTGAAGGCACCCTTACCTAAGTCATCATGGGTCAAGTGACTCATCACTTTTCTCATGTAGGTCATTCCCTCATCGATTCGTCGCTTGAGGGGGTAGTCACACTTAGTCACCAATCAACAAATACACACCCAATCATGGAAATGGCATGCATTGAAAGAATCATTGGCAAAGACAATCACGCTCCCGCTTGGGGTAGTAAACAAGCAATAATCACAAGCTGATCAATCACTTGGCATTCATGAATCATGAACTCAAGGTTCCCACAGACAAAAGGTTGCGCCCTTTGCCTATTCATGACTGATCAATGTCCAAGATCAAGTAACACCTCACCGAAAAAGGTTAACACTTGAATTAAGTTCCTTCGCTCGTCAGAAGCAAGGATTCAAGAATGCATGCCCTTTCCATACTTGGGGCATCAAAATTTGGTTAGGTTATTGAGAAACCCTAATCATTAGTGCTTTGGTTATCTATTTTTGCTCGACGCTGTGCCTTGCACAACGCATCCCAAAAAGGGGCATCTGTAGACACCAAAACAACACCAATCCGATTATGTGACTGCAAACACTGATCGCATTGACACACACAGCCCCAAGGGCAGCCCCCAGAGGTTAAACAGTGGTCCTAACCACTCTCACAGTAGTTTTGGAAGGTCAGAGATCAATTTGGCACCTTCAGGCACTTTGCTCAATACTCGTTCCACCTAGGGATGATTTCAAACTGGGATTCGCCCCACCCAGGGACGAATAGCAGTATTCGCTCCAGGGTGGGGCGAATAGCAGGTTTGATGGGCAAAAAGTCAAATCTTGACAAATGGCAGCTCAGATCCACCACTTAACGCTTCCTTCATTGCATGGGAGTGTGGGTGAGCGTTTTCGAGCGTTAGAGGCAGTTACAAGGGCAGTCATGAAGTCCCTAATCAGGGAGGAATCTCCTTCCCCCTGGGAAGGCATGATTGCCAAGTGGTGCCTCTGCATGCCCAATTCAAGAGACCTCCAGGTCTATAAATTGGTGAGTTTCCTCACCCCAAAATATATAGAGAAGGAGCATTTTGAGCAACGAAGTGTTGTCATTTTATTTTCACACCCACACCCTTTTGAGTTGTGCCTTTCACATCCTTGATCTCTTTTGGAAAGGAGGTCATAGGGTGGTTATTGGAAGCGCAAATCCGGAACCAAAACCCAACATTTGGCCACAATATCCCACCAAATTTGTTGACAATACCCCACAAGAGGTTTTGGACCCATCCCAAGTGGATTGGTGCCAAAATCGGGCCCCAAACGATGGGCGGCCTGCCCTCGGGCGCCCCCACACTACTACAGTCCTAATCGCCCCACCTCAGAGCGATTGGAAATCTATGGTAGATTTCTTTTCTGTTATTCTTGCATTTAATTCTATGCTGCTTAGATAGGTTGCCATTTAAATTTCACCTTGTTTTGAACAATTTTGATCATGTTTCTATCTTCGTTCGCCTTTACTAACTTGCAGGTAACCCCCATCAAATTCCCATTAACGGAGGCCTGATTGGGGAAATATGACCATCTGGGTCTTCCCAAAACACCCCCAATTAGCTAATCCCAACTTTGCAGGTGATTGGGAGCTCCCCAGATGTGACATTTGGGACAGTGCCTTTCGACATTTTTGTTGCAGGTCTATTCGTCCCGCCCCGGAGCGAATTCAAATCTGTGAGGAATTTCCTGACTGTTCCATTTGCAGTGTTTCCTTTGTGAGGTCTTGATGCCCCTATCAAATTTTTAGATCATTTGGATATATGTTAGTTATCATTTTATTTATATCTTGCATGCACTAATCGAAGGCGTGGGGATTGCATGTTTTATTTCATCCGTAGGTGCTACTGACTATTTCTTGTTTCTTTGAACGTAGGATCTGGACGTTAGAGGAGCAGCAAGGAGTCAAGACTCATCAACGCAAGCGGCGATGACGTTTGGTCCGCCCATTTTACATGTGGGCACGCGGAAGAAGGAATGGCATCCATGGATGTAACAAGAACGTATATTTAACGCTCCTAGCCCTTGGAAGGGGAGGAGGCGCATTGTAACCGAGTTCTGAAACATATCAATAAAAAGGGTTGTCTTCCTTATTGGCTTTTGTTTCATTTCGATTCGTTCATGCTTTCCCTCTTTTCATGCACTTTCAATTCATAGGATTTAGCGCTAAGTTTAGTTCGGTTTGCATCGCACTTGGAGTTTCCTTTTTGCTTTCGTATCCTCATGCTTTCACCATGATGAGGAATAGAAGTAATAATAGAATAAAAGAACAACTCAAAAATGACAAGACCATCATAGCAGACATTAGAGAAATAAAAAATGAAGTAGTTTCCCATTTTGAATCCCTTATTAAAGCTCCTCTTCTAGGTTCATCTTTGTCCAGAGAATCATTACTATCCCATATTCCATAGGTCATTCCTAATGGGGTCAATCAAAAGATACTTGCTACATTTTGAGAGGATGAAATCAAAGAAGCCCTATTTTCCATGAACCCTGATAAGGCCCCTGGACCAGATGGATTCCCTCAAATATTTTTCTAGAATTTCTAGGATATTATGGATAGTGATGTTTGTGCAGTATTCAGAGAACTCCAATATTCCAAAGTGGTCCCTCGTAGCTTAAATTCCACCTTCATAGCACTAATTCCCAAAAGCCTATCTATAAGGAGTTTAAATGATTTCAGACTAGTTAGCCTTTGCAATGTTATCTACAAAATCCTCACTGAATTCATGGTAAAAAATATGAAAGATGTGCTTCCTATGTTTATGGACCACTTTCAAGGAAGTTCCATCCAAGAAAGGTCAATTTTAGATGAAATCATAACAATGCATGAGGCTCTCCATTCATCATATCAAAACAAAAAAGTTACTTTTTTCTCAAACTAGATATGAACAAGGCCTTTGATAGGGTTAACTGGGATTTTATATTTTATTTTTTACTCAAGTTTGGGTTTTATCTAGAATGGGTGGAACTGATTAAATTTTGCATATCAATTGCATGGTTTTCAGTTATTGTAAATGGTTCCCTAGCTAGTTACTTCCAAAGCAGTAGAGGTCTTCAACAAGGAGACCCTTTATCCCTCTGCTTTTTATCATAGCTACGAAATATTTGGGGAGTACAATTCATTCTACTAGAATATTAGGTCTCATCTCTGGAAGTAAATTAGCAGCTCAAATTAATCTTGTTACTCACCAAAAATTTGCGGATGACACGATCCTATTTAATTTTACCTCCATAATTGAAGCTAAAGTAATCAAACACATTATTTTTCTATATGAAGAAGTAGTAAGCCAAAAAATAAATTTCTAAAAGAGAAAAATCTATTTCTTGAACACTCCTCACCAGAGATAGATCAAAATAGCCAGGATCTTGGGATGCTCAATTGTGTAATTCCCTATTGTTTACATAGGTCTTCATATTTTTGTGGGCACACCAATTGAGGGGATGTGGAACCCAATGATTTATAGAGTTCAAAAAAGTTAATTGTTTGGAAATGGAACCTTCTATACCAAGTAGGGAAACCTATTTTAACCATGGCATACCTCCAAAGTATCCCAATATATTTCCTTTCAGTGTTTAAATCTCCCTCAAAAGTGTATGACAATATTGAACAAACTCAAAAACAATTCTTATGGATTGGGGCTGAAAACAAAAGTCATTTTCATATGGTAGCCTGGTACAAAGTTTGCAGATCTAAAGATCAAATATGAATTAGATTGAGAAGACTTAAAAAATTAAATTTGGCATTAATTTCTAAACAGGCATGGAGATTATTATCATAAGAGTAAGTGGATTGGATCACTATAGTCAAGACGAAGTATTTGTAGGGCACAAAGTTCCTAAATGAGATAACACCCACAAATGGCTCAACTGTCTGGAAAGGAATAATCCAAACAAAGAGTCTATTTATGAAAGGACTCAGGTGGGAAATAGGGGATGGTAGATCAATAAACTTCTGGTTGGATAGGTGGATAGGAAATTATCCACTCATTTATGCTCAAAACATTAGGATTCTCAAATACTTTATAGATACAACCTTTGTATAAAAGTGGATGATTTCCTTCACAAAAAAATAACATCTGCATGTGGAAAATCATTCACAACATCCATCACCCTAAAGAATCAAGGGCCTTAGAAATACTGCTCTATTCCATAATCATCCCCATAAGAGAATTTAAAGATAACATTATTTAGGCCCCAACAGAAGATGGGAATTTTATAGTCAAATCTGCTTATCAGCTCGCCATTCCCTAGGAAGAAACCCAAATTCCTTTCAATTTGGTATGGATCAAACACCTTACCCAAAACATTGTTTTTTTTCCATGGCTTGCCGTTCAAAATAAAATTTTGACAGTTGATAACCTCATTAAAAGAGGGATCATTATCCCAAATAGATGTTTTTTATGCTTATCTAACCGAGAATCCTCCCACCACATCTTTCTCAACTCTATGTATTCCATTTCCATTCTTTACAACATCTTCCAAAGGTTCTAAATCAATTGGGTAAAACCTCCTTATATTGTAGAGTTGTTCATTCAGTGGCCTCAACCTTTACACCATCCCAAGCTGAGCATAATTTGGAGGTTCTGTCTATATCATTTTCTTTGGTAAATATGGTTAGAAAGGAACTGGAGAGTCTTCTCTAATTTTTCCAAGGATATTTCATCTCTAACTAGTAGAATTATTTTATTTTCCAAAGATAATGCTTGCATTATTTTATATGATTCAAGGTCTTGTTCCAGGTTTGAAACTATCATTCTTCATTCTCTGAATATTTTTTAGGACACAATTGTATCTCAACCCAAACTTAGAAGCAAAATTAATTGGTGTCTCCCACCCCAGATATGGGTCAAATTGAATTTTGATAGAGCATCAAAAGACAATCCAAGTAAATAAAGAGGAGGCATAATTAGATATCATAAAAGAAACACAATTTTAACATTTTTTGAATACCTTGGTGAACATTCCAATCATATGGTTGAAGCAAAGACATTATGGAGATGTTTTGCATTAATCAAACATATCCCGGGTAGAATCATCATTGAAGGGGATTCTCTCAATATTATTAATTACATGAAAATCTCCAAACGACCATCTTGGAAAGTTAGAAGCTGCATTGAAGAGGCCAAGAAACTTGCTACTCACCATCAGGAAGTTATCTTCCAACATGATTTTAGATAAGCAAATAAGGTAGCAGATAAACTGGCAAAAATTAGGGTTGATGGTCCAGGTTTATTGACTTGGACAGATACACTACCACAAGAGGTACGTGCATTAACCACTATTGAAACATTAACAATGATTAGTTGGGTTACCATATTTTTTAAAATTTTCCTCACTATGTGTAATAGTTTTGAAGTTTCAAAAGGTCCTAGTAGGACAATAGGTGAAGAACACAATATTATACTAAGAGGGGAGGGTGAATAGTATAAGACCACTTTTAACTTTTATTTTTAAATCAATATAATGCAGTGTATAGATAGCAGTATCAATAGCAGTAATAAAAGCAATGCATGAAACACCATACACAATAGAGACACAAATTTAACATGGTTCACCTAATATGGGCTACCTCCACAGAAAAAAATATTTCTTCTAAATATTTCTCAAATAATATTTTGGGAATCCTTCCCAATTACAATATTTATGGACCTTTGTCCAAAGGAGATGTTGATCCCCTAAATCTAGTTTGTGGATATCTATCCATAGGAGAACTCCTTCTATGCTCTCATTGGTGATCCTCTAGAAGACACTACCTCCACTACAGTAATTGTGGATCCATCTCCACTTGAATATTATTGTCCTCACTCAGAAGACCTATCCTCAATATCCTGGCTGATGGATCTCTATCCACTAGAGACTCTATCCTATCTACTTTGTCACCTTCAAATCTCTGCTCAACAGGTTCAATCATAACCTTCTCAAATATGGTCAATAGGTCCACTCAAAACCTGCTCAAATATACTTAATATGTTTACTCAGAACCTTCTCAAATCTGCTCAACAGGCCCACTTAGAACCTGCTCAAATCTTCTCAATAGGTCCATATAGAACCTGCTCAAATCTTCTCAGTAGGTCCACACAGAACCTGATAAAATATTCTCAACAGGTCCACTTAGAACCTGCTCAAATATTCTCAATAGGTCCACTCAGAACCTGCTCAAATCTTCTCAATAGATCCACACAAAACCTGCTAAAATATGCTCAACAGGTCCACACAGAACCTGATCAAATCTGTTCAACAGGTCCACACAGAACCTGTCCAAATTTTCTCAACAAGCTCACATAGAACTTGTACAAATCTACTCAATAAGTTCACATAGAACTTGTCCAAATATGCTCAATAAGTCCTCTCTAGGACTTGCTCAAATATGCATTGCAAGTTTTCACAAAAGATCACACAAAAACAATCCACAAGCCTTCTCAAAGACTTACCTCAAATCAACTTAAAAATTCCACATAGAACTTGTCCAATCTCATAGAATCATAAAGAGAATTGTTAGAGACTCAATATATTCTATACTCAATGCTCAATCACTTTTTCAACTCAATCTAATTGAAGCATAAAGAGAATTGTTAGAGACTCAATATGTTCTATACTCAATACTCATTAACTTTATCAACTCAATCTCATAGAAGCATAAAGAGAATTCATAAAGACTCAATATATTCTATTCTCAAAGCTCAATCTCAATTCAAATAAGAATATAGAATAGTTTGTTTTATGGAACTTGAACAACCAATTCATGCATCCACTTGACTAGTCTTAATCAGCTCTACTCAACCAAACACTTCAAGAAACAACCCTTTATCACAAACCCTAGTCCAAGCATGTATCTCCAAACTCAAAATGTTTCCAACAATTCTCAATACAAATCTCACATAACAATGATACTCATGTTATTTTATAACTCAAGTTCAAATTCTTTGTATAACCCATTGGCTTCAACAACAATGCTAATAAAACAAGGTTTTAATCACAACTCTCAATTCAAAAATCCTTGAAGCATAAACTCAAAGTACTTCACTCAACCAATGGTCTAAACAATAATGCTTATCAAAAAAGGTTTAATCACAACTCTCAATCTAGAAAACCTTGAAGGATAAACTTGAAGTACTTCATTCATCCAATGATCTAAACAACAATGCTTTTCAAACAAGGTTTAATCACAACTCTCAATCCAAAAAACCTTGAAGCATTAACTCAACCACTTTCGAAAAGGAAACCCTAATAAAATCATTTTCACTCCAAACTTAATTTTCAATCAAGCCAATCACCTAACTCAACAAAGAATAATTTTACCCATACATTTTCTTGAAGAGTAGTTGCCCTTACAAATTTGCCACACTCACAATTACTTCTTTGAAAAACTCAATAAGGGTTAGAGGATAATTTTTACATCACAAAAATAATATCACAATTACACCTTATCACTCCAACTTAAGCAATAAGCAATATCCTCACAATAATCACAAAACCCTTTATTCAAAATAACATACAACCCACAAAGTCTTAAACTTTCAATATTCCACAATAGCAAAATTTAAGACTTGAAAATAAAAATAAAATTATCCTTATAACTCCTAATGGTATTTCTCAACTACC
Organism: Wollemia nobilis; assembly: GCA_028583015.1. Classification (NCBI taxonomy): domain Eukaryota; kingdom Viridiplantae; phylum Streptophyta; class Pinopsida; order Araucariales; family Araucariaceae; genus Wollemia; species Wollemia nobilis. The sequence goes on from JAQPPZ010001753.1 coordinate 4,645,310, forward strand.
AACCTTTATCACAATACAAAGACTTCAACCATCAAATACCTTATACCTCCAACTTAGGTATTAATAAAATAAAACATAAAAATGTACCTTTACCTTTGGAGAGTTTCGAACTCTCAACGCAGCCCACACAAACGTCTTTGCCCATGGTGCAAACCACCAGATGAGCTACAATCTCCTTGGGAAGGAAGAAGCACCACGTGCTTCAACACACATTATTTGCCTTATAAAACATATGTGCCTAATTATTGGCACCTTCAACACGTCCACCAAAAGCTTCTGTGGGATTCAAACACTATCCACCATGCACACCAAAATTTAATATTATAGCCCACTTGCCACTAGGCCAAGGTGCCTTGTTGGCTTCCAACTAATCAACGTGCTTGCTTTTGTTTCCTTTCACCATCAAGTCAAACACAAATTTTGCAATTCTATCTCACGAGCTCTGCATTTAATTCATATGCTTTCTCTTTCTAGTTCGAGCAAGGATAATTCGGAAATCAACTTTGGGAATGGTATTTATGTGTATTTCTACTAAATAAAAAATGTAAACACTTCCCTTTGGCTTCTATGATGTCAACAAAAATAAACTTTGCCTCATTTAAAAACTTTAAATTCAACCTTTGGATTTATTAAAATATTCTTTGGTCTTAAACCTTTAAACCTAACCTTTGGATTTATTAAGATATTTTTAGACTTTATAAACCCAATTTTGCAATATAAAATATTTAATGAAAATTACAAATATTTTATTTTGGTTTTTCACCATGGCACTTATAACCATTATAATATTTCACCTTTGATAAAGTACCTTTTAATATTTATTTAAAAAATTTAAATTCATGCTAAATTTAAATAATTTATAAAATAAATATTATAACTCCTTTTTAACTTCTGTGTTTTGCACTGTTTCACTCAAACTTCTGCTCTCTTGTTGAATATCAAATGACTATCTTTGTCAATTTTATTTCCTTAAAAAATATTTGGTATTAATTATGACTCCATCTAGTGGCATCAATAGTGACATCAATGATAACTTTGACTTAGGGACTCAAAATGTCCAACAATATCCCCCTTTGTCATTGATGGCAACCCATATCCTTTTATTGACTTGACCTTTCTTTTTCTTCTGCTCCCCCTGGGACATTGCTCCCCCTGGCTCAATGCTCTCTCAAATATCAAAATTTTCCCCATATCAAATCTCTCTCGAATATACATAAATCTCTCCCCCTTTGACATCAATGGCAAAGGGTCACCTTTAGGGCTCGGGGTTAAGAATGAGCCTCTTAGCTTAGCCCCTCCCCCACCTCCACATGAGATGGTTAATTCTAGGGTGGGAGTATTTCTACTCGAAAAAATTGTTCTTTACCTTTATCTTTTCTCTTATTTTCTAAGTTTTCTGAATCCTCTAACTATTTCTTTCCAAGTCATCATCCCTATTCCTGTCATCATTCATGTTCCTATTCCTGTTCTCATCCATGTTCCTATTAATTTTCTTGTTCCTGTTCTCATCCATACTTTTGTTCCTGTTCATGTTCCTTTTCCTATTCATATTCCTGTTCCTGTTTCTTTTCATATTCATGTTCATGTTCATGCCTATTTCTGGAATATTTTATCTACACCATATTGCTATGTGACCATAATTATTGCACTTATAAAACTTAATGTTATTATCCTTTGGAGGTGCAATTGTCTTAGAATTTCTCCTAATGAAGCCATATTCTCTTCTTTCGTGAATCTTGCAATTCATTGCCTTATGACCAAACTTATTACATGCATAGCAATACCCTTATAAAAGCTATCATTTTTCATATTCCTATCTTTCGTGTGTCCTACACTATGAAGCCATGTGCCCAAACCCGTGACATGAAAAACATCTTCCATTGAAGCTTCCTTGTCTTGATATCATTGGTCTCCTGTTCTGATTGGTGTTCCATATGTATCTTCTCTATGCATTGTTCCTATATTTGTTGAACTCTTTTTTGTCCAACTCATCCTCTGATGTCTCACTCCCACTTACATTATCTTCTTCTAATGTATCTTCTTCTAAAGTTTCTTCTTCTTCAAGACTAGAAATAGACTCTTCTTCCATTTTCTTTTGAACCTGTTTAGAACCAAGGTTTGTCTTGTTTGTTGTTCTTGTTTGTATCTTGAATATTTTATCCACACTCTTTGCATTATTTACATACTTGTATAGATTATTATTGTAGTATTCTACATATTCTTTTAGTATAACCACTTCTTGTGCTAGCTTCTCACATTCCAAGATCTTTTCTTATAACTTATCTTTGAACTTGCTTGCCTTAGCCTTTGATTTTTCTAAATCCTCTATGATCAATAATATTTCTTCATCACATTCTTGAAATTTACTTTCAAGCTTAGAGTGTTACTTTCTTACCTTCTTCAAAATGTCAAGGGCATAGATAAGTTCTCCCTTGAGATCATAACCATTATCTGCTAAATAATCCTCTATTTGTTTGCCTTTGTCCATATCATTTATTTATTTTGTCTTGTCTTCTATAGGATCACTCACTTCTTCTTCTAATTCCATAAGAATATTTTCATCTGGTCTATCAAGTGCATCTTCAAAATCATCATCACTAAAACTATAACCATCCCTTGTACAATCATATTCAAGATATCCAAATTTAACACATCTAAAATACTTGAGAATAACTAGAGTCATTTTCTTAACTGGATCTTTCTCTTCAACCATAAATAGGACTTCATATTTATCATTGTCTGAAAAACTAGTATCACTATCATTTGAGTACTTACTTGCATTATCCGCATAGTAGCTTCTCTTTTGCCTTTGGAAAAACTTCTTTCCTTGTATGTTTTTTCCACCCTTGCTTTTCTTCTAGTATCTGTGTCTTTCTGATTCTCTATACTTGTGATCCTATTTTTATTCATCATTGTTGCTCTTTGGCTCTTTGCACTCTGTTGCATAATGTCCATACTTTTCACAATTAAAACACTTAACAAATCTTAGATCTATAGGTCTTTTGGAACCTTTATCTCTTCTATCATAATTTGGTTCTTCATCACTAGAAGACCCACTGCTTGATTATGATTTCTTACCCTTTATATTTTTATTCACTTTGAATGCAACTTATTTCGGTGGAATATGATATTTTGTTCTTATCTCAAAAGTTGTGAGCATGCTAAGAAAAGAATTTCTTGTTAGACCATCACTATCAATTGATGTATCTATAGTAAAGACCTTTTCATTGTACATTTTTGGAAGAGTTCTCAAGATCTTATCACAAGCATTAGATTCATCAAACTTCATTCCAAGACCTTTTATATCATGTATAAGTTCATCAACCTTGTTGAGATAGTCATGAATGCTTTCATCATCTCATATTCTTAGGTTCTAAAATTCTCCTTTGAGATTTCTAACTTTAGCTTTCCTGACACTTTTATCTCCTTCATATATGGTATGCAATATTTCCCACATATCATTTGCTAGTTTACAATCCATAACCTTCATAGATTCTTATCTTCGCAATCCTTTTATAATTACATTCATAGCTCTTGAATTTGCATGCATTAGAAGCTTACCTTCCTTATCTGTAGGAGGATTGACTACTAAATCATATCCAAATTCCATTGCATCCCAATCTTCATTGCCAAGTTCCATCAAGTGAAATCTCATCGGTACACACCAATACAAGAAGTCACTTCCATAAAATACTGGTACTGCATTATTTATGGACCTTTCCTTTTGATACTTTTGATCCATTGTGTTCTTATACCACTTTTCCTTCAAGTTGTCAATCTCTTCTGAAGGAACCGACTCTCATACCAATTGAAAAACATAAGCTTATACTGAGAGGGAGGGTGAATATTATAAGACCACTTTTTACTTTTCTTTTCAAATTAATATAATGCAGTGTATAGATAGTAATATCAATATCATTAATAAAATAAATGCACAAAACACCAAACATAATAGAGACACATATTTAACATGGTTCACCCAATGTGGGCTACCTCCACATAGAAAATATTTCTTCTAAATATTTCTCAAATAATATTTTGGAGATCCTTCCCAATTATAATGTTTATGGACCTCTATCCAAAGGAGATGTTGATCCCCTAAATCTGATTTGTGAATCTCTATCCATAGGAGAAATCCTTCTCCTCTACTTTGGATGGTGATCCTCTAGAAGACACTACCTCAATTGCATTGACTGTGGATCTCTCTCCACTTGAAGACTCTTATCCTCACTCATAAGACCTATCCTCAATGTCTTGGCTGATGGATCTCTATCCACTAGAGACTTTGTCCTCTCTGCTCAATAGGTTCACTCAGAACCTTCTCAAATATACTAAATAGGTCCACTCAAAACATACTCAAATATACTCAATAGGTCCACTCAAAACCTGATCAAATCTACTCAACAGGTCCACTCAAAACCTTCTCAAATATGCTCAATAGGTCCACACAAAACTTTCTCAAATCTACTTAATAGATCCACACATAACTAATCAAATATTCTCAATAGGTCCACTCAAAACCTGCTCAAATATGCTCAACAGGTCCACTCAGAACTTGCTCAAATCTGCTCAACATGTCCACATAGAAGCTACTCAAATCTGCTCAATAGGTCCACATAGAACCTGATCAAATCTGCTCAACATGTCCATATAAAGCCTATCTAAATATTCTCAACAAGCTCACACAAAACTTGTCCAAATCTGCTCAACAAGCTCACACATAACTTGTCCAAATCTACTCAATAAGTCCTCTCTAGGACTTGCTCAAATCTGCATTGCAAGCTTCCACAAAATCTCACACAAAAATAGTCCATAAGCCTTCTCAAAGACTTGCCTCAAATTAGCTTAACAAGTCCACACAAAACTTTTCCAATCTCATAGAATCATAAAGAGAATGTTATAGACTCAATATGTTCTATACTCAATGCTCAATCACTTTCTCAACTCAATATCGTAGAGCATAAAGAGATTTTTTAGAGACTCAATATGTTCTATAATCAATACTCAATCAATTTCTCAACTCAAATCATATAAGCATAAAGAGAATTGTTAGAGACTCAATATGTTCTATTATCAAAGCTCAATCTCAACTCAAATCAGAATATAGAATAGTTTATTTTATGGAATTTGAATAACCACTTCATGCATCCACTTGACTAGGCTTAATCAACTCTACTCAACCAATCACTTCAAGAAATAACCCCTTCTCACAAACCCTAGTCCAAGAATGTATCTCCCAACTCAAAATGTTTCCAACAATGCTCATCACAAATCTCACATAACAATGATACTCATGTTATTTTCTAACTCAATTTCAAATTCTTCGCATAACCCATTGGATTCAACAAAAATGGTAATAAAACAAGATTTTAATCACAAATCTCAATTTAGAAAGCCTTGAAGCATAAAATCAAAGTACTTCACTCAACCAATGGTCTAAACAACAATGCTTATCAAACAAGGTTTAATCACAACTCTCAATCCAAAAAACCTTGAAGCATAAAATCAAAGTACTTCATTCATCCAATGGTCTAAACAAAAATGCTTATCAAACAAGGTTTAATCACAACTCTCAATCTAGAAAACCTTGAAGCATTAACTCAACCATTTTTATAAAGGAAACACTAATCAAATCCTTTTCACTCCAAACTTAATTTTCGATCAAGCCAATCACCTAACTCAATAAAGAAGAATTTTACCCATACCTTTTCTTGAAGAGTAGTTACCCTTACAAATCTGCCACACTCACAATTACTTCTTTGAAAAACTCCATAAGGGTTAGAGGATAATTTTTATATCACAAAAATCATATCACAATTACACCTTATCACTCCAACTTAAACAATAAGCAATATCCTCACAATAATCACAAAACTCTTTATTCAAAATAACATACAACCCATAAAGTCTTAACCTTTCAATATTCCACAATAGCAAAATTTAAGACTTGAAAATAAAAATAGAATTCTCCTTATAACTCCTAATGGTATTTCTCAACTACCAACCTTTATCATAATGCAAGACTTCAACCACCAAATACCTTATACCTCCAACTTAGATATTAATAAAATAAAACATAAAAATATACCTTTGCCTTTGGAAAGTTTCAAACTCTCAACGCAACCCACACAAACGTCTTTGCCCATGGTGCAAATCACCACACGAGCTACAATATCGTTGGGAAGTAAGAAGCACCACGTGCTTAAACATGTCTTTCTTGCCTTGCAAAATGTATGTGCCTAATTATTGGTACCTTTAACATGTCCACCAAAATATTCTATGAGATTCGAACACTATCCACCATGCACACCAAAATGTAAGCTTACAACCCACTTGCCACTAGGCCAAGGTGCCTTGTTGGCTTCCAACTAATGAATGCACTTGCTTTTGTTTCATTTTTCCATCATGTCAAACATGAATTTCATAATTCTATCTCACAAGATCTGCATTTAATTCGTATGCTTTCTCTTTCTAGTTCGAGCAAGGATAATTTGGAAATCAACTTTGGGCATGGTATTTATATGCATTTCCACCAAATAAAAAATGGTGATGCTTCCCTTTGGCTTCTATGATGTCGGCGAAAATAAACTTTGCCTTGTTTAAAAACTTTGAATCCAACCTTTGAATTTATTAAAATATTCTTTGGTCTTTAACCTTTAAACCCAACCTTTGGGTTTATTAAGATATTTTTAGTCTTTATAAAGACACTTTTGCAATATAAAATATTGTAATGAAAATTACAAATATTTTATTTTGGTTTTTCACCATGGCACTTCTAACCATTATAATATTTCACCTTTGATAAAGTACATTTTAATATTTATTTATAAAATTTAAATTCATCCTTAATTTAAATAATTTATAAAATAAATATTATAACTCTTTTTTAACTTTTGTATTTTGCATTGTTTCACTCGAACTTCTGCCCTCTTGTTGAATATCAAATGACCATATTTATTGCCTGTATTTCTTGTTGAAATCTTTGGTATTAATGATGCTTCCATATGGTGGCATCAATGGTGACATCAATGACAACTTTGACTTAGGGACTCAAAATGTCCAACAATAGGCATAAAATTTTAAAGTCTTTGAGGTCTTGGTTTTTTCGCCTATCCTTTTGAATAACAAATTCTATCATTTTCATGTCCCCTTCTCTCTGTGGAACTACCAGTTGGATGGTTGTCTCATGATCATATAGACTTTTTTTGAACCCATTCATCTAATGAATCTTAATCTACATCATTTCCATAATAGACAGGTGTCTTGTCACATAACCCCTAGCATGTCTGGTATCTATGTCCATTGCCACATGATCTATCTATTTCTCTAGAAAATTTATGATTTTTCAATAGCCAGGAGTGTTAGTTCATTACCAAAGCCTACTAACATCTCAAACAAAATGTTTAAATCAAAGGATGTTTTTTTTAGATATAGTGGGGTTATCAACAATGCAAATGGAGGTCTCACTCTTTCCAATTCGAACAATCCCTACCGCATGTGGAAAGATCATTGGCACCAAAGTATTTTTAGAGATTTTTATTTGAATATTTGTAAGATTTGCTACAGGATTGAGACAAGAAATCTGAAAATACTGGGAATCATTATTTTTGAAAAGGCTAGAAGTCTTGGAAACATCACCGAATATGATAGGATGGGAAAAATTTTCTGCATCGGAAGCAATTCAGAAAATTACTCGATTCTTCGCATAATTTCAGACTTTGGGAGGAGCTGAGAAGAATCTAGAAGCTTCTAGCAAAAATGTGGATGAACAGAAGGAGGCCATGGGTAGTCCTGATCAATAGAGTGTTTCTTGGATATTCCTTCTATTTTTTTTGGGTAGTGCCCAAGGGGATTCTTTATTTTTATTGAGTTTGGATTTCATCTAGTAGTCTTGAAGGATGGATATTTTTCTCTATGTTTGTTGTAGTGTGTTCTGCCAATGTAATAGGTGAAGATTTACCTGTTTTTTTTTAGGTTTTTGTATACTTCCTCTTGGGATTAGGCTGATGTCTTTTGTTCCTTGTTTATGTAAAATTTATTTGGGATCCTTCATATTTCTCGACATAATATAATATCAATTAACTTACCAAAAAAATATAATATCATCTTGTACAACATTAGAGGAAAACCTGATGTAAATAGGTTTTTTGCAATTAAATTTTACTTATTTATCATTTATTTATTATTTTATATTTTGAAGTACATTATCTGGACTCCACCCTTACTATATCAAGAATTAAAACAATAATTCGTAAATTATATATGTATCTCCTAACAATATTTCAACTTGGGTTTCCTCCTTAAAAATCAAGGTATTTAAGAATGATGCCATTTACGATTTTTAAATATCTTTATTTTTAACTCAATTTTTAATTATTTTATTTTATATTTAATTTATTAATATACTTCTTACAACAAGGTGTCCCTCAATCACCACAACATGAACCTATCCTTCAAGTCCTTGGTCTCATGTTCTCATATGCCTTGGTAACATCTCAAATAATAATAAATAATATTCCATTTATATAAATACATTTATTATTGTTTGGGTAATTGTTATATACATTAAAATAAATAATCTAACATCTAGGAAAGACAATATATTCTTTAAAAAATATAACCTAGCAAATATTTTTTGGTCTATGTAGATAATAAAAAACTGAACATTTTAGTTATTACAAAGGTTTTGAAAAGAGCATTAAAAGAAAAAGTGACCTTATTTACTCATGAAAGAGACTTGTCTTAACAATTATAAAGGTTTAGAAAAGGGAACTTAGTGTATATTAACTTCAATATGTTATCTCTAAATATGTTATTCAAATTAGAGATACTCCTATGCTTATTTGAAGAAGCCAATTCTTTGGTGATGCAGACATCTAGAGTGAAAACATGATAAGTTATAGGATAAAGGCAAAATGATGGGGTGGGAGAAAGAATAAATTGAATATTGGTGGACCAAGGTGAGGGCTAGATATTATCAGGTAGGAACTTGAGAATCCCAAAGAAGATCATCTTGTGTCGCACTCAGAGGAGCAAAGAGAAGAAGAGAATGTTCTACCTTAACCATCTAGATAACCTATGCATGATTTATTATACCTATAATATTTTATTAATGAGTCAAATTTATTTGAATTTCCTTATATAATTTTCCCTAAAAGTATGATGTATATTTTGGATTGGTAGAAGTGTACATTGGAGGATTTTGTGTGTAGGTTCAGAGGTTTAACATAAAGGGGAAAATGATTATAGTCTAGAATACATAGACAATTTTATAGGTAGAAGTTTGTATAGAGTGGAGTCATCAAACTAATCTGAATGAGCTAAATTGGAGAGAGATACCAATAAAATTGAAATTGACATTGTAAAGAGAGCAATGGAGGCTAACTTGGTAATGACTATCTAGAAATACCATTACACGTCAAGATCCAATGAACATTAATCGTTGATTGGAGATCTACCAACTAGACTTGATCATTAAAAAAAATTATCATCAAGGAATACACTACCAACAACAAATCATCGATGTAATATTACTATCTTAGAGTTACTGACTAGACTAGAGTATCAACATAACTTATCGATATCATCTAAGCCTATCGTTAAGATACTACCAACATAGATAAATTCAACCATTATTTGAGAGAAAAAAGAACTTGTCATCAAGATTTGGATGTCAAAAGCTTATTGTCATTATTGAGAAGCTAATTTATTGGTTGGGTACCATCACGATGTGTATCATCATGGTCCAAAAAAACTATCATCTAAAGGAATATAGTGTTGTTTGAAATAATTTCCCCCTTGCCATTACATCATTTTGGAATCAAAGCTAAAAGAGCTTTGAGGATTGCTAAATGTTGAATAAAATGTGGCATAACATAGAAGAGGAATACCATGGGGATTGTGACCTATAGATATAGTTCATATGCTTGAAGGAATTAAAGTCCAATTATATACAATCAAAATTACCCAAATGTCATGACCCTCCCTAGAATGAATCTTTTGATTGCTAAATTAAATTCTTTTGAATGTTATTTTATGCTTTAATATTTTGGACAAGGTATTGCTAATGAATTTTGTATTGCAGGTACAAGTCCTTGAAAGATAAAATGGGAAATTATGGTAGGTGAAAACTTTCACCTACGGTGGTGTATTCACTATTTGCTATAGGGAAAAATATCCTTGTTATAAAAACATCCACAAGTGGCTAAAGGGTACATGGAATCCCATGTAGATGCATTCATATCATTAATGATTTTTATTAATAAATAAATAAGAAGCCTTAATTCAATATTAAGTATATATTAACATATATTTTATATATATATATATATATATATATATATATATATATAAACATTTTAATTTAATAAAAATAAGTTATTTAAATATTTAAATAAGAGGTAAAGCAAATTCATAAATTTTCTTATGTCTTAGTAGGTTAACCTTACATTACCACTTGGCAAGTAAATAGGTAAGAGACTTGACCTTTTGCATGAACTTCCTTTTGTGAAATGAAGCCACCTTTTGAAAAATGATAAAAAGGGCTAGAGGAATAGAAAAGGCGGGGGAGTAAAGGGAGTATATAGAAAAGGCGGGGGAGTAAAGGGAGTATATAGAAAAGGCAAGCAGAGAAATATTCAGAAATCAAGTTCATTTTTAACCATTTGGATTTGGTATTCAATATTTGTTCTACTTTTCTTGTTAGTATAATGGATGAAAACTTGATTATATGAGAGATTTTGTTGATGTATGAATTCATAGTTTCAAATTTTTTTTTTTTTTTTGTTAAATTGATTTCTGAATCTGAATGAATCCCCTTGATATTGATGTTGTACTTCCTTTTGTTTATGTTATTTTATTTATTCTTATAGCACCTTTTTACTTTTGATAAGAGGACTAGTTTCCAATGCTATTAGATAGATTACCAAAGTTTTTTGATTGGGCTATTTATATTTTTTGAATCCTAGTTTTACTGGAATTGACTAATATTTAATTTTTTTTAGATTATCTCTTCCTTTCCTAGTACTTGTGTCCTATTGGTTTAATTTATTTAGTATTACTGGAATGGGTTGATTTTGGTATTGCAGAGCCGAGTAATATTTATCCTTCTATAATTTTATTATGTTGGTTTGCATTGTTGGAATGAGTTGATTTTGGTATTGGAGACCTGAGTATTATTTACCCTTTTATAATTTCTTTATGTGGGTTTGCATTGCTAAAATGGATTGATTTTGGTATTACATAGATGAGTAATATTTACCCTTTTATAATTTCTTTATGTGGGTTTGCATTATTGGAATGTGTTGATTTTGGTATTGCAATCTGAATAATATTTACCCTTTTATAATTTGTTTATTTATGTGGTTTGCATTTCCAGAATGGGTTGATTTTGGTATTGCTAAGCTGAGTAATATTTATACTTTTATCATTTCTTTAATTTGATTACGTGGTTTGCATTGTCAAAATGGGTTGATTTTGGTAATGCTAATATGCCAGATTCAAGTTATATTTATCCTTTTATATTTTCTTTAATTTGATAATGTGGTTTGCATTACGAGAATGGATTGATTTTGGTATTACTTGTATATCAAAATTAATTATTATCATCTTTTAAATTGAGTGGTCTACTTTACTGGATTGGATTAAATAGGGTATATTTGTGTATGGTGAGTTGATTAAAGATTTATTCTTCATTAAATTAATTATATGGTTTGAATTATTATCCACATGATATTTCTATGCTAGAGCTAATTATTTTTTTAAAATTGGACATGTGATACGTGTATTGCTTGTCTATTTAAACTCCTAAGAATTAAGTACTTTTGATATATTACTCATTATAGCCAAATTGCGAGAATAATAATAGATAGAAGATAAATATAATGTTTGTATGAAAATATTGTTAGGGATTCATGAATAATGAACCAAAAAATAATAATAAAAGTTACATTTTGTCCTTGTTGGAGCACGCTTGGATGAAATGTGTTCTGCCAGGTCTTGATAAAATGTGTTCTACCATGTCTTGATAAAATGATTACTCAAATGTATTATTGTCCTCAGAATAATTCCTATAAATTTCCAAAAGAAAATTATTTATTAAATTGTTGCATAAATAAATTAAATTCAAATTCAGGTTTGGGTTACATGCTTAATATATACCTAGTTGAATGCATCCCTCACCAAGGCCACTCTGATCCTGAATAACTATTTTTCTTGGGCTCCATTGATGTGTTCTGAAATATACCAGTGTTGCACTATTTATGAAAGATGCTTCCTTCTCGATGTAAGCACTCTAAGAAAAATACTTCCATCCTATGGATGAATACCCTTTTAAACATTGTTTCACATTTATAAAACTTGAAAAATAATGATAAAAGTAGATGTACTTAAATACAATGGCTTTGGTATCCTTTTGGAGATAAAACCATAAAATTGGTATGCTTCCTGAAGAAGGATTTTCTTCGTCATTTTTGAGTATTTTATGAAATTACATGTATTTATCCTTATCACTTCTTATAAGAACTTAGGATGAATTCCTTTTTATAGGTGTGCATTCATTTGACTTTGCTTAAGAAAAATATAAGTCATATCTATTTTCTTATAACTGTCTTTGAATTTATTATTGGATAAGGAACTTATAAATGTATCTTTAACAAGAATAATTTATTTTATTTTAGATATCAATTAAACGCTTCACCTCAGAATAATTTTTAGATGACTTCATGTTATTATATCAGAAGAGTTCTTATTCTTTTAAATAGTTTTTATTCTTATTCTTTTAATCTTCTTTTAAATAGTTAGTTTTAATATAAACGTAACTATCATTTTGCATTTGAAAATATAAATAGTGTTTTAATTGAATATTTAATATTTAATATTTTCATCTAAATTTTAAAAGAAGAAGCTCTTTAGTTTTTTTTTAATCAATTAAAATTATAATTGGTTTTTATAAAGGGTCCCAAAACATGAATACAACAAGTCATAAGACTATAAAAACAAAGTCATAAGAAGACCATAGGAAAGGACAATAAAAATCTAGAGGAAATACAGAAGGAATGCCTTTCAGGATAGGCTTAAGGATAACCTTTCATGATAGGCTAAAGGATAGCCTTACAAGACAAAAATTATTTTATTTTTTAACTTTACATTGAAATGTGGGACAGGGCCACCCCACCCAGATCATCCAAAAAAAATGTTAGGAGAAAGAAAACTGATAAGATATGTATTGATACAAATGGATTACATATATAGGCATAAGGCCTATTTGGTAACATGACAAATGCCAAGTGAAACTAACTGTTAGGAGAAATAAAATTGATAAGATATGTATTGATACAAATGGATTACATATATAGGCATAAGGCCTATTTGATAACATGACAAATGTCAAGTGAAACTGACAAGTATCAAGGTGAAGGCATAGTGCACTTTAATTCTAACATTCTCCCTTAAAGTGCACTATCCTAACTAAAGAAAAAAAAACAAGTCAACATTAGGTAATATTCCCCTTAATGTTGACTTCTTTAAAAAAAATTCTATCATCCTTCTTTATCATTGATTTGGTCTAGGCTCACGCTCTATGCGCTTGGTTATCCAGCTGTGAAAAAATGCTAGATCAACGGTGTATACATCTCGGTCTGTTACCACAGGGTCAGCCACTTCCTTGGGTTTGTTGCCTCTGGGTCAACAGTCTAAGTGTCTCAGGGTCATTATGGGTGCCTCAGGGTCAACCACTCCTGGGTCTATTGCCTCTGCAGGTCATCCTTAGAGGATGTTGTCTCTCATAAGTCACTAAATAGGTTCACCATGAATATCATTCCCCCTCATGGTGAAACTCAATCTAGAAGGTGTATGTTTCTACCGAAAAATACACCTTAATACAAAGGAAAAATTAGTCATATAAGAGTGTCGGTCTCTGCTAAAAAATGCACTCAATACAATAAAATGAGCCATAGATCCAAATATGGAGTAGAACAAGAAGATAATAAGAGAATTTTCTGAAGTGTCTTCGTCTGTAGTCTTCAGAAGTAGATATGGAAAAACCTCAGATAGAATCTAGGGTTTCTATGTCTGTAGTCCCTAGAATAAGTGTCCTTATGGTAGTCACCTCATCTTATCAGAATGCATGGGTAACCAGCCACTCCATCTGCCAAGTAGAAAGATGAGAATACTAGATACTAGGTTCACTTACAAGTGCCTTGGGAGTGTCGGGTTCAACCGAGAGTGCACTCTAAGGTAGAAAACTTTGAGGCTTAAAAACTCAAATGAAACAACCTCAGAATTACAAATGGACACCACTAATGTGTCCGTCTCAAAAAAATATTTCCAACGACTATAAACATGGCTATAGTCGGATCTCAATAAGTCCTTCATCCATGGGAAAAACAACAGTAACCTCACTAAGCAGCAAATACCCCTCGCAATGTGGCAGCATCGCTCTTTAGCAGAATAAAAACAAATCAATTTACCCTCGTAGGGGAATTACATGGGCCATCTAGGCCTTTCACTTCCACTTCCCATGTGGAAAAAGTAGGTCAATTATGTTTTACTATCAACCACTTTCACCATGATTAAAATATCTCCCTCCAAGGGAAATTAAAATGGTCATGTGGCCCTCCACTTCCATGTGGAAAAATACAGCCACTCCCTCGTTTTAAATAAAGTGCCCATACATTAAAGTGGTGCCTCCACTTTATAAAAAACAATGCCCCTTCCTCATTTTTAAATATGAAAAAATAAAGTAAAATAGTCAGTCTTCGCTCTTTTCCACAAACCAGAGGACGTCAACCCAATCGTTTCTCCCAACTTCAGCACACACATCAACGCTCACTCAGCGCACATGTCTCGCAACTGTATCTCCAAAAATTCTTTTATGTGCATTTCATAGCATCCCACTTGCTGAATCATTCCACATTCGAATACGTCCTCCACGAGGCTATCAGGTTGCTCTATATTTTGGGTCCATCCACACGTTATGAAACTTTGACAATGTGATTGAGGACAGACAAACATATGGAGAAACAGTGCCATCGCCATGCTTCCCGAACATCGCCATCGAGGCGGAGGGTTATGCATCACTGCTTTCTTCATCCTCCGAAGCAAAGGCAAAATAGACATGCCAAAATACAATATGGCTATATTTTTATTGGATCTACGAAATTCCAAAAAAAATAACAGTAGTTGGAAACTCACAACCATCGAGAATATGCATCCAAAAATTGACCAAACATCTCGCAACCTCCCTGGATTTGGATCTCCACCACTGCTCTACAGCAGGTGCTCTATAGCAGCTTGAGCAACACTAAAAACATGTCTACAGTACCTCGCATGCGCCTCATCTAGTCTTCTCTTCGGCTGGAGGGTAGAGAAAAACAACACACAGTAAAAAAATAGCATAGTCTCAGTTTAACAGGTTTAGCATTATCTTCTTAATGGCAGCAAACTTCACACCTCCATCTACGTGCAGGTTTTCCTCCTCCTCTCGCTGATGACGACTAGCAGAACTAAAATACTGGCAATACACAAATTTTTCATAGCTGATTCATACAGTAATATGTCAACAACCCCACATCAATTGTGCGTGTCAAAAAATCGACCAAATCATACAGTAACATGTTCGTGGTGGTCGTCTAGCCACAATAAAAATGCGAAAACCATCTCTAAGCTTCAACATGAAAATAATATGGTTGAGTAAAAAATGGCTTAGCACGATCTTGAATCGTGTCGAGCATGCCAAACAATCAAACTGCTCGTAAAAAATAACTCAACTGCCATCGTGATGCCCATCACATATTTGATGATCTCTTACAACAAAAAATAAAGCAAAATCCTCTCCATCTTCAAAAGGCCCACCGGTGACAAAGGGAAAATACCACCGTGCCAATGGTTGCTTTCATGGGTAACTTTGGTAAGTTTGGTTCAATTTTTTTCTCCTACGCTCCAAAGTAATATGGAAACAACACAACTTATAGTAAACCTGGTTATCTAAAACCTGTAAATATTTTAGTAAACTTGCTTGTTGATGCTCGCGTGACATCTTGGAACTCCATCTGATTCTTTGGACCCATAGCAACACTTTGAGGGCTTCTATCATGGCCAGCAAAAACTGTCACTTTTATCATCGTCGCTCTACTACATTGATTACAAATATTGAGCACAAGCAACCAAATAAAAAAAATTATCAACCAAAAACTTTATAAATATGACCCTCTTAAATATTTATCAACCAAATTGGTGACACATGCCCGTCAACAAATTTATGTCCTTTATCTCCACATGACATCTGGTACTGTGACTGTTTTGAACTGCCATTTTTTGAATCTGTTGCCTCTAATGAAACTTTCGCTTCACTTGGAGGTTTGCAAGCCACTCCGTTAAACAAATTTTATTGCACATCTATGACAGATAATACACACCACTAGCTTTAGGTATGTTCCAGCAGTAAACTCCAGCAGCGACACATTTTTCTAATGGTCATCCAAGCGGGGGTGCTTCCAGCGAGCTCCTCCACGTCTTTCTAGAATTTCACGGCCCAACAATGGGTAAAATTTTCATGCTGAATCAACGGACAGTCCATCTGCAACACCTCCACACTCACTAACAATCTGGATATTGATGGCATGGAATCTCAAAATCACTACAGATCCGATTAACACGGAGGTGGGCATTTCTTCTCAACTTTTAGTGCCTTAAATTCATCACTAAGCAACACATGACAACACTCGACCTCTACAACTTCAGGTGGCTCCATTATGAGCGCGACTTTACATGCATGCCTTGATCCACACCAGGCAATGCAGATCTGCTGTGTGGAGTAGGAGAATTCTATAGGGTAACTCGATGCCAAACTGGTCATCATTGTCAGAGAAACTACAATCCACCATCGTCGAGGCACTAAAAAAAAATCAAAAATATCATTTGAAAAGATCATCCTCCTCTATGTTGTTGCAGATCGTCTAAACAAGACACACTATTCTGATCCTCTGTAATCTATAGAAAAAACCAGCACTAAAATTGGCCCCTTCGCCATGGCCAAATCAATGTTGATGTCAATTTTGTGCTCGCATTCTCCATATTTGTAGGATCTGCTGCTACTCACATGCATGCCCAATTCAAAGAGCATATCATATCTCCATTATAAATGCACCCACAGGAACAAGAAGAACAAATGCCATATATAAAAAAATCACACTGGAACTGTGGATCTAAAATAGTATTTTCTCGCGATGTCAAAGCACAGGGAGAAACATGGAAAATATCACCAATATTGTGAAGTATGACCAATGAACAATGGCATTCAACAGTCACAAAGCAGTCAATGGTAGCTCATCCACTACGTCAAATTTCCTACAAAACAAACCATAAAAAAATAAAAGGTGTATCCCGTTTTTCATTTCTCTCTAGGAGAAATTACTTCTTCGGACAGATTTACATAACTCATTCTAAAAAATTCAGCCATGGATTTTTTGAGAAACATCTTGTTTCTGATCTATTTTTCAATAGAGAGCATACTCCCTGGTTTCCAAAAAAATAATTGCTGCAACAGGGCCAAACTAAAAAACTAAAAAACTAGAAAATTCTGAAAAAATCACTTAGATCCATCAAATGATGGAGAGCATACTCCCTCGGTAAAAAACTTAAAAAAAATAAGGAAGAAAAAAAAAATGTGAGGGGGGATTTCCATAAGGGAAATCCCCTCATGAGGGAAATCCTCCCTCAAGTACACAGGGCAGAGAAAGCCTGCTCTGATACCCAATGTTAGGAGAAAGAAAAATGATAATATATGTATTGATACAAATGGATTACATAAATAGGCATAAGGCCTATTTGATAACATGAAAAATGTCAAGTGAAACTGACAAGTGTCAAGGTGAATGCATATTGCATTTTAATTCTAACAAAAAACATGTGCAAAGGATGGATAAGAGGATCAAGGCCATCCTGCCCAAACAACATGTACTAAGAATATTTGAAAAAGGGTAAATCCACATAGAACGATTTGAATCAGGGCCATCCTGACCACCACACAAATTTAAAAATTAAATTTAAAAAAAAAAGTGGGAAACACAGAATATTCCTGCCTGATGACATCCATGGATGCATCATAAGGAAGCAACAATAGGAATGTAAGGGAAAAACATCCTGCATAGGCCTGTAAGAGGAACAACAAATAGGGGACTCCACAGGCCATGAAATCCTTATGTAATAAGGAAAACTACTCAAAATCCAAGGGAGACAGAGAAAACAATAGTGTAAAAATACGAGCCATGGGAGAGAGGTGGGAAGATCCCAAGGAACCTCAAAAAAGTAGCCATGAAGCATGAGATACCAAAAAATATTAGGGTCTCCCTAAATACCAAAAAAGTAGTAAGGACTCCACAACAGCTTCCATAACCATCAACGAGCAACTTCAAGGATCTAGAAGAGGATAACTAGTAGGAAAACAACAAAAATCAACATAAAGACCTAGTCCCAAAGCCACAAAAATCTGAGAACCCACCATCAAGCCTACATTCGAACACCCAAAGAGCAACACCACATGAATAAGCATGAGGTCCCTTCCAAGCCAAAATATACTGTGAAGAGTTTCTCATGAAGCCAAAATTCCAAGCCACCACGTACTGCACTCAAAGAAAAATTGATCCTTAGCTCCAAATAGTATCCTGCAAGAAATGGAGTAGAGCAGCAAGCTCCAAGGAAAAGGATTCCTAAAGGAAATCAAGAATCCTAGGAAAGAACCTAGGAAAAACCTAGGGACATCCCAAAAAACCCTAGGGACATCCCAATTCATAGGCACCAAAAGAAAAACCCCACCAAAAGGCAAGGAAAGGGGCAAACAAGTGGAAAAGTGATCTCCCAACCACAATAGATCATCTGCAACACCATCCAGCCAAGGAAGAAGGACAAAAGGAGTGCCAGGGAACTAGGATAAGACCCAAGAAAAGGGTAAAAGAAGCTCTTTAGTTTTAAAATTCATATGGTTTTCATATTATTTTAGAAAAAATCATGTTCTTAGAATAAGTTCTCTTTCTTATTTAGAAATAATATGATTATAGGAAAAGCTCTTCTTATCATTTATGTTGTGATTTAGAATTTTTTTGAATTGGTATTTATAAGGAATATTGGGTGAATATTTTAATGATGTAAAGGTTAAGGATGTAAATGTTTTATTTTCTCTTAAGTTATGGAAATAATTAGATATAATTAAAAACTCATGAAAAATAGAACTAATGATTATCTTGGGATTAGATAGGGTCTAAAGGCTACTTATAGTAGAAAATATCCTATAACCCAGAAACTACCTATTGGTTAAATCATAAAAAAGGATGAAACTTAAATCGTGAGCCTATTTTATCTACAACATCAAAGAGGATGAATAAATAAAAGTCACCCAATACTTTTAATTTACATGTATATAATTAACAAGTATTTGAGAATGACTGCTATAGATGAGCAGTATGATATGTCCATATAGGTCATTATACGAGCAGTACGATGGTGGATCTTGTATGAAATTTCCAAATAGGAATCTTGGTGGGAGAACCATGATAAGATTCCATGCTTAGTGGATCTTGTTGATTATGGAGCCTTATTAAATTGGAGGACTTTGTTTCAGCCGCACTTGGACCCACTACGTGAAAGAGGGGGGTGTAAGGCGGGCATTAGCCCCCACTACTACTGTCACCAGGGGGTCTAGGGGGGCGACAACAAATGTTTTTTCCTCTATGTGAATATGGACCATTTGATATTAGGTCACAAATTGGATGATAGATTTTAGGCAGGTTTTTTACCCTAAAATTGTAATGCATTATTATAAGAGGAGGTTGTACGATGACTAAAAATGTAATGAGGTGCACGATTGTGTACATAGGGGTTTTCTGGATGGAATACAAAGGGCCTAGTTATTTTCTCCGTGGAGTAGCCCGATTTGGGTGAACAACCTTATATATGTGTTTATTGTGTATTGCATAATTTCTTCTATGTTTATTTCCGCATTATATTATTGCTCGTATTTGTTAATTAATCCTAACAGATCTTGGTATAAAAATCCATAGTTAGTGGATCTTGGTAAGAGAAATATACCTCCAAGATATGATTCCATGATGGTATGATAAGGTATATCCACCATATTATTTGTAATTTTGTCAAGAGACCATTATCAGTTCTAGTGAATGGCATGATCTCAATTACCTATGGTGCTAGATATTAATATAGATGCATGGTCACCAATTAAGCACCATAGAATTTATGCTAAACACCCTTACATGTTATTTTGGAATAGATGAGTAAAACTAACTCAAGATTCCACATGTTAAGGGAGGGGAGTTATGCATCCACTCCCTAGGTGTTATGGGCCCTAGAGGATAACCCCAAGCCATGATTCTAAGTTCTCATGATGAGCCCAAGGGTGATAATAATAGAATAACTAAAGACACCTTTTACGAGATCTATCTAGTCTCGTCCACTTGGAAGGCTATATGTAATGGTCATAATCCCAAAAGTGGTATTCAATACTATTTATTGATTACTAATGGGTGTAAAATAAATATCAAAATTTAAAAATTACCGCTTGTCAAACCATTTTTATTGTTTGCCAAACCTTTAAGTGAGATTAATTCACTACAACTAGTGTGTATTTGACTGTATTGTTACACTAGAGGAGATACATTCATCTTGAAGATATTAGTGATAGTGAATAAGAGTATGTTGGTCATATGGAATCTTGATATGAAGAACAAGGGGAAGAGCTAGAAGAGCAATTGATCTAGGTAATTTCTTATATGGATCAAAATTCAAAGATAGAAATCATTTCATACAATGGAAGCTTAAATCTAGAGGAGCCCATTGATTGGATTATCATAATGGATAAGTATTTTGATTTTGAATCAATAAAATACCCCAAAAGGGTGAAATTTTCCTACATAAAGTTAAAAGGGCATGCATCCTTATTGTGGGACCATGTTTAAACTGAAAAACAAAGAAAATAAAAGATAATGATCAATACATGACATAAAATAGTCACCATGTTGAAGGCCAAACTGTTGTTGTTGAACTACCAATTGGGTATTTTTAAGAAATTGTAAAACCTAAGATAAAAGGGTACAAGTTTAAAGGATTATATAGAGGATTTCTAAAGGCTCATCATTTAAATAGTTTTTATTCTTATTATTTTAATATTCTTTTAAATAGCTAGTTTTTAATATAAAAGTAACTATCGTTTTGCATTTGAAAATATAAATAGTGTTTTAATTGAATATTTAATCTTAAATATTTCCATCTAAATTGTAAAAGAAGTTATTTAGTTTTTTTTTTATCAGTTTAAATTATAATGGTTTTTTATCAAGGGTCCCAAAACCTGATTACAACAAGTCATAAGACTATAAAAACAAGGCCATAGGAAAGGACAACAAAAATCCAGAGGAAAGACAGAAGGAATACCTTTCAGGATAGGATTCAGGACAGCCTTTCAAGATAGGCTAAAGGATAGCCTTACAAGAAAAAACATAATTTAATTTCTTTAATTTTACATTGAAATGTGGGACAGGGCCACCCCACCTAGAACATCCAAAAAACATGTGCAAAGGATGGATAAGAGGGTTTGGCCATCCCACCCAAACAACATGTGCTAAGAAGATTTGAAAAAGTGCAAACCCACCTAGAACGATTTGAATCAGGACCATCCCACCCACCACAAAAATTAAAAATTTAAATTTAAAAAAAAAGTGAGAAATGCAGAACATTCCCGCCTAAGGACATCCATGGATGTAGTATAAGGATGCAACAATAGGAATGCAAGGGAACAACATCTTGCACATACCTGTAAGAGGAACAACAAATAGGGGACTCAACAGGCCATGAAATCCTAATGTAGCAAGGAAAAATACTCAAAATCCAAGGGAGATAGAGGAAACAATAGTGCAAAAACACGAGCGATGGAAGAGAGGTGGGGAGATCCAAGGGAACCTCAAAAAAGTAGCCATGAAGCATGAGATACCAAAAAAGCTTAGGGTCTCCTTTAAGACCAAAAAAGTAGCAAGGACTCCACAATAACCTCCATCACCATCAATGAGCAACATCAAGGATCTAGAAGAGGATAACTAGTAGAAACACATCAAAAATCAACATAAATACCCAGTACCAAAGCCACAAAAATTTGAGAACCCACCATCAAACTTGCATCTAGGCACCCAAAGGGCAACACCATAGGAATAAGCACGAGGTCCATCCCAAGATAAAAGATACTATGAAGAGTTTCTCATGAAGCCAAAATTCCAAGCCACCATGTACTACACTCAAATAAAATCTGATCCTTAGCTCCAAATAGGATCTTGCAAGAAAATGGAGCAGAGCAGCAAGCTTCAAGGAAAAGGATTCTTGAAGGAACTCAAGAATCTTAGGGAAGGACCCAGGTAAAACCTAGGAATATCCCAAAAAATCCTAGGGACATCCTAGTTCATAGGCACCAAAAGGAAAACCCCACCAGAAGGCAAGGAATGTGACAGCCAAGTGGAAAAGTGATCTCCCAACCATAAGAGATCATCTACAACACAATCCAACCAAGGAGAAATGGCAAAATGAGTTTCAGGGAACTAGGATAGGACCCAAGGAAAGGGTAAAAGAAGTTATTTAGTTTTAAAATTCATATGGTTTTAATATTATTTTGGAAAAATTCATGTTCTTAGAATAAGTTATCTTTCTTATTTAGAAATAATATGATTATAGGAAAAGCTCTTCTTATCATTTATGTTGTGATTTAGAAATTTGTTTGAATTGGTTTTTATAAGGAATATTGGGTGACTCTTTTAATGATGTAAATGTTAAGGATGCAAATGTTTTATTTTCTCTTAAGTTATGGAAATAATTAGATATCATTAAAAATTATGAAAAATAGAACTAATGATTATCTTGGGATTAAATAGGGTCTAAAGGCTACTTATAGTAGAAAATATCCTATAACCCAGAATCTACATATTGGTTAAATCATCGAAAAGGATGAAACTTAAACCATGAGCCTATTTTATCTACAACATCAAAGAGGATGAATAAATAAAATTCACCCAATACTTTTAATTTGCATGTATGCAATTAACAAGTCTTTTGGAATGGCCGTTATAGATGAGTAGTATGAGACGTCCATTTAGGTCATTGTATGAGCAGTGCGATGGTGGCTCTTGTATGAAGTTTTTAAATAGGGAATCTTGGTGGGATAACCATGATAATATTCCATTATTAGTGGATCTTGGTATAAGAATTCACAATTAGTGGATCTTGGTAAGAGAACTATACCTCCAAGATATAATTCCATGATGGTATGATATGGGATATCCACCATATTATTTGTAATTTTTTCAAGAGACCATGGCCAGTGCTAGGTGAATGGCATGATCTCAATTTCCCATGGTGCTAAGTATTAATATAGATGCATGGTCACCAATTAAGGACCATAGCATCTATTCTATACATCCTTACATGTTATTTTGGAATAGATGAGTAAAAGTAACTCAAGATTTCACATGTTAAGGGAGGGGAGTTATGTTTCCACTCTCTAGGTGTTATGGGTCCTAGAGGATAACCCTAAGCTATGATTCTAAGTTATCATGATGAGCCCAAGGGTGAGAATAATAGAATCACTAAAGACACTTTTTATGATATCTAGCTATTCTCGTCCACTTGGAAGGCTATCTGTAATGGTCATAATCCCAAAAGTGGTATTCAATACTATGTATTGATTACTAATGGGTGCAAAATAAATATCAAAATTTAAAAAAGTTACCCCTTATAGAACCATTTTTCTTGTTTGCCAAACCTTTAAGTGAGATTAATTCACTACAACTAGTGTGTATTTGACTGGGTTGTTACACTGGAGGAGTTGCATTCATATTGAAGATATTAGTGATAGTGAAGAGTAGGTTGGTCATATGGAAGCTTGATATGAAGAACAAGGGAAAGAGCTATAACAACAATTGATCTAGGTAATTTCTTATATGGATCAAAATTCAAATATAGAAATCATGTCATACAATGGAAGCTTAAATCTAGAGGAGCCCATAGATTGGATTATCAAAATGTATAAGTATTTTGATTTTGAATTAATAAAATACCCCAAAATGGTGAAATTTTCCTACATGAATTTAAAAGGGCATGCATCCTTATTGTGGGACCATGTTCAATTTGAAAAATAAATAAAATAAAAGATAATGATCAAGACATGACATAAAATAGTCACCAAGTTGAAGGTCAAATTTTTGTTGTCGAACTACCAATTTGGTCCTTTTAAGAAATTGCAAAATCTAAGATAAAAGGATACAAGTTTGAAGGATTATATAGAGGAATTCTAAAGTCTCACCATTTGGGTTGATCATATGGATGATGAAAAGGAGAATTTTTTGAAGTACACCAATAGACTATAATTATTTGGATGAAGTCAATATAATACAAATAAAAATGATAGAATAAAACTACTAGTATGCCCTAAAGACAAAGGAGAAGTTGTCATGGAGGCAAAAAAATAATCTAAGAGGAAGAGGATGGTTCTCATGAGGACAAGGAAAAAATATTAGTGGTAGAGGATATCACAAACAAGAAGGATAAACTAGTACTTCTTGTAGTGATTTCATATAAAATACTGGAGGAAGTAGAGACCCCTTATGAGGAAGTGGTGTTGGTTGAGGAATTGATAGACGATTCTCTTAAATGTGTTATAGATATGGAGAAGATTTACATTAGGTATTTGAATATTTGATAAAACAATAGAGGAATAATAAGGGAAAGGATGTTAGGAACCATTTTATGCAAGCAAAAGAAGTATTGCTTCCCTGAAGCATGTAGAAGAGCCTAAACAAGGAGAATATCTCATGATGAATAGAGTACTATTGAAGACAAAGAAGAGGGAATGTGAACATGTCAAAACGAGAAATATTTTCAAAATAATATGAAAATTATGAGGTAAATTTTGCAAGGTCATTTTAGATAATGGAAGTACCAATAATTTAGCATCTACTAAGATGGTAGAGAAATTGGATCTGAAGACAATGGAACATCACAATCTATACTAGGTCTCTTAGATGTAAAAATTTTATCAAAAGAATTACCAAAATGTATTGTTATTAATAAGGATTATTATCCATCACATAGAATTTATTATTGGATCAAGTTTACCTAATAAGGTATCATATAGATTGGTGCAAATGGAGAATGAAGAAATAAGAAGACAAGTTTAGGAGTGATTGGACAAGGGGTTGATTAGGAAAATATTGAACCCATGCTGAATACAAGCCATATTTACACCAAATAAAGGTTGAGAATGATACATATGTATAGATTCAAGGGCTATCAATAAGATAATAAAGTATTAATTATAATTGCCTTACATGGATGATTTGGTGGATAGCTTAAGTGGAGCAAAGTACTTCACAAAGATATATTTGAAGAGTGGCTACCATAAAATCTAGATTAAGGAAGGAGATGAGTGGAAAATCATATTCAAGATAAAGGATATATTATATGAGTGGCTAGTTATACCATTTGGGTTAATAAATACACCCAATACCTTTATGTTGTTAATGGATAACATGTTGAAGACATTTATTAGCAACATTGTGGTTGTCTATTTGGATGACATTTTGAAATTTAGTATGAGTGAGGAAGATAATTTGGCACATTTTATATTGGTGTTACAAATACTGAAGGAAGAAAATTGTCTAGTCAACTAAAAGAAATGCAATTTTAAGAAAGAGGAATTGGTATACTTGGGTTATATGAATTTTCAATAAGGTTAATACTGGAACCTAAGAAGGTAAAATCGATTGTGAGTTGACCAGGTCCATCACCAAAAAGTAAGTTTAAGACAAGGATTTTTCATGGTCTAGTGAGTTTTATAGGAAGTTTATTAAAATTTTTACTAGAGTTTATGATCTAATCACATAAATTATGAAAGGAGAAAATGATGAGTTTAAGTGGTGACTATAGTAGAAATAAGTTTATAAATTCTAAAGGAGAAAAAATAGAATATTCCATTCTAGATTTTCTAAATTTCAACAAGGTATTTTAGATGGATTGTGATGCAAGTGGAAATGTGATAGGAGCAGTCTTGAGTTAGGAGAGAAAGGCCATTGCCTATTTCAGCAAGAAGTTAAATGAGAAAAAGAGGAAATACTTGATCTATGACCAAGATTTTTATGCCATTGTTCAATACCTAAAGAAATGAAGATATTATTTACTGTTAAAAGAGTTTTTCTTGTTAATGGATAATTATGCTTTGTAGTTTATCAACAACCAAAGTATGTTGAATTAAAGGTATATGAAATGGGTATACTTTTTGCAAGGATATTCAGTTATTTTTAAGAACAAAAATTGTCATTTGAATTGAGTAGTTTATTACTTAAGTAGAATAAATATACTACTGAACATCATGCATATTGAATTTATGGGTTTTGATGCTATGAAGGAGTTTTATGGTGATGAAGTAGAATTCAAGCTTGAGAAGTATGCAATAATTCTACTATAGAGGATAGGACACCATGGTTGGGCTACTTCATCTAAGAGGGATTATTTTTCAAGGGAAAATAGTTGTGTTTACCATGGAGTTTAATAAGGAAGAATTTGATAAGATAGAGACACAATGGAGGACTAGCTAGGTATTTTTGGAGTAGAAAAAATGATGGAATAACTCTGTGTAAGTTACTATTGGAAAATAATAAATACATATATAAGAATATTTGTGTATTATTGTTCATTTTATCAACATGCAAAGGGAATAAGTCAAAATACTAGGTTGTACCAACCATTACTAGTACCAAAGAAACCATGGAAGGATGTGAGCATGGATTTTAATATTAGGTTGTTGAGGACACAAAATGGTAATGATTATATTTTTGTTTTTGTTGACATATTTTCAAAGATGGTATATTTTGTACCTTCCAAGAAGATAAATATGCTACCCATATTACTAATTGTAAGACTACATGGTTGGTCGAATATCATTGTATTAGATAGATATGCAAAGTTTGTAGGTCACTTTTGGCATACCTCATGGAAGAAATTGGGTACCAAATTGATCCTTGGTTTATCTTATCACATGCAAACAGATGGATAAACCAATGTTATGAATGAAAGCCTTGGTAATATACTATGGTGTCTTATTGGCAAGAAGATAAAGTTGTGGGATACTATACTAACACATGCAGAATTTACATATAATAATTTAGTAAATATAAGTACATTCAAAATTCCATTATAAATTATGTATGTAACTCATCCTAGAGGAGTAGATGAGTTGCAAAGTACAACTAATTAATAGAAACCTAGTGCTTTGGTAGCATATTTTTCTAAATGTATGCAAGATTTACATCATGAAGTGAAGGCTAATTTAGAGAAGAATGTCATGAAATATAAGTAATGTGTTAACCTCAAGCATCAAACATAGAAATTCTAGGTTGGATATTTGGTTCTAGTGTATTTTCAAAAGGAAAGGTTTCCCAAAGGTACATACAATAATCTCAATTAGAATAAAATTAGACCTTGTAAGGTTTTGAAAGTTTTCATAGCCAATGCCTATGAAATTGAATTCTCAAAAGGGGTATACATATTATCAATTTTTAATGTAGCATATTTGTATCCATACTATGATAAGCCTATGAAGAATGTCAAGGAGGTCATGCCTGATTTTCTAATAGAAGAATGGATAACCCATTTACTAGAGAAGAAATAGGATGAAATTGAGTAGGGTCTATTATGAGTAAATGGTCAAATGGAATATCCAACTAGTTTATGTGGTAACATGGATGAATGCTTTAGAAGTTGCTAAGTATAGAATCTCAGTTATGGAAATGATAGGACAAGCTATAGGACAAGTTGCTAAGTTGTAAAGCTCTATCATGACGAGTACGAGTAAACATTTAGAGTGGAAATGATAGGACAAGCTATTAGAGGAAATAAAAATGAAAAGGTAAAAGAAAATAATAAATGGAAGACCAGTGGACCAATATGAGGGTTGGATATTGGCACGTAGGAATTGGAGAATCATAGAGAAGATAAAATTATGCCACACTTAGAGAAGCAAAGGGAAGACAAAAGTTTTCTACCTTGACAATCTAGATAACCTGTGCATGATTTATTCCACCTATACTATTTTATTAATGAATCAAATATGTTTGAATTTCCATATAAAATTCTCCCTAAAAGTATGTTGAATATTTTGGGTTGGTAGAAGTATGCATTAAGGTATTTTATATATAGGTTTGTAGGTTCAATACAAAGGATAATTTGGTTACAGTTTGGAATACACTCAAAAATTTGTAGGTAGAAATTGATCTAGAGTGGAGCCATCATGAGTGAGACAACTTGGAGATATATGCCAATGATGTTAGAATTTACATTGCTATATAACATCCATGAGTTCATAGGATATATGAGACATAATACTACCCCTTTCACATTCTAACCTTGACCTTCTTTTTTGGAGTTCCAAGTCTTTAAATTTTATTACCGCTCCAAATTTACACCACATATATGGTCATGATACCTTTTCACCCAATATAAAATTAATATAATCTTTAGCAAATGAGCTAACATCTTCACACAAAGTTTCCATAATATTTAAATTTATATCATGTTATATTGTGAATAACATTCTAGATGATGCATTAAGAGTTATAATATTGACTTTTTCTATTTATATGTTGAAAAATGGTGCATTATAAGTATGTGATATTCTTCTAGGTTGGGGATCCTTATAGTTAACTTTTTTTTAATAATAAAATAAAATATGTAGTTCTACTTTAATATTAATATAATGTTTAATGTTTGATATTTAAGCCATCTTATTTTTCTCTTAATAAGGTATATGTGGCTTCTAGTGGAGGCATTCCCATCATAACATAAAAATATTATACTTGCTTTAGATCAATTAAATCATATTTCCTTTATAAAATATATTTTCATTTTCCACAAAGTTCTATGTTTCTACAAATCAAGTCTTTTACATCATTTTAATTAAGAGAAAGAAAATATTGCTTGGCCAATTGCCTTCAAAATTTTGAATTTCACTAATACAAAGGTCAACACCATGATTGATTAAATTATTTGCTACCCCATTTATTTTCTATAGATAAGCTCACATTTCTAAGAGATTACCTCCAATAATAGATGAGAACATCAACAATTATATTATTATTTTATCTAATCCTCATGTCATTTTTTATTGATAGCATTAATGATAGTTTGTGACTCACACTTAATAGAATTTACATAACTTTTAGTTGAGTTTCCATACGATTCTTAACAAGTGAGGAGAATTTGGCCAAACACTATCCCCACCAACTTTTCTTAAATTTCTTTTGGAAGCAACATCAAAAGTAACTTTGATAAAATCAATTTTTAGATATATTTATTTTACCATAGATTGAAGCATATCCTTTATTTTTAATTTTATTATCACATATGACCCTTCCATATATTAAAATCCTATACCCAAGTGGCTAGCACCATTGTTTTCTACACTTTAGTATTCCCATGATGAGCGCCATATCTATAAATATTCTACAATAGAGGTAACAAATTTGGACATGATTTTGATTTTTATTATTATTATTATTTCTTTCAAGCCCTCAATTCCAAACAATAATGGAAGGACCATACCTGTACATAATACATAGTGCTTTAATCCAACATTTCATCAACTCTTTTAATGTTGTTGAAGCTACCCATTATATTATCATATATTAAAAAAGTTAACACCAAAGAGTGTGAAAAAAGGGACAACAAAAAAGTAAATAGTCTGATGTTTCTATATCCTTCTCACACAAGGCACATCTAAAGGTTCCATAAATATCCTCTTCTTTGTAGACTCTCTCTTGTAAAAGTCTTACTTTGAACTACTAACCAAAGGAATGCTAAGGCCATAGGGAAAGCCTCTAGTGACCAAATATTATTCCAAGGAAAATATTTGGGAGTACGAAGTTTTGGTTGCTCTAAATCCTCATATCCCAGTTTGAGTAAGTATCCACCATATTTTGATAAACATCAAACCAACTTAGCCTTTCATATAAAAGTAGGTAAATAAAACTCTTGAAGCATATTTTAAATCTGATTTATAATTTGTTTCGCTTCCTCTTCTTCAACTATGTTACTGATTGAAATCCATGATTTGGAGTTGTTTCTCACATTAATATAATATTTGACCTTTAGACCTTTACAATTTGGGCATACCCAAGCCAATGGTTGCCAGTTTTGAACAAGATATAAGAGGATAAGATTTCAACCATGCATCATACAATTTTTTTTTATGGTTTCAATTATTGACTAACCATCTAATATATTTCTTTATCAATTGTAAAATATCTAAAATGAAGTTCAATGTTGGTGATTCCTTGAGTAAGATTTGTTTCCCAAATAGTTTCATTATATTGAGAGAACCTCTATATTTTAAAAGTAATATATTTTCCAACTATTTTCTTGATCTCTAGATTAGTCTCCACTCTAGTTTTTTCCATAATATCAAGCTCGTTAATTTATAATCTTGTAATCCTGCCCCTCTAATATTCTTCCCTTTGCAAACCTTATCCCACTTATAAGGAGAAAACCTAAATTTTTCATCATATCCTTTATAAAGAAAGTATCTTTAAATTTTATCAAATTTTGATGATATATCTATTCATAATCTTGAAAGTGACATCATATAAATAGGTATGGATTACAATGTAGTCTATACAAGTTGTAGCCGTTTTATTAAGGTTAAGAGCTTACCTTTCCAACCTGCAAAATGATTTTTCATTCTATCAAAACAAGAAAACCAAAGCTCCCATTTATTTTCTTTATGAGACAAAGGAATAACCAAGTAAATTTATGGAATTATTATAATTTTAAACCCTTTTTTCATTTTCTTTATGAGATACAGGAATACCCAAGTAGGTTGATAGATTTTTTCAATTTTAAATCATAACATACCATCAATAATTCATTATATTTCTAGGTAAATGTTAATAAAAAGTCCTAGATTTTGTAGTATTAATCAACTATCCCACAACCTAATGATAGCATAATAATATTAAATTAAACACAATGGCCTTACTAATTAGTGGATGACCCAAAAGAAAAGTATCATCAACAAATTGAAGATAAGATTTGAAAGGATCAATTTTGCAACCTAAAACACTTTTGATATTTATTTTCATTTTTCCATTGGCAAAGCTCTCCTCAATGCTTCTATAAAAATAAAAAATAGGTAAGGAGATAGAAGACCACTTTGGTAAAGTCCTCAATATGACTAAAAATAATCAATAGGAGAATCGTTCACCAAAATAGAATATTTTGGAGTGCCATAACACCATTCAATCCATTCACACCAACCTTGATCAAAACCAAAATTTTAAGAGTATTAGGTAGAAAATTCTAGGAAACTCTATTATAGGCTTTATTCAAATATAATTTCATAAGTATACCTAGTTTTTCATGGAATGAAGAAAATACATGGCCTCTTGTGCAATGATTAACCCATAAAGAAATTTTTTACCATGAACAAAACCATCTTGTTTCATTGAGAACATAATTTAGAATTGTTTTCAACCTATTTATATAATTTTATTTTTTTTAGTATTATTAATAAGAAAGAGGGTTTTGAAAGGGACCCCACAACCTTTTATAGAGCAACCTGCCACAAAGGCATCTAGAAGAAAAAACTACAAAACACAACAAAGAAAAGAGGCCCTCCAAAAAAAAACGAGGGATAAAAGACAAAAGAAACCAAAGAGATAATCGAGAGACTTCTACAACATTAAGTCAATTTCATGAGAAATATTACCATATATTTGAGCAACCTCCTCAGCAAAATCCATCACCATCTTAACAGAAGTCCAAACCGCATGTTGCTTAATTTCAATCAGATGTAGACTATGCAAAAGAGCACTTTTCTTCATAGAAGATTCCCCCAAGGAATAGACATCAGCCATCGATTTATCCTTAACATAATATCTGGTAAGAACCTCCACATATTAATCTATGGATAAGGGAGAGGACTCCACCACATCCCTCTTTTTACCACTAAGATACAATGACTTACATGTGCCACTACCTTCTACAATAATGGCAGAAGAAGGACCCTCCTTCACAAGAGTAGCAATAGAAAAAAACATGGAAATATTAGCAAACTCAATAGTAGAGTTCTTAACCAAAAATACCCTAACACCTTTAGAAAAAAACATGAACCTTGTGGGAGATCTTCTTTGGTCCAGGACCCATGAAAAAGGAATAAATATCCTCAGAGTCCTCACTTGAACTCTCCAAAGCCAACAAGACTTGACCAGGCATAGGGATTGGAAGAGCATCCAAAGACTTCATAAATCATCCACTAAAACCCCTTTCTCAATTGTAGCTTGTTCAAAAACCAACAAGGCTAATCCCTGGTGAAGGGGAAGCTGACCATGCCCACCTTGAACTACCAACATCGACTTTCACATAGAATTAAATAGAAACAAGGGTATATTCATCCACATTTGTCTCCTTAAGTAATTCAAGAACATAGTGCAAAAAATGTGTATAACATCATATGTAGAATACAACATGAAAAATTCCATAACCACCTTCATAACCCTATCCCATGATGGAGACAAAGCCTACCCATTCTAGATTTTGGGTAAGAATTCATCTCCTTCCAGGAAGAAGCTGATTTATTTCAATAATGAGTGTCTATCCTAGTTGTGATACTGGCCATCCAACACCAATCCTATAGTGTGGATAATCAACTCTGTAGAAATATCAAAGTAAAATGACCTTAGTCTTACCCATCCCTCCTTCCACGTAGTAGCCATCAATTTAGAAAGAAGTGGGTTGTGTCCATAAAATTTTTGGACACATTGCAGTAAGACTACATTCTTCAAAATTGATAAAATCTCTTCATCACTAATCAGAGCATTAATATCCATCCTAGATTTGAATTGCTTCAACTTGATCCCAAAAACTTTAGCCTTCCCCATATTCAAATAGGGCAAAAGATTCCAATTCCTTAAAACCACTATCTTCCACACTAAAAATCCAAAGAAGAAGATGCTCGAGAAAACTACCAAACATAGGAGGCCCCATAACATACCCGAGCACAAAAAGTCATTCACCCCCATCATAGTCCAAACGGATACACCCAAGTCAAAATAAAAATTCCATAAAACCAGAGACTCACGAGCATCGAGAATAGCCAAAGATCCAAAACTTCTCCACCCATGCTGTAAAAAGAAGAGATTGCACCAGAGAAAATGCAAAAGAGCAACAATGAGGAGCACAAAAAACCAAATCAAAAACATAGGAATCGTTATAAACTTAACAACGATGGGGAAAAGGCCACCTAAAATATGCCTAGAGAGATAAATCCTCCACACACTACCAACTGGCCAAAGGAAAAAATATCTACAGGTAAGTGTAAGAGAATTGAAATAACACATCATAAGAAACAACACCAAGGTAATAATATGGAAAGGGGTCAACATGCAAAGGCATAGACTCCAACAATGATTACCCCAAAACCAATCCCAAGAAAGGTAATTAACACCAACCCATGTACCCACCTCACAAGGAATCCAAAGGAGCAACCACCACCATCCAATAAAAAGAGAGGAGACATGAAATAAAAGGACTAGAGCCAATCTACAAACCACATAATTAGGATAAGACTTTGGGTAGAGGGCACACTCCAATAGAAGCTAGAGAATATTTGGGACACATATGGATGCCAACTACAAAGAGGGAGAAGAAATTTAAAATTTGAAAGGAAAACATATCCACAAAGTCCAAGGAGTAAATGCCAGTCGCCACCCTACACTTCAACCAGCTACAACAACAGCTCCAAATCCCCACCCACCAAAGCAAGTGTAGGCAAACCACCTACCAAGAATTAATGAATATCATTATTAACACAATGGATAATCACTACATGGAAATCCCTCTACCAAATAGAATATTCTAGAAGATAAGCCCCCATATTCGACATCAAGTTCGCTATAGAATTACCTTCTCTGAAGATGTGCACAATAAAAACTTCATTTAGGGATCCAATAATTCCAATGACTTCATCAATTAAATTTTCCACACTCCAACTTACGTGGCAAGATCCTTTTAACATGTTTATAATGTTTAAAGAATCACCCTCGATAATAATTTATGAATTCCTAAATATCTAATTAGAGACAAGCCTAAGAAGATAACCCTTGCTTCAGCAAACTGGGTCTTGTAAACACCAATATTTTTTGCAAAGGCAAGAACTAGATATCCAATGTTATCATGAATGACCCTCTCAACACCAACTAACCCTGGGTTACCTTTAGAAGTCCCATAAAAATTTAATTTACACCAACCTACAGGTGGAGGGGTCCAATGAATAAAACTCCTTGGATCAGGAGATGGCGGGGGGGTGATCAACATACCCAAAACCAAGACTCTACTCAATTAACACTTCATAGGAAATCTAGGCCTCGAAAACTCAGACTCCTTTAAGGCACACGAGACATTATCCACTGTTCTCCATAGAATACGAGAGCTCAAATGAAAAGCTAAATATTCTTTATCTTTAAAAACATGAGTGTTCCTCTCCTTCCACACACCCCACATCACATGAGGTAAAAGAAATTTCCAAAAATACTTAAGTCTAGGTGAAGAAAATGGAGAAGTCCACTGTAAAACACAATCCATAACTGAATTAGAAATAATCCATCTTACACAAAGCCTCCAAAGGATGAACATCAAAATTTCTTGAAAGACCCCACAATTAAGAAGTAAGTGCAAAGATGATTCCCAAGCTTATTTACACATATAACACCTATTAACCAGACACATGCATCTTTTATGAATATTTTTGACCATAAGAAATTTGTTCTACACTGCTATCCAAAAAAACATATTAACCTTGGGGGTTAAGTGCTTTAACCAAATAAGACCATGAGGAAAAAATCCATCTTGTTCTACTCAAAGGAACTCGTAAGCTGACTTGATAGAATATAAAACCACACTATCAGCTTTCCAAATCAAATGATCCTCTACATTTACTTGTTGCACCACATAAATATGAAGCTCCTCCGTAAGCAAATTCTGAAGTTGGGTATCCTTGGCATTCCTTACCACAGATGAAGGATTGGTCTAGACATCTTTTCCTTCATGATCCTCAGTAAAGTCAACCACTTTCAATAGTCCAAAAATCCTAGACCCTTTAATTAAGTCTCTAAAATGAATTTCCTCACTCAAAGGATGATATCTCAACCAAGTGTCTTCCCAAAAATTCATATTCCTCCCATTACCAACAATCCATATGTAGTTAATATTGATAAAATCCCGAGATTTTACAAGACTGTTCTAAAAAGCTAACCCACCAGAAGGGAGGAAATCAGAAATGAAAGAATCAAAATTATACTTAGCCTTCAAAATTTGACACCACAACTGGTCAACATTAGAGGTGACCTTCCAACCTAGCTTTGCCACCAAAGCCTTATTCATCCTAGCAGCACACTTAATATTTAAACCACCATCTTTCTTTCTTCTACAAAGTTGCTCCCAAGAGACCAAATGAAATTTACCTTTAAGCTCCGTGTCGGCCCATAAAATATCCTTGCAAATGCTATCCAAATTTACTACCACTTTACCCATAAGGTGGAACAAGGACAAAAAGTAGATAGGGATACTCTGCAAAGTACTTTGAACCAACACCACCTTCCTCGCTTGGCTTAGAAGAGCCCCCTTCCAGGATGCTAATTTTTGATGAATTATTTCAACCATCGGAGTCCACAGAGTGTCTTTGGCCCATCCAATAAAAAGAGGAAGACCAAGATAGGAAGAAGGAAGAGAGACAATCCAACAATTTGGAATGTTAGAAATCCTTCTTTGTCCCACTTTCAGAGTATTAATAAAAAATAAATTACTCTTCAAAAAAATTATCTACTGGCCAGTCACCCTTTTATAATAATCTAAAAGATATTTGAATTCCTTGGTGATGACCACCGATGAAACACATGAGATAAGAGTTTCATCAACAAATTGATGATGGGAAATCAAGTTGCAAGGAAGTACCAGGTGCATCCCAAAATCATTATGCCATCAAGAAATAGATCTTCCAATGGCCTCAGCCATAAGAACAAAAATAAAAGAAGACAATGGATCACCTTGATGGATATCATGACAAGAATAAAATAAACCTACCAGAGATTCATTGATGAGAATAGAAAACCACGCCAATGAGACACACACCTTAACTAACTTAATGCATATTTCATAAAATCCAAATTTTGGCAAAACTCTGAAAAGAAAGGCCCAAGATACTTGATCATATGCCTTATTAACATCTAAATTGAGGAAAAACCCCACTCTACCACTTTTAAAAATAGAATGCATCAATTCATGAATAACTATAGCTCCGTCTAGAATCTGCCTTCCTAGAATGAAGCCACTCTATGTCGAATCAATCAACATCGATAGAAGCAATTTAATATTATTCACAATAGTCTTAGATAAAATATTATAAATAGTATTACATAAACTAATGGGCCTGAAATCACTAAAATACGAAGTTAAATATTTCTTTGGGATGAGGGTAAGGTAAGTAGAATTCACTACTTTTGGAATAAACAAAGAACGTTGCACATCCCTTAAAGCCAAGCAAACATATTCCCTACAAATATGCCAAAAACTCTGAAAGAACACAAGAGAGAAACCATATGGCCTTGGGATCTTAAGAGGACCTATCAATTTAACAACCTTATAAATTTTCTCATCCGAGAAAGGAGCCATAAGTCTCATATTCCAATCAGTAGAAACAATAGATAGAATAGCTTCTAACATTTTACCTTTACCAAGAAGATCACGGTCAGGCACCGAGCATAGAAGAGACAAAAAAATCAATACCCTATTCCCAAAATTCCATAACATCAGATGTAACCCCTCCACTAGACTTCTCAATCTCTTTAATTCTATTACAGCCTCTCCTTCGCAAAGTGGAAGCATGAAAGAACCGGGAGTTACGATCACCTTCTTTCAAGAATAGCTCTCTAGATTTTTATTTTTTGAAACATCTCTTCTTATACTTTCTTATTATGAAAATCCACCAAAAGGGATATTTCTTCCTACAGTAGAACATCATAACTTCCTTGGGCTTCCATAATCACTTAAATGTCCTTCAGCTGAGATTTCAATCTTTCCTTTTCTCTGAATAGGTTACCAAAAGAAAATTTATTCCAAATCTTAAAATAATTTCTAAACCTTCTAAGATTTTTAATTAACCTTAACATCCCTTCACAAAAAATATATTCCTGCCACTAATCCTTAACACAAGATTCAAAATTAGGATGGGAAAACCACATAAATTCAAACCTAAAGGGTAAAGGAATAAATGAGGTACCATCAGGAACTTCCAACCATAAGGGGTTATGGTTAGAACCAATATTGGAAAAAGAAGACAAAGAAGCATCCCCAAACAAATTGATATTGGAATTAGAAACACAAATCCTATCCAATATGCTCAAAATTAGACTATTACCAGATCTCCTATTGCTCCAAGTAAACTTTATCCCATTTAAATCCAAATCCTAAAGCTTAGCCCTATTGACAAACTCATAAAAATCCTTCAAACGTCTATCATCCATTGGATTACTGCCACACTTCTTATATGGATATAAGGGAGAATTAAAATCTCTACCTACTACCCATGACTCATTCCGAAAGGTATCCCTCATTTCAAGCAACAGGAGCCAAAACTTGTGTCTATCAATATACGAATTTGAAGCATAAATATTAGACAAAATCCATCTCCTATTTGTGATTTTACACCAAAACAAAATATTAATCACATGGCTAGAAGAAGAAATAACATGGCCATCTAGTCTCACAGGGTTCTATAAATAGAGAAGGCCACCAAAAGTGTAACGACCCAAAAACACACAAACAGAAAAATACAAAAATAGAAAAGTTTTTTTTTTTGCCTAGGGAGAGGGATACATGAACCCTTCATGACCCCTAACCCACTATTATAACCTAAAGTTTCGATCACCTAAGTTTCCCTGGAAGATACATCCCACGAAGTACCCTAACACAAGTCCATATATGTAGGCGTATAATGTGTTACTATGGATAAGTCCATTTGTCCCATCATCCTTGATGAGCTAGACCTATCACCTTCAGTCCATCAAAGGTATACACGTATCTCCATCCCATACACAAATCCTTATGTGTAGGTATGTTACGAGTATCGCGAGTTAAGCTATCCATATCGTCTCCAT
Source organism: Wollemia nobilis (assembly GCA_028583015.1). Lineage (NCBI taxonomy): Eukaryota > Viridiplantae > Streptophyta > Pinopsida > Araucariales > Araucariaceae > Wollemia > Wollemia nobilis. The sequence goes on from JAQPPZ010001753.1 coordinate 4,683,550, forward strand.
GATGAGCTATCTTAACTCTAATGTAATCTCTTCACCACTTAGTCCTTATCTCCCTAAGGGGGTCTCAATTCCCTTAGGTCTCCTATGTTCACCCTAAGGGGTTCTCAATTCCCTTAGGTTCCCTATGTTCACCCTAAGGGGTTCTCAATTCCCTTAGGTTCCCTCTGAGTTCACCCTAGAACTCTACGCTAGAATTCCTATCATCAAGCAATCACACAATAATTCTACTAGTTGCTACCACATCAGAAGGCAATCAAACAATGATAGGTAAAATAAAGCAAGCTCACACTAAAATAGAATCTACTACATAACATAAACAAATACAAAAATATAGTAAAATTACTTTCACTAACCCAATAGCAATTATCTCATTACTTCTTGCATAATAAGCCTTTTCTACTCAAAGGTATCACATTAACTGCATTGAGGATATCTCCCCATAATTCTATTCTATTGAACATAAGTAAATCAACGTAAGATACAAATACCTATTCCTTGTCTCCATTGCATTCCTTGCTTCTCCTTGCTTCCCTTTGGTTCTTGGAGGGTAGTAGGGGATCAAGATACTCATGGTTCAGGATAGGCATACCTTTAAATGCATCTAATCATTTACTTTTCCAAATTGCAACTATACAATATTTCCATTTAAGTTTCTAACCATCTAATGCATAATGGACATCATAAAAGAACCCTTACTTTTATTTTCACCTCCCCAAATCCCTTTGGAGAGTCACCCATCATACTATCACTTAGATCAAGGTTAAACTTTAAATTAAATTCATTCATGTCCTAGAGCATTAAAGTCCCATACCCTTAATCTCCAGAACAATCATTTATTCATTCTCTAAACCAAAGCCCCATAACTTCAATTTAAAGAATAAATCTTCATCCCATTTTGTTTAAAGCTCCTAAGATAATCATTAATCCAAGGGGTTCTCTTTAAATTAAAACCTTCAGTATCTTTCCACAAAATCAAAGGTTCCTTTTAATCAAAACCTAACATTTACATATCCCATATAAATCAAAGGTTCCTTCAATTAAAAGCATAATATATAACTACATATAAATCAAAGCTTCTTTTAATTAAAACCCAATCATATATCTTCATATAAATCCAAGGTCTCTTCAATTAAAAGCATAATATATGGTTGCATATAAATCAAATATTCTTTTAATTAAAACCCTATTATATAACTTCATATAAATCCAAGGTCTCTTCAATTAAAAGCATAATATATGGCTGCATATAAATCAAAGCTTCTTTTAATTAAAACCCTATTATATAACTTCATATAAATCCAAGGTCTCTTCAATTAAAAGCATAATATATGGCTGCATATAAATCAAAGCTTCTTTTAATTAAAACCCTATTATATAACTTCATATAAATCCAAGGTCTCTTCAATTAAAAGCATAATATATGGCTACATATAAATCAAAGCTTATTTTAATTAAAACCCTATTATATAACTTCATATAAATCCAAGGTCTCTTCAATTAAAAGCATAATATATGACTGCATATAAATCAAAGCTTCTTTTAATTAAAATTCCTATTATATAACTTCATATAAATCAGAGGTTTCCTCCATTAAAACCCTATTTTATAAAGCTCATATAATTTTAAGGGTAATTTTAATTAATCCTAGCTACACAGCCAAAACGTAAAGCAAGGCCTACAGTTAGCGCTAACGCCTTCCAAGGCATACTGAACAACTATGGCGCTAACTGGTTTCTCATAAACCTGCACTTCTTAGACCTAAGGTGGCTTCCTTTTATCGAACATGATATTCGACTTACACAACGTTGCTCCAATAGTACAGAGCATCCAAAGTTGCTTAGGCAACTACAAGCACACACAATGCTTTCTATAGCACATGATATTTCCCACAAGGAACACAACATCATTTCCAAACAACACCCAATGCTGCCATAGTGCACGACATTCCACAAGACATAGCATCATTTCCAATCAACACACAGTTGACATAGTGCACAACATTCCACAAGACATAGAGCAATTCCAAACACCACACAACCAAAATATAAAGCAAGGTGCTTCCACAAGGAACATAGAGCAATTCCAAACACCACACAACCAAAACGTAAAGCAAGGTGCTTCCACAAGGAACACAGAGCAATTCCAAACACCACACAACCAAAACATAAAGCAAGGTGCTTCCACAAGGAACATAGAGCAATTCCAAACACCACACAACCAAAACATAAAGCAAGGTACTTCCACAAGGAACACAGAGCAATTCCAAACACCACACAACCAAAACGTAAAGCAAGGTGCTTCCACAAGGAACACAAAGCAATTCCAAACACCACACAACCAAAACATAAAGCAAGGTGCTTCCACAAGGAACACAGAGCAATTCCAAACACCACACAACCAAAATGTAAAGCAAGGTGCTGACATTACTCTACCAGACTCCAAGCTCACACACATAGGATGGTTTCATAATTAACCAATATAATTTTAAACCATAGCCAGGCTTAGAACAACCCAACCTGTAGGTCTCCACTATGATGAAATTTTGGTAATATTGGCTCCTAGTGCATTTCCTCTCACTTCCTCTATTCCTCCCTTCCTCATTCATCTCCCTTCCTTACCCATTTCTTTCTCTCTTCCTCCTCATTCATCTCCCTTCCTTTCCCGCCTTGCATGCCCATCCACCCAGGTGGTTTATCCGTCACCTTCTCAAAAACTCCACCACCATCTTGAGCCTCCTTCCCTTCAATGCCCACCCCCTAACCTCTATGCATTCTTCCCATATTTTCCATATTTGGAAAATTAATAGCATCGTAGGCTTTTCCATAGGTTGCACCATGTAGGAAAGGGATCATGACATTTTATTTTTTATTCTTTTAATATTCAAATATATTTATAATATCTATATATTATCTTTATTCAAATGAAATATCTCTTTCATTTATTTTTAATTAATTAAACCCCTTTTAATGAATTCTCCCTTATCATTAAAATAATCATTTTTTAATTAATTTTAAAATATCATAACCACTTTTAATTAAAATAAACACTATCAATTAAAATAACCATTTTTAATTAATTAAATGAAAACTCCTTAATTAATCACAAATGAAGCTTACAAAAGAGCTCTAATGAGCCAATCATTATTTTCTTAACTTCATTAATTAATTTAAAAGCATCTAAATTCAACATAAGAATTTAATTTATTTTCTTTCACAAGAAGGATGCTTTGTTTTCATTTTCAATATGGCAGTTAACCCTATGCATCTATAATCATCTTGCAGTGGTTCCCATATAGAAACTAAATCACCAAACCATTCAAGTTATGATGCAGTAGAGAGCAAACACATTTATACAATCAATCAAAGAGGGAGTCTTTCCATCAATCCAATCACCCATCTTAGCTAGAGATTTTACGATAGCTACTAGGCTATCAACTAAAGCTCAAGGTGATCAACCATCGATGATTATCCCTTCCATCAATGCATGCCTATATGAAGGTATCTATCCATGTTACCTCTGAGTACCTTAATCATCATTTCCCATGATCTTTGGTACCCTCATTTCTGGTGGGTAACTCTGCCTATTCCACCTACGAGTGTACCTGATCCTGCACACTTGGAAATATGTTAGTGATAACATGCCCTTATAAATCAACTAAATATCACATAGTTGGTTCAATTGTTCAAACTAGGTATCACCACATCTTAGGTTAATACACTATTTTTTTGATGCCATAAAGTCAGCTAGGGAGGGTCATGACATCCTCCCCCACTAGGATTAAACATCATCCTCGATGTTTCTAGTTTTCCTTTTGTTGTTTAACAGAAAGTAAAATTATTACATCATATAGCTTCAAACAAAAAGGGAAAATGTTTTTGCATAACCTCCACTTTCTCCCAAGTGGCATTCCTCTCAGAGAACTGGTCCCACTGGACCTTACACTATTCAAGAGTCTGATTCCATAGATATTTGGAATGAAACTCAAGAATCTTCATCGATAGTACTTCAATGGCCTCCGGATTTGCCATATACAATTTAGAAACATCCCACACATGTTCAGGGTCAGCAACATATTTTCTAAGCAAGGATATGTGGAAGGTGTCATGGATTTTGGATAGATTAGGTGGTAATGCAAGTCGGTATGCAACCGGACTGATATTTTTTATGATCTCGAAGGGCCCCACAAAATGTGGATCCAAATTCATGGATTTGATAGCACTTTTCTTTGGCTTAACCCTTAAGAACACCTTATCTCCAACAGAATACTCTCTGGGAGTCCTTTTTAGATCTGCATAACTCTTCTGTCTATCCGTAGCTTCCTTAAGCCTTTGCCTAATTTCTTTTAGCTGCTCTTCCATTACCCTGACCATTTCTGGTCCAATCACAACTCGATCCTCTAGGTTGTCCCAAGACAATGGTGTTCTACACTTTCACCCATACAAGGCATCGAAAGGTGCCATTCCTAGCGAGGAGTGATATCCATTATTGTAGGCAAACTCTACCAAAGGTAGGCAATATTCCCACTGAGACTTGTGATCCATGAAGTACATGCAGAGCATGTCTTCCAAAACTTGGTTTACCCATTTCATTTGCCCATCGATTTTGGGGTGGTATGCTGAACTCATATTCAATTTTGTACCAACTACACTATGAAGGGATTTCCAAAATTTAGAAGTGAATTTGGAGTCTCTATCTGAGATAATTACTTTAGGAAACCCATGCAATCGGAATACCTCTTTGATGAATCTGCTAGCCACTACCTGAGCATCATCCTTAGTATTTCCTGATATGAAGTGGGTAACCTTGGTCAATTTGTTGACCACTACAAATATGGCATCATGTTGGTACCGAGTCTTGGGTAAACCCATAATAAAATCCATGGATATAACCTACCATTTTTGCATAGGTACCTCATGCAGATGAAGCTTCCCTATAGGATGTTGGCATTCTACCTTAAATTTCTAACATTTGAGGTATCGAGCAACAAAATCTATGATATCCTTCTTCATTCCTACCCAAAAGAAGGCTCTTTTCATGTTTTCTCGCATTTTGGCCCCTCCCGGATGAGAAGAATAAGGAGATCTATGAGCTTCTTGCATTATCAAGTTCCTCAAATCACCTATCTTTGGTATGATGACCCTTCCCTTATAGCACATAAAGTCATCCTTCACACTAAATTCCTTATTTCCTTCAGGATATTTGTCCATCTTGACTCGAATTCCCTAGAAATACTCATCCTGAGATTACCTCTATCTCACTTGATCCATCAGATCCATGTGAATTCTAGTGATAGCTGCTATATATTTCCTTCTACTTAAAGCATCAACTACTTTATTCTCCTTTCCTTTTATGTACTCAATCTCAAAATCATACTCAACAAGGAATTCCACCCATCTTCTCTATCTTGCATTAAGTATTGGTTGGGTGAATATATACCGTAGACTTTGATGGTCTATTTTTAATTCAAAGGGCCTTCCCACCAAGTAGTGGTGCCAAACCTTTAGAGCATGCACCACTACAGCCAACTCCAAATCATGCGTAGCATAATTAACTTCATGCTTTTTGAGCTTCCTTGAAGTGTATGCCACTACTGAATCCTCTTGTGAGAGTACCCCACCCAACCCATCTATTGATGCATCAGTGCATACTAAAAAGTCCCCTTGAGGATCGGGAACCTTTAGTATCGGTGTAGTAGTAAGCTTATGCTTTAGTAGTTCAAAGGTAGCTTCACACTTCTCTGACCACTTGAATTCTTTCCCCTTCTTCTGAAGGTTCGTTATGGGTCCAAAAATCTTGGAATAGTCCTTTATATAACATCTATAATAGCCCGTTAATCCCATGAAGCTTCGCACTTCAGTGACATTAGTAGGGGGTGGCCAATTCAGAATAGCCTCTATCTTTTCTAGATCCACAACAATCCCTTTTTCGATATAACATGTCCAAGATATCTTACCTCTAAAACATAGAATTCACTCTTAGCCAGATTTCCATAAAGTTGATTCTTTCTCAACAATTCCAACATGATCCTAAGATGCTTATCATGCTCTTCTTTATCTCGAGAGTATATAAGGATATCATCTAGGAATACTAGGACAAACTGGTCCAAGTGTCTCTAGAACATGTTGTTCATTAGGTTCATGAAAGCAGTTGGGGCATTAGTCAGTCCAAAGGGTAGAACCGTAAACTCATAATGCCCATACCTAGTTTTAAATGTCATTTTGTGAGTATCTTCCTCATGAATTCTTAACTGGTGATACCCCGACCTCAGATCGATCTTAGTAAACACCTTGGCATCCTTCAGTTGATCGAATAAATCTTCAATCCTAGGTAAAGGATATTGATTCTTGATTGTAGCCTTATTTAGCATTCTGTAATCAATACACAATCTTAGCGAACCATCTTTTTTCATGAATAGAATTGGTGCACCCCACGGTGACACACTTGGTTTTATCAAACCCTTTTCCAATAACCCTTGCAATTGAACCTTCAGTTCATGCATTTTAGTAGGATTCATTCTATACGGGGACCTATGAATAGGTTCAGCTCCCATCATAAGTTCAATTGTAAAATCAAATTCTCATACAGGAGGTAACCCAGGTAGGTCCTCTGGAAATACATCCTAAAAATCCTATAAAATTGGATGTTGTCCTAGTATTTCTTCTTTCTCTTGGTCCTCCACTTCATTGAGTTTTACCACATACACTATCCCTCCTCTCTTTAGGGCCTTTTTCAATTGCATAGCAGACAACATTTGAGGTTCAAAAGCCCCTTGATCGCTATGAATTCTTAGTCTTTCTCTACCTTTCTCTGAATACTCAATCCAGCGGTCCTAGAAATTGACTAAGGCTTTATGAGCCTGTAGCCAATCCATCCCTAGAATTACATCAAAGGCGTGCAGGGGAGCTACATATAAACAACATTTTATAGTCCCTTCAGATAGAGTAACTCCTACCATAGGATAACATTGGTTTACCGAGTAGGTCTATCCAGAACCATACTCAACCTTCCACCCTTGAGCCAAATACCCAGGCCTTTCCAACATAGTCCTTGCTAGACTAGATGAAATAAAACTATCAGTGGCTCCACTATCTATTAAAATGTTTACTTGCTTATTGAAAACCTTACCTTTCACAAGTAATGGGGTGGCTTGTCCCTCTAGCTTCTGCTTCCTAGTTGTGGCATAGATCCGATGTTCCAGTTCCTTCCCCTTTGCACTAGCTGAGCTAGTCCCTGCTCGATATGGACACTGATTATAGTAATGAGATCCTCAAAAATTGTAGCATCCTTCCTTGGGTCCTTGCTGTTTCTCAGGCTTCTCATTCCCATTCTTAACTGCTGGAGCTGGAGCATGCGACTTCTGTGGTTGAGGTTTCGTATTACTGGGCTTGTTATCCTTCTTACAAAAGTTCTTCTTGAACTTGTTCTGATTCCCATAGGGTTTCTTCATAGGATTTTGGGGATTTTTGGCTTTTTGATCTTGCTCAGCCTCCCACTTTACAAACTCATTACTATTCCTCTTCTTTAGTTCTTGTCACGCTTGCTCGGGTAGAGCGTCATACTTATAACAGAAGTGTGACTCTACTTTCTTTGCTAGGTCATATGCCTTTTGCAGTGATTTAGGCTCCTACATCTCCACATCATGCCTTAATCTAGATTCCAATCCAAGAATGAATTTATGAACTCACATTTTCTCATTATAAATAGGTACATATTTGAATAGTCTTACCAAATTCTTATAGTACACTTCTACTATGTTGGTTCCTTGTCTGAGACTAGAAAATTCTTCAAACTTTAGGGCATAGAAATGCTCTATTAGAAATATCTTTTTGAAGATACTTATAAATTCTTCCCATGGAGTATCGATGGGTTCAATATTAGTTTCCTCATAGTGGGTTTCCCACCACTCCAGAGCAGCCCCTTCTAAGTTAATCATAGCCCAAAGTGTTTGGGTTCCAGATGAGTACCCTTTTACTATAAAATGAACCTCTGCCTCTCTCAGCCATGCTTCCATTGCATCCCCATCACCCTCTCCATAAAACTTGGAGATACTGATGTTTTTCATGTCCCTAGCTATTTCCTTTTTTGCTAAGGCTCTGGCTTGTACTTGTTCTATAGTTAGTCCATTATCTAGGCTAGCCTCTGAGCCTCGAACTTGTGAGTTCTGATGTGTAGCCATTTTGAGCAACTGCCTTATCTGATCCTGCATAGCAGTGATCATAGCGGTGAGGTCTTCTACTTCCCTATTGGGGTTTATTGGTTCCTCATCCTGGTTTTCTTCTTCGACATTACTTTGTCAAGTTTTTCTAGGTGTAGGCCTCCCTCTTCTAGTCTTAGGTGGCATCTTAACCTGATTCCATCCAAGAAAGGGGATTAGATTATAGTTTCACACTAAGTTGTATCTCTAATCAAGCCATAATACAAAGTTCTCTTTGCTATATGCATCAACAACCTAACTAGGGTAATATCCTAGGTTGGGATGTATCACTGATACCAAAGCCCATACTAAGGCATCCTGACACTCCTCACTCCCTTGGGTTAATTCCCATTAGATTCTAGCATTTGGGGTATCCTAGATCATCCCAAATTTAGCTTTTTCCTTAAGCAAGCCTTCAATGGACACATATAATTTCCATTTAGCACACACAGAAGCTCTATACCCTCGTACCTAGAGCTCTGATACCAAATGTAATGACCCAAAAACACACAAAAAAATACAAAAATAGAAATTTTTTTTTTGCCTAGGGAGAGGGATACATGAACCCTTCATGACCCCTAACCCACTATTATAACCTAAAGTTTTGATCACCTAAGTTTCCCTAGAAGATACATCCCACAAAGTACCCTAACACAAGTCCATATATGTAGGCGTATAATGTGTTACTATGGATAAGTCCATCTGTCCCATCATCCTTGATGAGCTAGACCTATCACCTTCAGTCCATCGAAGGTATACACGTATCTCCATACCATACACAAATCCTTATGTGTAGGTATGTTATGAGTATCATGAGTTAAGCTATCCATATCATCTCCACGATGAGCTATCTTAACTCTGATGTAATCTCTTCACCACTTAGTCCTTATCTCCCTAAGGGGGTCTCAATTCCCTTAGGTCTCCTATGTTCACCCTAAGGGGTTCTCAATTCCCTTAGGTTCCCTATGTTCACCCTAAGGGGTTCTCAATTCCCTTAGGTTCCCTCTGAGTTCACCCTAGAACTCTATACTAGAATTCCTATCATCAAGCAATCAAACAATAATTCTACTAGTTGCTACCACATCAGAAGGCAATCAAACAATGATAGGTAAAATAAAGCAAGCTCACACTAAAATAGAATCTACTACATAACATAAACAAATACAAAAATATAGTAAAATTACTTTCACTAACCCAATAGCAATTATCTCATTACTTCTTGCATAATAAGCCTTTTCTACTCAAAAGGTATCACATTAACTGCATTGAGGATATCTCCCCACAATTCTATTCTATTGAACATAAGTAAATCAATGTAAGATACAAATACCTATTCCTTGTCTCCATTGCATTCCTTGCTTCTCCTTGCTTCCCTTTGGTTCTTGGAGGGTAGTAGGGGATCAAGATACTCATGGTTCAGGATAGGCATACCTTTAAATGCATCTAATCATTTACTTTGCCAAATTGCAACTATACAATATTTCCATTTAAGTTTCTAACCATCTAATGCATAATGGACATCATAAAAGAACCCTTACTTTTATTTTCACCTCCCCAAATCCCTTTGGAGAGTCACCCATCATACTATCACTTAGATCAAGGTTAAAATTTAAATTAAATTCATTCATGTCCTAGAGCATTAAAGTCCCATACCCTTAATCTCCAGAACAATCATTTATTCATTCTCTAAACCAAAGCCCCATAACTTCAATTTAAAGAATAAATCTTCATCCCATTTTGTTTAAAGCTCCTAAGATAATCATTAATCCAAGGGGTTCTCTTTAAATTAAAACCTTCAGTATCTTTCCACAAAATCAAAGGTTCCTTTTAATCAAAACCTAACATTTACATATCCCATATAAATCAAAGGTTCCTTCAATTAAAAGCATAATATATAACTGCATATAAATCAAAGCTTCTTTTAATTAAAACCCAATCATATATCTTCATATAAATCCAAGGTCTCTTCAATTAAAAGCATAATATATGGCTGCATATAAATCAAAGCTTCTTTTAATTAAAACCCTATTATATAACTTCATATAAATCCAAGGTCTCTTCAATTAAAAGCATAATATATGGCTGCATATAAATCAAAGCTTCTTTTAATTAAAACCCTATTATATAACTTCATATAAATCCAAGGTCTCTTCAATTAAAAGCATAATATATGGCTGCATATAAATCAAATCTTCTTTTAATTAAAAAACCCTAATATATAACTTCATATAAATCCAAAGTCTCTTCAATTAAAAGCATAATATATGACTGCATATAAATCAAAGCTTCTTTTAATTAAAACCCTATTATATAACTTCTTATAAATCCAAGGTTCTCATTCAATTAAACTAAAAAATTTTAATTAAATTCCTATTATATAACTTCATATAAATCGGTTTCCTCCATTAAAACCCTATTATATAAAGCTCATATAATTTTAAGGGTAATTTTAATTAATCCAAAACGTAAAGCAAGGCCTACAGTTAGCGCTAATGCCTTCCAAGGCATACTAAACAACTATGGTGCTAACTGGTTTCTCATAAACCTACACTTCTTAGACCTAAGGTGGCTTCCTTTTTCGAACACGATGTTCGACTTACACAATGTTGCTCCAATAGTACAGAGCATCCGACATTGCTTAGGAAACTACAAGCACACACAATGCTTTCCATAGCACATGATATTTCCCACAAGGAACACATCATTTCCAAACAACACCCATCTACCATAGCGCATGATATTCCATAGGACATAGCATCATTTCCAAACAACACACTGACATAGCGCACAATATTCCACAAGACACAGAGCAATTCCAAACACCACACAACCAAAATATAAAGCAAGGTGCTTCCACAAGGAACACAGAGCAATTCCAAACACCACACAGCCAAAACATAAAGCAAGGTGCTTCCACAAGGAACACAAAGCAATTCCAAACACCACACAACCAAAACATAAAGCAAGGTGCTTCCACAAGGAACACAGAGCAATTCCAAACACCACACAACCAAAACATAAAGCAAGGTGCTTCCACAAGGAACACAGAGCAATTCCAAACACCACACAACCAAAACGTAAAGCAAGGTGCTTCCACAAGGAACACAGAGCAATTCCAAACACCACACAACCAAAACATAAAGCAAGGTGCTTCCACAAGGAACATAGAGCAGTTCCAAACACCACACAACCAAAACATAAAGCAAGGTGCTTACATTACTCTACCAGACTCCAAGCTCACACACATAGGGTGGTTTCATAATTAACCAATATAATTTTAAACCATAGTTCAGGCTTAGAACAACCCAACCTATAGGTCTCCACTGATGAAAGTCTGGTAACGTCAGCTCCTGGTGCATTTACTCTTGCTTCCTCTATTCCTCCCTTCCTCGTTCATCTCCCTTCCTTTCCCACTTCTTTCTCTCTTCCTCCCTTTCATCTCCCTTCCTTCCCACCTTCGTGCCCATCCACCTAGGTGGTTTATCGCTGCCTTCTCAAAAACTCCACCACCATCTTGAGCCTCCTTCCCTTCAATGCCCGCCCCCTAACCTCTGTGCATTATTCCCATATTTTCCATTTTTGGAAAATAAATAGCTTTGTAGGCTTTTCCATAGGTTGCACCATGTAGGAGAGGGATCATGACATTTTATTTTTTATTCTTTTAATATTCAAATATATTTATAATATCTATATATTCTCTTTATTCAAATGAAATATCTCTTTCATTTATTTTTAATTAATTAAACCCCTTTTAATGAATTCTCCCTTATCATTAAAATAATCATTTTTAATTAATTTTAAAATATCATAACCACTTTTAATTAAAATAAACACTATCAATTAAAATAACCATTTTTAATTAATTAAATGAAAACTCCTTAATTAATCACAAATGAAGCTTACAAAAGAGCTCTAATGAGCCAATCATTATTTTATTAACTTCATTAATTAATTTAAAGGCATCTAAATTCAACATAAGAATTTAATTTATTTTCTTTCACAAGAAGGATGCTTTGTTTTCATTTCCAATATGGCAGTTAACCCTATGCATCTATAATCATCTTGCAGTGGTTCCCATATAGAAACTAAATCACCAAACCATTCAAGTTATGATGCAGTAGAGAGCAAACACATTTATACCATCAATCAAAGAGGGAGTCTTTCCATCGATCCAATCACCCATCTTAGCTAGAGATTTTATGATAGCTACTAGGCTATCAACTAAAGCTCAAGGTGATCAACCATCGATGATTATCCCTTCCATCAATGCATACCTATATGAAGGTATCTATCCATGTTACCTCCGAGTACCTTAATCATCATTTCCCCTGATCTTTGGTACCCTCATTTCTGGTGGGTAACTCTACCTGTTCCACCTACGAGTGTACCTGATCCTGCACACTTGGCAATATGTTAGCGATAACATGCCCTTATAAATCAACTAAATATCACATAGTTGGTTCAATTGTTCAAACTAGGTATCACCACATCTTAGGTTAATACACTATTTTTCTGGTGCCATAAAGTCAGCCAGGGAGGGTCATGACAAGAAGAACTAGCGGCTTCACTAGCCATGAAACCCAAATCCTTCCAAATCAATTTATGCACAGACTCCCAAGAGGAGGCTTCTAATTTAGACTCCTGAATACACAAGATATCTAGATGTCTTTCCCTCCTGAATGAAGCTAACAATCATTGCTTAGAGGAACTATTAAGCCCTCTAACATTCCATGAATAAATTTTCATTGGAATTTAAAAGGATACTTTCTTTCATGCCCCTCTAAGAGGAGAGGATTTCAAACCTTCAAGTTTCAATTGCTTTTCTCAATTCCCATACTTCACCACTAGGAGAGCCTGACCACCATTAGCTATAACATCATCCATTGATTTCCTCCTTCTTGTTTTACTTTGAGGTCTACCCCTGGCCATCCTAGTGTTAACATCCCTTTTGTGATGACTTCTCATCTTAGGGAAAGGTGACTCCTCCAAAATGAGAAATGGAGAAGAAATCAGACTCACAATAATGCCCTCAGTGAAAGCACCAAACTCCTTCGAAGAAGGAGACTTATTAAAATTCCTAGGAGTAGAAATATCCTTAATGGGAGAAACCAAATATGCCACTTGAGGAGACAAAGACTCCATATCCTTAATCACCTGCAAATCCTCTCCCCCCATTGATTCCAAATATTCAAAGGAATTCGATAGAGGTAAATCAACAACTTATCTCACAAGGTTTGAATGAAGGATAACCTCCAAATAATTAAGAGGTTCAGGACTCAAATAACTATTCCTATCTTGAACTGTCTACTTTGGACTAGAACCAAATGCTCCAATAGCACTTTTCAACTGAGAAGGAGAAGAAACGATCTCCTTTCCTTTCAAAATCTCCTGGGGCTTTTTATGCAAAATATTTTGCTTTTTGAAAGGGGTCCTATTAGGAAGAGAATCCACATTAGAACCCCTTTTCAGGTCCTAATGAATAGGTTGGCTAACCGACTTCTTTTGAGGGAAAAATTTATGATGGTGGCCCTCCAACCCACGATACTGACAAGCATGGGGTTTATTCTCATAGACCACAACCTACATCCAAGTACCCAGGTGAGATACTAGTTCCACTAAGCTTGGAATATCCTTCTCTATATCCACCATAATGAACATTCTCACAAATTGACATCGAATTGCAGAGATAAACCTTATCAAAAGAAAAAAAATCCCCAATAGAGCTTATCATTCCCCTGAAAACACTTTTATACCATAAATTTATGGGAAACTCAGGAAATCAAACCCAAAATGGGACCAAATTAACCCTATGAAGAGCCGAGTTAAAATCAAAGTCCCAATTCCTAATAAAAATATCATAATTACCATAAAACCGTGGACTGCCCTAAAAATTTTTGTAAGAATCCTCCTCGCATGAGAGCCTAATCAAAAATAAAAATTGTGAAGAGAAGCAAGGTACAACGAGAACTAAAACTTGGTAAAATTTTATCTGGATGCCCAGAAATACTTAGCCTCTCAGCATCCCCGCCATTTTTCCTTCTGTGCCTGCTACATCTTTATCGCTATCTTCATCTGGCAGAGGATCTCCTTCATCGAGATTTGCATTAACAGAAACATCTATGCCTATGTCTTCATCATCATTTTCTTTGCAATGATTCACAATATCATCCTGTATAGAGATCGGATCAATGGCAGACCCTTTGGCCATTTTAGCCTGGTGTGCTCCAATATTTCCTTTGTCGTGCTGGACCAGCTAGAGATTCAAACGACTGTTGGAGCATTTTTCCTAAAAGAAATCATGGTGACAAAGCTTCTTGGCCCTGTTCTGGAATTTGATCTACTTGTGGCTCCCACTCTCTGCCTTGAAGTGCACTAACTTCTAGAATGGCAGCAGAGAATTCATGGTCCCTTTCACCTCGAGTTTAATGCCCTGATGAATTTATATCCCAGGGCAGGAGCCCATTCCAGAGGCCATGGACAGAGCAAAAAAAAATTCACATCAACAACTTCGGCATCACATTCGGATCTCTTTGTGCTTGCATTTGGAAAAATGTCGACAGATCCACAATCCACACAAAAAAAATGTTTGTGCATAACTATGCTCTTCACTTGTCTCTGTACAGCTTGGTCTTGGCCCTCTTGGACTCCAACATCGAGGGAGGCAGCATCAGTGTAACAGAATGTGAATCGTTCAACTTCAGACAAACTTGCGGCTCTTACTCCCTACATAGAACTACATCTTGCACTTTTGATTCAAACCTTTGGAAACTTTAGTCCCTGATCTCCTCATCTCCTTCAGCTTGGCAGACTGAATCTGTAGGAAAAACTTCAAATTCTTCATCGTCGGATCATTACCACCGTTATTGTTGTCGTTCGCGACATTATTTCTATTCTCCAAACCGCTAGCCCTTTCTGTCGTATGTTTGACTTCCATGTTTTCTCGATCCATAGCATTTGCGCTACGCTCTACGGGCTTTGTGAGATTCGTATCATGGGTTGAATTTGCCTGAGATTGTTTTGAATTTATCGGGAGTTCTTGTTGTTCTTCAAGTGGCCGATGCTTCAAGGATTGGAGACATTTCTTGTGAGATTTATAAATACTTGATGTCACTACGGATTTGGCTATGCATAGAAGGTTTCGCTTCGGCTCTGGAAATCTGATTAGTCTACTAGATAACTAGCAGAGCCTCCTAGCACTTGACAATTTGAAATAGCAAATGGGAATAAACAACATCACATTCATTGATCACATTACTTTCTCCATAAAAAATAGATCAAAGCTTCTATAACTCCCATGCACATATCTTCCATAAAATTTCATCAGATGTCTTCCTCCTCCAGCATAATTTCACCTCGACTATCGGCATGGGATCTTTGTGAAGCAAAATCACATCAGATCCGAATTTCTTCATCTTTCCTGAATATGATGCAGGTCAAAAAAAAAGTGGCCTCCATAAGAGCCTGCAACAAAAGAAAAATAATAAAAAAAAACAAATAAAAATTCATGGCCCCAAGAATTTAAGCTTCAGGGGCAGCCATGAAACCCTCTCTTGCTCCAATATGGCTTTCTGGTTTCTGATCCAGAAATGTGGAGAGCATACTCCCTGAGCATGGAGAATAAAAATGTGAGGAAGGGGGGAAAAAAATTTGAGGGAAGAAAAAAAAAAAATTGGGGGAGGGAGGATTTCCATGAGGGAAATCCCCCCTCAAGGGTTTCACAGGGTAGGGAAAGCCTACTCTGATACCAAATGTTGGGACTGAAACTGAAGGGATTATATTATTGATACAAATGAGTTACATATATAGGCAGAAGGCCTATATGATAAACTGACAAGTGTCAATATAAACTGACAAGTGTCAAAATAAAGGCATAGTGCACTTTAATTCTAACAACTCCCTTACCCAAAAACCTAGAATAAATCTTACCAGGTTACCAATAAGAAGAAAGACCCATCTCGCCATACTTACCAAACCAAAACGAATCATGCAGGTTGATTTCTGACATGATAGTATAAATCATATTAAAAAGGCTTATGAAAATATTTAAATTATTTTCTTGTCTTTCCAAGTAACCAATGTATAAAAAGTGAAAATAATTTGACTTATTGGAGCCTATGTTTTTTAGGCCTATTGAATTGCAACCAACATATAGCTCTTCAATAAATACCATTTTTTTTTAAGAATATTGTAGGATGTCCATTAGGCCTAGGTGGAGTTAGGATGGAAAGAGAAAATTCATTCATGTAGCTTCTCTATTGACATATTATTTAAGATTTTATTTTATCCTTATTTGATAATTGATAGAATATTTTATAAATGCTTACCTTGTGTCTCCTTATATTCCTCGTATAATCCTACAATGATAGGTAAAATAAAGTAAGGTCACACTAAAATAGAATCTACTACATAACATAAAAAAATATAAAAATATAGTAAAATTAATTTCACTAACCCAATAGCAATTATCTCATTACTTCTTGCATAATAAGGCTTTTTCTACTCAAAGGTATCACATTAACTACATTGAGGATATCTCCCCATAATTCTATTCTATTTAACATAAGTAAATCAACATAAGATACAAATACCTATTCCTTGTCTCCATTGCATTCTTTGCTTCTCCTCGCTTCCCTTTGGTTCTTGGAGGGTAGTAAGGGATCATGATACTCATGGATCAGGATAGGCATACCTTTAAATGCATCTAATCATTTACTTTACCAAATTGCAGCTATACAATATTTCCATTTAAGTTTCTAACCATCCAATGCATAATGGACATCATAAAAGGACCCTTACTTTTATTTTCACCTCCCCAAATCCCTTTGGAGAGTCACCCATCATACTATCACTTAGATCAAGGTTAAAACTTAAATTAAATTCATTCATATCCTAGAGTATTAAAGTCCCATACCCTTAATCTCCAGAACAATCATTTATTCATTCTCTAAACCAAATCCCAATAACTTCAATTTAAAGAATAAATCTTCATCCCATTTTGTTTAAAATCTCGTAAGATAATCATTAACCCAAGGGGTTCTCTTTAAATTAAAACCTTGAGTATCTTTCCACAAAATTAAATGTTCCTTTTAATCAAAACCTAACATTTACATATCCCATATAAATCAAAGGTTTCTTCAATTAAAAACATAATATATAACTGCATATAAATAAAATATTCTTTTAATTAAAACCCAATCATATATCTTCATATAAATCCAAGGTCTCTTCAATTAAAATCATAATATATGGCTGCATATAAATCAAAACTTATTTTAATTAAAACCCTATTATATAACTTCATATAAATCCAAGGTCTCTTCAATTAAAAGCATAATATATGGCTGCATATAAATCAAACGTTCTTTTAAATAAAACCCTATTATATAACTTCATATAAATCCAAGGTCTCTTCAATTAAAAGCATAATATATGGCTACATATAAATCAAATCTTCTTTTAATTAAAACCCTATGATATAAATTCTTGTAAATCCAAGGTCTCTTCAATTAAAAGCATATATATGTCTGCATATAAATCAAAGCTTATTTTAATTAAAACCCAAAGATATATCTTCATATGAATCCATGGTCTCTTCAATTAAAAGCATAATATATGGATGCATATAAATCAAAGCTTATTTTAATTAAAACCCTATTATATAACTTCATATAAATCCAAGGTCTCTTTAATTAAAAGCATAATATATGGTTTCATATAAATCAAAGCTTATTTTAATTAAAACCCTATTATATAACTTCATATAAATCCAAGGTCTCTTTAATTAAAAGCATAATATATGGCTGCATATAAATCAAAGCTTCTTTTAATCAAAAACATATCACATAACTTCTTATAAATCCAAGGTCTCTTCAATTAAAATAATAATATATAGCTGCATATAAATCAAAACTTCTTTTAATTAAAACCCTATTATATAAATTCTTATAAATCCAAGGTTTCTTCAATTAAAAGCATAATATATGACTGCATATAAATCAAAGCTTCTTTTAATTAAAAATCCTATTATATGACTTCATATAAATTAGAGGTTTCCTGCATTAAAACCCTATTTTGTAAAGCTCATATAATTTTAAGGATAATTTAGCCAAAATGTAAAGCAAGGCCTATAGTTTACGCTAACGCCTTCCAAGGCATACTAAAAAATTATGGCGCTAACTGGTTGCTCATAAACAGGCACTTCTTAGACCTAAGGTAGCTTCCTTTTGTTGAACACGGTGTTCAACTTAAACAATGTTGCTCCAATATTACAGAGCATCCGACATTGCTTAGGCAACTACAAGCACACACAACACTTTCCATAGTGCATGGTATTTTCTACAAGAAACACAACATCATTTCCAAATAACACCGAATGTAGTGTTGCCATAATGCACAACATTCCATGGGACATAGCATTGTTTCCAATCAACACCTAGTGTTGACATAGTGTACAACATTCCATGAGATACAGAGCAATTCCAAACACCACATAGCCAAAATGTAAAGCAAGGTGCCTCCATAAGGAACACAGAGCAATTCCAAACACCACATCCAAAATGTAAAGCAAGGTGCTTCCATAAGGAACACAAAGCAGTTCCAAACACCACATAGTTGAAACATAAAGCAAGGTGCTTCCACAAGGAACACGGAGTAGTTCCAAACACCACACAACCAACACATAAAGAAATGTTCCTCCATAAGGAACATAGAGCAATTCCAAATACCCCATAGCCAAAATGTAAGGCAAGGTGCCTCCACAAGGAACACAGAGCAATTCCAAACACCACATAACCAAAACCTAAAGGAAGGTGCTTCCACAAGGAACATAGACCAGTTCCAAACACCACATACCTAAAACATAAAGCAAGGTGATGACATTACTCTACCAGAATCCAAGCTCACACACATAGGGTGGTTTCATAATTAACCAATATAATTTTAAACCATATCCAGGATTAGAACAACCAAACCTGTAGGTCTCCACAGTGATGAAAGTTTGGTAATGTTGGCTCCTGGTGTGTTTCCTCTATTCCTCCCTTCCTCTTTCGTCTCCCTTCCTTGCTCCTTTATTTCTCTCTTCCTCTCGTTCATCTCCCTTCCTTGCCCACCTTGCATGCCCATCCACCCAGGTGGTTTATCTGTCGCCTTCTAAAAAACTTCACCACCATCTTGAGCCTCCTTCCCTTCAATGCCCATCCACCTAGGGTTTTGAGGAGATGCTCCGTGTGTGGGATTTGAAGACCGTTCAATCCGATCAGGAAGTCATGGTTCCCTTTCACAAAAACTAAAACTTGGTAAAATTTTATCTAGACGCCCAAAAATACTCGACCTCTTAGAATCCCCACCATTTTTCCTTTTGTGCCTGCTACATATTTATTGCTATCTTCATCTGGCAGAGGATCTCCTTCATCGAGATTTGTGTTAACAGAAACATCTGCGCCTATGTCTTCATCATCATTTTCTTCGCAATGATTCACAATATCATCTTGTACAGAGATCGGATCAATGGCAGACCCCTTGGCCATTTTAGCCTGGTGTGCTTGAATCTTTCCTTCGTCGTGTTGGACTAGTTGGAGATTCAAACAACCGTTGGAGCATTTTGCCTGAAAGAAATCATGGTGACAAAGCTTCTTGGCCCCATTCTGGCATTTGCCCTGCTTGTGGCTCCCACTCTCTGCCTTGAAATGCACTGACTTTTTGAATGGTAGCATAGAATTCATGGCCCCATCCGCCTCAAGTTTAATGCCCTGATGAATTTATATCCCGAGGCAGGAGCCCATTCCAGAGGCCGTGGACAGAGAAAAAAAAAAATTACATCAGCAACTTCGGCATCACATTCGGATCTCTTTGTGCTTGCATTTGGAAAAATGTTGACAGATCCACAATCCACACAAAAAAAATGTCTGCACATAACTAGGCTCTTCACTTGTCTCTGTACAGCTCGATATTGGCCCTCTCGAACTCCAACATCGAGGGAGGCAGCGTCAGTGTAACAGAATGTGAATCGTTCACCTTCAGACAAACTTGCGGCTCCTACTCCCTACATAGAACTGCATCTTGCGCTTCTGATTCAAACCTTTGGAAACTGCAGTCCCTGATCTCCTCATCTCCATCAGCTTGGTAGACCGAATCTGTAGGAAAAACTTCAAATTCTTCATCGCCGGATCATTACTGTCTTTATTGTTGTCGTTCCCGACATTATTTCTATTCTCCAAGCCGCTAGCCCTTTCCGTCGTATGTTCGAATTTTGAATTTTCACGATCCATAGCATTTGTGCTACACTCTATGGGCTCTGTGATATTCGTATCGTGGGTTGAATTTGCTTGAGATTGTTCTGAATTTACCAAGAGTTCTTGTTGTTCTTCAAGTGGTCGATGCTTCGAGGATTGGAGACATTTCTTATGAGATTGATAAATACTTGATGTCGCTACGGATTTGGCTACACGGAGAGGGTTTCGCTTCGGCTCTGGAAATCTGATTAGTCTACTAGATAACCAACAGAGCCTCCTAGCACTTGACAGTTTGAAATAGCAAATGGGAAAAAACAACATCACATTCATCGATCACATTACTCTCTCCATACAAAATAGATCAGAGCTTCTACAACTCCCATGCACAGATGTTCCAAAAAAATTTCATCAGATGTCTTCCTCCGCCAGCATAATTTCACCTCGGCTATCGGCATGGGATCTTTGTGAAGCAAAATCACATCAGATCCAAATTTCTTCATCTTTCCCGAATATGATGCAGGTCAAAAAACAAGTGGCCTCCATAAGAGCCTGCAACAAAAGAAAAATAATAAAAAAAAACAAATAAAAATTCATGGCCCCAAGCATTTAAGCTTCAGGGGCAGCCATGAAACCCTCTCTTGCTCCAATATGGATTTCTGGTTTCTGATCCACAAATGTGGAGAGCATACTCCCTGAGCATGGAGAATAAAAATGTGAGGAAGGGGGAAAAAAAATTGGGGGAGGGAGGATTTCCATGAGGGAAATCCCCCCTCAAGGGTTTCACAGGGTAGGGAAAGCCTACTCTGATACCAAATGTTGGGACTGAAACTGAAGGGATTATATTATTGATACAAATGAGTTACATATATTGGAAGAAGGACTATATGATAAACTGACAAGTGTCAATATAAAATGACAAGTGTCAAAATAGAGGCATAGTGCACTTTAATTCTAACAACTCCCTTACCCAAAAACCTAGAATAAATCTTACCAGGGTCCCAATAAGAAGAAAGACCCATCTCGCCATACTTACCAAACCAAAACGAATCATGCAGGTTGATTTCTGACATGATAGTATAAATCATATAAAAAGGCTTATGAAAATATTTAAATTATTTTCTTGTCTTTCCAAGTAACCAATGTATAAAAAGTGAAAATAATTTGACTTATTGGAGCCTATGTTTTTTAGGCCTATTGAATTGCAACCAACATATAGCTCTTCAATAAATACCATTTTTTTTTAAGAATATTGTAGGATGTCCATTAGGCCTAGGTGGAGTTAGGATGGAAAGAGAAAATCCATTCATGTAGCTTCTCTATTGACATATTATTTAAGATTTTATTTTATCCTTATTTGATAATTGATAGAATATTTTATAAATGCTTACCTTGTGTCTCCTTATATTCCTCGTATAATCCTACAATGATAGGTAAAATAAAGTAAGGTCACACTAAAATAGAATCTACTACATAACATAAAAAAATACAAAAATATAGTAAAATTAATTTCACTAACCCAATAGCAATTATCTCATTACTTCTTGCATAATAAGCCTTTTCTACTCAAAGGTATCACATTAACTACATTGAGGATATCTCCCCATAATTCTATTCTATTTAACATAAGTAAATCAACATAAGATACAAATACCTATTCCTTGTCTCCATTGCATTCCTTGCTTCTCCTTGCTTCTCCTTGCTTCCCTTTGGTTCTTGGAGGGTAGTAAGGGATCATGATACTCATGGTTTAGGATAGGCATACCTTTAAATGCATCTAATCATTTACTTTACCAAATTGCAACTATACAATATTTCTATTTAAGTTTCTAACCATCCAATGCATAATGGACATCATAAAAGGACCCTTACTTTTATTTTCACCTCCCCAAATCCCTTTGGAGAGTCACCCATCATACTATCACTTAGATCAAGGTTAAAACTTAAATTAAATTCATTCATATCCTAGAGTATTAAAGTCCCATACCCTTAATCTCTAGAACAATCATTTATTCATTCTCTAAACCAAATCCCAATAACTTCAATTTAAAGAATAAATCTTCATCCCATTTTGTTTAAAAGCTCGTAAGATAATCATTAACCCAAGGGGTTCTCTTTAAATTAAAACCTTGAGTATCTTTCCACAAAATTAAAGGTTCCTTTTAATCAAAACCTAACATTTACATATCCCATATAAATCAAAGGTTCCTTCAATTAAAAACATAATATATAACTGCATATAAATAAAATATTCTTTTAATTAAAACCCAATCATATATCTTC
This sequence comes from Wollemia nobilis, assembly GCA_028583015.1. NCBI lineage: Eukaryota > Viridiplantae > Streptophyta > Pinopsida > Araucariales > Araucariaceae > Wollemia > Wollemia nobilis. Next base: position 4,706,254 of record JAQPPZ010001753.1, read on the forward strand.
ATATAAATCCAAGGTCTCTTCAATTAAAATCATAATATATGGCTGCATATAAATCAAGACTTATTTTAATTAAAACCCTATTATATAACTTCATATAAATCCAAGGTCTCTTCAATTAAAAGCATAATATATGGCTGCATATAAATCAAAGGTTCTTTAAAATATAACCCTATTATATAACTTCATATAAATTCAATTAAAAGTATTATATATGGCTACATATAAATAAAATCTTCTTTTAATTAAAACCCTATGATATAAATTCTTGTAAATCTAAGGTCTCTTCAATTAAAAGCATAATATATGTCTACATATAAATCAAAGCTTATTTTAATTAAAACCCAAAGATATATCTTCATATGAATCCATGGTCTCTTCAATTAAAAGCATAATATATGGATGCATATAAATCAAAGCTTCTTTTAATTAAAACCCTATAATATAACTTCATATAAATCCAAGGTCTCTTTAATTAAAAGCATAATATATGGTTTTATATAAATCAAAGCTTATTTTAATTAAAACCCTATTATATAACTTCATATAAATCCAAGGTCTCTTTAATTAAAAGCATAATATATGGCTGCATATAAATCAAAGCTTCTTTTAATCAAAAACATATCACATAACTTCTTATAAATCCAAGGTCTCTTCAATTAAAAGCATAATATATAGCTGCATATAAATCAAAGCTTCTTTTAATTAAAACCCTATTATATAAATTCTTATAAATCCAAGGTCTCTTCAATTTAAAGCATATTATATGACTGCATATAAATCAAAGCTTCTTTTAATTAAAAATCCTATTATATGACTTCATATAAATTAGAGGATTCCTGCATTAAAACCCTATTTTATAAAGCTCATATAATTTTAAGGATAATTTAGCCAAAATGTAAAGCAAGGCCTATAGTTTACGCTAACGCCTTCCAAGGCATACTAAAAAACTATGGCGCTAACTGGTTTCTCATAAACATGCACTTCTTAGACCTAATGTGGCTTCCTTTTGTTGAACACGATGTTCGACTTACACAATGTTGCTCCAATAGTACAGAGCATCCGATGTTGCTTAGGCAACTACAAGCACACACAACACTTTCCATAGTGCATGGTATTTTCTACAAGAAACACATCGCTTCCAGATAACACCCAATGTAGTGTTGCCATAACGCACAACATTCCATAGGACATAGCATCGTTTCCAATCAACACCTAGTGTTGACATAGTGTACAACATTCCATGGGATACAGAGCAATTCCAAACACCACATAGCCAAATGTAAAGCAAGGTGCCTCCATAAGGAACATAGAGCAATTCCAAACACCACAGCCAAAGAGTAAAGCAAGGTGCTTCCACAAGGAACACAAAGCAGTTCCAAACACCACATAGTCAAAACATAAAGCAAGGTGCTTCCACAAGGAACACAGAGTAGTTCCAAACACCACACAACCAACACATAAAGAAAGGTGCCTCTACAAGGAACATAGAGCAATTACAAACAACCCATAGCCAAAATGTAAGGCAAGGTGCCTCCACAAGGAACACATAATAATTCCAAACACCACACAACCAAAACGTAAAGGAAGGTGCTTCCACAAGGAATATAGACTAGTTCCAAACACCACATAGCTAAAACATAAAGCAAGGTGCTGACATTACTCTACCAGAATTCAAGCTCACACACATATGGTGGTTTCATAATTAACCAATATAGTTTCAAACCATATCCAGGATAAGAACAATCGAACCTGTAGGTCTCCATAATGATGAAAGTTTGGTAATGTTGGCTCCTGGTGCGTTTCCTCTGTTCCTCCCTTCCTCCTTCATCTCCCTTCCTTGCTCATTTATTTCTCTCTTCCTCTCGTTCATCTCCCTTCCTTGCTCATTTATTTCTCTCTTCCTCTCTTTCATCTCCCTTCCTTGCCCACCTTCCTGGTGGTTTATCCATCGTCTTCTCAAAAACTCCACCACCATCTTGAGCCTCCTTCCCTTCAATGCCCGCCCCCTAACCTATGTGCATTATTACCATGTTTTACATTTTTGGAAAATAAATAGGTTTGTAGGCTTTTACATAGGTTACACCATGTAGGAGAGGGATCATGACATTTTATTTTTTATTCTTTTAATATTCAAAGATATTTATAATATCTATATATTCTCTTTATTCAAATGAAATATCTCTTTCATTTCTTTTTAATTAATTAAACCCTTTTTAATGAGTTTTCCCTTATTATTAAAATAATATTTTTTTAATTAATTTTAAAAGATCATAACCACTTCTAATTAAAATAAACACTATCAATTAAAATAACCCTTTCTAATTAATTAAATTAAAACTCCTTAATTAATCACAAATTAAGCTTACAAAAGAGCTCTAATGAGACAATCATTATTTTCTTAACTTCATTTATTAATTTAAAGGCATCTAAATTCAACATAAGAACTTAATTTGTTTTATTTCACAAGAAGGGTGTTTTGTTTTAATTTCCAATATGGCAATTAACCGTATGCATCTATAATCATCTTGTAGTGGTTCCCATATAGAAACTAAATCACCAAACCATTCAAGTTATGATGCAGTAGAGAGTAGATACATTTATACCATCAATCAAAGAGGGAGTCTTTACATCGATTCAATCACTTATCTTAGATAGATATTTTCCGATAGCTACTAGGCTATCAACTAAAGCTCAAGGTGATCAACCATTAATGATTATCCCTTTTGTTAATGCATACCTATATGAATGTATCTATCCATATTAACTCTGAGTACCTTAATCATCATTTTCCCTGATCTTTGGTACCCTCATTTCTGGTTGGTAACCTTGCCTATTCCACCTACGAGTGTACCTGATCCTACACACTTGGAAATATGTTAGCGATAACATGCCCTTATAAATCAACTAAATATGACATAGCTGGTTCAATTTTTCAAACTAGGCATCACCACATATTAGGTTAATACACTATTTTTCTGGTGCCAAAAAATCAGCCAAGGAGGGTCATGACAAGAAGAACTAGCCGCTTCACTAGCCATGAAACCCAAATCATTCCAAATAAATTTATGCACAGACTCCCAAGATGAGGCTTCTAATTTAGACTCATGAATACACAAGATATCTAGATATCTTTTTCTCCTGAATGAAACTAACAACCGTTGCTTAGAGTAACTATTAAGCCCTCTAAAATTCCATGAATAAATTTTCATTGGATTTTAAAAGGATACTTTCTTTCATGCCCCTCCAGGAGGAGAGGATTTCAAACCTTCAATTTTCAATTGCTTTTCTCAATTTCCATCCTTCACCACTAGGAGAGCCTGACCACCATTAGCTATAACATCATCCATTGATTTCCTCCTTCTTGTTTTACTTTGAGGTCTATCCCTGGTCGTCCTAGTGTCAACATCCCTTTTGTGACGACTTCTCATTTTTTGGAAAGGTGACCTCTTCTCCAAAATGAGCAATGGAGAAGAAATCAGACTCACAATAACGCCCTTAGTGAAAGCACCAAACTCCTTCGGAGAAGGAGACTTCTTAAAATTCCTAGGAGTATAAAGCTCCTTAATGGGAGAAACCAAATATGCCACTTGAGGAGACAAAGACTCCATATCCTTAATCACCTGCAAATCCTCTCCCCCCATTGATTCCAAATATTCAAAGGAATTCGATAGAGGTAAATCAACAACTTAGCTCACAAGGTTTGAATGAAGGATAACCTCCAAATAATTAAGAGGTCCAGGACTCAAATAACTGTTCCTATCTTGAACTGTTTACTTTGGACTAGAACCAAATGCTCCACTAGCACTTTTCAACTAAGAAGGAGAAGAAACAATCTCCTTTCCTTTCAAAATCCCTTGGGGCTTCTTATGCCAAAACTTATGCTTCTTGAAAGGGGTCCTCTTAGGAAGAGAATCCACATTAGCACCCCTTTTCAGGTCCTAATGAATAGGTTTGCTAACCGAATTCTTTTGAGGGCAAAATTTATGATGGTGGCCCTCCAACCCACAAGACTAACAAGCATAGGGTTTATTCTCATATACCACAACCTGCATCCAAGTACCCAGGTGAGATACTAGTTCCACTAAGCTTGGAATATCCTTCTTTATATCCACCATAATGCACATTCTCACAAATTGACATCGAATTGCATAGAGAAATGTTATCAAAAGAAACAAAATCCCCAATAAAGCTTGTCATTGCCCTGAAAACACTTTTATACCATAAATTTATGGGAAACTCAGGAAATCAAACCCAAAATGGGACCAAATTAACCCTATGAAGAGCCGAGTTAAAATCAGAGCCCCAATTCCTAATAAAAATACCATAATTACCATAAAATCGTGGACTGCACTAAAAAAAATTGTAAGAATCCTCCTCGCATGAGAGCCTAATCAAAAAAAAAAAATTGAGAAGAGGAGCAAGGTACAACGAGCCACAAGGCTTCCATTGAAATAATTCTTAATGCTGAAGCATGTTCAAGGGTGGTCTACCACCAATAAACTTACCCACCAAATTCTCGGTGCCTTTCGTCAACAAGCTATCAACATTGTTTTCCAGGATGTAAATTTGACAGGATTTCGAATTAACTTCACAAGGAGCAAACTCTTCACCAAAGGACACACCAACCACCATCCTAGCATATGATGGCGATGGGGAAGAGACTCCCTTACCCACCAACCTAGAATAAATCTTACTAGGGTCCCAATACGAATCATGCAGGTTGATTTCTGACATAATAGTATAGATCATATTAAAAAGGCTTATGAAAATATTTAAATTATTTTCTTGTCTTTCCAAGTAACCAATGTATAAAAAGTGAAAATAATTTGACTTATTGGAGCCTATGTTTTTTAGGCTATTGAATTGCAACCAACATATAGCTCTTCAATAAATACCATTTTTTTTTAAGAATATTGTAGGATGTCCATTTGGCCTAGGTGGAGTTAGGATGGAAAGAGAAAATCCATTCATGTAGCTTCTCTATTGACATATTATTCAAGATTTTATTTTATCCTTATTTGATAAAATAAGGATATGAGAATAAACCCCTCTTGGATGCAGGTTGTGGTATATATTTCAAAAATATTTTGTTATATTCCTCGTATATAACAAAATATTTTTGAAATAATTGATTTATTTTCTTCCTATTAGCTTCTTCTTCCTCATAATTTCTTCTATTTGGTGTTAAAATATTTTTTATGTGAAAAATAATTTATTTTTGTTATAGCATGAATTTTGTTTTGTATTTCTATCTCCATCCTTGAGCAATTTACCCTATATTTTTAGAATCAACATGATTCAAATGCATTACGATAATAAAAATGTATTTATTTTCATGTACATAAAAATATTAGTCATTTCCATTCAATTCTACTGTATCTTGTAAAATTTTGATCTTGGATTTAATTTCCTTATTTTATTTTAAAATATTACCAAAATATTTGGAATTCCAAACATTTATTTTTTCCTTTATACTTTTCATGTTTTGAACAAACCTATACATACACGATCCTTCAAAATGTACTCCATACTACTATAACACAACCATTTGGAATAAATTAGTGTCTTAGAACCACATAGATTTGAAATAAAATGGATTTGAATGACCATTGTTAAGTAAATCACCAATCAAAAGGATGGGTTTGTGAATTAATCCTACTCACAATAAAATATCTAAATATATTATCACTGTATTTGTAACCATGTGTTGGATAACACGAATCTATCCAATATTTTTCCTATATTAGTTTACCCAATGTGTATACTATCCCATAAATATTAAAAGTTTGAAATAATAACATTCCAAAGTCTATTTGAATTGAAAAATGAAGCAAAATCTTACTTTGATTTAGACCATATAGAAGTACCACCTTTATTTTACCAAAGGACATATAACTATGTTGAAGTCACCCCCAACAATTCATAGATCATGATTATAAAGCATCATTGTGTTTAATAAAGACAGACTAAGATCCTTCCAACATCATTCATGAGGAGTAACTATAGTGAAAGCATATACAACTATAATCCTAGCTTTAGTGTTCTCCTATTTCACACAAAAATTTTGAACAACCCAATTACCTTTTGATTCTAACAATTATCCATCCTATTTACATTTGTACCATATTTTTGTAATACTGCTAGAAGCTCTGATAGAAGAAATGACTAGGCAATCCTCCATATTTCAAATCTTTTTAAAAGTATCCTTACATTCCACATTACCTAATTTTGTTCCTTTTAATAAAATAAAATTAGGACTATAGCAACCTATTAATTCTTTATCAATTATTTTTTAGAGGTCTTATTCATACCCATAACATTCCATGACATCATTTTCATCATCATATTTTATTTTTATTAGTGGTCTTAGCCTCACTTCTTGTTAATACCTATGATATTTTATTTATATTCTAAATTTGATATTCTTTTGAGACTTTTTTCTCTTTTTTCATGCTTTTATTACCCTCCTATCCTCATATATATGCTCCCTAAATTATTTTAATTAAAAAAAAAATCTCATAAACACTTTATTCTATATGTTACCTATAAAACCCTAAAGTATAAGGAATATCCTCCATAGTAATAACTTATTCTACCTCAAAATCCTAAAGTTCCATGGATATGCTCCATATGAATTTCTTTATTATATTGAAATTGTAAAATGCAATACACTTTGTACTAAAAATATTTTTATTGCGAGGAGGAGATTTTATGAGAGTTGAGAAAAATGAAGATGATTTACCTAGATTAATATTGATCTCCTTCACTTTATTCACTTTAAAATTTGCCTCCACATATTCCATCACACTTTAAATCCTTTTGATTTTTTACTTATGTATTTTACTTCCTCACCCCTTGTGTCATTTTCTCTTTTAATGGTTGATTCAAGTAAACTGTAATGGCCTTTGCCATTTGATGATGCAAAGAATTTTTTACCACTTTCTTAGGAGTGGAAAATATTTGATTTAATCTAGATTCTACTATGATATGATCTCCTTATTTTATATCGAATTTTTTCTAATGCTATAATTTTCCATCTCTTTCTCCATCATTTTTCACTTTCCAATCTCTTACCATGTGTTCGGTATGATAACATTTATGACATCAAAATGCAATATTTTCATAATATACTTGCTGATTCTATTCTCGTGATTTAAATTTAATCATACAAACCATTATAAAATTTTAAAATATCCATGGCAATACATGTTCAAATGTGTATAACACGACTTATCTTGTTAATAGTTGATCCCTCATAGATGAACTTTCCTAGAGTATTACTAATATTATTCAAGCCCTCCTTATTGATGAGATGATAAGGAAGTCCAAAAAAACTAATCCACGTCAAAATCCATTTAATAATATCTATCTCCATAGAAAATTATCGGTCCATGGTCTTACATAGAATGCATATTTACCCCTAAAAAAAGGAACACCATCCATTATTTTATCCATAATTTTTGAGTTAGAGAAGATAACAAGGAAACAAATCCTTGCAATAGAAAAGTCATAGAGTAATATAAATTCAATTCCCACTTCCACTTGATACAGTTTTGAATCCCCAAAAAACCAAGCTAGTATTATGACTTCTATATTAACCCTTTGCTTTTAAGAATCATTATATCATGATAAACCATTTCGTATTTTCTATTTACTTTTGTTTTAGTGTTTTCTACCTATATAATGTTTGTAATATATTTTCTATTCCTCTTATCACTAACTAGGTCATCCTTATAGTAAAGACTTTTAAAAGTGACTTTCCTACCATGTTACCTAGATTTTGTTCATATGAATCCTTTAGCTTTTAATTTTCTCCAAATATGTGGAAGAAGAAGTGACACTTATTTCTTTCCCACACTTTTCTTCTTTTTCATGCATTATGCTTGTAGTTGCAACACATTATTTATTTCTAAAATAAGAAAAAGTTGAGGTTCACTCCTAGCTCACATTCACTTCGAAATCACATCTAATTATAAGGTATGATATTTTTTAAAAATATACAAAATATTTCATATTATTTAAATTTATATTAACTATTATTTATGTCCTCATATTTTTAGATTTTATTTTAATATTAGAGAAATGATAAAATCTTATATAGTATCTAATATTTATTTTATTCGTATAATTTTTTTTAATTTACATGATGGACAAATCTGGGCAGGCTATCCAACTTTTATGGCCACCTCAACATTCTATGTTTTCCACCTCAAAAGCCACCAAACAGTCCACCCCTATAACCACCATGCCACAATCATTTTAAAATTTTTACACCGCTAAAAGCACCTTGAAAGGGATAAGCATCCAGTCTTATGAGGCCCAATATTTGAACCTTGGACCTTCGCCGACCTTACGGGGTTTGGTCGAACAAATTGGTCTACACCTCAAACTTATTTTATGCTTATACATGGCATTCAAAAAAATATTCAAGTTAAAAAAAATCATTTATATAGGATTTTTTTGATTGATTGGTGGAAGGGGTTTTGAAATGGTTCCTAAACCTTTTATAAAATCATGTAAAAAAACTAGAAAAGATACAGAACTAAGAGAGATAATTAAGGGTATTAGAAATAGGGAGACCATAAAAAAACATGAAAAAAAGAACTCATAAATTTGTATGAACAACAAAAAAGGAAATGCCAGAGAAGAGAAAGCCCTCAGACATCATATCTAAAAGTAGAGGATGTCGCCAAGAGTGTTAATTTACTCATCTGGGATAACATCAATATGTTGGAGTAGGGGAAGACCCCACTCACATGAAGAGAGAGATATACTTATGATTTTTACCTCATCTTAAAATTTTCTTCCTCGAAGCAAGGAGTTCGCGATCCAATGAGGGATCATCGACAATTTGTGCTCTTTAATATTTTAGAATTTTTATCCATACTTTGATAAGAGGGATTTCTAGTTTGGTGTTCATTTTCAAGGGAATATATTGTGCTAATTTTTTTCTTTTGGTATAGGCACAATGTTTACTGCATTCCATTTGCAATATCCTCTTTAGAATCCTTTCATCTAATGCCCTATTTGGAGGGCTTTTCTTTTTTATATCACTATTTACATCAGTTGAATTTTTTTTTTTGGTTTCTAGTCATAAATTTAGTGGGGATGAGAGAAGAAAGAAAAGGAGAATTTTGGGATTCAAAATTCTATGAAGCATTGGGACCATTAGAGGAAATAAGGTTAAGGGACTCATTAAAACAAGGGAGATTGAATGGAAGAAAGATAGTGATGATTTTGGAGGATCAAGCAAGGCTCTGAAGTAGGGAGGAGAGGAGCCAGTCATTATCCATGGATGGGATGGCATACTCACTAATAAGATCAACTTTCAAAAGAGGATTAAAAGATTTGGTATTAGATATGTGAGTGCATACCTAATTTGAAGAGCTAATGCAAGAGCTAGATGATGAATTTTTACCTTTGAGCTCTATCATGAGGCTTCCACCATGTTCCATGATTAGGTATTTTTAGGGGGCTTCTCCACTCAATCCATTTGAAACACATTCAACTTAAAGGGCTTTAGTGTCTAGGATTTTATCTAGAGATCTAGCCTTCAAAGAGCTTATTAGTTTTTTTTACTAAGAGCACACCCATTTCTTTCTAGAATATTTAGCCTTAGACTCTGCCATGGGTTTTAGGATTAGACATTTATTTTTGAGATAACCTTGCTTCTTACATTCTATGCAAAATGATAACTTATTATTATATTTGATAACCTTGCATCGTGGATTGCAATCTAAAATAATATTAATAGTAGTGGGTATTTATGTTTCTAAATTTGTATTAATACACATCTACACATAAATCATGTGGGGTTTTTATTTTGTGGTTGGATAAATTGCCACTAGGTCTCCTATAGCTTTGGAAATTACACATAGGATTTCTTCACTCCATAATTGAATGGGAAGACCCATAATTCTAACCCATATTGGTGCAGAATTGATGCATTAGGTTTTGAGGTCGAAATCCACTCTTCATTTCCTACGAAAAATACTTTATATTAAAAAAAACTAGGGTCCACCCATGACGATGCAACTCCAATCCTCCATGTTTATATAGTATTGAAATAATCCCATTGTATAATATAAAAATTGTATTTCTATAAAAAATTTATAAACTACATTAGGTTATCTCCTAAAAATTTGAACTTGGATGTATACCTTGAAAGGTTACGATTTTAAATAGTTAAGATCATACCATTTGATTAAATTTATTATGTGGTATTAAAATGGGTTTCACTATGATATATTATGATAAATAACATAGCTTTATTACAAGTCACAATCATGCATATTTTATCTATCACATAGCGGAGACTAACATTGTCTACCTTGGAGTCTCCATGACTCATGTTTTAGAGTTCAATAAAGTAATTATGGAAGGAGATTCCCTAAGTCTCATAAACTTGTTAAATTTGAACAAGTATCGAAAGGATTTCAATTTGTTCACACCTGGTGTGAAGGGAATAAGATGGTTGACTTTATGGTGAATTGGAGGCTAGGACACCCAAGAAAAGAGGACTAGAGATATAATTTCTTGGGTGATTTGAGTATCTTAATTAATGCTTATTTCTCATGACCTAGAAGAGGGGGGCCTTGAATTTGTTGAGTGGCTTCCCTAGGATAACCTTCTAAGTTATCTCATTCAACTGGAAACCTTCCTCGTGGTCTGGTTGGTCCAGTGTTTCGTGGGCATAAGACTTACTATTTATGCAAACCATGTGATTCTATATGTTATCTTTGATAAGGTCCTTCCTTATATATTTTGTGGTTCCCATTGGGTATTTAGGATTGGTTTTGATAGCATTTGTGGTTCCAATTTTATCTTGGTAATCATGTATTGTCACCTCTAGGTCTGCTGCATAGAAATTTTAGTCAACTTAGTCTTCTATTCTAGAAACCATCAAAAACATTCCCCTAGCTTTTTATGGGTCTGGTGCGTAGGACTTGAGTGTCTTTCTAATATTCTTGTTTGCTACGATACCTGGTCTAGACCTACGGGGAAATAAAAATTGATGAAGCATAAGTCTATCTTCCCAAAACTTAGATTGGAGCTTACGACCTTAGTTGTGAATGAGGAAGTTCTTGATATTTTGAGTAGGGGAGGGCTTCTAGAGTGTATCAAAAAATTTCATGGCCATAACCTCCTACTCTCCAAGTGGGTGGTGTATTCATGGAGTGAAAGCATGGTCTGGGTGGTAAACCTAAAATTTAAGATAAATGAAGAGTTGATGGTGAAGGTAACTGGACTGCCAATGCATGGGAATTCCCATAATTGGGATGGGTATTATTTGCTAATGGAACTAGGTTTCTTCCTTTATGATGGTGAATTCTTACCAAAAGAGAAAGGAGGAGTCATATCTAAGGATCTCCTTCCACCCGAGTGATTCAGGTGATCATGGATTATATTTCCCTCAATCCCTCTTTTAAAATCATCAAAAGTTTTCACATTATGTTTCTTAACCAGCTCAGGAGAGGGAGGTGCATGAATGTACCTACGTTCCTATATCACTCACTACATAAAATTCTCTCAGATGTCCAAAATGGTAAGGGCTTGTATCCTCTGCATCAAGGATTAATATTTTTAATTATGGAATTTATGGCTATTGAAAATGGAATAGATATGACTGAAATTATTAAGTTTATTGAGAATAACCCTCTAGTTTCTCTGGAGTTGCCTACTACCAAAGACTCTCTATATGTGCACAAAATCTCTAGCAGTTATGATTTCTACCTAAATTCTAGACCTCAACTTAAGTGGTAGGCCAGAGAATTATCTATTTCTTCTTTTGGGATGCATGGAGGGGACTTTAACTACCCCTTGGAGCCCAAGGCTATTGACTCTCTAGATGGGAGTTGGCACTCAACAAGGTCTTCTGTCACTTTGATAGGGCTTAGGGCCAGTAAAAAGCACCACTTCATAAAACTTTTGAAGAAGTTATTTAAGGAGGTTTTTAGTTGCAAGGACCCCTTTTCATCAATAGACGTCTTCCCGGATGAGAACCGGTAGAGGTGGTCCACTGGGAAGAATGCTATATACAATGTTAAGGTTGATTCCACCCTAATCCAGTTGATCAAGTCCATAGTAAAAAAAAAAAATTAGTGTTGGGCACTCTCAAAATGGCTATGGAATTTTTGGAGGATGTGATTAAACATATGAATATTTTGTTGGATTTTGTTGCCTCAAGCACACACATTTCTAGTAAAGCTAAAATTTAGTCCTAAGTCCCTATGCCCTACTCTTGTAGGGAAGTTTTGATGTTTTTATCTAGGTTGGTTCTCCACCTCTCAAGTGTTGTAATGTTATAGTTGGTGCCCAAGAGGACCTATTAGAATTTCCGAAGAGTGGAACTACAAAGCATTACAATATTTGAAGAAACAAAATAGAACTGATTGATTTATTCCATGGATCAAATTTGTATAAATAGCAAATTTGATCATTGAGAGTCTTTGGATTACAACAACTCATCAAATCTGATCTAGACTATACTAAGATTTTACCTAACTCATGGAGGAGTGTAAACTCAAATATGTCTATCCTAGTAGAACTTAAGAGAAAAATTACTTATTCTAACACCCCCCCTTAAGTGATAATAGAGGTGTATGATACAAATGAGTCCTGAAAACAAGGCCTGATGAGGATTCATGTACAATGATCATATTTATGATATGGTAAAACCACATAGGAAAAAACCATCTAAAAAAAAGGTAAGAGGTATGTCTTCGGTTTATGAATATTATCCTCATAAAAAAAGGATGAGTCCCAGCAATAGGGCCTGATGAGGTACTCATGTAAAATATACAGATGGTGAAAAAACCCCTTGGGAAAAACCATATTTCAAAAAAATAAATATAGAGTCATGTCTTCGGATGGAGAAGATTTTCCTTATTAAAAAATAATGAGTCCCGAAAACTTGGCCTGATGAGATAGTCATGAACAATTTATATTTTAGGAGAGATGATAAAATAAACCACATGGAAAAAAACCATTCTCCAAAGAATACAACAATAATAAGAAAGGAGAGGTGAAACATCTTTGTTGGTTTAATTCAGTTGTTTTACTCCAAGTTTCTCTCGTAACTGAATGTAACACAGAGAAGGAAAAGACTTGGTGAAGATGTCTACAATTTTATTTTCAATGGGAATATAGTCCAAGTATATTTCCTCTCTCTAAAAATTCTTCTGAATGAAGTGCATTTGAATCTCAATGTACTTGGTGCACTAATGTTCAACTGGATTACGTGCAATATGAATTGTGCTCTAATTTTCACACCAAAGAGTAATATGTTTTTCATGGGAAAAACCAAATTCTCTTCGTATTTGACAAATACAAAGAGCTTCTTGACTTGCCAAAATTGTTGCCCTTTATTCTACCTATGTAGATGATAAGGCCACTGCTTGTTTTTTTTTGCATAACCAAGCAATTGATGAAGAACCAAGACAAAAGACATAGCCAAAAGTTGAAAATTTGTCTTCCATTGAACCTGCCCAATCAAAATCCATGTAACCAATTATATCCATGGATTTTCCTTCATATAAGAGCTCAAAATGAGGTGTTCCTTGCAAGTAGGGGAGGATTATTTTTCCTTCTTGCCAATGGATGAAATGAGGTTGATGTGAGAATCTGGATATCAAGCCAACTACATATGAGATATCTAGGTGAGTATGGGTAAGGTATAATAGACTCCCTACAAGCTGACAGTATAGAGTTGCATCACATAGAGGAGATGTGCAAGAAGTACTTAGAGTGACTCCAAACTCAAAAGGTGTAGGAGAAGGTTTGTAATATGTCATATTAAACCTTTGAAGAAGGTCTAGAGTGTATTTTTGTTGACACAATCAAATTCCTGCATCTATTTGATTTATTTGAATCCTAAGGAAGTAATGAACTAAACCCAGATTAGCCATTTCAAATTTTGTAGAAAGGGAGTCCTTGATATTTTGAATGTGAGCGATGTCACTACCAGTGAGTAGTAGGTCATCAACATAGAGAACAAGTATGGTGATTTTTTCTTTATCTCTTCAAATGTATATTATGGCATCAGACTCACAATGAGAAAAACCTTATGAAAGAAGGAGTTCATTTTTTTATACCAAGCTCTAGGAGCTTGTTTGAGACCATAGAGAGAATTTCTTAGCCTACAAACAAGGGAGGAGTCTTGTGTGAAACCAGCAAGTTTTTCCATGAATATCTCTTTCTTTAAGTCCCCATGTAAGAAAGCACTTTTTATATCCATTTGAAATATGGGCCACTTTTGGGAAGCAGCTAGAGAAAGAATCAGTCTAACAAAATTTATTTTGGCAACTGGTGCAAAAGTTTCAGAATAATCAATCTCTTCAATTTAAGAAAAACCTTTGGCTACCAAGCAGACTTTGTGTTTGTCAATTTCTCCATTAGGTCCATATTTTGTTTTATAAATCCATTTATAGTGAACTAATTTCCTTCCTTTAGGTAGGGGAACTAAATCCCAAGTTTTATTTTTGATTAAGGAAGAGAATTTGTTTTCCATGGCATCATCCCATTCTTTAATACTAGTTGCTTCTTTGAAGGATTGAGTATCTAAGGAAATGGATTGGCATACAAGACCAGAGCCTATGGAGTTGCTTAATCTGGATGAAGGAATATTTTGGATGTATCGAGTTGCTTCTTCAACAATGGTGTGAGTCCATTTAGGCATTGAAGAAGGAGTAGTAGTAGTTGCAGGACTTTGAGTTGGAGTTATAGGTTCCTCATATTGATCATTAATATCTAAATTAACTTCTAAAGTTGGTTCTTCATTATATTGAGGTTCTAACATTGGAGAAGGCTCAAGAAAATTAATGGTGGAAAAGGATGGTTGAGGATATTTGTGATGAAATGTTTCATGAAATTGAGCATTCCTATGAAAAAAGACCTCATGAGTTACAGGTTCAAGGAGTCTGTATGCTTTCATTTCCTCATAGTAACCAACAAAGTTGATATTTTTTCTTTTCTTATATAGAGCCTGATGAGTCTCGTTGAGTCTCATCATTTAATCTCAATGATTTATCAATCTGGGGTGGCGTCCAAGGATGTCTATGATAGAAATTTAGGGTAGAGTGTAATTCAGGCATTCAAATTTCAAGCATTTATTGGTGAAGTAGATTTTGTTTTAGCCTTTTGGTGTCACACTAAACCTATTCTGCAGAATGGAAACTGAAATAAATTACAGGAATTGAAAACTAAATATAAATTGCAGAATTTAACAATTAACTACAATTGCAAGAATTGGAAATGGCTGAATTAAAATCTAATCTACTTTTGTAGAATTGAAATAACATAAGTGAAATTCCTAAATTAAAATGATGTTGAAATAAAACCTATGCTAAAAACACCTGTCAATATCCTGCCATGAAAGGTCATTAATCTTCTACTATAGGACTTGACAAAAAAATAAAATCTACTAAAATTGAAAGTAATTGAAACATAAAAGCAAAGAACATGAAAAGCAAAGGAAACATGGAAAAACAAATATTTAATCTAATTTTTTAGATGACACACACACATTAGCTATACAAAAACATAATGAAGAAAACATAAATAACAGAAAACAAAATTAAAACAAGAAAATAAAATCTGGCAAGGAGTGTTAACTAGTTAAGGAGTGTTTTTACACATCCTTATATATCAGGAAGTATGGGCCCACTTTTAGATCTAGAAGGAGGATTTTTATGGCAGGTTTTAATCTGTTAATTTTGCTATAGCAGACTAACCCCTTCAAAAATTCGTTCAGATTTCTATCAGATTTTGGTGATTCATTATTACAAGCCCTTCCCACAA
This sequence comes from Wollemia nobilis, assembly GCA_028583015.1. Taxonomy (NCBI): domain Eukaryota; kingdom Viridiplantae; phylum Streptophyta; class Pinopsida; order Araucariales; family Araucariaceae; genus Wollemia; species Wollemia nobilis. The sequence continues at coordinate 4,722,052 of JAQPPZ010001753.1, forward strand.
TAGTTTATGAACACAAATGATAATGTTATTGTTGATCTAATCCCCACATCCATTTTTGTTTATAGCATTAATAATTTCTTCTAGCAACAAAATATCTAAAGAGATTGTATATTATAGTTGTAGTCATATATTAAATAATAAAAATTTGACCAATATTTATGCTATATGAGTTTACCCAATGTTTCTATAATCTCATGCATATTTTAAATATGAAGAAACAACACCACAAAGGATTTTACTTGATAAGTGAAGTAAAATCCTTCACCGATTTAGATCATCTAGGACTATCAATAATGGTTTCTAATGCAGATAGAATTATGTTGAACTCACCCCAATAGCCAGACATCACAATTATTAATCACCATTGAATTTGATAAAAATAAATTGAAATGCTTCTAACATCTTTCATGAGGGGTAACTATAGTTGTAGAATTCATATTTGTAACCCTAACATTAATATTTCCATCTTTTCTGAAAAAAGACTAGCAACAAAATTGATTTTTGCTTCTAAGAATTATTCATCCCATTTGCCTTTGATTTTGTATTATTGAAATACATGTCGAAGATCCTATAGAAGAAACAACAAGATAATCTCTCATAGTCTTAATCCTTTTGTATGCATCATTACATTCTCTTCCACAAAAGGTAATGTTCTAGTTTGAATTAAATCATCACTTCCACTTAGCTCACTTTTAAATCTCCAAAAAAACCTATCTAGTGTCTATGATACTTACAGATTAACCCTTTACTTTTTAGAACCATTATAGCATGCTCATTCATCTCATCCTTAATAATAACTTCTAGTGTAACATATACTACCTAAATAGGGTTTCTCATATATTTTCTCTACTCTTATCCCTAAATAGAACACATATGCTTCCAACTAGGGCATCGTTTATAGTTTGAACTTCCAAATAATGACTTTACTATAGGATATCTAGATTTGTGATGGGAGATATATATGCAATTCCTTTATATATATAAGTATGGGATATTTGTGATGTTAGAAGATCTATGAGACTAGGAGATGTTTGAGTTTAAGATATCTATACCACTAGGATCTATACATCATTGGGAGATTTAAACTATTGGAAGATCTACAAGGTTGGAATAAATATGTCATTGGAATATCTACATTTCTAGAAGATCTATGAGATTGAGAGATCTGAGAGACTAGGAGGTATACATTACTAGGATATCTATGTCGTTGGGAGATCTATGAAGTAAGTACATCTATATCTTTAGGAAATCATTGAGACTAGGAGATATGTGTCACTGGAATTTTTGTGAGGTTAGGAGATCTATGTTACTAGGATATTTGCACCATTGAAAAATTTGTGTTGTTTGGATATTTGCATCACTAGAAGATCTTTGAGGTAAGTATAGCTATGTTTCTAGGATATCTAATTGCTAGAATATTTATGAGGCTAGTACATTTGTATCATTAGAAGATATACATAACTGGCAGATTGATATCTCTAGGAGATTTACACCACTAGAAAATCTATGAGGGCTTGTGTTCAGTACCATCAACATATCTACACCACTAGGATATCTATGAGACATCAGATGAAATTAATTTTGAATAGAATTTTCATGGGTGAAGGGGATGTATGGGCCCAAGGGAGCAAAGGTAGTGTGGAAGATGTACAAAATGAGGTAAGCATTGATGGTAATAGGAACATGGTAGGTGGGCCCTTAGGGCTCTATCTGGATTTTTATGTGTTTGAGCAAGGCATTGAGGGGGTCCATTCTTGGTCTTATGCATTATTGGGAGTTGGTCCTATTGTTAAGACTCACTTTGATTTTATTTTAAAGCTAGAGGCTAATATTTCTTCTTTACAAATTTCTCAACCTATTATTCATCGAATGACAATGGAATGAGAAAACTCTTTGGTTGAGAAGTTTATTGGTGTCTGAAAATGTTTAAACTGTATCAAGAAATGGGCTATTAGCCTACTAGTTACTAGATATGAACATAATAGGACAATCCATCAAAAAGAATGTATTTTGATCCATGGTAAATATATATGTTGAGAAGTTGGGTTAATCAAAATTTATTTTTAAGGTTATTCTAAAGGAAACCTTGGGAGTGTTGATTGAAATGGTGCTTTTAAAAATAACGTAAAAAAAACTATATTTATTTACTCAAAATCATATAGAATTTTACTGAACAAATATGTAGAGCCAGAGGTACTTATTATGAGGATAAAATTTACTATGGAAAAGGAATGGAGATATAATTCAATTGAGGAAGACTCTCAAATATTTATTAATCCTATGAAGAAAAAATAGCACAATAATTATATCAATAATATTTGTATATCAATTAATTATTGATCAAGTGAGTATCTTAAACATCATCATATCTATATACAAAATGGAAAGTAATTTATCTAATTATAGGGCTGATGTTAATCTTAGAGAAATTTAAATTTTATAGTATACCTATCCAAAGAAGATTCCTTATTTTCATGAAAAAATATACAAAATATTTCATAGAGAAAACTAACTATTCAAGGAGATGAAAACTATTTTTTTATATATAGAAAACAAGATAAACATTATTCATAAAAGTGTTGTTTGTAGATTAGTCTAACTGATATGATAATAAATATAAAGTTTTAATGTTTTATTAAAAACTCCCCAATGAAAAATATAAATAATTATTTTATTATTAATAAACACTAAAGAGTGCATGTCTAGAGTGAATTTTAGAAATAAATGAGTCCCATGTCTTCTTCATCTATATCTTAGGAGAAACACACAAACTAAAGGGTTATTGTGTAGAAAATCTAATTAACATGGAAGGAAAGTCACTTTTAAAAGTACTTATAACAAGTAATAATTCGTTAGACATATGGATGTGTTATTTAGGGATAAGAGGAAGACATTATCTATGGAAAACACTATATAGATGGTAGATACTATGCTAAACGTTATTATAAAGGATAATATGATTAACCATGATATATGGTTCTTAAAAGTAGAGGATTCGTATATAAGTTCCATGGATATTGGCAAGGTTCTCTAGAGATTCAAAATTGGATCATGTAGAAGCAAGGATTGAATTCAAATTACTCCATGACTTTTCTTCCAAAAAAAATATTTCTTATTACCTTCTCTAGTTCAAAAAATAGGGTTAGAATAATAAGTGGTGGCATTGCCATAGAGATAAATATACATTATATTTAAGACCATGCAGTGGGAACTTTTTGGAAATACAAAGACTATTAAAAGGCTTCCAATGTGGATTAAGCTTAGGACATCCTTATTAGCTTAGGAATAAGGATATTTTGAAAAAAAATCATAAATACTCTAGGAGAGTTCATATAGGAGGTACCAACTACTAAGGAGAGAAGGTATGGTATATATAATAAAATATGTGTTGTAATGGATATTTTAAAACCTTTATCATAGTCTATTAGGATTAAACCTTGATCAACAAAATGTAATCAACAAGTGGATAGTGAAAATATTGCATTTTTATGTTAATGTTATGAGACTATACACATGACAAGAGATTATAAAGTAAAAATAATGGACCAAAGAGAGAAAAAAATAGACAAGAGATAAAATTTAATATGAAGCAAGAAGATCATATCATAGTCAAATATGGGATTCAAATCAAGAATTTTCCACCCCTAAGAAAGTGGTAAAAAAGGTCCTCTTTATCATCAAATGGAAAAGGCCATTATAATTTACTTCAATCAACCATTAGAAGAAAATGATGATACAAGGTACAAGAAAGTAGAATACACAAGTTGAAATTGAGTAGTTAATGGTGTCAAGGAAAATGTAGAGGTAAATTTTAAACTAAATACAATAAAAGTGGTCAAGGTTAATCTAGGTAAATCAACTTTATTATCCTATAGTATAAAATCCTTTTCTTACAATAAAACTAGAGTAGTACAAAGTGTATACATTGCACTTTAGGATTTTAAGAGTAGGATAAAAATGAAATACATATGGGCAGTATCCATGAAGATTATAAAAAAAATAAAAAAATAATAACTATCGATGATCATCCTTGTACTTTATGTATTCTAAGGAAACATAAATAAGAAAGTGTTTGTGAGGCTATTCATTTTAGTTTAGATATTGTAAGGGATCAAATATCTTTACAAGATAAGTCTTTCTATGAATAGTATAGAAAATACATGAGATGGATGAAGATGAAAGTGTTGGTGGAAATAGAAAATGAGAGGAAGGTCATCAAAGCAAGAACAAAGAGAAAAAGGAAATAAAAGGGATATTGATTTGGGAAGCCAAAAATAAATATCACCATATTATTAATATGTGGGGATAATCCCACTAGTGAAAATAAAAAATGATGATAAAAAATATATCATGGAATATCAGGGTATGAATAAAACCTCTAAAAAAGAGTAATTAAGGAATTAATATCATGTTATAGTTCTATTTTTTTTAATATAAAAAATAATATTAAATAGTTACAAATTTAAGGATGATTTTAAAATATTTTTAAAATGGGGGATTGTTGGGTAGTTTTATCTATAAGAACTTTCAGTAGTATTGCGATAATACGAGACAAAAACAAATAGGATGGACAATTATTATAAGTAAAGAGTAATTAGGTTGTTGGGCCATTTTGTAAGAAATATAAAAACATCAAATATGAGGTTGTAAATGTATATGATCCAACTATAGTTATTCCTAAAATATATTGAAAATATCTTAGGATATTTTATCAAACATAACAATAATTCATAATTGTGATTGACGGGTTATTGTGGATGACTTCAAGATAGTTTTATCTTCGTTAGAAATTAATTCGTGTACTCCTAGAAGGTATAAACTAGTGTAATAATTTTCTTCACTTATCAATTAAACTTTCTTTTAGGATGCTATTATTTTAAGTTTTTAATACACATGTGATAATAGATGTATTTGGTAAACTCATATAGTAGAAACATTGAATAGACTTTTATTATCCAACATATGGTTCTAAATAAAGTATATAATCTCTTTAGACATTTTATTGTGAGAAATATTAGATCACAAACTCATTCTTTTGACTTGTGATTTAATGAATAACAGTCATCCAAAGTGATTTCACTTCTAGTCTATGCCACTTCACATCCTTGATTTCTTCTATATGCCTATGTGATGATGGGATGAAGTAAATTTTGAATGATCACATATGTATTAATTTGTTCGAAGTATAAAATACCTAAAGGGGTAAATAAAGATTTGGAATACCAAATATTTTGGTAATATTTTTTATGTAAATAAGGAAAGGATCCAAACTCAAATATTTATAAGATATAGTAGAAATTAATGGAATAGACCAATATTATTATTTGCAAGAAAAATAATTTCAATTTGATTCTTATAATGCATTGGAAAAATAGGATTCATATTGGTTTCAAAAAATATAGGGAGAAAGGAGATGCAAGCTTACTAAAATGGTAAGATATTTGGCCTCTCTTTGAGAGTTTCAATGTTTAGAGGTCCAATGTTCAAATCCCACTCAATATGAGGGGACTAGGACCCCTTATAAAAACCTATGTAAACATATTGAAAAAAATATAGAGATAAATGACTCACAAAAGGAGATAAAAAAGCTAAATTTTGCATTCTACAAAAATATATTTTAAATATATATGGAATAAATATTGAGAAAGAAGAAAATATCAATAAAGAGGCAATTAATTAGTTCAAAAATATTTTATCAAATATTGATCAAGGAAAAGAGGCACAAGGTAAGATTTTATAAAATATTCCCTCAAATATCACATAAAACAAAATCAAAGCTTGATGAATAAGACATATAAAGAGGAGTTGCATGAAGTAGTTTTCTCTTTCTATCCTAATAAGACACCTTGATCCAATGGACTTCTTGCAATTTTATTTTTAAAATTTTGGGACTTATTCAAGAGTAACATGTTGACTATGGTTAAAGAGACTCATAAAAGGATAAATATTATAAGTGCAATCAAATCCATATTTATTATGTTAATTTTCAAGAAAGAGGAAACAAATATTTTGATAATAAACCTTTGTAATATGATTTATAAGTTCATTTTAAAAATCATGTCAAATATATTGAAAATCATTCTAGATTGTGTTATCTTGAAGTGACATGGTTTTATTTGTGATAAATAAATTCTTCACAGTGTAGTCATTAAACAATAGATTGTGCATTCTCTTTATTCTAGGAAAAGACAAAGAATACTTCTAAAATTAGATATGAATCAAGAATATGGTTTATTGGAATATTCTACATGATATTAACAAAAATTATAATTTTGATCAAAGTTGATATGAATGGATTAGATGTTGTTATAGTACTCCAAAATATTATTTACTAATTAGTTATTTCACTATTGGACACTTTAATTTATCTCACAGACTTCACCAAATAACGGATAACTTTGTCAAAGATAAAAAATAGAAGGAAATACCAAAGGTATTCAAGTTTAACCAAATAGCCCCTTTGAATATTTTTTTCTAATTTGTTGATAATACTCTTCTTTTGGGTCATCCTTTACTTAATGATACTATGGAGTTTAAATTGATTATTAAGGATATTTTAGAGTTTAAAACTGAAAAATTTCCATGAAATTACATGAGTATTCTATTATTTTATAAATAAAATAAAAAAAATCTATGGGATTCATGTTTGGATAGAATTAAAGCTTGTTTAGTAAGTTTTAAAATATAAATTGTTAGCCAAGGTGGGAATGCCAATATCATAAATATTATGATTCAATAGATCCATATTTATATGATATCACTTTCAAGATTATTAGTAGGTATAACATAGAAAATTGATAAAATTTAAAGAGATATTCTTTGGAAAGGATGTGAGAAAAATTTATATTTCCTCTTTGTAAGTATAATAGGGTTTGTAGAGGAAAATATAATGATGAAGCAAGCTTGTAGAGTTATGAGTTTGGCCTCATAGGTAAACCTTGGTTGGAGATTATTCAAAGGTCAAGGAAAGAGTTGAGAAAAAATATTATTTTTAAAATATTTAGGTTCTCTTGATGCAATAAAATTATTTAGGAAATGAACCCTACCCAAATGATCACCAACATGGAACTTCATATCATATAGTTTGTAATTGATAAATAAAAATATTAGATGGTGAGTCAATGAGAGGTAAAATACAAACTTTTCATCTAATGCTTGATTGAATCCTTATTCTTTTATCTTTAATTAAATACAAAAATCATTGGCTCAAGAAAATATAGTTTATAAATATCTAAAGTCAAATATTTATTAATATGAGCAACAACTCTCTCGATCATAAATTTATATTAGTAAACTAGTTGAAGCAGAGGAACTCAAGCAAATTGCAGATAGGGAATGAGTTGGTTTGAAATCTATCAAAATATTGTGGATACTTGGTCAAATTTAGATATGAGAATTACAACAATTAATTTTTTTACTCTAAATGGTTTTCATTGGATAATTTTTTGTCATTAGAGACTATACCTAGGGCCTCAACATTCCTTTGGTTAGTAGTTTAAAGTAAGATCATCATAGGAAAGAGTCTGCAAAGAATATGATATTATCTATATTTTAGATATACCTTGTGTAAAAAGCATTTAGAAACATCAAGCCATTTACTTCTTCATAGTCCATCTACTTATATCATTTGAGGTTGCTTTTCTAAAAATATATGAATTTATTGGATAGCTCCATCAACATCAAAAGAATTGATAAAATGTAGGATTAATTATGTCAAAGCTAGAGTATTATGTATTCTATGAGGGATTAGTCTAACCATTATTTGTTGGAATTTATGGTTTGAAAGGAATAATTGAATTTTTAAAAATAAATCTCAAGATCATTTCAAATCTTGAATCTGTATTATCACCTATCTTATAGAATGTTTACATATATTATGCTCATCATGGGAAGTCTCAAATGTAGAAAAATAGGTGCTATCCACTTGGTTATGGGATGTGACTATACATGTAAGGATTATTTACAGCAATGACATTTAAAAAAAGGATTTTCTTTCATACATGTTCAAATGAATATATCTAAAAATTATATCTATCAAAATTAATTTTGATAGTGCTTCCAAAGAAAATCTAAACAAAGCTGGTAGAGGTGGTGTTTTTTGAAACAATGAAGGCAAAATTCTCCTCTCTTACTCAAAACATATAAAATTTCAACTATCAATTATGAAAAGTAGGGTACTAACATAGATTAAAATCACAACTGAAATAAGATAGAAATATATTTCAATTGAGGGCGTTTAATAAATTATCATTAGGGTTATCAATAAAAATGGATGTGGATTTTGGATAAAAATAATATTATTGTTGATGTTCGTAAACTAATATTGAAAAAGATTTCTTGAAAATGTGAGTATATCTATATATAGTCACAATGTTGATCTTCATGTTGATGACATTCAAATTTTAAAAGACAACTTGATGAATGAGATTTTATCTATTAATAAAAATAAAATCATGGAAATGATGATGAAAACATAACACTTTAACGATGATGTTAAATATATCTAATACAAAAAATAAAAATATGTTCAATAAAAAAAGGCTAAATATAATTTAATTTGCTTGAGAATAAATATATTAATTTAGAATTTTAATAGAAGTGACTTGCAATAAATATTACATATGACTTTTACATATACAAATTAAAATAATATTTAATTTGCTAATCTAAACAATAATAGATTGAAGAACTAATCACAGTGAAAGAGAGAAAAACAACTTAATATATAAAAAAATAATTTAAAACATATACAATAACTATATAAAATTATATATATATATATATATATATATATATATATATATATATATATATATATATATATATATTCATATCACTATCCTTTCGAGCTGTGAATATGGAAGAGCAAGGGAGTGGCAGAGGAACTGGCGAAAGCAGAGGAGCGAAGGTGGCAGGCGGGAATATCAAACAAGCTCAAGGAGAGGATCTAGAGGTAGGCAAACAAGCTGTAGCAGGACAGGGACAAGATTCCCTAGTATTGCAGCTCAAAAAGGCTAAAGGGATAGATCCTTCGGATAAATTTTTAGACGAAGGGTCCCACTAGGGTACAAGAGTCGTGAGCAAGGGTCAAACCTTTCTGGAAATGTTGAAAGATAAAAGGAAGGAGCCAATCGATGAAATTCCGCCCTTAATACCAAATAAAAATAGGATAACATCCCCTGTGGATATTATGGAGAGATTTTTGGATATGGAGGTGTCATCCCTTGTAGGCAAGTTTTTGGGAGGAAGGTCGAACATCGAGACAATCCGTTCATGGGCTGCGGTGAAGTGGAAAACTTCAAGAAATTTAGAAATTGTTGTCATTTCAAGAGGATTTTTCTTGATAATACTCAACAACAAAGAGGATGCAAATCACATACTAATGGGAGGACCCTGGTTTCTAGGGAAGTGCAATCTCTTTTTGAAGAAGTGGGGAGGAGGATTTTGATCCTGAGAAGCAGAACATTAACATAGTGCTCATTTGGGTTCGTTTGCCAAATCGTCCAACTCAATTTTTCAATGAGTACTGGCTCAAAGGAATATAAAAAATGATAGGGGAACTAGTGGCGATAGACCATACGACTCAGGCAAGGACCAGATTGCCACATGTTAGGTTTTGTGTTAATATAAACCTGTACTTTGAGCTTCCTTCCCAGGTGGAACTAGAATATGAAGAGTTTTTGAGGATCCAACCGGTGGAGTATGAGAATAGGCCGACATTCTATAATGTATGCAAAACTCATGGCCATATTCAAACCCAATTTCCAAAGGTAGCAACACACAAAGAAGCTTCGAGCAAAGGTGATGTGGGTAAGGTTAATGGGAGAGGGATCCCTAAGTTTCTAGGTCCGCGTCCTAACTTACGATGATACAAACCACTCAAGAATAACCAAGCCAGTCAAGCTAATGCAGGACAACCCAAAGTCTAGGAGAAAGGAAAGCAAATTAGCGAGGAAGGAAAAAATCCTAAGGTATGTAATAAAGACCCCAGTTCGAACAAATTTGAAATTTTAGCTAACCTAGAAGAGGAAATGGGAAAAATCAAGGATGAAACTCCATATTTTGAGTTTCTTGAAATCCTAGAATCCCCATCCAAATCGGGGCCATCCATAGTCACCGGGAAAAACCCTAATAGTTTTTCTCAAAGAAAAGAGTAAATGTTAGGACGATATAGCCTAAACATAGAAGGATTCGAGTCAAGAATTGAAGTAGTTGAATAGGGGTTAGAAATGCAGCCTCCATTCTTGTTGTGGAGCAGATTATGCCATATCAAAATGTTTCCTCGAAGGAAAACCCTCTGATCAAGGAGAACCATATAGGAGAGGCCAACCAAAACAAGGATGAATATGAAGAGGGAAATGAAAACCTCCAAAATGAGGAAAGAGGATCCAGCCCCAAATTATCATAGTATATGCCCCCTCATTTTAGTCCAAAACAGACTAGAAGCACCACCAAGTCTCCCATAGATTATGGCAATGAAAGAAAGAAAGGGAGAATATATGTTGTAGAGCATTATAGACAGGATCAACGATGAAATTGCAAATGGGAATCAAAGAACACTTTTACAGCAAGCTATTCCTTGCCACGATGATAGCAAAATTGATTGACCCCCTCTTGCTCAAGGAAGGGGACGAGAAAAAAATAACAAACAGGCAAAATTAAGGTTCTCATGAAATGTGAGAGGCCTAAATGGACCACCAAAAAAAATGGTGGTTAAGTCAATAAGGAAGGAGTGAAATCCTACCATTATTTTCCTTCAGGAAATAAAAACATATGCAACACAATCAGCTTTAATTGTAAGTAGGAAAAGTGGCCTTTCAATAGGTGAGAGGAGCATCTGGAGGCCTCATGGTCCTGTGGGATCCAATTAAAATAGAAATAAGTGTTATTTAGGTGAATGAAGTGTGCTAAGTATGTTATTTCATGATATCAATAACAATAAGTCTTGAATTATGTCAAATGTCTATACCCCCACCTCCATCCAAGGGCAATTTGAGGTATGGGAGTATTTGGGTCATTTAAATCAAGCATTCATAAACATTCCTTGGGTGATTGGGGGTGACTTCAATACTCCCCTTTACCCATCTAATAAAAAATGAGGATATGGGTTACCTTATAGGAGCATGGAGGACTTCAATGAATTCATTAACATAAATGAGTTGATGGATGTCAGACTAAAAGGGACCAAATTCACATGGAGTAATCAGAGGATAGGGAGTCAGTTGATTTAGGAAAGGTTGGACATATTCTTTTTATCCAAGGACGCCATAACAAATTTTGGTGATTCATTATTACAAGCCCTTTCCACATGTGCTTCAGATCATAATCCTATTCTTTTGGAGGCTATGCAGACTAACCCCTTCAAAAATTCGTTTAGATTTCTATTATGGTTTAAGGAAGGCGACTCAAATTCAAAGTTTTTCCATGTTACAACTTTGAGGAATAGAAGCAACAAAACTATTAGAATGTTAACCAAGGAGGATGGCTCCTCAACCCAAAATATCTAGGAGATCAGGGATGAGGCTATGAATTTTTTCAGCCCCTTGTTAGGTGAAGGACCAGCTTGCAATGCCCAAGCAAAGGATTCTCTTCTTCAATTTATCCCCCAACTTATTGATGAGATGACCAATGAGTTCCTCACAGCGGCATTTTTTGATGAAGAGATCAAAGATGCCCTTTTTAGCATGGATCCTGACAAGGCTCCTGGACTAGACGGTTTCTCGCCTCATTTTTACCAAGTTTTTTGGGATGTTGGTGCAGACGTCATCGCTGCCATTAGGGAGTTCCAAACTTCTAATCACATTCCCAAGGGTTTTAATTCAATTTTTATAGCTTTGATACCCAAAGGCCCCAATCCTAAGACCATGGTTGATTTCAGGCCGGTTAGCCTATGTAACATATCCTATAAAATATTGTCCAAAGTCTTAGCTAACCACTTGAAGAAGGTCTTGTCTGTTATCATTGATCCAAGTCATGGAAGTTTGGTTCAGGGGAGATCAATCTTATATGGAGTTATCACAGTTCATGAGGCTCTCCATATGGCTACCCATACTAAGAAGGCAGTCATGGCCTTAAAGCTAGATATGAACAAAAATTTTGATAGGATAAATTGGGATTTCTTGGAGGCAATTTTAGTAAAATTCGGTTTCCACACTCAATGGGTCAAGCTAGTCAGAGAATGTATTTCGAAGGCCTGGTTTTTAGTCTTGGTAAATGGGTCTACAACAATATTTTTTCAAAGTAAATGAGGATTGAGACAAGGAGATCCCATTAGTCCCATGCTTTTCATCATTGTAGTAGAAGCCTTAGGAAGAACCATCAAGGCAACGACAACAACTGGACTTATATCAGGCATAAAGGCAACTTCGTTAACAGCCCTAGTGACCCATAAGCAATTTGTTGATGACACATTGTTGCTTACATTAGCTTCAGTGGTTGAGGCAAGAAGGATCAGACATATTCTTAAGATGTATGAGGAGGCAGCCATACAGAAAGTGAATTTTAATAAGAGCAAGCTGTATTTTATAAATACACTCATTCCTAGGCAAAACATAATTGCCAGAATTATGGAATGCCAGATTACGTCCCTTCCTACCTCCTACTTAGGCCTTCCCCTTATCTATGGGAAACTGAAAGGGTCAATGTGGAATATTGTGTGGGAGAGGATCCAAAAAAAGCTAGCAGGCTATAAAAGACATTTATTATCTCAAGCGGGCAAAACATTCTTAACAATGGCCTCCCTACAAAGTATACCTATATATTTCTTATCGGTTTAGAGCTCCAAGGAAGATGTATCATAAAATTGAGTAATTTCAAAAGAACTTTCTCTAGTCAGGGATCGAGGATAAAAAAAAGATCCATTTGGTAGGGTGGAATAAGGTTTGCAAATCTAAGGTACAGGGGGGGCTAGGGTTGAGGAGAGTTGCTAATATCAACACAACTTTTCTATCTGAACAAGCATGGCGACTATTAACCAAGGTCAAAAATGAATGGATGGCCATAGTTAGGAGGAAATACCTCCAAGGATAAAATTTCCTCAATGATAATCTGGTGAGTAGGGGGTCAGTTTTCTAGAAGGCAATCCTAACCAGCAAAGATCTAGTCAAGAGAGGGATTAGATGGATCTTTGGGAATGGAAAAATGATAAACTTTTAGAAGGACCGATGGGCAAGAGCTGAGGAATTATCCCAAAATCCCCAATTGGCTAGGATCCAAGAACACATGGAGCAGCAGATTTGGCAAAGGGTGGCTGATTACATCTGGCAAGATATGAACACCCTTAGGTGGAAATACATCAGAATACAAGGTTTTGAAGTTGAGTCCGAAGAACTTCATAATATTTTAACACATCAAATTCTTCCCTCTAGAGAATATGAGGATCACATTGGTTGGGCTGAGACTGAAAGTGGATATTTTACGGTCAAATCCGCCTATAACTTGCTCCTCAACAATGAATACCAACAATTTCAACCGAATTTTGTCTGGATCAAGGGTTTAATCCCTAAAATATCTTTGTTCTCATGGCTGGTGATCCAAGGAAAAAATCTTACCATGGATAATATGTTGACCAAGGTATGGTTATTGCTAACCGTTGTCATATGTGAAGGGCTAGGTGGGAGTCAACCCAACATTTGTTCCTAGAGTGTCTGATGGCAGCATCCATCCTTGACAAACTTTTCTAGGCTTTTAGGATCTCATGGGTCAAGCCGGCTTCAGTTTCTGAAGTGTTCCAACAATGGCCTCAACCCTTTGTTAGTCTGAAACGTAAGTACCTTTGAAAATTTTGTTGGCACCATTTCCTATGGCAGATATGGTTAGAAAGGAATCATAGAGCTTTTAAGGACACTAGTCCCCATAAAATAATCCTCAATAGAATCATTGTATTTGCAAAAGAAAACATTAGTATCCTTGTTGAGGAGAACCGTATAATCCCTCCCCAAGAAAGACAAATTGCTTTAGCCTTAGGCATTAAGGAAAAGCCTTTCATCCCTCTATCCAATCCCAGAAATGGGGTCTCTTGGGAGCCACCCCCTAGGGGTTGGTTCAAATTGAACTTTGATGGTGCAGCTAAGGAGAACCCGGGAAGAGCAGAAGCTAGAGGAGTAATCAGAGATCATCAAGGAAACCTGGTTAAGGCCTTTGCTGAACCATTGGGAATTAGAACTAATAATGAGGCGGAAGCTAGAGCCCTTTTGAGAGGGTTAAAATTTGCCCAGGAGACTCATGGAAATTTGATGATTGAAGGCGATTCCATGAATATCATCAACCTATTAACCAATGGTAGAAAACCTCCATGGAGGATTGAGGTCATCATCCACGAGGCAAGGATCCTTTTTGTGACAAGACAGGATAGGAGGATTCACCATGTGTTTCTTGAGGCCAACAAAGCGGCTGACAAATTAGCCAATGTGGGTATTGATGCGGGAAGTTTGATGATGTGGACACAAGGGGTACCACGTGAAGTGGAAGACATTCTTAGACATGAAAAGCATTATTGATTAAGGAGAAAGGTGGAAGGGTGATTTTTCCCCAAGTTTTCCGTGATAAGCATAGAGTTTTTCTCTAAGTCAACTCAAACAGCTATCATTGTAAGTAATGTTAATTGTCATGTTGAACTGTCTTTCTGTAGTAAGTGTAAGGTGATGTAAGATAACCAACACAATTTTTGAAAAAAAAGTTCTAAGAATGACCAGGATCCACAATCTCAACATAAAACTAGATTTTGTATTAGGTTTTAGGTTAACCTGCAAAACCCGGTAATTAATAACAACTTTTATTTACCAAAAAATATATATATATCACTATCCTTCCCTTCCCTTCCCTTCCCTTCCACTAAGATCGGAAACCTTTCATCAGATAGCATCACATGATCTTTCAACCTCTCTATGCTTAAAAAAAACTCCAAAACAACTACGGTTTACATAATATTAAAATCTTAATATACAAATATGAATCAATATCAACAACTAAAATTAGGAAATATCTAGCACACAGAATATAATATATGGATATGTCCATAATACTGCGACAAATACGTTTAGCCAAATAATAAACTTACTACAGTGTGTTTCTTCTTTAAAGACATAAATACAAATGGAAGTTTTGGCTATTAATATTCACTGTCCTGTAAGTTGGGATGGCTTGGTTGCACACGGAATGTTGGAGATTGGGAGGTCATGTGGATCTCAGTTGAATCTCTTGTGTTGCCATATCGCTGATGGTTTTCAACCTCTTCAACCTGCAACATGCACCAAATTTGTTTTTACGTTACATATTTTCAATGGAATCAACAACTAATAAATGAGTTTGTAATCAATACTCACCCACTGCCTGAGAACAACACACCTCTGCTGCAAGCCATTTACCTAAACATTAAAAAAAACAGCAATAAAACACGTAAGGATTCACTCTCTTTTGGTTCTGAAAAAAAAATCATCTTATCCAACAAAGAAAAGAGTTTAAAGTGAAAAATTGATGTCAATAATACCTTGCTCTCTGTTTTCCTGCGTTCATATTTTAAGACCTCCATCTGTTTATAATCACCCCAAAACACCATAAAAACAAAAATTAGCATGCAGTTTTCCCTATTAAAAATTGATGTACGTTTTGTTATTGTTGAAGTGTATGGGAAAAGCTTGCCTTCCTTTCTCGAACTTTCTTTCCTGCAGCCTCAAGATTTCCTTCCAGAAGTTGAAGTTGATTTGTTGACATTGTGTTTAAATCCTCCCCCATCATATAACTGTACACAACCATTTTCCATTTTCCTCCTCAATCCTATTAATCCAATTTGTGGTATTATTCAAGATTATAAAATATCGAGACAATACCTAAATTCAGAGTGAAGCTCTTCGTTCTCTTTCTTCAAACTCCCAAGTTGGTGGAACATTTCCTACATTTATTCATCACACAAAAATATGCATATTAGCTGATCTCCAAAAACCCTCGCTGGGAAGTAGGATTATATCCATTGTGAGTGGAAAAGTTTGAAGGATCTTACTTGACGTTCATTGTTCCAAGCTTGGGATCCTGAGACACTCGTATATCTCTCCAAAAGTCTCTTGATACTTAACCCAATATTTGTCACACCATAAATCATAGGTCAGAAACTTTAAAATATAAATAACAATTAATAAATATTTTCACCCAACAATTTTTTTAATATGTAGATGGAAAACTAATCCATCTTCTATTTTTTTTATATGTAGATGGAAAACTAATCCATCTTCTATTTTTTTATATGTAGATGGAAAACTAATCCATCTTCTAGAAGCAAATAATTTTAGAAGTTAGATGACAACGTATATCATAAAGTCAAAAGCAAATAATTTTATTAGAAGTTAGAAGCTGTGAAACAAGAGCAAATGAGACTGAAAGAACCTGGAGCTTGAAAAATCAAAAAGTCTTCCGGTGCTGCTGAAAACTATGACAGCAACATCTGAAGCACACAAGATGGCAAGCTCCATGGCTTTCTTGAACAGTCCTGCTCTCCTCTTGGAAAATGTCACCTGTCTGTTGGTCGAATTCTCGATCTTCCTTATGTCAATCTTCCCCCTCCCCATTTCTTTCTTTCCTATGAAAGAGTACAAACCCTTATTTAAAAAAATAAATAAAGCCTAGAGGAAACTTGAAGAACTGAGCAAAACAAGGCCTAAAGTACAAGCTCTTTGATTAAGATGCTTACAGGAAAACAAGGCCTAAAGAAAACTTGAAGAACTGAGCAACCCAAAAATCAAGGACTCTGCGAGAAAATTGCAGACGAAAAGGAATAATTTACTACATCTTTCGATTGGGAGGGACAGTTTTCTTGTATTACGCATGCGCAGCTGCTACTTGTCTACTTGACAGCTGTAGGTGCAGAAGTCCTTTTCTCAATAACCAACAGAAGATTTACACCTTGTGTACTTGACAGCTGTAGGTGCAGAAGCCCTTTACTTAATAGCCAACAGAAGGTTTACACCTTGTCTGTTTGACAGCTGTAGGTGCAGAAGTCCTTTGCTCAATAACCAACAGAAGGTTTACACCTTGAGACGCACTAACTTTTGGACCCACAGCTTTAATGGTGACCTTGACAGGAACTTGAAATTTTTCAAAAAGGCATACATCTTTCTCCCCTCTATGAATGTTAGTGTCAATTTTGATATGATTCCTTGATTAAGGATTAACTCTAGCTTATTGGATAAAGAAAATAGGACTTTTGACTGTTCAGTAGGTAAACGGGATCAAACTCGGGTAGTGTCCTATTAATGAACTTTTGGGGTAAAATTTTTCAGGAAAATGTATAGGTTTGTAAAAAGTTTTGGTCTCTTGCATGGTTTGAACCTAGGTCTCTTTGATGTAAATTTAAAGATATCATTATAGAAACTACAATTTTAAAGTAAAACACTGGTTTTTGAAAGAGCCCCAATCCGTTGCACATTGGTTTGAACTTAGATCTCCTCGATAAAAACCAAATAAAAAATGTCCCAAGTAAAATTAATTTATTGTATCTTATTTTAAATGTTAAAGCTGTTTAAAACAAGAAAAAAGTTAACCCTAAAGAAGGTGTGTCTATTGTGAAATTTTTAGTAAATACCTTCCTGCTTTTTGTATAGTTAATTTTTTTAACCCTAGTTTATCTAGGTTTAATATGTTGGCTTTGTTTGGCTAGTTATAACCTTGTAAAATTATTAAACCAAAAAAATTGTTTAGTTGGTAAGCAATTAGTTTTCAAGTATATAGTTATTTTATTTTTAAAATTTATTATTTTTTTAAGAATATATGTGAATATCACAAGAAAAATATAAAACTTTAATTGTAATAATAGTATTAAAAATAAATTAGTAATATTAACTCTAAGTTAACTTAGCATGACTATCTTTCCCTATTGGTGCAGCAATACCCTAGGATGAAAACAAATGGATACCCATAACATGATTGAGATAAGCTAGAGGAAACTAAGAGCAATCATGAATATATAGCCTAACTAACTTGAATAAGTTAAAGCACTTTAAAAATATCTTAACTTGTTTGATTTTGATGTTTGTTGACTATTATAATATAATATTATTTGATAAACATCTTTCAATATTATCTCTTAAGTCTAGCATAGTGCCCACCATCATGGTCCTAGCTATTTTAATATTATATTTGTTTGTTTAGCACTAGTGCAAATATAGATAATAATTTAAGTGTGATGATAAAATAAACAAGCATATATATATATATATATATATATATATATATATATATATATATATATATATATATATATATATATATGATAGGTCACTTCAAAGAATGGAAATTTGACATTATGAAATAATGGTTAGGTGAGGTTGATTCTATGGGCATGCAAAATAAGATAGCATTGTATTTTGGTCATAACTACTTAAAAAAAAGTTATATTATGATGAAATTTTAGAGGTATATTCTTGATATGAAAAAGAATGGTCAAAATCAATTTGATATTTAAGTGCATCCTATGTCGTTCAAAAAAATAGAAAAAAAAATAGTCAATATCACTAATGAGTGCTCTTGACATTAGTCAATTGAAACAAGTCCAAATTGAATATTTTTTAGAGATGAAAGAAGACTCATAGCAAGATGTATTCTACAAATTTTATGCTAAAATACACTTATTTGATCATTCAAAATAGAAAAACTATGTATTTTGTAAACTCGTATTTTCGTGATATTGAGAGCTTGGAATAAAAAAACAATTTAATTAAATATTCTAACTTCATTTCACATATGTAATCTATTTTTTATCCAAAATTCATCTACTTAAACTCTCATAATGAAAAAGAGTAATTGATCCAATAAAATAATAAATGATGGATAGATTTGGCATGTGCAAGATAGCTTAAAGCTGATTTTGTGAAGTGTAGAGGAATATTTTATAGGTAAACTTATGATATATAATATCTATACATAGTTTCCACTATGAAGGACATAAATTATACTCCTAAATTTGGAAGAGGAAGATGTAAAATGAATCTTATTTACGCTAAGAAAAATAGGAAGAAGAGAAATTAGAGAGCTAGGAAAAGGAGTAAGTTATTTTTGGTATTGAGAAATCATATATACCATTAAGAGGCAATATGAAAAGTTACAATCAAGAGCATGATGGCTATATATATCCATTATGGCTATGTTGATAGTGATAACTCTTGTAATCTCTCTATTTTGCAAGCAAAAAAATTGGAATGCTTAAAGGTTATTCTCCATTAAATTAATTTTTTATTGTACTTGTTATTCCTAACCATTTAATTGATTTCACTTGTATTGCATTCATTCTAAGGGATGTCAGCAACTTTATACACATCTAGTGCTTGGAAAATACCTACTTTGAGTTGGCAATAGATAATGACTGAGTATACCAGTAAAAATTGTTTCTTTAGTAGTATTTTTTGCTTTTTATTATTTTCCTTTTTGGATAATTTATCAACCTCTTTATGGAATATCCATATTCTATTATTATCATACATGACCTTTTTTAGCATAGAAATATTTGTTTCATGCAAATTTGAGGGTTTCACTAGTGACCAAGTGCAAATTATCCAAAGTTAAACTAACCCAAATAAAACTTTAATCCCTTGAAAAGAATACATATAATGTTCAATTATTTAGAATTACAAATCAATCATCCACAATAATTTTATAAATAAAATATAAAGTTATATCAATTGAGTATTATGCAATTTTAATATAGACATGGTTGAGAGATATTGTTTTATATGATTTTATCCTCTATATTCTTGTATCACAATGAAAATATGGTTGTGATATTCTGTCCTATCAACATACCTCATTGGAATACCTATACAAATTTATAAAATAAAAATATATGTTTAATTTGTAGGAATGTTTTATATGGTCCTTCTATAACATGCACCAAACTATATAAGAATAGTACAAAAAGTCCTTTTTTCCATTTAAAGAGAAATGCTAACTATAGATTCTAGGTAAGGATTTGAAGTTTTAATTTTTTCTCTCTTTAAGTCTTTGAGTGTTTCTTTTCAAATGCTAGTACAATTACATGAACTAATAAATGATTGAAATCCTTCACAAAAAAATAGTTTTAAAAATTAAATTTATGGGATGATTTATGTGTGAAATCCATGAAGGGTTCCTCATATCATTAGTAAGAGTAGTACGATCATAATAGAACAATATTTAGAGCTTATTAAAAAAATAGAGAAACTTGCATGGAAAAAATATTAGACAATCGTTAATGCCCATTTAATATCAATTTAAAATATAATATACCTACTCTAAAAATTTAATTTTTGGATACTATTCCTTGAATAACTTCATCAAGTTGGAATTTGAAAAAATATATGAACCAAACCTATGTATAAAATCAAATGAATAATTTTTTTTGTAGGATTAAAAAATTAAACACCTTAAGAATCAAAATATAGATTAAATTAGAATATTATATATGATTACGTTACTCTATTCTTTAAATATCAACACCATGTTTTTTGAATTTAGATTCCAAAATATAACTACTAATTAAGCAAATGATACATTCTTCATAAAAACAATCCAGTTTGTTGTCGTGGTATCTAGTGGTGTCCATTCTCTTGATCCAAAGTTCTATTTGACCTCTCTCCAATAAATAATGAGATTTGCATTCCGAGAGATCTTATCCAAATCACTATGGATGAAGGCAACTATAATATTGTGGGGAGATTCTAGGGTGGAAGGCTAGATCTGGATTCAATTAGAAGGTGGGTCCTGGTAAAATGGAAACCTTTGGGATCTACATAAATTTTAGTGGTTCCCAAATATTTCTTTATAATCAAGTTAAATTGTGTGAAAGATTCAAACCATATCTTATTGTGAGGTCCTTGGTTTTATGGAAAAGGGGTCCATTCCTTTAGAAATGGGAATCTGACTTTAAATCGCATACTTACAAGGTGAACTCAACATCACTTTGGATCCAACTCCCTGACCTCCTATTTCATATGTGGTATGATGATATTCTAAGAGGGGTGGCAAAGGTGGTGGGGGATCTTATTCATATTGATTCAACTACTAGATTGAAGTCTAGAATGGTTTTTGTGAGGATGTGCATCTTAGAATATCTAGACTTGGATCTTCCCTCTTCTATTAATCTTACCTCGTATATGGGCTCTTTGATCCATCTCATTGTATATTAAAATAGACCCTTAATTTTCTCTAGGTTTAGAAAACCTAGTCATAACCTGGATCAATGTTCATCAAGAGAAAATCAAGAGGGTAATGAAAGACATAAAAGGGTAATGAGAAATATTAAAAAAAAAAGTGTTATTTCCCAATATAATCAAAAGGAGTCTAGCAGAGAGTCATCAAAGTCCAAGGAGATTGGTTACTGGTTCCAGTTGGAAAAATCTCAAGTTCTAGAGAAGTATTCCAACCTATCAGATGGTTCAACACAAATTGAGGAGAATTCAAAGGAGTTTAAGGCTCCAACGAGCTATGAAGCCCCTTCAATTCTTGTAAAAGAGGTAATTTTGTTAGATATTCTAACTGATATTCTAGTTTTAGAAGACCTTCTTCAAAATTCCTTTGGTTCCTTAGGGTCATATTCTACTCTAGAGGAGCCTATTGTCCAAATGGTGGCCCATGTGAATGAGTCCTTGATTGGCTTCTCAAAGTCCTACATGGAGAAAGGATCCTTGGGTCCTAAAACTCGTAGTCATAGAAAGGGTCCTATTTATGTGGGGGCCAAACAAAAGTGGGGAAGATCCCAATTAAAATTGTAATAAGGAAAATAGAATTTGAAATTGCAAATGGATCTCAATCTTTGCTCAAGGTTGAAGAAGGAAAGGTGAAGGTTGATAGTGGAAAAAAGAGAGTAGAATCTCATACCAAGTTTTTAGCAAAAAATATATTAAAGCTTGTGGTAAACTCTATTCAAAAGGTGACTAAATCTAGGATGCAAATGCCCAATGCAGGATGCACAATTATAAAGAGGAGCCACGATGTAGGATTCAAAAGAGGACTATGTGAATACCCAAAAGACTAAAAATTCTAATAATAGGTGTTGCTCTCCTAGAAAAGAGAGCAATATCTCAAACCATGCCAATGATCCCTCCTTGTATTATGATTTTCTTGCTTCCATGAAAAAAATATTAAGATGATGTAGGAAAACATAAGGTCAGTTTCTTACTTCTAATTTTTGGTTGTGGAATTCAATGACGATAAGTTTTTGGGTTCATCTATTGGTTCTAAAGATTAATTTTTCTAGCTTTTCCTCTACTACTATTTCCTTTACCTTCTTTTGTTGTAATATTTTTAGCCTCTGACTCTTTCTATTCTTTAATTTTTTGACTTGATTGCTCCATATCGAACAAAATATTTTGTTCCATCTTGGCTCTTTGAGTAATGGCTTGATTTCTATTCTTTTTCAGGTTTTTCTTCTATTTTCTTGTGTTTCTTGGTAACTCTTGAGTGGTTGGCCTATCAGGTCCCTCTCCTTATGGGTTTCTTATTTTTTAAAAAGGATTAGGAACCCTTTTAAAACCCCTTCCAATAAACTGATAAAATAAAAATAAAAGCATTTCAAAATTACTTAACATAGTTGTTCCTTCAAAGTGATTTTTTCCATTCTTGAATGGTTATTTATTTAGTTCATATTTATATCATAAATGATGCCATTGAATCCATTTACACAAAATGCAATTTTATAAAATATTCATATGATACTTTTATTAAAAACATTGACTAGAATATCATATCATGGAATGCAATGAGTGGACAATATGGAAATGGTCATGGAAAGGTTGGAATTCAAATATTTAATAAAATACAATAAACAATGTGTAAATAGAATATAGGATATTTATTGTTCTTCTCTTTGTCTATAGTCTCCTATTTTTATTTAATAAAGACCTTAAATATTTTTTAGTATACAAAGATTATGACACCGTGTTAAACTTGGATTAGCATACCTATATGGTTGGTTGTATTGATAGCAATGGAGAATTGTATGATGTAGATAAATGTTTTACACAAAATATTTTTGAACATTTAAAAATTATCATAGATGAATATGTATAAAATATTGTATGATATAACTATATTGTAGTAGAAGATATATCATACAATCTATGATAAAATAATATATATGAAAATCTAGATGATTTGATTAAGTAGGATAATACTTGTCATATGTCTAATTGATACAAAATTTATTCTAGATATTAGAAAACAGGATTTAAAAAGAAAAATATTGTTTTCTACTATAATGAGAAGATGCATATTGATTTTAGTCTTTTGAACATGCTTGTTGGAACAATTGTACAAGTGATAAAAAAAATTATATAAATAGTGACTATTAAACTTCTATAATTTTATTTCAATATTTGTGGGATGGTAAATAATCTTGATGAATACTAGTCATTTTCATTATTCCAAGCATAACAAATACCTAGTGTGATATTATTAGTAAAGCTAAGGAAGATTGTTGTTTAGTTCTTATCTTCCACCTAAAATTATTTCAATAAATTTTGAATGGAAAATACTTTTAAACAAATCATTCACTTTAGTTTTATAAGAATAAGGTGTGAGAAAGAGGTTATTAATGAAATGAAGAACTTCATAAAATTATCATTTGTTTTCAAAGGATTTGATATTTATGGAACATATATTACATTGAAAAAAATTAATATATGTCAGACATTGGAAAAGTCAAGTCTCTCAAAATGTTGAAGTTCATCAATCATTGTAATTATGTTTAATTGACATAGATCCTTTTTTTTTAAGAATAGGGTGTGAGAAAG
Source organism: Wollemia nobilis (assembly GCA_028583015.1). Taxonomy (NCBI): domain Eukaryota; kingdom Viridiplantae; phylum Streptophyta; class Pinopsida; order Araucariales; family Araucariaceae; genus Wollemia; species Wollemia nobilis. Next base: position 4,745,802 of record JAQPPZ010001753.1, read on the forward strand.
AGGTTATTGGTGAAATGAAGAACTTCATAAAATTATCATTTGTTTTCAAAGGATTTGATATTTATGGAACATATATTACATTGAAAAAAATTATTATATGTGAGACATTGGAAACGTCAAGTCTCTCAAAATGTTGAAGTTCATCAATCATTGTAATTATGTTTAATTGAAATAATTTTTTTTTTTTTTACCTAGGTGTTGTAGGTGAGTTGGAGAGGAGAGGGCAATCCTCCAAGGGAGGTCCCTGGTTCGAATCTCCAGCCTACCAAAAATTGGAACTGGGTACCCAAAATCCAATTGATAATGTTGGTGTGAGCAGGGTCGGGTGCGACTCCCGGGTGACTTTGATGGTGTAGAACCCCCTGTTCGTGGTCTCTCAGACCAAGGTGGCCCCACAAGGGGTTTTTCACTTAAAAAATAAATAAATATATATTTTTAATTGGTTGGAGGAAGAGGTTTTGTAAGGGTCCCCAAATATTTTACAAAGAGAGAAAGCCCACAACGAGGTTCAACAAAAGAAAAGAAAACTAAATTTAAGCGAGGACCAATAATAAGGGGCCACAATGGAAAAATCCAAGTCGAAAAAGATATTTTGGAAGGGTTTTCAAATATAAAAAAGATAAGGGAATGTGAGGTTCCCTAAAAAAATATGAGAGATAAGACCTCTAGGGGTAAGCCAAAACAAAGCCCTAGATTAGAGACACCTAGGCAAGGAAAACCCACTTAAGAAAAAAAACAAATTTTAAAAATTCTAGCCAAAGCAAGGGAATCCCACTCAACTTCAAATTTAAAAAATTCTTTCCTAAGCAAGGAAATCCTATCGAAACATCAAAATATTAAAAATTTGAAAATTTTCCCATTCGAGGTAAGCTAGAAAGGACTCTTCCAGGTCTGAAAGAAGATAAGCACTGTAAGATATCAACAAAATCAACTCTTTAGCATTCTCAAAATGTACTCTATTATTGGTAGACAATAGTCCCTTCAGGTATTTGTTAGTACTTCTAGTACACCTACACTAGGACTTAATGGTGCATGTACCTACCAAAGAAGATATTTCAAGAAGAGGAAGTAGACACACACCACTAAAGGAAGAAAAAGGGTCTTCCTAGCTCTTGGTGGATCTCACAAAACTCTGGGGTTAATGAATATCCCAAAATGAGAGAACAAAGACACATCCTAACTGGAAGATAGGTGTCCTCCTAGCCCTTGGTAAAATAAAAGGATAGAATTCTAGCACCTCTAAAAAGTACAAAGCTAGAAAAATGAGCACCTCCAAAAGGTATAATGTAAGTAAAATAAGTACTTTTGAGGGGGTCCTCCTGTCCCCTAGTAAAACAAAAGGGCAAAATCATTACACCTTCGAAATACATGAAGTTGGACAATTGAGCATCACCAAAAGACACAAAGTCAACAAATTGAGAACTTTCTGGAAATACTTAAGGGGTCCCTTTAGGCCCCTAGTGAAACAAAAGGATAGAATCTCTACATATTTTAAAGGCATGAAATCAACAAACTTAGCACCAACAAAAGGTACAAAGCCAATAAATTAAACACCTCCATGCAAATCTTAAAGGGTGCCATCTTGGCCCCTAGTAAAATAAAAGAGTTGAAGCCCAACACCTTCAGAAGACACAAAGCTAGCAAACTAAGCACCTCCAAAGGCACAAATACAAAAAACTAAGCACCTCCAAAAGACATAGAGCCAACAAAATGATCACCCTCATGAGGGTCAACAAAAGCAATGGAGACTAAATTTAAGAAGGGGCCAATAGGAAGGGGCCATAATGGAAACATTCAAGTCAACACAAGGATTTTGGAAGGGTTCCCAAATATAAAAATATGGGGGAATGTGATGGTACCTAAAACAAAGCTAATATAGAAGGCCTCTAGGGGTAAGCTATAACAAAGCCCCACACTAGAGGCACCTAGGCAAGGAAAACCCACTTATGCAAAAAATTCAAATTTGAAAATTTTTGTCCAAAGCAAGGGAATCCCACTCAACTTCAAATTTAAATAATTCCTACCTAAGCAAAGAAATATTTTCCAAACATCAAAATATTAAAACAAATCTGAGAGATAAGGCCTCTAGGGGTAAGCCATAACAAAGCCCCACACTAGAGGAACCTAGGCAAGGAAAACCCACTTATGCAAAAAATTCAAATTTGAAATTTTTTGTCCAAAGCAAGGGAATCCTACTCAACTTCAAATTTAAATAATTCCTACCTAAGCAAAGAAATCATGTCCAAACATCAAAAGATTAAAAATTTGAAAATTTTCCCCTTCGAGGTAAGCTAGGGTGGACTCTTTCAGGTCTGAAGGCAGAGAAGCACTCTGAGATATCAACAAAACCAACTCTTTAGCATTCTAAAAATGCTATTGTTGGTAGACAAGAGTGCCTTCTAGACTTTATTAGTACTTCTAGTACACTTACACTGGGACTTAATTATTCATGTGCCTACCAAAGAATATCTTTCAAGAAGTGGAAGTAACTGCACACCATTGAATGAATACAAAATGCCTTCCTATCCCTTGGTGGATCTCACAAAACTCTGGGGTTGGTGTATATCCAAAAATAAGAGAACAAAAAAACATCATTACTGGAAGATAGGGGTCCTCTTAGACCTTGGTAAAATAAAATGATAGAAGTCTAACACCTATAAAAATCTCAAATCTAGAAAAATGAGCACCTCCAAAAGGCACAAAATTAGCAAACTTAGTAGTTTTTATGGGGACCTCCTAGCCCCTAGTAAAAAAAAAGGGAAAAATCCTTGCACCTTTTAAATACATGAAGTTGGCAAAATAAGCACCACCAAAAGACATAAAATAAACAAATTGAGGGCTTTCATGGAAATCCTAAAGGAGCCTCTCTAGGTCCCTATTAAAACAAAAGGGAAAAAACTCTACATATTTGAAAGGTACAAAGTCAAAAAACTTAGCTTCACCAAAAGGCACAAAGCCAATAAACAGAGCACCTCCATGGAAATTTTAAAGGGTGCCATCTTGACCACTAGTAAAATAAAAAATTTGAAGCCCAACACCTTTAGAAGACACAAAGCTAGAAAAATAAGCACCTCCAAAAGGCACAAAGCTAACAAACTAAGCACCTAAAAAATACATAAAGTCAACAAATAGAGATTCTTCAAGAAAAACATGAAAGGGACCCTTCTAGCCGCTAGAAAAATAAAGGGTTTGAAGCCTAGCACCTTTGAAAGGCACAAAGATAGAAAATTGAGCACCTTTGTGAAAATCATGAAGGGCCTTCTATAGAAATCCATACAAGATTGAGAAGAACAAGTTGGGCCCATCTTCACTTAAGTAAAAAGGGCCACCAGAAGAACCTTCAAACATGGTAGATAACATGACAATAGCTTTGTAGGAATCCAAGAGAAGGATTTCTAGCATAGATAAACCACATCTCGAAGAAAAAGGAGGTCTGAAAGAACCTTGATTTTGGTAGGGTCTAGCATATCCAAAACTATAGTAGAAAGCCCAACTCCAAAAAAATATATGAGGGACCCTCTCCAATCAAAACCTTTGTGAAATTTTTGAAGTATTATGGAAAAATTCATGTAAGATTGAGAAGAACAAGTGGGGCCCATATTTTATTAAGTCAAAAGGGCCACTAGAAGAACCCTTAAACATGGTATAAAACATGACAATAGCTTTGAAATAATCCAAGGGAAGGACTTCTAGAAGAGACAAACTAAAGCCCGAAGAATAAGGGGGTCTAAAAGAACCTAGATTATGGTAGGCTCCACCCTAGCTAAAACTATGGTAGAAATTCCAGATCCAAAATAAAGTAGGAGAGATCCTCTCTAGTCAAGGTAGACCTAGGGACCCCTTCTCTCACTATATCTCTTGCTACCTCTCTTGCTCCTCCATGAATCTCTCCCTAAATAATGTACTTAGTATATTTTTAGTTGAAATAAAATTTTTACTGTGGGCTATTGCAACTAGAATAGATAAAAATTACATTATGATCATTATCTCTATGTTAACTATTAAGTGTAGACACTAAAATTGTGTAAATCGAATAATATTACCATGACGCCACTCTTATCGACACCATATGGCCCCATTGGGAAACCCTCAGGGGTTAATTAGGGGTCCTAACCACTTTTGGGAAGGTTTACCCCACTTTTGGGAGGTTTTGGGCCATGTAGCCATGGTTGTCCCACCCTAGGATGACCACAGTTCATGGTCGTTCCACCCAAGGATGACCAAAAGAAACCATCCCTGGGTGGGATGGCCATGGTCTAGGCCCCCCAAAAAGTCAAGGGTGGGATAAATGGTAATTAATTATTACCATTTATCCTTCCCAATGACTTATTATATATTGGGAGACTATCTAGGCCATTAGGAACTGCAAATTGGAGGCCCAAATTGGAGGCCTCTTCCTTCCAATGCATGGAAAGGGCTTTGACAAGTGGTGACACCTACCTTGCATGCCCCAAATTTTCCATTTTCTCCCTTTTCCCTCTTGGGCTATAAATTGGAGTGTTTCCACTCAATTTTAGAGAGAGCCCTTTGCAAGTATTTACCATGAAGTGCTACTGAGATTCCCTCTCACCTTTTACCCTCGTATTTGCCCTTGGAAACCTCATCAATTGAAGGTATTTTCAAGGCATTCCCAAATACACACATCCTCTCCAAAACCTATCCATTCCTATGAGTTAATTTACCAAATTTTATGACAACACCCCTAGGAGGATTCTAGACCAGATCCAAGTGGAATTGGTGGCAAAAACCACCATGTTTTGTGGTCATCCCCACCTAGGACGATTAATAGTCCCAATTGGAACACCCAAGGATGGCCATGAATTGGGCCACAATTTTGAATCAATTTTAGTGTAGATAAATTTTATAGTATTATATTAGCATCATACTTGATTTTGGTGAAGTTTGGAGTAGTTTTGAATTACTAATTAGGGTTTTGGTGATTATAGTCCTAATTAGCCCATCAAGGTATGACCACAACTTTTTATCATAATTTCACCTCAATTTCTATACATATTATTATAAAATCATATAATATACATCGTTCTAAGTTTTCATGTCATTTGGAATTGTTTAGCCCTGTCGATTGCACTTTTTACATTCAATATTACATGCATTCCTTTGATTTTATCATAATATGCATATGCTATTAACCCATTTCAATTTCTTGTGTGTAGGTATAGGTATTCCAACACATGAGGAAGGAGCTAAGGATTTGAATATAGATAGATCAAATCAGCGATAGTGCAAGCCCACTCTTCAATCATGAGTGCGAGAAGAACATTGAAAGCGCACCATAAGTTTGTGAAAGGATTGGATCCTTCAACATTGTAATTTGAATTGTATCAATTTGAGAGCCCTCAAGGGGACATTTTGTAACCTTCTATTTGATAAATTAATCAATACAAAGAGAACCCCCCATTCCTTTCAAATATTTATCATTTATGGTTTACATTATTTGTCACTTTTGAATGCTTGATTAGGACAATAGATGCATTTCAATTTCCATTTCTAGGTGCACCATTTTTTCTACTCTATAGTGGCGATCACGGTGGGACCCTTGTCCCTTTTTAATTTTGCCATTTTTAACCCTATTTTTGCACTTTGGATGTTGTAGGTTCTGGCCATTCTGGACTGAAACGCCCCTTGAATTCCTAATTGGAACACCCAAGGATGGCCACAAAAATCATCCCACCTAGGGATGACCCCCAAATTTGTAGTCATCCCACCCTGGGATGGCCACAAAATAGGGGGTTTTTAGCCCAAATTTCTAGAAACAGCAACTTCATAGATAGTCAAGGTAAGTGCCTAAACCTTCAATTTGCATTAATTTTATTCAAAAAAGGGTAAATTCAGTTGTTTTATGTCTTCTCTTTGTTGATTGAAAGGTTAATTTTCACTTTTCCTAAAAATCTAAATAACGAATAGAAGAAAAATAGGAAAAATAATAGTCTTAATTATGCATTTGAATGGTTTGCCTACATGTGACCTACCTAATGGTTAGGTTTTCATATAGGATAAGTACTTTTATAGGTTTTTTATTCATGCATAGCTTTCTGAAAGTGAAACGTTCATTTGTGCATTTAGTGAACTAGCATTGAATGCTCTCTTGTTTTGCTTTCTTTAAGGATAAAAAGAACCACACACACCATGTCATATTTTAATGTTAGTGAGTTGGAATTTCATCCCCAACCACTAATAGAGATAAATTATGGTGGGTTTCATCTCCACCTATTGGCTCAAATCATATGAACCCTATTTTTAGCCAAAGCCAACTCCAAGAACCATCGTAGCCGTGGAAAATAGCACGCACTCTTCTTCGAAGGGTGTATCACTGCCCACGATCAATATGGGTGAGGAATAGTAGGACTTGTACTCCCTTATTTGGTATGGGCTTCATCTCCATACTTTGGTTGGTTCATATGACCGGAATTTCATTTCCGATTGTCGAGCTGTGAGTGTACAGGTGAAATCCATTTAACAAATTGAGAATTACATCAACAATATTCAAACACATGAAAAGAGATTCCTTTGCAACACAAAAAATCTAAACACACCAAATAGCTTAGGGATTCACATCTAAAACTTAAAGGAGATAATCACATTGTTTTCTTGTGTGCTTCTTTGATTGTTTGATTGTGTGTTTCTAAAATTTAAAAGAGATAATCATGTTTTCTACTTTGTGTGTTTCTTTATTTTTTGGGTAATCAAAATGTAAGCTCCTACCATCTAGGACCAAACCCTAAAAAATATTAAATTGCTAATTTTTTATTCTACATCTAGTGAATAAAAAATCATGCAAATCAGAGCTATAACAAAAAAGTTATGTTGGTTTTATGATTACTCTATTTTTGAGTGATTTTAAAGCCAAAAATAGGGGAAAACTGCACTAAAATGGTCATAAAAAGCCCTAGACAACCCAAAAAATTGCCAAATTTATTTTATTGTCTTAGTTAGCCCCTTGTGCACCTCTCACAAAAATTTTGAGTCCTAACTCTTTATTTCTCAAAATTTCCCCAAAAATTCCTAAAATTGGGCATTTTTCCACGAGCCCTGGTTGGCCAAATATTCCAAAAATACAATTTTTGACTAGGAAGTCAATTTTTTGGAGCCCTAGTCCATTGTGATCAGCTCATCATGTTGATTTTTCTAGTATATAACACCCATAACATTTTTTAGAAGTCAAAATTTTCTTTAGTGTGGGTTTCCTTTAAGGTTTGCCTAGTCAACACATCATGACAACTATGCATATCTAAGCTCAATCATGATCCAATAAAGTGGAAAATTTAATAAGAGATCCCAATAATTATTTTTGTAGGTATGAGAATCTCAAAATTTTCACACGATGCCCTGATAGTCATCACAAAGCTAATCCATATGAGGATATCCTCATTCCTGCACAGTGCCCTGATAGTAGTCGCATCCGTTACTCTCCTGAGGATCTCATCATTCTTGTACGATGCCTTGAAAGTTATCATGAGGTCAACCCCTCACTTAGAGGACCCAACCACCAAGGTACCTCTATCAGGAGAACACCAATGGGTTATCCACATGATCAAGTGGATTATTCGGTTAGCCAACACCGATTCCAAGCTCAAACCAGATATAATCAACCTACCAAGGGGCCTAGTAGGGAGGTCTACACTCCCTCTATGTCATGTTATTCACCACCCAAAAATCCCATCCAACAAGTGTTAGCAATCCATAGTAGGCTTGTGCAAATTTCGCATGCACCATCAACTAATATGACCATGAGCAAGCTTCTACAAAAATCCTCCAAACATCGAGAAACTCTCATGAAGGTTTTAAATTCAATCGAGTTACAACCTCATGATTTGGATGCTTTCACCAACTTTGTGGGATACATACAAATGCACAAGAATCATGTTATATCCTTTCAAAATCATGAGATCAAACTCGTGCCTACCAATTCACTAGATCCTACTTTGCACATCATCACGAGTATCAATAGTCTCCCTTATAAGTGAGTATTGGTTGACACAGGTTCCTCAATAAACATTATTACCACAACTACACTAAAACATCTCAACCTTCCATCTTCGCACATTGCAACATCCACGTTCACCTTGCAAGCGTTTAATGATGCTTTATCTCCTACAATTGGTACAATAGTCCTCCCCATCCAAGTTGGACAAAATATTGTATCTACATTGTGCTACATTTTAGAGGGTTCAAGATAGTACAACATACTACTTGGAAGGCCATGGATGAGATCCATGGAGTGTGTTCCATCTATAGTGCATCAATGCATTAAATACATTCATGAAGGTAAGGTCTATGTGGTTGATGTCAATCTAGACCCCTTCAAGTATTATAAATAGGTGGATCATCCATAGGAGCATATTGTATCACCCATGCAACTGGACACTAAACCCAATGATCTTATCTAGAGTCCAGATTCAACCTCGTAGTTAGTCATGAAGCTACCTTCACTACCGCTAGTACCATCCTCTATTTATTTGAGTGAGGAAGAGTCAAAAGAGCCAACTGTAGAGGCTCCCACAACTATCATCAATACATCTATAGAAGACCTTCCCACTCCTACCAAAAATGAGGAAGAGCCCACAGTTGATACGGATGAATCAGATCATATCATGCCATCATCCACCACACTTGAGGACATAGTTCACTTGACCAATCCAAAACTCGATGAGTGCATAGTACCCAACATTACATTCATGCCTATCATCGAGTTGATCAAGGATCTAGGTCATCCTCCTACCAAGTCGCCACCCATTGATAGCATTTCTGATGCACCCCATGAGCTTGGGGGCCAAGAAAATCACCTTGGACAAGTTGATGAGGCAACCATGACTTATCCAAATGCAAATGCATCTTCTCATGAGTTTGTGGGAATGATCAATGTGATGACAGAGAACCAAAGCCCTTTGAATCTATTTATACCACTTGTGACTCCATCCAACATTCCATCCATACCACAAGAGATACCATCAATGGATTCGGTCACACCTACTCCATCTCACTCAACATATCCACAAAATAAAGAATATGTGTACCCCCTACACCAAAGTGGGGGTAATCTAGCTACCATAGTTGAACACTCTGAGTTGGAACATGAGCATGAGCTAAATCAAGAACAAGAGCATGTGGATATACTCACTAGCCACAATCATCATGAACCATCTGCATCTTCTCAAACAATTTTGGATAGGCTAACCAATATTGAGTTACAAGTGAGTCACCAACACAATGATTTACAACAGATCTTGAATCGACTCACAAGCATGGAGTTATGGTTGAGTCATCCAAAACCTCAACCCCCTAATTGTTAGGACCAACCCCCTCCTTTGTAGTCCAAGGTTAAATCTCAACATAGTCAAAGGCAAAGGCAACAACGCCATCCACCTCGCACTTATACACCATTGCTTGAATATTTGGCATCACTATTTAATCAATTATGTGAGGCCAAGGCTATCACATCGCTAGATATTTACCCCTTGGATCCCAAAATGCCCAAACCAATGTGGTATCGAGAGGACCAATATTATCCTTATCATCAAGTAAATGGTCATGACATTCAGTCATGTATCCCATTCAAGAACAAGGTACAAGATATGCTTGACAAGAATGATCTTCAAATCAACAATCAAAAAATTGGCATATTTCAGGATCTGTTACCTACAAATGGGAGTCAAGAAGAGAAACCTAAATAGGTGATTGATATGCATACAACCCCATCACCTCATAAAGTGAGGTGACCACATTCACCTTTTTTAAAGCATCAACATTGTACCTGGACTCCATTATCTGAGCCCATGTCAACCATTTTTCACAACCTACAATAAAAAAAGACAATCATCTTGCCAGATATACCCCTGGTCAACCCAAACAGGTCCAGATCTAGATGATACAAGAAGGATCATTCTTACCTCTATCACCAAATAAGAGGGCATGACATTAGTGATTGTTATACTTTTAGACATGTAGTCCAAGATCTTATTGATAAGAAATATTTATCCACAAATGGGTCACTCATTTTACCCCATCAAGACATGGGCATTACCCAGAATTCCCTACCACAATAGGGGGAGTCAATCTCTATCACTCCTCCTAGCCAAGCCAATAACATTGCATCAATCATAGTACATATTGGGGGTATCCAAGGTGTCACACCTTCCCCATTATTTACATCATAAGAAATGAAGCAAATTGAGGATCCTAAAGGTATCACACCTTCCTTGCTTCCTTTGATCACCACAAATGTTGGGGGTACATAAGGTATTGCACCTTCCTCCTAAAATCATAAAGTAATCAAAGTTACAAAAATCCCCAAAGGTATCTATAAACCCTTTGGTCACCCCAAAATGCTCCAAAGGTATCTACAAACCCTTTGGTCACCCCAAAATGCTCCAAAGGTGTCTACGAACCCTTTGGTCACCCCAAAATACTCCAAAGGTGTCTACAAACCCTTTGGTCACCCTAAAATGCTCCAAAGGTGTCTATGAACCCTTTGGTCACCCAAAAATGCTCCAAAGGTGTCCATAAACCCTTTGGTCACTCAAAATACTCCAAAGGTGTCTACAAACCCTTTGGTCACCCTAAAATGCTCCAAAGGTGTCTACGAACCCTTTGGTCACCCCAAAATGCTCCAAAGGTGTCTATAAACCCTTTGGTCACCCTAAAATTCTCCAAAGGTGTCTATAAGACCTTTGGTCACCCTAAAATGCTCCAAAGGTATCTACAAACTCTTTGGTCACCCTAAAATGCTCCAAAGGTGTCTATAAGCCCTTTGGTCACCCTAAAATACTCCAAAGGTGTCTACGAACCCTTTGGTCACCCCAAAATTCTCCAAAGGTGTCTATGAACCCTTTGGTCACCCCAAAATACTCCAAAGGTATCTATGAACCCTTTGGTCACCCCAAAATGCTCCAAAGGTGTCTATGAACCCTTTGGTCACCCCAAAATGCTCCAAAGGTATCTACAAACCCTTTGGTCACCCTAAAATGCTCCAAAGATGTCTACAAACCCTTTGGTCACCCTAAAATTCTCCAAAGGTATCTACGAACCATTTGGTCACCCCAAAATGCTCCAAAGGTGTCTACAAACCCTTTGGTCACCCTAAAATGCTCCAAAGGTGTCTACAAACCCTTTGGTCACCCTAAAAGTCTCCAAAGGCATCTATAAGCCCTTTGGTCACCCTAAAAATCCCCAAAGGTATCTATAAACCCTTTGGTCACCCTAAAATGCTCCAAAGGTGTCTACGAACCCTTTGGTCACCCTAAAAAGCCCCAAAGGTATCTATAAGCCCTTTGGTCACCCTAAAATGCTCCAAAGGTGTCTACAAACCCTTTGGTCACCCTAAAATGCTCCAAAGGTGTCTATGAACCCTTTGGTCAACCCTAAAATGCTCCAAAGGTGTCTATGAACCCTTTGGTCACCCTAAAAATATTCAAAGGTGTCTATAAGCCCTTTGGTCACCCTAAAATGCTCCAAAGACATCTATAAGCCCTTTGGTCACCCCAAAATACTCCAAAGGTATCTATAAACCCTTTGGTAACCCAAAAATGCCCCAAAGGTATCTATAAACTCTTTGGTCACCCAAAAGACTCCAATGGCATCCATTAAGCCCATTGGTCAAATATATATATATTTATCAAAATCCAAAAACATCATTAAAATATTAAAAACACAAAAATATTGCATTGCATTGCATTTCATATAGCTGCATTATACAATCACTTGCATTAGGCATACACATCATGGCATTTTGCATTTTAGAGTTGATCATACATGTCTAGCACTAGGTCTATCCACTAGCCATCATTCAAAATCAACTTTGTCAAAAGTCATTATTAATACTCATCTACATTTCAATTATCATTTACATCCATATAAATGTATTTTTTTTTCCCTTCACCTAGTCATTTGGTTAAGGTATCTTTAGATTTTTGGTCACTCATCCATCTCTAGTTTTCTTTTCAAATTTTGTAGAAAGCTATCTTGATTTTTAGAAGGTAGAGTCTTGCTTTGATTGTACCTTGTATACGTAAAAATCCCAAACACATTTTCACACTAATAAATCCAAATTTTTGCACAAGGAAAGATGAAACCTACAAAGTGGTCCATGTTACCATAAGAAAAAGTTTACCTCGCTCATCCCCCTATGTGAATGGTTCAAAAATTCTGAGAATTGACAAAAGGACAAGCTCCTCCTTACCCAAAACAATCAAAATCCCTTGCTTCACACTAAAATGGGGCAAGTATCCAAAGAGAAAAATAAATAGTGGTTTTCACCATTAGCAAAAGCAAAAAGTAAAATAAATAGTGGTTCTCACCACTACCAAAATTCCTTGCTCACAAAAACAAAAATGAGCAACTCCCTAGAGCAATTCAAAAATAAAAGAAAAGAAGGGAGTACTGAACTTGAATCCCTAGAATTCTCAGCATTTGACAACCATAAGGTGATCCTCATTACAGGTTGGGTGGCATCAGACCTACTTGGCAATGGTGGTATCCTTACACATGATGATATGTCTGTCACATTAGCAACCTACTTTTGTAAACACCAATATTTGCATGCAGATGAGCTAGCTTTTGGTAGCCTATATTGCCTAGTGGTCTAATCCAACTACGTACAAAACTCAGGATAATGATACTCATAGGGTGATATTTAGTACAAATGGGCTGCATCAATCATGTTTGGAACTGGGGTAACTTTATGCACTATCATAGCAATGAAATCACATGCACACATAGGGATATTGAATATCTTGGTCATCCTAGAAGATTTATACCTTGCCAAAAAGTCTTGCATAGTTAATATACAACTTTTGACTAGATCACTAGAGTGTTTGAGTCTCATGAAAATCTCAAGGACATTATATAACATCATATTATTCATTCCATTCCATATCATCTTATCACATGTTTGTCAGTTTACATTTTCACAATCCATTACATAGTCTTATGATAACAGTGAAAAGGAATAGATGAATTTTGTACAGTCTATGGTGCTAGCATCTAGTATGTCAAATAGTATTCATAATTCATCATACAGATTAACAAATCATTCATTTCATTATGCATACACACATGTATATATCATCAACATCATATTACAATACATGCATCCATGATAAGCATCCACAAATGCATCAGTAAACAAATAAGTAGACATAAATGCACATATTTTCTCACCAGAAGGAGCTTCATAAAAGACAATTAAGTATATCTATCAATCCAAAATTTTCAAAAATCACAAAATCAACAAAAAAAATCAAATAAAGCAAAATATCAAGTGCCCTTGTACCTAGTTATTTACCCTATAAACTTGGTAGTTGCAGCGACTTGCGCTCCATGCAATATGGCAAGATGAGTAAATTACCATAAGGCTACTTGAACCAAATTATTCATAGTTGAACTAAAATATCTTTACTTTAATCCCCAAGAAGGCCATTGTGGTTGGACTACTCCATGGGAATGAGGTTTTCATTTTATTTCTTCTATGAAATCTCATAAAAAAATTAAAATTTAAAAAATGGATGAAAAACATCAAAACAATGGCCTAAAAACCACCAAAAATAGGTCAAAATTGATGAATTCTGCCATGAAATATCAACAAAACTATCAAAATCCTAGCAAAATTGATAAATATTACAATGGATAAAACTAAGGGTAATCCCAATCAAGTCATATTGGTCAAGTGACTCATCAATTTTATAATTTTTCATGCCCTCATTGACTCATCACTTGAGGGGGTAGTCATAATAACAAATTCATAATCAAAATCAACACAAACACTCAAAAGTGTAACTTGCATACATTCAAAAGAATCATTGTCAATGACAAATTTCAAGCCTACGCTAGGGTAAATAATTCAGCACAAATACAACAAAATAAAGTCTTGGTATACTTGAAGCCTTGGGACACGTATCCCAAGATAGGTAAAATAAGGAACCAAGACCAAGTATACCCTAATCCCCAAAAATGTTATTGCAAGGTGGCTAAAAAGGTATACCAAAATGAAATCCTTCAATTATGTCAAAAGCAAGGATTCCAAGAATGTATGCTCTTTCCACAATGGAGGCATCTAAATTTGGTTAGGTTACTGAATAACCTTAATCATTTGATGATTTAGTCATCTATTTTTGCTTAACGCTTTGTTTCACATAGTGCATCTCAAAAAGGGACATTTGTAGATACTAAAATCATGTAAATCAGATAATATTGCCATGATACCACTCTTATCGACACCATATAGCCCCATTGGGAAACCCTCAGGGGTTAATTAGGGGTCCTAACCACTTTTGGGAAGGTTTACCCCACTTTTGGGAGGTTTTGGGCCATGTAGCCATGGCCATCCCACCCAAGATGACCACAGTTCATGGCCATCCCACCCAAGGATGACCATAAGAAACCATCCTTGGGTGGGATGGCCATGGTCTAGGCCCCAAAAAATTCAAGGGTGGGACAAATGGTAATAAATTTCTACCATTTATCCCACCCAATGACTTATGATAGATTGGAAGACTATCTAGGCCATTAGGGACTACAAATTGGAGGCCCAAATTGGAGGCCTCTTCCTCCCAATGCATGGCAAGGGCTTTGACAAGTGGTGGAACCTGCCTTGCATGCCCCAAATTTCCCCTTTGCCCCATTTTCCCTCTTGGGCTATAAATTGGAGTGTTTCCACTCAATTTCAGAGAGAACTCTTTGCAAGTATTCACCATGAAGTGCTATCGAGATTCCCTCTCACCTTTTGCCCTCGTATTTGCCCTTGGAAACCTCATCAATCGAAGGTATTTTCAAGGCATTCCTAAATATGCACACATCCTCTCAAAACCTATCCATTCCTATGATTTAATTTACCAAATTTTATAACAACACCCCTAGGAGGATTCTAGACCAGATCCAAGTGGAATTGGTGGTAAAAACCACCATGTTTTGTGGTCATCCCCACCTGGGATGGTTGACAGTCCTAATTGGATCACCTAGGGATGGCCATGAATTGGGCCACAATTTTGAATCAATTTTAGGGTAGATTAATTTTATAGTATTATATTAGCATCATACTTGATTTTGGTGAAGTTTGGAGCAGTTTTGAATTACTAATTAGGGTTTTTGTGATTATAGTCCCAATTGGACCACCCAGGGATGGCCACAAATTCTTTCTCATAATTTCACCTCAATTTCTATTCATATCATTACAAAATTAGATAATATACATAATGTTAAGTTTTCATGTCATTTGGAGTAGTTTAGACCTATCGATTGCACTTTTTACATTCAATACTGCATGCATTCCTTGGATTTTATCATAATATGCACATGCTATTAACCCATTTTAATTTCTTATGTGTAGGTACATGTATTCCAATGCATGAGGAAGGAGCTAAGGATTTGAATATAGATAGCTCAAATAAGTGGTAGTGCAATCCCACTCTTCAATCGTGAGTGCAAGAAGAACATTGAAAGCACACCATAAGTTTGTGAAAGGATTGGATCCTTCAACATTGTAATTTGAATTGTATCAAGTTGAGAGCCCTCAAGGGGACATTTTGTAACCTTCTATTTGGAAAATTTAATCAATACAAAGAGAACACCCCATTCCATTCAAACATTTGTCATTTATGGTTTACATTATTTGTCACTTTTGAATGCTTGATTAGGACTATATATACATTTCAATTTCCATTGCTAGGTGCATTGTTTTTCTACTCTGCATTAAACCTTATAAAAGATAGGGATTTGTGGAGGTTTATAATAAAACCTCCAACTCTAATCTTATATTTTCTATAATATTTCAAGTTGACAACCTAAATAAGAATTTTCCTATAGCACTAGAATATGCTTTTCTCTCCTATGAGTATAGTCCATGCAATAAAAATGACTATTAATAAAAAAGACCACTAAAAATAGTAGCAAGTTATAGTATGTTACTTGTTTAGTTATAATTTTATTTTTGGTTATATTTACACATTTTAGAGATTTATGTGTTGCTTTAGGATTAGTTTTTTCTCCTTAATAATCATGATAGACCATGAGGTTTGACTAGGTGTAGAATTATTTAAAATTTATAATTATGGTATGCAAATTATTATAAACATGATTAACTTGCATAGCATTTTAAAGTATCTTTTTTTTAAATAGTTTTCCAATAATATTATAAAATATGAGAGGGTGGTAATCTTTATTAGTATAATAAGGATCTCACATCACCTAAATTTGTGAATGCTTTATAAAATAACAAAGTGTAAAGTTTTGATTCAATCAACAAAATCCTACCTGAGATTTACCTGAGAATACCTTTTTTTGTCTGGTTAAGTTGGCAGTCCATGCGATCCATATGATTTCCAAAACACTGAAAATTATTATACCCCATGCCTTATGTCTACAAACATGAACAGAACTTTGAGATTAATAATGTTACAAATTGATGTAAACTTTTCTTCTTATCCCGAACTTTCTTTGTTGCATCTTTAAGAGTTCATTCAAGGTAATCCATCTCCATTTGTGGCACTATTTCTAGATCCTCACCCTTAAAATGCCTACAAGAATGACTCCCATATAAATACATATTAGAATTTTTAGAATAAAATGAGCATTCCAATGTCCAATAATTGAAAATGTATTATCATCTTACATTAATCTATTAAGAACCTGCTCATTTTTTATTCTTTGACTTGCAAATTGACATAACATTTGTTGTTTTCATGAATGTATGAAAAAATAAATTCAAAAAACATTATTATTATTACTAAAACCTAAATGAGATCTATCAGGATCTTGTGTTGGGGCTCATATAATCATATATAAACATATTATAGTAGTGCTAGAAAATTTTATTAATAGTGCATGAATACTAGTCTATAACTTAGCGATTTAGGCAAAGAAACAAATAAAGAAAAATATTTCTCTTTTAGTGAATTGGCCATTTTAATTACCTTGTCTAAATCACAAATGAAATTTGTTTTTAAAACTTATCAAATCACATCATAATAATTAATTGACCTACAAATATACTTTAATGTGAATAATATTGTGTCGCTTTCCATTCATGAATTTGAGCTCCCACCTACTTAATTTTCACCATTGAAGTTTTCCTTTTTGACTAATAAAAGTTGTACATAAATAAATTAGAACTCATAATGTGCTAATTCGGGTACATTTTGGATGCACAAATATGTACTCCCCAATCAATTTTGCACAAATTCAACAAACTTAGCACCACAAAAATGCACAAAGCCAATCAACATAGCACCTCCATGGAAATTTTAAAGGGTGCCATCTTGGCCCCTAGTAAAATAAAAGACTTGAAGCCCAAAATATTTAGAAGACACGAAGCTAGCACACTAAGTACCTCCAAAAGGCACAAATCCAATAAACTAAGCACCTACAAAAGACATAAAGTCAAAAAACTGAGCTTCTTCAAGAAAAAATTGAAGGGGGTCCTTCTAACCCCTAGAAAAACAAAGGGGTTGAAGCCTATAACGTTAGAAAGGCATAAAATTAGCAAATTGAGCACCTTTGTGAAAATATTGAACGGCATTCTAGATAAATCCATCCAATATTGATAAGAACAAGTTGAGGCCATCCTTGCTTAACTCAAAAGGGACACTAGAAGAACCTTCAAACATGGTAGAAAATATGACAATAGCTTTGTAGGAATCCAAGAGAAGTATTCCTAGCATAGATAAACCACAACTCAAAGAAAAATTAGGTTTTAAAGAACCTTGATTTTGTTAGGCTCTAGCACAACCAAAACTATAGTAGAAATCCCAACTCCAAAAAAATGTAGGAGAGAGCATCTCCATTAAAAACCTTTGTGAAAATTTTGAAGTCTTCTAGAAAATCCATCTAAGATTGAGAAGAACAAGTGGCGGCCATATTTTTTTAAGTCAAAAGGGCCACCAGAAGAACCCCCAAACATGGTAGAAAACATGACAATAACTTTACAAGAATCCAAGGGAGGACTTCTAGTAGAGACAAACAAAAGTGAAAGCACGAGATTCCGGAAGTTGAAAAGAAACACTAAAGCTATGCAATGCAAAACGAAATGTAACGCTTTAATCCCAGAAATTTGAAATGCATGAAATAGGGAAAAGAGACGAATTGAGACGAAATGAAAGAATTATATAAAGCACAACACTTTTTATTTATACTCTCTCAATATTGGTTACAAAGACATCTCCCGCATTTTCAGGGGCTAGGAGCGTTAACATGTTTCAGTTACAATAGTGACTAGTGATCCTCCTTCCATGTGCCCACATGCAAAATAGGCGGGCCAAAGTGTTGCCGTCGCTGGTGTGAATGAATATTTGATCCTCGCTGATCCTCCTGCATTCAAAGAAATAACAAAATCGTTAGTAGCACCTGTTGCAAAATATGAAATGTTTATTCTCTAAAAAACAATGAAGGATGCATGCATGAAACTAAATAAAAAGATAAGTGAACTGAATCAAAACAGTCTGCAAATTTCATAGAAACAAGGGAACATCACCAGAAAGTCACTGCAAGTGAAACAGTCGAGAAATTCTTCACCAATTTGAATTTTCTCTTGGGAGGGATGGATTCGATTGTAATTCATCCTGGGGTAGGACGAATTAGACTATAATTCGTCCCGGGGTAGGACAAATTCACCTGCAACAAAGCACCAAAGTGATACTGCCAAAATGTCACGTCTTGGGAACTCCAAAAGACTTGCAAACTTGGGGGTTAGCTAATTGAGGGCATTTTGGGAAGACCCAGATGGTCATATTTTCCCAATTTGACCTTCATCAACGGGAATTTGATAATGCTCATTTGCAAGTTAGTGGGAATGAAAACGCGATAGCATAATGATAATAAATCAAAATGAACTGAAATAAAAATTGTAAACTACCTAACAGCATAGAAAACAAATGCAAGGAATGAAAATGATAGAAATGAAGATATGCTACACATTCCCAATCGTTCCTAAAAGGGACGATTAGGCCTAAAGTAATGCAGGACGCCCAGGTGGTCCGCCCACCATTGGGACCTGATTTCGGCGCCAATCCACTTGGGATGGGTCCAAAATCTCCTGTAATGTGTTGTCGGCAAATGGGTAGAATAATGTGGTCAAGTGTCGGGTTTTGGATCCAGATTCACACTTCCAATAACCACCCAATGACCTCCCTTGCGAAAGAGATCAAGGATGTGGAAGAGGTGAATCAAAAGGGTAAAGCATGATATCAATTTGGCAGCACTTTGTTGCTTGAAAATGCTTCCAACCTATCCTCTTTTGGGTGAGAAATTTTACCATTTTATAGACCCAGGGGGTCTCTTTGGAGGGGCATGCATAAGCGCCATGTGGCAGTCATGCCTTCCCATGAGGGAGGAAAGTCCTCCTTGACTTGGGCTTCCATGACTGCCTTTGTGATAGTCCTCTAACGTCCAATCTGCCCACCTACACGCGCATGCAAGGAAGGAGGCATTAATTGACTGTCCTTGGCTGCCATTTGGCATAATTTCTCTTTTTCTTGTTAAACTTGGAATTCGTCCTACACCAGAGTGAATTCAGAATTCGTCCCTGGGTGGGGCGGATCCCATTTTGAATTCATCCCAGGGTGGGACGGATTTGGAGCAGGGTGTCTAAAGGTGCCAAACTTCTTTCTGACCTTCCAAAATTGTTGTAAAAGTGGTTAGGACCACTGTTTGACCTCTGAGGGCTGCCTTGGGGGCTATTTGTGTCAAAGCGATCAGTGTTTGTAGTCACATAATCAGATTGGTGTTGTTTTGGTTTCTACAGATGCCCCTTTTTGGGATGTGTTGTGCATGGCACAACACCGAGCAAAAATAGATAACCAAAGCACTAATGATTAGGGTTTCTTGGTAACCTAACCAAATTTTGATGCCCCAAGTATGGAAAGGGCATGCATTCTTGAATCCTTTCTTCTGATGAGCGAAGGCACTCAATTCAAGTGTTAACCTTTTTCGATGAGGTGTTACTTGACCTTGGACATTGATCAATCATGAATAGGCAAAGGGTGCAACCTTTTGTCTGTGAGAACCTTGAGTTCATGATTCATGAAATGCCAAGTGATTTGATCAGATTGTGATTATTGTTTTTTTACTGCCCCAAGCAGAAGCGTAATTGTATTTGTCAATGATTCTTTGAATGCATGTCGTTTTCCTTAATTGGGTGTGTGCTTATTGATTGGTGACTAAGTGTGACTACCCCCTCAAGCGATGAATCGATGAGGGAATGACCTTCGTGAGAAAAGTGATGAGTTTCTTGACCCAAGATGACTTGTGCAAGTGTGCCCTTAGATGGTTTAGCATTAAGTGTGTGCAGTTTTTTGACATTTAGACTTGTTTTTGGTGGGTGGTAACCCTTTTTGCGATGCTTTTTGGAGCTAAAATTGGCCAAAATTCGTCCTCTCGTGGAGAAGTTCGGCTATGGTAACCTTCTTAGGGAGTAGGATAGTGACAATTTGTGACCCCAACATATTTTTTGCATGCCTGGGATGTCAAGTGCAACAGCACTCATAAAGCAAGTTTATTAGTTGTTTTAGTGCATTTTTGTTCAATTTTTGCTGTTTTTTGAAATTTTTGCACTGAATTCGTCCTAGGGTGGGACAAATACTAGCTTAGAATTCATACCAGGGTGGGATGAGTGCTAACCAGGGTGCTCATCCTATGGGATGATGAATTTAAGCTCAAAAGGCCTATTTAAAGGCCAAAACTAGGGTTTGGGCTCATTTGCATCTGAATTTTCTTGTGATTTGGAGCTCTAGGGAGGAGGAGGTTAATTCTACGAAGCAAAGCGCTGTCGAATTTATCCTGACATCATGAGTGCACAAACCAGATCGAGCGGCGGAGTTGAAGCGAGACCAGTAAGTGCTCCCTAGAGTTATTACTTTTGTTTAAAACTGTAAGTGTTTTCTTTAATTTTTTTTTTTGATGATGTTTTTCAAAATTTTAAAACTAAAACCCTGAAACTTATCTGAATACAACTAAGACTTATTGTACAACTAAATGAAAAATGTAGTGAAAAACCTAGGTAAGGAATTATTATTTTGCTTATAACTAAACCCTAGGATAAACGAAACGTGAAACCTTAGTTCTTAGGTTGAGCTGGTCAGTTTTAAAACATAGTTTAAAACCCTAGGTTTAAAATTGTTATTTTAATTTTATGTTGTTTGTGTAGACGTTTTAAACTTAAATTACAAAGATTCTAAGACTGACAAATAGGTCTGACAATTTATTGTGTTTTTTTTAATTAATTAGTTTAGAGTTTAAAAACCCTAGGGCTGACAAATTAATTTTTGTTTTTTTTAATTTTTGTTCTATTTTTAAATTAATAAGTTAGGATTAGAAACCCTAGGACTAAAAAATTAATTTTGGAATTTTGTTTTGTTTTATTTTTGGAATTTATTAGTTAGGATTAGAAACCCTAGAACTAAAAATTTTTTGTTGAATTTTGAATGTTTTTTTGTTGTTTTTAAATTAATCAGTTAGGATTAGAAACCCTAGGACTGAAAATTTAATTTTTGAATTTTGATTTTTTGTTTTGTTTTTTAAATTTATCAGTTAGGATTAGAAACCCTAGAACTGAAAAATTAATTTTTGTTTGAATTTTATGTTTGTTTTTTTGCTGTACATTGGTAGGCAATATTGTATATTCATGTTATTGTTGTACAGTTCTTTTCCATGATTTTAATGTTTTTGAATTGTTTTCTTTTGCAGGTTGTTAAGAGCCGGTACCATGTACCCACTGCTTTTACTAAAGCACGGGGAGCGCTAACTGTGGCTAACTGGGAGTGGCTTTATGCCCTTGGGCTCAAGCAGGTGGCTTGACTGGAGCTTGTGGTCATGGATCGAGCGTATTTGACGACCTTGATCAATCTGTGGGATCCACAGACCAACACCTTCCATCTCCCAATAGGGGAGATGACCGTGACCCTGGAGGATATCTATCGGCTTCTACAAATTTTGATAGATGGACTGTCGATCAGGACGTCATCGCATGATCAGTAGACAGCTATACTGACATGATGCTTCGAGCATGGGGAGGAGCTGGGTTTGGAAGATCCACTGGAGAGGGAAGAGGGTGAATACCAGATTTGCAAGATTTTGGTTTGATGGTGGTTGGAGAGGGGGGTGTTGGGAGTGAGGCATGCATTCCTTATGGGCCTCATTTCCAACATGTTTTTTCCTGACTCATCAAGTATGAGTTTCCCATGGAACCTGCTGGATTTGGTTTTTCGGTTGGTAGAGTGCCCGAGAGAGGCACCACTAATTATGATATGGGGATAGACGTTGTTGGCATAGCTATATGGTGAGTTGTACGAGGTTTGCTTTCGAAAGTGGAAGGGGATTAGCTACAGCTATCTGTTGTAGAGCTAGGCTTGGCAGCATATAGCGGTGGAGAGGCCGATCGGGTTACCATGGATGACTCAGGCAGAGATGGAGGATAGGGAGATAGGCTATGTAGTTCTGTGGCGACAGTCTAGGGAGTAGGGACAGAGTCGATGGTGGGCAGGCATCGTAGGGCATTATGCCAATTCCTTCACTTGGCTTACTCTAAGGGAGGTGCTCTGGTGCCCATATTTAGACTGTCCAGCCTGGCCAAAGATTGGATATTGGCTCTGATAGGTACGCAGAGAGCAATGGTTGATTGGGCAGCATGGGACTGAGCATGATTTCTTCTCATACAGCCAGGTGACACGATAGTTTGGGGTGCGCCAGGGGTTACCTGGTGAGCCCGTGGTCTATCGACATCGAGGGGATGAGTGAACTCTAGATCGACCGATCATCGTGCCACTGGGTGAGGATTCAGACATGATGATCGACATCCTAGATGTGGATGATGTCAGGACTACCGTAAAGTATGACCAGTGGTGGGTAATGCAACGATGGCAGGGAGAGGGGCCACTAAGAGGCACGGAGGCAGCAGAGGTAGGTGGGGAGGGTGCTAAGGCACCAAGGGATGATTGGGGATCTCCTTTGGAGGATGCAAACATGGTAGAGGTGGAGGATGAGGATGCGTATTTGGGGGTTCTAGATCAACCGAAGATGCAGGGCATTCCAGAGTAGTGGGAGCCAGAGCAGGCTACTGTCTCGAATTTGCCTATGCCTTAAGCAATTTTGGTGGAGGTGGAGGCGAGGCTCAACACTACGATAGCACGATTGGAGGACCTACTACAAAGGCATGATGGGGAGCTAGGATAGGCTTTGTAGGAGAGAGATCTCTTGTGGTCTCAGTTGGTAGAGCGGGAGAGCACATGGGTGGCATCTCGCCAGCAAGAGGGGGGTGCTGATGTTGCACGAGAGATGGATCTCCTATGGACATAGCTGGCAGAGAAGGATAGGGTTTTGGCATAGCGTGACGATGTAGTAGCTTACTACCATCGGCAGGAGGCAGAGTGGGATCGATAGGAATCAGATTGATGATGGCATCAACTATAGATGAAGGGAGAGATCATCCGCCTTGGTGGGTGACTACCTGAGTCATTGGGAGGTGGATCGTCACGCCGGATGAGGGGCAGTGATACTGAGCAGTCAGCATCATCTTGTCACAGGCGACTAGATGAGGGAGGGAGTAGTAGGCATGATGCAGGGGCTAGCAGTAGCCGCCCTGATGGGTCCCATAGGACCCACACTATGGGGGGTAGTTCTCGTCGCACTAATCCTATGTGATCATGGTGGCTAACGCCCTAGGCTTGGGTTTTTAAGTTTTTGGGTTTTTGGTAGCGAGGTCCGAGGACCGGTTCATTATACCCTATGGGCATTTTTGTTATGATATATATATACAGATGACTCTTTTTTGTTTATGTGATGATGATGTGATTTTATGCATGATGAGTGATGAGTATGGATGTATGCATGTTTATTTCTATGGATGCATATGTTATGATGAATGTAAATGTTTTTGATATATATGTGATATGCAAGATGCAATGGATAAAATAAATTTGTGTTTTTTTATTAGGGCACCATAGACTGTTTAGGACTTTGTGATTTTTTTTTTTAGGTGCTTGCTGTGGTAAATGACTTTGTATGTATACATGTGGTTTTTTTGTATTTTTTGATTCTATTCTAAGGATGAAAAGTAGCGCAGTTGGTCTAGAAATGTAGCTAAGGTTTTTTGAGACTCAAACGGTTTTAACTCACTAGCCATGACTGTACTTTATCTTACAAGACTTTTGAACAAGGTATGAATCGAACTTGTCTTTGACCAAGTGTAGACACCAAAACAGTACCAATCCAATTATGTAACTACAAACACTGATCGCTTTGACACACACAGCCCCCAGGGAAGCCCTCAAAGGTTAAAAAGTGGTCCTAACCACTTTTGTAGCAATTTTGGAAGGTCAAAAAGCAATTTGGCACCTTCAGACACTCTGCTCCAAATCCATCCCACCCTGGGACAAATTCAAAATGGGATCCACCCCACCTAGGGATGAATTCTGAATTCGCTCTGGTGTAGGACGAATTCCAAGTTTAATGGGCAAAAAGAGAAATTATGCCAAGTGGCAACCAAGGACAGTCAATTAATGCCTCTTGCCTTGCATGCGCGTGTATATGGGCAGAGTGGGCATTAGAGGACTGTCACAAGGGCAGTCATGGAAGCCCAAGTCAGGGAGGATTCTCCTCCCTCTTGAGAAGGCATGGCTACCACATGGCACCCCTGCATGCCCCTCCAAAAGAGACCCCTTGGGTCTATAAAATGATGAACCTTCTCACCAAAAAAAGAGGACAAGTTGGAGGCATTTTCAAGCAACGAAGTGCTGCCAAATTGAATACCACATTTTACCCTTTTTGATTCACCTCTTCCACATCCTTGATCTCTTTTGCAAGAGAGGTTATTGGGTGGCTATTGGAAGTGTGAATCCGGATCCAAAACCCGACATCTAACAACATTGATCTACCAATTCACCAACAACCCATCACAAGAGATTTTGGGCCCATCTTGAGTGGATTGGTGCTGAAATCAGGTTCTAATGGTGGGCGGCCCACTTTGGAACCCCGCACTTCTTAGTTTCATTTTAATTTGTTCTTTTGTCACTTTTTTATATTCCATTCCATTTTATGATGTTTAGATAGTTTATAATTTCATTTTCATAAGGTTTTGACCAAATCATATCACGTTTGTTGCTCTTGTTGTCCTCACTAACTTGCAGGTAGTGACATCAAATTCCCGTTGATGGAGGTAAAATTGGGTAAATCCGACCATTTGGGTTGTCCCAAAATGTCCCCAATTAGCTAACCCCTATGTTTGCAAGTTTTTTGGAGATCCTGAGATGTGACATTTGGGCAGCATCACTTCGACGCTTTGCCATAGGCGAATTCGTCCTACCCGGGGATGAATTATAGTAGAATTCGTCCTGACCAGGGATGAATTACAGTTGAACTCAACTTAGCAGCATTTGTTTGACTGTTTCTATGGTAGTGGCCCTCTAGTAATGTTCTCTGGTCTCTGTCAAATTTGGAGGTTACTTGGAGTCATTTTATTCATTGGTTTAGCTAATCTTATGCATGCATCCTCCATTGGTTTTTAAGATCAAACGCTTCATATTTTGTCATAGGTGCTACTAACGACTTTTTGTGTCTTTGAATGTAGGAGGAGCAGCAAGGATCAAGGATTCATCAACACCAGTGGTGGCAACACTTTGGCCCACCCATTTCAAATGTGGGTATGCAAAAGGAGGAACACTAAGTCATGATTGTAACCAAAAATCTTTTAACGCTCCTAGCCCCTGAAAATGGAGGAGGCATCTTTGTAATCGATATTATGAGAGTTAAATAAAAAGGGTTGTGTTTTTTGTACTTTCGTTTATCTCCGTTCAATTTGTCTCTTTCATTTCATGCATTTCACATCTTAGGACTTAAGCGTGTTTGATTTTGAATGCGTCGCATTAGTATTTCTTTCTTCCAAAATCTCATGCTTTTAGTGGCGATCACGGTGGGACTCTATCCCCTAGTTTTTGAGATCAAGAAACTGATTAAAAATTTGTGTTTTTGTGCTTACAGGTACCATTTTTTCAAACTCTAACTATCATTCGTCTTTGCCTATGGTGAGTACATTACTGTAATTTGTCTGACCCTGAGATGAATTCTAATTCATCTCAGACAGGGATGAATTATGTTCTATAGTTTGTCTTACCCAGGGACGAATTTTGGTCTATGCATTTTCAGGGTTGAGGATCAGAAATAGTAATTCTAGGAAGAGAAAAGGTAAGGGTCCTAAACTGTTCCTGTCATTTTTTGCATTTTTGTTTCTGTTTTCTGTCAAGTTTGCCTTCTTAGGGAAAGTGGTTGCTGTCTGTTTCATTTTTTTTAATAAAATGAACCACACACACATCACGTGGCATTTTTAAACCAAGGAGCTGGTCGTAAGACCCCAGCCCTTGAACAAGACCAACGGAGGGTTCATCACCACCTTGGCTTGATTTTTGCATCCATTTACCCCGATTGTCACTGTTGTTAGGCATAAATCTGGATGAAAGCTGACCGAGTGTCACTGGGGTGATTCCCAACATGTGAGGATAAGTCTTCTATGGTAGGTTTCATTAATAGGACAATCCCCCCTTTCGTATCGCCTACGTACCACGTACCATCTGCTCTCATGTACCTATCATTTCCCTCTCGTAAGGGTGGGTATATAGAGAGGTTGGTATATCAGCCGGGCAATGGTATATTGAAGGGGCAACCATTTATGGGAGTCATATGAGCCTTCATTATGCATTTAAACGTTCTTCAAAACTTTCAAAAACAAAACAAAATCATCAAAACGCACTAAAACCAGTTTAGGACACACCATTAATATTTAAAAGAGATAATCACCGTTTGTGTATGTGGGTGTTCATTTCTGCTTAGTGTAACAAAAAAAATCAAAAAATCATAAACAAAAAGATAAAAATCTGCTTAGCTTGTAGAAGAGCACCACAATGGTGTGCACCCGTAGCCAAGCCCAATCAAGGGTAGAAGCTACGAAAAGTGTACAAAGAGCGGGCACAAGTCACCTTCGCTTTAGCCTTGAGGACTTGGCCATACCGCATTGGTGGTCTGGACCACAAGAGAGTCCACATCATTCCATGTCAAGGTGGAATTATAGGGACACCCCTATGGGGGACACACCCATTCAACACAGCCCCTTTCGGGAAGAAGCTTTACTTGTGGCACTCAACGTAAATAGAAGACCGCCTTTAGAGGCTAGATATGAGTGGCCACCATGCAACGAAGTGCTAGAGAGGCACAGTGCCCATGAGGAGAGACAACGTGACTATGGAATCTCTCCTTTGCCTCCCATCATTGTTAGAACTAAAATAAAAAACCCAGAGCGCAGGGCTCTCCACATAGGGTGAGCTAACTCCACCTGCCCCTTTCACACCCTTGAAAGGGAGTACAAGGAAGACCATCACATTCCTCGAGAGAGATATACAGTACAGGAGCCTTGCGCTTTCGCACCTGCTAGATACCATGGTCACACATCGAGGCCAGAGCCTCAAGTAAATGCCGCCAACCTCGACAGAGGGAAGTGACCCATTGAAATCTCGGATCATCAAGACCGAGGCAAATACATAGGAGAAACATTCAATCCTCCTAAGCCCAATATGGCGGACCAAATTGACCTGGAAGTCGCCAGACATGTCGCCCGCCAAGCCCAGATCACATGGCTTGAGAAATATCATCAATAGTTAGAGCGCTTATACCACCTTAACAAAGAGCACATTTAGCACGAAGCAGATGAGCTACTTTATAACTTACCTGAGAGGGTGCCAACCCCTCACACCCAAAAAACGAAACCATTTGAGAGGCATAATCCCTTGGTGTAGGATAGGTCTCTACAACCTTGTCAAGCTTTACCTCCGAGACCCTATAGACCTGAGAGGGAGGCCACTCCCCGAAACAATGATGGGTACCCTCCACGGAGACCCACTCAGGGTCAGAGGTCTCACCTAGAGACTCCTTAGGAAGTTTATGAGGAGTATGAACCAGAAGTAGAGCGGGTCGAAATGCCCTATCAAGGTGGAGGGGGTGCTATCTGGCCACCCCTCCATAGGCCTCCAGTCTCCCATAACTCACAACGGGAGCAAACAAAAGAGGAAGAAATTAAATCTTTCAATGCATACAAAGTGCTATTAGAGCATTTGGAGTCTATGGAAACCAAAGCTTCTAGGCCCCAAAAGCCCATGTTACACCAACTCCGTAGTCATCCAGTGCATCCATCAGTGCCCGCACCTTCTTACCCTGAACATTTCAAGTTGCCTTAATTGGAAATCTTTAAGGGTGAAGAGGATGCTCAAAAGCATGTGACAAGATCCCTGAGCCAATGTTTTGGCATTCAGGATAATGATGCATTGTTGCTAAGGACATTCATAACCACATTCGTAGGCCCTACCTCTGATTGGTTCACACAGTTGTCAAAGCACAGCATCAATAATTTGGATAAATTAGTGGATGTGTTCCTTGAGCATTTCGCCTTCAACACAAAGAAGAAGGCATCACTGAGTGACCTGGCCAACCTCAGGCAATATGAGGAGGAGACAATGGCAGCCTACAAGAATCGATGGAGGGCTCTGCTTTATAAGCTACCCTACCTTCCCCCTATGTCCGACCTCACACAAATGTTTTCACGAAGTTATCTGAGATCAATCTCTGGGCTATTGCAGCTGCAGCAATACGCCACCTTAGAAGAAGCTCTGGTGCAAGCCAGAGTTATCGAAGAGATCAAAATATAGGATGGCAAAATTTCCAAACCTAAAAAGAAAGAGTGGAACAAAAATACAAATACAGGGACTACGCAACCAAAACCCGCTACGGTTAATCAAGTTGCGATAAATGTTCCTAAGCCTACACAAGAAATACAACCTCAAAAGGCTAATTATCAGGCAGTGCCTCCTAATAATTATGAAAGAGAAAATAAAAAACAAGAGGAAAATCAGTAGCATCGCCCTAAGTGACAGTGCACCCCTTATACGAAGTCTAGGGACTCCCTATTTGACAGCTTGTCAGCAGCAAATTTAATCACCCTTCCATATATCCAAGCCATAGATCCTAACGCTCCCAAGCCTAAGGGATATAGAGAGGATCTGTATTGTAGGTTCCACAGGAGAAGGGGACATGACCTGAATGCATGCTGGAAATTCAAAGGATTAATACAAGACTTGATTGATAATAAAACATTGGCGGTGTACAACCCCATAGTGCCAAATAACTAGCAGATGGGGGTCTTCAAGGATCCCTTGCCTGCCCATGAGGCATAGGCAAAACCCCTTCAGGTCAATGAGGTGCGATAGAATTTCCCCATGTAAGGGTATGTGGGAATGATCAGCATAGTGACCAGGAATAAGAAATACCTATGAGTTGCCCTCGAGGCAGCCACAAGAGAAGTTCCAGCAATGTCGCAACCTCAACAACACCCTGTACAGTTACCTTCGCCTAGACCTGAGGTCACGATATGAACCAAACTCACACAGAGTTTGTGGACCACGTCGTCTAGGCTCTCCATATATGAGCTCATACAGCAATCAGCACCCCATCGGGAAGCTCTCATGGATATTTTAAAAGCCATCGAGTTGCAGCCCCACAAAGCAAACTCTTTCAATAATTTTGTGGGACATGTAAAATGATGCACAGAGCTAGTCATTACCTTTCAAGAAGATAAAGTTAAATCAGTATCTGATGACATGGTAGACCCACCCCTACACGTTATCGCATGGGTCAACAGGATCTCGTATAAGAGGGTGTTGGTAGACATTGGCTCATCTAGTAACATCATAACTACAGCAGCATTGAAACATTTGAAGTTGCCAGCCTCTCACATCATTGCTTCCACTTACACACTACGAGCATTCAACGATGCGATATGCTCGATAGTTGGCACAATTGTTCTACCCATTCAGGTATGACAAAATACGATGCCTACATTGTGCCATATTTTGGAAGGCAAGATGGCATACAACATATTGCTAGGGTGACCATGGATCAGGGACATGAAGTGTGTCCCTTTGATAGCTCACCAGTTTTTGAAGTATGCATTTGAAGGAGAAGTACATGTAGTCCCGAAAGACTTAGAACCCTTCAAATATTGCAATGCGATGCAGTTGATGCCGCAATTGACCCTTCCATCAACGCACTTGGATTTCCAGTTAAATCCATCTAGATAGGGTCCGATGTCACGGGCACCACTGGTGACTAATCCATCAAAACCCTAGCCAGGTGCATCTTCATCATCCGCTCCTTCACTACCAACACCACCTATCATGGCTAAATATAAGGACAAAGGGAAACAAATACTGGAAGAGGCTCAACCCCTGGAAGAGGCGCTGCCAACAATATCAACCATCTCAATAGAAGAGATACCTAGCATAATGGAAGCTGAGGCTCCTAGTCCACCCAACATGGAATGGACTCCGGAAGGGCTTCCGTTCCCTCCCTCTCAATTGCCAACAATTACTGTTGAAATGGCCAGCACGGGCCTGGGGGAGTATCTAGTGCAGAATGTTGTAGCAACGCCTATGCTAGAGTCAATGCAAGACATAGGGAGACCTCGCCTCCCCATCGGGATAGTTGTTCCTTTAGGCTACCCATCGAACCAGACCAATTTTGTGTATGGGGGCCTTGACCATGGTGCTGAACCATGCATGCAAAAGGACAAGGATGAAGAGCCTTTTGTAGGAGATATCAACTATCTGTCTAACCCGAACTTTGCTCTAAAATATCTTGGCCAATGTAATTGACATGGATACGTTCTAGGCAAGTATGAGCAAGGAGTGCATGTCCTTGGCCAGCCAAGATACCAAATGCCTTATGACAAGTTAGGAGTAAGGTTCAACCACCCCCTGCCCTTGGACATCTTGGTGGAAAACATGCAAGGCCTAGGAATAGGAAACAAGGGTGGATTGGCATCAGATCCTTATGCCAACCCAAGCATAACATATGCATTGGGAGATTACCTCCCATGGTCAACAACCACCCTTGGTAACATCAGTAATCCTTATCCTTTGCTAGAGAGAGGTGAAATTTTAGGAACTCACTTTCAAGGAGAGCATAAACAGTGTCTAGAAGGATCTTCGAAGGATGAAGCAGAACATGAACCAGCATCATATGTTCCCTTCGGATCTAATAGTGATCACTCATAGGAGGTTCCCATGAATAACTGGCAAGAGATATTTCTAAATCTATTCCCTCTAGAGGCTCCAATCGAGCCAGTGTTGTGTCAAGAGAATTAGGTCCCCCCACGGAGCGTGGACCAACAACAATGGGACCAGATTAATTTGCTAGACCAAGGTGAGCCCTTAATGTCGCAAGTAGTTGTTGAAAAAAATGAACATTTTCGGATCTCCGACAGCGATTTAGAAGATGAAACTAAGATGGCCTATCTCAACCACATGAGACAAATGCAACAAATGCAACAACGGTGTCCCTTGGATATTGATGACTTATTTGCATAGATGGGTATACTACTAGGGCATGAGTGGTACATAGACCCAGCAGGGTGGGACCAAGTGTTGGATCCATGGCTCTAATTTTATGATGAGCACCGTCCACCCCGAGACCCTATAATCACATCAGTTCCAAGGGAAGACCTTGTCTTCCTATCAGCACATAGGGCCGATCCATTCATGCCAGTACCTACAGAACTAGATCCAGAACATAGAGAACATCCAGAATGTTTGAGTCATCACACCCACGATAATGGAGACCAAGTTCATTTCATCCACATGATCTCCATTGACTTGACTGCACCCATCCACAATCCGGTCGATCCAGCACGGTCCTTGCATCTAGACATACATGCCATCGATTGGGATCGTGTCAATTCACCTCCATCCCCATCAGAGTACTGGCCTTTCGATAAAATGCCTCATTTTACTCCAAGGACAACTCAGGATATCTTTCAGGCTGAAGAGGAACTCAAGGTTCCCAATGTAGATTTAAACTCAGCTACTGATATCCATTTGATCCCAACTCCACATCAGTTGGAGGACGAATCCCAAATGTAGGTCAAGGAAACGACTGACGTAGACATCGTCTTAGATCCAATGAATCCACAGATTATCAAGCTGGAGGTAAGCTTATCCCCTAAAGAGCAAGCCAACTACATTGCCCTTATCAAAGAGAAGAATGAGGTTTTTGCATAGTCATACAGAGACATTTCGGGTCTAGATCCATAGCTAGTCATGCATAATCTGACACTTGATTCGAAAATCAAGCTAGTTAAGCAAAAACTACGTAAGATGCACCCAAAAGTGGCCTTGATGGTCAAATATGAATTACAAAAGTTGTTGGATGCACAGTTTGTCATCTACATGGATTATTCGCCATGGTTGTCCAACATGGTGCTCATTAAAAAGCCCGATGGGAGGATTCGCATATGCACTAATTTTTGAGATCTAAACAAAGCGAGTCCTAAGGATGATTTCCCCTTGCCTAGTATCAATGCATTGGTAGACGCTATAGCAGGTCACGAAATGCTATCCCTCATGGATGGTTTCTCGGGATACAATCAGATTTGTATCAATCTCGAGGATCAACTAAAAATGGTGTTCACAACGCCTTGGGGAACATTTTGTTATAAGGTCATGCCTTTTGGCCTTAAAAATTCTAGCGCCACCTACAAACATGCCATGATGTATATATTCCATGATTACATGCATAAAACTTTGGAAGATTACATGGATGATTTGTTAGCCAAGTCTCTTTTGCGCTTAGATCATCTCGATGACTTAAGCAAGATCCTCGATCACCTCATGGAGCATAAAGTCAGACTGAATCCCAAGAAGTGCATATTTGGTGTCACATATGGAAAACTCTTGGGTTTCATAGTCTCAAAGCAAGGTATCGAGGTGGACCCAAAGAAATTCAAGGCAATCCTTGAAATGGTTCCCCTAACTACCATTAAGCAGCTCAAAAATCTATAGGGAAAGGTCGTGTCAATCAAATGCTTCATATTACAGTTATCTGACAAGTGTCGACCCATGAACAAATTATTGCACAATGGGGTTACATTTCACTGGGATGATGAGTGCTAGTCAGCCTTTGACGACATCAAACAATACTTGGCTTCGTCGCTAGTATTGGCACCACCTAGACCAGGAGTGTCGTTCTACTTATACATCTCAGCTAATGAGGTGGCACTGGGCACCATGCTGGCCTAGAAGAATGAACTTCACAAAGAACAGGCTACTTACTATCTTAGTCGTACCCTGGTCAGTTATGAACTTAACTATGCATATGTCGAGAAAATCTGCTTGGCAGTGGTGTTTGCTACCAAAAAGCTACACCACTACATGCTGAGAAACACTATGTATGTTGTGTCTAAGGAGAATCCATTGCGATACATGATGAGTTGTACTTATCATAGTAGTTGCACGGTGAAATGGATCATGTTGTTGAAAAAATTTGACATAGAGTTCATCGAACAGAAATCTATCAAAGGATAGATCATAGCTGATCAACTAGCAGAGGCTCCTCTTGAAGACGATCAACCTCTAGTCATAGAACTACCCAATGATGGGGTCTTCCATGTCTCATAATCACCAGATTCTGATGAGCCTGAGTCACAGGCTAACATAACCCTATTTTTTGATGGTTCTAAATGTGAGCAAGGTGGTGGTGCAGGAATAGTATTCTTCACACCGTAGGGTGCTCCAATGCCCCTATCATTTAAATTAAATTTCCCATGCACCAATAATAATGCAAAGTATGAATCCTTGCTCATAGGTCTTCAGACAACAATCACCATGAACATAAAACGACTGAACATCTTTGGTTATTCGTTGTTAATTGTCAATCAATTCAAAGGGGTATTCCAATGCAAATGCCCAGTTCTATAGGTTTATAAATCCCTTGTGGACAAATTCCTGGTAAAACTTGAGTGGTACGACATCGAGGCACTCCCTCAATCATCGAATCATTTTGCAAACACAATGGCCTCCTTGGGGTCACTAATTCTACAAGACCTTTCTGGTGATATGACAACCATTCAAGTCAAAACCCTATCGCAATCCATGATGGAGTGTGCAAACTTTGACTTGATGCCAGGAATCCACATGATCTAGATTGAACCATCCTCGGATAAGTTCTCTCGAATCCATGATCATTTGAAACATGCCAACTGGGGGTCCTTTTTTTCCCCTACTCCCATTAATAGCAACACAACGCTATTCTTACAAGTTTTATCCCGCTCAACGTTTGCTAGGGATGAACTTCAAGAGGGATTGGTTGTTCATACTGTCGAGGTTTCTGATCAACAGGACTAGTATTTACCCATTAGAGACTACCTCAAGTTAGGTAATCTCCCACTTGGATTGACACATGCTACAAAACAAGCATTCAAGAAGAAAGCGGCTAAGTATGTCTTGATAGGAGACATTTTGTATCGTCATAGCTATGAAGGAATCCTCCTTCATTGCTTGGACTAGCAAGAGTCCACTTGGGCAATCGCCCAAGTGCACGATGGTACATGTGGTGGCCATTTCAGTGGTATGGCCATCACAAAGCACATTCTTCGCATGGGCTATTATTGGCCATCTTTAGAGCGATATTGTTGCACATATGTCAGGAAGTGTGTGAAGTGTCAAAACCATGCCAATTTGATGCATGTACCTTCCTAGGCCTTGTAGAAAGTCTAGTCGTCTTGGTCATTTTCACAGTGGGGCTTCGATCTAATTGGAAAGATCTCCCCTATGTCATCAAGTCGTCACACGTTTATCATAATGGCCACAAAGTATTTTACCAAGTGGGTGGAAGTAGTTTCGCTTACCTCTACGATAGGACCCCGCATTGTGGAGTTTATTTTGCATAACATCATATGTCATTTTGGTATTCCATCCAAAATAGTCTCGGATAATGGGACACCATTCAAGAACAAAGACGTGCATGCTTTGACCATAAAGTACAAAATTTAGCACAGCTTTTTGACACCCTATTATCCGTAGGTGAATGGGCAAGCAGAAGCGTCAAACAAAATGCTAGTTGCCATCCTTAAAAAGACAGTCATACAGATTGGCACATCCAAATTCCACTTGCCCTGTGGGCTTATTGCACTAGCATTCGGAAGCCCACTGGGGCCACTCCGTTTTTGCTCGTGTATGGCACCGAGGCAGTCATGCCTCTAGAGTTGGAAATTCCTTCCCTACGCATATCAATGCAAGAGTTCATCGATGATGACGTTGTGCGGCAGGCCTGATTAGACCAGCTTACGTTGCTTGATGAACGATGCATTAATGCTCTCGATCATTTACGTATCTATCAAGAGCGACATAACAAAGCTTACAACATGAAAGTTCACCTGAGGGACTTTTGGGTTGGTGATTTGGTTTTGAAGGAAAACCAACAAAACTCTAGTTTTTCATCCCACCTAAGGGACAAATTTGCAAAAAATTGGATAGGTCCATATGTCATTGATAGCAAAATAGGACCTGGGACATACCGGCTAGCTTCTCTTGATGGAATCAAGGAAACAGAACCCTTGAATATCAGTCATTTGTGACCATTCCACATCTGAGAGAGTCGTACCCCAAAATGCTCCAAGGATTCCCACAATCGCTTGGTCAATCCCAAAATGCTCCAAGGATTCCTACAATCACTTGGTTAATCCCAAAATGCTCCAAGGATTCATATAATCACTTGGTCAATCCCAAAAATGCTCCAAGGATTCATATAATCGCTTGGTCAACCCCAAAAATGCTCCAAGGATTCCTACAATCGCTTGGTCAATCCCAAAATGCTCCAAGGATTCATATAATCACTTGGTCAATCCCAAAAATGCTCCAAGGATTCATATAATCACTTAGTCAACCCTAAAAATTCTCCAAGGATTCATATAATCGCTTGGTCAATCTCAAAAATGCTCCAAGGATTTATATAATTGTTTGGTCAACCCCAAAAATGCTCCAAGGATTCCCGCAATCGCTTGGTCAATCCCCAAAATTCTCCAAGGATTCTTACAATCACTTGGTCAATCCCAAAATGCTCCAAAGATTCCTACAATCACTTGGTCAATCCCAAAAATGCTCCAAGGATTCCCGTAATCGCTTGGTCAATCCCAAAAATGCTCCAAGGATTCCCGTAATCGCTTGGTCAATCCCAAAAATGCTCCAAGGATTCCCGTAATCGCTTGGTCAATCCCAAAAATGCTCCAAGGATTCCTGCAATCGCTTGGTCAATCCCAAAATGCTCCAAGGATTCCCGCAATCGCTTGGTCAATCCCAAAATGCTCCAAGGATTCCCACAATCTCTTGGTCATAAAATAAAAAAATCCAAAAATCATCAAAAACAACAAAAATTTGCATCTCATTTCCAGGCATGCTCAAATTCATCAATAAAAAGCTCTTCTCATATCTCATCTTCATATTCACGAAAGTCAATCCATCAAAAATACAAAAATATATAGCTGCATTAAGCATCGCATCCATACATTGCATATTTGTGGTTGTACAGGTCAAAGGCACCATAGGCTGTAATCACTCTGCTAGTCCATCTTGTTCCACATTTTTCCATTTTATAAGTAATCCAAAAAACAACAAAAACATGCCATTTACTGATTTTTATCACTCTAAAGTCAGTTGTCTTCGAATGTATCAAGAGTTTTTGTCTTTCAATCGTAATCCACGTACTGTACCAAGTCAGACCGATTTTACGAAGGTAGAGTTCTAGTTGAATCACACCTTGTTACGTAGCATCCCAAAACAAATTAAAACACATAAAAATTCCCAAGTTGTGTGAACGAAAGATGAAACCTGCAAAGCAATCCAGGTCACCATAAGCAAAATGACTATCTTGCTCATCCCCCTATGCAAATGACCCAAAGAATGCTGAGATTTGGCAAAAGGACAAGCATCTTCCCTACCCAATTCCCAAAGAATCCCAAGTTCTCAATAGTTGCAAAACATCAAAAATTTGCAAAAGTCAAAACACCAAAATTTGATATCCCGGAGTGCATACATCAAAAAGCACATACAATAGTGATTCTTATCACTCGAATCCAAATCCCTTGCTCAAAAGAAAAATATATAAAAATAAACAATGATTTTTATCACTACCAACGAGCAAGTATCCCAATACAATAGAAGAAAAGAAGGGAGTCGAACTTGAATCCCTGGAACTCTCAGCATTTCAACAGGTCATGAGGCAAGCCTCAGTACCGGTTTGGTGGATAGCCTATCGGTCACTAGCGGTAAACTTCCCGCATGATGATATATCTGTCACATTAACCTGTGTATAGATCAATGTTTGCATGTGGATGAGCTAGCTTATGGTATCCTAGATAGCACTGTAGATTAATCTGACTAAATACAATAAAGGAGTTAGTGGAGCTAATTAGGTGATCCTCGATATAGGTTTGGTTGACAACCTATTCTGCACTGGCGGTATCCTGACAAATACCACATAAATGAACTCAATTGCACACACAGGGATGTGAAATAGCTTGGTCAAAAACAAGTCCGATTCATACCTTGTTCAAAAGTCTTGTAAGATAAAGTATAGTCGTGGCTAGTGAGTTAAAACCGTCTGAGTCTCATAAAACCTTAGCTACATTTCTAAATCAACTGTGCTACTTTTCATCCTTGCAATACCATCAAAAAATACAAAAACAACAAAAAAAAAAAACCACATGTATACATGCAAAGTCATTTACCACAACAATCGCCTAATAGCAAAATCACAAAGTCCTAAACAGTCTATGGTGCCCTAACCAAACAACACAAATTCAATTCATCCATTACATTTTGCATATCACATATACATCAAAAACATTTGCATTCATCATAACATATGCATCCATTGAAATAAATTAACATGCATACATACTCATCGCTCATTAGGCATAAAATCAAATCATCACTCACATAAACAAAATAAAGTCATCTGTATATATCATCACAAATGCTCGCAGGCTACAATAACCGGTCATCTGACCCCACACAATCCAAAAGATCAAAAAGCCCCAAGCCTAAGGCGTCGGCCACCATGATCATGCAGGATCGGTGCAACAGGAACTACCCCTCGTGGTGTGGGTCCTATGGGACCCCTCATGGCGGCTCCTGCTAGCCCTTGCATCATGCCTACTCGCCCCCCCTCATCTAGTCGCCTGCACCGAGAGGATGCTGACTGCTCAGTCTCACTCTGAAAGCATGAGATTTCAGAAACAAAAAGGAAAGACTAAACAAAATTGCATTAAAAGGAAAGAACACAAATGAATGAATACAATATATAAAAGCAATATAAAATATGGCCCTTTTTTTTTATATTCTTTCAATAATGTGTTACAATACATCTTATTCCTTTTTAGGGGATAGGAGCATCAAATGTTGATCTTTTACAACTTGTTTCAGAATTCCTTCTTCCGCGTGCCCACATATAAGATGGTCAAACCAAAATGTTGTCGTCGCTTGTGTTGGTAAAAGTAGATTCCTTGCTGCTCCTCTAATGCTGAAAATCTGTGTTCAAAGAAACAAACAAAGAATCAGTAGCACCTATGTATGAAAATAAAAGAAATATAAACCTGCAATAAGGCAGGGGGTGCCTGAAGGCAAACCACCTGTGGGTGAAACTTTTTTTCGACACCAATCCACTTGGGATGGGTCCAAAACCTATTGTGATGTGTTGTCAGCAAATTGGTAGGGTATTGTGGTCAAAAAATCGGGTTTTAGGTATAGATTTGCGCATCTAATAGTCACCCAATAACCTCCCTTTCGAATGAGAGATTAAGGATGTAAAAGCACAAATCGTAGTTAGGTATGAAATTGGTAGCACTTCGTTGCTCAAATGCTCCTTCTATGTATATATTTTGGGTGAGAAAACTCACCATTTTATAGACCCAAGGGGTCTCTTTGAATTAACATGCAGAAGTGTTACTTTGCATGAATGCTTTTTTGTGAAGAGAAGACTTCTTCTTGATCAAGGGCTTCTTAACTGCTTCTGCAACTGCTGCTGCATGCCCAAAATAACTCACTCGCACTCCCATGCAATGAAGGGAGAGTTAAGTAGCTAATTTGAGTTGTCATGAAAAAGCCCACTCTCACTCCCATGCAATGAATGGAGAGTCAATTGGCAGATATGAGTTGTCAAAACAACTCACTCGCACTCCTATGCCATGAAGGGAGAGCTAAGTGGTAGTTCTGAGTTGTCATGCGTTGAGGTTTGACTTTTTGTCGGTCAAACCTGGCATTCGTCCCACCCAGAAGCTCGTCCTTGGGTGGAGCGAGTACCAGTCTGCACTCGTCCCTGGGTGAAATGAGTACCAGTCTGTACTCATCCCTGGGTGGAGCGAGTACCAGTTTGCACTCGTCCCTGGGTGGAGCGAGTACTAGTCTGCACTCATCCCTGGGTGGAGCGAGTAAGTAGCAAAGTGCCTAAAAGGTGCCAAATTGATCTCTGACTTGTAAAACTATTGTGTGAGTGGTTAGAACAACTGTTTAACCTCTAGAGGCTGCCCTGGGGGCTATGTGTGTTAATGCGATCAGTGTTTGCAGTCACATAATCAGATTGGTGCTATTTTGGTGTCTATAGATGCCCCTTTTTGGGAAGCGCTGTGCAAGGTGCAGCACCGAGCAAAAATAGATAACCAAAGCACTAATGATTAGGGTTTCTCAGTAACCTAACCAAATCTTGATGCCCCAAGTATGGAAAAGGCATGCATTATTGAATCCTTGCTTCTGACGAGCTAAGGAATTTGATTTCAAGTATTAACCTGTTTTGGTGAGGTGTGACTTGAGCTTGGTCATTGATCATTGATGAATAGGCAAAGGGCACAACCTTTTATCCATAGGGGAACCTTGTGTTCATGCTTCGGGAATGCCAAGTGTTTGATCAACTTTTGATAATTGCTTGTTTGTTGCCCCAAGCAGGGGTGCGATTGTATTTGTCAATGATCCTTTGAATGCATGTCATTTCCTTAATTGGGTATGTTGTTGATTGGTTACTAGGTGTGACTACCCCCTCAAGTGACGAATTGATGAGGGAATGATCGACATGAGAAAAGCGATGAGTCGCTTGACCCAATATGACTTAGGTAAGGGTGCCTTCAGTTATTTTACCATTGAATGCGAAAGCAGTTTCTAAACATTCTGACCTATTTTTGGTGGGTTTTAACCCTTTTGGTGATGCCAGAATGGGGTGAAATTATCGAAAACCCATCTTCCCGTGGAGCGGTCCAGCTATGGTAGCCTTCTTGGGGACGTAGGAGAGTGAAAAGTTGAGCCCCGACATCGATTTTCTATGCCAAGAAGTTAAGTGCAAAAGCACTTGTGTCCGACAATGCTTATTACTTTGTTTTTGTGTTGCATTTTTTTGTTGTTTTGTTTTTATGTATATGTATTATTGTTTTTTTTTTTGTTGTTTTTATTGTTTTTGGGGGTTTGCTGTTTTATTGTTTTTGAGTGGGTTTTGACCCATTTGGGACGTCGTTGGGGGTGAAATTGTCAAAAATTCGTCTTCCCGTGGAGCGGTCCGGCTATGGTAGCCTTCTTAGGGAGTAGGATAGCGACAAGGTAGACCCCGACATCAGTTTTTTATGCCATTGAATGTCAAGCGCAAAGGTGCCTTTATTCAACACTTTTATTGCTATTGTTTGTGGATATTTGTTGTTTTTGTTGTTTTGATTTTCTTGCTTTGTGTATATGTCATATTTTCATGTTATGCACAATGATTGATGTTGATGGATGCATGCTACGTGATATTGATGTATGCATATGATATGATAAATGCGAATGTTGTTGAGTTATATGATAGGTAATGGAATGGATGAAATGAGTTGTTGATAACCTTGCATTGGCACCATAGACTATACAGGACTTATGGCTTTGTGTACTGGGTGATTGCTGTGGTAAATGCTTTTGTGTATATATGTTGCTCTCATTTTTTTTTTTTGGATGGTGATATAGTAATGAATTATATGCAACGGTTGGCATAGAATGTAGCTAAGTTTTTCTGAGACTCAGATGGTTTAACTAACTAGCAAATATTGTATTGTTGTCTTACAAGATGTTTGAACAAGGTATGAATCGGACTTGTCTTTAACCAAGCTATTTCACATCCCTATGTGTGCAATTGAATTTGTTTTTGTGGTATTTGTCAGGATACCGCCAGTGCCAGATGGGATTTCAATCGAACCTGTATTGAGGATCACCTGATTAGTTCCACTAACTCCTTTGTTGTAATAGGTCAGATTAATCTGTTTGGCATTCTAGGATACCATAAGCTAGCTCATCCACATGCAAACATTGATCTGCACACAAGTTAATATGGCATATATATCGTCATGCGGGAGGTTTATTGCCAGTGATCGATAGGCTATCCACCAAACCGGTATTGAGGTTTGCCTCATGACCTATCAGACTGCTGAGAGTTCCAGGGATTCAAGTTCAACTCCCTTCTTTTATTCATTTGTATTGTGATACTTGCTCATTTATAGTAATAAAAATCACTATTTATTTTATTTTTATTTTTATTTTGAGCAAGGGATTTGAATTTCCAGTGATGAGAATCACTATTTTATGTGCCTTTGGATGTATGCACTCGGGTGGTGATGTCAAATTTTTAGAGTTTTTACGGTTTGCAAAATTTTATAATGTTTGCAACTTTTGAGAACTTGGGATTCATGGGGAATTGGGTAGGGAGGATGCTTGTCCTTTTGCCAACTCTCAACATTCTTGGGGTCATTCGCATAGGGGGATGAGTGAGATAACTGTTTCGCTTATGGTGACCTAGATTACTGGCAGGTTTCATCTTTCATTGACACAACTTGGGAATTTGTTTTTATGTGTTTTTGAACTTGTGATGGGATGCTACGTAACAAGGTGTATTTCAAGTAAAACTCTATCGTTGTAACATCCATTTGACTTTGTACAATTCTTGGCTAGAGATCTAAAGACAGCTGAATGACAAAAACTCTAGATACATTAGATGACAACTAATTTATGATATGGTGAAAGGGTGATGGTCGTTTATTTTTGTTGTATTGTTTGCAAAATGGAAAATGTGAACGGTGGTGGATTTGCCAAATAATGACAGTCTATGGTGCTTTTGCCTTGTGTGATCAACAATATGCAATGGATGGATGTAATGTTGATGCAGCTATATGTATGTGGAATTTTGAAATATGCATGAATTTGAGATGCAAATTTTGGTTGTTTTGTGATGATTTTGTTTGTTTTTGAATTTTCTTGACCAAGCGATTGCGATAATCCTTGGAGAATTTGGGGGTTGACCAAGAGATGGCAATAATCCTTGGAGCTTTTGGGGTTGACCAAAAGATAGCAATAATTCTTGGAGCTTTTAGGGTGACCAATTGATTGTGATAATCCTTGGAGCTTTTTGGGATGACGAAGTGATTGTGATAATCCTTGGAGATTTTGGGGATGACCAAGCGATTGCGATAATCCTTGGAGCTTTTTGGGATGACCAAGCGATTGCGATAATCCATGGAGCTTTTGGGGTGA
Organism: Wollemia nobilis; assembly: GCA_028583015.1. NCBI lineage: Eukaryota > Viridiplantae > Streptophyta > Pinopsida > Araucariales > Araucariaceae > Wollemia > Wollemia nobilis. Next base: position 4,788,197 of record JAQPPZ010001753.1, read on the forward strand.
CCAAGGGATTGCGATAATCCTTGGAGATTTTTGGGATGACCAAGCGATTGTGATAATCCTTGGATCTTTTTAGGATGGCCAAGCGATTGCAATAATCCTTGGAGCTTTTTGGGATGACCAAGTGATTGCGATAATCCTTGAAGATTTTGGGGTGACCAAGGGATTGCGATAATCCTTGGAGCTTTTTGGGATGACAAAGTGATTGTGATAATCCTTGGAGCTTTTTAGGATGACTAAGTGATTTTGATAATCCTTGGAGCTTTTAGGGTTGACCAAAGGGTTTATGGACACCTTTGGAGCATTTGGTGTAATCCACTTGCTCTTTAGGGAATAGAGATACCCCCAGTGTGATGATCGTTGTGCACCGAATCTGGATCTATAGGGATGGGCACAAATGGATTGGCCTTATGCACAGAGAAGAGGACAGGGTCTATCCTTGGCACTGATGGTGCTATGATATCTCTTGGTGGAAGTTGCTCGCAATCTTCCCAAAGGAGCAGAATCAACATTTGATGCCAGTGGGCTAGGTCTATGCGCCACTCATGCCCTAATATTATGCCTAGTTGTGCAATCAGTTCTTCATGGGTTACAAGGTGATTGTGTCATCGTGCATGATTGAGATATTCCATCTCAGTTTCATCTTCATAATCATTATCAAAGATCCAAAGGCCCTCGTTGGCCTCGACAGCTGTCTACGACATTCTAGGCTCTTCTTGTTCGAGCAGATTGATGTGGTCTACATGGGGTTGTTCTGCATTTTGTGGGGGGACCTGATTTTCCTGTAATGGCACGGGCTCGATGGGAGCCTCCAAAGGGAATAATGTTAGGAGAATTTTGTGATGATCATCCATGGGGACCACCTGCGAATTATTGTTTTCTGACTCAAACGGGTCCCATGGTGCTATTGCATATGCTGACTCATCTTTGGCGAGAGATTCAGGCTCATCAAAATCTGGTGAGTCTGAGATATGGAAGACCTCATCATCAGGTAGCTCTACAACTAGGGGTTGATCCTCTATGAGAGGAGTCTCGCATAAGTTGGGCTTTTGGAGCCCCAAAATCTTGGTCTCTACCAACGCTAAGTTCTTTGGCAGTGCATTGCTTGTATCGAGGGATTTGAGCTCCTCTTTGATTTTTTCCCATTGCTGGTTGTGGGGAACTTGGGGCCTTGGGAGGGGTGGTAGGATAACACCCTTGATGCCTTGGTATAGCATTTCATCCTGCTTTTCTTTTTGCTCACATTCCTTAGAGGCTTCTTGAATAATTTGTGAGGGTGGCCCATGAACCTGGGTGGGTGCCTAAAGAAGGTGCCCATCATTGGTCTGAGGAGTAGCCTCCCGCTCAAGTCTAGGAGGCATCAGGGACAATGTTTGATAGGATCATAGAGACCTATTTATCATTGAGGGGTTGTGTCCCTCATAATGTTTTGTCTTATGCATGTGAAGGGTTGGAGTCCTCACTTGTATAGTGTGTTGGAACAACTCATCCTCCTGGCGTTGAATGCACTCTTGATTTAGAGGATACTATTGCTCTAACTGTTGTTTTTCTAGCTCAAGTAGCATGAGTTGCATCCGACATGTGATATGCTTGGCAGACTCTAAGATAGTTGGTCCTACCGTCTCATGTCTAGAAGGCCTAGATGCCTCTCCTAGATATCTATCTTGGTCGTGGTGATCTTAGATCTCTATAGGTTGCCTCCCTCTGTTGGAGGTATTGACACTCCCCCAAGGCTTTATCCTCAGTAGGTGATCCTGATAGCTAGCATTTGCAAAGGCGTATTGCTCTCGCGATGTATATTGCTCTTGAGGAAGGTAAGGGTTTTCCTCGTGCTCTCTTTCATAAGTGAAAAAGGAATGGGCAGAGTTGGCTCGCCCCACCTGAGGAGCCTTATGATCTGGATTTGTCCTTATAGTCCTGACAACTAGAGGGGGTGAAGGAGGGATAGTGTAATCATGTGGTTCCTCCCGTCGAACCCTATGTTGACCTAGCACTTCATTACGCGATGACCACTCATAGCGATCATCTAAGGGAGCTCTCCTACGGATGTACCCCTCATGGAAGGGTGTGTGTTGGGTGCTATGCTAAACAAGAATGCCCCTAGAAGAGGTGCCCCTATAGTCCCTTTCCGTTAAGGTGTGGAGGGGACTGCCTTGTGTGTTAGGTCACCAAGGTGGTATGACCAAATCCTTGGGATTGTAACGGAGGCGACTCGTGCCTCCTTGGCTATTCCCTGCAGCATCCGCCCATGATTGGGCTTGGCTACGAGTGAACACCATTGTGATACTTCTCTACAAAATGCATAAATTTTTGTCTTTTGTTTATGATTTTTTGATTTTTGATTTTTTTTTTTTGTTACACTAAGAAAAAAATAACATACACACACAAAGCAATGATTATCTCTTTTAAAGATTAAGGGTGTGTCCTAGACTAGTTTTAGTGTGTTTTTCATGATGATTTTGTTTTGTTTTTGAAAATTTTGGTGAAGACCATTTAAATGCAAAATTTTGGCTCATATGACTCCCATAAATGGTCGCCCTTCAATATACCATTGCCGAACCGATATACCAACCTCTCTATATACCCGCCCTTACATGAGGGAGACTGTAGGTACATGAGAACAGATGATACGTGGAACATAGACGGTATGGAAGGGGGATTGTCCTGTTAATGATATCTACCTTAGAAGACTTATCCTCATGCATTGGAAACCACCCCAGTGACACTCGGTCAGCTTTCGTCAGGATTTACGCCTAACAATAGTGACAATCAAGGTAAATGGATGTAAAAATCAAGCCAAGGTGGTGATGAACCCACCGTTGGTCTTGATCAAGGGCTAGGGTCTTACGACCAGATCCTTAGTTTAAAAATGCCACGTGATGTGTGTGGGGTTCCTTTTAATTTGCAAAAATTGAAATAGGCAAACAAAAAGAAAACTTTCCCTAAGCCATACAAAAACTAAAAACCAGAAATCAAAAAACAAAAATTTGACAGAGGCTTGTTAAAAACCCCTACCTCTTCTCTGAAAAATGCACAGAACGATACTCGTCCCTGGGTGAGGTGAATATCAGAATAGTATTCGTTCTAGGGTGAGACGAATGCCTATTCATCCCTAGGTGAAACGAATCCCAATTCTATAATCGTCACTGACAGAAACGAATAACAGTCTGATGATTGAAAAATAGGTACCTGTAATCAAAAAAAGTAATTTTAGATCATAAATCTAACCTAAAAAAAAAACAAAGGACAGTAGGTCCCACCGTGATCGCCATTGAAAGCATGAGATTTCGGAAATAAAAAGGAAATACTAAACAAAATTGCATTAAAAGGAAAGAACACAAATGAATGAACACAAGATATAAAAGCAATATAAAATAAGGCCCTTTTTTTTATATTCTTTCAGTAATGTGTTACAATACGTCTCCTTCCTTTTTAGGGGATAGGAGCGTCAAATGTTGATCTTTTACAACTTGTTTCAGAATTCCTTCTTCCACGTGCCCACATATAAGATGGGCGAACCAAAATGTTGCTGCCGCTTGTGTTGGTAAAAGTAGATTCCTCACTACTCCTCTAATGCTAAAAATCTGCGTTCAAAGAAACAAACAAAGAATTAGTAGCACCTGTGTATGAAAAATAAAAGATAAATATAAACCTGCAATAAGGTAGTGGGTGCCCGAAGGCAAACCACCCGTAGATGAAACTTTGTTTCGACACAAATCCGGTTGGGATGGGTCCAAAACCTATTGTGATGTGTTGTCAGCAAATTGGTAGGGTATTGTGGTCAAAAAATCAGGTTTTAGGTACGGATTTGCACCTCCAATAGTCACCCAATAACCTCCCTTTCGAATGAGAGATTAAGGATGTAAAAGTACAAATTGCAGTTAGGTATGAAATTGGCAGCACTTCGTTGCTCAAATGCTCCTTTGTATATATTTTGGGTGAGGAAACTCACCATTTTATAGACCCAAGGGGTCTCTTTGAATTAACATGCAAAAGTGTTACTTTGCATGAATGATTTTTTGTGAAGAGAAGACTTCTTCTTGATCAAGGGCTTCTTAACTGCTTCTGCAACTGCTGCTGCATGCCCAAAAGAACTCACTCGCACTCCCATGCAATGAAGGGAGAGTTAAGTAGCTAATTTGAGTTGTCATGAAAAAGCCCACTCTCACTCCCATGCAATGAATGGAGAGTCAATTGGCAGATATGAGTTGTCAAAAGAACTCACTTGCACTCCTATGCCATGAAGGGAGAGCTAAGTGGCAGTTCTGAGTTGTCATGCTGTAGACACCAAAACAACACCAATCCGATTAAGTGACTACAAAAACTGATCGCATTGACATACACAACTTTTAGGGTAGCCCTCAGAGGTCAAACAGTGGTCCTAGCCACTCACACAGTAGTTTAGAAGGTCAAAAAATGAGCAGAGCAAAGTTGGTCGCTTTAACAAGCCTTCATTAAAATAAAGTCAAAAGCAAGCCAAAGTCAAAGCAAGCCTTTAATCAAAAGCAAAACTTTAAACTTCAAGCCTTAAGCGAGAACAAATCTTAAGCAAACTTCAAATCTTAAGCAAACTTCAAATCTTAAGCAAACTTTAAAAGCAAAGGAGCTTTGGCCTTAGGCGTCGCGAAATCATGACACCTAAGGCCCGAAGGGCAGCTTCGATCGAGGGCATCGCGAAATCGTGACACCTAAGGCCCGAAGGGAGCTTCGGCCGAGGGCGTCATGATTTCGTGACGTCGCGATATCGCGACACCTAAGGCCCGAAGGGAGCTTCGACCAAGGGTGTCGCGATATCACGACACCTAAGGCCCGAATGGGAGCTTCGGCCGAGGGTGTCGCGATATCGTGACGTTGTGATATCACGACACCTAAGGCCTGGAAGGGAGCTTCGGCCGAGGGTGTTGCAATATCATGACGTCGCGATATCGCGACACCTAAGGCCCCGAAGGGAGCTTCGGTCGAAGGTGTCGTGATATCGCGACGTCGCGATATCACGACACCTAAGGCCCGGAAGGGAGCTTCAATCGAGGGTGTCGTGATATCGCGACGTCGCGATATTGTGACACCTAAGGCCCGAAAGGGAGCTTCGGTCGAGGGTGTCGTGATATCGCGACACCTAAGGTCCGATCGTACACTTCACCAATCAAAGGTGGACTTCGGCATGGCCGCTACGTGGCGTCACTACGTGCCACTTTTTTTTAAAAAAGACCCCGTGTGTCTGGAAGAACGGTGGACTTCACCAACTGCATTAATGAGATGAGCAGTTTCAACAACAAATCCAGTCCGAGGCCATGCCTCATAACTACTGATGTGAGTTCCTGGCGATAGTCTCAGTGCGATCCATGTCTCATAATCACCTGTCAAGGGTCAAATCTCAGCGGCCCCTATGGATTTAGGGTTTGACATTAATGTTTCGGAGGTGAAATCCTCTATAAGAACTAGCTCAATGCAATGTAAAAAGGAGAAGATTTTGAGACGCAATGAAGTGATGTTCATTCGAGACCCGATTGCACTAGTTTGAGTTCACCTTCTTCACATCTAGAATCTCTTAGAGAGGTTGGTGGGTGGTTTTCAGAAGCGTGAATCTGACTTTCATACCCGATATTGGATCACAAGAATCCATTAATTTGCCGACACCACAGTCTTAGATTTTGAGCCCATTCCTAGTGGATTGGCGTCGAAACTAAGCTTTAAGAGGGCATCCCGCACAAGTTCTCAGTTCAAGTTATTTTATTCTGCTACATTATAGTTTATAATGTTTAGACGCTCTCAGCTGTATTTTGATATTTTTTTTTATCACGTATTCACCATACGTTACAGCCTGCGCTGTTTTGTTTTAATTTATTCTGTTATACGTTGTAGTTGATCGAATCTATTATCATGCTATCGCGGCTTTACTCACGTATCTTGAATGATATCATGCATTATATTTTCAAAGGTTTACTTGGGCAGCCCGAGTTATTTATTCACGTATTTAATCAACCTTTGCACGTATTTCTTTTAAACATTTTATCCTTTAGTCACAAGTGCTACTAAATGGTTTTGTTGTTTCTCTGAACGTAGGATAAACAATAGCAAGCAAAGACTCACTAACACCAGCGACGACAATACGTTGGCCCACCCACTTTGCATGTGGGCATGCGGATAGAACTAGTATTGATCATGACTGTAACCGAGAATATGTCACTGAGGAGACTTATTGTAACCGAGTCAGAATCTTATTAATAAAAAGGGTTGTGCTCCTACTTTTTAATTTGATTATATCCGTGTCATTTCATGCATCAATCTGGTTCTGCTTTCATTGCATCTTAATATTTCTTCCTTTCAAAATCTCCTACTTTCAGTGGTGATCCCGTACAAGAGAGGGTTGGTAGATACTGGTTCGTCCAGTAACATCATCACCACTGTAGCCTTAAAACATTTGAAGCTGCCAGCCTCTCATATCATAGCCTCCACATACACATTGCAAGCTTTCAATGATGCAATATGCTCGACAGTCGGCACAGTTGTTCTACCTGTCAGGTAGGACAAAAGATAATACCAACATTGTGCCATGTGTTGGAAGGTGAGATGGCTTACAATATAATGCTAGGGCAACCTTGGATCAGGGACATGAAGTGTGTCCCTTCCATCGCTCACCAGTGCTTAAAGTATGCTTTTGAAGGAGAAATACATGTAGTCCCAATGGACTTAGAACCCTTCAAGTATTGCAATGTGGTATAATTAATGCCTCAATCGACCCTCCCTTCAACGCATTTGGATTTCCAATTAAATCCATCTAAATTGGGTCCAATACCGCAGGCACCACTGGTGACCAAATCACCAAAATCCCAGCCAGGTGAATCCTCATCATCTACTCCATTACCAACGCCACCTGTCATGGCTAAATAGAAGGACAAGGGAAAATAGATCATGGAAGAGTCTCAGCCCCTAGAAGAGGGGTTGCCAACAATTTCAACGGTATCAACAGAGGAAACACCTAGCACTACAGAAGCTGAGATTCCTAAACCACCAAACAACATGGAATGGACTCAGGAAGGACTCATGTTCCCTCCCTCCCAAGCATCAATAATCACTATTGAAATGGCCAGTACAAGCCTAGGGGAGTACTTAGTGCAGAATGTTGTGGCAACGCCTACAGTAGAATCAGTACAGGATATGGAGAGACCTCGCCTTCCCATAGGAATAGTTGTTCCTCTAGGTCACCCACCCAACCAGACAAATTTTGTGTATGGGGGCCTTGATCATGGTCTTGAACCATGCCAAGAAAAGGAAGCAGACGAAGAGCCTTTTGTTGAAAACATCAACTATCTTTCAAACCCGCACTTCGCCCTAAAATATCTCGGCCAATGCAATTGGCATGGATACAAAGCTAGGCAGATATGAACAAGGGATGCGGGTCCTTTGCCAACCAATATATCGATGCCATATGATAAGTCGTGAGTAGGGTTCAACCACCCCCGCCCTTAGACATCTTGGTAGAAAATATGCAAGGCCTAGAAATAGGCAACAAGGGGGGATTGGCACTAGATCTTTATGCCAACCAAAATACAGAATATACATTGGGAGACTACCTTCCATGGTCAACAAACACCCTTAGCAACAGCAGTAATCCCTTTCCTTTGCTAGCAAGAGGTGAAAGTTCAGACATTAATCCTCAAAGAGAACATCAACAATGTCCAGACATATTTTTGAAGTTATTCCCCATAGAGGTTCCAATTGAGTCAATACCATGTCAAGAGAATCAGGTCCCTCCACCAAGAGTGGAACAATCGCAATGGGACCATATTAACTTACTGGAACAAGGAGAACCCTCAATGTCGCAAGTAACAGTTGCTGAAGAAAATGAACATTTTGGGACCTCCAAAAGTGATTCAAAATATGAGACTGAGATGATCTATCTCAGAAATGCACGACGGAATTATCACCCTTTAACTCATGAAGACCTAATGGGACAAATGGGCATAAGGTTAGGACATGAATGGTGGGTAGACCTAGCGATGTGGGACCATGTTTTGGATCCATGGCTCCAAATTCATGATGAACACCGTCCACCCCGAGACCCTATCATGACAACAGTGCCAAGGGAAGACCTTGTCCTCCTTTTCGCACATAGGGCCGATCCGTTCGTGCCCATTCCCTTAGAGCCAGATCCAGAGTATAGGGAGCATATAGAAGATTCAAGTCATCACACCCACGGTAATGGAGACCAAATTCATTCCATCCACATGATCTCCATTGATTTGACCGCACCCATCTGCAATCCGCCGATCCAGCAAGGTCATTGCATCTCGACATAGATGCCATCGACTGGGATCACGTCAATTCACCTTTGTCACCATCAGAGTACTGGCATTTCGATGAAATGCATCATTTTACCCCAGGGACAACTCAAGATATTTTTTAGGCTAAAGAGGAACCCAAGGTTCCCAATGCAAATCTAAATTTAGCTAATGATATCCATTTGATCCCAACTCCACATCAGTTAGAGGACAGATCCCACATGTCAGTTGAGGAAACGACTGATGTAGATATCGGCACAGATCCAATGAATCCATAGATTCTTAAGCTGGGGATAAGTCTTTCCCCCGAAGAGCAAGCCGACTACATTGCCCTTCTCAAAGAGAAGAAGGAGGTTTTTGCATGGTCGTACAAAGATATGCCAGGACTAGACCCGTAGCTAGTCACGCATAATTTAACACTTGATTCGAAAATCAAACCTGTAAAGCAAAAACTATGTAAGATGCATCCAACAGTGGCCTTAATGGTCAAAGACGAATTGCAAAAGCTATTGGACACACAATTTGTCATCTACGTGGATTATCCGCCATGGCTGTCCAACATGGTTCCCGTCAAGAAGCCCGACGGGAGGATTCACATATGCACTAATTTTTGAGATCTAAACAAAGCGAGTCCTAAGGATGATTTCCCCTTTTCGAGCATCGATGCATTGGTAGACGCTACAACAGGTCACGAAATGCTCTCCCTAATGGATGGTTTCTCGAGATACAATCAAATTTGTATCAATCCTGAAGACCAACTAAAAATGGCATTCATAATGCCTTGGGGGAAATTTTGTTATAAGGTCATACCTTTTGGCCTTAAAAATGCTGGCGCTACCTACCAACGTGCCATGACATATATCTTCCACGATTACATACACAAAACTTTGGAAGATTACATGGATGATTTGTTAGCCAAGTCTCTCTTGCGCTCAAATCATATCGATGACTTAAGAAAGATCCTCGATCACCTCATAGAGCATAAAGTCAGACTAAACCCCAAGAAGTGCGTATTTGGTGTCACATCTAAAAAACTCTTAGGTTTCATAGTCTCAAAGTGAGGAATCAAGGTGGACCCAAAGAAAGTCAAGGCAATCCTTGAAATGGTTCCCCCAACTACAATCAAGCAGCTTAGAAGTCTGCAAGGAAGGTCACGTTGATTAAACGCTTCATAGCACAATTATCTAACAAGTGCTGACCCATGAACAAATTATTGCACAAAGGGGTTACATTTCATTGGGATGACGAGTGCTAGTCAGCCTTTGATGAGATCAAACAATACCTGGTTTTGCCACCAGTATTGGCACCACCTAGACCAGGAGTGTCGTTCTACTTATACATCTCAGCTATTGAGGTGGCACTGGGTGCCATGGTAGCCCAGAAGAATGAACTTTACAAGGAATAGGCTACTTACTATCTTAGCCGCACCCTGGTCAGTTATGAACTTAACTATGCATACGTTGAGAAACTCTGCTTGGCAGTGGTGTTTGCTACCAAAAAGCTACACCACTACATGGTGAGCAACACTACGTATGTTGTGTCTAAGGATAATCCATTGTGATACATGATGAGTCATACTTATCATAGTAGTCACACGGCAAAATGGATCATGTTGTTGACGAAATTTGACATAGATTTTATTGGACAAAAATCTATCAAAGGACAAGTCATAGCCGATCAACTAGTAGAGGCTCCTCTTGAAGACGATCAGCCTCTGGTCATAGAACTACCTGATGATGGGGTCTTCCACATCTCAGAATCACCAGATTCTGATGAGCCTGAGTCATAGGCCGACATAACCTTATTCTTCGATGGTTCTAAATGTGAGCAAGGTGGTGGCACGAGAATTGTATTTTTCACACTGCAGGGTGCTCCAATGCCCCTGCCATTTAAATTAAACTTCCCATGTACCAATAATAATGCGGATTATGAAGCCTTTCTCCTAGGTCTTCAGACAACAATCACCATGAACATCAAAAGACTGAATATCTTTGGTGATTCACTGTTAATAGTCAATCAAGTCAAAGGGGTATATTAATGCAAATGCCCAATCCTGCAGACTTATAAAGCCCTTGTGGACAAATTCCTTGCAAAACTCGAGTGGTACGACATCGAGGCACTCCCTCGATCATCGAATCATTTTACAGAAACAATGGCCTCCTTGGGGTCACTAATTCTACAAAACCTTTCCGGTGATATGACAACCATTCAAGTCAAAACCTTATCGCAATCCGTGATGGAGCGTGCAAGCTCAGACTTGATGCCAGGAATCCACATGATCCAGATTGAACCATCCTTGGATAAGTTCTCTCGAATCCACGATCGTTTGAAATGCGCCAACTGGGGGTCCTTGTTCTCCCCTACTCCCATTAATAGCAACACAACACTATTCTTACAAGTTCTATCCCATTCAACGTTTGCTAGGGAGGAAATTCAAGAGGGATTGGCTGTTCATACTGTTGAGGTTTCGAATCAGCAAGACTAGTATTTACCCATCAGAGACTACCTCAAGTTAGGTAGTCTCCCACTTGGATTGAATCATGTCGCAAAACGAGCACTCAAGCAGAAAGCGACTAAGTATGTCTTGATAGGAGACATTTTGTATCGTCACAGCTATGAAGGAATCCTCCTTCGATGCTTGGACCAGCAAGAGTCCACTTGGGCAATCACCCAAGTGCACGATGGTACATGTGGTGGCCACTTCAGTGATATGGCTATCGCAAAGCGTATTCTTTGCATGGGCTATTATTGGCCATCTTTAGAGCGAGATTGTTGCACCTATGTCAAGAAGTGTGCGAAGTGTCAACATCATACCAATTTGATGCACGTACCTTCTCAGGCCTTGCAGACAGTCTAGTCTGCTTGGCCATTTTCACAGTGGGGCTTTGATCTAATTGGAAAGATCTCCCCTGCATCGTCAGGCCATCACACGTTTATCATAACGGCCACATAGTATTTTACCAAGTGGGTGGAAGCGATTTCGCTTACCTCTACGACAGGACCCCACATTGTGGAGTTCATTTTGCATAACATCATATGTCATTTTGGTATTCCATCCAAAATTTTCTCGGATAATGTGACGCATTTCAATAACAAAGACATGTGTGCTTTGACCATAAAGTACAAGATTCAGCACAGCTTTTCAACACCCTATTATCCGCAGGCGAATGGGCAAGTAGAAGCGTCAAACAAAATGCTAGTTGCCATCCTTAAAAATACCATCGTAGATAGTCATAAGGATTGGCACATTCAAATCCCACTTGCCCTATGGGCCTATCACACTAGCATTCGGACACCCACTGGGGCCACTCCGTTTTCGCTTGTGTATGGCTCCGAGCAGTCATGCCTCTAGAGTTGGAGATTCCTTCCCTACGCATATCAATGCAAGAGTTCATCGATGATGATTCTACGTGGCAGGCCCGATTAGACCAACTTACATTGCTTGACGAATGATGCGTTAATGCTCTTGAGCATTTACGTATTTATCAAGAGCGACTTAAGAAAGCTTACAACATGAAAGTTCAC